>OY282592.1:4416510-6816510 GCA_958298965.1 Chrysolina haemoptera | reverse complement strand
TACAAGGCTAAACCCACGCAGTACAACAAAGACGTTAGGAAGGACAGAATGGAAAAAATTCTGACAAGAGGTAACAGATATCCCTGTGTGCTCAAGAATCCATGAGGTTTCAGCCAAAGAAGGTACTGTAAACCAAGAGGGTTTCTTGAAAAAAACGGTAATTAATGCCTATGCTACGACATTCGAAGAAAGGAAAGGATGCTCACAAAAGCACATTTTCCAGCCTCAGTAAAAATTCTCAATAGCCCGACAACAGTAGTTAGCAAAAGCTGGCGAAACAGGCGAACAGCTTTGGAATGGAGGCCGACTATGGAAATATCGAGACCAGATAGAATCAGGTTTATCAGTAATTTTAAACCATACAAATCCCTTGGAGTAGATGGAATATACCCCGTATTCATCCAAAAGGGACAGGATATACTTTTTCTATACCTGTTCCGTATATTCAAGGCTTGCATAGTACTACGACTCATACCTACGATATTACAAGAGGTGAAAGTCATATATCTCCCAAAAGTTGGGAGAATAGGCGACAAGGCACCCAAGGCATATCATCCCATAAGTCTAATGTCTTTTCCGCTCAAAACGTTGGAAAGGCTGATTGATAGATACATAACAGAAAAGGTACTACAAACAAGCTTGCTCAATGAACGCCAATCAGCAGTCAACAGACTTAGCAATGGACGACCTCATCAGGCTACTAATGAAGTCCTTGGAAGAAGTAGCCATGACAACATTAATAGACAAATGGGCGAACTAATTGAAAGAATACCTTCCAGAGGCTTTTATTGCCTGAGATATGCCGGCTACCTCGCGATTATTGCAAAAGGCAAATTCGCAAGGACATTCTCGGAGCTTACACAGTCAGTCCTAGATATAATCGATAGGTGGTGTAAAGAGAAGGAGCTGACAGTGAACCCTCATAAAACAAGAATAGTCCCAAAAAACTACTGAAAGGACTTAGGTCACCTGTACTGAACGGGATAGAAATTCCATTTGCCCAAGAGGCAAAATACCTAGGAGTAATCTTCGACCATAATTCAACTTGGAACCAACACCTACAAAAAGTCATGGAAAAAAGTACAGTAGCCTTCATTTTGTGCATGAGAATGTGCGGAAAAAATTGGGGGCATTAACAGAAAATGACTACATGGCTCTATGCCAGAGTTATCAGACCCATGATAACGTATGGGTAGGTGGTATGGTGGCCAATGACCAAGCAAGTAGGAATGGTTCGACGGCTCGAAGGACTGCCAAGAAAAGCATGTCTGAGTGCCACCGGAGCCATGAGAACCACCCCAACAGCCGCCTTAGAGGTCTTGTTCAACCTGCTTCCCCTACACATATACCTACAAGGCGAAGCCAGGACAGTCATGAGCAGGCTGCTTAGGGGACCATCCATAATCAACATGCACGGGAGAGACTACAACAAGATATACGAAGAGATCGAAAAAGACCCAGTTACAAGAATGCCATCAGATGACATACTTTCCAGATTTAGCTTTGACAAAACTTTGGAGACAAGTATAACGGTCAGGGATGCGTGGAAGGAGGGACCTTCCATCAATGCGGAAATCTCTGTCTACACTGATGACTCAAAAACTAAAAAAAATACACCATTGTGTACAAGAGATAATAAGGCATTAGTTTTTATAAAAAAACATTGTCATATACTCAAATAGCCAAGCTGCAATAAAACCAGTCAACTCAATGTAAGTTACCTCAATACTTCTTTGGGGCTGCATAAAAGCCCTAAAAGAGCTTGGCAGTCAGAATAGAATGACCCTAGCCTGTGTACCAGTACACACAGATTATAGAGGCAATGAAGAGGCTTATTGATTAGCCCGAGAAGGAGCAAGTAACGCCCCGAATGGCCCAGAACCGTTTTGCGTTGTGTAAGACTCATAAACACTCCTTTCTTATCGAACCGTCACTAGCAGTCATCGACATAATCTCAAACTAGACTTTTTAGTTTTATTAAAATATTATTTCTTGAGAAATTCACTTGAAAGTCACTAAATAGTCAATAATAGTTTGGAGTAAAAAAAGTGGGTGTTTGCTGCAGGAATACGCCAATTTTTATTTGTTTGAGCCCGAACTGAATTTAATTTCGAATGGAAAAGTTTTTCACGGAAAAATGATAGTTTTCGAGTTATAAGCGGAAAACTACAAAGAAATTGATTTTTTAACACTTTTTGTTTTTTTTTCTCAATGTTTCGTTAAGAAATTTTGTTAGCAAACTCTGGATTCGGATTCGGCACTCCAAAAAACGTGTGAAATGGAAGATTGTACCCCAAAACTTTCCCGCCAGGGGCCCTGTTGAATACAAATTCACTGAATCAATATGAGAGTTCTGACATTATACCACTTCAGTTTTGACTAAGAAAACATATCTACATCCTATTTCACATTATCAACATACCCTCGTATATAATACCCGCTGTATAGAAAAAAAAACACAAATCATTGAATATGTTATCATTTCTCAGTTATTCAAAAAATTCATTCTTCTTCCAAACGTGAACAAATCAATGAACTGACTGGATAGTGCATTCTTACGTAAAATTTATCCAGTTATCGTTTTTTTATTTCATCAGATTATCGACGTGAACATTTTGTAAAACGCGAAAGTCAACCACTGAATTGAAATTATCAGACACCAGACAAAGAAGAAAAGGCGGGAAGCCGTGTGACATCAATGCGCGAGTGATTCTGATTGGTCACTTTGGGTCATATTCGTGTCATCCCAAACTTCAGCCAATCACATTACAAGAAAACATTGACGTCAGAGCTGAAGAGCATTTGAATTTACACATATTAAAATGAGCAACCAAAATCCCTTTAGAACAAACGTTTAATGTGTAGTATAACTAACTTACAAATGAGAAGAGGGCCGCTGGAATGGAAAATTGTATATAATCGAATACAAATGGAAATTCATGTTCGAAATACATTTGCAAGTGGGTTTGATTAGAAGTTTTCAATATTTGAGAGTCCATTCCATTGTAAGTGTTCACCATTGCTAAACTGTGTTCAACTGAAAAAAAAAAGGTTTTTTTTTCAACAAGTTTATATTTCGAATTGGCTGTATACACCTAAGCTTCAAGAAAACAATATGATCCATTCAAATATATTTGTCCATTGTTATTTTTTCAGCTGAACTCTTCCATACAGACGTGTTCTCAACCTTGAGCGCTTTTTTTTTTGAAACTTCCTAAACAACTACGTATTATTTAGTAAGCAAGCAGCATTCACAGCTGCCATTGCTACTGTATTTGTAATTAAATTCAATTTTTTCATTTAGTATTTAGTAGTTTTTCTACATTTTTGTCGATTGAAAATGAACCGATCCGGTATCACAGGAAACCATTTTGTAGGTTTTTCAACTCTCTTCAAAACTCCCATGACTAGGGCTTCTCAAAAAATAAATGTAGTCTTGGTCTTGGTATTGGTCTTGATGTTTCAAGACCACGAGACTGGCTCAGTTTCGGACTTGTAGCCCGGGAGGAACTGTCACTTTGGATTACGTCATAGTATGCATGCTGAATTTTTTATCATTGGCAGATCATCAAGAAATCAATCGTCAGACCTTCTAGTAGCGGTGGGTTGCACAGATACAGGGTATTGAAAATAAGAAACTAAATCATTTTTTTATTCATTAATCCCACAGTTTTGGAAATTATATAGTTTAAAAGGGGAACATTCTCCACGAAAATTTAAAAATGAAAAATGTGACTTATTTGTAATATCTAACAGAAAGCAACTACTTCCCCGGCACAAGCCACGCTGGACATTGAACTACATCTGATAGATATTGTGAAAAGACTTTAACTGAAAAGGAAAGAAAAAATCTGAAAGTGAAAATTTGCATTTTCATTCAGATAGCTGACTTTTTTAATTCTTTCTAGTTTTCCTTGAACAAATCATTAAATAAATTAGATAAGGAGAATGTTATTAAAAAAATATCACTCACAGAAATCGTTCATTTCATTGAAGCAAGGTTCGCTTCTCTCGCATTTAATCCCCAATACATTTTGGTCGACAAAAATCTATTTCGCTTTGCCAAGCTCTTCAGGAGGATTGATATAGGATTGAAATAAAACAGGCTCTTCAGAAGCATACACATCAGGGATGGATATGAGAGAAACATTTCTTCTGCGGTGACACTTTGAAAATTATTTTTTGACATAGACCTGTCATGAGCATTTTGATTTTAGTTCGAAAATATGAATAGGAAATTCATAAAATCTTTTGAACGATGGAAAATAGCGACTAAAGTTTGTCTTTCAGTCGCAGATGATTCCACAAAAGATTTTATGAATTTCCTATTCATATATAGTTTAATTCGGAAAAATTTTTTTGTTAAATAAGAGCTTTATTTCAAAAGAAAAATAACATTTTTAGTAACCACCAGTGGCGTACAAAAATGGTATATTGGTCCCTTTACTCCCTTATTTTTTACGACACTGGTAAAATCAGGAAAATTATCATTTTTTGATTTCTTTTAAGTAAAAAATTTATGGATCCCGAAAAAATCAATCGTTTTCAAGATTGCACTTTTATGAATACATACTAATAATGAAAAAATTGTTTTGCCGAAGTGAATTGTGTAATCCAAATCACTGCTTCAAATTTGTACTGGATATTCTACCAAAAATATCAATGCTACTCTCACATGCATTTTTTCACAAAGCTGCTTTCTTGCAGAAATACAGTGTGTTGAAACTGGAAGATTAAAACGCATTTTTCTCTTGACTAACATACAGTGTGTCTAACTTCTCATGGAAACACACCAGTATCTTCCGCAATCATTTGAAAAGAACTCTGTAAATTTCAGGATCTAAATCTTTCCTGTGGTTGATCTGAGTGAAATACAATGCTCGCCAGGAGCGATGGACTTACCCAGTTTTACGAAAAATTACATTAAGGAACAATATACTTAGGCTCAAAATTACAACGGATTCGGAATTAGGACAACAATATAACCAGTACAGATTTTCGACGAAAAATGTTCACTTCTGAAAAACCCAGTTTGTCTCACTCTTCATGGAAACACCCCCGTTTCTTCCGTAACTATTGGAGTGAAACTCTGTGAATTTCCGGATCGGTAGATGTACAAGCGATGAGTCTGAATCTTGCCTGAAGTTGATCTGAGTGAAATACACTGCTCGACAGGAGCGATGGACTTTTCAGTACTCCGGAGTACTCTCAAAAAATGTTTTGCGCATTTTCACAGCTACCATTCGTTCTAACATGACTTCCTACACCGTATTTGTACAGTGATAAGGCACTCAACATGGACTTTTCACTTATTCAGATGAGTTGATTCCACTGTATACTCACTGCTCTAGAATATCTTGAAACGTTGAAGACGTGCGTTTATTGAGATTGTGAATTGTGAATTCTAAGAATGAATTGGAAATGAGAAGTTACAAGTTCAACGAAAAGAAAAACGTGAGCTTTTGTAGGGGCGTGGGGTCAAATAACTGATTTTGCAACGTTTGATATAGACTAATCAACAAGAAACTTACTCAATATTCCTGCTGTAGATATGATGAATATGACTGTGAATCGTTTTTTCATATTCTCCTGGAGGGTATAGTTTCCAAACGATATTTCGTTCTTGCAAAAAATCGTTAACAGTTCCGGCCAATCTTTCGATAGTTTGAACATGGTCAGAGAAGTTCCCGATGCAAAGAGGGTAAAAATGAACGAATCTGAAAATTATAGAATTAAATTGTATCAATACCAGCTTTTACCGGGATCTTTAAGAAAAGTTGAAGAGCACACAAACATTTTTGTGATAGTACTTTCTTCTTAAGTCGACTTAAATTCGAAGTATCTGAAAAACTATTAATTTGGAAACATTGCCAATATCACCGTTGAATCTGGCATCATCAAAAACCATCTAATATGAATTTTCATGAATTTTTCCCGAACCGTTTCGAAAATATTGGAACGTTCCCAGACTTTTGAACGAAAATACATGTTGTCATATTTCAAAAATCACATTGAATTAAAATCTGATATTTGGAGACATAAGTAATGGGTGGGCGCTGAATTGATTGCAGTGAAAATAATTAGGATGTTCCATTTCAAAAAATTGAGTTACCCTCAGTATCTGAAAAACTATTGATTTGGCAACATTGCCAATATCAGCAATGAATCGGGCATCATCGAAAACCATCTGGTAGAAATTTTCATGAATTTTCTTTTAGCCAATTCTGAAATATGAGGCCGTTCCCAGACTTTTGAAAGACACTGTATTTGAAGATATAGGTTGGATGAAAAAAAAAAAATTGTGTGGGGTGTGTGCTTTGGTAAATAATTATCTGAAAGAAATAACGTCGCTGGTCTGTCTCAAAGTTTTTATCTTTTCCATCAATTTTTTCACAATGTTTTCCGGCGACGCTATTTTTATCCAATATTTATTTACGAAAAATGTGACAAAAGCCTATTACCTATTACCCATAGTAATATAATAAACCTATGAAAATGGCGCCACATGCGAATTTTTAGAGATATAGTGTCACCGATAAACATTTTTTCGTATTTTAAAAATGTAAATTTGACTCAAGGTTTTTAACTATTATAGCTTGAGGGTTTTCACATATCACCGTTAAACGTTAAAAATATAGGGTTCTTTAAAGTTCCTATTGGAAGAATGAAGTGATTAAATAACTTCGAAATAGGATATTTTTGATTCTGATGACCCCGACATAGTAAAAATACTATATTTGTAATGAAATAGTATTGCTTTTTCAAACTATAATTATTATTCAGGAAAATCTCAAAATTAAACTAGAAAATATCTTAATTCTAATTATTGAAGAAAACAACGCCGAAATGGTATATTTTTTTTTGGGAAACTGCATACTATTTTGTATTATAAAATTGGTGCATTTCCAAAGGTATGACATATTTTAAGTTATATTCTAATCCAGCAAACAAGATAGAGCACACACAGCACCAAAGCAATGCCCATCAGTACCTACACCAAATATTCCTCAATCGGCGTATAGGGAGGCGAGGATTGATTGAATGGCCAACATGATCACCTGATCTTACGCCATTACACTTTTTCTTATAATGATATGTGATCAGTGTGATATACGAAACTAAACAAGGAGATTTAGTTGTCTCCAGAAGAATAACGCTTGCGATTAGGTCGGTCACACCACATGTTGCACATGCGTGATGGACACGTGCATTTTGAGCATGTCCCATGTTCACATTCATGTTATATTTTGTTCTTACCATTATCAGGAACTGAGCGGAAGATTTTATTTTTCCTTGTGAAATTAAACAAATTCGTAAAAAATAATAGAGAAATTATGTATTCGAATTATGTTTAGAATTTGTTTAATAAGTTCACAATGAAAAATAAAATCGCCCGTTCAATGAAGAATTTCTCTATTTAAATATGATATTTTTTTCGAATTCGTTTGAAACATTTACAAGGAACAATAAAATCGTCCGTTCGTTTCCTGATAATGTAAAAACCAAAAATAACATGAATGTTAACGTAGATGTTCAAAATGCTCGTCTCGAACGTCATAATCTTAAATGAAACTGTGATCTAACGTTATGGAACATATGTGGTATGACCGAGCTAAGCGCAAGCGTTATTAACTTAATCTGATAGTTCAATTTTGTATAATATACTTTTCACATTTCATCATAAGAAAAAGTCCAACGGTTTGAAATCAGGTGATCGTGCTGGCCATTCAATCTATCCTCGCTTTCCTATGCAGCGATTTAGAAATATTCGGTGAAGGTACTGATGAACATTGATTTGGTAATGTGGTAGTGCTCCATCTTACTGGAACAATATCATATTCGAAGGAACATGTCGGTTTGCTGGATCAGGATACAAGTTTGTCAAAGTTGTCAACGTTATTTTGGAGCCGGTAACGTGTCAAATTGTTCGTTAACAAATTGCAGCTTTCAGTTACAGGAGCTGGAGATTCTTTCTGGAAGCTGTACGTTCGAATTGCAGTCAGAAATTTATTTTGAATGCTGTAGGTTCTAGGCTCCGATACTAAACATTCGGTTGTAGATTCCAAGCCAAAGATTCCTGTTGGAGATTCCAATTCCTGTTACTCGATGGGGGTTGAAAGTAGGGTTGAAGTTTTTCATTGCAGGATGTAATTTTAAAATCTGAGAGTGGGTATTTCGGAACTTTTTATGAATTTGCGCAACATTTGAAATAATAAAATGATTCCATTTTGGCTGTTCCACACTTTATGAGGAAAGTTACTTCCAGGTCAGCCACTATTAGGTGAGTATTCTGAGGATATTTTCAGGTCTAGGGGTAGCAAGGATTCGACTCACCCATCAAATGAAGCTTGAAGTCAAGGGTACAAAGCTGGAAAAACGTCAATGCAGTAAGTATCAATGTGCCACCCATAATCAGTAGAGCGTACAGAGTGAGCGATGAAATCCATTTGAATTGTACATCTCTATAATCCTCAGAAAGTACATTGGAGACAGGAAACAATCCAAATATTTGGGTAACCTTCAGAATATACTTTATATCTTCATGTAAATCACTTCCTGTATTTTTCAAAGCCATTTTTCTGAAAATTAAATTCATTAAGGGATATTGGACTGAGACAGGTTCCTGACAGATTTATGAGGCGTCGTTCGGGTAAAAAGTGTTTTTGCAAATATAAGTAATTTCTGTCAATATATTTATTAATTGTAGCAATATATATTATATCGAATGCCGATATTTATCAATTGTAGCAATATATACTATTTTGTCTAGCAATATACAGGTTGTCCCAAACTCGATGGCCTATTAGGCGTTTCTGGAGAACGGAACGTAGGATCATTTTGAAAATTGAGTTTCATAGGTAATTGGTTTTGTTCTATCGACATGAAATATTTTTAGCACTGCGGTGTTGCCGCTTCTATTGAAAAGTAGCAACAACTTTGATATTTCAAATAGGACACCCTGTATATTATTGCATTTTTCTCTTCGCTACTACTTTTCAATTATTTTTGTATGATACTTCCCTATACTTATCTCCAATGGTTTTCCAGAAATTCATTGATTTACTTATTTTTTGTGCGGAACATAGCTTTAATTAAATGTTTATAACTGCAGTATTTGAATTCGTAGAAAGCTTAAATTTGGGATGTAGTTTGACAATGTCCTGTGTATTAGTTATGTATAATGACAACAGCAAAATAAACTTTTAGTTTGTCAAGCAGACCAAGCAGTGATCTTCATGGTTTCTGCCAGGAGAAAGCATTTAAAAATATTACAATGCATATTCAAATGAAGTTATTATGAATTTGTTTTATATTCACGGCGAGAATTGTTTTAAGAACATGAATATTTAAAGAACTTCATTCTCCACTACAATTTACTTCAAAGAAAAATCTTCCGAAGTATTGAACGGAATTGTGCTGTTTGGTAAAGTTGAAGCGCCAAGAAATCGAATAAGACCGATAACTGTTATGTCACCAGTTATTAACTGGCGACGAATGAAATGAACGTCTTGGGGTATTTCTACGCCTACCCTCATGAGTTGGTACGAAGAGCCGTTGTGGATTTAGGTATGCTCCGCAGTTCGATATGGAGAATTAGAAAAAAAACATGAAATGCATGATTATAAAAGGAAATGTTTTTCAGACACCGTGTATAAAATACGGTTAAATCATTCATAGATGTAACCAGAATTACTCAATATTTTCTGGTAACGAGTTATATGAATTCGAATTGGACCCATTTTGGTAGAAAAACAATTTCAAAATAATCAATATTCGATAAATGGTAAAAGTTATTTGTATTTATCAGTAGAATCCAAAGATGGAATGAAATACTGGGTGTTTCCCATTTGAAATTAGAAAGTCGATATCAGTTCTAAGTTGAAGTGGCAACACTGCAACCGCAAAAGTCTATTTAGGAGCTAGATCGCAATCTCTTATTAATAATAATAATAATAAGTTTATTTCAAAAAATATTCACAAGAGTGGTTTATGAATTAATAACTAGCTAATAAACCTAGAGAGATCCACTAAAGGCAAAGCCTGCGTGTGGAGATATTTACATTGAGAAAAACAGTATGTTGTTACAGAGTATAGTAATAAAGTAATAACATGACAAAACATTGTAATAATAAACAAGAAAATGTTAAAGAGTATCTTTAAAACACCTTAAAAGAAGTATCACTTAATCAAGTTGAATAATATCAGTTGTGTGAGGAAAAGAAACATTTAAAAATCAATTGAATTAAAAAAGTAAATAAAATAAAAATGAGTAAAAAAGAAAAAGAAAAAACATAAGAAAGTATCAACTCTCATTCTGGAAAAAAGTGGCAGTAAGATTATAAGAAGTGATCATTTTCATTCTAATCAGATGTGTGCTTTATGGACTATTCAAGTTGATGTATTGTCGATCTTGGTATTGAAAACAAGAATTTTTTCAGATTATTTTTGAAGATATGTGCACTGTGGATGTTTTGTATTTTGACAGGAAGAAATTGGAACATTTTTGGTCCAAGAAAAGAAAAACATCTTTGGCCTTTCGATTTATGCATAAAAGGAGTGAGATAGGTTGTTTTTTTATTTCTGGTGTTGTACTGGTGGTCAGGGTTTCTTAGATCGGATTTGGACTGGTGCTGTCTAATGTTACCGCGTAGAAAAAATAATTGTCGTGGATCCAGTAAGCTAACTTCACTGAATAATCGATCTGAAGAATAGGTGAAATCTCTTTTGAAAATAATTTTTAGTAAACGTTTTTGGACAATTATTAGTTTTTCAATGTAGCTTTTCCCGACTCCTCCCCATACTAGTATTCCGTAGACAAGATGTGGTTCGACTAGAGCTTGGTATAGAGTTTTCATCGATGGTGGATCCATTATATCTTTGAGGTATTTCAATTTATAGATTAGAAATTGGATTTTCTTTATTATGAAATCAATTTGCTTGTCCCATTTCAAATTACTGTCGATCATTACTTATTGTGAAATACAATATTTCAAACATTTATCTCCTAGGTCTCTAGAAACGTAAAATAGCTAAAGGTTATCAAGTTTGGAATACCCTTTAAATTGATCATTTTTTGGACAATCAGTTCAACATCTTATCAGTCAGACACTTCAATATACTGCAGAACCTTTTACATGTTCTTCCTAAAAGTAATTTGATCACTCTTACCGTGAAGAATAAAGAATTTCGTCAAAACTTTATTTGGATTCTTTTCTTACCAAATTTATGTTAATGAAACCTTAAACGTTTTATCGTTGATAAATTTTCATAATGACATGTTTCATTTCATTCATTTCATAGCTACCTAATACAAAATATGGCAAAATAATCCAATTTTTATAGAAACTTGCTTTTATTTCGGAAACCTGACTATTTAGGTATAGAAACATACTACATCATTTCAAAGCAAATTTAATTGTTTTTCAGGATATTCAATAATATACCGGGTGTTCCATTTGAAAAACTGTACTTTTCAAACTTTTGTATCTATCGGTAAAATCACAAATTTTGAAGTACCCTGTATAATGGAGGACGAATTCCCTTAGACATAACTAATACACAGGATATTGTCAAAACATCACAAATTTAGGATTTCTACGAATCCAAATACTGTATTAATAAAAAATTAATTACAGCTGTTTCGCACAAAAGTCAGGAAATCAATGAAATTCTCGAAAACCATCAGACATAGGTATAACATACAAAATAATCGAAAAGTAGTAGCAAAGCGAAAAATGCAATAATATACCGGGTGTCCCATTTGAAATATCAAAGTTGTTGCTACTTTTCAATAGAAGCGGCCACACCGTAGTACTGAAAATACTTACCGAAAAAACCCAATTTTCAGAATAATCCCATGTTCCGTTCTCTAGAAACTTCTAATATGCCATCGAGTTTGGGACACCCTGTATATTATTTGGCGTGCCGATATATTTATTTTTGATCAAACAAAATATATTTACATTTCAAGTGTTACTAATATACAAAAATGTGAAGTCATTAGTACAGAAATTGCCGAGTAGATGGCGGCAGTATATTATTTCAGATTGGGTCATTTAATACTAAAGGGGCTTCGTTTGACCCACACATGGGGAATTAAGAAGGCCGTGCCAAACAAAACTGCCTGTGCTACGGCTATTTGTTAGCCACTTTATGTACTAATGACTTCCATGTTGCCACATGGACAAATTGCGTCGGTTGGGCCATCTCTTGACGACATAAAATAGATCCAATTTATAAATATATTATATTATAAATTGACGTTTTTATATATTTGTAATGCTTGGAAAGTAAATATATTTATATTATGTGTTATCGAAAATAAATATATCGGAAAGCATAATGAAAATATTTGCTACAACTGATAAATGTATTGACACAAAATTAAATATATTTGCAAAAACACTTTTCACCCGAACGGCGCCTCATACAGATTTGCCGAATTCAGTGGAGAAATAATTGGTGATGCTACAGGAACGAATACAACGTTTGTTGAAAATTTTCGAGAATTGTTTCATTTTCAGTCAGATATATCTCACTTTGAGTTGGTGAAAACGGGAGTGTCACAGGCTTCTGTAATTGGCCGTTTATTTTTCATTGTCGGCAAATTCGTGATCATCGCCCTCAAGGACTTTGGATTAATGTACCGTCGTGACTTTCAATGCATTTTTTTTTCAGTCATCTTATTGTTCATCGATTGCTTATTCAGTTGTTTACGTTTTTTGCTTGTATTGAACGAGTTTGTCCTTGCGCTGACTAGATTGTTTGGAAAAGTCTCATTTGTACTTTCCAGAATGCTGAGAATATTGATTGAGCATTTCATTTTCATTGAATTGTTAATAATAATTAGACAGGAGGGTCCTGGATCAAAACGAAGACAAAATCGTAATTCTTGCTATTAAGAACCTTGGGGTAATGAACCCTCATGACTTGGTGACTCGGACGATAAACCAGGCCAGATTTCAATGTAAAATTCTGAAGGAAAATCAAATGAATAGGTATTTGTATTGCTAGGAAGGAAAGTGTTACTTTTCCTCCCGCAGAACATCCAAGGGGAAAAAAGGCAACATATGATTTTTCCTCCTACCCACTTAATGAACCTTGTTTTGTAAATTTAAAACGCATCTCAACTGCTTTTGTCTAAAACGGACCTATATAGACAATACAGCCAATCCATCTGAGAATCTGTGGTGGTGCAATGGCTAGCGTCTTGGGCTTGTCAGGTGTCCCGCAGGGTTCATGTTTGTCCCCACATCTCACTACACACACTCACTACATACGTATGATCTCCCTCAGTGCGAGAGACCGGATATGGGCACGGCGGTGTACGCTAATGACACCGCCATCTTTGTCAATTCCTTCTCAAGGGCCGCTGCCCAATATAGGATCCAAGTTCACTTGTATAGGAAGAGCATACCGTATTTATTAGCGGAGAACAAGATTGAGGTCAATCCGGCTAAGTCGGAGACGATCACCTTCACGAAAAGTACACTCAAAACTTTATCAGAAGTTGAGAATCAATGACGAGGCCGTTGATAATGTGAATCATGCGAGATACCTGGGGGTACACCTGGACAAGCGACCCTTGCTATCCAGAGGGCGGGAGCTGCGTTAAAACGCACCTATCCTCTGATAGCAAGGGGCTCGAAACTCTCATTAGAGAACAAATTGCTTATGACGTACGCTTGTCCAGTGTTCTGCAGCCTGAAGCTAACTCCACTGGCGAGATTGGATAGGATGCAGAACAAAGTACCCCGTATTATCACCGGGAGCAGACAATACCTTCGATTGGAAGCTCTTAGGGAGCTTGCAGGCGTCGACTCGATCCCGACAGTTATAAACAACTTGTCCTACAAGTTCTATAAGTACATGCTCGATAAAAGTCCCCTCACCAGGGAAATCACCAAGCTTAGAGTGTATGATAATTAGCCCTGCAAACACGGCGGGCTCATTTATCAAGCGCTGGATATCTTTAAAGAACGAAGGGAGGAACCGGTTCCATAGGGAACCACATCGAAAGTATAACTGAAACGTAGAGTACCTCGACCCGGTTTTTTGCTGCAGCCTTTTCCGGGATTCAACCTTGAAACAACCAGCCTCATAATCTGCAAAGAGCATTATCTACATTGAATAAAATTCAACAACACGCATGAGCTTTGCAGGAGGCGTGTATCATGCCGAGCTACAATGAAATGTCCGGCCAGCGTTACCCAAGGATTATAGACAGTTACCACCAGCGCGGGCGGACTACAGCGCTCTCTCGCGGGGGTGTCTATGTTCGCTTGGCAAGGCGTTCTTTTGCTACTCTGACCGGAGCAAAAGAGATGCTACTATTGCGCCCATCTTCCCGTCCTTCCCCTAACCCCTTGGTTATGTAGAACGTGAAGATATACATGATTATTTATGACATGTCATTATTCATGAAATGTAAAATGTGATAGTCTACAATAAAAACCTTTTTAGTTAGTTAGTTAGTCTTGGACTTGTAATCCGAAGGTCCCGGGTTCAGCTCCTGGCAATTGCATTTTTTTTTTAGGAATGTTATTCAACTTTTTTCTTGTTAGTGATTTGAATTATTGGACATTTAGATAGCTTATACATTTCGGATTGCTATTGAGTGATTTTTTCATAAGTAATGTTATGTGCCTATTTGAATGGAGTGTAGAAAAAATAATGTGTGTATTTCGAGCACAAAGTTTCAGTGTCGTTCTCCAAAGATTAATCTTTCTGTCGAGCGACAATCAATCACTTTGCGCTCTAAATACACAAATAGCTATTAAAAAACTAAAGTAGAAGTAACATTCATGATTGATTTTTACCAGAATACAGGATATATAAGATGGTCTAGAAATTACGGAAACAATTTGATTATTATAGGTTCACCAGTTTCATCGTTTACAACTCACTTGAAATGAGAGGAAGGAAAAGTATAATTTTCCTCCCTAGTTTGAGGTGAAAATTGTGTACTCTCTATAGGGGTAGGAGGAAAAATTCGTTTTTTCCTAAGATCTCTCGAAAAAAGTATGAAGTTTTTCCTGTATGAAAATTAAATAATAGCCATTTATATAACAAGTTGCAAAATGAGCGTGTTTTGGAAATCTCACCATTTTGTAATGAGTTATATATACAAGTATTTTTGTAATATTGTTATCATTCATTCATATAATGTAATGGATTACATTGAATATGCGCCTCGGACAATATCTTCATTTATAATGAATTTCATAACACGAGTCTCGAATGATGATTGATTATGTTTCCGGGTAGTCGGTTGCTAAGACACTGCCAGGATCTAACGTTCATTTGACAATTTGTCAAAACACAATTTCTCCAAAATCTGCAGCAAAGACTGAATGAGTGATTCTGAGGTACCGAAAATGTTCCTAAGGCTGTCAGAGATAAGGTAGTTTTGAATGTATTACCGAATTAATCCGAACCAACAGTTCTAGACCTTTTTATTATACTACGATCTTTAGAGAAGTAGTATTCTACGGTCTTTCGGACAGAGGGAGCCTAACTTTTTTATTTGGACAGATAGAACTTTGAATCCAACGGGACCTTGATCCTTAATAAAAAATTGAAAAAAATCAAGAAAAAAATAATAATAATAATAATAACTTCGACCTGTAGGGGTTTCTAACTTTTTTATTCGAAAAGATAGAGAGATGGTTCAAACGGGTTAATGATTCTTATTTGACACTATAAAAGATGAAAAAACTGAAAAAAATTAAAAAAAAAATAAAAAATTTTTTCTGTGTCGAAAATTTTTAAAACGCTATATTTCCCAAACTATCAAAGATATCGCTTGGGACTTTCAGTCATTTTATCAACTCGATGACGGTATTTGTCACGTGATTTTTTTTGGCGATCGGAAAATCCGGAAAAATTTTACGGTGATTTTCCGATTTTTTTTTTCAAGTTCCTACTTTTCTCGATACCGGTTCAAGAATTGATTAGAATCCTTTCAAATTTCTTCTAGATATACTTCAATATGTCTTACAGAAGGCGGTGAGTTTTGAGAATGATCGGAAAATGATGACCGGATTTTCCGGGAAATTTTCCGAAAAATTCCGATATTGTAAAACACAAAAAACAACGAAACCAACAATCGAAACTGAATTGTGAAAAATGATTTTGGTAGAGCACGAATATACCAATAAATCATAGCTCTTCGATATTTTCTCTAAAATGATCGGAAAACTGGGAAAATTTCAAATATATGAAAAAAAACATTTGAATTTCGGATAATACGAAATTACTCGGAACTGGTCGGTATTTTTTCGAATCACTTAGACAGCTTTTGACTGCCTTTGGAAAATCTACAATTTTGTTTTTTAATTTTTTTCCCAAAATTAATAGTCCGGGAGATATCTAAAAAAATTGGAAAATCGAAATATTGACCGTACTAATAGAGGTAATGAAAAAAATAAAAGTGCATCGTATCCGCAACACTTGCCTCAGTGATACCTCCAAACCGTTTTTTTCCAACTACATAAAAAGATGGAAAAAATACGAAAAAAGTGAAAAAAATATTAAAAATTTTTTACTCCCCCTCCAAAATTGCCCAAAACTCGAAAAACAAACGAGATATCGAAAAATTTTATATAAACAATTTTGTTCCCCTTAAATAGACCTACAAAAAAGTCACGTAAAAATTTTTGCGATACCCTATAAATAAACGAAAAAACAGCTGATTTTCGTGAAAAAATGATTAAAATTATGAAAGAGGCTGAGAATACAGAGGGGGGCTATTTTTTTTATTTAAAGAGATAGAGCCACGGTTCAAAAAAGAAATTGATCCTTGTAAAAAATTAGGAAGAAACCAAGAAAAAAAACAAAAAAAAAAAATAATAATAATAATAATTGTGACACTCACTTTTTTATTTGGAGAGATAGAATCATTTTTCATAAAGAGAAAATGTGGCCCTTTGAAAAATGAATATGGAAATAAAAAAATTAAAAATTAAAAAAAATTAAAATGTCGACTCATTTTTTTTTTGTCTGTCGCCCCCGGGGCGAACGCTATGATTTCCAAACCCTTGGAGATATTGATTTGAAATTTGAATCAAATCAATAACTCAAAAAATGTATCTCGAAAAAAAATTTTTTTTGCGATCGGAAAACCCGGAAAATTTTCAAGGTCATTTTTAAGGTTTTCACCGGTAACTCGATAGCGGTTCAGGAAATGATTTTTTTCATTCCAATTTTTTTAGAAATATGCGCCTATATAGCCTTCTCAGGTGTATAGTTTTTGAGAAGGATCGGAAAATGAAAACGGGTTTTCCATACGATTTTCCGAAAAGTGAAAATTTCGAATAAAAACCGCACCGATGATCGAAATTGAATTTTGAACAATGCAGTGGATAGAGCTTGGAAATACAAAAAAATCATACCTCTTCAACACTTTTAAGAAAATGTCCGGAAAACTGAGAAAAATTGAAAAATATGAAAAAAAAAATTGTAATTTTTAAAAATACGAAATATCTCGGAAACTGCTGATATTTTTTCAATTTACCACGATACCTTTTTTGACCGCCTTCAAAAAATCTATAAAATATGTAGATGAATAATTCCCCTATTTTCAATAGTACAGGAAATATTTGAAAAAAACGGGAAAATCGATATATCTCCCGAATTAAGAAAAAACTTGGAAATTAAGTTTTTGCAGAAGATACCTCTCAATGAACTCTATCGATCGTCCAAATTTGGTTTTTTCGAATTCAATAACAAAGAGAGAAAAAAATAAAATCCAAAAAAAAGGCTGGACTTAGAAATTTTTTTTATAAAAGCACCAAAATCTCAAAAACTAAACAAGATATGGAAAAGTGTATGCAAAAAATTTTATTGTACTCCATTAGTACTACAAAAAGTTTCGAATGAATTTTTTTCCTATTTCAAAAATAAAAAAATTCGTCGGGAGTTAGAAAAAATTTCGACAATTTTGAATAATTTCAAATATTTCCCAAACGGCTGCATATTTCCAAATTTTTCATAGAACCTTTTATGATTGTTTTTGAAAAGTCTACAAAAAATGTAAATGAATTGTTTCTTCAAAATCAATAGTCCAAGAAATATTCGAAAAAAAATCGGAAAAATCGATATATCTCCAGAATCAATGAAAACTGAGAAATGATTTTTTTGTTAAAAATACCTTTCAATGGACTCTATCAACCCATCCTAATTTGGTTTCTTCGAATTCATTACTGCAGCGAGAAAAAAATAAAACCCAAAAAAATTCGTCATGACTTGGAAAAAAATTTCGTCGATTTTGAAAAATTCCAAATATTTCCCAAACGGCTGCATATTTCCCAATTTTTCATAGAACCTTTTATGATTGCCTTTAAAAAGTTTACAAAAAATGTAAATGAATTGTTTCTTCAAAATCAATAGTCCGAGAAATATTCGAAAAAAAATCGGAAAAATCGATATATCTCCAGAACCAATAAAAAATGAGAAATGATTTTTTTGTCAAAAATACCTCTCAATGAACTCTATCAACATATACCAGTTTGGTTTCTTCGAATTCATTACCAGAGCAGAAAAAAAATAAAATCCAAAAAAATTCGTCGGGACTTGGAAAAAAATTTCTTCGATTTTGAATAATTCCAAATATTTCCCAAACGGCTGCATATTTCCCAATTTTTCATATAACCTTTTATGATTGCCTTTGGGAAGTCTACAAAAAATGTTAATGAATTGTTTCTTCAAAATCAATAGTCCAAGAAATATTCGAAAAAAAATCGGAAAAATCGATATATCTCCAGAACCAATAAAAAATGAGAAATGATTTTTTTGTCAAAAATACCTCTCAACGAACTCTATCAACCAATCCCAATTTGATTTCTTCGAATTCATTACCACAGCGGGAAAAAAATTAAATCCAAAAAAATTCGTCGGGACTTAGAAAAAAATTTCGACAATTTTGAATAATTCTAAATATTTCCCAAACGGCTGCATATTTCTCAATTTTTCATAGAACCTTTTATGATTGCCTTTGGAAAGTATACAAAAAATGTAGATGAATTGTTTCTTCAAAATCAATAGTCCGGGATATATTTGAAAAAAAATCGGTAAAATCGATATATCTCCAGAATCAATAAAAACTGAGAAATGATTTTTTTGTTAAAAATATCTCTCAATGGACTCTATCAACCCATCCCAATTTGGTTTCTTCGAATTCATTACTGCAGCGGGAAAAAAATAAAACCCAAAAATTTTCGTCGGGACTTTTCGACAATTTTGAATAATTCTAAATATTTCCCAAACGGCTGCATATTTCCCAATTTTTCATAGAACCTTTTATGATTGCCTTTGGAAAGTATACAAAAAATGTAAATGAATTGTTTCTTCAAAATCAATAGTCCAAGAAATATTCGAAAAAAAATCGGAAAAATCGATATATCTCCAGAATCAATGAAAACTGAGAAATGATTTTTTTGTCAAAAATACCTTTCAATGGACTCTATCAACCCATCCCAATTTGGTTTCTTCGAATTCATTACTGCAGCGGGAAAAAAATAAAACCCAAAAAAATTCGTCGGGACTTAGAAAAAAATTTCTTCGATTTTGAATAATTCCAAATATTTCCTAAACGGCTGCATATTTCCAAATTTTTCATAGAACCTTTTATGATTGCCTTTGGGAAGTATACAAAAAATGTAGATGAATTGTTTCTTCAAAATCAATAGTCCAAAAAATATTCGAAAAAAAATTGGAAAAATCGATATATCTCCAGAACCAATAAAAAATGAGAAATGATTTTTTTGTCAAAAATACCTCTCAATGAACTCTATCAACATATCCCAGTTTGGTTTCTTCGAATTCATTACCAGAGCAGAAAAAAAATAAAATCCAAAAAAATTCGTCGGGACTTAGAAAAAAATTTCTTCGATTTTGAATAATTCCAAATATTTCCCAAACGGCTGCATATTTCACAATTTTTCATAGAACCTTTTATGATTGCCTTTGGGAAGTCTACAAAAAATGTTAATGAATTGTTTCTTCAAAATCAATAGTCCAAGAAATATTCGAAAAAAAATCGGAAAAATCGATATATCTCCAGAACCAATAAAAACTGAGAAATGATTTTTTTGTTAAAAATACCTCTCAATGGACTCTATCAACCCATCCCAATTTGGTTTCTTCGAATTCATTACTGCAGCGGGAAAAAAATAAAACCCAAAAATTTTCGTCGAGACTTAGAAAAAAATTTCGACAATTTTGAATAATTCTAAATATTTCCCAAACGGCTGCATATTTCTCAATTTTTCATAGAACCTTTTATTATTGCCTTTGGAAAGTATACAAAAAATGTAGATGGATTGATTCTTCAAAATCAATAGTCCGGGATATATTTGAAAAAAAATCGGTAAAATCGATATATCTCCAGAATCAATAAAAACTGAGAAATGATTTTTTTGTTAAAAATATCTCTCAATGGACTCTATCAACCCATCCCAATTTGGTTTCTTCGAATTCATTACTGCAGCGGAAAAAAAATAAAACCCAAAAAAATTCGTCGGGACTTAGAAAAAAATTTCGACAATTTTGAATAATTCCAAATATTTCCCAAACGGGTGCATATTTCCCAATTTTTCATAGAACCTTTTATGATTGCCTTTGGAAAGTCTACAAAAAATGTAAATGAATTGTTTTTTCAAAATCAATAGTTCATGAAATATTTGAAAAAAATGCGGAAAAATCGATATATTATACACATTGATCGTAGTATTCACATTATTGGTGTCCAATTATAGTTTCAAACGGATTCAATAATAAAGACAGACACGCATTGATCGTAGTATTCACATTACTGGTGTCCAATTATAGTTTCAAACGGATTCAATGATAAAGAAAGACACTCATTGATCGTAGTATTCACATTATTGGTGTCCAATTATAGTTTCAAACTGACTCGATGATAAAGACAGGCACGCATTGATCGTAGTATTAACATTATTGGTGTCCAATTATAGTTTCAAACTGACCCAACGATAAAGACAGACACGCATTGATCGTAGTATTCACATTATTGGTGTCCAATTATAGTTTCAAACGGACTCAATGATGAAGACAGACAAGCATTGATCGTAGTATTCACATTATTGGTGTCCAATTATAGTATCAAATAGATTCAATTATAAAGACAGTCACGCATTGATCGTAGTATTCACATTATTGGTATCCAATTATAGTTTCTAATCATTTTGACAATGAACCTTTAAAATAAGAACAACGCCTTAAGATCGTAGTATTCAAATAATTGGTAGATACGTGTACACGGAAAGGATATACGTGTACACGGAATGGATATACGTGTACACGGAAAGGATATACGTGTACACGGAAAGGATATACGTGTACACGGGGGGCTAGGATCGTCGCGCGAAGCGCGACAGTTAAGCCGCCGGCAGGCCAAGTGTGGGCGCAAGGCGGATGCTAGCGTAGGCGAATCCCGCGCCCACACTTGTTTAAAAAACGATTAGCATTTGTTCCGTAAAAATGTGAACATCGTAGAAGCAACGATATGGACGGAGATAATTCAAATTTATTAGAGGTACACAGAGCTAAATTCAGTGTACAAACGATGTTTGATTCATTTCAAGTGAAAAGTTCGTCTGTGGAAAAAAATGTCTTGAAAATAAGGAGTTCAAATTGTTTCGCCGTATATTGAGGTAAGGTTATTGTTATTTTACATAAAAGAATAATTCAAACTAAAGCTTACGTCTGCCTGAATTATTATTGCATTACCTGAATAGTCTTTGGAAAACTTCCACAGATAATTCTGGACATGATGAAAATACGACAGCAAACTAAATTGTTGCGTGGAATTGCAAAACTAAATGATGTTCAAGAAAATAGACGAAGGATAATATGCGTACTGTGTCGATATTTCTGGCGTGCGCTTCGCTCGCCGATTCATGAAATGTCTGGTGAACGCATTAGTGCGCGCGAATTTGCGAAAAGTCAGCCGAGCGTATGTGAAATCGCGAAATGGAGATCAAGAAAATGTACAAATTGGTAAGAGAATCAAATGCGCACGCGCCAGTCCGTTATTTATCTCACAAATATGCTCGCTGCGCTCATGAGGCGAGTATATTTCGATACAAAATTATGCTCGCTAAGCGAGCTAGGCGCGCGAAGCAAGCATATTTCGATACATCTTAAAGGTTAGGTCAGATGAGCGATTTTAGTGTGAAAGTATTGCATTCAACATGGAGAACGCGAAGTGTTTATGTTAGGTTAGGTCATTTCCCTTTCTTTTTGGAATAGCGAGCGAGGCGAGTATGTTTTTTTTTAATCTTGAACATGTCAGATTCATGTTCAAGAGACAAAACTACGTAAGTAAGTATCTCTTTTTTTATTTTTGAATTCCACAGAACTTACCTTCACCTTGACATTTGTTTTCTATTAAAATTATTATCAATTATATGTATATCGCTAATACACTTGAAAAATGTCCGACAAAAATTTAATTGGAAACTGATATGCTGGAGTACAATATTTGACAACATCGCAATTTACTCTTACTTCATATTCTCTTGTTTATGTTTGACATCTAACAATATTATAAATATCATGTGTTTTGTGAGTTTCATTCATTCATTATTTCATTCATTCATTCGTTCATTTATTCATTCGTTAATTTATTCATTTTATTTATTTATTCAGTCATTCATTTATTCATTCATTCATTCATTCATTTATTTATCATAGAGATCGATGTTCTAGCGAGATAATCCGATTTCTCATTCCACTAGTGTATTTGTTGCTGTAAAAGTTAAATCTAATTTTCGCCGCTGTCAATGTGACAATTGTACATGAATTAAATTATCAGTAGTAATAACCCAAGGACATTGATGATTATAGCAGATTCCGAAAGCTTGTGGCACCAAGCTTGAGGAAGTTGTTTTATCTATCAATGTCGAGGGTTATTCGGATAGAACATTTTTTACTCACCGATACTTTTTAACATTGCAATAACCTATGAATGTTTTCCATACAAACTTGTTATTTTAAACAGTATATTTCGATATATTTGATACGAAAATTTCATTAATCTTCTCGTCAGTATTACAACCAAATCATGTTATTTTGACGTTATTGAATATTTGAAACTTCAAAATCGAAATAAATCTAAATATGTATATCAGTAGCAACGGGCCTGAGAGTGAAACAGACCATATGGTCTGTTATCAGTATAATGTTGTTCTGATTGGTTGTATTCAATCACATGACCTCAGTTTAACTAATTTCACTAGATTTCCGCTTGAGCAAAACATTTTCTATGGAATTGGGGGTGACTGATAGCCATAAAGAAATATTCAGGATGTGAGAAGTATTAAAGACGTATGCTTACCTTCACACACTTCGTTTATAACTTTTCACAGGTGAATGAGGGTGAAACCCGACACTAATTGAATGAACAAATGATCAGTTTGAAATATTGAACAATTCAGATGATATACTTGACTGGTTCGTTATCAAAATCTACCATTGTGTTGCGCTTCTCCATTAAAAAAATATTCCTGATTGTACTCAGATTATGGTTTATCTATGGTCTGTCACTTTGTGAAAGTCCAGTTATTATAATTATTCCCGGAAGTCTTTTTATGGGTGGAGATAAAATAATGTATATGTTGGTGGTGATGAAATGTGTTCGAGTGCTATCTAGAAAAACAACGCATTAAATATTCATTTTGGTGATGCGTTGCTGCTTTATTTGACTATGTAATTTCAAATGTTCCAATATTGAAGTCGAAAGATATTAATTTATTGATTATAAGAGACGCTCTATGAGAATATAAGAATATATTTAACAATTCCCTTT
The DNA here is from genome assembly GCA_958298965.1 of Chrysolina haemoptera. Classification (NCBI taxonomy): domain Eukaryota; kingdom Metazoa; phylum Arthropoda; class Insecta; order Coleoptera; family Chrysomelidae; genus Chrysolina; species Chrysolina haemoptera. Next base: position 6,792,680 of record OY282592.1, on the reverse strand, counting down.
TTCTATGTCGAAATTCTTGTTGGAAATGCAATCGTTCTGGAGGTTCGGTTGATCATCAGATTCATCATTTTCAGTCAATGAGTTCAAACTAATCAGCTTTTAAGGATTTTCCTACTCACCTGCCGAACGATATCCTCTATTCAACTATGCAACTGTCTGTCTCATTTATCACAAAAGGAAATATTGAATCTGTTTAACGTCTGAAATTATAAGTAACATCAAGAAAAAAATTGCTCATAAAATTAAAAAGGAACAAAATGAATTATACTTTTGAGAATGAATATTCAATTACCCATAGGTATTCTAATCAAAACCCGAATAAAACCAGCATATGAATAAGATAATTGAAAACAAAAATTGAAGGGTTTTATTCAAATGCGCTCAAAAGCAAAAAAATAGTAAGTATAGGGGTATATTATTTTCTGAGAATTGATGAAATCAATCTATTTCTCATAATTGTAATAATAGTTTTCAAAACGACTGGGGAGAGAATAATATTAAACATTAATGGTTATTTAACTAACAAGTGTATTAATAAGGGCGATTAACAATCGAAATATTTCAACGCGTGAACGGAGCGAGCGCTTTAATTGTTCGAGATTGTTATTCGCCATTTTAATTCACGAGTTTGTCAGAAAAGAATTCCGTCGACCGTAGTTTTCAAAAAAAGAGATATCTCACTGTCAATGTTTATTTATTTAACGATACGATGAAAAAGCAATCACTATTTCCTATTTATGTTAACTATAATCAAAGATAGTTTAATTTTCCTTAGTGGTAGTTTCATTTTATTTTATCGAATTGAATTTAAAAAAAAATGCTTTCATGCGGGTTTTGATCTCTCGATCTCAGTATCACTTCCCTCGGCTGTCAAGCCAACGTTAACATTACGCCACGTGACTTTCTATGATTTCAAGTGACAACTGGTGTACTGAAAATTTTCTGAAATTTTATTTCAGAATTGACAAACAAATAATGACTGGTAGTACTTACCAATATAAAATGTATTAGAGCAATGTATGTTGGGTTGCATATAATCAAATCGTTGATTAATAGAAAATCATTCATTAACAGGGGTCATTAATCAACGATTTTGAGCGCGTTAAAATTCAGCATAAATGAACGGTCGACGGAAAAAAGAATTTGATGAATCATTCACGCATTAGTTAAATGACAAAGAAACAATTGGACAATTGGAAAATTTGGTGTATTTTCAAATCGAAAATTAATATTACGAACAAAAGTTCGAGACAAAATGTTTGATATGGCTATACTTCTGTCATTTTCATTCGAAAATGTTGAAGATTTGAATTTCTTGCTAATTACCATACATTTTTTAATAATTCAAAAATATCGATCAACGCTTTCATCATATATATATATATATATATATATATAAAACTATATGAGCTCTCTATTTCAGGTACCATTTTTTTCATTCACTCATCTACTATATGATAATATTTTTCACCATACCTATATTTTATTGGAAGTACTTAATGAAAGGTTAGGATGGACTTCTTATTCTTTCTTGAAATAAATTAAGGGTTTCATGAACAGATTGTATTAATTCATCCACACTGTAAAACACTAATATCATATTTGACAATATGGAAGAATAATTCTAACATCTAGTTGAATTTATGTTTATAAATCTTGCCAAACATTTAGTGACGGAGAACTCATTTTGTAGCTGAGTTGAATTGAATTAAAATAAGTTCATATGTCACCACAGCACCAGCAATCTGTAACAAAAAAAAATATAATCAAAGACTAATAGCTCTCAACTCAGTTCTCTGCAGGAGAATAAAAATTGCAAGTTTGATACAACAAGCTATACCCCAGTCGCTAGAGTGCAGAATAACCCTATCTAAGATGTCTTAAAACCCTGGTGTACCGACTGATTAGATTTTGTTTAGAATTTTTTTAAGGCAAAACAAATGAATTAGTGGTCTACTTTTGTAATCGACTCCAGAGATGGCGTCCTCTTTCTCGTGTCAACAATGTCAACTTTCAAGGACATGGTGATTGTGATTGCTAATTGAATTTTGAGAAATTTTATTAAACTTTTGTATGCCATACGAAAGTACTTAATAGTCCATACTCGAAGTGGAATATCAAGTTTTAATGGAAAAATAACACTACTAAAATTGTGTAATTTTTTCCAAAAAAAAATCTAAAAACCATTTGAAAGTCAATAGTTGTGTAATAAAAAAAGTTGCGCAATTTTCTTATATTATTGATGTGTTTCTTCATTTTCCTTAGATTTTAATAATTTGATCATGTTCCGTGGATTGTGCCGACAATCCAGAAAGATGAACAAATTAGGTTACTAATTTATATTCAGTACAAAAATTGAGTACTCACCACTTAGAATTTGAGATACTTTGAAACAGACATTTTATGTCAAAACGCCATGCATGTTGACAATAATTTATGGCAAAAATGTTTTCTAATCAATTCGATCAACTCTGGATGCGTTTTTATATCTTACCGTTTCTTGAAATCTCCCATAAGTAACGAAAGTCCGCGATTGTGCACGTATTAGACAAAACTCAAAAATAATTATAGGCCTTTCAGAAAACAAAATTGACTCACCATCAACCTCTGAACTGGTCGTTGCTGGGTACCCAGGTAGATCTTCTCTAGTTTTGAAAGGGCCAATGTTGTCTTGAGTGATTATGCACTTGTAAAAAACGGTAATGCGAACGACTTTACGTGAACGCGTGTTTCCACTTTTTAATATCAAAAAAAAGGACTTCTTTCCATGCGAGCACGCTATCTAGCATCTGTCTCAGCCGAAGAGCCGCGCATGCGTGGAGAGATCAATGAAAATGAATTCTGAAAGGCATACTTACACGGTGGCACTAGTAACATTGTACCAAAATTATGAAAGTAAAATAATTTATAATATAAAAATTCCCAAGAAGAATCAACAAAAAAGTAATGTATTATTCTGATTACATTGAAATTAAACTAATATTATACATAAACCGCCCACCAAATTACACAGTAATTTATATGTCTGACTGAGAAGGCAATGGACAGATTTTTGCAACAGGACGCTGCAAAATTCCCTTTGCTGTACGCAAAGTAACTACTCTACAAACTTTATCAGAGCCAGTATGAGCCTTCACAACTCTACCTAAAATCCACTTCAACGGTGGAGTTTGATCATTTTTTATTACAACGAGAGTTCCTTCGGCTATTGAAACAGTGTTTGTGTGCCATTTTTGCCGCTGATTTAGAGTATTTAAATATTCTAGATGCCAACGCTTCCAAAAATGTTGATGAAGTCTTTGCAATAGTTGCCATCTAGATAATCTATTCATGTTTAAATGAGACAGGTCAGGATCGGGCAATGCAGTTAAAGGCTCCATGGTCAAGAAATGGCCAGGCGTCAGAGCTGTCAGTTCATTTGGATCAGTACTCAAACTGGTCAAAGGTCTAGAATTTAATAATGCCTCAATTTGAACAAACACGGTGTTCAACTCCTCATAGGTGAGGATCTGATCTCCTATGACTCTCAAGAGGTGACTCTTCACCGACTTTATGCCGGCTTCAAATAGACCTCCAAAATTCGAACCTGTAGGGGGATTGAAATGCCAGTTGAGGTTCAGAGTTTCAGCCGAATTTTTCATTAATTCGAGCAGGTAACGATGCGCACCAACGAAGTTAGTACCATTGTCACTAAATATAGTACTACAGCGACCACGACGTGCTATAAATCGACGGAAGGCCGCTAGAAAAGCTTCTGAAGATAAATCAGAAGCGAGCTCTAAATGTAGAGCTTTCGTTGAGGAGCACACAAATAAGCATAAATAGGCCTTTTGAGATTTGCATCCTCGAGATTTACCAAGGGTTATGGAAAATGGACCACCATAGTCCACGCCAACACACGAGAAAGGTTTCAGTTGGTTGACACGGAGAGACGGTAAGTTTCCCATTATGGGAACAGATGATGAAGGGTTGACGCGAAAACATCTGTAACATTTCGATACAGTATGGCGTATGGCTCTTTTCACAGACAATATCCAGAATTGTTGTAATAAAAGATATTCTAAGGTTCGGGGACCTGGATGTAAATTTTCTCGGTGAAAATGTTCGATGATAAGTTGAGTGAGACGATGCTTTTGCGGTAGAAGAATAGGAAATTTCGCATCAAATGACAATTTGGAATTTACTAATCGACCGCCCACCCTAAGAATACCATGCTCATCGATAAATGGAGATAGTTTTCGTAATGGCTTAGAACAAACTGATTTTGTAGAGACCTTCAAGATATCATCTTTAAAATGTGTGCATTGAACGTGTTTGATGATAATATGAAATGCATGTTCTATCTCATTCAACGAAAGAGAACCAGTGGTTTTCTCCAGCATACGAGAATTATGTATAAAGCGTAAAACCCAAGCAACTTGTCGTTTAATTTTAATCAAGGAGGAAAGTCTGCCTATTATATAATCTAGGACATTTACTTCAACTGTGGTAGTCAAAGTGACAATTTTTTCTTCTCCAGTTACATCTATTACTTTTAGTATATCCGATGAAGGCCAATATTCATGAGATTGATGTAACCAAGGAGGACCTTCCCACCACAAATTATGCACAATGAGTTCGGAAGGTAAAAGTCCACGTGAAGCACAGTCAGCTGGATTATCTTCACCTGGAACAAATCGCCAGGAAAGAGGTGATGTTTTTTCTTGTATAAGGCTAATTCTATTTGCCACGAAGGTCTTGTAACCGTGAGAGCTAGATTTAATCCACCGAATAACAGTTTGCGAGTCTGACCAACAAAAAATATCAGAAAACTTTAGAACATTCTGATAAGTTTTACAAACATAGGCGACTAACCCAGCAAGCAATGTTGCCGCACACAGCTCTAAACGTGGTATCGATATCTGTCGCAAAGGTGCAACCCTTGTCTTTGATATCGAGATACACACTTTATATGAATTTTGTAATTCAAATCGAAAATAAACCATGGCGGCGTAGCCCTTCTGGGAAGCATCACAGAAGCCATGAAGTTGGCAGCCATTGTACTGATCTGGAACTATTCTACGAGGAATTTGTATGGAAGACAAATTCGGTAATTCAGATTGGTATCTACTCCACGAGCTGATAACTTCATCGGTAGGAGTTGCATCCCAATCTAAGCCCAGCGTCCAAATATATTGCATAAGACGCTTGGCGAAAAATATGACAGGTGCCAAAAAACCTAGCGGATCGAAAATCCGCGATAATTCTGACAGGACTGTACGTTTAGTACACTGTCTGTCAAATGGGCGAGTATGATAAGAGAATGAATCCAAATGAGGATTCCACTGCAGTCCAAGAATTTTTATAATGGGATCGTGATCAAATGAAAGAGGCATTTGTCGAAAATCTTCAGGAACGTTACCAAGCAAGGAAGGACTATTACTAGCCCATTTACGGAGTGGGAAGCCACCGCGTTCTAAACAACAGACCAATTCAGTCTGTAATAAAGTGGCCTTACTCAAATCATTCTCACCACTAATAATATCATCAACATAGACATCAGATTGTAAAGCCTGTGCCGCCAAAGGAAAATTTTGCCTTTCATCCATGGCTAGTTGTCGAATAGTTCTATTAGCCAAGTACGGTGAACTAGAAATACCATATACGACAGTATTTAGAGTGAACTCTTGAATAGGGTCAGCCTGAGAAAATCTCCAAAATATTCTTTGGTAATTTCGTTGAGAGGGGGTTAGCAATATTTGTCTAAACATTTGCCTCACATCTGCCGTGAATACAAACTTGTATATTCGGAAGGAGAGAAGAAGAGTGGCAATATCATTCTGCAATTTTGGACCCGTCAATAAAACATCATTTAATGATACACCTAAGTTTGATTTGGCTGAAGCATCAAAGACTACTCTTAGCTTTGTGCTGACAGCATCCGGTTTTTGGACACAATGATGAGGGATAAAGTACGACGAATTTGTATCTGTTAGCGGAACAGCTGGAGACATATGACCCGAATCAATATAATCTTTCATGAAATCTGAGTATTCCTGTTTTAGCTCAGGATTTTTACTTAATTGGCGTTCTAAATGATAGAACCGTCGTAATGCAGCAGAACGCGAGTCTCCAATTTGAGGATTTTGCATTTTAAATGGCAAAGAGACAACGTATCGACCAGAATCATCTCTAGTGACAGTGTCCCGGTAGATTTGTTCACACACCTGGTCATCTTGTGAAGCAAATTCAGGTTTTGGTGGTTCTTCTACTTCCCAAAACCTTCTAAGTGTTTCATCTAGAGAAGGATGTGTAACAGAAAGGTAAGAAGATACCGTTGATGGGTAGCCATTATCAATTTTACCCATCAATACCCAACCGAAAATGGTATTAAGGGCAATGGGTTCATTAACATTTCCCGTTAATTTACCATCTTTTAAAATCAGGGGGAACAAATCCGCGCCTAACAAAATATCTACTTCTCTGTTCACATTGAATTCTTCATCAGCCAATTTTAAATTCGTGATGAATGATATCTTTGTTTTGGAAATTGTTTGTTGTGGCATATTAGTGCAAATATTAGGTAACACAATAGCCTCAAAATGATAAGAGGGTTCGTCAAGACCTTTTGGTCTTATAGTACAACTCGTACGACCGTTACTCATTGAAGGTACTTGACCTATACCTTGAATGGTGGTTCTGAGTTTAGACCTATTAAGACCTAAGCGTTTCAAACATCTTTCAGTAATGAAATTTGTTTGACTCCCTGTATCGAGCAAAACTCTAGCAGATTGGGTGTCTCCATGCACATCAACAATGTCAACTTGAGCGGTTGACAAGAGAACCGTTGATGGAGAAATTGATGTACTACAGTTGCTCGTTAAGGCAGTGTTCACTTCCGGGATAGGCGGAAGCTCAGCTTGCTGAGACGATGCTATTGAAGCATGCTCAGTAGCCACACTGATAGATTCTGCTTCCGGTGTGATATTGTTACTCCCGAAATGAAGGAGCGTATGATGTCTTTTGTCACATAATCTACACGACGTGGATGGACAAGGTTGATTGAGATGCGTACGTAGACAATTTAAACACAGTTTATACTGTTTTGCAAGCAAATGTCTACTGTGAGGAGGTTTATTCAAGAACTGTGAACATTTGTTAATGACATGATTATTTTTACATAGGGGGCAATGTGAATTGATAGACGAGTTCATTTTGTTTGAGACAAGTGAAGTAGTAGCACACGATTTTTTATTATGATTTTTTGAAAACCAATCATTTGGTTTAAATGAGGAAGTTTTAGTAGAACTAGCCTGTACTGAATAACCAACTGATTCTAAGGCCTTGCATTGTTCTGTGAGAAATTGTTTCAATGAAACATAAGATGGGATTTCGACCTTCTCTGAACATGACTTTAACTCAAAACGTGTCTTCGTATTAATATCAAGTTTATCAAACAGAATATTGAATAATGGAAAATCCCAACTGTCAACAGGAAAATTGAGTGCCCTAAGGGCCGACACATTTTCTGTAAAAATATTAACCAATTTTCTAAGGCACTGAACAGTCTCTGTAGCCTTGGGAGCATCTCTGATTTGATTCCAATAGAAGGTAGCTAACAGTTTTTTGTCTTGATATCTGTCAACTAAAGTTTGGAAAGCTATTTCATAATTTTCATCAGCTAAAGTAACACCCTGTACTATATTGAGAGGTTCTTTTGCCAAATTTGTGATTAGGTATTCAAATTTTTCAATATTACTAAGTTGATCATTTGTGTGAACTAGCGTAGTGAATAATCCATAAAAATGTGGCCATGATTTAAAATCACCATCAAAACAAGGCAACTGCAATTTTGGTAATTTGCAGTTCCGAGTTTTCTGAGTTGAAATCATGTTTTCCTCGTTAGCTTTAATCCATTTTTGAATATCATGATTCACTGAGCTCACTGTATAATAATGTTCATCAGCCTCAGTCCTGATCAAATCTTCCTGATCCAACATTCCAGGATCAGATGAAATTGCCGCAACTATTGCATTGTGACTCTGTTCAAAATCATTGAATATATGATCTAATTTACTGCATCTAATTTTCAACTGAGTATGAAGAGTTGGGTCAGAGATAGCATTTTGAGCAAAATGAACAATTTCTTTGAGCCGTTTCAAGGCAATATTACGTGATGCGCGGTGAGCTGCTAGTTGTTCAGTCATTGTCAAAATAGTTGAGAATATTTCAATATATTTTCCAAACTAAAAATGACTGGTAAAAATGACAATTTATTTATGTGAAAAGGATCGCGACTAAAGTGGGCTATAATAAAATGTACACACCCTGTCGGTTATCAAAATATTCTGAATACCTGCTGGTGAAAATGTATGAAAAAACTATGAGCTATAAAGAGTTGTGAATGACTGCAAAAAAAGGTATAAAAACTCGTACAAGCACTGATAAATTGTACCCGGTTAAATACGTTTTTTAAAAGAAAAAAAAACAATGTGTAATCTGGTGGTTTTTAAATATTTCAGACTGATATTTGAAAATTACTTTTATTGTATGAAAGCTGGATGTAATATCCGGCTCGAAGGACCATAATGTGCACGTATTAGACAAAACTCAAAAATAATTATAGGCCTTTCAGAAAACAAAATTGACTCACCATCAACCTCTGAACTGGTCGTTGCTGGGTACCCAGGTAGATCTTCTCTAGTTTTGAAAGGGCCAATGTTGTCTTGAGTGATTATGCACTTGTAAAAAACGGTAATGCGAACGACTTTACGTGAACGCGTGTTTCCACTTTTTAATATCAAAAAAAAGGACTTCTTTCCATGCGAGCACGCTATCTAGCATCTGTCTCAGCCGAAGAGCCGCGCATGCGTGGAGAGATCAATGAAAATGAATTCTGAAAGGCATACTTACACGGTGGCACTAGTAACATTGTACCAAAATTATGAAAGTAAAATAATTTATAATATAAAAATTCCCAAGAAGAATCAACAAAAAAGTAATGTATTATTCTGATTACATTGAAATTAAACTAATATTATACAGCGATAGTCCGCGATAAAGTAAAAAATATAAATTTTTCTCCATTCCCACTGAAATCTATCAATGTTTTGTCTTCAGTAAGATTGTTAAGGTTTTGGTTATTTTCCATGCATTCCTTTTATTTTTAGTGTAGTTGATCAAAAAATACACTTTTCTGTCGAACAAAATTGCACAATAGAAATATTTTCACTATTGAACGGTTTTTTAAAAGTGGAAGAACAATATAACACATTATCAACTCATCACAAATATCAAATCCCAAATGCAATTAAACTCCAAGCCCCAAAATAATTTTTTATTTCTTTAAAGAAGTTTATAGTGAAAACTCGGGCACAAATGCACAATAGTGATGGCTAAACATCGATAGTACTATCGATACTTATCGATAGTTGAGAACATCGAAAACTATCGATAGTTTCTAGAACTATCGATAGTGTAAACATTACCATTATGCTGTGTTTCTAACAGGAGAAGTAGACAAGCGGATTTTCTGAAGTATTACATGGCCAATAGAAGCTTTATATAGAAAATCCACCCACCTAATTTCCGCTCAGTGGTTGTCTTTTTAAAATAGTATGAATTAGACGTCAACTGTCAACACTGTCAACTGTCATGTCACAATTGTCAGTTTTTCAAGTATCAACACTCAACTGCCAATTGAAAATAAGTTATAATTAGTTTCTTTTTTAATATTTGCAATTTACATATATAAATATCGAACACTGTTCAATCAGATAGATGAATATGGTGAGAACTAAAAATAAATCAGTTGTTTGGACACTGTTCACAAAACAAGATAACTCTGTATTTGCCAGGTGCAATGTGTGTAATGCTGACTACAAATATAGTGGAAATACCACGAATTTATTTGATCATATTAAAAGAAAACATGCTAATCATTTGCCAAAAACACAACCATATCAAGAAACAGAAGAAGAATCTCAAGAAGGAGAAACGTCTACCTCACGTCCTCCAAAGGAAGACCAAAGAGAAAATATAGAAATATCTGCTAAAAGGAGAAAAACCCTTAAACACTATTTCAATAGAAATACAAAGTATTCTTCAACAGACAGCAAAAAGTTGAAAATTGATCAAGCCATTGCAAATTTTGTAGCAACTGATTTTCAACCATATACCATTGTAGAAAGTGAGGGATTCAGAGACATAGTGTATTGCACAGATATCAGCGCGAGAGCATGCGCTGCGCATAAGATTGACAGGTGCTAATGGTGAATTTCCATGCGATACAGCTGAACTGCAATACCTCTACGTGAAATGAAAGTTAATTATATTTCAGCAAAAAAATTTATAAATCATGCCGAAATAGAACTGATTGGAGACAGTGATTCCGTATATTCCAATAATTATATTGTTTTATTAATTTCATGTTCGTGAATCGTTGGCAAAACTTCAGACTTCTGTTCATGAAAATTAACCCTAACAAGAAAACCGACGGTGGCGGTGCACTCAAGTGTCGCGGGATATTCGAAAAACAGCCCACGGATTCATTTGTTTTCTCGTAATCAAGTTGGCGAATGTCTCTCGTTTTATCCCACAGAATTGCAGGTATAAGTCGGTACACAAGGGTTTTTAGGCATCTTAGCCCTACCTCTAACCGAGCGCGAAGTTGCTGACATTAGGAAAAGATGAAGTATTTAGTATCCGAAAATCGAAAATACCAAAACCCTTGCCAGAGGTGTCGGAAAAGGGGCGAAAACCGCCCCTAAACAGTAAAAAATATGTACTGTCCTTTAAAACAAGTGGCTAGCGCCACGCACACAGCTTTCTAGTGAGCGTGCGCCAAACTAGAATTAAAATAATGTACAACTTGTGTAAAGCTTTCGATACTGTTAATCATGAAATTCTTTTAAAAAAATTATTTAATATTGGGATCAGAAGAAACCTATTCAGTTGGTTCAAAAATTATTTGTATAATAGAAAACAATTTGTTCAAATCGGAAATCATCAGAGTTCTTTAAGAAACATTACCTGTGGAGTACCGCAAGGTTCAATTCTTGGTCCTGTTCTGTTTTTTATATATATATAAACAATCTGTCGAATTTGGCATTAGAAGGGACAACTAAATTATTTGCTGATGACACTACAATAATATACTTCTCAGATGATTATAAAAAATACAAAATTACATAAATAATGATTTAAAAAAAATATTTAAATGGCTACAGCAACATAAATTGACTATTAATTTCAATAAATCTTCCTACATGAATATTAAAAGAACAATTGACACTTCCACCATTTCCATTCATTATGAAAAATTTCTTATAAATTATACTGACTCAACAAAATTTTAAGGACTTTATATCGATGAAAAATTAACGTGGAATAAGCATATTGAAAGTATCCGGAAGAAAATATCACCTCTCATAGGTGTTCTTTATAGAATAAGAAATTATATACCTCTAAAATTTTTGAAAAACATCTATTATAGCTTGATTTATTCACACTTTCAATATCTCATATCTGTATAAATAGTTCCATCTTGAAACCATTGAAATCATTGCAAAATAAATCAATTAAATGTATTTATGAATTACCTTATCTGGAACCAACAATAAATTTATATAAACCAAATAGGCTTTTGAATTTAAATTCCCTGTATAAACTCAAAATATGTTGCTTCATCCATTCTGTTAAAAATAAAATAAAAATAGCATCCAATATAAATTTTATTGAAATGGACAAAATTCATAATTATGTCACTAGACAAACAAATTTTTTATCTATTAATAATGTTAAATCTGAAATTGGAAAGAAATGTCTATATCATAATGGAATAATAATTTACAATTCGATTCCTAATTACTTAAAAACAGTTAAATCAATAGTAAAATTCAAAATCGAATTAAAATATACCCTTTACTCAACTGAATAAGAATGTATAAAATCAATATAAAAAATATATAAATATTTGTTATAGATTAGAAATAATTTAATATGTTCATTAGGTTCTCAGTTTTCTACTAACACCTCCACCCCCACCCTATATCGTTATAACTTTTCATATTTCCCTAACTTTGGCTACTAATTAAATTGTAAATTACTTTGTGTATTCTGTCTATCTGTATCCCTATTCATAAACATGTAATGTTTCTTGGGAAGAATAAAGTTATTATTAAACTGCAAGTGACACACAAACATAACCTAGCTCTGCATGAATTAGTTTTTCCTACCTAAACAAACAGCTGCAGGCAAGCCGAGTGGAAAATGCTTAAATTATTAGTCAACCATGCCTGACTGACTAACCTTACCTATAGACATAATAATAATACAAAATTGTTACAATATAACCACTATTTATCCACAATTCAGAAAGAGCAGCTATGGGGCAGCTATATGCAGCATATTATTTGTCAATATTTGGAATCTACTGAGCATGTTTGAAGTGTGGTGCTTGTAGTTTATAGGTTTTTGAGGTCTCGAGCTCGAATTATGTGTATAATATGTTTTTTTGGTAGCTGATCTCGATATTCGAATTCATATGACCTAGTCAGTTGATGGTCCAATTGGGGCTACAATATATTTTTTCTACGACCACATGGAAATATGCCCATTTTATACGATTTATCGATCGACGAAGTAGGCCGATTGTAAAACACTTTTTTATTTCTACATCGCCAACTGTACTGTAATGATCATTTCAGTACAGGATATTTCATTTTCCACGACTTTGATGAACTACTAGACTGTTATTTTTATGATCATAAATAATATAAGATCGAATCAAGTTTGTTAATTTGAGATTTCACATGAGTATATAAAAAATTTGTAAAAAAAATAAGTAATCGAAAATAAGTAGTAGTAGTGATGATTATTTGACATTGACACCGCTAATTTCAATATGAAGACTGATGACAATTAAATTCTAATTTTCTATAGCAGTTAATTTCATCATATTATTATGTGAGCTCGTAGCAGCGAGTGAAGAGTGAGGGAAAGTTCAGGTTTTGGATAATTGGGGTGATGGTTCAAATCCCACAGAAACCACTTTTTTTTCTTTTTTGAAATCGATTAGTATTCAATTTTTATTATAATTTTCAATATTTGTATCTTCAATTCCTTTTTTAAGTTGTATATATTATGGTAATTAATACGGCAAGAAAGTATTGCGTACAATTTGCATGAAATGACCTATTCCATGATCATTGTACAATGTACTAATATTGTACTGATAGAGAATTCATAGCTTCCTGAATAATTTAACAATTATAAATTGTGAAAACAAAAAATGGGACAAATAACCTTTCAGGTATATTTTCTATACCTACCCAGTATTTTCTATGCGGGGTCGCTGAATATTGAAGAATGTACATATATTTTATTCAATATCAAGCTTTCCTTTTCCAAATGATGCTCTTTAACTTTGACATATTGTTCATTACGAGGGAAATGATTGAAATCTGATTTGTTTACTAACAATTTGGTCCCTCAAGTTGCTATAATTTTCATGCTACGAACATATAAAATAAACATTAAGGTCAGTTGACCATGTCTTACCTTCGCAACAACATAAGTAATTTTTTTATGTTAACGATCCCGCTGGTGTTATTGTGCACGAAATTAAGGTTCAGGCATGTTCTTTGGTTTGGAAAATTGCTTTCCACGTGCGAAAAGTTGCAGAAAAATTTTGAATTATCAGTTTTGCAGGCTTTCGCGTGTAATTAGGAGTGAAAATTTCTCAATCTTGGATGAAAAATATCCCAGATATATGAATGATTATTTCTTGGATGTGATTTTCCGTTCTTTCGAATGGCAGCACTATTATTTAAAAAAAGTACCCCTTCATGACTTGAATTAAAACGCGTTTAAATGTTCAAGGAGCAGATTTACCCCCTTTCCAACATTTTTCAGCAAGGATTCTTCGAGTTTTCGATTCTCCGCATCAAAATCTACTAATAAGCTAAACTTCATCAACTTAGATCCTGGTTAAAGGGAAAAAGCTTTAACGACTGGACTATTCATTATTATTTCATTCGTAACTTACACTTAAAATTATTCCTCTGGTCACTTTGAACATCCTACAGCCAGTCAAAGCCACATTATCGAAATTAATTTGAATCAAGAGACGTTTTACCTGAAAAAAAGGAATGAAAAAATTAATTTCTCGACACAATCAAGGCCTATTTATAGCGGTGGCACATGACCCTTTGCAACAGTTGATATGGTAACGATGAAGACTTGAAACAAAACAGCGACTGATTACCCTAAGAAATTTGTTACTTCAAGTATGGTACTTCATTCAGGAAATGATTCACATTACTTATTATTGAAACGATAATGATAGTCATTCGGGTGGACGTAATTTGTAGGGAAGATTAAAGTTTGCAGCAAATGTACGGTTTTCAAAAAAGATACATATTACACAATGGGTTAATTTTATGAAGGCTAGCAATGCTTTAACAATAATCCAGTACGATTGGGTTTTGAGACAAGAATCGATTGTAGCACTACCAAACTTGGTATGCTAGTAGTTGGAACCATGATAAACACGAAAAAAAAGTACAAGGTACAAACCTCCGCTGAAAGTTCTGGCGGAGCCGAATATTTTATTGGTCATAACTCTGCTAAAAATGATCAGAGAAGGAAAAAGAAAAGTTCATATCGTTTCTGAAGACTCCTATCTTCTCATGCAAATATAATATGCGAGTATTTGAGTACCTAAAATGTGTTTTGTCGCACTTCACGGAGATGTTTGCGGATGATCCAAAAATCATGAATAATTTAGTGAATATGGAATTATTATACAAAAAGCAGCAACCCATACCCTCTTTGGACTATATGCAACAATTTCAAAGTAGTGTGATAGGTCCCACTTATACATGCAAAAAAAACTTTGTTTTACTCCTGCCTCATTTTCATCTTACCCATAAAATGGGCATTCTCTTCAGTAAATGTTGAAAATTATCGCTTATTCATATCCTGCAAATATTTTTAATTACACTATTGTGAAGTGCAAACCTCAAGCTTGAAATCACATACTTCATTTTTTATGTAGGATGTGTATGAGCGATTATTTTCAACATTTCCCAATGGGCACAAGGACGTTGAAATAACGTTGTGAAATGGCTGAAAACCGAACGTTTTTTCAACGAAAAAATGTCGCGTGAAACAATGTAATATTAAACCAATTGCTTACTAATTATCGCTTTATTGCCGTTTTCAATCAGGTTTTTTGAACATCGAACATACTCAATGAAACAACATTGTTTTGACCAAATAAAAGGGCAAGGAACGTATCATAACCATTGATGAATGAATCGCATGAAGTAAGTTTGATTAAAAATTCTTTTTGAATTAACATAACGATTGTTAAACGTATATTTGACGACTTGTTGAGGAAGTAACGTTGAAAACACATCTTTATAACGTATTCTAACAACGTTGGAGATTACACTAAATTATTGCCGTTAAAATTTTCAACCAGAAACGTTTATTCAACCAATGCCACGTTGATAACACGTTTGAAAAACGTACGTGTGCTCATTGGGATACTGAAGATATTACTTGTAGTTTTTTCTTTGGCATGTATAAGTGAGACTTGTCTCACTAGCCTTAAATTGTTGCATATGGTCCAAAGAGGGTACTGATTCCTGCTCCACTTTCGGATCTTCCGTAAATATCGTAGAAGGGGTGTGTGAAGTGGGACAAAACACATTTTAGGTACTCAGATACTCACATGTTATATTTGCATGAGGAAGTAGAAGTCTTCAGAAACGATATGCACTTTTTCTTTTCCTTCTACTATAATTTTAGCTAAGTTATGACAAACCTAATTTTTGGCCCTGCCTGAACTTGCAGTGGCGGGTTAGCACGAGCATGAAATGTGACGTTGACGTTAAACCACATTTTCTGAGAAAACGAGCGTATTTCTATAAGTTATTACCTAATATCATTCTTGTGGAGAATTGAATTATCTGTCAACCTATCGAAATCGTTTTTTGATTAATCTTATATTTTCTGAAATAACAACAAAAAAATATATTTCTTCTAATGAAAATTTTTTTAGGTTCCACCCCTGATTTTTTGGTAAACAATTTTGTTTCTAATGATACATGATGTCGAGATGTCATGAGCCGAGTTACAGAGTGTTACAATTCATTCTTCACTTTTTGCTCGAGTTTGTCTGTCGTTATTGGATTACAATCAATGGAAGTTAGTAAAGTAAGTCAGTGATTAGTTTCCGTGGCTCAGCCAGGATTTCAGTTTGGGGGGGGAGTGCTGACCATACAATTCATCAGTTACCAGACCTTTTTTTTTCCTCATCCGAGTGTTATGAATAACAGTATTAATTTAGTGGCTTGGGGGGGGGCTGCAGACCCAATGCAAATCCCCCCTGGCTGCGCCAATAATCAGTTTCAACATGAAGAGAGATAATCCAGTCAAATCGTCTCCGGGGGTGCCTGCTTCAAGAAAAAAAATATAGTAGTTGTTTTCTTACTCGTTCGGATATGGCTTCACAACAAAAATCGCGAAAACCTCAAAATTTACGACCTTTTTTAAGTTTTTTGCCAAAACCACACAATTTTTTATGTGGATCATTTCATACAAAAATAAAGAACACTTAATTTTCTACAAAAAGTATACCTCAATTATTGTATTTTTGGCTGAACGGTTTGGACGCTAGAGCGTGCTGAAAAAAGGCCAAAATTTACTACGTTGGCTTCTTTGGCTTTAGATGAATGAAATACAGGGTGTTGATCAAGTACGTTGACAAACTTGAGGAGGTGGTTCTTTGAAAGTTTTCAGGAAGAAAAGTTTATATAAACATAGGTCCCAAACGTCTTGGTTTTCGAGATACAGGGTGATAAAAATACATTTTTTTCAAGATTTTTTGGAGTTATCTTCGACATTTTCGACAATAATAAGTTCAAATTAGGCAAGTACAATTCATTCGATACTACGTACGATACAAAATAATTAATTTCTTAAATACTTCACAGGGTCCTCCTTTTTTCAGAGTCAAGCCTTGTTCAACCATTCAGAATTTTTTTCCGACGTCACTGACATATTATGAGACAGAAATCTTGTTTCATTTAACATCTTTTTGGTCTCTTGTAGTTTTTCATCTACTTGTACGGTTTGAGAAATTTGAGAAGCAAATCTTCTCACGACGTGGAAAGGTGATTATTTGAAAGTTTTCAGGACAAAAAGTTTATGTAAACATATGTCCCAAACGGCTTGGATTTCGATAGACAGGGTGGTAAAAATAAATTGTTTTTAAATTTGTTTGGAGTGAACTTCGGAGTTTTCGTCAATAATCAGTTCAAATTCAATAGTACGCACGATACAAAATAATTAATTTCTTAAATAATTCACAGGGTCCTCCTTTTTTCAGAGTTGTTCAGCCCTTCAGAATTTTTTTTGCCACTAGTGAGATATTGTGAGAGAAGAATAATCAATGATGTTTCATCATCTTTTTGTTTTCTTGTAGTACAGTTCAGGAGCCATAATGACAATTTGAATGCTAACATTTTTCATTGTATTTCAAGATTAAACTTTCTCAATTAGTGTAGAATGGATTTAAAGAAATATTTGTTCAAAATTAGAATAATCTACGATGAATAAAAATTGTTTGATTTAGGTTATTCTGTGAGTAACAAATTCAAAAGCTTCCTCGGATACAAAATAGGTGATCTTGAATAGGAAGATATTGAATCTATTACCCACAGAATAACCTATATCAAACAATGAAAAACATTATTATTTCATTTTCAGTGCATTTGTATAAAAGCTTGTATTTATATTTTTTATTTTATAATTTTCATCCATCGTAGATTTTTCTAATTCTGAAAAAAAAATTCTTCCAATTTAGAATAATTTGTTAAGTTTGGGACTTATGTTTAAATGAAATTTTCGTCCTAAAAACTCTCAAAGAATCACCTACCGAAGTTTGTCAACGTTCTTAATTAACACCCTGTATATTGTCTGGGCTACTTTTAGGCATGTTGTGGTTCAATTTGAAAATTGAAATTAGTTGTTTTGTGCAGTTACCTTTAACATTATTGTTGCAAATTACTTACACTTCTTCAAATTTGACCTCTACTTATAATTATTCCTATGTGTATTTTGATAACATTTGGAAAAATGCACAGAAAGAAGTTTCATATGTTGAAAAATTTTCCTCAATAGTTACTGTTATGTATATATATCACTCTCTGTATTTCCTATCAGGTAACCGGATTCAACTATGTATCGTACTTTGACAATATGTATGTATCTGACAGTTAGAGAGTTGTCAATAAATATTCACTCAATTTATTTATCTTTTATATCATCAATTCATTCTGAGTTATTTAAATTAATAGCAAACAGAATAGTTACAGTTTGAATTTTGAGCAAATTCTTACACTACTCAACGAACATAATGCATACACCAATATCAATTCTTACCTCGATATTATATGACTCGGATGGAACCATTTCGAGGACACTTGCAGGTTCCAAGCTTTCATCATTTATCCACGCCCCATAGAGTGACACTGATCCTACTTTCGCAATTAGGTATAAGAAAGAAAATATAAAATACATTCTTTCTACTATCCCAGAAACACCCCTGAAAAATATTACACCGAATTATTCCTTTTGTCATGAAGCTCGTTGGAGCACTAATTTTCATTATTTCAAATATTATCATACTTTCTACACTTTCGAAAAAAAAAATGATTGGTTGATGAACTGAACTGAAGATAAAAAAAGCTCTCATTGAAGCTAGGGATTATGGGATCCTCCTGCAGCTACATAGGATGAACCAACGAACCAACGAACTTTATTCAAATAAATAGATGAATACAAAAATACAAAATACGAAAAGTTTTGACATATGTGTAACAAAGTAGAATCCAATGAGTGTATATACACTTGTTTTGGTATGAGACATAGGAATTGAAAATATTTGTTTACTCAAGTTGTGAAACCAAACATAAGTTGCGTTGCCGACGTCAACACAACGTTGTCACAACCCTGTTTTACACCAATTTGGTCAATCATTTTTGGGTTTTTACAACGTTTCTGCTGCAACTGTAGGTAGCAGTTGGTCGTTTCCTAAACGTTGCTGAATTTACTTATAAGAACAACTGCACACCAGCGCACTCTCAAGCAGCAATGACAGTTTATTTTCTATGGTGTTCAAAAAATAGTTGATTTATCAACAAAATAATTACTGATGGCCAAAATGGACACTAAGAAAAAACTTGATTTATCAACCAAATAATTACTGATGGTCAAAATGGACACTGAGAAAAAACTTTCTGGCAACTACTACCGCAAGTTAATATCGAAATATTTCATGCTCGATATTACCGAAAAATAACGATTACGAAACAGAAATTGCCAACGCATTACATTTTACTGTCAAATATACCATTGTTTCATGCTAAAAAACACGTGGGCTTTCAATCTGTTACGAAGTTTTCAAAGGTCAAGAATAAGAAATATATATTTTCATAAACAATTTTCAATTTTGATTCAAGCGTGAATAAATACGGAATACCTATGAATTATTTCTAGAAAACTAAAATGAGGCTTTAAAATCCTTTGTAAATGTTTGTTTTACATCACAAGTTTTAATGGCCGACCTTGTTTCTAAATAGAATTACACAATATGGCGTAGGAGTATACAAGTCGTCAACGCGACCTTGGTTGTCAGGTAACTAAAAATATACTAATTTTTAACGTTAGTCTGCCATATAACCAACTTTATACCCGAAGCGCGACTGGAGTTGCTTATCGGACCAAAAACTGACCCAATTCCAACTAACGAATACATTCCGCTCCACATTTTGTAACCCGTCTCTTTCGCGTTTTTCCCTCAGTTCTTCCAAATTATTAAACTGTTGTACATGGTCATAATCAAGTTGTTTCTCCTGGCTATGATACAGTTGTTCCTCGGAAAAAGTAGTTGCTTTCCTCAATATCTCTATATTCAGGTTGGCACTTGTTCCTAAATAAATTAAACTTGAGATTTCCAAACTGTCTCTTCATGTTAGCTTTTGCCCGTGAAGTTTCTTCACGACTTTTTTTTATCTGTAAGAGAAGACAGTGAATTTGTATGCACTTTTCATTTCCGATTCGAAAGTTAGGTTGTATCATTCTAGTCCTTTTTCCTTTACTATAAATACATTTTCTGTCAAACAATTTAGCAAACAATGGTTCTTGCGTCACTGAATTAAAAAATATATAATAAATTGGGTAAATAATTATTATCTAAATTTGGCCTACACGTCCTCTGCAGTAAATATTCGAAGGAAGGTTAGTTGTGGAAACGTTTTCAACTTAACTGAAAAATTACCCACTGCTTAGTTGAATCTCACAAGGTCGCTTTACTGTCGGAAAAACGTTTAAAATAACTAAAGTTGTCACTTAAACGTTTTTAGAACGTTATTCCCGTTCCCAGAATATTTACTACTTGTAGTCGGTTGAGTAAATGTTATGACAACGTCGTAGCTTGACTGATGTCATGCTCAACGTTAAAACAACGTTTACCGGTGGTTTAGAGAGCGTCGTTTCATAAATGACTAATTTCTACACCAACTACAACGTTGATTTTGGTGTATTATGTGGTTGTCGTCGTCAAAATACTACTTGTGATAATGATGATGATAACAATAATAATAAAGAAGTATAAAATATAATAATAGATTCTTGACATGATTTTTTGGGTTTATGACCTTCCACAATCTGAAAATGAAAAAATGTTAATCCAAAGAAATCTGTACAAGTGTAGAAGGGCAAATTAATTAATAAAGAATGTATGTTTAGAAGACAAGACAGAAAGATGTAAAACGTAAAAGGTAAGTATTTGAAAAGAAGAGAAGTGAAGATTTTTCGTTATTCAGTTATCAAAATAATGATGCACAGATTACCAGTTTCAGATATACCATTCCTTAGCTGACATTTGAATTGATTTATATCAAGCAGTGATTTTATGTTTTTTGGAAAAGTGTTGTGTAATTTCGGTGCGAGGAAATAGTATGACCTTTGAGTAGCAGTTTTGGACACGAATGGTATGATATAGTGTTTTTTTTTTCGAGTATTGTGTGTAAGTTTCGGTATTTGGAAAGATTGCTTATGGATATGATGTCGCACACAAGAGCAGTGATAATACAAATATTTTCGTTTCATTGTATAAGGTACTTCTTGGATACCGGGAGTTCTTTGAAAAAATCAATTTCAGAAATCTTCTCTAAAAGTGTGGATATAAGGTTTTGGAGCTGAGCCCCAAAGGAGTATCCCATAACGAAGGTGGCTTTCAACTAGGGAATAATACAGTGTTTTAAGATAGTTTTCAGGTAAGAGTTCTTTAAGTTTTCTGAATTTATACAGTATGGCTCCTAGTTTTTTCAACAGATGTGCTATATGTAGGTCCCATTTCATGTGGGTATCGATAAATATGCCTGAGTACTTAATTTTTGTTCCAGGATAGATGGTGAAAGTTTCCAAATAATTATTTACGTCAAGCTGGTTGAAGGTCGATCTACTAGAGGAGTTACAGGTGGAGTATAAGTAAGTGGGTTTTTTCCGTTTTCACTGTTAGTAATTTTGCATCTAGCCACTGTTTAATTCGTGAGACTCCAGATTCCGCAGTAACTCTTAAATCATTCCAGGTGTCTGCCTGGTAAAAAATAGCCTTGTCGTCGGCCAAACCTATAACGTTGTCATTATGTTCCAGTGAGAATAACTCGTTTATATATATATTGAAGAGAGTAGGACCAAGGACAGTCCCTTGCGGACCTCCACATTCAACAAGCATCTCATTGCTGAGAGTATCCTCAATCCTCACTACTTGATGTCTGTTAGTAAGAAAGCTTTCAAAAAAATAACGAAACATTGTTGCGTATTTCAATATATTCTAAGCAGTTTAAAAGAAGCTGGCGACTAACTGTATGGAAGAATAAACACAAACACTGATTTATTTTTGTAGTGAGGGCAATTACAGCATCCTGCGTTGATGTTTTTTCTCTGAAACCATACTGGTGTTGCAATAAAATTTTAAATTTATTCTTATATACTTCTTCAAACAATGGTTCTTGCGTCACTGAATCAAAAAATATATAATAAATTGGGTAAATAATTATTATCTCAATTTGGCCTACACGTCCTCTGCAGTAAATATTCGAAGGAAGGTTAGTTGTGGAAACGTTTTCAACTTAACTGAAAAATTACCCACTGCTTAGTTGAATCTCACAAGGTCGCTTTACGATTATCATAATTCGGATTCTACAAAAATTCGAAAGAACTATCCACCAATTATTTGTTCAGTAGGAAAAAATTTGTCTCGTCTTCGGAAAACTTTGCTTCCAACAATACTCAATGTTCGATTGCTTATTGACTGGTATCCTGAATTTAGTTGCGAATGTGCCCTTGGATAATAATGAAGATATAAATACATTAATAAAACTTTAATTGTTTAAAAAATTGTTGTTTAAAATTGTTTTTTTCCGTTAACCAGCTGTCGTCCCCTTACGAACGGCAGCCCTCAAAAGTCGAAACTTGTGCGAGCCAAGGATTAACGAGGTCTTACCTTTTAACGTGCGATTCCTAGCACTTTCTCGGGCCATCAGATAAACATCTGAAGTCGCTGAGGATTCGAACCTAGCCGACCAGCAGTCAATGGTTTTGAACGCTTCAGTCTCAACCACTGAGCTACTTGACTTATTATAATTAATATTAAGTCTTTTCATGGGTCGCAGGTAGACGAAGTCACAGAAAAATCGAACGCAACAATTACTGAAAATTATCTGACTGAAATGATTTTTACTTACTTCAAACTGTTGTATAGTTGATCAAGTAGAAAAAATACGTTCAGAGTATATGATAGCAGCACAATATATGAAATGTGGTCATCTAACTTTTTGCAGAGTATGCCCAGTCTGTCATAATCTTCTCGAATATCTGTCCAGAATTGCAGCGATTCTGCCTGAAAACTCAAAAATATAAAATGTTACCTTTCTATAGTAGCATAAAAACCTTACACTGTTGAAGTTCCTAACGATCTTCTGAGTCACCTGTCTGAATCTTAGAGATAACGCAATGCTCATTATGATTATGAACAAATCATTAAATGCCCATATGAGAGTAGCATGAACAGTCATTATCTGAAATATGTTTATGATTGATGAAGTTTATTTATTTCAACTCAAAAAAGAATAATAAATTTGTGTATAGTTTTCACAATGAAGAGAGAACTTTTCGCTGGTCTAGTTTTAGCATTCAGCTCAAGCTTTCAAATTTCAAATTTGCAGAATTTTTGCCCAATTCCTGATGAGTCTGTTAGTCAAAGTATATCGTATAAGTATACTGCCATGCTTAGCTTCTAATGGTGTTATCTCAAGTTTTCATCAAAATGGAGATATAATCACAAATTGATAAAATATATGATTTTGCACCGTTTTCCACAACTTCATAGTGGTATATCCCCAAAATACCGAAAAATACATACCTAACAAAAAAGAAGAAGAGAGTGGATGTGTTTGAGAAATTATAGAATGAGCAGGTGTAATAAAATTATGCAAATAGTTCTCATAGAAAAAAAATGAGAAGAACCAAACACCCATTACGCTGATTCACCTACAACCAGTAATTTATGACACTGGTATACTCAATATTATTTTCTGTCATAATATGGTATAATGTCAGTTAACAAAACGTAGTTACCAGCATGACTGCCATCAGGAAATGTTGATTATTTCAGACTTCTTATTCAACACCGCCAACAATAATTTCTTCATGAAGAAACCTCCAAATTATTTATATTTGGATGAGTCTGTGAGAGATCTGAATACTTTTCGTCAGAGGGATATGCCGCTATTATTGAAGAAAAAAATCAACCTACTGCAGGATATAAAAAGAGTATCTAATATACCAACAGTCGAAGTTAGAAAACATACAGTCATGAATAAAATCAAACTACTAGAGAAGTAGGTAGGTACGCAATGAAACCTGCTTCGGTATTTTTTGAGAGCTAAAACAGGATATGAAAAAGAATAGGAAAGAAAAAAATGTTTGAATAATTTCAAAAATAAAGAAAGAAAACCGCAGAAAGGGAAATTGAAATCATTAAGAGTCTGTCTTCAAATATCCACGATTATCAAATGCAATATATATATAATTTTTCTAAAGTATCTTGCTTCCATATCAATATTGAAATAATGCTCTGTGTACCTTTTTATAACAAGCTTCAATCAAATCAAAAGTTGAAAAAATAACTGAATTTCTGCTGAAATTCTAGACAGACTGACAATATTATACAGGGTGATTATTCAAAAATGACCCACTCTGAATTCTCCGAAAGCTGCAGAGTAATTTGGGAGAAGGGCCAAGTTGCCCAGTGGTTGAAACTGTCGCGTTCAAAACCATTGACTGCTGGTCGGCTAGGTTTGACTACATATTTTTATCTGATGGCCCGTGAAAGTGCTAGGAATCGCACGTTAAAAGGTAAGACCTCGTTAATCCTTGGCTAGCACAAGTTTCGACTTTTGAGGTCTGCCGTTTGTAAGGGAACGACAGCTGTTTAACGGAAAAAACTATTTTAACTATTTTTTTAACAACAATCATCAAACTAGCATACATACTGGGGAGATACTGAAATATAATGAAAACATATTCGTGATCATAATGGGGTGTACTTACTGAACAGTATGCTGCAGTCGCTTCATTGAGCGGTACGAAATTGAATAATTGAGGAAATGTATCGATGTAAAATTTTTCGTAGTTATAGTCATTTCCAAATTTTTTCGTCAGTCTTACATATCGGCTCCATACACTCAATGAATAATCAGCTGAAAATTATTGTTTTTTAGTGTTATAATACTGAGTTATTCTGTAATGCAAATGGCTTTCCATACTATTGATTAACCGGTTAAAATATGTATTCTTTTCTACTCAAATAACTTAAGTGACATTAAGCGTACAGATATGTACCACGCTGAATATCAATAATAATAATGTTTATTCATATAATTCACATACATTCATGAGATCACAGAAAAGAATAGTGGTGAGGGGAGCTAGTGATGAGTGACGTGAATTTCCAAAAAGAATTCAATGACAACACCTATAACCGCATGCCTGAAATACATCGCTATTTGATTTCAGTGGTTAAGAGATTGAGGTTAGAGTGCCCATCGGCAAAAGTTTTACTGACAGATCAACACCGCGACCTTTTCAGATCTATTGTGTTCGCCCTCGAAATTGTTTAGAGTTCTTTATCTAGCCCTGTCTTCATCACGAGACTCCATAGGCCATTTTTCATAACTCCCATGTATCCGGGAGCTTTTGGTTTTTCTTCTCCCAGTGTTAGAAACCTTAGCCTTGACAAGCCCTCACAGTGCCATAGTATCCGTGCCGATGTTTCCTCTTCTTCCTAACAGAACCTGCATAGCATTTCTTCTGCCAGACCAATAGTTCTCATATGTTTGTTGAGCCTACAATGCCCTGTGAGGAGTCCAACATTATTGTAGTATTGCTCCTTCTCTGGTTTAGTAAATATTCTGTGAATGTTGGCAACGGTTTTTTGATAAACTCTTTGGCCTGTCTCATTCCTGGTGAATCGTTCCACCATTCTTGAGATTTCTGTTGGATCCATGATTTGGTGTTGGTTTTTAGTACAGCTTTCGCTATACCGCAAAACGGTTCTGGGCCATTCAGGGCCTTACTTGCTCCTTCTTGAGCTAGTGAATCAGCCTCTCCATTGCCTCTGTAACCTGTGTGTGCTGGTACCCAAGCTAATGTTAGTTTGTTCTGACTGCCTAGCTCTTTTAAGGCTTCTATGCAGTCCCTAACAAGTTTTGAGGTGATTTCCATAGAGTTGACTGCTTTTATCGCCGCTTGGCTATCCGAGTAAATGACAATGGTTTTTTCTGAGAACTTCTGCCTTATTAACTCTTGCGCGCAATGGCGTATTGCAACGATTTCCGCCTGGAATATCGTCGTGTGTTTACCTAAGCTTAGTGCTTCGGCTTGGCTCCATATATGCCGGCTCCTGAACCTGCAATGGTTTTGGAGCCATCCGTGTAGACAGCAATTTCCGCGTTGATGGGAGGTCCCTCCTTCCACGCATCCCTGTCCGTTATGCTTGTCTTAAAAGTTTTGTCAAAACTATATCTGAGGAGTATGCCATCTTATATGACAGAGTCGTTTTCCAACTCTTCATATAGCTTGTTGAGATCACTCCCGTGCATTTTGCTTATGAGTCCTTGACCTCTAAGTAATCTGCTCGTGACCGACCTGGCTTCGCCTTGAATGTATATGTGTAGTGGAGGCAGTTGAGCAAGACTTCTAGTGCGGCTGTTGGAGTGGTTCTCATGGCACTAGTAGCACTCAGATATGCTTGTCTTTGACTCTGGTATATAGCCATGTAGTCATTTTTGGTTGTAGCCCGCACATTTTCCTGCACAGATTGAAGGCTACTGAACTTTTTTCTATTACTTTTTGTAGATGTTGATTCCATGTTAACTTATGGTCGAAGATGACTCCTAAGTATTTTGCCTCTTAGGCAAAAGGAATTTGTATCCCGTTTAAAACAGGTGACTTTAGTCCTACCAGTACTTTCCTTCGTGTAACTATTGTGGTTTTATGAGGGTATACTGCCAGTTCCTCCTCTTTACACCACCTATCGATTATATCTATGGCTGTTTGTATAAGCTCCGAGACTGTCCTTGTAAATTTACATTTTGCAATAATCGCAAGGTCGTCGGCATATCTTAGGCAATGAAAGCCTCTGGATGATAACCCTGTTTTTCAAGTTGACGTTTATTCACTGGCACAATATGGGAGGAACCCCTCTTTTCACTAGGGCGCTTGCTATAGACTCAGTTGATGCATTGTTAAATGCATCCTCGATGTCTAGAAATGTTGTCATACAGAAAGTTTGGAGTCTTAACTTTGTGTATGTATTCTTTGGACCAAGTCTGCCACCGTTTTCCTCCGTGACTTTTTTTGTTTCGGAGGCGTTTTTCCAAAAAAAAAATTGAATTTTTTTTTTGTATGTGTTTCCCTCCTGTTTCCTAACTACGGTATAAAACTCTAGATGGTAATTCGTCAGGTCTTTTTGAGAAAAAAAGTTCCTATGAAGAGAGCAAATACGGACATATGTTCATAGGAACTTTTTTTCTTAAAACGACCTAACGAATCACCAGTTTTTTGTACCGTAGTTAGGAAACACGAGAAAACACATACAAAAAAATTTCAAATTTACGCCCCCGAAACAAAAAAAGTTACAGAGGAAAACGATGGCAGACTTGGTCCAGAGAATCCATGCAGAAAGTTTGGAGAGAGTATCTGTTAGTAAATTTTTTGCCGATGGGCACTCTAGCTGTAACATAAATCAGCTTGAAAAAAAGTCCAGTTTGTTGTTTCAATTTTGTTTTTAAATCGTTTTTGTTCCAATGAGAATTATTGGGGTGTTGGAGATATCTAGGCCTAGAATTTGGTGTGTTTTTCAGTGGTTGACTGTGGCTTTGCGAATGTCTGATTAGGAAGAACTCTCCCAATAATGAAAACGTTCACAATATCAACTAACATCATTTTTGAAACTTTGAATACGCTGAATCTATAGTATCCTAATAAGTCTTAGTGAGTATCGTCTGCAATGAGTGTGAAATTTCCTTCAATGTCAAGGTTCGTCTGAAACAGTGACCTGAGCATTAAGCCTTGAGGCACACCACAACACGAAAACTTGATATCAGAGGATGCATTCACAGTTTTCATTAGTTGTCACTAGTTACTCAGGAAGGATTTGAACCGATCAAAGCCAAAAGAGTAAATATTCATTTATACTTTATGAGAAGATTTCACTTACTGAATCCCAGTACTATGAAAATCAATGATAAAATTCGCAGTCTTCTGTCCAATCCACCTGGGTATCCATAGTTGCTATTCATAATTTTATCCATTTGACACCACAACTTCATCAGCTTAGGCCATAATCGAGCCAGACGGAGATAGAGAAACAGAGTTATCACGGTAGCAGAGTAGAAAAAGTTGATGCCTGCAAGAGATGAATGAACAATGAGAAGAAACATTCTAGGCAAGATTATGAATATATTTTTCACTAGGGAATGTCAGTTCTTCTTCAACATTGTCAGTATCCTGAAAAAAGCTTTCATCTCGTACGTGTAATTTTATTTGTATTTGTTTTATTTTGTATTTTGTTTTTACGAAAGCCCCTTTAAAGCAGAGGTTGTGCTAGCAAGGGAAATCCGGAATACGTACATGGAAATTTCTAGGTATGCTTAGTCAGTCTGCTAAGTTGGGTTATTATTAATTTTTTTGAAGTAGAACTTTGTAAAAACCATTTACTCTTAATCCTTAATTTTTTTTGTGTGTTGGTATCGACTGCTATGGTCATTACCCACGTGTTCTGGATAAGCCTTATTACTAAGTCCATACGCCACCTTAGGAGCAGCACAGTTAATTATTAATGCAACAGTGAATCGTGGAGGACTGTTTCATTCAGACTTTTACATCTGGAAATGAAAAAAACCTTGCCCCTGCCAGGAACCGAACTCAAGACCTCTCGGTTTCAAGGCCCGAGCGCTAACCACTGCGCCAATGCCCGCCCAATCTTTCATATCATTGTTATCTTAGGAGTAGAATATTTACCTTTGTTATCTTGGATAAAATTCTATCAATGCAGATAGGGTGGGTATAGTTTTGTTAATTATTGATTACTAATAGTCTTGTGGGGGGTATTTTCAGTTGTAATTAATGTTAAGGGTATATAAATGGACGTACGTATAGTATAGTCACTTGAGGAAGCTACTGTGATAGCGAATCATGTCGTGGTCAAATAAAAGTTTGTGAAGATATAATTGTCACCTGTCTATCATTTCGAAAGGATTAAAAATACCAACATATTGCTAATTCAAACAATTTTTGTATATTCATTGAGCAAAGACCATAAATAGGAGAGTGGCCCCTTTTAATGAAGGTTGGCCGTGATTTTGCTGAGAAAATATTTGAGTAACCCTGTATGTGAACCTCTATCTATACATGGAATATTTTTCCATCTTTGTCAGGCTACCCTAGGAATCAATTAACAATTTGTTTGTTGTTTTTCTTACCAAGGTCTGAGTATTGATAACCTACGTAAAACAAATTGAGAAAACACGTTATAACAGCAAAGGAAGTGATCAAAATCATGACCAGAGTGTACATCACTTTCCAACTCTTCCATTTAAATCTCAATTCGGAGTACGTTTTCGTAACATTCTCTTGAGGTAAAATTCCTAGAATTTGAGAAATCACCAGAAAAAACTTTAAAGAATTATGTATGTTTCTTTCCCAGTTTTGATGAGCTGATTTACTTATGTTTCCTACTTTGTTATTTAATGCAACGTACACCATTTTGTTGAACGCTGAAGGCAAACAAAACTGAATTTATTGATTCATCTATTATGTTTCTAGCTTTGAAAAATAAGTTGTTTTTCGACGGTTGTGAGTGAACGAAACATTTCACAATAATTAATGTTTCATTAGTGTGTTTATCCTTCCACAATGCATTAAGTACTTTTATGGAAATGAAAATGTGTTCCAACTATGGCACTGGCCTTTGATCAGTTGATGATTGGTTAGCCAAGCGGTCCAGGCTGGTATATTGATAGAAAAAAAGAAATTCCCAACCCCAAAAAGACTAAATTGGTTAAATTCTCTGAGTAATAAATGAACAGAAAATTGTCTACAAAATTGGCTCATCGACAGATGAATAACGAAAGACTTTCTTCATAGCGGAGTGGTCGAGGTGTTAAGAGCGTTTGCTTCCACCCAGGCGGCCCGGGTTCGATCCCCACCGCCATCACGGAGCTAAAGTGGTTCGGAATCCACTTTTCATGCTGTAGGTCCCGGATCTCCCTTGCTCGCACAAGCTCTGCTTTTGATGGCATTTCTGTGAATACCTGGGAGATTCGTAATAGCAAATGTTAACAAATTACCGCAGGCATTTGATACAAAGTCGCATGAGCTCATCATTTTTTTTTTATTTATTTATTTAATTACTCAAAGAGATAACAAGATCCATAATGAGTATATCATGTAAGATTGTATGAGTGACATGCATGACGTAACATTTTTGTAACTTATATAGCTATTTTAGTACATAGAAATAGATAACATTTTTGTAACTTATATAACCATTATAGTACAGAGTAATAGATCACTATTTATTAGTCGTCTAGGAGAAGTTTTTTCATCTTTCTATTGAAAGTGTCGATGGATTGACTGTTTTTTATATGTTCAGGGATTTGGTTAAACCATTGTAGAGCTTGATATGTAGTTCTTTTTTTACCAACATTTGTAGCACTTGGTAGTATATGATAGTGTTGATTTGTTCTCGTGTTGTAGTGGTGTATATCACAATTTTGAGTTAGATTAATTTCTGTTTCAGTTTGGTTGTTTTTAATTTCATAGATGATTTTCACACTATCCAATTTAACTATGTCAGTGACTTTCAAGATTTTTAGATCTTTGTAGAGCATTGCTGTGTTTGTTCTATATGGTAGATTAAAAAGAGTTTTGACTGTTTTATTTTGGGCTATTTGTAGTTTATTAATATCCTGTTGCCTTGCTTGTCCCCAAAAAGCAGCTAAGTAAATCAGATACGTATACACATTTGAATAGTAGATTTGAAATTTAGTTTTTTTGTTGAATCGCATGGCACTGTGCTTCAGTTGATAGCAGATATAGTTTAGTTTTGTGCATAGTTTGGTTATATGTTTTTCGAATGTTAATTTATTGTCCAAGATTAATCCCAGATATTTAGCACTGTCAACTTCATTAATTTTTCCATTATTTATATTTAATTAAAAGTTATCATTTACTGCGTCCCCATTAAAAATCATATAATTGCATTTAGTTTGATTTAGGAGTATGTTGTTTTTAGTTGTCCACTCATTTATGCAATTTAGATCCTCTTGGGCCAGCTGGAAAATTTCTGTAGATGTTCCTGAGTAGAAGAGTGCCGTATCATCAGCAAACAAAGTAATTTTCCCATGTAGTTCTTTGTTACACAGATCATTTATGTATATGAGGAATAGTGTTGGTCCAATTACACTCCCCTGGGGTACACCACTAGTTACTAGGTTCTTTTCGCTTGATATTCCACTGATTGTTGTATAGTGCCATCGGTTGTTTAGGTAGCTTGTGAATAAATCAAGGGCTTTATTCTTAGCTCCAATCATGTTTAGTTTATTTAGTAGTTGATTGTGTTCCACTACATCGAAAGCTTTTCTAAGGTCTAGGAAAACTGCCATAACTTTGTTACGTTCATCAACTTCTCTGTAAATATATTCCATTATGTTAGTGATGGCTGTTTGAGTGTTCCTTTTTGATAAGAACCCGTTCTGATGTTTACTAAAGAAGTTTATGTTCTCCAAGTGATTGAGAAGTCTGGCTTTTATCACTGATTCAAAAATTTTGGAAAACACTGTCAATATTGATAACGGTCTATAGTTATTACTGGCATTCTTGGGTCCACTCTTGTGTACAGGGGTTATTTTGGCAATTTTCAGACTGGATGGAAATCTTCCATTTTTTATGTTTTGGTTTATCATTTTTGCTAAGATTGGTGCTAGTATATGTTTGAGTTTTTTCACAAGATGGGGTTTAATCATATAATATCCTGGTGCTGCATTTGTCTTCAGGGATCCAATTATTTTCAATATTTCATTCGTGGTGATTGGTCTCATATAGATGGATGCATTTGATGGATTTATCAGTGTACATTCACTAGGGATTGAGCAGTCGATATTCATCGATCGCACAATATTAGCAAAGTAGTTGTTTAGTTCTTCAGCAATTTCCTGTTGATTTTCAGTTTCCTGTCCATTTTGTTGTTTTAACTTTGTGATTCCGATTTTTTCTGTGTTTTTTCCAAGAGCCTCATTTATTATACTCCATTACTTTTTTGGGTTGCCATCTGCATTTTGAATGCACATTTCTGTGTGTTGTTTCTTGTTTTTATTGATCAATGACTTGACTTCCTTTTTGAGGTTTTTGAACTGTGATGATAAGATTTCATTTCCGGGGTTCGTTTTGAATAATTTATATGCTTTGTCCATGCATTTGTGCAGATGCCTAAAGGACGAGCTTCACCATAAGATCTGGTCAAGTCAGAGCCAAACAAAGCAAGTAATCTTTGGAAGGGGAATATTTCAGGAAGAAGCCTTTTTTTTCTGCATCTCACTATCGCCATTGTCCGTTGCACTCAGGAAAACCCGTGGATGCAACCTCGGCACCACCAGCAACCGGGGGCACAAGGTCAACCATTTATTTTACATGGATGGCTTCAAACTATATGCCTCCGGAGAGAGGGATCTACATCAGTCCTTAAGGGTGGTGCAAGAGTACACGCGTGCTATCGGAAGAAGAGGGCGATGTAAGGAATACGGAGACGACGTAAATTTCATTCTTTTCACAACCATCAAAATTTTTCTGAATTTCGTTAATATTTTTTGCAATTATCAAAAATAAATGCGGATCTGAATACTACTCATATATCGATAAATTTGAACGGATTGATGTGGAACAATGAAACCAAAAAGGGTGTTACCGATACTATCTTGAGAGAAGAAACATTGCAATTACTCGACAGGTGGCGTTGGGGCTCATCAACAATATCGATAGGCATACAAATCGAAATTGGGAAAAAAATTGTTAACGAAATTCAAATATATTCAGATTGTTGTAAAGAGAAATGAATTCTTTTATCAACGATGTGACACTTGACACCCCAGGCCAGTTGAAATTTATAAGTTGATTTTTTATTTCAAGAACTATTATCGGTGATACTCCCTGTCTTTTTCTCATGTTTCTACGCCGAACCGTTCGAAAGTTAACAGGGGGAGTCTATAAAGAGCCGCACTCTATACTCTCGGTCCCAGTAATTATTTCAATATTCAAAATTCTACATGTTTCAGTCTCTTATATCAAAAATATCTCTTCTACTGTATCTTTGTTTTGTTTATTACTAAATTTAATAATTTTCAATACTTCAGGTTTCAGGTAAGACATCTTATTTTTATTTTTGCTTTGATAGGTACACACATGTGAACCAATTCACTAACAAGCGAAAGCTTTAGTGAAATATTTCAAGTTGTTGTATTGCTCAATTTTATCAAAGATATTCATTAGTAAAACCTTCTTTAAATAAACACTACTAATTATTCACCAATTACATTTTTTCTCCTCGGCAATCTGGTATAACCTTCAAATCAGAGAGTAGCGTGTTTATCATTCCACCAACTACCTCTATAATCAGGAAAACTAGTACAAAAGAGTGATTTGGGAAAAGTGTGCAGAGTTCAAAGAGTAAATCTCGATAGTTAGTCGATTTTTCAAATTTTTTTGGACGATGTGCATTTCGCTAGAAACCGTATTTGTATTTGCTTGAGGATAAAAAATGAGTAATTCCAATGAATTCGACAGTTTCCATTCTCCACAACGGACTCATGCAATATTCCCCCGAGCATAAGCGCCTCCTGTGGATAGAGGATGAAACCAAATGAGCTTGATACGAAGACCGAAAATGCATTATGGTCACAAGAGCTCCACTACCCTCTCTGCATTTAGTGTCACCCTGTTCAGAGTCGAAACTGAGACCAAGCTGCTGCCTTGAATTTACATGCTTATATCTTTGATTTCTCATGGTCGTAAAACAAACATTGAAGAGGATCTGAACTCCTGATGACTTTACATGCTCCACCCAGTAGTATCATTCTGTTATGAAAACACCCAAAAAACCACGACCTCACTGTTGTCTGGGAAAGTACTAGCGTGGAACGGATGATTCAGTTTGCGAGCTCGTTTATAGATGCATCATTTTACGAGGTTTACGTCGAGTTGTCCATGAGTCCATTTCATCACTACGAAGGAGTAGAGTAGGACCGAAACGGCAAGCATATTATTTGCAACAAATTTGTTCTCACCCGACAGTTCTGATGCGGAGGGGTTTTTAACAACAGATACCTTTCAGGACTGTCCTTGTTCAACCCCTACATGAGAATACGCCCCTCCGGCATCAAGATGATGAATAATGCTGGACATTGTCTTCGAATTCCTTGCTTTGTCCTCTATTGAGATGAACTCTGGTACAGTTGTCGATCCCAAACTCCATTCCGTTAGCATGTATATAATCTTGCACTGAAGACTGATTAGATCCTTATATCCGGAGATCTTGTGCCTCCTGGGGGTTCTGCAGTTGTAAGAACGGGTGTTTCTGACTGCAGCGAACAATGGCAATAGTGGCATACAGAGAAGAAGGGAGCTGAGTGAATCTCCCTTAAATACGCCCCTTCCAAAGATAACCTGCTCTGTTTGGACTTTGACATGACCGTATCTTATGATGAAGCGAGTTGCTCAGAACGACATCAGTTGTCCAATGCATTCGACTATCTGATCGGGTACTGCAAGGCATCTGGGCAAATGCATGGCGAAATCATATCAAATGCCTTGCGGTAATCGATCCACGCCATCGAAAGGTTACGCACATACTTCACGGAAATATTTGTCAATGAGCAGGTTCATGTCCCTCGACACACCAACCCAGAATCTGCTGCTCCCTATCTAGCCTGGAGAAGCAAAGTTCTTCGAGCCTTTGACATCCTTTCTGGTGAGCTCGTCTCAATTTTGCAGGAATTTGCCACGCTGCGGACGTAATTAGCCTATTGGCCGCCACGTAGTCCACCACACACTAGATACGAGAAGCGTGTTGTAGAGTAGACTTGATCTTAGCTTCCATCTTGTGTGAGCGTCGCTCAAGCCTCCCAAACAGCCCGAACAGAATTATGGTATTCTTCTCTCCGTTTGAGAAAGGGTCTGAGCGGGGTCATAAAAGGGGAAGTTGATTTGCCAAATGTCAGAGTCTTCTGAAATATTTTCGTGAATATCCGCATTCACCCTTGCCAGTTTTTCGGTCTGATGGTGTAATACGATCCTCTTTCACAGCTGGAAAGAGAGGTGGAATTATCTGCAAATCTGACACTTCTGCCACCGGCCAAGGAGGAGCTCTGACATAGCGTCGTTTCCGAAGAGATTTGATCCCAATCTTAGGGAGAAGAAGGCATGCCGTTAGGATTATCACAGTCGGGCCCGATCTCCGGTGCCCCAGTACATCACTTTCCATACATCCGTTCGGTGAGTGATTACTAGGTCCAAAAATAATGTGGCCTGAATAGACGGATTGAACCAAGGATGGCGGTCTTCTGCATTCCGGCTGAGAATTGGCCACATCAAGGCAGACTGGTATGATCTTCAGATTAGAAAGCAGCGTGTCCATCATTCCATCAAGGAACATCATGATCAGAACCATTATTTTAACGAACTGCTGAGTTCAAAGAGTAACTCTCGATATTTAGTCCGGTTTTTCTTCCCTTTTCGGACGATATTTTAACCAGGAGCCGAAAACTTCCTGACGAAAATCGTCTTACTTTGATGGTCAAGGAAGACTACGTCAGGCTTATTGGCTTGTATTTGCCTGAGGGTGGGGAATGAGTAGTTACAATATATTCGGCACTTCTCATTCCCCACAACGGACTCAATATCCCCCGGACCATAAGACAACACCGGTGTCTCGTCTATACCAAATGAGTGTCGTAGATGGTAGTACAACACTCGTAGAGCCCCGTTATGCCTGTGGATATAGGCTGAGACCTCATAAGCTTGACACGCAGACAGCAAATACATTATTGTCCCAGGCTCCCCAAGACACGTTCTGCATCTAGTGTCGGGGGCCTCTATACTCATCACGCACTACCTTATCGTAATTATTATACATCTTGATATTTAAATTGTTAAATTGCCAATAAGATTTGATTTCTCAGAAACCGAACAATAGCCATTGATTCCTCCTGAAACTCATGAATACTGTATATTCTCTAAATGGTAAATACTAATGTAAATTTTTTTGTGGGGCAATCATCAATGAATTTAGGAATATTTCAGTATGTTTAGGTACCTACATTAATAATACATGCGCCAATTATTACACGTACAAACGGAAAAACGGAAACAATAAACAACTTGTCATGTTTATTCGAGTTTCATGTAAATGCTTTGGAAAAAAGTCGTTAACGTTCCATATATTTCTGTGATATAAAAGATACAAATATAAAGTATTTCAGTTAAATTACAAACAATGGAAAACTCAACAAAACCTGAAATCTCAGCGAGAGAAATCAAACGAGATAAAAAATCAACACTTCAAGAAGTTTTTGGGTGGACGATTTTTTTGTACCAGATATTCGGTTTCATGCCGGTCTCTGGGATTTTTAAGCCCAGTATATATGAAGTGAAATTCACATGGCTCTCTTTGAAAACTGTTTGGAGCATAGCTACAATGATAGGATTTTGTTTCATGACTGGCATTCAAACTATTAGGTTCTACTCAAGTGAAATACAAATGGCTGATATTCTGAGATTGGGGTACTTCCTGACGTCTCTTTTAGCTAGTATATTTTTTTTCCAAGTGGCTCGAAATTGGCAAACATTCTTGGAAAAATGCAATCAAGTTGACATATTGATGAAGGAATATGGGTGGCCCAAAGATCTCAAGAAGAGGGTTAACAATGTGCTTGCAATTATGTTGGTATTTGCTGCGGGTGAGTCTGAATTATCTACAGTGACCACCAAAAAATATGTACCATTTGGGAAAAAGTTTATTATTTGGGTATGGGAAAAAAAATCTTGGGAAAAGTTTGTGCATGTTCAGTAACCTAAAAATCGGCAAACTGAAAAAAATTAATATGAATAGGTAACAAGTGGGGTAAAATGGCAAGGTATCAAAAATAGTTAGCACTGGACGACCTCAACAGGCTACTAATGAAGTACTTGGAAGACAAAGAGATATCCATGACATTTCGTATCGCCATGTATATGAGGCACTAAATTCTAGTTCTGGATCCTGTTGTTTGGTTAATTTTTGTTTTTAAATCGATATCACAACAGTACTCGGGAAATTGAACTTTGACGCATTATGGAAATATTATAGTCTAGATGCGTTTTAAAAATTGTTCAATCATTTTCGAGAATGGGGTACTGGATAATATGAAAACATTGCATCCCTTCACCGCAGACAAAGAAATGATGTGGATGGCTTTTCTGGCAAAATATTAATTGTTTGTGACTTTAATATGGTGGGGTAATATGGTGAGTTGAATATGGCGTATAATTTCGCAGTGAGATTCAAATGTTATGAGTGTGAATACATTGGAGGGCGAAGAAACCGATGAAATGAATGAACTCCAATTTTATGTACAAGACAATGGGCAGAATTTGAGAAACATTTTATTAGAATTTAATGAACGTATTGATATTCCAGGTCTATGGAGGTAAAATTTCGCCATTGCAATAATATTAAATAACACCTCTCGATCAACTATAATGTCAGTTTCTTTGATCGTATTGATATTTGCCCAAATGAAACACCCTGCAAGTTATTACATAAATATTCGGATATATTCACATAATAATTCGACAGAACCCTATCAAAATGAATTAGACCTATTTTTATTATATCCTCCTTGAGTTTCATTATCAACTTGAAGTATTAGTTTGACCATACCAGATAGAACACACTGTATGATTCATCATCTGTAATGACACCAATGAGAAATACTTCTAATATTATCTTATATTGATGAATGTTTAGACCTTAATTATAAGATAATGACAATGATAAGAATAGTGAAAATTATTCACGGTAACGTCAAAACTAGCCATAGAAAAACTTTTGCCCACTGGACTTTTTGTTTGGAATGATTTGGACTACAAAATATCAAAAATTCAGTCCATTCGACAAAGGGCCACTTTCCCTATTAAAGTGTGCGTTGTCCTTTCTCGGAAAATATTTTGAAACATGTAATGCTAATATCCATTCGAGAAGGTGGATGAATACTATAGATCATAAAAAAATGTGATTCAATACCAAATAGACTCGTTGAATTAACCCTAAGCACCTTTTGTTTCAGTTGACTATTTTTTGGTTCAGCTTCAAAAGATTCAATATGACATATCATCTGGTTGGCCCGTAATCTTCAATATGAGAACTTGGAACCACTACCAGAAAGATTTGAAATTCAAATATGTCTATGAATTAGTCGATTATGATTTTGTTAGCGGTATGATTCTAGTGGTAGGTACACTGACGTAGGAATGTTAAACGATTCTTGGAAAGAGAAAAGAGCAGTGACCTCTGAGGAACTGTAATCGAATTGTTGGAATTTTTAGGTAGTACAAGTGCAAGTCTTGATAGCTGGAACATTTTTGGATTTGTTCATTATGATTGTCAGTTTAGCACTTGCTGCTCGCATTGAACAAGTAACAGAACGGATTAAACTTGCTTCTGTATCAGAGGTGAGTACTACCACGGTTAAAGAGACAAATATTTCATTTATGTGAAAAGTTTATTAGAATTGACCTTTGGTGAATGGTATAATAATCAATAACTCATCCTCTAGCTGGCTGTTATAAGAATTTATGATAATATTAGCACTTGAGACCATAAATACCTATGCAGTTACAGCATAATATCCACAACACATTCATACAATTTTCCTCAGTTCGCCCAGGAGCGGAATATGCTTGATATTTCTTTCCCGAAAATGATCTCGTTCGCATATTATTTTCTAAATACGAATAAGTACTCTGCAGGTCGTTTATTTTTTAGGCATTCACCAAAAACTATACAGAGTGTTATGTAAGTACGTGGCCAAACTTGAAGAGATGATTCTTCGGGTGATAATAAGACGAAAAGTTTATGTAAACATATGTCCGATAATGCCTCGTTACCAAGATACAGGGTGTCAATACTTTTAAAAGAAATGTTTTTTTTTTTCTTAAATATCTTAAGAATTCTTCAAACGAAATTGTAGAATTTTGGCAGTGATATTCAAGGTAGTAAGGGGTTAATTTTACCCTAACTGGACCAAAATTATCATGTCCATCAGCGTTCCGAAAGGCACCGTAATCAATAGTTTTGACAGAAAACATATGCACCACTGGTTTTTTGCAGTCTTTGTATTTGTTTCAAATTGACCTGCTGATTTTTTTTATATTAAGAATTGTTTTCGTATTTTGCTTTGTTTATGCGAAAACACATGAAAATCACTTTATTGCACGTCTCTGGGACAACATATTGAAACATTGAAACCACTAAACCATCAAAATTGTGAGTTTTTTACATATCAAAAGTCTATTCTAGTCTTAAAAATTCTTATGAAAATTAAAACAATCAGGTACACCCCAGATTTTGATGGTTTAGTAATTACATGATTATAGTTCGAAAATAAGAATAGGACATTCATAAAATCTGTTGTGGAATCATCTGCGACTGAAAGACAAACTTTAGTCGCTATTTTCCATCGTTCAAGAGAACCTCTTGGGAGGTATTCATGTTGAAAAGGGGAACATTCTCCATGAAAATTGAAAAATGAAAAATGTGATTTATTTGTGATATCTAACAGAAAACAACTACTTCCCCGGCACAAGCCACGCTGGACATTGAACTACATCTGATAGATATTGTAAAAAGACTGTAACTGAAAAGGAAAGCAAAAATCTGAAAGTGAAAATTCGCATTTTCATTCAGTTAACTGTTTTTTTTATTTCTTCTAGTTTTCATTGAAAAAATCATTGAATAAATTAGATAAGGAGAATGATATTAAAAAAATATCACTCACAGAAATCGTACATTTCATTGAAGCAAGTTTCGCTTCTCTCAGGTTTTATATGCTTCTGAAGAGCCTGTTTTATTCCAATCCTATTCAATCCTTCTGAAGAGCTTGGCAAAGCGAAATAGATTTTTGTCGACCACAATGTATTGGGGATTGAATACGATATTTTTTTAATAATATTCTCCTTATCTAATTTATTTAATGATTTTTCCAATGAAAACTAGAGAGAAATAAAAAAAAACAATTATCTGAATGAAAATGCGAATTTTCACTTTCAGATTTTTGCTTTCCTTTCCAGTTAGAGTCTTTTCACAATATCTATCAGATGTTGTTCAATGTTCAGCGTGGCTTGTGCCGGGGAAGTAGTTGTTTTCTGTTAGATATTACAAATAAATCACATTCTTCATTTTTCAATTTTCATGGAGAATGTTCCCCTTTTCAACATGATTTTTATGTCTTTTCTCGAAAACAAAGCAAAATACGAAAAAAATTCTATATATATATAAAAAATTGTAGTTTCAGTTGCTCAATGTGGAACAAATAAAAAAACTGCAAAAAAACCAGTGTCGTACATTTTTTCTGTCAAAAATATTGGTTAAGGTGCCTTCCGGGACGCCACTGGATATTAAATTTAGATATAGTAAAGGGTTAAATTAGCCCCTTACCACCCTTAACAATACTGCCAAATTTCAACAAAATCTGTCGAAGGATTTTTAAGACATTTACGAAATAAAACGATTTCTTTTAAAAATGTTGACGCCCTGTATCTTGAAAATGAAGCATTATCGGACCTATGTTTATATGAACTTTTTGTCTTAGAATCACTCAAAGAATCACCCCTTCGAGTTTGGCCACGTACTTAGATAACACCCTGTATAAAAGAATATCAACGTATTCGTTGTTAGTGAAGGTATTAGGAATTTTGATGAACAACAATTTCACGACTGATATAGCAATTTGTGGTCCACATACCTTAGAAATAAAACAAAGCACACAATTTCTCAATTTATTGTTTCTATTTCTTCAAGAACGACTTTGTCTTGTCTCTACAACGTGGAAAAAATTAGTACAGTCCAAATAATAGGACTCACTAACGAATTCTAGTATTCATTTTGACTGCCTTCACAGTTATATACTTTTAATTGCAAGGAACTTTTACGATTTCACTTCGAAATTCTTTATTCAACACTTAAATAATTTGTATTCTGCACTAACTATAGATAACCACAATCACTGGACTATATTTATTTCGACTGTTATAGTTTATCCAATCTCAGTTGAATATGACTTCATTCTGCTCAATATATAGGGTTAGTTCAAAATAGCACATGTCATAATAACGAATGAAGGATGGAAACGGAAAATTAAATGAATATTATTCCCTATATAAAGAAAACAGTAGACCAGATATTTTCGAAGCGTGGAAAGCCATCAGTAATGCGCTGACCGACTGTTGTATAAATTACGGTAAATCACCTCTTAATATTTTTATTGCTGTCCGGCAGCCTGGTGATATTTATGAAAAGAAGAAAAGTAGCGTACTCAATGAACGATCAAACAAAACTCAATATTTTCTCTCTATTTTATTTGTTTTGCCGTTACACTAGGTAAATGTATAGGGGAATAAAGGGGACAAACTCCGAGGGTAGAATCCTCACTTTATTTTAAGGCTGAAAGTTCCAATAAACATATACCCTAAAATGAGTATTAACCGAGTTACACCGAAAAAATCAGCCAAGTAAAATTTGTTGCTGACTTTTCTTCATTTCGGATGGATGAAATTTTTATTGTGGAAAATGTTTCCGCCACTTCGGCCAGCAAAAACCATGTTTCTGAAGTGAGAGTTTTGTCCCAGCAATAATAGCTGCTAGCGATTATAACTCGGTTCAATAAATCGATAATACTGAGACACAGATAACTGATTGGGACAGAAAAAATAACTGTTACTATTGAACCGATATATCTGAAATTAACACCTGCCATAGCAGCTCATTTTGCCTCCATAATCGACGGGAACAATTACTGCAGGATACAAAATATTGGCCACTAATGATCTACTAAATACTTTCCATGCTTTCGGTTGCTTCCGTTCGAATTCGGACACTCTCGAGACAAAATCTCAATATTCACAACCCCTCACAACGCCATTTGCAATTCTAACATAGGCCAGTATACATGTTTATGGTGCATAATCAGTTGAATAATGAGTTTTTGTTTTGTGACTGAAAGTGTGGCACTTTGTGCATCGTGTGTGGTAATGGAGTACAAAAACCAGTGAGTTTTAGTGAATTTTTGTTTCTATTTCAAATATATTCAAGTATATTTTTAGAGTAGACTGATTTATGTATGAGAAATTGTTAGTGTTTCGTTTTCAAAATGTTTTAATCAAGAGCTTTCAATAAAGGTTATTTTATTTCATTGATTTTAATTGGAGCCCTCTGTCTGTCCTTTTTTTTTCGTTTTGAACTCCTCATGTGAATTTGGTATTTAGGAAATGTCTGACGAATTGGAAGTTGCTCTATTATAATATAGTATTTATTATCAAAAGTTTCAAATAATTGATTATCATCTCTCTGGTGGTTTGACGGTGAACTAACTGAACATAAAACCAGGTAGGTTGAAAACTTATAGTCAAACGCCACCAAATATAATTAATTTATTAATTAATTACGAATGTAGATGTAGTTGGAAGATTTACCTCAGCAGAAGGACATGTCTCAAAGGATTAATCCACTAATTACGGATAATGTAGTGATGATTATTGTTTAAAACAATTTTTGATAGTGATAGTTGGCTATGGTGTTTTACCACCATATATTGATCTTGCTCTTGTTAGAGCAGGCAACAAGCGTTTGGTTCAGTAACTGGAAGACATTTGATACTTACCGTAAACTACCTAAACATTTCAGATCATTGCTCAGAAATATCTTCTTCGATTGCTGCAAGATAACTAATACTTTTCCATAAATAATCTCCTCAATTCTGACCACTAACATGGAGCTATTAGGTAACCTACTGGGAGCTTACTGTTGACTAACAGGAATGTAGTTGTCCTGTGATTACTCGTAATCTGTATACTCATGAGACGATAATTACTTGATCACTAGAACTTATCAACTAACTTATAGGAAAGAGGTTACTAACTCACCATAAGCTAATTATAAATTCAGGTCAAGCTTGTAACTAATTTACTGGGAGAATCAATTTACTGATTATAACAAGATATTAAGTATTTCAATGATAAATAACTAGTGAATAATTATAAGAAAATATTTATTCATAGCAAAAAAAACAACCTAATTATGGTTGGTTTATCACTGAACTAGTGGCTAGTGATTACAGTTGCTAAAACTAACTCAATAATAGCAAGTGATTCATTTTAGCAACCTCGTTTTACTTGTGGCAGGTTAGTTGTAGAGCTGTCCCATATAGTATATAAGTTTTTACTTGTCGTAACTAAATATTCGCTTGTGAATAATGATTATTTTTCTCCGTGTACAGGGTGTTGAACGTGACACAAAAAAATATATTTTCCAGAATAACTCGGAATTTCCGAGTTTAAAGTCGGAATTTCCTAGTTTGAAGTGGGAAATTCCGTGTTAGAAGTCGGAAAAAAAAAACTATGTTGCCCTTAGACGTTTTCGTA
Organism: Chrysolina haemoptera; assembly: GCA_958298965.1. NCBI lineage: Eukaryota > Metazoa > Arthropoda > Insecta > Coleoptera > Chrysomelidae > Chrysolina > Chrysolina haemoptera. The sequence goes on along the minus strand of OY282592.1, from coordinate 6,749,333 downwards.
GTTTCGCATAGCAAAAGTCTAGCATAAAATTTTTGCATCTCTGTCAGTGTGGTTATATTTCAATCATTTACCTTTTGCAGAATACCCCAGAAAGTACGTGGATGGAACTCAGAGAAGACTACAACAGACTGGCCTGTCTATGCAAATATATCAATGTGAAGATCGGTCCTGCCATTATGCTGTCATTTGCAAAGAACTTGGGAATAATTCTGATTCTACTCTTCAATACTCTCAAAATAAATCCTGCTGTAATGGGAAAGCTGTATTTATATTATGCTTTCGGATTTCTGTTGGTGAGAACCATAGGTGTTTGCCTGATCGGAGCTAAAGTCAATGACGAAAGTCGAAAACCTCTCACGTACTTATATAGTGCACCAGATTCAGCGTATAATGTAGAGGTGAGAGTTTTCGTATTAAGTATGATGGAAAGATAATTGAATGAAGCATAATTTGTATTTTCGTTCAGATATACAGGGTGTTCCTTAAAGACATGCTAATATTTGAGGGGGTGATTCTTTGACTTATTTTAAGGAAAAAACTTTCTATAAACGTATGTCCTAAAAGTCCTAACTTTTGAGATACAGGGTGATATAGTTTTGAAAAAAAAACAGTTTTTTAATAATAACTGAGATAATATTGTAGACGTTTTTATAAAATTTGGTACATGTCTTCTATGCATCAAGGTGCATTTTTTAATGTACAAACATTTTTATTTTCTCAACCAGTGGCGTCCGTACGGGTTTTGCATTGAATATTTTTGGAGAACAAAATACTACGCCACTGCTTTCTCCAAAAAAAAATACTTTTGAGATCCTCATTTATTTTTGAGCAAATTTGATCTCTTGAGTCTTCTTTTTCCGCCGCATGGTTTTCGCTTAAAAAAATAAAAATCGTTTTACTTCAGGATCAATTCCTCAAAAATCTGATGTGGTGTGGAAATGATTGTGCATCGACTTAAAGCAAATAAAGGGATCAGATTTGTTCCAAAATGAATTAGAATCAAAAAAATATGGATTTCAGCTTGTACAAAAACGAATTTTATTTTATTTTATAAAAGTAAGTTTAAATGAACGGATCAAATTCATTAATTATTGACAATACTAACACTGATTATAAAAATTGTTGGAAATGGCCACCTTCACTTAATAGGCATTCCGCCCGTCTACGCATGGAATTACGCACACGTTGAAATATTCCCGGCGTATTTCGAATAGTTTCACACGAGGCAACTATTCGCTCTCTTAAATCTTCTAAAGTATTAACGGGAGTTTTATTCACTAGAGTTTTAAGGTGCCCCCATAAAAAGAAATCTAAACTGTTGAGATCAGGGGATCTTGCTGGCCATTGCTGAGGTCCTCCGCGACCTATCCAACGATTATGATAAACTGTATTTAAATGGTTTCGAACAATTACACTGAAATGAGCAGGGGCTCCATCGTGCATGTACCATATTGGATTCCTTAACGCAATTGGTACATCTTCAAGCAACCCATTTAGTTCTTCTTCGAGAAAGTGTAAATAAGACCGACCATCAAGGCGTCCTTGTAGAAAAAATGGGCCTATTAGATAATCACCAATAATTCCTGCCCATACATTAACCGAAAATTGGTGTTGAAAATGGGTTTCGGTTATGGTATGGGGGTTTTCTTCTGCCCACATATGATTGTTATGGAAATTTTGAATAGCATTCCGAGAAAAATTTACTTCGTCTGTGAACAAAATTTGTGACTCAAACTGCGGATTTAGTGCAATACTCTGAAGATACCACTGACAGAAGTTCACACGCTGTGGAAAATCTCTAGGGAGTAATGCCTGTACTCGTAAAATATGGTATGGGTATAACAAAAAATCAACCAAAATACGCCAAACAATTTGATGACAAATATTCAGAGTTCTAGCGATCTTCCTCGTACTCGTCTCAGGATGTTCTTCGATTTCTTGCAGAACGGCTTCCTCAATTTCAAGAGTTCTGACGCTTAGAGGTCTACCTTCCGAAGTACCTTTCTTGAAACTACCAGTTTCCCTAAGTCGGCGATGAATATTTGAAAAGGTACGGCTATCTGGTAAGGCACGATTAGGATATCTTTCCTGATAAATGCGTCTGGCTTCTGTTGCATTACCATCAGCGAGGCCATATACGTAATGCATTGCCGCCATTTCTGCATTCGTGTAATTCACCATATTTACCGATATTCAGAAAAACGGCGAACAACCAAAATAACTTCAATAACACACTTAAAAATCAAGTAAATAATTGTGCGCTTTGCTATTCCTATAGCTTTTTCAAACACAAAATGGTATTCATAACTAGTGAAAACACAATATTTATAGTGATTTGAAGAACAAAATGCTATTAATTACAGATTGGTAGCTGAATTAATATCGTAAATCCATTCAGGTAATAAATAATTCAAGCACTTGGGAGATTATAAGTGAAAAGATTAAGAAGTGGAGAAAAGATTTGCTTTCAGTCGATGCACAAACATTTCCACACCGCATCAGATTTTTGAAGAATTGATCCTGAAATGAAACGATTTTTATTTTTTTAAGCGAAAACCATGCGGCGGACAAAGAAAACTCAGGAGATCAAATTTGCTCAAAAATAAATGAGGATTTCAAAAGTATTTTTTTTTTGGAGAAAGCAGTGGCGTAGTATTTTGTTCTCCAAAAATATTCAATGCAAAACCCGTACGGACGCCGCTGGTTGAGAAAATGAAAATGTTTGTGCATTAAAAAATGCATCTTGATGCATAGAAGACATTTACCAGATTTTATAAAAACGTCTACAATATTATCTCAGTTATTATTAAAAAACTGATTTTTTTTCAAAACTTTATCACCGTGTATCTCAAAAGTTAGGACTTTTAGGACATACGTTTATGAAAAGTTTTTTCCTTAAAATAAGTCAAAGAATCACCCCCTCAAATATTAGCATGTCTTTAAGGAACACCCTGTATATTTATAAAATCATCCCAAGTAACATTAACGCTCTTATTCCGATCTTCAAGATCGCTTCAAAACTACACAATAAAATTTCGAATTGACATCCATGATACCATCATAAAGCAGCTTCTAGTCGAAAAGGGGCCATCCTAAAAAGGCCTTCAAGTCTAAATTTTGAAACTGTATTAAAACCATTGAGTTTTAATTCTAAATTCTTAACGAGTTTGCAAGGCAACTTTAAATACATAAATTAAAACTTATTATCTGACGTTTTGCTCTTAAAACGTATTTACAGCGGACTGAATTAACTTAGAAATAATTAATTAATCCTAAAAGAGTTTTATTTTGTTTACTAACACTCGACAACTTTTACGTCTGTATAATGGCCAGCAGAGTGGTAATATTTCAAACCGCATAAGTATACTAAGCATATCATAAAATAATATTCGAAAGCAAACTATTTTGAATGGCACTTTTCTGATATAATGTAAAAAATTATTCAACATAACTGGAGCGCCACTAATTCAATGTATTTTTCTCTCACTTAAAAAATATTTAAAAAAATATCATCAAATTTTATTTTGCATATAAGCACCTGAATGCAATTTAATTGAATGGCATATTTCGAAACACCGTTCTTCAGTTTTCTAAGAAGATCCAAGACGTAATTATTTGAATAATAATATTCTTTTCGTTTACCATTGAAAATGTCCAAAATGGCGGAGTCTTTTTTGCAGTAAAACATGGCGTGATCTAGATTGAAACTAATTGTTCATTTATTGAATGTTTTAAATCTCACAAGATTTAAAACAGCGTTTTATTTACCACTTTAAATTCAATGACCCTCGCAGGACCCTGTTTACGTTTCATTTTAAAACCAATATGCATTAATGTGTTCAAACTCGTGACCTTATTGATTTAAAGTGATTAAAGCGTGGGGTGCATTTTCATCTTTGACGAATTTAATTTTTAAAAAAGAAGGTAAGTTTTGCATATTACTATTATTCCGTTACATTGTGTTTTATTTCACATGTAAACATGCGGATAGCACTGGTTCACTAAAATAGCTTCTTGACAAGATGGCGTTTATTCCGTATGTGGAGGGGATATAATTAGTTTCACTGAAGTCGTCCAAAGACCAAAATTTTTAATCAGTATGGTTTGAAGAAATACTTAAACCAAACTGACTAAATTAAAACCTTTCAACTTTATAATACTCTTGATGTACTCTTTAAAAGGTGAAAATTGTGTTTTTGGATTTTATGTGGTATTATATTGAATGTATAGTCGTAGGATGAAATAGTTTTCCTAATGCGTTTTGAAGAATGCATCAAGGGTACTCCATAAAACTGCATTAAAACTATTTTTCCCCGAACGCATTGTTTTGAAACCAACTTGCAATTTAATTTTTAATAATAGCAAATCAGTTTCAAAATAGCTAATGTTAAGAGTAACATTGAACCAGTATAAGATTAATAGGACTTTAAGAGCAAATAGCATTTTAATTTTGATTTGAAGAGTGCATTAAATTCTTCGTTTAAGAATAAGTGGTCTTTAAGAACTTTCAGATTATCTTAAGGTTACTTTAAATCCGACGTCGATTTATTGAACATATTATAGGATTTTTAAAACCCAAATAAATAAAAAATTGTTACTTGGGATAGCAGAGCGCTTTCGACTCCTTTTTTTTTTGGAGTATCAAGTTGTTTCTCTTGGTCTGGGAAGATTCTCAACAGACTTATCATACGACCTTGAGTTAGAATTTTTATCTCCCAATTTGATTTTGGTCTAAACTTGTGGTTTTGGTGGTTTTTTCTGAGCTTGGGTTGCGCATTTACTGAACTAAGTTCTCATTAGACTTTCCATGAGTTCATCTGCTTCCCCTTGCTTTTGATTAACATTATCACTTTGATGATTTTCTTATACATAATTGAAATTAACAATTTGTTGGCTCTGCCTTTTTGGAGGCATCCAGTTGATTTTCTTGGGATTGGGAAGGTTCTCATGAGACTTATCCTATGACCTTGAGTTTGATTTTGGATTTCCCAATTAGCAGAACTAAAAATTAAAATTAAAATTAATATAATAAAAATATATCATAATTGTTTCTTTGGTATACTTGACTAAAAAATTGTCAGATCTCTGTTTCTGCAACCTTTAGAAACTAGTTTCATGATTCTAATTTACCAGTTCTATTTCAAATTCACTCACATTACCTTGATGGAGTCCTTTTGGGGCCATCTTGGCATATATCTGAATTTTAGAAGTTCTCATTAGACTGATATTTCAGAGATTTTACTTGGTTGCCTCAAAGACTCATATCTTCAGTCTGTCATAATTAGCTTTCATTCATATTTCACTCCTATGTGTTTTCGACTCCATGTCATATTTCATTTGTCAACTTCATCTTGTCACACAATGTCAAATTTCAATTTTTACTTCATTCCATAAGAGACATTCAATCGGACATGTTCTATTAGACCCAGACCTTTTAATCTAATGCAAATAATATAACATGTGAGTATCTGAGTACCTGAAATGTGTTTTGTCCCGCTTCACATAACCCTTCTACGATATTTACGGAGGATCCGAAAGTCATGGATATTTTAGTTGATATGAAATAGTTATACTGGAGCAGGAATCAGTACCCTCTTTAGACCATATGCAACGATTTAAGGCTACTGAGACAAGTCTCACTTATACATGCCAAAGAAAAAACTGGGTTTTACTTCTGCCTCAGTGTTCAACTCACCGACAATTTCTTCAGTAAATGTTGAAAATAATCGCTCATACACATTCTACATAAAATATCAAGTATGTGATTTCAAGCTTGAGATTTGCACTTCACAATAGTGTTATTAAATATATATATATATATATATGTGCAGAGTATGAATAAATTATTATTATCAACATTTGGTGAAGAGAATGCCGATTTTATGGGTAAGTTGAAAATGAGGCAGGAGTAAAACAAAGTTTTTTTTGCATGTATAAGTGGGACATGTCACACTACTTCAGGATAATAATTCCATAGTTTCTAAATTATTCATAATTTTCGGATCATCCGCAAACATCTCCGTGAACTGCGACAAAACACATTTTAGGCTCTCAAAAACTCGCATATTATATTTGTATGAGAAGATAAAAGTCTTCAGAAACGATATGAACTCTTCCTTTTACTTCTCCGATCATTTTTAGCAGAGTTATGACCAATCAAATATTCGGCTCCGCCAGAACTTTCAGCGGCGGGTAAGGGTGAAAGTGAAATTTGATGTCGGCGTTCAATCACGTTTTCTGAGAAAACGAGCGCATTTCATAAGTAGTTCCAATGAACATTTCCTTGCAACTAGCAATTGCAGAGACATCGTTGTAGGAACTCAGCACGGAAATTCATCAGATGTAATTCAACGTTCGTCGGAAAGTAGTTGTTTTTTGATGGATTTTCGACCCAATAATTCCTATTGTATAAGATTACGGCAATGAGCGTCGTCCTGGTAGGGCAGGACATCTTGTTTCTCTCTTGACAAGCTCATTGTGAATAATGCAGATTTCTTCCTTTGTATCAGTGTTTGAATTCATCACGCAAGTTTTGGGGATTGATTTGGTTGAGGGGCTGGAGTTGAGATGGCGCCAGTGGTTTAGTGAACGCTAGGTTGCAAGAGGTGTCTTAGCTACTGCCTTGACATGTAGATTTTGTTGAACCAGTTCATTGTCTGCAGAGACCTACCCTATACTGATGAGGGCAAGGACCCCGAAATCGATCTATAGGTGGTCCAAATGTTCCAATGAACATTTCCTTGCAACTAGCAATTGCAGAGACATCCTTGTAGAAACTCAGCACAGAAATTCTTCAGATGTAATTCAACGTTCGTCGTGGTATCAGCCAGGAAAGTAGTTTATTGTAGCTTATTGTGAACCATGCAGATTTCTTCGTTTGTATTGGTGGTTGAATCAATCACGCAAGTTTTGGGTGTTGCTTTGGTTGAGGGGCTGACCACAGCTGGTTAACGGAAAAATCAATTAGTAAAATCAACGTGGATTTTTTTCAAGTAATCCCTCTCATGTTTTTTGCAACGGTATTGAACAAAACTTCAAAATTAGCAAATATCATTTTTTACAAAAAGAAATATTAGTTATGATAATGTAGATATCAATATTGATCTAGCGAAGTGGTCGAGGTGTTAAGAGCTTTTGTTTTCACCCAAGCGACCCCCAACTTAGATTCCCACCGCCATCACGGAGCTCAGGTGGTTCGAACAGGCTCTGATTTTGAGGGGTTTTCTACGAAAACCTGGGAGATTTGAAATAACAAATTTCAACAAATTTTTATGAAATTAATCATATATATATAGAATGTTTATCGAAGAACTATATCAATTAATCAAAAAACATGATTATAATGGTTGTCAACCGCATATTTGGACAGGCTGTATAAATAATCTGAAACACATTTTTATAAAATAGTTTTTTAACTACCACATAAAGACATTTCATTGAGAGGATATAATCTCTCTGTAAGCTCTATATTGAAGATCCCAAATTGATAATATGGGCCTTTTTTTGTTGTTTACGTACTGTATTAGAGCTTTAAAAGGCGTTATAGAATATCCGTGCTTTTATGAGATATGCTGTATAGCAGTTAATAAAACTCTTATAAAACAAATTTTGCTACTTGGGTATATTCTGTATCTCGGAAATGGTTCTAATGATTTAAATCTAATTTCATATTGTGAAAAGGTTCTGCTTCACAAATTCATCTTTAGGTATATTAACTGAAATAATGCGATTCTACGCAAATAATATTTTTTATCCCGGTGTGGGAATTCAACACTAAATGATCGGGAGGGATACCAATTAACCTTGGCCTCCTCGTTTGCCAAATCTCAACCAAACAGATTATCGATACTTTTAAAGCAAAAAGGATACACTATTCAATAATTTTGATAACTTAAAAATCCGATACGATTTCATTATAAAAATATTATAACTTTGTTGGAAAATTGAACTGTTCTTCACCCTGTTGAGTTTTTGTTCCGATAAATCATATACTTTTTAAGATTACAGCAAAAATCTATCTATATATTTTGAAGCGAAAAAAAAAATATGTTACTCCCCTGGAATTTTGGTAAACAATTTTTTTTCTGTGTTTATCATGGTTCGAGCTTTTAGCATACTAAGTTTGGTGGTGCTACAATCGAATCGTGTCTCAAAACCCAATCGTACTGGATCATTTGCAATTTCAGAAATTAAATACTTTTATACCAAATTCCTCTTCATTTATTCCACGCAAGTGTATTCAGCTTCCCACTTTTACATTATTCGATATTTTTGTTCTAGATAGACCGAATGATCCGACAAATAACCAGGGACGATTTAGCTTTGACAGGCATGATGTTCAGTATTCGTAGAAATCTTTTTCTACAGGTAAATTGATAATTGCAAAAAAAAAATTAAGTCACATGATTCTTTTCAGATTGCCGGGTCCATAGTAACGTATGAGCTGGTATTGATACAGTTCGCTGGAGATTTCTTGGAAGAACATGAAACTATAAACAGATCATATTCGTTATGAAGAAGAGGCTCTCTATTCTTAGTATATTTTGAAATGAAGATTTTGTGTGACACCGTCACTGAAATGCATGGTGTTTCTGCTGTTGGAAAAGATTCACTATTTCTCAATTTCAATAAATATTGTTACGTATATTTTAAGTGAGAACACACACTGTGTATGTTACTCACCTGGATGAAAATTACAAAAAAATTACTTTGTAGAATCTTTATATCACATGAACGAGAACAACCTAAAATAATCTAATAATCCAAATACTGACTCTATTTTCATTCATAACAAAAGTAAATGTACAGTTATTGAAAACTGTCATAGTCCGAGAACCAGGGGTTTGTATCTGACACTAAAACCAATTGAAATGATTTTTGGCACATGAGCAGCTCTTGAGGAGTATTTTAAGAAAAAAATTGTTTTACACGCGGGGGCACGTATGGAAAGTGGGAAAAATTACCGGAATACTTGGAAAATCGGTATTCTCTGTTGTTGTTTTTTTTTTCGTTAACCAGCTGTCGTCCCCTTACGAATGGCAGCCCTCAAAAGTCGAAACGACCTCGTTAATCCTTGGCTCGCACCTTTTAACGTGCGATTCCTAGCACTTATTCCATCAATAACTTGAAAGGGGTTGAACATTTCTATATGATGGATTGGAATAAACTTGCAGAATGAAGGAGGTCTCCACACATTCTTTTTAAAATTGCTTTCTACGAGAGATAATGAGCTATAATTGATATTTTGATATTTCCGGGCGAACAACTCGAGTCATCATAAGATTTACCCCGATGCTCCACTAATATCGCTGTAACTTCCTTGTTTGGGTCGAAAATTCATAAACTAAACGGTATTTTGAAGAAAAATCCTTCAACAATTATACAGGGTGTTCTATATAAAACTCCGCGAGCAAATATCTGGAAAACTAAAAAGAATATCTATATTTCGTGAAAGCTGATGTTTTTGATGTCAGCGGGTCCTCTTCTTTACGTAGAGATTCATTAATGTGCGTCATCCGTTAGGGCGTCGCGACGCCGACGCCAACTTTTTTGAATACATAGCTCATGAAGCAATTACTTATGGTTTGCGGTATACTGCTGATATGAAAACCATAACTATAAATTGTCCACCAAAGCATTCATTGCATTCAATTTTTGGCAAGAGTCGATGCCCCAAATGGTTGAAGGAGGACTCACTTATCCATCCGGAAAGAAGCACAGGTTTTCAAGTTGAGTTTTCTATTTTCAATAGTATACTTTGTGTTGGACACCCTGTGTAATAATGGATATAATTATATATTTCTTCGTAACTCATATTCATTATTATTTCAAACAAATATACATTCCTTCATTTCTCACTTCAAATTTTGACAATTTCGAGAACAAATGCATACGTTTTCAGAATAAGCAGTTTCACTTCCTTGAACTTTCTTCAAACTTTTCGATTACGATTTTTTGATTATCAGCGATATTATGTTCAGGAAACTCTTTGAACGAGTTACTAGTCTGTAATTGATTGATGATTTTTGTTATTGAACAACCTTACTCTCATTGTTTCTGATTCGAATGTTCCGATTCCCAACTTTTTTTTATTATTTCATATCCTTTACTACTTGTAATTACTCAATATATTAAGTTTTGGTGTTCCATGTACAGTTAAGAATAATACTGACTCTTCATTTGATGATATTTTTTCATTAGATCGTATCACACTCAAATAAATCATGATTTTTCTCGAAAAGTACCATAACAATGCATGTTGAAATATTCAACTTCGACACCCTCTAGCGGCTCTCCTAATCATACGATCTTCCTATAACTTGTCAGAATTGAGTAGGGTCTTGGACCATACAAAATATCAAAAAATTATCAAATTTTGCTGAAAGCCATTTTTATAGGGTTTTGTGCCCTGTCCCTTCTAACATTTTTCTGTCGAATCAGCTCGACAAGCTGAGTTTGCTCGGAAATTCAGAATTTTAAACCAAAAACAAGGTAGATACGGAGATTTGAGTCAAGCGTCGGGGTAAATTTCATTATATTCCCAGTTGTTCGCGCGGAAATCTGAAAATATTATTATTATTGATTATTATCGTTAGAGAGCTCATCATCCTCTCACAGGAAGCAATTTTGAAAAAAACATGTGGAAACCTTTTTGGTGGAAACTTTTACGTTTTCCAAGTTTGTTTTTATACGTTATATCAAAATTTTCAACCCCTTCCAAGTTATTTATGGAATATCGATTTTCTGAGTTTTCTCGGGAAATTTCGATTGTTTTTTCCTGGAGGAACATTGCACACGATTTGCATTGAAATATGAAACTGAATGCTGTCAAGTGACATACCAAATTTCATTAAGAAAGAAAAGTTGAGCCGTTATGGAGTTTTTCTGGAAAACATATCACTTTCAACACCCTGTAACTCCGTTAATACTCATTTTGGGGTACTTACCTATATGTTTATTAAAACTTTAAGCCTTAAAATGAGGTGAGGATCCCACTATCGGAGTTTGTCCCCTTTATTCTGGGACACCCTATATTTTACATCACGAAGGCAAGCATTTGACGTAAATATCAAAAAAAATATTCCAAAGACAGATAAATATACTATTTAGAAACACGATGGTTACTTAATGTGGTGCATACTTACGGGAAAATATTTTCGTAAAACAATTACCACAAATCATTGAAAACACTCAGGTTTCTCTTGTTTACTCATGTCATAAACATTTAAGGCAAAATATCGCTGAAAGCCTACCTTGAAAGAACAAAAAGAACAATAAACGCGATATTGAAATTATATTATCGAATATTCACTACGTACATATAACGTTTATTAGTAAATCTGGAACACCGTTCAATCATTCCGTAGAGAACTAAAAACTTTTTCGAGAAAGATATTCATTTGAGACCGTGGAAAAGAATTATTCTAACAGTTACTGAAAATACGAATCAGCTTCATGTATAAGAAGGAATTTGTAGAAATCAAGCTTGAGAAATATAGCAAGGCGCTTCAAGGTCAGTAACTTTCTGGAAATACACTTCACAAATATTTGGTAGAAACTGAAATGCGAGTAAATTACAGTTATGGCAACTACAGAGTACTGTAAGTACAAAAAAAAATGGTCTACTGGTCTATCGTGTGAAAATATCTATAAAATATCAGAGAAATCATTCATATAATTATTTTGATCGTCAACCTTTAAATACGCGCCACTGAATGTAGAACAAAGGAAAAATATTCTAGAATATTCCTGAGGTTACTAGAGAGTTCCATAGATCCTTTAGGAATGAACCAGAACAGAAGATCTGGTAGGTTCTAAAATGACTCTCAAATGATGTTCTCGAAATTTTTGCCATAAGGCATGGCATGGAACTTTCTAGATTACAAGATGGGAAACTCTGAAATGTTCTTGAAGCTTCCGAAAATTTCGAGAAAATTTTAGAAATAACCATGAAAGCAACTCCAGAAAAATCTAGAACACCCAAATGAACTTCATAGAAATGTCTAGACTATAAGAAAAAACTTCGAAAGGTTCTAGAACCTATTGGAAAGACACTTAAGAGAAATTATCGAAACTTCTACCAACACTCGCAGGGAACTTTCTAGAATATGAAATATGAAACTCTTTGGTGTTCTCGAAACCTCTGGAAAATCGGAAAAAACCTTGGGATGAAAAAGTGATGTGGCCCCAGAAAGTTCTAGACCGTACTGAAAGGGTACTCATATGAAGTTTCCGAAAGTTTATCCACCATTGACAATTCAATTACTAAAATGTAAAACAAGCGTGGGGGCTTTCCATCTATATTCTCGTATTTTTTAGTTTAATTTAACAATACTGATGGCCGTTCAAGAGCTCAAGAGAACTTTCTCAAGCACCACACGCTTTTTTACATTCGAGTAATTGAATTGTCAATTATTTTTTACTTTTTATTCCATGTTGGAAGTGACGCGTGTTCTTTAGTTTTTTTGAACTAATTTTTGTTATGACTAAAAGCTCGAAACCTACTACCCCAAAAACCCCCACATACCAATTTTGAATGAAATCGGACCATTATCAGGAATCTCGTCCGCCATCTTGTTTTTGGTACTGATTCTATGGTATTGATAAAAAATACTGAAAATTCCGTGATATTACTCGCAATGAAGTGCGGTCAATAATGGTAAGAAAGTCAGATTTCAATTCTCTACTCTACAGAATTTGTGTGCCCATAGCAACTTTTGTTCAATAGTCAGAGTAACATTTTGAAATTTTGGAATTTTTTTTATTAAGAAGTGTGCGCAATCCTCTTTCATCAACTTTTGAGTTTCAGAAATGGATCCACCAAGGAATAACCTAATTTTGCAACGAAAGTTATTTTCAAACAGCTTTAAAGTTGCAATGAGATTTCCCATGAAACTGTTGCAGTGTTTTAGCTACTTTCCCATTGATCTAGGCAGTGGAAATGGAAAAACCCAACTTAAATTTAGATGGTTGTACTGGAGAACAGGATACTGCTTGATAACTTTCATCTTGTTTTTCGCGGAGATAATGTTTGTAACCGCTCAGGCAATCAGAATGCAGTTCAACTTCTATAATATACGTGAGTTCGATTCATATTTCTTCGAAAAGGTTATCCATTACATGCTAAGCGATAAATATTTGGTGAAAACAACAATTTCAAGTATTTAATTAAAGACATTCCCTCCAAATGCAAAAAGAATTGGATTGGAAATGAATGAAGGAGTCATGGTATTTATAATTTGTAAAAAGTTTTTTGTTATTCCTTCTCTTCTGTTTGTTTTTCATCACGAATAATTTCGGCGAAGGCGAAATTCCCTTCTCTCCAGGAAGTGGAAAATTTGAGGCAAATACTATGTAATCAGTTTGCATCACCAAATAACGCACTGAATGATGATATCAAACACTTTACCTTAGAATTGGTCCATTCTAAACCCTCACCTAATAGAGCAACATTCGAATTCAGTGCGATATGTGAAGATTAAAGGCAGCCATGGACGAAATCTCCTCGAAAGCAGTTGGATGCGACGAAATTGGAATAGAATTAATCAGACCAATAGTAAACGAAATCCTACCGCAGTACTTGTTCACACATTTAACTTCTCACTATCTACTGGAGTTTTTCTCACTTTACGAAAAGAAGCCAAAATTGTACCTATACCTAAAATAAAGAACGCTACTAGTCCTTCAGATTTTCGCCCCATATCAATACTTCCAGCGTTATCGAAACTTTTTAAAAAAATTATTCATTGCCAGATCATTCTGTATTTGAACCATTACTCCATTCATTCCAATCAGGTTTTCATAAAAGACACAGTACAGCTACAGCACTAAAATTACTGACGATATATGTTCGGCAATGGACAGAAAACAGGTCATAGACTACAAGCCCAGGCCAATTTTGGAAGGGTCTTGACCCAGCATGGATTATCAAGATTTTGAATCACAGCCACCTACACAACAAAAAATTGTTTCCTAATTTTTCATAGTTCTAGTCTCATGAAGAGTACTAGTATCTCACATGCACCTTAGGCGCCTCTCTCACATTCCTACAACGATATTTCAATGTAAAATGCGAAAATTAAAATATACAATTTACGCTCTATATCTCTATTATTCTAATTTCATTAATATTATGGAATCCTTGTATTACAATTGGTCCTTGATAAGTTAACCGAATTTCAGATTATTCGAGCGACTGGAAGTGGGTGAAAATTGAATTTAGAAATTCTCATCATTATTTTTTTTTTGTCTGATAGGATTATCCCAGTCAGGCCTCATCTCCGGAGCCCCGATATATCCGGAGGGGGCGCGCTGGTGTCATGTACCCAGATCGTGGGGGTGAGTGATTACTAGGTCAGAAATTCATGTGCACGGAGTAAACAAAGGCTAAGATTTCTGCCGCATTACGGCACACCGGTATCTCGTCTATACCAAATGAGTGTTGTAGATGATAGTACAACACTCGTAGCGCCGCGTTATGCCTGAGACCGCATAAGCTTGACACTCAAATTGAGATTTGGTACATCATGATGTTTTCTTTTTTCTGCAGAAATGAATGGCTTTAGTTTTAGAAGTGCAGAATTTGTTCAGTTTCGTTGATGGATTTGGAGGAATGAAATATTACCAAATTATCAACGTTAATGATTTTATGAACCCCCCTTTGATCAAAACTTTTCACTTCTCTATCCCCTACTTCTCTAAAAAATATATCGGATATTAAAAAGTTCGGAAGGAAACTCTTTCAATTTTCAATCGACTATTTATTCTGTGGAAGAAGTTTATGATTGTGCTCGTATATAATATTTTTTGAATTTCTTTATGTTTAAATGTATATTATATATAATTATTGTTTGTTTAGTTCAAGATATGTAACTCCATTTTTCACATACACTGTATTTCATTTGTAGGTATATGACGTTTCCTACATCATAATTGTATGAACTCAAAAAAATTAAAAGTATCACTATTGATATTATTATCAATCCAAGTTGACCTTAGTATATCTGTGGAAGGGAGGGATTTCAGATTTCTGCTTGCACTCAAAAAACTGTGAAGAATATTAAGCACAGTATAATCAAATACGGTTTATTCAATTTGATTTGGAAATAATGGTATTTTTTTTCATTGCTATATGGTCATTCGCCCGTCTAAAAGCATATGAAACTCAATCTGTATAAAAGTCAGAACTTTCTTATTAAGCCGAAACGAATCAATTTCTGAATATTCTGATTGTCATTATGGTTATATGTTTTGTCCCGGATGCTATCCTCATATAACACGCATTCTTCAAAAATATGCTGCACAGATAGTTGTTTTTCACATACATCACAATCTTGTAGTCCTTCACCTCTCAGGAGTGAGGCTGATATCAAAAATGTATGACCAACGCGTAGTCTGATGATTACTACTTTTTCTCTTTTTTTCAAATCTGAGGGAAATCTCCAAGGCCTAATCTCAGGTTTAATTGACCTCAGTTTCGCATCTGTATTATTCCATTCTCCCTGCCATTTCGCGTTTGTTTTTTGATGGAAAAATGTCTTCTGGACGGATCGATATTTCACTCATGCTCACAGAGATTTCTGTGGCTTTCCGTGCCCCATCGTATGCTTCTTCATTTCCTCTAATCCCTACATGTCCTGGGTACCATGCAAATTTTACGACTTTTTTATTAGTTTCAACGTTATGCAGCGCCCACTTCAGCATTTACGTCGCCCCGGACAAAAAGTAAAATTGCCGCCCCTTGGACATATACATTTTGAAAATTTGTCTTTCTTTTGTTGAAAATTAATTAAAATTTTAATAAAAACTTATATTAAGAAACATTAACAAAACTGTGAAAATTAAAATGATCCTATGCCTAAGTTATACCAGGTGGATTTTTAAGGCTATTACAAAAATGTATCCTTGCACAATCATATACAAACGAAACTTACGTTCTATAAAAACTAAACAAAAGTGGCTCAAGTACGCTACTAAAGTTACAAGAAATTTTTTTTTCTCACTTTTATTTCAGCAAACTTTTTTATTACCTCTTTTAAGTTCACTTGATCAGCAATTTCATGCTCAATTGCCAAAATAGCCAAACCATTGACGATTTTGTGTGGTAGTAGTTAGTTTTTGATTAATTTTAATTTAGAGAAACTCCTTTCCCCACTTGCAGCAGTTATTGGTATAGTCAATAATATTCTTAAGGCAGTGTTTTGACAGCGTTTTGACATGGTTTTCAAATCGTATATCTTTATATATGAAAATCGTCTGTGCATCATAAGAAAGTGAATTTGTGTGTATTCAAGTGGATTCTGGAATGGTTTGAAGTCACTGTTCGGTCCACTACAAATTTTTTTATTAAATTTTTCTTTCATAAGTTGAAATCTGATGTCAGCGCCTTCGCCGCAAATTAGTAACAGCGGCTTCGCCATCAAATAGACAGTGGGTTAGTCGGCGAGCAGGACAACGTCTACTGCGACCGTTAGTATTATATAAGAATTGAAAATATCTACCATGGTGACTAAGATGTTCGAATATAGCATCTAGTGCATTTAATGCTTGAACAATTATTGTAAAATTAAAAAAAAAAATTTATCTTTTATTTTTCTTTGGGATTTTCGATTGGTTCATCTCGTGCTTCATATGAGAAATTGGTTTTTTTTTATTAAACGGTGTCGTGGTATTGTTGATTCAAAATTAGCCTCAACGTCAATTTCGTCAGCCAATTTCTCTCGCATAAAGAATTGTTTCAATGAAGGACTCATCCGATCGAAAATCCTTAAAGAGTTTTTTGCAGTTTTGTAAAAGGTCAAGTGCAGATGTTATATCGAAATCTTTTGTTTGCATCAGCTTGCTTATTGGATTAATATTTTACACCAAATAACTATAGAACACAAAAACTGTTTAATACAATTTAGTCACTTGCGCATTTAGGGCGTGTATTTGTTGAATTTGTGTGATTCGCTTCTTATTTTATGAAGTGCGCGACTTGGTGTACCTAGCCATTTCTGTTATTTAATTGAACCTTCCGCTTTTTTATTCTTTCTACAGAACTATAACTCACATATTTTTTCAGCTTTCAGGCAAAAACAGTTACCTAATACGAAATATAAATTACATATTAATTTTCATTTCGCCGACAAGTATAGTACCTATCAATAATTGCGATCAAGTGGCATTCAATATTTTGTCACATTCACAGTCAAAATGCCGCTCTCTATATTTGCCACCCCGGACAAATGTCCGGGTGGTCCGCCCTTAGAGCGGGCGCTGCGTTATGTAATGTTGCTGAGATAATCTGATCTGGAGAGTCTGAGGAAGAAATGTCAGGAATAGCCTACACAGAACTCAAAGAATCTGAACATATTAAAAAGGACGTGTTGGTAGACATATCTATGTATCGCATTGCTTGCATGCAGTCACTGGAAGTGTCTAAGAGTGGGTAGACCCATTTACAGTGAAAGCACTTCCTACGCCGTGCTCCGTTTTGGAACCGTCGATGTAAATACATTCAGTGTCCTATAAGTGATCAAATAATTCAAGAAATTTTTTACGAAGCAATTCTCTGTGGCAAAATTGCTGGTAGCAATAGTGCTGGTATTTGTTATACTTGTACATGTACATTCACATGTAGCTGCCTAGGCAAGGAAACTGAGTACCACCAAATTATACCGTTTAATTGAGTTGGCCTAGATGGCCTTCAGACTATGAAGTCGAATTTTGAGTCTAGTCTTATTAACCTCGTTTCATTTTAGGATATTTCATCTTTGAACTTTCGGGATTGGTACAATTCATGTTATTTTTCAAGCTGACATACCATTGGCCAAAATTTGTGGAGGAGTGGGATAAAGTTGAAGCCTCTATGAAAAATTATAAAATGCCCACCAGTTTACGCCTCAAATTGAACTTCATGACTACAATTTTCATGCTTTCAGCATTAGGTAAGTAAAGAAAGCCAAGAAACTGCATTAATTTTACGCACAATATCTGATGGACTATTAACAATAATGGTAATAATGAAAACTATGAGACAAATTTATTTTCTATCGAACAACAAATGCTTTTCACTTACACGATGCACAGATGTTTGAAGATCTCTGTTCGAATGAGTAGCTTTCAACAAGGATGGAGATACCTATCATTCGATGCGTAGCTCTGCAGTTGAGACCGCCGGAAGGAGTGGAAAAATCTCAGAAAGAAAGGTGGAGGACGTGAAAGTGACAAGAAGCAAGGTCTCATCAGACCACTAGAGACCACGTCACAGACCAAGGCCGAAAAGCCGTAAGCAACATGTCTCTAAGGTGACGGCATACAGATGGTGAGCTTAAGGGGTCAGTCTCGATGAAACCGCTTAGATAAGTGAACGAGCTTGTGACAACAAGAAAGGCTATATTTTCTACAGAATCTGGCGTTTCAATGTGTGATCAAATGCTGTACTCCATTTATGGAAACAGTATTCCAAAACAGGTCGAATTTTTGCCTTATTAATCATAATGAATTGACCAAGTTTTTAATAGGTACTTTTGGCATGGTTTTTTGATGAAACGTTACTACTGATGATAATACCCAGCATGAAATGGAAGATATCTTTGGAACTGATACTCCTGACATGGTTACACTGGCCACTGTGAGATCGGCCATTCTAGAGAAGAGACATGCTTGGCTTTTATCAGCATTAAGATAAGTTGTCAGATCCCAATTCTAGAATTTTTGCTCAGTTCGTTTTATTTCATTCGCTATTCTTCTGCTTTCACTGGCTGATATCGAAGCATTGAAAGAGAAAGCATAATTAAGGTTACTATCATGAGGTAGCTCCTAACAAATGATTGATCTTAAGTAGAAATAGTGTTGGTGCTACAATGGATCCCTGCGGACTGCGAAACAACAGCACTTAATGCAAGAGAATCGTAGACTCCATCGACCACCACGTGGAGAGAACTGTCTGAGACAAAGCTAGATAGCAAGGAACACAACTTGGGAGGCAAACTTGGCTCTGGAAGTTTGGCAGGCAAGGAGTCCCAGGTGGCAAACGTGATAGAACGCGTTAAAAAAAAAATTAAACGACCTGTATCTCAGAAAAGAAGCAACTTCGATCATAAGAACTTTTTTTCTCAAAACAGCCTAACGAATCACCCTCTCCGCAGTTTCGTACCATGATTAGGAAATACGAGAGAAATGAAAAGAAATATCGATTTTCCCAGAAGTCACTCGTAAAAATATTTTCATTTTACTCCAAATCGATATACTTTTCAACCCTATTCAAGACTTGAATGCGAAAATTGGGCAGTTAAATCTGTCACTAGCTGACGGTCATGATATTGTCATCATTACCAACTAGTCTTCATCATGCTGTACGGAATGCATTTACTGAATAAAAGCATTCGATATATTTTAGCGACTGAGCCCTCTGATATGAAATAGCAGTTTTTTAGGAACAAAATCAACAGAATTATCATCATTCTCTCTTTTCGCAGTTGAACACAGTTTGGTAAATGCCTACAAGCTGAAAAATAGTATCAATCGACAGCCCAATATTTCCAGTGCATTTGAAGACTACTTTGTACATACTTATCACTACGTATTCGATTATGTGACTTATTCATTCTGGATAGGAGTGGTCATACAGGTGTGACAACGATTTTAGAAATATCACCAACGATTTCAAAGTTTTTGAATTTACAGAGAACCATCACCTGGGCTTTTGCAGATACATTCATCATGCTCATTGGGACGGCTCTAACTTACAGACTCAGGCAAATGTCAATGAGATTGGAAACAATATCAGGAATGAAGGTAACAAAATCACTAATTGTCTTTTATACAGCATAGTAGGTAATTCATGAATATCCTCATTATGTAACAACCTAATTAATCTTTCTCTATAACTGTATTGTCCTTGTCCTTAAGAGGCAATGAGCGCGAACACATTTTGGCCGTTTTTTAGGGTAAAAGAGTAAATAACTCAAAAATGGTTCGTCGTATCGATTTCAAACAAGGATAAGCTTCTAGAGGATGTTTGATTCTATGTAACTATGTCTGCGACAGCACATCAAGATTATTTTCATGGATAGTCAAAGTAACTGCAGTGGTATTTCTCTTCCATTAAAATTTTAAGCAATCTTTATCCGATCGAAATGAATTTGGTATAAAAAAAAGGTAAAACGTTGATCTGCGGCAGCACATCAAGATTCTTTTCATGGATAGTCAAAGTAGCTGCAGTGGTATTTCTCTTCCATTAAAATTTGAAGCAATATTTATCCGATCGAACTAGATAGACACCTGTCACTAATGGGTATAAAAGACAACCCCACTTGCCATATGTGCGAAGAAGACGAAGAAACTTCGTCTCACTTCCTTGGCGAGTGTGAGGCGTACGGGAGGCTAAGATTCGAAATCTTCGAAGTCGAAAAACTCTAACAAGAGGAACTCATCGAACTAGAGTGGACGGACATACTGACCTGCGCTAGAAGGTCACAAAGGAAGACTAGAAGAGGCGATGTAGTTATGTGGAGAGCAGGGGATGGCCAAAAGGGCCCATTGGGGGCCTCCCCATGATTACTACTACTACTACTTTATCCGATCGAAATGAATTTGATATAAAAAAAGGTAAAACGTTGATCTATGTACGTGCTGTAATGTATTTTTGAAATTATTTGTTTATCTACCCAAAAAATTGCTTCAAAGTAACTGCATTTTTAGGACATTTTTGTGAAAAAGCAGAAAACCCGTCCCTGTTTGAAATCGATAAGACGAACCGTTTTTGAGTTATTAATTGACTCTTTCAGCCTCAAAAGCGTCCCAAACGTGCTCATGGCCTCTTAAGGTATTATCTGAAACAAAAACTACGAATTATTCAAGTAACGCTCAATGTATCGAAACTATCGCTTCCTCTGAACTAGAAAAAAATTTCCCAACTTTCCAATCGTGTAAAAAACCAAAATTATGAGTAGAGAATGTCAGCAGCAAAAATATATATCCAATGTTTTTTGTATCAAACAGATTTTTGTTTTGGGATACAATTAAACCTCCGTTTTCTTTTAATTAATAGGTTTATCCAACACATGACAGTTATGACTGTCATTATTAATGTCATTTTAGACAAGTGAACTATCAAATAACACACTAGTGTGTTTTGATCCATAACTCACTAGTGAGTTATGGATTATAATATTCAAAACTTATTAATTGTTATCTCATACAAAAATGATTTCTTTCACTTGTTGGATGATAGTAATTTATGTATCAAGTGAGTAAAGTGATACTTTTTTTTACGAGTGGGAAATGTTGGCATTCCTACGAGTAAAAAAAAACACTTTACTCACGAGTTTCATACAATATTTTTTCTACAACTGTCAAAAAAATAACCAATTCATATTTTTTTGCAAATATGAAATGAATTTGGCATATTTTTATTGATTCATCATTTGAACAAAGTTCGAAGAGTATGTCGGAGAGTTGAGTTTCAAACAAATGAAACGAATAATTCCGACAGAGTCGAAATCCCTTTCTCTTCACAGTATCCCGCGAAATGGAGAATTTGAAGCGAATATTAAAATAACATATTCATCGAGGTCAATATATATTATTATTATAATGTTGACTTGACTTTCGAAAAAACTAGTCCATCGAAGTAACTTTTCATTTTCTTAGATTTGTATTCAAAATAAATGTACAATCCTCGTGAAGCAATGAATACCTTTTTTTTTTCTTTGAACTATGTCAAGGAAATCTCATATTTGCATTATCCACGATTTTCTCCGTTCAATCTTCATTATTTTTCATTTCTACTTAAATTAAATTTATAGTTATCAAGAATTCGTTATCTGGATAGATGCTCAATTTCACAAATCTCATTAATTATTGTTGTCAACTAGTTTCTGACGGCTAAACAGTATTACCTAGTGTAGATTAGGTCCAATAGTTCCTTAGAGGTATATGCTATTATTGTGAATATATTCGCCGCGATAGTTCGGAATTTTGATAATACTTATTTAATAGTAAGAATGCTAAGAATATTATTCGTGAAACATTTGTATATCAGATATTTATAGGTTATTAGTTGCCAAAGAAAATGAGAACTGGCTTTATGACAGGATTTTGTTATTATTCGGATCTGTCACTGTTGTTGCATGAAACTGTTGGTTGCCTACCAACAGCCGTTAAAAAAGTGCACTTTTTTACGCTTTTAATAATGAAATCGTATGTTGATAGTGAAATATTGTAATACTTTACGTACACAAACCCCACAAAAAAGTGGACTTTTTTGACAGTTGTAGAAAAAACATTGTATGCCACTCGTGTGTTATGTTTCCTGAGTCACTTGAGAATTCATACCACTCGGCCTAACGGCGTCGTGGTATTAATCTTTGTCGTGTGACTTTAACATAACACACTAGTACCATAAATAACTATTATTTCGCCATATTGAAACAAAGATTTTTTTTTACTGAAATATATTTTGTTTGATTCATTACCACTTGTTTCTGATCGTTAATTATACAAATATTTTTCTGCACCATTTTTTCAGGTGAACGACAAAACTCGATGGGAAGTTGTCAGAAAAGACTATCTTCGATTAACACAGCTATGCCAAGCCGTGAACTCAAGAATATCGGCCATAATAATTGTATGTTTTTTGACTAGTCTATATTTAGTATTGCTGCAACTATTCCTCAGCATGCAGCTGACTGACAATATTATGCAAAAAATATACTTTTATCTGTCTTTTGGACTGATATTAATACGAATCGTGGGAGTGTGTGTTTTTGGTGGATCCGTATACGAAGAATGGAGAAACATGGGATTCTTCCTAAATTGTGTTGTAACATCTGCATATAATCAAGAGGTATCTATAACCTTTCATAATGCATAATTCAATTGGTTTTGAAAAGAGGAACATTCCATGAAAATTAAAAAATGTGATTTATAATATAATATAATATATTGTAATATATAATATATAATGTAATGTATATAATATATAATGTAATAAATCAGATAGGGAGAATGTTATTGAAACATATCACTCACAGAAATCGTTCATTTCATTGAAGCAAGGTTCGCTTCTCTCGCATTTAAGGTATTTGGAAAGCTAGAAATTCAATGAAAATTTGATATGATATTTTTAGACAGTGACTACATCTTTTTTCATAATTTTCGTCCGTTTAGAATCGGAGATATTGGACTCAAAGTTGCTTCCCAACAGACTTGTATATCATAGTACCATAGGCCTAATGCAATTATTGTTTCAAATAACACGCTGTACAGTAGAAACGCGTCTTACAAATTTGATGAAAAACTAACACAAGTCAATAAACTTGATAACAATGCTAATAACCAAATCTGAAAAAAATCGTTCGTCAAATTATCAAAATACAAGCCTCTAAAGCCGGAATGTTTTGATCGATCAGAGCACAAAAATTACCACGTCCGGAGTAATGGCAACAACGCGCTGCAGCTGGTAAGGAAATTGAGAAATATATCCCGAAATAAATAGACCAGGAAATATATAAAATTGAGAACAGTGAATTGGGCAGCCTCCTTGCCCATATTGTCGTCAGAATATAACAATTGAGGAATTTTGGAAAAGATTAGACGTGAATTTGTGATAACTCATTTGGTTTTCGCCTCACCTCACCTCACCTCACTTTCTAATTTGACCCGATAACATTCACGTCGGAAATCATAATATCCTAAGGAATTGAAATTTCACATGTTGTTTCAGTTCCGATAACATAATGTCAAAAAAATTATCCTCCCTGCTTCCCGAAAGCTAGATACAGAATGAGTAGAGTTTCTAGAGTTTTTTGACGAATTTGATCACAGAGAAAAAAAATTGGTAGGAGGGGCTCGTCCCCCTTCCTCTTTCTCGAAAAAAGTTGAAAAACTCGCGAAAAGAAAATTAGAAAAATCCGTAAAAATAGTGGAAAGCATCTGATCGTCGAATGATTTGGTTAAATAAATCACCCTCCCTGCACCATCGAAAGCTAGATAGAGAATGCGAAGGCAATCAGTAAATTTATCAACATTTTTGGACATGGAAAATAATTTGGAAAGAAAATTCAATCGGGGTGCTCGCCATCATATCCTATCACAAAAAAAATTGGGAAAAATGAAAATCGAAAAAAACCCGTAAAAATAGTGAAAATTATCTGACTGTCAAATAAGTAATACGGTTTAAAAAATGTCAACCTTAGAACCTTCTAAACGCTTCGATTTCCGAATCAAATTCGGAAAAATCGGTAAAAATAGTGAAAAATATCCAACCGTCTTTGTTCGAATAGCTTTTTTTAATGAAATGTGCTTTTTGAACAAAATTTGTTGGAGGCATCGCATTAAAAATTTATCAGTTTTCAATCACTTTCAAGCTATCTGATTGCCAGGACTATAGAAGTTTCTAACAGTGACACTAGTGACAGAGCAGTGTTGCCTAGTGCCTCCGATACAAGATTGAAGGGTTTAAATGTTGGGAAAATCGTACAGTCAGAACAACAAATTTACTTTTATGATCGATTTATGTCTAATAGGCCGTGAATGGAAAACTTTTGGCGCATACCGTACAGTCCCAAATCCCCAATACATTTTGGTCGACGG
The DNA here is from genome assembly GCA_958298965.1 of Chrysolina haemoptera. Taxonomy (NCBI): domain Eukaryota; kingdom Metazoa; phylum Arthropoda; class Insecta; order Coleoptera; family Chrysomelidae; genus Chrysolina; species Chrysolina haemoptera. The sequence continues at coordinate 6,724,754 of OY282592.1, read as the reverse complement.
AAATCTATTTCGCTTTGCCAAGCTCTTCAGAAAGATTGATGTGATTGGAAAAACAGGCTCTCCAGAAGCAATTAAACACATCAGGGAAATATTTCTTCTGCGGTAACACTTTGAAAGTTATTTTTTTGACATAGACCTGTCATGGGCATTGCATTTTGATTTTTGTTCGAAAATATGAATATTCATAAAATCTGTTGGCAGGTATTCGTGAATACCTCCCAAGAGGTTATCTTGAACGATGGAAAATAGCGACTAAAGTTTGTCTTTCAGCCGCAGATGATTCCACAACAGATTTTATGAATATCCTATTCATATTTTCGAACAAAAATCAATTGGTTTGTTCTATTATAGAGACATTCAGCAATTTCTTTAAGTTCAGTTACCTATGTTTTGGTCCTATGTTTTGGTCCTATGTTTTGGTCCTATATTTTGGTCGAAACGATGATTAGTTGAATATATATATAATTGAGTGATGAAAAAACAATTCAGTGATAATTTCAAAAACATTTTTGAAGTATCCTAACAAATAAAATGTGAAAATGGAAAGTGTAACAATAGTAGACACTTGAACAATATAATCGAACAAGAAAACAATATATAATTTTGGTAGCTGATCCAGAAAAAACTTTTATATACTTACAAGAATTACAAAATCTGATAATGACTTTAGAATGAATTGAAAAATTTGAGCGGAAAGAGTATCTCAAGTAATACAGAAATTGTCAAAACTTCCATTAACTATTTTAAGTATATTGTGTGACACAAAAATCAATATATAATTTTAAAAACCTTACTTATGACCGCTCAATAGATAATAACTATAGATCAATGTTTGCAAATGAAACCATTTCTATTTATAATAAAACTGTAACTCAAATGATTTACACACACAAGGTTCCCAAAACCACGACAATTGTTTCGACAACTTCTTCAATTAGAGAAGATATACTAGTATACTTAGAAGATATACTAGTATATATAATTTGTACTTGAAGAGACAATTCTACCATCGGAGTTTGTCCCCTTTATTCTGGAACACTCTGTATACACAGGAATCAAATTTTTCGAAAAATTACTGTAGAAATTGAAAAATGAAAAAAAAAGGATTATTATTATTTAGATACATACTATAGCGAAAGCCCCTTACCTACTGCATTAAAATTTTACATATTGCGAAGATTGTCAATAATTTTTCATATTGTTATTCATTCTACGAGTACATATCATGTTCCAGTGGAAACACAGTAAGTTTTTTGAAGTAAAATGTTATAAAATTCTTAGATGAAATAAAAAACAAAAAGAAAGATTTTTTTTCGATGATTGAACCGGGTGAAATTGGTGAATCATTCTTATTGTTATTGTATTTTATACCAAATGATATTTCAAATTTGTTATCTGGGTTTTTAGTTTTAGTCCAGTGGCACTATTTTTGGTAATTTTGAATGAATAATAGTTATAATTCTAAAAGTAATAATTATAATAATAATACAATTTATTCATTAGGATCATCAAAGATGATATTGAACAACTCAGTGGAATGCTATTATACAATACAGAGAACATGCAATATAAAGAACAATGGAAAAACATTACAGTATATGGGCACTGTCATTAAAAAGATTATATACTATTTACAGTATCGGAAAGTTTTCATCGGGGGTATAGACAAATTTATGCGAGCAACAAGGAACGCAATGATATGATAATACCACATAAATAAGAGAGACGCACCACTGTACGTCTCCCCTACTACGTCGTCTGACAAATTAACATCAACGTCGATATCCCTTCCTTGAGCGAGTCGAGGAGAAATTGTAATGCTCTCTCAACATAGTAGCAAGCTATTCTTTACGCTCGTATGAAACCAGCATACCCCCGATGAAAACTTTCCGATACTGTATACAAACACATATATAAACGCACACTTATATATTGTTTTTTTTTGTTTGTTAAAATTGTTTTTTCCGTTAACCAGCTGTCGTCCCCTTACGAACGGCAGCCCCCAAGGATTAACGAGGTCTTACCTTTTAACGTGCGATTCCTAGCACTTTCTCGGGCCATCGATAAAAATCTGAAGTCGCTGAGGATTCGAACCTAGCCGACCAGCAGTCAATAGTTTGGAACGCTTCAGTCTCAACCACTGAGCTACTTGACCCTTTATATTTTTTATTTTAATAAATAATATAATATCAAAGATTATCATTTAAATATTCGTTCAGTGTATAGTATGATTTATCCAAGAGAAACTCCTTGACTCTATGCTTATAGAGTTATATTCAACCTTGTCTCAAGCATCCTAGTTCATCATCCATTATTCAGCCTAGTTGAAAGAAGTTGTTGCAATAATTGTTATGATGTATCGCAGTAACAAGGGTAGGGTGGGACTTTATTTATTTTAACGAAGTCTCCATATAATCAAGATCGAACTTGACTTAAATTAAGTTCGCTGGATTTCATGATTATATTCAAGCTCGTCTCATAAATTAATGATATGTAGATGTTGAAAGGCATTGCAACAACCCGTGTCCCGTATCCCGTATTCCGTATTCCGTATCCCGTATCCCGTATCCCGTATCCCGTATCCCGTATCCCGTATCCCGTATCCCGTATCCCGTATCCCGTATCCCGAATCCTGTATCCCGTATCCCGTATCCCGTATCCCGTATCCCGTATCCCGTATCCCGTATCCCGTATCCCGTATCCCGTATCCCGTATGCCGTATGCCGTATCCCGTACCTCGTGTCTCGTATCCCGTATCTCGTATCCCGTATCCCGTATCCCTTATCCCGTATCCTGTATCATGCATCCTGTATCCTGTATCCTGTATCAAACACAATATCAATATAGGTATACCTATACATATTACACATGTGCAGATTTTCTTGGAGTTTTTGGATCATCCCGCAAGTCTGATGGGGTCGAGATTCAGACCGGTACGAGCCACAGCAAACGTTGAAGCATGTTGCATACATACCTTATGCATTGAAAATGTCAGTGCACAAGTTACTCTTGGTCTAGACATTTTTTATCTATCTGCTGATGCTCAGTGTTATATCTTTGTTATAATTTCGCTTGCAAGTACTGGGTTAAAACGCTTTTCTTTTTTCTCAGTATTTCAGCAAAGCGTCAGCTTCGCAGACCTCTGGGTCTGAGGTGTAAATGTTCTTTCAAAGCGGGTGCGGGGTTCTTTTGATTGGAGAATAATGGGGTCTTAAATAATGATCGAAATATTTTGAGGACAATAGTCCATATTATACTCTTATTTTCAACTAAGGAATTTGTCTGTGTACTTACTTTACCACAAATATCATTCGACAGGTGGAGCGGATGACAAGCCAGGTTCATTCATGGAAATTGTCGCTATCCGGGAAAAACTTTTTCGACGTATCAAGAGGGCTCATTCTCAAGGTGAGGCTGTTTTGGAATAATACTTTGTTTCTACTGAATTATTTTTCAGATTGCTGGTGCGATTGTTACATATGAGTTGGTGCTGATGCAGATGTACAATAATAGTCAAAAATAAAAAATGTTTATATATATGATCATACTGTATGTTTATCTTTATTGCAATAAAGCTTACATTGCGTGTATGCCATATGTAGTAACCACTACTACCCTGTTAAAGCGGGGATTAGCGCAGTGGTAACGCCAAGGCTTCGTGATCGAAAGGTCGCGGGCTCGATCCCCAGGCGGGGAAAGATTTTTTTCAATTTCAAATGTAAATCTGAGTGATTGAATCTTGTTGCTGGCTGGGGATAATCCTCCACGATTCACTGTTGCGTTAATAATTAATGGTGCTGCTCCTAAGCTGGCGTATGGAGTTAGTAACAAAGACTAGCCAGAACACATTATATCCATAGTAATTAGACCATCAGGTATGTTTGGATATAAATATAAAATAAAATAAATAAAAAAATATCCTACGTATGTGGTGATGAAACAGTTATCCAATTTTTTGTTTTCGTCGATACCTTATTCCGTCCTTACACCGTTTTGAAAGTATGCTTTTGGCTCTTGAGTTTTGTTGTTTTGTTATTTCTATCTCTTCAAAGGTTGGATTAATGATAATCTACAGTGTGAACCATTTAAAATGGAACCACCCCTGTAGAATGTGCATTTTTCAATCAATCTCAATTTTTTTTTATTGAAATATTAAGCATGAAAAACTGTATCTTGACACTAACTTTCACAATTTTAGTTTCATTTCCAAGGCACTCTATGGTTTTTTTTGTTTGTCAAAAACGGCAAAAGTTTATTAGGTAATTTTTGTTTTCAAATTTGACTACACCACTGAATTCGTAGTCATTATAAATGAAAACTGTCAAATTTTCATTAAAAAATATTTGTTAACAACGAAGTTACAACAACTTCAATTTTGGAAACAAAGTATTTGTTTGTAATTTTTATTCAGATTATAGACATATTTGAGATCTGACAACACTGTCATCACCAAGTAGAACACCAGTGAATTTGTACAGTGAAAATCCGAAGTCAATAGCTTAATCCGTTCTACAGTTATAACTCCTGAAAATATGGTAATGTGAGAGATTTGTGGTGCAAGCCTTTTGTAATAAAAATCTGACTACGCCAATGGATTTGTGAATAATATTCCTTCAAAATCATTCTTTTGAGTGTAGGTTACGAGAAGTATATTTTAGAATAACAGAAAATTAAAAATTAATTTTCAAGTTATGCATTACTTAGTACATTCTTCCGCACATTACCATATTTTCAGGAGTTATAACTGTAGAACGGATTGAGCTATTGACTTCGGATTTTCACTGTATAAATTCACTGGTGTTCTACTTGGTGATGACAGTGTTATCAGATCTCAAATATGTCTATAATCTGAATAAAAATTACAAACAAATACTTTGTTTCCAAAATTGAAATTGTTGTAACTTCGTTGTTAACAAATATTTTTTAATGAAAATTTGACAGTTTTCATTTATAACGACTACGAATCCAGTGGTGTAGTCAAATTTGAAAACAAAAATTGCCTAATAAACTTTTGCCGTTTTTGACAAACAAAAAAAACCATAGAGTGCCTTGGAAATGAAACTAAAATTGTGAAAGTTAGTGTCAAGATACAGTTTTTCATGCTTAATATTTCAATAAAAAAAAATTGAGATTGATTGAAAAATGCACATTCTACAGGGGTGGTTCCATTTTAAATGGGTCACACTGTATTTTCATTTGATGAAATTATGACATTTTATCGAGTAGGTTTGCCCAATTCACATAATGAAGTAATAAATGAATTGATGACACATGGTCATAACTTTTGAACGTTTTCACTAAAACTATTTTACCTACGGCCACTATAGAAAATAGGCGAAAACACACGACGCGCCGCCGCAGTAAATAGCTCCTTACGCACGGTAAACAAATCGCACAGTTTTCATAATAAAAACGCACAGTTTGAAATAATTCTGGAAGTAGGTCATGATCGCACAATCGCTCATCAACACCGTACTCATGCAACTGTCAAAATGAAAATGATATAAACAAATATTTTGAAAGACAAATAAGTTTTTTGGTTTTAATAATTATAGGATACTTACTTTTCAAAAAAGAATATGTCAAGTGATAGTGAAAACGAAAGTTTAACTCCTCCCAACGTCATGGCAATGGCAGAAATGGCAACTAATGATTTACTGCCAAGTAAATCGCGCGAACGCTATGAAAATTTTTACAGTAGATTCATGGACTGGAGACTGAAACATAAGGTGAATTCTTTTTCCGAAAATGATTTGATAGCATATTTTCAACACCTATCAGAAAAAATGAAACCTAGCTCTCTATGTGCCTTTTACTCAATGCTTAGATCGACTCTAAACATAAAAAACAATATAAATATAGAAGCGTATTCCAAGTTGATAGCGCTATTAAAAAGGAAATCGGATGGCTTTAAAAGCAAAAAATCTAAAATTTTGACGGCCAAAAATATTCAAGATTTCCTCGAAACGGCTCCTGACAATCAGTACTTGTTTATGAAGGTAAAATATGTCCACTAATACTATTTCCCACACTTCCCACACAGTAATTTTTATTTTTAGACTGTTCTTATAATTGGCGTAAGTGGTGCATGCCGAAAACAGGAACTGAGAAATATGAAAATTGAAATGTTGAGGACACAGAAAAATCCTTCATTATTAAAATTCCAAATACAAAAACCAAAATTCAACGTTCTTTTGTGATCTCTGAACATTTTTATTCTATAATAAAAAAATATTACACTATACGCAAGACAATACTGGAAGAAAATTTACCTTTAATGGAAAACGCACCAAACAACCCGTTGGGATAAACAAATTAGGTAGTATACCAAAAGATATTGCAGAATTTCTTAAACTAGAAAATCCTAATGGCTACACAGGACACTGTTTTCGCAGATATTCGGCAACTATTTTAGTCGATGCTGGCGGGGATCTGTTGGATTTAAAGTGGCATGGTGGCTGGTAATCGTCTTCAGTTGCAGAAGGTTATGTTGACAATTCCTTGAAAAACAAAGAACTAACCTCATCGAGAATATTCTCTGCTATTTTATCTAATAGTAAGGCAAGTTGCAGTAACATAACCTCAACAAATGAAAATATTATAATGTCATATGATTGGACACATCGAAGTACATCCAACATCCAATATCTTCAATAATTGTACAGAAACCATGGATTGACGGTTTTGTTATATCATTTGTGTTGGTCACAGATTACTCGATGAATTTTCATATTATTTAATCTCAAAAAAAAGATCTACCGTAATATTTTTAAGTTTGTTGACGAAAGTTTCTTCGGGACCTAATAGTGTGCTGTATTAAATTATTCGTAATGAAATGCTCTTTCTTTCTGACCCATTTGAAAAAAAATAGTAATAATAATTTAAAAATTAAATTTTACCCAGCAGATGCATTTCAACCGAAAACCGTAAAGTTGTATTTTTTATAATACTTTAGGACTGAAATTAATGATTCAAACGTATTCATAGCCCTCTAGATTCAAAAATAAATTTCAAAATTTAAAAATTTTTGGTTGGAAAAAGTAAAAAATCATACATAGTTGTATTCAGAATGTCATATGGAGACAAAAAAAGTGAATATATACCGAGTATATCATTTAAAATTCACTTACATCACTTCCGGTGAAACCGGAAGTTGCATGAAGCTCAACCACTTGTCAAAAAATGCAGTTTTCTGAATTATATAGATCCTACAAATTTTATTCCAATATCTTTAAAAAGAAAAAAGTTATAGGGACGAGCCACCTTCCGTGGACACCCGGTATATACAGTGTGGCCCATTTAAGATGGAAGCACCTTTATAAAACTAACATTTTTCAACCGATTGAAATTTTTTTTCCGTTAGGTGGACATTCAAAAAGTCTACTAGGGCACCAAATTTCATGATTAAATCTCCATTTCCAGGGCCAATTAATCTTATTTTTCAAGGTGAAAAATCTAAAAAAATTTCTGACTACACCATTGGATTCGCACCATTTTTAAACGGTTCTTATGTGAATTACGTTGAAATGCGTCAATCAATAAAAAAGTTATTAGAAAATGAAATTTGAAAAATATGCCGTTTAATCAACAACCAATTCAATTTCAGAACTTTTATCAAAATTTGGAAAACACCACTGTATTAAGGAGGTTTCGATATAATTTACTAGTCAAAATTTTATCGAAATCTGTGAATAAATAAAAAAATTGTAAGTTGATAAAATTTGAAAAATATATTAATGGATTGTCAGGAAAATGTCATTTATCTCATAATTTTTATTTATCATCAGATTTCAATGAAACTATAGTCAGTGATATTTCGAGACACCCTCAATACAGTAGTGTAGTCAAAGTTTTGATTAAAGTTCTGAAATTGAATTGTTGGGTTAATTAAACAGCACATTGATGAAAAGGATATTTTGCATCAATGCATAATTGCATTGATTCAAGTCGATTGTATTCTTGAATAGGTCCAACCAAATATTAGTTTGATTTTTTGACAGAATCCTCTTGACCACTTAAAGGAAACTGTTTTGAGACATATGAACACTTTCTTCACTGAATAATGAGAGTTGTTTGGTGCAAGAATATTTCAACTTTGATAATGAACACTATTGTGAACACTTTCTTTGTTCGATGGTGTGAGTTGATTGAGGCAAGAATATTTCAACTTCAACAACGAACAATATTCTTCTTCATAATGCAATACATGTTTGATTCAAGATTATCTGCATTTGGAGGCTCAGTACAAATGTGCACTTGGTTATAAAAATATGCCATAGAAGCCATGTTCATATGGTACAGTTGAACAAACAGAGACCAACTGCGAACAATTGAGGTATAATGGTTATATATGGGAATACTTTTGTAATATTTTAATTTCAGAATCTATATAATCAACGTAGGTACCTCTTCGGTGACGCATAGAAATGCGATTGAATATAGAAACGACAGCGTCATTTGCCATTATCACACACCTGTTGAAAACAAAAATATCTTCAACCTACCCCCACAACTTGTCCATAAATGACCTAAATTCAAATCTTGCGCATAACCACTGTGTCAAATACAAAACTAACAACTTAAATTATGATTTAAACACAGCCCCCAAACCAAACGCGGACAAAAGCAGGATAGAGGTCCCAGTAGGCAGTCGCAGTGCGCGCTTTCGCGTGGGTTTACGTCGTTCCGGTAGCGGGGTTTCGCCAAGAAATCATGTTCTTGAGTCAAAAGTAGCATTTTTCACAAGTAGGACTTCTCTAGGGTAAAGAGTTGGAATGTATTAATGCAAACAAATTCATTTCAAGATAATTTATGTAAAGAAGCAAACAGTTCAATAAATTTGAAATAAGACTATATTCCTCAAACAGAAATAATTATTATATATATATATATATATATACAAGGTGTTCCTTAAAGACATGCTAATATTTGAGGAGGTGATTCTTTGATTTATTTTAAGGAAAAAACTTTCTATAAACGTATGTCCTAAAAGTCCTAACTTTTGAGATACAGGGTGATAAAGTTTTGAAAAAAAAATAAGTTTTTTAATAATAACTGAGATAATATTGTAGACGTTTTTATAAAATTTGGTACATGTCTTCTATGCATCAAGGTGCATTTTTTAATGCACAAACATTTTCATTTTCTCAACCAGTGGCGTCCGTACGGGTTTTGCATTGAATATTTTTGGAGAAAAAAATACTACGCCACTGCTTTCTCCTGAAAAAAAAAATACTTTTGAGATCCTCATTTATTTTTGAGCAAATTTGATCTCTTGAGTTTTCTTTGTCCGCTGCATGGTTTTCGCTTAAAAAAATAAAAATCATTTCATTTCAGGATCAATTCTTCAAAAATCTGATGGCGTGTGCGGCAGACTATGCTTACCCGTAATTGCTTGTATAACTTGATATGCACGGCCAACTTGTATGATGGAAAACTAACGACATAAAGATGCCAATCGTTATTTTCAAAAAAATTTGGCAGTGTATCCCTGTATCTGAAATAAGAATTTAAACAGGAATATCTTCCTCTGGCTCACTAGTCCAGCGATTGAACGGATTGTGAATACTTGACAAAACACATATCGCCATCTGGAGGCCACTGAAAATAGAATAAAAAGTTTTCAGTATTAAGGCGCAACTTTGAAATCACAGAACACTGACAGCGTATGAAGTGCTTCGAACTTCGATCACTTTCGCTATGTGTCGGAAGATGCCACTAGCATTTGCATTTTGGATTTCGCATTTCTTACCGATTCTGTTTAATCAAATTGATTATAAATTGGTAAATGTAGATTTCTGCAGACAGCGTTGCAACAACAAACTTTTTTCCCCGGTTAAACAACAATGCGATTTAGCAAAATCGCGATAAAATCGCGATAGATTCCAAAATGGTAGCAGAGAGAATGTCGGGGGCGGAACCTGAGCGTCTCCAAGGGGTGGAGGGCAATTGGGTCGAGTGGAGTTTGAAGTGACCGACTGATTAGAAGCGCCATCTTTAAATTATTCTGGCTGCCGATCGTGTCGGTTCAAAGCCTAGCAACTACAGAATTTTTTTTGTGATTGCCCGAAGAATCGCACGTAGGAAGGTAATCCCTCGTTAATCCTTGCCTCGCACAAGTTTCCACTTCTGAGGGCTGCCGTTCGTAGGGGACGAGAGCTGGTTAACGGTAACAACAATTTTAACAAATTTTTAAGAATTTGTTTTTTTTCAATTCTCAATATTATTGAAAAAAAAAAAACTAAGAAGACACGTGGGGTTGCTCCACTCGCCAACGCTCGTTTCGCAATATTCCCCACTCACAAAATAAAATGCCACTTTTAACACTTGTATCATAAATAACTATTTCTCATATAAAGAATAATTGTGAACCCAGTGATCATCTTGATACCCAAAAAGCAGAACAGACACAGAAAAAAATTGGTACCTGAATACAATGAATATTTTTATCAATATTGGTCTAATGAACGCAATCGTTATGTCAATGTACCATTGGTTATCCATACTATGAATACGGTTGTTAACAATATCAATGAATTCTTTTGTTGATATCATGTTCAAGAACATTAAATAGGTTCGTTAGATTTCTATTTATCAAACGAATGAAGAGTGTTCACCCAAGCAATAAATTGCATTCGTTCAACTGATGAAACTGTATTCATCAAATTAGTTATTATTGTCCATTCTTCGAATGAATGCTGTATGATTGATATAATGATTCAGATTAGTTCGCTATGGATGTTTTTCATCAATCCAATGAACGGTGATTATTAAGTATCGGTTATTCCTTGATTCAATAATTGATACACATTAAATCCATGTTTCAGTTTATTCTCGTGATGCTTTCACACATTGAACTAATTATTTTGTTTATCATTTGAATTAGTGGTATTTATTCAATCATTGCATATCATTCGTAAATGCAATGAAGGCCTCCCACTGATATTGAGCATACAGTGAATTTCCGAAAGATATGCAAAATAATTAACATGCATTCATCAGAACATCGCAATCCTGATTGGAAAGCGTATCTCCAAGTTATCTTTTATTTCGGCTGGCTCCTTTCGGAGCTCTTCGGATGTCTCTGTAGTCTGTGCTACCTGAGAAGAGAAGATGCTTCAACGGTCGCTTCTGTCTGCTTAAGTTAACCGGCTCTGTGCAAATAACGAAGTCGTGCGGAGTGGTCCCTCTAGTGGAGGCTCTGTGTACTACCAGCTAAAGCTAACTTGCCAGCAACGGAGATTTCTATGCGAGGATTCGGCTGAACAGATGCCGGCAAAATTTATGAGTATATTTAAACACGAGATGGCTTGGTTCGACATAAGGCTTATTATTATATTCATGAACATATTAATTACGGAGTTATAGAATGGGAGGAAAATGTTGCTTCTATCTGCCTAACAAAACTGGGACTTAGTAACTTCGTTACACCTTCTATGATCTTTCCATAGCCCCAATAAAACCTGTGTGTAGATCTGAAAATAGATTATCATTGATTTCGATAAACTTGGATTCATTGTAAAAATAAAATCATCTCTGAGACCATTAATTACGTTCATTAATATGATGAACAATTTCAAATGGATTCAGTGTACCCCTTTCATTACCTCAATGAACTTTTCCATAGCAGCAACGAAACCTGTTTATAAATGTAAAAAAAGATCATATTTGATCTAAATGAACTTGAATCATTGTCACGATGAAAAATGTATTGTGCCCATGAACGGAAAGGTAATAAACGGTATTCATTGATATAACGTACCACATTTTATTCATAAAATAGTATACATTGTTTCAATGTACTTTTTTCTTCATTTCAATAATCTTTTCCATAGACGCAACGAAATATGTTCATAGGTCTGAAATTAAATCATCATTGATCTCAGTGTACCCCTTTTCTCACCTCAATAAACTTTTCCGCAGGAGCAACGAAAACTGTTCATAAATATAAGAAACGATCATATTTGATCTCAATAAACTTGAATTCGTTGTATCAATAAATACCTACAAAAGTCAGTGAATATTTATTCATTGCCACAATGAAAAATGTATTTTGCCAATGAACGGAGAGGTAAAAAACGGCATTTATTGATATAACGTACCACATTTTTTTCAGTGGAGGGTCTTATTTCCTTCAGTTCCAAGCGATTTTTTATACATATTCATATATCTAATTAGTTAATTCATTTTCTCTCGTAATCAATAAAACCCTTCAATTATTTCCAAGTATATGAATTTTCTGAAACTAATTCCGAGTCACAGAGCGACGAGGGTAATTTTTTCCAAAAAGTGATTCCAAGCACGCGGGGATTCGGTAAAAAAATTTCACCCGTTAATAAATTAAATGAATGCTTATTTCGTCGAAATCATTCGAATTAGCAGGGGTAGCTAATTTTTTGAGAAATATAAGTCTGGGGACATCAGGATCATTTACAGTGATATCAGGAAAAACTTGTAAATGAACGTTGTGATGTATGTGCATCAATTGTTTGCTGCCACGAAATAACTGTTGTTCTGTTAATGAATAATAATTATGAAAATGGAATTCATTTTTATGTAAAAGCATAGAAAAATTCAGGGTATCCTGGACGATGGAAATTTCCCCAACATTCTCGGTTGCCTGGTAACAAAACAAAAAATTAACCAGTGATTGGCTAAAAAAGAAAAATATGAAATTTTTAACATACTTTTTAGTTCAGAATCGGATCATCTTCTCCAATTTGCGAATTATTGAATCATATCGGTTAGGAGTGTATTGGAATCTTAACGTTCGTTTTCATCATTATAAAAATTCCTATCTTTGGAGTTTGTTCGTCATATATTCAAACAACACTATTATCGTTGAATAAATTGTAACAACTATTCTGGTATAGGTGACGTGAAGTGAAATCATCAAAACTTTGATTTGATAAATGAAGTAGGTACACCAACTCAATTCCGCTGGATATTCCATTGAGAAACACTCGTTAATGAACCATTGATTATTAATTATATCTACAATTTTATTCATGCGAAATCGTGAGTCGGAGATACCTTTCAATAACATATTTGATATGAAAGATAAGATAAAAAAACATAATCTCGTCTTTATTATAACCAGTGAGAAAAAGAAACTGAATCGATTGGAATTTACATCCAAACAACGTTTATGATGTCATTGGCTGTGAAGGTGAGCGAATTTTCGTTTTGTTCATCATAGAATCATCAGATAATCATTTTCATAACTGCATAACACGTTCTGTTTGGTTTATTCGATTCCATATATGCAAGTCTTTTCTAGACAATTTCAGAATAATGTTGACTGTAAGTGAGTGGAGGTGTGAAAAGTGATAAGATAGTGCACACTGTGAAAATATTTCTTTTTGGTAACCAACATCACGCCTGTGAAATTTGGTAAAATAAAAACAATTATTGATGAAAGTTGAGATATAAGTAAATGATTAGCATATAATATGTTAATTTTTGAAAAATATCAGGATAATTTTGAATTTAATATTAATGCAAAAGATAAAAAATAATGATTGTCATAAACAATACTTGTAGTAAAATACTAATTCGTGAAAATAATCTTAATTAGAAAAATTGGATAGAAAGGAAATATATTGAAGCATTTTGAATGGTGAAATTGCTATTTGTGTACTAGTACAGTAACCACAGACAAATGTAAGCCACAAGTGAAGAATGAATCGTAGCACTTCTGACAGTGCGTAAATTTAAGCTTTTGCGCAAAAATTCACCTGTGCGTAAAATCATTAACAGTGTGTGAAATACATTTTTACGCACTGATAATACATTGATGAATTTTCGATTCAAATTCAATTTGGCAATATTAACTGTCATAGAAAAAACTTTGTATGATACACTTCCATAAAGGGCTTTTTTGTACTCGCGTATTTGTTGAACTTGGCTGCGCCTCATTCAACAAACTTCACGCTAATACAAAAAAGTCGTACTTTACGAACTTGTATCATATATATCTATCTTGAAATGGCTTCTATTGCAAGCAACGATAATAATAGTATTAATTCGAAGACCGACTGTAATAATTTAAATGGTATTCATAGAAACATTTTGACCACATATAAACCAACTTTAGATAAACTTAAATCACTCAAAACAGAAGTAAGAAGAGAATCCTTCATTTCCACAAGGTCTTTAATCACGTAAAAAATACAAAACTTGGATTCATTCTAGATGAACCAGTCGTTTGAGTATGATCTCGATCAAAAATTACCACCGATGAAACTATTAATTCCAATTTCATTCCTCTTTTGATGATATTTATGATTTCTTATCAATAGTATATTGTGTATCTAGTAGTAAAAGCATTATATTCCCGGACGACAATATAAACAAGCATTGAAGTTTGGAAATGTGCTTTTTTCTTTCCTACCCCTATAGAAAGTACACATTTTCCTCCCTCAAACCAGGGAGGAAACTCATACTTTTCCTCCCTCTCATTTCAAGTAAGTTGTAAACGATGCAACTTGTGAATCTATTATAAACAAATTTTTTCCGTAATTTATAGAACATCTTATATATCCTGTATTCTGGTAAAAATCAAACATGAATGTTACTTCTGCTTTAGTTCTTTAATAGCTATTTGTGTATTTAGAGCGCAAAGTGATTGTCGCTCGACAAAAAGATTAATCTTTGGAGAACGACAATGACACTTTGTGCTCGAAATATAAGCTATTTGAATGTTCAATAATTCAAATCACTAACAAAAAAAAGTAAAATAACGTTCGTGAGAAAAAAAAAGTTGCAATTGCCAGGAGCTGAACTCAGGATCTGCAGATTACAAGCCGAAGACGCTAGCCATTGCACCACCGCAGATTCTCAGATGTACACGACTGTATTGTCTATACTTTCCATTATGCAAGTATAGGTCTGTTTTAGACAAAAGCAGGTAAGATGCGTTTTAAATTTACGAAAAAAGGTTCATTGAGTGGGTAGGAGGAAAAATCATATGTATTACATGGGAGTAAAGTGCCTTTTCCTCCCTTCGCATCGGGCAGTAAACTACATCCTCCGCGAGGAAAAGTGGCACTTTCCTCCCTAGTAATACAAATAGCCATTACTACGAAGTACACATACTATTTTTTCTAAAATCGCAATCAATCTCATCATAACTTAAGAAATGTTTATAAGTGCATAATAATTCTTGTCTGAAATCGCCCAAGAATGCGTAATTTCTCGGAGCAACTTCCGACCCCAAAATACGCTAATCTAGTATTTTAGTATAAGCAACGAACTTTCCCGTATCGAAAACCATCCGGGAAATTTTTTGCCGGTGTCTCGACAATAAACAAACAGTGACAACGAACTTTCCAGTATCGAAAGCGGTCATCCAACTTTTGCACTGATTTTTTACCTTTCATACGTCGCATCACAACCCAATACTCAAGTATGATAGAATTTGAGGGATTTGGACATGGTTACCAAAAAGAAATATCCCTAAGACTCCTGTAGTTGATGTTTTTTTTTTTTAATTTTCAGTATGTTTCCATCATTATTTGTTTATTCTCAACATATGAGGCACGAACTATCAAGGAAACCGAAGATGAGCTAAGTCCTTTTGAACTAGATGAATTTCTGAATGGTGAATTTGGAGCCACAACTTGGACAGGCTTGTGGATTTCAGGTTTGTAATGAATGTCATTATTTTTTGCAACATTCACAGGCATTGAATTTTACCAAGGAAACGTTACGAAAAAATGAAAATTTCGAGATTGAATATTATTGCTCCTTCTCTTAGACTAAGATATTCAGTATTCAAAAATAATGAAACGAAAGGATGATATTGAATCTTGGGAATTTTTTCTCAGGCGGAATCCTAGACTATCCTTACTTCTAACCTTCTGATGGAGAATAAGACAATTGACACAATATCGCCTGACACTATATTGGCAGAAAGTATAGTAAAGAAGTAATTCAACGACGGTAAAAATTTGAGTACGTCATGGTAATCGAATTCGGTTAGATAGGTACATATCTCCTAAAAAGCTTGAATTAGAAAAAATATTAAATCTATCTAAACAGATGAAAAACCGTATCATATACCTAAACATATATTGAAAATTTCAACAAATCACATATAATAATATTATTATGTTATTCTTCGTCAAATTGGGTTTCTATTTTCTGAATTATTGAGTGGTTCTTATAATATAATAGACGATCATTCAAATATTCGATGCTGTTTTTCCCAAAACTACAATTTCTGAGCTACAGTTTCCAATTCCAATAAAATATAAATATTGAATAGGCCGAATTTAAATCTTGAAGTACACCTACTGTATACAATCTTTGTTTATCCTCTACCAATAAACATACTATAATATAAATATCATCATCATTAGTATTATAATGAATCAGAATCATCAAAATATTAATATTTGCTTTTTGATTTTTCAGATGATTCCTTCATATTCATCAATGATAGTGGCATCATAAAATATAATCTACAAACAAATTCGACTGAAATGTTCCTTGACAAAGCTGTAATGGTTAGTGGAAAATATATCTTCGGGTTCAAAAATAAGTGTACACTAGTGTGGACATGCCTCTATTACTTAAACTTCACTTGACAACACTGTAATACAATACTAACGTCACTGTCAAAACTGATACCAAAATACTTGTATCCAAGGTAACTTTCTAACTTACTCCATCTCACAAATGCATTGCTTTTATGTGTATATAAATAAAGTTCTAGAAAAATGAAGAAATCAATAGAACACAATAAGAATGTTCGACGATTGATCCAGAACAAAAGCTAGTGCTTCTAGATTTTTCCATCTAATTCATCGAACGATCTCGAACAATTCGAGAATTCAAATTCCAGGTCTGTACCACTGCCTCCTCCTTATTCCGTCCCGGATAACACCATTACCATTTTGGTTGTCCCTTTGGAACCAATTTGGGGGATTGTGACCTCGGTATTCTGCTAACCTCTCGATGTGAACAACTTTGGGTTCACTCCTTGGGTTGAGCTGGATGCGGTATACCAATTCGTTGATCTCTTTATGATGACGTAGGGTCCTGTCCAATTTCCCTGTAGCTTGGGGCATTTTCCTTCCTTTCTCTGAGGTTGGTAGTGCCAAACGGCATCATCTGACTCGAACATAGTCCCTGGACTCTTCCTGTCGAATCTCTTTTTCATTTTATCACTGGAGATTTGAAGAAGTCTGCAGAATTCATGAACTTGGTCCAGTATTTCTCGCAACTCTTGGACATATTCTGGGAGAACTTTGTCCTCTGTACTTCTGGGTGGCATTCCAAACAGCAGTTTCATTTCTCGCCCAGTGATCAACATTGAAGGGGTATATCCGGTGGACTCATGCTGGGAACTTCGATAGGATAGAAGAAATAGTGGTACCAACTCAACCCAATCCTTTTAATTTTTGGAGATGAACATCGATAGGTACTGACTGATGGTTTTATTATGTCGTTCAAACATACCATCTGATTGTGGATGTAGGGCTGTGGTACGAGTCTTCTTCAAACCTAGAATGTTCATCATTTCCTGCCATAACTCAGATTCGAAGTTTCGTCTTTGATCAGAATGTAATTCTAGTGGGACTCCATGTCTCGCTATTAATTTTTTGAAATATTGATGATTTGTTCTTCTATAGTTGAAATGATGAGGTATTGTATTTATAGACATTTTTGTTCTCATAATAAAATAAAATTATATTTTCTACAACTGTCAAAAAAAGTCCACTTTTTTTGTGTGGTTTGTGTGCGTAAAGTATTACAAAATTTCACTATCAACATACGATTTCATTATTAAACGGAAAAGCGTAAAAAAGTGCACTTTTTTTAACGGCTGTTGCTAGGCAACCGACAGTTTCATGCAACAACAGTGACAGATCCGAATAATAACGAAATCCCGTCATAAAGCCAGTTCTCATTTTCTTTGGCAACTAATAACCTATAAATATCAGATATACAAATTTTTCACTAATAATATTCTTAACATTCTTACTATTAAATAAGTATTATCAAAATTCCATACTATCGCGGCGAATATATTCAGGGGTAATATAATAAGTGGTAAGTATGATTATTACCGATAATTTTTTGGAATATTAATGAATTGCAATCCCAAAACTGAAAATACAATGAGTCCGCAGGACGAGTTGTATTTTCTTGCATTGGGATTTCCAATGAATTGACTCGTTGTATTTTCAACTTTGGGATTGCAATTCATTGTTATTCCAAAAAATTATCGGTAATAATCATACCACTTATTATATTACCCCTGAGTATATAACTTTAGTGTAGGATTTGACCAATTTCTTCCTTTTTTTCAGACAAACTACACGAAGCCTCAGATAACATTTTCACCAGATCAATCTTATGCATTGTTTCGCTTCAATACATCATCGGTGAGTCACATAATTTTATCAGGAATCAAGGAAAATCAAAACGTTGATGGAAAATTTCACACCTCAGTCCTTTAGCTGAATTGAGCGCTCTTTTATGTGACTGTGCCAAGTGCCACTCAATAGAATTACAAAATTCTCTTAGATTTTTGAGGTACTTGCATTGTTGCCATTGGCTGTTCGCCTACTGGTACCTCAAACGTTGGTGAGATAGCGTTATATGACATTATCCGAATGAGAAAATGGGTTTCAGGCATTTTTTTTTACAGTCACCTGGTTATTCAAAATTTGTGGAATTTCACACAAAAATACATTGTTACCTATATGCTCTCATGCTAACAATGTCATATAGCGCAAACTCCTAAATTTGTACTTACATTGTTGGCTATTGGATGTTAGACTACTGGTACCTCAAAACTGTGAGATGGCGGTATATGAATGACATTATCCTATTACAAAATCACACAAATGTTAGAACTTTTTTCTTTGGTTAGACCTAGTATTGTATTGTAGCCAACTTGGGTGCTTCAAAATGCCTAAAAACGAGAAAAACATTTATCTTCAATTTATGCAGGGACGGCTCATTGAGAGAAGCTCAGGTACCATTAATTACATTAGCGGTGACAAAGATGATATTTGAACTATTTGGATTGTCGTACTCGGGTTGTACCTCGTGCTGAGGTAGGTATATGAAATGCCTCAACAATGCATATAACAATTCACTCGAAATACTTTCTCTGTTGAAGATATCATTGATGATCTATTTAAATGAATCAAAATGAATATTTTTTATTTTAATAAAATGAAGGTCCAAAAACTATAAAAACTCGCAGAGATGGACTAAAACTGCTGAAAAATTCAGGAGTAAAATTATCGAATTATAAACAGGATATATCGAATACCAGTCCCATCATTCAGAAAATAGAGCATTTAGTCCAGATAAACAACAAACGTTAAGTATTCGATGAATTGGAGGGTAGACCTCCGAATTTCCCTGAATCTGAATGAGAATTAAGTATTTGACAAATAGATACATTCAGCTAGGTATATAGGTATATTCAAACAGAAATTATATATACAGTGACCGCCAAAAAGTATGTACCATATGGGAAAAAAGTTTATTATTAGAATATTGGAAAAAATATTCTTGGGAAAAGTTTGTGCATGTCCGATAACCCTAAAATCAATTTTGACACATGTCACGTGATTGCTGGTATGGCGGCAAATTCAAAAAAATTACTATGAATAGCCAAAAGTTGGGTAAAATGGCAAGATATCGAAAAAAGTTATTTGAAAAAGTTACTTAAAATTAAATTTTATACACATATACGAAGTATGAAAAGATAATGAGGGAAAATTTAAAATAGCAATTTTTTTTTATATTTTCCTATCTGTATAAAAATATCAAATTATTTTCTTATGAGTAGCTTGACCATACTGAAATATTCGTATTCCGATGATAATAACTAAACTTTCTCATTTTCTCTACACCAGAGGGCACTAAATTAAAAAAATTGAATTTTGTCAGAACCCTTACTGTTACATTGGTTCGTATCTAACAGTTATATCACAATTCCACTATTATTGCGATGATAGGTAAATCAAAAATATCGTAAAATATAATCAATTTTTGATGATAATCGTGCACGAACGTTTCACTTCGCACATAATCTTAAAAATAGTGCGTCAAATTAAAGAGGCTAGAGTTTTGAACATTGCATGCGAAGTGAAACGCTCTGGCACAATTATCATCGAAACTAGATTATAATATGGAAAACACTATGTTTCTGGAGTGTCATGTCATCACAATGGTAATGGAATTCTGATATAACTGTTATATACGAACCAATGTAACATTAACAAAATCCAATTTTTTTAATTTAGTGCTCACTGGTGTAGAGAAAATGAGAAAGTTTTGTCATTATCATTGAAATACAAATGTGTTAGTATGGTCAAGCTATTCATAGGATAATAATTTGATATTTTTATACAGATAGGAAAATATAAAAAAAAAATTGCTATTTTAAATTTTCCCTCATTATCTTTTCATACTTTGTATATGTATATAAAATTTAATTTTAAGTAACTTTTTCAAATAACTTTTTTTGTTATCTTGCCATTTTACTCCACTTTTTGCCTTTTCATAGTAATTTTTCTCAATGCCGCCATACCAGCGATCACGTGACATGTGTCAAAATAGATGTTTAGGTTATCGGACATGCACAAACTTTTCCGAAAATTTTTTTTCTAATACTCTAATAATAACTTTTTTCCCATATGGTACATACTTTTTGGCGGTCACTGTATATATATGACAACTTAACATCGGTAAATTTAAATGGCAATTATGTATTTTTCAGCTCACACTTATATACAACGATTATCATGTGTGAAAAATGTATGAAATTTTTTCGGTCGTTTCAGTTCAAATACTCATCTGTTAAAAACACCCTGTATATCTTTCCCAGACAAATTTTTATCAGAATAACGTGAATAACTAGTTTTCAAGAAGTAATCCATTGATAAAGTGGTGTTTTTTGCATTATTATATTGTATAGTTTGACTGATGTCGAAATCAGATATTAACAATCTCGAAATATTTTTTCGTCACTGAACCAGTTTTGAAAGTAGAACTCTTAATCCATTGATGATAATTGGCTGATTGATATCCAATATGACAATCCCATCTCATGCATTCATTTCACAGGTTTTCCGACATTCGACAACATCACTCTACCAGCTGTATGACATAGAAAATAAGTGAGTAGTTTTATGAATTTTCCATATAGTACAAGAGCTGGTAATACTGTCGGGTATATGATCGTTCTGGTGGATCACTTCCACATGAAACAATTGATCATCATGGCCTATTTACAAAATAGATAAATTGCCTCGCTTTTTATAAAGACCATAAAGACCCGTAGAGTGTGACCAGAAGCATAACCTGTACTGGTAGAGCTCTTATTATCATTTGCAGTGGTGCTACGAGGTGACTTACTGATTTTTGGTGGCGTATTCACTTCTCACCTATAGGAAAACCTGCGCAACACCTTAATATTTTTATTAATATTTTAAACAAAGTCAATGAATAAGATTCAATAAAAAAAAGTGCACTGCCGTGTAGAGGATTACCATCTTATGCAAGTGGCGGGTTATCACCCCTCCCGTTGCCGAAACCCCAAAGCAAACCCTATTTTTTTCGTCATCATCTTATTAACGTTCCAATAGTTGAAAATTTGTCTTCTTGAATACGCTACTTGACGAAAAATACACGGTTGCCTCAACTTCGATTGCTAGAAATGGTGGCAACCCAAGTAGCACACCCATGCAGATTGGGACAATATTGTGAAAATATTGGCAAAATATTCAAATAATAATAATATTGACGAAAAAAAAATGTGAACATTCGGCGATATTGGTCCAATACTTAAAAAATAATATTGGTCTAATATTCTCGAAGCAATATTGGCCTCAAAATGTTAGGCGATATTAGTACAATATCGCTGTAGCACACTTACATTGGAATAATATTGGTAAAATATTGGCAAAATATTAAAACGTAATATTGGCGAGATAAAATTATAATAATTTCAGGATATTGGCACAATATTACTTGGACATTATACAAATAATATTAGTGAAATATTGTGGAAGCAATATTGTCCCCAAAATATTTAGGGATATTGGTCCATCATTTGCATATATTGGTAAAATATTCGAAGTGAATATGTTGCCTTGGAAACATTAATAAAAGATTTCCAGAAAATTTCGAATAATTTGAAAATTCTACAATTTCGTTTCTACTTCAATTTACCACTGAATAGATGGACTTGTGAACGAATTGTTAGAAGCCTTATTTAATATATGTTACTATGATTATGATTCAGCTGTTGTTCCATATGTGGAGCCACCCAGCGGTTTCTTACCCGAATTTAATCATGATTCATTTCAATACTGTTTATTGAATATTCGGCCAATATTCAAATTTCAATGATAATATTGTATCAATATTGTCTTTCAAATATTGGCGTAAGGTTTTCGTAACAATCTCAATCAATATAAGGTCAATATAATTTTTAGAATATGGATTAAATAATATTCCAACAATGTGCTATCAAACTTGGATATACAATATTGTTTTTTACCTCTAAAATCGATATTAGAGTAATATTGAAATCGCAATATTGGAGCTGGAAACAATATGTAGGCAATATCGCTCTATCGATATTGGTGAAAATTACTGAACCAATATTGACCCAATATTTCATGAAACAATATACATTCAGAACAGGTTGAGCCAATATTCCACCAATATTATTAATGAAATATTGTTTTTCCAATATGAACCGATATTGGTTCAATATTATTTTTACATTCACAATATATCCATATTGGCCCAATTGAAAACAAGATTCAGCCAACATGAGGTGCTACCTGGGAACCGTCCAAAGTCGAGTGCACGCGACATTTTTCAAATCGCGCGCGAATCGCAAACCTCAACGCCACTAATTCTGCGTAACAATTGTTTAATGACACAAAAATTTAAAAACATTGAAAAAAATAATTTTTCTTGATTTGACGCATTTCAACGTACTTTACAAATGAACCTTTTGAAAATGTCACGAATCCAGTACTGTATTAAGATTATTTCTTGAAAAATCGCTAGTAATTTTTTTAGATTTTTGACCGTGAAAAATAAGATTACTTAGTTGGTCCTGGAAATGGATATTTATCCATGAAACTTGGTGTTCTAGTAGACTTTTTGAATGTCTACCTAACGAAAAAAATGTAAGTTTTATAAAGGTGCTTCCATCTTTAATGGGTCACACAGTATATACCGTGTGACACAGGCGTTGTCTCCGTTGTTTCTCTGGCTATATTGGAACATTGAATATGCTCACTAGATGGCACTTTTTGATATATTTGAAAAAAACAATTCAACTTCTGGTTTTTCCGGAACTGATATCAAATTTAGATTTTCAAATGGGACACCATGTATATTAAAACATCGGTTAGGAATGATCATAAGGAATCCAACGATACCACTATCGCTATTTATTTCATCCATAAGCTCAAGGAGTGGAAGAGAGATTTGAATTAACCTGCCAGAAAAAGTTTCTCTCTTCCACTCATTAGGCTTATGAATAAAATAAATAGCTATATCTTCGTAGTCTTTGGAGATAACACCATCAAACCTGATATTGGGGGATTCCTTATAACCATTCCTAACCATTTGGAAGTCAAACGTTGATGTCATTTCCGGAAAAACCGGAAGATGCATTTTATTCGAATGTATTAAAATGTGCCGTCAATGTTTGAAATTTCACAAATATTGATAGAGAAACAACAGAGAAATAGGGGTGTACCATGAGTATGTGTCATACGGTATAACCCAGTTCTCGTCGCCTCACGATAGTTTGATACATGCAGACCTTGATCTGAGTACTGGAAACTATCGCAACATTGCGAAATATCGTAGAAAAAAAAATTGCTAGATTTAACTCGGGACTCGGGACCATTACTCTTCCTAATGACGAGATATATGAATAAATTGCCCCAGAAAAAGAGTATATAAATTACGGAGTAGGTACATAAAAAATGGAAGACATAAAACTTCCATAGAAGCGCTATCCAGGCCGGTCACCAAATTTTACCGAATAATAGTATACCTCTTTTTTGAGACATTTCATGAACTCAAGTAGAAGGGCCACTCACATATTTGAGCCCTTATATAAAAATGTTTTTTTTTGTTTTCGAGATCCGCGTGCTAACAGCTAAGGGTCAGTCAGTCACCTCGTATAAAAAATACTCCAATACAGTTTTTTTAGGAAGTACTACGATATTGCTGATTTGGAATTCTTACAACTTGTCGTTTTTACGCCCATGGGCCATGGGTTAGTTTATGTGAAGGATAATAATATTTATTATTTGGATTCTCCAAATGATGGACCAATACCTATAACCACCATTGGAGAAAAAGGAATCATATATTGTGGAGTTGCCGACTGGGTGTATGAAGGTGATTTGTAATACAATATCTTCCACAAATTTATCGAAAAACTCGTTTTAACGAGCATTTACAATATTTCAACATTGAGAATTGATCTAATCAAATTGTATTTCTACCAAAAAAGTTTTGGGGTAGTTTTGATTACTTCCATTCTCCATGTTTTTTGGGGTGCTAAATCCTAATCTGAGGTTTGCTGAAAAATTTTCGTGACGGAACATTGAAAAAAATGCAAAAAAACCTCAAAAATCTCTTCTGCGGTTTATTGCTTATAGGTTGAAAACTACAAATTTTTCGTTGATAACCTTCCTCTTAAGAATGAAAGAGCATAAAATTTATAATAAATTTTACTATACAAGTTTTTTTCTACGACGAACCATTCGGGCTCAAGGACTACTTGTAAATTGGCATATTTCAGCTAACAATGCAAGTTACCTCAATACCCCAGGTAACACCTCAAGTTGGCAGAATCTTGTTTTCATATTGGGCCAATATGGATATATTGTAAATGTAAAAATAATATTGAACCAATATGGGTTCATATTGGACAAACAATATTTCATTAATAATATTGGAGGAATATCGGCTCAACCTGTTCTGAATGTATATTGTTTCTTAAAATATTGGGTCAATATTGGTTCAATAATTTTCACCAATATCGATAGAGCGATGTTGCCTACATATTATTTCCAGCATCTAGCTCCAATATTGCGATATCAATATTACTCTCATATCGATTTTAGAGATAAAAAACAATATTGTCTATCCAAGTTTGATAGCACATTGGCGGAAAATTATTTAATCCAAATTCTAAAAATTATATTTACCCTATAATGATTGAGATTGTTACGAAAACCTCACGCCAATATTTGAAAGACAATATTGATACAATATTCCAAAATAAATTTATCACTATCATTGAAATTTGAATATTGGCCGAATATTCAATAAACAGTATTGAAATATTTCACTAATATTATTTGTATAATGTCCAAGTAATTATTGATTGAAAGTTTGATTTTGTGGAGGAAATCCGATTCTTGACATGATTTTTTGGGTTTATGACCTTCCACAATCTGAAAATGAAAAAAATTTTAATCCAAAGAAATCTGTACAAGTGTAGAAGGGCAAATTAATTAATTTGCCCGATAAGTTACTGCGTTCACAAGACTGCTGTCTTGAAAGAAATTAATTTTTGTCAGTAACGTACCCTACACTGAATTTGCCTATCTGAAAAAATGAGATCGAATTAACAAAGGCTGTATCTGCTTCTGTTATCAAAACTTCTTGGAAAGACGCTGAAGAAACTGAATTTGAATTGCGGTTTTGGGAATAAGATCTTTCTTTGACAGAGTCGAATGAAATCTGGATTAAAATTTTTTTCATTTTCAGATTGTGGAAGGTCATAAACCCAAAAAATCATGTCAAGTAATATTGTGCCAATATCACAAAATAATTCTGATTTTATCTCGGGGATATTACGTTTGAATGAATATTTTACCAATATTTCACCAATATTATTCCTACAGTGATATTGTACTAATATCGCCTAACATTTCGAGGTCAATATTGCTTCGAGAATATTAGACCAATATTATTTTTTAAATATTGGACCAATATCGCCGATTGTTCATATTTTTTTTTCTCGCCAATATTATTATTTGAATATTTTGCCAATATTTTCACAATGTTGTACGAATATTATCCCAATATGGGTGTGCTACTTGGGACTTGTTTGGGGCTGCATAGAAACCCTAAAAGAGCTCAGCAGTCAGAGCAGACTGAGCCTAGCCTGGTCACAGCACACACAGGTTATAGAGGCAATGAAGAGGCCGATACACTAGCCCACGAAGGAGCAATTAATGCCCTAAATGGACTAGAACCGTTGCTTTGTTTGAGACTCTCAAACACTCCTTTCTTATCACACTATCACTAGCAGTCATCGACATAACCTCAGATTAGTCCTTTGATTGAAACTGATCCAATGACGAACAAGAGTACTTTCAGTTTTATTACAATATAATTCCTTGAGGAATTCACCAAAAATGTCATTATATAGTCAATAAGAGTTTTGGAGTGAAAAAGTGGGTGTTTGCTGACTCAGCAGAAATACACCAATTTTTATTTGGCGTTTGAATCCGAACTCTTTGTCGAAAAAAAAACCTGAAAAGTGGAATTTGTAGAAAATTTTATATACTTCCATTCTGAAAGGAAATGTTTTTCACGAAAAACTGATAATTTTCGAGTTTCGAAAAACTACAAAGAAATAGATTTTTTTTTGCAGTTTTTTTAATATTCCGTCAAGAAATTTTGTTAGCAAACTTCAGATTCGGATTCAGCACTCCAAAAAACGTATGAAATGGAAGAAATCAGAACTACCCCAAAACTTTTCAGCCGGGGGCCCTGTCGAATACAAATTTACTGAATTAAATTGATTTATCAAATAAACTATATAAATATCAGTTTTTCAACCTTATGATAAATATGAGAATAGTTTATTCTAATGAAACTGTTTCAATTCCATTTTGCTTTGTTCAATCTTTGATTAGAATAATTCATTCATTCAGGTCGTCCCCAAAATTTTCAAAACGGGTTTTCTAAAGACCGATTCAGATACATGGGTGCCCAACCAGGGTTTTTGAACTCGAATGATAAATTCCTTCAGTATTGATAAAATTATTACTTCTGAACCAAAGAAAATATAACTTTGTAATAGAAACGCAAGTAAAAGGAACGTATGTGAACTGTTTGCTTTTAAATTGCACGTGTACGTGTGAAAATCCGGGTTTTTCAAGCACGAGCGAATATTTTTTACCCTTGTGCTCATAAAACTGCAAGACAGCTCATAAAGTCATATTTTCTTTGGATCAGAAGTATTAATTTTATTTATACTGGAGGAATTCATCATGCGCGGTCAAAAACCCTGGGTGGACACCCATGTATCTGAATCGGCCTTTAAATATTCAATTTCACTTTCATATCCATTCTAGAGGAAGTACTGACTGCCACTTCGGCCTTGTGGTTTTCTCCAAATTCCAGTCGTTTAGCTTATGCAGTATTTGACGACAGAAATGTCAAAAATTTCTCCTACGCTATATATGGAGAACCCGGATCTTTGGAAAATCAATATCCAACTGAAGCGCAAATTAAGTATCCAAAAGTGAGTATCTCAGTTTTGAATAAACTATAGGTGGAACATAATACTACTCTTGGTTTAAAACATAGTGCATGTAACAAAAAAATTGGTTGTCTGTTAAGTTGGTTTACGGACGATAATTCAACTCATGTATAAAATCGTCCATAACAAACGTCAGTTTTGGCAGTTTGATATCGAATAAATAGGAAAGTAACTGTTTGCAAGTGGATAAACTGTTATTTACCTTCACCACGGCAACAACTAATAATTGTCGTATGACTTTATTGAATCCGACGCTGTACCCAAGGACGCGTTGCTATCAACGAAGCCAAATGACAACAAAATTTCATACTTTTTGTTACAAAGTGTTGTTTTTAATTTCAAATGAGCGTTAACGTTAGATTTGGTAGTGCAACTATACTCAAATAATAAATTCTGCAATAGACAACGCCACTCCAAAAAACACCAAAAAAACCAAATCATCAATTTAGAGGCAGTTGGAATTATTTTGTCGAGAAAAGGGGTATGAACCTTCAACGTCGCAGCCGGAAATCTCAAGCATATTGGCAGATTGGGCGTATAATATGAAGAAACCAGACGGAAATGACTACAAGGAGTACGTAGTTAAAACAATGTGGAATACTGTAGCCAAAATTGTGCAAAAAAATTGTATATGGATTATAAGATTGTGTTTGACCCATTTAAAGATGTGACATTTCAAGCCGCTAGAAACGCTAAAAATGCTAAACGCATCAAGCAACTGCAGAGCAATTTAGATAAAAGACGACAGGATAGCATTAAGTAAAGAAGAAGTTATAAAAATGGCAGAGCAGTGGGATGAAAATACTCCAATGGGACTTCAAAAAAAACTCTTTCTTATCGCCGCTTTTGAATTAGCCTGGAGAGATGGTGAAAGTGTAAAATTTATTATTTTAAAGCCGAAAAATACAATAATGGAACATTGACAGGCAGAGTGCAGTACAACACGGTCTTTTCGAAAACAGCTCGAGGTGGAGATAAAAGGTGCAGTGAAAGTAAGTGATTGACTACAAATAAAGAAAATCCGAACGTGTGTCCTGTAAGATTGTTGAAAATGCTTCTAGAAAAACGAAACAAACATATTTCTTCAGATAGATTGTTTCTAACACCAAATCCGTTTTGAAAAAATAAAAATGCCAAGGGATGGTACAAAAATTGGTGTAAACGAAATTTCAAAGTGGACCAGAATTTCTGCAGAAAAAATTGGTCTAGATCTGAAAAATAAAATTACTAATCACTCCCATAGGGCTAGCACTATTTCTACTCTTGCCAAAGCAGGAGTCTCAGAACAACAAATTATCAAGCTGACCGGACATTCGAACGCCAATTCTATAAAGCCATACCTTCAGTTAGACTCACAGCATCATTTCACTTTAGTGACAAATCTTCGGGTAGGATTGTATACCAAAACTGTACTTTCACTAATTGTACATTTAAATAATATTTTCTGTTAAATGTACTTTTTGTTCAATGAATTATTGATTTAATTTAATAAAAAATTATGTATTTAACTTAAAATATCTCGAAAACCGTTGATATTTTTGAAACGAAAGGTATTCCTTTTTTGTATAGGATATATTGGGGATTAAGAAAAAGAAGACGAAATCGATATTAATCCAGTGGCGTGAAAGTTGGGGAGGGGCGAGTACCCACCTGCCGTACACCCCTGTTTAGAGTTACAAACACATGATTTGCCTTGAAATATGAAACTGAGTGCTGTTAAGTGAAATAATTAAGAAAAGTTAAGCCGTTATGGAGTTATTCTGGAAAATATATTTTTTTGTGTCACTTTCAACACCCTGTAACTTGGTTAATACTCATTTTAGGATAAATGTTTATTGGAACTTTCAGCCTTAAAATGAAGTGAGGATTCGACCCTCGGAGTTTGTCCCCTTCATTCTGGGACACCCTTTATACACTTTTTATTTCAATTGTATCAGCTCAGATATTTCCTGGTAGGGTAATCATTCTCGTTAACTCCCAGTGATTATTCTCAAACCGGCAACACTGCGACACAAAGAAGAGAAAGAAAGTTATGATTGACATAGACTGGTAAACTACTTAAATTGCGCATGCCAACTCTAATTTGTTATGATGAAAAGTGCTTTTCTTCGCCTCTTGGTAGCTGGAGTACTCTTTGATATCACCGACATTGAAAGTAGCACAGTAGTTCCTAATTTGTTGCTATTTCAATGCCAATTGTGCACGAAATCAAACCAAATATTTTAAATAAAGAATGAAAATACGATTCCACATACTCATTATTCCGATAGAATTTCGAATTTTTCAGGTAGGAACTCCCAACCCCCTAGTTACCATACATGTGTACGACTTCACTACAAAAGAAACTTTGGAATTCAACTTGCCATCGCCAATCCACAACAAAGAAACCAATGATTACGTTTTCTATGGCTTGACGTGGATTTCGGAATCTGAAGTAGCAATGATATCCACGAATAGAATCCAGAATGAATCTGTTTTGATACGGTGTAAATTGGATGGATCTTGTACAGAAGTGAGTACTTCAAAACACAAGACACAATCAGCTGTAGGGCATTCGAGAAGACGTACGTGGGTCAAATAGTCACACCATGAAAGTATGGTTCAAAGAGCACATTGCTCGAATCGACTTTTGAGAAAAATCGAGTGGTCTAACATTGGTCCACAAGCCAGGTGCTGATTTCAGTATGTCATTTCCTCCTTGACTTTAACTTGTGAAATGCTTCAGAGAGTTGTGTAATTAAGTCTTGTTAACGTCAGCTGCAGCTCCGTGGGTGGGTCGAGCAGTGGCAGCCTCCTATTCACGTAAAAAAAATAAAAAAATCAGTCATTTTCTCCCGATTGAAAACTTGTCAAATGATAGTCGACACAATACTTTAAAGAAAAAAATAATGAAAATTAGCTGGCTGTAAGGTGGTGGAGTATTATGTCACCTGACAATTTTCCGAAAAATGTATTTTTTTTGAGCACCTACTGTGGCTAAACGAACGAACAAATCTCTTACGAACCGTTTTATGAAAAAGATCGAAAAATGGTGTAAAACCCATTTTTCTTAAAATGAAATTTCTGATTATAAAAAATATCAAATATTTCGAAAACACGTGCAAATTTTTTAAATTAACTAAATACTTTTTAATAATAATATTTTAGTAAATCAGGAAAATCGATATATCTCACGAACTAACGCAAAAATCATATTTTTTTTGCAAGTGATACCTCTTGACAAACTCGGCTGACTCTCCAAAATTGTTTTTCCGAATTCATTAACCGAGCGGGACAAAAAATAGGGGCTAGAAGCACCAAAATCTCAAAAACTAAAGAAGATTTCGGAAAGTGTGTACGAACAATTTCATGGTACTCAATTAGTACTACAAAAAGTTATGAGTGAAATTCTTTCTTTTTTTTAAAAAAAAAGGCGATGGGATATTTCCGAATATGTCGTAAACAGTTGCAGAGTTTCAAATTTCACATAGGTCCTTTTTAATTCGTCTTTAAGGAATCTAAAAAAAATATCAATGCATTTTTCCCTAATATCGATAGTCTGGGTAATATTTAAAAAAAAAACGGAAAATGGAAATACTGACCGTACTAATGAAAATAATTGAAAAATATAATCTGCATCGACTCCACACTAGAAGCCCCTTCGCTACTTTCAAACCATTTTTTCTAACTCGATTATAAAGGTGGAAAAATAACATAAATTGGAAAAAATAAATAAAAAATGTGTACTTTCTTTCTACAATCGTCTAAAACAAAAAACCAAACAAGATGTAGAAAAATTGTAAATGAAAAATTTTATTGTCTTTGAACAGGACTACAGAAAGTTCAAATAAAATGTTTCCATTTCTTCAAAAGCAAATGAGAAAACAGTTGCTTAATATCAACAAATGTTATATAAACATTTGAAACTTGAAAAAAAACGAAATAACAGTCGCTTAACTCGTATAGATTTTTTTCCTACGTGTTCGAGAGACTGCCACTGCTCAACCCACCCACGGAATCGCAGCTGACCTTCACGATACATCGTAACACCCTCTCTGGAGCATTTCAGTAGTTTTTTGTCCGTGAGGAAATTGGTCACGAAAACCTGTTGCTCGCTTGTGGTCTATATGCTTTGGACTACGAAAACAGATACAAGTTTGGAATTGATCAGACAAGTCCAAAACCTTTTAAGAAATAGAAGCTACACAAAACACCAAAGCTACGTCACTTTCACTCAACGCGCGTTTCGATAAGACCATATCCTTAGCTTGTTATTGTTGAATAAATTGACGTAGATTTGGTGTTTACGTAGTTGATGTCTCTTGAATTGTATTCATCTAAAGTTTCCAAATAATATTTTATTCCTAGACGTCATCTTCATCACTAATATTCCTCTGAATGCAATGTGCATTTTGAAGATGGTATCATACAAAAACTACTTCATGAAAATGGGTTTCATGCTCTTTTACGTTTTCGGGCGGGTGCTTAATCAATATATTCACTCATCTGAATAGATTGTTCACGCGAACGAATCATATCTATTATAATATCATGGAGCAGTGGGGAACCAACTTGAAATTATTTTTAAAATTCACAGGTCTTGCGCTTATTTCATATATGACCTTTGACGACCATCCGAAATACACAGATTTCCACACAATCACAATAACCGGCCACATAAAGGTTGATCCGCCAGTTTGAACCGCAACAGATAAGTCTGACGGTTTTTAAACCAATAATACCATATGCAAAAGTGCGTGTTAGGGCGAGTTGTACAAGAAAAGTTCAACAACGGTTCAGTTTCTAAGGAACTAGAAATTTTATTGGATAATCCCTAGCAACTGAACTCGGTTTACTTGAACCGTTGTTGAACTTCTCTTGTACAACTCGCCTTTAGTGGACCAAACTCGCAGATACCTCCACGTATTAAAATGAAAGGTTGGAATTACGCTTTGGCCAAAGTTTTCACTTGTGGTACAAACTGACAGACAAATCTGGCATGTGCCTACCCACTAACGGACAGATGAAAACGCAGGTACGTCCCGTGCCGTTCCAAACCGGCAGATCAATCTCTGTGTATGTGTCGCCACCTCGGATTGCCTCATTATTTAGGACACCATTATCTCAACTACTGTGCATGAACATGTTTCAATAATTACTTCAAAACTATTTATTGAACTACTTTCGTTTTTCCGAAATAGCAATATTGGCCCTAGATTGTTCGAACACAAGTGCAAATTTTATTTTTAGGAGGATTCTCATAAGGAAGAACATGGATGGTTGAATGCAATCATACCAAAATACAGTAGAGATGGTAAAAGACGGCTGGAAATTTTGCCTCAAACAGAGGGACATGATAAATACGACCACTTGGTGCTCACGGATATCAAAAACGATACAAAAATCAGACTGACTGATGGCAAACTAGTGGTTTTATCTGTTTATGGGTGGGATGAGGATCAAGGTTTGATGTAAGTATCGATTGGGATTTCGTATAAGGAACAGATGAGATATCAGGTAATCAAGATTCAGTAATCCTGTAATTTGTCAACGTCCAACCCAGGTAGCACCTCATGTTGGCTGAATCTTGTTTTCGTATTGTGCCAATATGGATATATTGTGAATGTAAAAATAATAGTAAACCCATTTGGGTGCATATTGGAAAAACAATATTTCATTAATAATATTGGTGGAATATTGGCTCAACCTGTTCTGAATGTATATTGTTCCATGAAATATTGGGTTAATATTGGTTCAATAATTTTCACCAATATCGATAGAGCGATATTGTCTACATATTGCTTCCAGCATCTAGCTACAATATTGCGATTTCAATATTACTCTCATATCGATTCAAGGGATAAAAAACAATATTGTATATCCAAGTTTGACAGCACATTACTGGAATATTATTTAATCCATATTAGAAAAATTATATTGAACTTATATTGATTGAGATTGTTACGAAAACCTCACGCCAATATTCGAAAGACAAAATTGAAATTTATTATATTATATTATAATATTATATATAATATTGGCCGAATATTCAATAAACAATATTGAAATGAATTGTGATTAAACTTGGGTGAGAAACCGCTAGGTGGCCCTACATATTATTGAACGACAGCTGAATCATAGTAACATATATTAAATAAGGCTTCATACAATGCGTTTACAAGTCAATCAGTGGTTAATTGAAGTATAAATGAAATTGTAGAATTTGCAAATAATTCGACATTATTCATCAATGTTTCCAAGGCAACATATTCACTTTGAATATTTTACCAATATATGCAAATGATATTGTACCAATATCCCTAAATATGTTGAGGCAAATATTGCTTCCACAATGTTTCACTCAATATTATTTGTATGATGTCCAAGTAATGTTGTACCAATATCTCGAAATAATTATAATTTTATTTCGCCAATATTACTTTTGAATTTTTTGCCAATATTTTACCAATATTTTTTCAATGTAAGTGTGCTACAGCGATATTGGATCAATATCGCTCAACATTTTGAGGCCAATCTTGCTTCGAGAATATTACACCAATATTATTTTTTAAATTTTGGACCAACATCGCCAAGTGTTCACATTTTTTTTTGCCAATATTTATTGTATCAATATTATCGCAATATGGTTGTGCTACTTGGAAAATCACTATATTTCATTCATGTTCAGGAAACATCGTGAGTGTCGAAGAAAAGTAGTTAAGAATCGAGTTTTTTTTTTGGATTTCTGCCTCAGAGAACAATTTTCGACGCAGTGAGTTCCAAATCTTTTGCAATTCATTGGAAGAAAGATTCCTGATGGAAAAAAAATCTTCGGCATGTCTCCAAAGTGATGGCTAAAGATAATAATAATAATAATAATAAAGTGTCTTTATTAAAACACTCTTACAAGATGTGATGACTGAGCTCGATGAGTCGGTCTCGACGGGACTATTAGTATAAGAGAATGATCTATGAAAACATCTATCACCATTTCTTCGCGGAGTTCCAGAGAGGTGAACGAGTTGTAGTCGAAGTATCACCGAGGAAACAAATAGGTTCTTTGGCATATTCTAAAGTTCAAGTGCGTGTTTAGAGGTTGCATTCCATATGTGCGAACATTATTACAGAACAGGTCAGATCTAGGCCCAATAAATCATAATCAGTTGACGGGGAGTGGAACAGATTTTGGTACGGAACAGAAAATCGAGTTATTGAGAGGCACTCTTGGCAATGGAGCTCACGTGGTTTTCCTTTGAGAGGATTCTGCTAATTGTAATACTGAGCATCGGAATGGAGGACATTGTGGGAACCACATTCAAAAATTTTTCATATCGAAATCGTTTACGTTCCTCGCGCCTTCTTCTCTGGTTCACTCGTTGATATCTTAACTTTCAAAAGGAACGCGGTATGAAGGGTACTAACATCCGCAAATCTGGGTTCTGAGCATGAGGTATCACCCAAAAAATTATTAATGAGAAGAAGGAACAGTAGTGGTGCTGGAATTGATCCCTGCGGAACACCAGCATTCATAGGTAGATTGTCGGATGAAACTATCAACCATCTCGTAGAGTGATCTGTCTGAAAAAATGCTAGAAAGCATGAAACTCAAATGTGGTGGTGTGGTGGACGCATTGAAAAGTAACAATATAATTACATAAATATATCTGCTTACCTTTCATTGTTTCGAAATGCTTCTTTACTGAGGATGCATTTAATTCTAGTTATTGTTCAGAAAAATCAACCCTATACTCTTGACTCGAGAAGTGAAAGGTGCAAGTTACACTAGAGGATAATATTTCCTGACGATTATATATTGTTCAACAAGAAAGGGGGGCTTCTCATAATTTTGATGTTGGTTTTTTATTCACAGATATTCATATTCTGTTCGATTTTATACAGTTCTCAATAGCGCATATTTTTTATTTATTTTGGTTTGGATGGCATTTATTCCGTATTTGTAGTTATCAGATCTATTCAGTATCAAATGTCATTAAAGCCACGTTTGAAAATCTGCACAGAGTGAGAATCTCAGACATCACATTAGTTTACCGTTTCTTTCAAGAATCTCTGATTAAATGATTTTTTGTAATCTAGAGCTCTTCAGATTTTGAGCATGCGTGAGGTCTTCCTTTCGCATGTCTTTTACAATTTAATTGACTCAACTCATGTGCCTGAAAAGGTTTTATACGAATTTCTAAGAATGTTGAGGTTTTAAGCCTGGTACTTACGAACAGGTGGGATGCGAGACTGACAAACCGCTTTGAATTTTCGAATATCTGATGTGAAGAAACTTTCAACTGAAGGCGTCATTTCTATTTTTTCTTGCAGATATTACAAGGCGACAGTACAAAATACCCCCTCTCAACAACATGTATATGTTGTTAACGAAGAAGGACAAAGCGAATGCCTAACATGTGATTTAGTTGTTGAAGGATCTAACTGTACCTACGCGGATGCGTCTTTCAGTAAAAATTTCTCATATTACGTGAAAACTTGTTTGGGACCGAAACCACCAGTAGTGCTCATCGTGAATACAAATAATGTAAGTGAAATGAAACATAATAATAGTACATTGTTTACCGGGTAGGAAAAGCTTAACATTCCTGTGCGACTGTGAAGATTGCTAAGTCGAGGCGCAAGCCGAGACTTAGCAACACAGAGTCCAGGAATGTGGCTTTTCCTACGAGGTAAACATACTATTTTTCCGCAAATCGTTTAAAATTCGACAGATATTGATTGATTTTAAAAAAAACGCGATAATTTTATTCCCAAATAAATGGTGCTTTGAAATTCCTAATAAAATTACTTGGGCTACTATGGAAACGTATTGAGGTTGAATTGTCAAACTTGACGTTTATAAATTTAATTGCTGGTGTTCTCGAAAGTAAAATGATAAGTGATGATGAAATTTCCATTCCTGGGACTCCTCCAGAGCTGGTTGAGGCAGTGAATACTGCTTCATTAGAATTATTGCCAAAGAAATCAAGAGAAAAGTACGAAAATGCATACAGACGTTTTATGGATTATCGCATGAGTAAAAATACGAGTTCTTTCTCAGAAAATGTTGTAATGGCATACTTCCTAGACCTTTGTTTAAAGATGAAATCTTCAACATTATGGGCCAATTATTCAATGCTGAAGTCAACCCTTGCAATTAAACACAATGTAGATATATCTACATACTCAAAACTTCGTTCTTTATTGAAACGGCAAGCTCAAGGTTATAGGGCAAAGAAATCTAAGATTTTAACGAAGGAAGAAATTGAAAAATTTATCCAGGAAGCTCCAGATAAAGAAAATTTAATGATTAAGGTAATTTACAAGGTTTTAATTTTTATTTAGATTATACCTTTATTTATTTTTTAGGTGGCTGTAATATTTGGTATTTCTGGGGCCTGTAGAATGGATGACTTAGTCCGAATGACTGTACACGATATAGAAGACCTAAAATCTAAGCTTTTAATCAGCATACCTGATTCGAAAACCAACAAACCAAGATCATTTGTAATTAATCAGATCTACTTGAATGTTTATCGAATGTATGTTTCGTTAAGACCAGAAAATATGAACAGTGACCGATTTTTCTTTAAATATCAAAGCGGAAAGGGTTGTAGACAAGTGGTAGGAATTCATCAATTTAAAAAAATGCCCAAAATAGTTGCTACTTATTTGAACTTGGTAAATCCGACAGAATATACTGGTCACTGCTTTCGTCGGTCTTCTGCAACAATATTGGTTGACTCTGGTGCCGACATAACTAGTTTAATTAAAGAGGCATGGCGGATGGAAGTCATCAAACGTTGCTGAAGGATATATCGAAGAATCGCTTAACAATAAGGTTGAGGTGGCAAATAAAATTTTCACAGTACAAAATATTCAACAAAATAACCCTACCACCCCGCATGTTGTCCAAAATGTTTCTCATAGTTCTAACAGTGTTCCTCCAATGTTCAATAATTGTACTAACTGTCAAATTACTGTAAATATAACAAATTGATCTTAAAAATGTATTCAGCAATGACTTGATGTTTTCAAAATATAAATTAATTCCTTATAAGCAATGTGTTTTCAATCATTTATGTAGAACACTAACAACTGTACGGAAATATCATTTCCTTACAGTAAGGAAATGACATTTCCTTACAGTAAGGAAGTCCTGACTTTTTCTTCAAGAAATTTTGACAGGAATGTCAAAATTTCCTAGCGATTTGCGGAAAAATAAGTTATTTTATCTGAAGTACTGTGAACAATATCACTGACAATGGCATATTACTGATACGGGGAAATACTTTCATTACTGCTCATCAAGTTCTTCCCCAGTCGAGTCAGAGATTTTTCAACTCAATAGTGCTCTTCAGTAACAGAGTCCACTCAGAAAACATCCCAGGGGCCCGATTCTCAAATGCCTACTACCATATGTCGCATGCGACAAAATTAGGATTGAAACTTGAATATTGGCCGAATATTCAATAAACAATATTGAAATGAGAAACCGCTAGGTGGCCCCACATATGGAACAACAGCTGAATCATAGTAACATATATTAAATAAGGCTTCTCACAATGCGTTTACAAGTCAACATATTCACTTTGAATATTTTACCAATATATGCAAATGATATTGTACCAATATCCCTAAATATTTTCAGACCAATATTGCTTCCTCAATATTTCACTAATATTATTTGTATAATGTCCAAGTAATATTGTGAAATAATTATAATTTTATCTCGCCAATATTAGGTTTTAATATTTTGCCAATATTTTACTAATATTATTCCAATGTAAGTGTGCTACAGCCATATTGTGCTAATATCGCTTAACATTTTGAGGCCTATATTGCTTCGAAGATATTAGACTAATATTATTTTTTAAATATTGGATCAATATCGCCGAATGTTCACATTTTTTTTCTCGCCAATATTATTATTTGAATATTCTGGCAAGATTTTCACGAAATTGTACCAATATTGTCCCAATATGGGTGTGCTACTTGGGAGACGATTCAAAAAATATATTTCAGTGTTATAAAAAAACTATACGAAGGTACCAAACCTACCCGAACCGATGGATTGGGCGCTCTGGACTAATGTCGTGGCCTCCGCGATCGCCCGACTTGAATCCACTCGACTTTTTTTACTGGTGCTGCTTGAAAGAGAAGGTTTATAGTAAACCCATCACATCCTTACAACAGTTGCTCGTTCGCATCCAAGAAGCGTCCCAAGAAATTAGTGAGAAAAGATATTCGCAGGTGCTGAAAAGAGCATTCAAAAGGAGTTGTCGAGCCTACATCAGAGTAGACGGCAGGCATTTCGAACACCCGCAAAAAAGTAACAAAAGCTAACAATTTCTTTTTATTCATAAAAGTTCAAATAACTCGAGAATCGTAGGACTTTCATTAACACTATAATATATTTTCTGAACGGTCTAACCGTCGCCTATTCACAGTTGAAAGGTTATCCATCATTAACGGGACACCCTGTATAGTGTAGTGTTACACCGATATGAATTTCATACGAAATAAAATCGTAAAATACGTTTATTTACAACCATATATGTAATGCTGTCATTACTAACGTTACTTCCCGCCCTCAGCTACCGCCCTCATTTCCCTCCCTCATTTCATGTATTTTAGATGAATATTTTTCTGATATTTATTTATAATGGTGACAATTGTATACCCCGTAGTCACGGTAACAATATATCGACTTGATTTTTCTAAGAAAACCGCGTTCTTGGCAATTTGTCGTTAAATGTAATATGTCACGACAGGAATGAATCTCTTTCCACCTCGGTGTGTAATATACTAATTGCTCACTAACTTGTAATGATCGAAGTTGGCGGTGTCTCTTTTCATTGGAGACTTTTTTTCAAATACAGTTAAATACTCTGAACAATTTTGTTTCTCTTTCAACAAACAAAAATGACATGAATTTCATCATGGTTTCAAGATGATTTCTGAACATTTCAGAATTCTTTTATATTTCTGAAACTGAAGTTTAAAAAGAACAGTGAATTCTGTAACAAGGTTATAATGAAAGCGAGAGCTGAAAGCGAGCGCAAGGAACCACGAGCATAACGAATTTATAATTCAAAATATCAATAGTTTTGCAATTCCTAACAGACATTTTATTTTTCCGGTAGGAAATAAACCTATTTACATGAGTTTTGTTGAAGTCAAAAGTTCATCATAAATGTGTGTCAAAATGACATTACGTCAGGGTAGTGTGACACCGACCAAAATTTCCAGCAGACTACAATTTCGAACATGGTCTTTGAAAAACGTCCGAGAACGGTCAATGACGATTATACAGTGTGAGTTGTGCGATAAGAATATACGTGTTGGAAATTTTGGTCGTAGGTGGACGGTCGCGGACGGTCGGTCCTAGTCGATCAGTGTGATTCCTGGCTAACAGACTGTGCTTTCTCCACAACCACAAATTCTACATATAATCAAATGGAGAGCCAACGAAAAATTATTTTAACATTTCAATTCACATCTTGTCACTATGATGCCAGTCAAGGCTAACGTCATTGTTGCTACAACAATGTCAGAATATTCATTCTTATACAAGTGATTGAATAAATACTCGCAAAATGCATAAGACAGCAAGTGTTGTAGAATATTTATACAATATCAAGAGCGAGAATGTTACCATTCTGTTATCAAATATGATTTCAGAATTCGCAAATACTGTAACGGTTGTGGAGAAAAAATAGTATTCCACGTGGATGCATGTGAAACTTTTCATTTGCAGTACCTATTTTCATAACTCAAAACAAGAGAAACCATTTATAAATAGGAGTGAGTGACACAATTTAATTTCGACACATTTCACGGTGACTGAGTTTATTGCTTCACACTTTTATTACCCATTACCACTCGAACACTTGTTCGGTCATTCATTCATAATCCTACGCTAATGCTCATGATACCTACCATGTACCTGTGGTGATTGTTTAAATAATGATTTCTTAAAGTTAGGTTAAACAATTCACTATTCATCAACACTGTTTTCAAATAGTTCAATTAATTTTATTTCACAGTTCAAAAATTCTTGTATAATCATATTTCCATTTATCATCTTGTATATATTTCAGTCAGCCAGCCCGAAGAGATTCTATGAACTATCGAGCATGTGTTCAGATTTTTTCCCGGTAAACAATCCCGACAAATACGGTTTATAATCAACGTTCCCAAATAGCTATTAAGACGCTTTGAAATAATCCGCAATAGGTACCAGATTTAGAATTTCATTGTTCAACTAACGTACCAAAATAATAAAACTACCTAGCATTCTTCATAACGAGAAATTAGAGTGGATGATTATGGGAACAGAGTCGGTCTGGGTTTTCTGACCCAAGGATCGGTAGGTACCGGGCTGAAAAAAAACTACAATGAGGGATTTTAGTAAGAATCGGTCTTTGATTCGAAAAGGAGCTTTTGAAGGGCTATCATCTTGGTACGACATAGAATCGCCTCGGCTGTGTGAACTGGTCATTTTCCTAAATAAAGCGATTCTGTCACGTTACATCGAGTGTTCGGCTCTGCCTCAAAAATAATAGTTACTCACGGAAAATACTAATAGGTGATACGGTTACGACCGATATTGCCAAATAACTATTCATTTATCTGAATTCTGAATTTCCAGCCCAGTGATGTTTTATTATGGGAGGACAACAAGTCGTTACGAGAAAAACTCAAACTAAAGGCAATGCCTCAAATAAGAAACATGCTAGTTCCAGTGGGAAATGATTTCACTGCCAGAGTTCGACTATTCTTGCCACCCAAACTGAATGAAAACGTAACTAAAAAGTACCCAGCTGTTGTGTACACGTGAGTAGATAGGTAGCTTTGTGAGAATTTTGTGAACTCGGCTGCGGAGCTTCCTCAGTCAAGATAAATTTTAAACCACTTTATATTTGTAACAGTATATAACGTTACTGCAGTTTCGTACTTTATGGATATTATCAAACAATACTTTCAACTGACTTAATGTACAAATATCCTAAAATTATACCTTGACAGTGTACCTGAGTACACTTTGCTGAAAACCGACGAGTATACCAAATCTAATAGGACAATTTACAAAAATATCGATCCAACACTAAAGATTCAATACTCCATGGAGCCTATTATAATCCGGTAAGGACAGACAAACTCGAGCCAAAAGTGAAGAATGGATTGTAGCACTCTGAAACTCACATGATATCGCACATGATATCTCGACATCATGTTTTATTAGAAAAAAAATTGTTTAGCAAAAATCAGGGGTGGAAGCTAAAAAAGTAGTTATTTCAGAAAATATAAGATTTATCAAAAAACTTCTACTTCGTCATGCAAATATAACATGTATGTATTTGAGTACCT
This sequence comes from Chrysolina haemoptera, assembly GCA_958298965.1. Taxonomy (NCBI): domain Eukaryota; kingdom Metazoa; phylum Arthropoda; class Insecta; order Coleoptera; family Chrysomelidae; genus Chrysolina; species Chrysolina haemoptera. Next base: position 6,682,831 of record OY282592.1, on the reverse strand, counting down.
AAAATGTGTTTTGTCCCAATTCAAATAACCATTCTACGATATTTACGGAGGATTCGAAAGTCATGGATATTTTAGTTGATATGAAATAATTATTACACTGAAGCAGGAATCAGTACCCTGTTTCGACCATATGCAACGATTTTAGACTAGTGAGACAAGTCTCACTTATACATGCCAAAGAAAAAACTGGGTTTTACTCCTGCTTCAGTTTTCAACTCACCCCCATAATCCCAGCAGTTGATGGCTCATACACATCATATATAAAAAATGAAGTGTGTGATTTCAAGCTTGTGGTTTGCACTTAACAGTGTTATTAAACATATACGCAGGATATGAATTAGCGATTATTTTCAACATTTACTGAAGAGAATGCCGGTTTTATGGGTAAGTTGAATATGAGGCAGGAGTAAAAAAAGTTTTTTTGTCATGGATAAATGGGACCTGTCACACTACTTTACCATTGTTGGGTATAGTCCAAAGAGGGTACGGTTTGCTGCTACAGTATATTAATTCCATATTTACCAAATCGTTCATGATTTTCATTATGTTATAGAGCCTCAGTTATAGCTTATTCCACGAAGATCTTGAATTTTCTAGAAGTACCTAAAAGTTTCGAGAATATTCTAGATTTTTCTTACTCGTATTCTAGAAACAGCTCCGTGAAGTACAACAAAACACATTTTAGGTACTCAAATACTCTCTTATTATATTTGCATGAGAAGGTAGGAGTCTGCAGAAACGATATGAACTTTTCCTTTTCCTTCTTCGATCATATTTAGCAGAGTTATGATCAATCAAATATCGGAAGTTTCAGCGCCGGGTAAACATGAACCTGAAATTTGATGTCGGCGTTCAATCACGTTTTCTGAGAAAACGAGCGCATTCCATAAGAAAATACTGAGTTTTTCACCCAGTTGAGTTGTTTTTCCGATAAATCATATACTTTCCAAGATTACAGCAAAAATCTATTCAATTATTTTTGAACGAAAAAAAAAAATATGTTCCACCCCTGGAATTTTGGTAAACAATTTTTTTTCGTGTTTCTCTTGGTTCCAACTACTAGCATACCAAGTTTGATGGTGCTACAATCGATCCTCGTCTCAAAACCCAATCGTACTGGATTATTAGTTGGATGAGTTTTGTCGAATTATTCGTGTAAAATAATAACTATACAATTTTAAATTCCAGGTATGGAGGTCCAGGTGATAATCAAATTTTGGATTCTTACAGCATATCTTTGTTGTACTACATGGTCACGAAAAGGGAATACATCTATATAATTATAGATGGAAGAGGGAGTGGTCGGGATGGGCAGAACAAAATGTTCCAGATGTATAAGAAATTTGGCACAGTGGAAATTGAGGATCAGATAAATGTGACAAAGTATGTTTTTTAGTTATGGTAGAACCTTCGGAATTTGATGAAGGTATACATTGCTTCCTCGACTGGAAGCAACTGATTTATTAAAAGCTATTTGTATTACAAGGAAAGAAAGAGCCACTTTTCCTCCTGCTTCGTGTTGGCAGTAAATATTAAACCTTTTTTTGTAAATTCAAAACGCATCTCAACTGCTTTCGTTTAAAACGGACCTGTACTTGCATGATAAAAAGTATAAAAAATTAATTCATACCCGGCAATAGGTATTTTTTTCAAGCAAGTTATTTTCCTTTTTTTTTTCTTCTGTTAGAGATAGTATTAATTTTCTCATGAATGAATGAATGAATAGGAGGGAAAAGTATGAATTCCCTTCCTGATTCGAGGGAGGAAAATGTGTACTTTCTATAGGGGTAGGAGAAAAGTATATTAAAATCTATTGACATGTTTTAAATTATTATCAAGGGTGCTTATAATACATAGTATATCCCAAATTTATTTGTTCATTGAGTCTAGTTCATGATATTTTCGGAATATTCACAAACCTAAAAAATTGTTTTACTTCCAGTATTCAATCGAGAATTGTTTTTTTTTTTATTTGTAAAAGTGATAACTTCGACAATCTGAAAAAATCATATTATGTTGAAAAATAGACAAGCTTTCATTCAATTGCACTGAAAACCTAATTTTATTAAATTTGGAATTTAGAATGAAAAACGATTATCTGCAATTTTGTATGAAATGCAAAATAACCCCAAAATTTGTAGCTTTCTCAATTGCAATTTCCGACCTCTACTTATGAGCGAGCACTTTATTCGAGACCTTTAAACTCACCCCATTTTAAAACTGAGGGATTTATAGAGATTCTATTCCACAGCCTTGTAGCTCTTGAAAAACCCTACAAAACAGTTTCTGAATAAACTTTCTATTATCAAAAGTGAAGGAGCAAAATACAGGTGGATAAATTTATTCATTTTTTTGGGGTAAATATTTTTTTTACATCAAGCTCTAACAAGGGTTGATTTTACGGGGGTAAATGTTTTGATTTAGCATTCTAAGGCATAAAACAATCATTATTCAACTAATTCAAACAAATATTACCAATCCTAATCTTTAAAATGTTATTTTATAAATTTTGACAATTAGTGGTAGTTTTTAACCCTACAAAATCAACAGCGCCCATCGGCATAATATAGATTTTGAAGTAGAGGGTAATATGAGCATTATTCAAAATTTTTATGCAAATCGATGCAGGACGAAAAAATTTAAAAGGTTTTGCAAGTTGTTGAGCTTCATTTAATGGACTACTTGGGCATTTCAAAATAATAAGAAAAATTCATAACTTTAGGAGATTTAACTAATATAATTCAAATGAATTTGAAATATCATGTGAACTCAAGATACCAAATTCTAACTCTAAATTCCAGAAACTGACGCAGACGCATAGGGCGATCAAGGTTGTCGTGAATTACCCTGTATATTTGTTAATTCTTTAACAAACAATATTATTCATGAAGTTGTTCTGTATTCAATTTTAATCATTTACACTTTCAATTCCACTTAGCATGCACAATGAAGGTCAATCATTTCTTTTAAATCTTAACAGCTCTTTTATTGTGTTGCGACGAATTCATATTCCTCATTTATTTTGAACATTTATCTACGATACTTTATACAAGGATGTCCAATAAAAGGAACGAAAAATTTTCGACAAAGTCCAATTTCCAAAGGATGTCCAATTATTATGTTATTGGAAATATTATTACTTTTTATGTAGATTTGTCAGTTACCCAATCAAGGCTGAGTAGTCGCTTTTAAAAAATCTATAAAAAATTATTCGTAACTTATTTTTGTAGTTTGCAGTGGTCTGGAGGTGTGAATAAAAATTTTATATGACGTATATACAGTGACCGCCAAAAAGTATGTACCATATGGGAAAAAAGTTTATTATTAGAGTATTGGAGGAAAGATTCTTGGCAAAAGTTTGTGCTTGTCCGATAACCTAAAACTCGATTTTGACACATGTCGCGTGATCGCTGGTATGGCGGCAAATTGAAAAAAATTACTATGATTAGACAAAAAGTGAAGCAAAATTGCAAGATATCAAAAAAAGTTGTTTGAAAAAGTTGCTTAGAATTACATTTTATACACATATACAAAGTTTCAGGAAATAGTGTGAGAATATTGAAAATGGCAATTTTTTTTTAAATATTTTTCTAGCTGTAGAAAAATGTCAAATTATTTTCTTATGAATAGCTTGACCATACTGAAATATTTTTATTCCGATGATAATGACAAAACTTTCTCATTTTCTCCACACCAGAGAGCACTAATTTAAAAAAATTGAATTTTGTCAGAACCCTTGCTGTTACAATGATTCGTATCTAACAGTTAAAACACTATTTCACTATTAAAATATCGTGTTTTTTCGTTTATAATCAATTTTTGATGATAATCGTGCACGAACGTTTCACTTCTCACATAATCTTAAAAATGTGCGTCAAATTGAAGAGGCTAGAGTTTTCAACATTGCATGCGAAGTGAAACGCTCTGGCACGATTATCATCAAAACTTGATTATAATCTGGAAAACACCATGTTTCTGGAGTGTCATGTTATCACAATGGTCGTGGAATTCTGATATAACTGTTAGATACGAACCAATGTAACAGCCAGGGTTTTAACAAAATCCTATTTTTTTAATTTAGTGCTCACTGGTGTAGAGAAAATGAGAAAGTTTTGTCATTATCATTGAAATACAAATGTTTCGGTATGGTCAAGCTATTCATAGGATAATAATATGATATTTTTATATAGCTAGGAAAATATTTAAAAAAAATTGCTATTTTCAATTTTCTCTCATTATCTCTTCAAACTTTGTATATATGAATAAAATTTATTTCTAAGCAACTTTTTCAAATAACTTTTTTTGAAATCTTGCCATTTTACCCCACTTTTTGTCCTTTCATAGTAATTTTTTTCAATTTGCCGTCATACCAGCGATCACGTGACATGTGTCAAAATCGATTTTTAGGTTATCGGACATGCACAAACTTTTCCAAAGAATCTTTTTTCCAATACTCTAATAATAAACTTTTTTCCCATATGGTACAAACTTTTTGGCGGTCACTGTATAAGTAAAATTACCAGTTCTGAGTAATGAATCTGAAACTTGTAAAAATAATAGGTAGAAATTTTTAGAATCGATTTACCCTCCCCCGCATTCGGGGCATATCTCCCGCATCGCGGAAATATTTGGGTTGGTGGGAAGGGGGAGAATATTTGAAAAAACTCTCAAACTACTAAGTACTCTTAGATATAAATGTGGGTTAATAATCGTTACTGAGATGTAAAAGTTTTATTATGAAAATTATTCGCAAATTCGAGAGAAGACAAATCGTATAAATCAAACGTGAACCGGCGGTAACGAAAAGTGTTAGTGTTTTTCAATGATATCGAGAAAGGGTACGGTGAAATGAATCCACAAGTGATCACCATCAAGAAATGTATAGAGAAATATATTTATTTATTTTATCCACAATCACCTTATAATTGAAGTTTTATCCACACTTATGAACCGTATAAAGTACCACTTTATCCACTAGTGGAATAATGAAAAATACAATCTTGAATATCAATCACATTTTACTTATTTATTATTAATATTAACATTAACATTTATATTAATAGACATTTCGTTCTTCGTTTTATCATAATTCAACACCTCCCGATATTTTTGTATGTTATTTCAATGATTTTTGAGGAGGTGACAGCCGCTGTTAGAGCAAAACGTCAAATCATTTTGTGATAAAAAATTTCCGCGATTCTGATTCTAAATGAATGTGATTGTGAAAAAAACGTTGTATTGCATGCGTGTTTTAGATACATTTTATTTGCTTAAGAAATTTAAACGCTCGAGCTTCGCTCTCGCGTTTAAACATTCTTGCGCAAATAAAATGATATCTAAAACACTTATACAATAAATAACTAGTATCTAATGCAGCCGGTCGTGAGTAACAAAAAACCATTTATCTAATTCAGTTTCGAAAAGTCAGGTTTTACATGACGTTTGTGAATTATGAAACGTCAGTTTTTTCAAAACTGTCACTTGAGACAAGTGAAAATGAGTTGTGTAATATTCATTAACCAACTAGTTGTGTAATGAAGTATAATAAGAAATTTATAATTTTATCTTCAAAATATTCAAAACAGGATTTGCTGCGTCATATCTAACTTTAGATTTTTGTGGTATTAATAATTCATTTTATGCTTTATTTGCCGATTCTTCTGTATCAGACGCTATTTCGTCGGAACAACTACTCATATTTGACATAAGTCTGACACGTTTGATACCTATTGCTTATTAAATATTCATTCTGTGTGCCAATGCCACTGTCCCTTCCATATCAGGAGAAAACCATTGTATTATATTCATGAAATGATATCATTAGATGAAATTTTGTACAAAATACGTTATGAAAAGATTTATTTGTTCGACTCGCGTAATTTGCAAAACTCACTCACTCCGTTCGCTCGTTTTGGCAAATATTACACTCATCGAACAATATCGGTCTTTTCATAACTGATACGTAAATAACTATTTCAAAATTGAATCCGGTGCGGCTTTAGTCATTTTGACTAGTTTCAAAGATGTACCCTTTTTCCAGCCCCAATTTCCAGGATGTATCGTATATGACAACCATGTCTTGACTTGCAAGTAGACTATGTAAAAATGTTGACTGGCTGCATTAACTGTAGATGGTAAACTTTCAAGTTTCACTGGCTTCAAACTGTATTTCTGGCAACAACTTTTGCAAATGCGAAATATCTGAATTTGGTAATGCATTTAATTTTTACATGTGCTCCGTATAAAGATATTAAAAATGTTAAATAGCTATTGAAAATATTTTCTTTGTTTCGATTGTTGACGCTTTCAAATCTGCATTTGACTCTATTTTTTTTTTCCATCACAGTCATGCAGGATTTCTTCCCCTTTCCGAAAAAGGCAGATGTAGTATCGCAACCGGCTGAATGGAGAAATAGTATATTTTCTCGACAAAATTGATACTTATTACAACTATCTTTTTACATTTTTGATTCAACTTGTGACCTACAATTTGAAAAAAAATTATCGTCGGAGCAATTCAAGTTGAGGTTGATAGCCCTGTTGATTGGCCTCTAGTAGTCAACGTAATTACAATTTTTGTAATATATTTTCTCTGCTCACCTTTTTTATAGGTACCTTCAAGAACATTTACCGTACATAGACTCAAAAAAGACGGGGGTCTGGGGGTGGAGTTATGGAGGATTTGCATCGAGCTGGATACTAGCCAAAGATAAAGATAATGTTTTCAATTTCGCTCTTGCTGTTGCACCTGTTACCAGTTTCATATATTACGGTAAGAAATCCGTATACGCACACAATTATTAATTTCAACATGAAAACTGTACCGTGTCGCCAATTTGTTATTAAAGGCCATGAGCGCGATCACTCAAAAATGTCCCAAAAGTGCAGTTACTTTGAAACAATTTTTTGGGCAGATGAACAAACAATTTCAAAAAAACATTACAGCACGTACATAAATCAACGTTGTACCTTTCTTTTTATACCAAATTCATTTCGATCGGATGAAGATTGCTTAAAATTGTAATGGAAGAGAAATACCACTGTAGCTACTTCCATGATAAATTAAAATAATCTTGTGCTGCCGCAGCCACAGTTACATAAAATCAAACTTCCTCTAGAAGCCTATCGTTGTCTGAAATCGATACGACTAACCGCTTTTGAGTTATCGACTCTTTTACCCTAAAAAACGGCCAAAATGTGATCGCGCTCATGGCCTCTTAAAGAATTTTCCTAGTGGGAAATAATCACAGTGGTTTATATCATCATCAAAATCTAAGAAATTCAATGGAGAGATCAGAGTATATGCAGGATTGTTAAGATTGAATCGCTCGCATGCAATAATGATCGTTGTTACAACAATAACTTAACTCGTCCATTGTGTACCATATCATGGGCCACGACTTGTCAAAAAAGCAGTTACTACATTTTCTACGCGTTTTCTAGTGAGCATTCCATAACGAATATGAAGGAATACAAATAATAATAATAATAATAATGCGCATAATAATAATAATAATAATGCGCATGAGCTTATCTTGCATTTGCTCAGATGCCTTGTGGTGCCCGATCTGATAGTGAGATGCATTAGACAACTGATGCCGATCTGGAGGACTTTCTTCACCATAAGACCTGGTAAAGTCAGAGTTCGAACATAGTAGATGATCTGTAGAAGGAGCGTATTTCAGGGAGATTCCCTCAGCCCTCTCCTTTTCTACATTTTACTACTACCATTGTCCGTTGAACTCAGAAACACCCGTGGTTACAACTGCGGCTCCCCCAGCAACCGGAGGCACAAGGTCACCCTTTAATTTTACATGGATGACCTGAAAATATATGCCTCCTTGAGGGTGGTACAAGAGTACACGCATGCTATCGGAATGGCGCTTGGGAACGACGAATGTGCCACTGTTCATCTCACAAGAGAACGATACGAGGAGTACGGAGATGATGTCCAACTCGTCGACGGAAGCATCCTACATCATCTTGATGCCGTAGAGGCATACACTTATGGGGTCTTCTTCAAGAACATCGAAGACCTTGGCTTATCCAAAAATCTTACCTTCGCTTTTCTCAGGTCGAGTGAGCTGAAGTCGGAGACCGAGGGATTCATAATGGCCTGCCAATATGGTGTCCCCAACACCCGGGTCTACCGTAGTCGCGTAATGGGTATAGAGGTCCTGGACACTGAATGCAGAACGTGTCGTGGGGCTCCTGAGACCATGAGACCATAATGCATTTGCTGTCCGTGTGTCAAGCCTATGCAGTCTCAGTCTATATCCATAGGCATAACGCAGCTCTACGAGTTTTGTACTATCATCTATACTCGTACGGTATAGACTATACACCAGTGTTGCCCTATGCTCCGGGGGATATTGAGTGCGTTGTGGAGAATGAAAGGTGCCGAATTATTTGGAACTACCCATTCCTCACCCTCAGGCAAATACAAGGAAATAAGCCTAATGTAGTCCTCCTTAACCATCAAAGTAGGGCGATATTCGCCACAGAGTTTTCGGTTCCTGGCGAAACGAACATCGTCCGAAAAGAGGAGGAAAAATGGACTTAATATCAAGAGTTACTCTTTGAACTCCGCAGGTTGTACCCAGACCATTCTGTTAAATTGGTATTTCTGATTATAGGGGTCGTTGGACACACTGCTCTCTTATCTTAAAATCATACCGGCTTGCCGTGATGTGGCAGAAATCTTAGCCGGACGAGTACAGAAGGCACTCGTATGGTATAGACGAGACACCGGTGTTACCTCATGCTCCGGGGGATATTGAGTCTGTTGTGGGGAATGAGAAGTGCCGACTATATTTGAACTACTCATTCCCCTCCCTCAGGCAAATACAAGCCAATAAGCCTGATGTAGTCCTCCTCGACCATCAAAGTGAGACGATTTCCGTCATGGAGTTTTAGGCTCCTGGCGAACATCCTCCAAAAAGAGGAGGAGAAACGAACTAAATGTCGAGACTTATTCTTTGAACTCCGCAGGCTCTACCCAAACCATTCTATTAAAATGGTGGTTCTTATTATAGAGATCCTTGATGGTATGATGGTCACACTGCTCTCGAACTTAAAAATCATACCGGCTTGTTGTAATATGGCAGGAATCTTAGCCGGACGAATGCAGAATGCCGTCATGCTTGGTTCACTGCGTCTGCTCAGGGCTCATAATTCTCGGACCCAGTAATTACTTACCCCGCGGATGTGGTTATCTAGGTAAACGAGTCAACGTGCCCTCCGGATGTATCGCGGCTTCGGAGGTAGGGCTTGCCTGGAACATCCTTCTAGGAAAAAATGATTATAAAAATGTAAATGATTCTTGTATTTTTTTCGCTGTACTTACTTATTACTGAACCAACACAAAAATCAACAAGATAACTGGGTAGATCGTTTCAGGGAACCTGCAGGTCAGTAAATGAATTCGCTACAACTGCGCATGCGGACAGCATTCCTTACGTTTGAGTGTTGTTTATATGTTCAAGCATTTGCGCCAACCACATACAATTTATTTTTTGTAAAGTCAACAAGACAATCTTTCTATATCTTGTATGTGAAGTGTCAATATAAGTTTACCTTTAGTTAGAAATAATATTTTTTCATTTTCCCTAAACAAAATAAAAGCATATGGTCGAAAGAAAATGGATAACCATCCCAAATGAATTTTTTTTGCTATCTTTATTAATTTTTTTTTTTCAGACAGTATTTACACGGAAAGATACATGGGACTACCTACACCAGAGGACAACGAAGTGGGATATAAAAATTCTGACGTGACTAGCATGGTGAAAGCTTTCCAAGGACGAAATTATTTCATCATCCATGGAAGCGGAGATGATAACGTTCATTATCAAAATTCGATGCTACTAGTGAAAGCATTGGAGCATGCTGATATTGAATTCAGACAGCAGGTAGATATTTGGTAGTTGATTTTTCACTGTTTTCTAGTACACATTACTGATAATGTAAATCAGCAGTAATCTTGAACAGATTTGTTACTTGGTCAAATTTAATTCGATAATCTGTGGTTCACTGAACCCTGCAAGATTTAGTTTTCTGATCGAGTAGTTTCGAAATTTTTATAAAAAAAATAAACCGACCAAAATTGAGAAAATCTAAAAAATCAAGTACATACCTACCAAAGGCATGTGTGTACATAAGGGTTGAAAGGAAAGTTGAAGTGTTTGAAGGTGTTTGACATTATTGATTGAAAGTTTGATATTGTGGAGAAAATCCGATTCTTGACACGATTTTTTGAGTTTATGACCTTCTACAATCTGAAAATGAAAAAATGTTAATCCAAAGAAATGTAGGGCTAATTAATTAATTTGCCCGATAAGTTACTGCGTTCACAAGACTGCTGTCTTGAAAGAAATTAATTTTTGTCAGTAACGTACCCTACACTGAATTTGCCTATCTGAAAAAATGAGATCGAATTAACAAAGAATACTTCTCTTTCTTTGAAAATTTTTGACGTTTCGGAGGCTGTATCTGCCTCCATTATCAAAACTTCTTGGAAAGACGCTGAAGAAACTGAATATGAATTGCGGTTTTGGAAATAAGATCTTTCTTTGACAGAGTCAAATGAAATCTGTCATACATTCTTTTGACTGACATTTGGTATCTTGATACATAGGGTGTTCGGTATCAATAAATCTCCATTCTCTGTGTTCTTATTTCATCTCTGAGGAGAGGTAACCAGGTGCGGTCCATTTCGATGGAATTGGTTGAAAAGCAGTTGTTCGATAAAAGAATGCACGCAGTTTCTTTTAACTTTCTTTTTTCTTGATTTGATTCTCTCAATAAAATTTTGGTATTATTCCATTCCATCATATGATCGCCATCAGATGTTAGAATATGTTCGGATATTTTCGAACTCGTTATTTTTCGATTTCTGATGTGCAACTTTTATGTTCTTCCTGGCGCACAATAAATGGTCTTGATGTTTCACCTATATAACTCTTACCACGAACAAGGTATGTTGTAACACAATTTTTTGAACATTCACCAGCGTTTTTGGGTTTTGTATGTGTGAGTATTGATCTAAATGTATTGGTTGTTTTAAATGTTGTTCTTACATCATACCTATGGCCAATCCGTTTTATCTTTTCAGACAGTCCAGGGACATATGGTATAATGTTGTTTGTTGGGTGTGTATAGGGATGTCGCATGTCTGTGTGTTGTGTTGTTCGATTGTAAAGTGTAGTACTATTTTCAATTTCATTAATGGTTTTTTCCACGAATTCATTTGGATAAGCATTTTCCCTGAGAACGGACTTTATAAAATTCAATTCTTCTTTCAGATTTTTTGTTGAATTGCAAACCACTTGTGCCCTGTTGTAAAGACATTTGATAATACCCTTTTTTACGCTGGTGTGGTGATTTGAGTTATAATGGAGATATCTATTGGTATGTGTTTTCTTTCTATAAACAGTTGTGTTGACTCGAGATGTTGATTTTTTTATCAAAACATCTAAGAAAGGAAATTCATCATCTGTTTCTGTTTTTAATGTGAATGTTATCGTTGGTTCTTGTTTATTAATGTAATCTAAGAACACTTTCAAGTCATCTCTACTCTGATTCCACAGCAAACACATTATTAACTTACCTCCACCATACTCTGGGTCCATTTTGGTACGTTTCAACGAAAAATTCTTCAAAATATTCCATGAATATATTGAATTGTTTCTAGTAAGTTGTTTTTGAAACAAAAATTGAAACTGATATTCAGAAAATGATATTCCGAAAACACTGTGTCACGTGAATGTTCTGAAGCAATAAGGCGAAAGTGAAAAAATATTGTGTTCATAGCAATATTCTTAATGCAACAGTAATCCGAGCGGTTGAAATGTCTGCGGTGTCACGAGAGTCAGAAATTTCATTGGCTTAAGTGGGCAAACTTGACTGTATATTTTTGTGGTTTTCAGAGTTTTGAACAGATTCTTCCTAATATTGTCACAAAATATTGTCACTCTTCCCTATTGTTGGTTTTCAAAATGATTTTTTTCATTTCTACATACATAATGTCCACACACATAAGTGCTGCATGAAATTATTTTTTTATATGGTCAGACGAGAAAATATTGTGTTGTTATTGATTATTGAAAAAACAATTGATAGAAAAAAATGTTATTTTTTACATATTGTCATGAACTTTATTGACATGGTTGATATATGGAAATCATAAATGTTTTCTTTTTTAGACATACCCAGATGAAGCCCATTCTCTGGAAGGAGTTTCTAAACATTTATATCATACGATAGACAAGTATTGGGCCAAATGTTTCGGACTGGAAGATATTCTAGGATCTCCATGGAACGAAACGGAGAAAAGTCCTTGATGTATCATATATTTAAAAAAAAAAACTTTTTTATAGACAATATAATCTTTTCCCTCAATTTGAAATGACTGTACGGTGTGTTTGTACTCGAAAATTTAATAGTATTACAGTAATTCCCAGAAATTGGTGTTAGCAAGAGCGGATTTACTAATAATAATAATTATAATAATGTTTATTGCTTAGAAATTCAAATACAATAAGACAAAAATTTAATTGACAATAAACGAATGGGTTTCCCAAAAGATTCAAAAGAATCTTGTACGGGAAATGGAGTGGCTTATATATAAAAAAAACAATCATTTATAAATAACATAAAACATAAATAGATATGGTAAATGAATAAATAGTTCCCAATAAGGCGAACCTTTGAAGAGGGAGTAGGAATAAGATACTAAAATCTGAAAATATGAGTGATAGGATTTCATGTTAAAATAGTATTAGATTAGAACATCAAAATAATACTGATTTTGAATGTGGCTTTTCTTTTCAATATCCAGAGTGCTGGTCATAGTAGATAATGCACGGAAAGGCGAGCCTTGTTAGTAGTGAATTTTATCCACGCAGACCATTGCTCCTGTGAAGAGATATTTAAGTTGAATTAATTAAAATGCAGTTGTGTTTGATGGCAAAAAAGAAGAGTTCAGTATTAACAATAGTAAAGGTATTTGTGCGACGGATAAAATAAAAAACAAAAAGTATAAAATTTCTAATAGTACCGTAACCACTTGGTATCTTCATATACAGGTGAACAATGTTTTCGTTTAGGATTATTTTTCTTTTGTTTATATTTCATTAGATTAAGCTATCATATGAATTTTTAATATCGATATATTGATGAACGTGAAGGCGAGGATGGGGGCTTATCCATTGTTTGAGTTTTGATTTGAATAAGTGATGAGAATTGAGCTGTTTTAATTCTTGTGGAATCAAACTATATAATTTGGGTCCCAGGTATGTACAACTTCTTTGCAACGTGTTTTTCTCTGGTCTTGGGATAATGAAGGAATTGTTTTTGTTTCGCGTATTGTAGTTATGATCGATTGCTACCAATGTATTTCTGTGGGATTGTTGCCTCATGATAAATGATAAAAAATGTAGTTTTCGAACGTCAAATAGCTTTTTTTCAAGAAATAGTTCGTTGGTGGGGTAGGTATAAGGTTTTTTGTATATGATTTTTATTATCCATTTCTGAATTTTTTCAAGGTTTTTAGTAAAGTTTTTGGTAGCAGCCTCCCAAGCTAAGATACCATAGTTTAAGTGAGGTTCAACCAAACCATAATATAATATACGAAGCTGAGCAGCTTTCAGAATATTCGACAGGTACTTGAATTTTGATAATGTACTACGTAACTTTCTTATTACAAAATTAATGTGGAAGTCCCATTTCAAGTTGCAATCTATGAACACTCCCAGATATTTGATATTTCGAACCATAGAGATTGTTTGATTATCATCAATTTTAAGAGTGTCATATTTCGGTAATTTTTTTTTTGAGTATGATGTAAAAGGCATAAAGTGGGTTTTTTCGACGTTTATTGTTAGAAGTCGATTTTCAAACCATTCCTTGATTCTTTTAAAATCTCTCTCTGCTTTGACTTTCAGAGTTTTCCATTCCTCGTCTACGTATATAATAGCTGAATCATCAGCAAAACTTACCACATCTCCTTCTAATTGTAGTTTGAATAAGTCGTTTTGGTAACTGAGGTACAAGAGTAATAAAACTCCAAAGATTTTTCTGCGACAAGAAATGTATGACCATCATCTAACAAAATTACTCATAAACTCACTAAAGTGTCCTTCATGACGCAATTGAGATACAGAAGTTCTCGGAAGTTTGACCACAAAGGAGTGGTCAAGACGAGTAACTTTTTCTGTGAATTTTTAGAAAGGCAAGAAGTCATGCGCCGAGTTTCAAAGTGCTACGATTCATTCTTCACTTGTGGCCTTCATTTATCTGTGCTTTCTGTACTAAACAAAAAATTTGGAAAATATTGGATACATTTTTCCGGTTTTCCTTTTCTGTTGTATGAGAGAGTTTCTCAGGATGATACACCCTTTCCGTGGAGAGGAATAATCGCTATGTCATTCTTGAATGAAAATGGGAAGTTGGAGTTCCACAAACAGCAGCCTTATTTTCTCTTTTGCAAAAATCATAATTTCCCGACGAGCTTTGCACCGCCCAACTTCATCTGATTCCGATCTTATTGACTAATGGCCTACTTCGTATATGCATGATTTATTGAAACGTGTGTTGTATCATTTGTTATCTTTGACAAGCAACTGGAGATTTGGCTGCATTCCGCAAAACATGACGCAAAAACTAAGTCTGAGGACATTATCGACGATTTGGTTGATTGATGTGTTTTGATTCGTTCGATGGGGAACAATAAAATAAATAATCAGGTACGATGTTTTGAAATGTTCTTGAAGGTGCGATTTTTTGCCCCTGCAATGCTGAGGTTTCAATAATTTTCGCCAAGGAGTAATGATAGGGGAAAATGGGGTACCAATAATCACCTAAGCACTTTATTTCTTTTTCCTAAAAAGTAAATACCACAATTTGAAAATTGGCATTACTAGTTAAACCCAAGAGAAAGAGAATCGATGGGTCATATGAATAAAGTTGATGAGTGGCTAATTTTCACTCAAATTTTTAAAGAAGATACTTCATTTGATATGCATAAAAATGTAGGTATGAGTTCCATCTTGTGTCCACTCTTTCCGTGAGAATGTCTTCGCTCCTTCAGTACCAATTTTTATTTTTATATGCATTAATGAGAGCGCCCACTCTGTCCACTGAGTATCTACGTTAAAAAAATGCGAGGCTCCTCAGACTCAGCTTCATCAGAACTAGATGTCTACGCAATGGCTGAATTTATGCCAGTTTATTAGCCTACGAAGGCATTTAAGGTTCGAAGGGGAATCAAGAAAAGTAGAGTATCGTGCCTTATATCAGTTTCCCAGAGGTAATGTTCAGTGGATAACTTACCATTTTCCTGGAGATACTGAAGAATATAGGGGCGGAGCCTTGAGTAATGAAGGAAGGATGAAGGTTTCTTTGAATCATGTTGGTGATCCATGATTCCAAATTGGCGTAGAAGAAGATATTGATGCCCATCAATCCCAAACAGTTACCTACGTCATAACACGTATTGTGCAGAAATCAAATGTTTGGATCAAATTTCCGTCCTCACATGACGTAATGCTAAAAATGACTGGTTGGAAAATTTCAATTTTATTTCAGCTATTGGTGCTATTGGTGCTCATGTACTCATGTTCAGTTATTTTGCTAGTATAAATGTGCAGGCAACGTGCCATTCAAATGAATAGTTCACAAGTGTGGATGCTTCTTGGCCAGGATCTGTACATGACACTAGGATATAGAAAAATTTGAAAATATACAACGTCATGCAATGGAACCAGGCTAGTGCTGTTTTGTTAAAAGATTCTTTTCGGGATGCAGATACCCCAGAAGAAAGATCATACAATGATGGAGACTTTCATGATGACACTGAAAAAAATGTGGTACGTTTTATCAATAAATGCCGTTTATTACCTTTCCGTTCATTGGCAAAATAAATTTTCCATCTTGGCAATGAATAAACATTCACTGACGTTCGTAGGTATTTTTTGATACAATGAATTCAAGTTTATTGAGATACATTTATGAACAGGTTTCGTTGCTGCTATGGAAAACTTCATTGAGGTGAGGCAAGGAGTACACTGAAACAATTTGAAATTGTTCATCATATCAACGAATTTAATTCATGGTCCCAGAGCACTGATGTATATATTTTTGGTCATCATATCAATGAATACCTCTTCGTTTATTGGCACAATACATTCTTTGTCGAGTTAATGAATAATCATTAAATGAAATATGTATGTTTTTATTGTAACGATTAATTTAAGTTTATCGATATCAATGATGATCTATTTTCAGACCAACGAACAGGTTTCGTCTCGGTCATTGATCTCGATAAACTTGAATTTATTGTAACAATAAAAAAAAAATTTCATTGATTGGTTATTCTTTGACTCGACGAAAAATGTATTATGCCAATACACGAAGAGGTATTCATTAATATAATGTACCATATTTTTTAAAAATATAATACATCATCGCTCTGGGACCATGAATTACATTCGTTGATATGATGAACAATTTGAAATTATTTCAGTGAACCCCTTTTCTCACTTCAATGAACGCTTGCATAGCAGCAACAAAACCTATTCATAAATGTGAAAAATGATCATCTTTGATCTCAATGAACTTGAATTCGATGTATCTATAAATACCTTCGTTCGTCAGTCAATGTTTGATAATTGTCACGATGAAAATTTTATTCTGTTAATGAACGGAAAGGTAATAAACGGCTTTCATTGATGTAATGTACCAAATTTCTTTCGTTGCGTCTGTGAAAAAGATCATTGAAATCAAGAAAAAAGTACATTGAAACAATGTGTACTGTCATTAAAAAAATGTGATATATTATATCAATAAATGCCGTTTATTATCTTTCCGTTCATTGGCACAACACATTTTTCATAGTGACAATGATTAAACTTTCACTGACTTACGAAGGTATTTATTTATACAATGAATTCAAGTTCAAAGATGATCGTTTTCCACATTTATGAACAAGTTTCGTTGCTGCTATGAAAAAGGTTAATGAGGTAAGGAGAGGGAAACACTGAAACAATTTGAAATTGTTCATCAATCAATGAACATAATTCGTGCTCCTAGAGCACTGACGTAAGAAATATGGTACATTATATTAATAAATACCTTTTCGTTTATTGGCACAATACGTTTTCCATCGAATCAATGAATAACCATTCACTGAAATAAGTATGTTTTTATTGTTATAATGAATTCAAGTTTATCGAGATCAATGATGATCTATTTTCAGATCCACGCACAAGTTTCTATTTTCAATTTCTAGTTGTTCTTCATTGCCGCATATGTTTCTTGCCCTTTTCACGAGAGTTTTCTAATTTTTTGGTCGATGTGGAGTGGTATGAATCAAAGCCCAGGTAATGTTCGATGTGGGTTTTCTTTCTGTAGACCGATGTTCTTATGGAGCCTTCAACCCTGTCGACTTTGACATCCAGAAACGGAAAGACGCCGTTATCCTCCTTGTTTACCTTGTTCACCATGGAAACGGAGGACAACGGCGTCCTTCAGCCACAGGCAGTCCGGGCTTATCTCAAGACATATAAAGTTTCCCTCCATCACTCTAGCTGTTAGTTAACACTTGATAATGATCGGGGATACTGTACCGATTGAAACGTCGTGCTAAAAAAAAATACTACAGACAATGGAAGTTCGCAATGAGAGTAATCAATTCACAACATTGTTTAAAACTTTCAAACAAACGATGGATGAACTTGAGTAGCAATACCTTATCTAAATACAAAATTTGATCCAAATCGATGAAGTCGTTATTACTATAATTAGTAAATTCGTGTTCTTCTAACAAATATGCCTTTATGGATGAACTTGAAGAGCAAAACCCTACATACATGCAAAATTTCATCCAGATCGATCCAGCCAGTCGATAATATTTATATACAGTGTGTTCCACTTCTCAATGAAACACCCTTGTAGCTTCCGCAATTTTTGACAAGGAATAATGAAATTTTCAGGATCGATAGATACACTAGGAATGAACTCACTGCACAAAAAAGGATCAACCAAAGTTATTTGAGGTGCACGCCAGAAGCTATGGAGCCAACCATTTTCATTGTAAAACACACTAGGGGGCTAAATTGACTTGAAATTACATATATACATGTTTCCTGAAAAAATTTCACTCCTGAATAATTCTAATTTGTTTCACTTGCCATGGAAACGCCCCCGTATCTTCAGTAATTTTTGACGTAGAACCATGAAATTTTGATAGATACATAAGATATGAACCCATGTGATTTACACTGCACGCCAGCAGCGTTGGAACCACCCATTTTTCCGGAAAGTTATATTAGGAAGCAAAATTGGCCCGAAATTCCTTCGGATTAGTCTTCAGGATCTCAAATTTTAGTGCTGAAAAATCATAATTTGTCCAACTTCTGATGGAAACGCCCCCGTATCTTTCTTTTCGAAAATTGCGAAAGTTCACCTATTGACTTAGTGGCCTTGCCCCTAATATGCCCTCAGCGGCAATGGAACTAAACTTTTCCAAACACCATAGAATGCATTTCCGATCGAATGTAACAAACGGGTTATAAACTGCCATTGACATTAGTATGTGCACCAAATGTATCTCATTTCAAATGAGCACTTGATTCTGCATGGTTTCGAGGGAACACGAATCCAAAGGAATTTTGGGCCAATTTTGCCCCCTTATATAACTTTCAGGAAAAATGGGTGGTTCCATCGCTGCTGGCGTGCAGTGTATATAGGATGACCCCTTTTGTGCAGTGAGTTTATTTCTAGTATGTCTATCGATTCTGAAAATTTCAAGGTCCTACATCGAAGATACAGGGGCGTTTCCATGAGAAGTGAAACAAATTAGAATTTTTCAGGAATGAAAATTTTTCAAACTTAAAAATTTTTCAGAAGACAGGTGTATTCGTAGTAAATCAGGGGTGCTGATCACGAATCTGAAGAAGTTTCAAACCAATTTTGCCCCCTAGTATATTTTACCGTAAAAATGGGTTTTTCCTTCGCTGCTGGCGTGCAGTGTATATCACGAAGGTTGACCGTTTCTGTGCAGTGAGTTCAATTCTGCTGGATCTATTGATCCTGGAAATTTCATGATTCAAAGTCAAAAATTACGGAAGATACGAGGGCGTTTCCATGAAAAGTGAAATACACTGTATACAGGATGGCCCATCGAAAACGTACCGCATTACAGGCATTACAGGCTGGGAAAGAACATTTCGATAAAATCCGAAAACAGGTCAAGTTTGTTTGTCAGGGGGACACATTTTGACGTAACAAGCATAGTAAAACCTTCAACCCCCTAAGTAGGGGTGTCACCCCAACATTTTTTTCAAATGGGAAGGAGGGTCAAGCGATACCTCTTTAGAAGGGGCTTGTTATGCCCTATATAGTGCTGCTTAGATTTTTCAAATCGATCTACTCTTTCAGAAAATATGGAGCGTTGAAACTCCAACCATCATGTGGGACGAAAAATACAAAAATCGGTTCAATTGTACTTTATTGCAATAAGTTCCTTCAAATGAATTCGCTGTTTTTGCCGATTCGCTGTTTTTGCCGAAGCACAGATTTTTTTAGGCTCATTTTAGAGAGTAAAAAATGAATAGGATTCATTTCTTCACGTTTGAATTAGATACCTGTCGTGGTTGAATTGTTGACTTTAAAATTTATTATTATGGTGTATTCAATTGCAGACAGAGTGGAAATCATTGAGCTTTTCTTCAAAACCAAGAATGTGGAAATCGGGTCGCGGAGTTGTTTAACCAACGGCATCCTGACAAACATGCCTCTGGAAAAATTGTTCGCGACTTGGTGAAAAAATTTCGCGAAACAGGTTCAGTTTATAACAAAAAGAGAGAGCTTGAAAATCCAGTACTAAATGAACCTACGGAGATAGCAGTATTGGGGCAAGTTGCAGTTGATAATAAGCTAAGTACAAGACAATTGGCCATTGCGACGGGTGTGTCTCGTACTAGTGTCCAACGGGTATTGAAAAAATACAAATTCCATCCCTACAAAATTCGCTTAGTGCACGAACTGAATGAAGACGACTTTGATCGTCTCTTGCAATTTTGCAAAATTATGAGTGAGCGAGCGTTACACAATGGTAATTTTCTATTCAATGTGTGTTTTTCGGACGAGTGTTCCTTCTTCCTCCTTGAATTAGTGAATCGCCACAATTGCCGGTACTGGGCTGACACTAATCCAAGGATTTTCCACGAGACACACACGCAACACCCCCAGAAGTTGAATGTATGGGCTGGTATTTTTGGAAATTTCATTGTAGGACCTTTTTTCCTTCCTGGAAATTTAACAGGCGATATGTACTT
The DNA here is from genome assembly GCA_958298965.1 of Chrysolina haemoptera. Taxonomy (NCBI): domain Eukaryota; kingdom Metazoa; phylum Arthropoda; class Insecta; order Coleoptera; family Chrysomelidae; genus Chrysolina; species Chrysolina haemoptera. The sequence goes on along the minus strand of OY282592.1, from coordinate 6,662,495 downwards.
GGATTTACTACAAAATGCTATTGACCAAGCTCTAACAAATATCATTGAGAACGATCCCGCATACCATGAACAGGAACTGATTTTCCAATAAGACGGAGCTCCTCCTCATTATTTCCAAAATGTGCGCAATTATTTACATGACACATTTCCAGGACGATGGACATGACGACGGGGCCCAATAGAATGGCCACCTCGGTCACCCGACTTAAGTCCTTTAGATTTTTTTTCACATCACATCACATCAAAAGCCTTGTTTACAAAACACCACCAGATGCATTAGAATAGTTGCAACGAAGAATCATTTACGTATGTCGCGAAGTGACACCCCAAATGCTTCAGAATGTACGACAACGGTTTGAAAATAATTTATACCACTGTATGCAGGTTGACGGACAGCAATTCGAACATTTACTTGACTAATAAATGAGTTTTGAGGTACAATTGAATCAATGTTTGCATTTTTCGTCACACATTATCGTTGGAGTTTCAACGCTCCATATTTTCTGAAAGAGTCGATCGATTTTGAAAATGTAAGCAGCACTGTGTAGGGAATGACAAGCCCCTTCTGAGGAGGTATCGCTTGACCCCCCTTCCCATTTGGAAAAAATGTTGGGGTGACAACCCTACTTAGGGGGTTGAAGGTTTTACTATGCTTGTTACGTCAAAATGTGTCCCCCTGACAAACAAGCTTGACCTGTTTTCGGATTTTATCTAAAAGTTCTTTCCCAGCCTGTAATGCCTTGCGGTACGTTTTCGATGGGCCACCCTGTATACAAGAATTGCTCGTTTAAAGATATGAGATATTATTGTTATTATTATTATTATTAATATTATTTTAGGTACGTATAAAAAATTTACAAAGTTCACCACAACATTATTTCGCCTTGGAATCACATCCAAACCGTGATAAAAGAGATCGCGAGAGAAAAGACAACAATTAGACCCATCCTCAGCCGTTATCCCACCCGCATATCTCTCGAAAAGGGATAAGGAGTTGGCACAACATCCGCAGGGAGCGCTAGGCGCGGCGTCCCGGCGAACCCTGCTGCAGTATTCGTCCGGTACCCGATCACGATGCACAGCGTCGCGACGCTCGTAGTCGGCCTTCCCATACCTGTAGTGCCAGTGCTGGACCGTCAATGCACCTGTTATGCCTAGTGGTGTCAGTTTCTAGGTCTGTTTTTGATTTGTTCGTTTCAGTTCTCGGGATTCTCATTCAAATGTGTCTCGGACGCACACTCGAAAGTTCGCAGAGACGCTGAAAAGTGAAAGGTGAGTGTCTGGAGCTCTCCCACTTGTTCTTCTTCGAGATTTCCAATGAATCCTACTGGGAATCGTTCAGGAGATCCGTCACTGAACGTCGACTAAAGCAAGTTCACTTTGATGAAGGTTTTCATTCATTATTTTGGAAAAAAATGTGTCTATTTTTGTTGTTTCATGCGACAGTTCAGCCCACTATTCCTCTGCAACACTGGGGTGGGGGATGTTGGAACAAACTTCATTCACATACCTCATTATTGACATACAATATTCAATGTTCAACTGAGTGTCCTTTGAAAGAGTTGAAAACAGAATTTATATTGCGCATATAACGAAGTTTTCAAAGCCGATCAAGCAATAATTCAAACGCTAAAATAATTTGTTCAAAATATACATGATGCTCATTTTGAGTATCTCTTCAATGATAAGAGATTCTTGTAGGCTAATAAAAGGTCGGTTAATGAAAACTGCGAAGTTTTTGAGTCACATATAAGCGACCACATAGCACTAATGTTGAAAATTGTGATTGTACGGGCACAATAGATGAAGGAACCACTAAAAAAATAATTAGAATTTTCTCTGAAAAAAATATGTTAGAGTTTCAATAAAGACAATATGCTATATTTCTGTGCTCGAGTAACAATATCAATGACTACCTCAGACTGTATATGAAACTAATCAAATGGGCTTCAAATGCAAACTGTTCAAAACAAAAAACTTCTTTGAAAAATACCAATGAAAATATGAGTTGATGAAAGAATCAACAAACAAGTAACTGAATTGAGAAATAAACAACATAAATAGAATAGACACTCTATCAAATTAAGGCAAATAACTGTGGCATAGAGTAGCGACAAGCTATATATAGGGAAGAAAAAATCATGACCAAAAATGTATCTCATACATTATGATATAATTGGTGTTGATACCACAATCATTTATCAACTATTTCACAACGTGTGTTCATGAATAAATAGACTTTTATTTTGAATATGAAAAATCCCTGGCATACAAAACACCAAAACAAAACTTTCAACACTAATTTTTGTTGATCCTGTCAGATCCTGTCAGAAGGTGGTTCAATTATAAGCAATTCGAAAAATTGAAATCCAACAGGCATGGATAAAATTTCTTTAAGATTATTGAAGTTTCTGAATCCATCGCCGTTTTATTGAATAGATATATAGAACTAGCGAATGTTCCAGATGATCTGATGCTAGGAAAAGTGATTCCAATATAAGATATATAAAAAAGTTATCTACAAGCAGTTGAAAATTATAGACCTATAAATAATACTACTCAGTCATCTTTTCAAACTAATCGAAAAAAATATCGCGAATAGATTATAGAATTTTCTCGAAAAATAGAAAATACTATCTCCTTTTCAATTAGGACATCGCTCAGAATATTCCACTATATAATTTACTCAGGCTGTCCATGGACATCTAGTGGAGGCAGAAAAAAAAGTAGCTGGTGTTTTCTGTGACCTGACTGCAGCCTTTGACTGTTTGAACAATCAATATCTCCTTAAGAAACTATTAAGACCTGTGATCTGAGGAAACCTACTGAATCAGGTCAGGAAATCTAACTATGCCACTGGATTCAAAATAATTTCTTATAGTTGTTACGAAAATATCATGAAAATATTTTGTTTCCTGACAGAAATATCGTAATTTAAATTTGAATTAGGTTATCCAAATATTCCTAATGACTAATCTTTGTTGTTCTGTTTCCTTTAACCACGCCTCAGATACAGATTGATATTGAAATATACAGGGTGGGTCACGGTCGATGATACCTTAGACGTTTACAGAGAACGGGACATAGGATCATTCTGAAAATTTGGTTTCCCAAGTAGTTGCTCGTGGTCTATCGATCTAAAATATTTTCAGCAATGCAGCGTTGCCGCTTATACCAGAAAGTAGCAGCATCTTTGTTATTTCAAATCGGTCACCCTGTATATTACCGCATTTTTGAACTTGTCATTCCTTTTTGATTATTTCTGCCCCATACTCCCCTATACCTATCTCCAACGGTTTTTGAGATATTGGTTATTTTCCATATTTTTATCCAAAACATAGCTCGAATTGAATGTTTATTTCTGCGGTATTTGGATTCTTAGGAAGTTGCAATTTTGTGTTTAGTTCATCAAGATCATGTACATTGATTCTGTATAGAGAAGTTTGTTCTGCGTTATACAGGGTCGTTCAAAATTCATGATCTTACTGCTAGATACGAAAAGGGTTGAAAGTGCGTTTTTTTAAATGGAATATCCTGTATATTATGAAATATCCTGAAAGATGACTAAATTCCCTTCGAATATATATCATGTTCCTATACCTAAATAGCCAGAATTCCGAGATAATAGCAATTTTCACTTGTAATCTCCCAGGTGCTTGAATTATTGCCCAAAATTTTTCGAGTACAAATTTAATTTTTCGTACGAATTTTCTCGCTTAACGGATTATAGTCCGTAATATGATCAGTGATAAGGCACTCAACATGAACGTACGCGCAATTTCACCTATTCAGCTAGGTTTGTCGAACTGTAACTGAAGCTCTCGTCATTGAAGAAAAACGTTTTAATCAGACAACAAATCAAAATTTCGCTTTCAAATGGATTACCTTGTAGTCGATGTGGTGGAATGGTTTAAGATAAAAAGGGTGCCATTCTCCATTAAAATTGAGAAATGTGATTTTTTTGTAATATCTAACAGAAAACAACTACTTCCCCAACTGAAGCCACGCTGGACATTGAACTACATCTGATAGATATTGTGAACAGATTAATAATCCAGTAACGACAGACAAACTCGAGCAAAAAGTGAAGAATGAATTGTAGCACTCTGGAACTCGGCACATGACATTAGAAAAAGAATTGTTTATCAAAAAATCAGGGGTGGAACCTAAAAAATTTTGCATCTAAAAAAAATATAATTTTCAATGTTGTTTCAGAAAATATGAGATTTATCAAAAAACGATTTCGATAGGTTGAGAGATAATTCAATTCTCCACAAGAATGATTCTCAGAAAACTTGGTTTAATGCCGACGTCAAATTTCATGATCCCATAATCCCGGCAATTTCTTCAGTAAATGTTGAAAATAATCGCTCAAACATATCCTACATAAAAAATGGAGTATGTGATTTCAAGCTTCAGGTTTGCACTTCACAATAGTGTCATTGAATATTTATATATATATAGAACTAGACTTTATGCACAACTGAGTTTTTAATAATGTGTGACGATTACCTTTAAGATTATCTCATAACTTGTTTTTTAATATGTTTAATTACTGTACACGTCTTTTTATATCATCTATTGCAATCAATCTCATCAACACCTTTCCCTGATGATGACAATAATACTTGTCCAAAATTTTGGAATGAAGTGTTATAAGAGTATACTTCCTGCATGCTGCCTGCTTACACAACAAGTTTCCCTAGCTTGATCTTAACGAGTCAGCAAAGACTACCTCTCTCCTATATATATATATATATATATATGCAGGATATGAATAAGCGATTATTTTCAACATTTAGTGCAGAGAATGCCGATTTCATGGGTAAGTTGAAAATGAGGCAGGAGTAAAATAAAGTTTTTTTTTGGATTGTATAAGTAGGACCAGTCACACTATACTTTGAAATTGTTGCATATAGTCCAAAGAGGGTATGGGTTGTTGCTTCAGTATAATAATTCCATATTTACTAGATTATATTTGCATGAGAAGGTAGGAGTCTTCAGAAACGATATGAACTTTTCCTTTTCCTTCTCCGATCATTTTCAGCAGAGTTATGATCAATCCAACATTCGGTTCCGCCAGAACTTTCAGCGGCGGGTAAGGGTGAACCTGAAATTTGATGTCGGCGTTGAATCACGTTTTCTGCAAAAATGAGAACATTTCATAAGAAATTACTGGAAATAATTTTTGTGGAAAATTGAATTGGTAAACAATTTTTTTTTTGTGCTTATCATGGTTCCAAGTACTAGCGTACCAACTTTGGTGGTGCTACAATCGATTCTTGTCTCAAAATCCAATCGTACTGGATTATAACTGAAATTGAAAAATCTGTTGTTTTCATTGAACATTCAAATAAATAAATGGTTTAGGTTAATTCGCACATTTAGGACAACAAAGAGCTGATGAAATATAACTGACCATCGCTTAGTGAATCGAATAAAGTTTTCAATTTTCACTCAAATATTTAAGTTGAGTAATTTCAGCTGGTTCAATTAGATTCATGTCGAAAAATAAAGCACTCAAACTGAACTTTCGTGTTAAATTCGGAACGTAAATATCCAAATTCAAGTCGTTAAACTTTCAAACAAAACCGTTTTCGTGGAGAGTAAAAACCGAATTCGCTCATAAACGATGTTATATTACCCCCGAAACGTCAATTCCAGTTATGAAAACTATGCCAAGCACTTTCCTGAATTCAGTCTGAAAATCAATTAGTTGACAACCTCGGAAATATCAATCTAAGATTTTTGAAATTTATCCCTTTTGGGTTTGAATAATTTATTTCTATAACCTCCAAATGACAATCTGATTTATTTTAACATTAATTAGGATTATAATATTATTATCTGCACCGGAAAGAGTAAACAATTTACTTTTACGAAAAAAATCAACACATAATGCTTGTCAAATTTTCAGAACGATATTCGAAAAAATCATCAGTTCATTAATTGAGATCATTGCATGAAAGGCTATTTTCAAACGTTTTCACGGAGTTGTTATTCTGTCAACCTTGGCTCCTCCTGTCAATCATTATAATTGTGTCGATTCAGTTCATTCCATTGAATTACGTTTCGGTTTCATAACAGCGTATCTATGATTGAAATATCGATTTCATATGCATTGTTTTCATAAGAATTGAATTGGGAAAGAATTGAACGATGGACGAAGACATCAACACACAATAATTGAATCTGAGATCATCTGGCAAATTTTTGGTTAATCTCCACTTTTATTCTCATTGGTATTCTCCGACAGGAGAGCAAAATGAAATAATTGATAAATATTATAGATTGAATAAAGCTAGCTCTAAAAGCTATGTGATTCATTACTGGCAAAGAAATCCGTATAGAGTCTGATCATTTAGTGTGCAACAAATGGATTTTTTTTAATTAATTGCGCAACTAAAATACAAACTCTTATTGCCGAAAGTTGGTATGGATGTATAAGATAATCATATAAGGTTCACTTAGAATGATTCAAACATCATGAGAATATAAAAATGGTAGGTAACAATTTCTTCTCGAACATGCCTTTTATGATGTCAATGAGTTTTTCAACGGTAAATTCTAGAAAAACTCAATAATACAAATTATGAGCTAATTTCAATATCTGTCAGACTTTAAATGTGCGATTGTATCTCTTTTTTGTGCCTATATTTATTTTTGTATTTGTTTTACGTACAACTTTTAAGGACTTGTGTAAACACTTTTGTGTTCTAGCACAAATACATAATTTTGAATTTTGATTGAAAGGAGCTTGATTTCAAAAAATTCACCAAAATGTTATTGGGAAAAGTTGTTTGTTAGTTTTTTCAATTGATGCCCCTTTTTACCCATTTAAAGCACGCCTCAGCTTGTGCAACTCAAACTTAAAAAACGCGCGTTTTTTTAAGTTACCATGGCTACATCAACAACTCGAGAACCGTGAAGTCCAAATGACAATTTTGTGTTTTGATTTTTGTTGAAAAATACGAATAGGATATTCATAAAATCTGTTGTGGAATTATCTGCGGCTGAAAGACAAACTTTAGTCGCTATTTTCCATCGTTCAAGATAATTGATCTGACAGAAGTACCTTGTAACATCAAATAAAATATTAGAAACAAATGCAAAACTTTCATGCAAACATGTAAACGAAAGGTATACTGATGTCACATCACGAATTCAACTATTTTACATTATAAGTTTTTATTTCCATTATTTGTAATGATGAAACCAGTATTTATGATTTCAGAGTGTACCAATTGAAAAAATAACGTAAAGTATTCATGGATAACTGCGCCGTCGTGCTCGAAAAATCATGCGTGTTTGAAAGACCGTTTTATCTACTCATACTTTAATATATTCTTCAAAATATGAGATGTATTTGAATGTGATAACAAAATTAACAAATAAAAATTGATTGGAACACAAAATATTCAGAATGATGAAAAAAAATTAAATGATTTGTGGAAGAAAATATCGACACGTCTCTGAACGTGCACCTTCTCGATTAATGCGTCTTATTATTCGAACATAAAATTCACTAATAGTAGATAGCCATACATACTTGCTGGAATATTTTTATAATGAAATCGTATCGGATTTTTAAGTTATTAAAATCATTGAATAGTGTATCCTTTTTGCTTTGAAAGTACCGATAATCTGTTTGGTTGAGATTTGGCAAACGAGGAGGCCAAGGTTAATTGGTATCCCTCCCGATCATTTATCGTTGAATTCCCACACCGGGATAAAAAATATTATTTGCGTAGAATCGCATTATTTCAGTTAATATACCTAAAGATGAATTTGTGAAGCAAAACCTTTTCACAATATGAAATTCGATTCAAATCATTAGAGCCATTTCCGAGATACAAAATATATCCCAAGTAGCAACATTTGTTTTATAAGAGTTTAATTAACTGCTATACAGCATATCTCATAAAACTACGGATATTCTATAACGCCTTTTAAAGCTCTAATACAGTACGTAAATAACAAAAAAAACAACAAAAAAAAATTTGGGTTCTTTAATATAGAGCTTATAACTGATATCCTCTCTATGACATGTCCTTATGTGGTAGTTAAAAAACTATTTTATAAGTATGTGTTTCAGATTATTTATACAGCCTGTCCAAATATGCGGTTTACAATAATAATCATATTTTTTGATTAATTGATATAGTTCTTTGATAAACATTCTATATATATGATTAATTTTATGAAAATTTGTTGACATTTAATTGTTATTACAAATCTCCCAGGTGTTCGTAGAGAAAATCAGAGCCTGTCCGAACCACCTCAGCTCCGTGATGGCGGTGGGGATCTAACTTCGGGGCCGCTAGATCAATATTGATATCTACATTATCATAACTAATATTTCTTTTTGTAAAAAATGATATTTGCGAATTTTGAAGTTGTGTTCAATACCGTTGCAACAAACATGAAAGGGATTACTTGAAAAAAAATCCACGTTGATTTTACGACTTGATTTTTGCGTTAACCAGCTAAGACACCGCCCGTAGCCTAGCGTTCACTAAACCACGGGCGCCATCTGAATTTCAGCCCCTCAACCAAAGCAATACCCAAAACTTGCGTGATGAATTCAACCACTGATACAAAGGAAGAAATCTGCATTATTCATAATGAGCTCGTCAAGAGATAAACAAGATGACCTGCCCTACCAGGACGACGCTCATTGCCATAATCCTATACAATAGGAATAATTAGGTCGAAAATTTTTCAGAAAACAACTACTTTCTTAGCTAGTACCATGACGAACGTTGAATTACATCTAATGAATTTCCGCGCACAGTTCCTACGAGGATGTCTCCGCAATTGCAAGTAGCATAGAAATGTTCATTGAAACATTTGGACCACCTACAGATCGATTTCTGGCTTCTTGCTCATTGTGAATAATGCAGATTTCTTCATATTTATAAAAGTGTTTGGGGTTAATATAATTTTTTTTAAGGAAATCGTGAATATTAAAAAACGAACTTTTAATACGAGGTATTATTTTGGTATCAATGCATAAACTTTAATTGTGAAAAACATTGTTTGGTAAATAGTTTTCCTGAATTTTCTAAAATTACGGTATAATTTCTATGTTTTTTTTTCAACTACCGTATTTTTTTCTATACCTACGTGCCGTTGGATTGTTATTCGATAATTTTTTGCAGTTTTTCCGATGTTCCTTCAGCATTGTTTCCATGAATATTTTCGTGAAGGCTTTGTTGTGTTTTCTTGGTGGGCTTGAAAGCAGTTTTTGTTTTGAGTTTCCCCATGAGTTTTCTAATTCTATCTGTGACCCTAGTGATATTAGGTAGGTATGCATGTGCAACCGTTTGAGCCTCCTCCTAATTGAAGAGTTTAGCTTCAGGTCACGACCCCTACCGGGAAATATTTAAAACTCTATGACCAGTGTTTGTTTACAACTGAATTCGTGAACATCACAGTTATTATTCAAGAAAACTAATATTTTCACTTCAAATTAACACTCGGGGGATATGAAAAAACACTATAGAGATATAAAAAAACACTCGAGGGAGTACAACAATGAGTCGAACAAGATGAAATTGAACTGAACTACAAATGACAATGATTAGCGTATTCCACAAGAATATTTTGATAACACTTCAAACTGATACGTGAGGGATATATGAAAAACCACTCGAAAGAATCAAAACACTAAGACAAACACGATAAAATGGAACGAAACTACAAATGACGATGATTTCACGTTTTCATGTTAACAAACAACTGTGCTTAGGCGCCATTTTCCTGGCGATAGTAGCGGCACAATGCATCGGTCGATTTACTCTTCAATTTTTACTGAAAGATGTCTTCTGTTTCATGGGCTTGCTGATCTCCGCTACACTTTATCTACCTATTCGATCTGAAGGCTACTTTATTAAATATACGCCCAACTGATGATGATTATACCACCAGTAACAACCAGAAAAAGTATTCACAGCCGTTTTTGTTTACATTCAAAATTCCAAAAATTCAAATATAAATTTTGGCTAGGCACTGTATATTTGTTCTGATCAGTGAACGTTTTTTTTTCGAATATTATTGCAATACAGTTATGATGTATTTGAACATAGCTGTAGTGACTAAGTCGTTTTCATCCTAGTATATTTAACTTCTTTCGTAAATCCTGTATACTAAAAGTTCTAGATTAACGGCAGACTATACGAGTCCATCTAGACGCTTCATTTGAATTTCGTTGAAATGTCTCCCTAATCTCGGAGCACATTCATTCACTGTGGGAGCCATTTGAATATTTTCGATAAATAATTCATGTATGCTGAGTAGGACTGGCTGATGTTTTTATTACGTCAACTCGATTCAAATAAAATAATCCATTAAGAAAATGATGAATATAGTATTATGGTGTTGATACTTTCTATAAATAACTCTGTTGAAGATGTATAATCCAGTAACGACAGACAAACTCGAGCAAAAAGTGAAGAATGAATTGTAGCACTCTGAAACTCGGCACATAACATCTCGGTATCATGTATTATTAGAAAAAAATGTTTACCAAAAAATCAGGGGTGGAACCTAAAAAATTTTTCATTTAAAAAAAAATATTTTTTTTTTTGTTATTTCAGAAAATATAAGATTTATCAAAAAACGATTTTGATGGGTTGAGAGATAACTCAATTCTCCACAAGAATGATCTTCAGTAATATCTCATGAAATATGCTCGTTTTCTCAGAAAACGTGGTTTAACGCCGATGTCACATTTCATGGTTGCGCTAACCCGCCACTGCCAGTTCAGGCAGGGTCTAAAATTAGATTTGTCTTAACTTTGTTAAAAATTATAGTGGGAGGAAAAGAAAAAGTGCATATCGTTCCTGAAGACTTCTACTTCCTCATGCAAATATAACATGTGAGTATCTGAGTACCTGAATGTGTTTTTTCCACTTCACATAACCCTTCTACGATATTTACGGATGAACTGAAAGTCATGGATATTTTAGTTGATATGAAATAATTATACTGGAGTAGGAATCAGTACCCTCTTTGCACCATATGCAACGATTTAAGACTGGTGATAATCCCATAAAATCTGTTGTGGAATCATCTGAGGCTGAAAGACAAACTTTAGTCGCTATTTTCCATCGTTCAAGATAACCTCTTGGGAGGTATTCATGTTGAGAAGGGGGAATATTCTTCATGAAAATTGAAAAATGAAAAATAAGATTTTTTTATAATATCTAACAGAAAACAATTACTTGCACGGCACAAGCCACGCTGGATATTGAACTACATCTGATAGATATTGTGAAAAGACTGAAAAACTGAAAAGAAAAGAAAAAATATGAAAGTGAAAGTTCGTAGTTAGATTATAGATTATATATTAGGGACTTTCGTGCTACAAGCCTCTACACCGCGACCTTTTCAGATCTATTGTGTTTGTCCTCGAGATTATTTAGAGTTCTTTGTCTAGCCCTGTCTTCTTTACGAGACTTCACAGGCTAGTTTTTAGAACTCCCATGAATCTGGGAGCTCTTGGTATTTCTTCTCCCAGCGTTAGAAACCTTTGCCTTGACAAGCACTCGCAGTGGCATAGTATGTGTTCTGATATTTCCTCTTCTTCCCGACAGAACCTGCATAGCATTTCTTCTGCCAGGCCTATTGTACTCATATGTTTGTTGAGCCTACAGTGCCCTGTGGGAAGTCCTACTAGTAGTGTTCTGGCTTAGTAGATAGTCTGTGAATGTTGGCTGCGGTTGTTTGATAAACTCTTTGGCCTGTCTCATCCCTGGTGCATTGTTCCACCATTCTTGAGACTTCTGTTGAATCCATGATTTGCTGTTTGTTATTAGTACAGCTTTTGCTATACCGCAATACGGTTCTTGGCCATTCAGGGCCTTACTTGCTCCTTCTCGGGCTAGTGTATCGGCCTCTTCATTGCCTCTATAACCTGTGTGTGCTGGTACCCAGGCTAGTGTCAGTCTGTTCTGACTGCCCAGCTCTTTTAGGGCTTCTATGCAGTCCCAAACAAGTTTTGAGGTAACTTGCATTGAGTTGACTGCTTTTATCGCAGCTTGGCTATCGAGTATATGGCAATGTTTTTTCGTGAAAAATCGTGCCTTATTAGCTCTTGTGCACAATGGTGTATTGCAACGATTTCCGCTTGAAATATCGTCGCATGTTTGCCCAAGCTCAGTGAGATTTTCATCTTCGGCTTGGTTCCGTAAATGTCGGCTCCTGCACCTTCATCCGTTCGCAGTTTGCAGATAGGGAGAATGTTATCAAAAAATATCACTCACAGAAATCGTTCATTTCATTGAAGCAAGGTTCGCTTCTCTCGCATTTAATCCCCAATACATTTTGGTCGACGCAAATCTATTTCGCTTTGCCAAGCTCTTCAGGGAGATTGATAGGATTGGGAAAAACATCAGGGATGGATATGAGGAAAATACAGTGTGGTATTTTTAACTATATATTCTTCATTATATAATACGTTTATCCCGATGATTAAGTGTGCTATTTGGGTGGTATCCCCTTAACTAAACCAGGACCTCTGCGCAATATATTATTTTCTGAAAGTTTTCTGGAATCAGTTATTTTGCTTCTCCAGCTCACCACACTATAAATGGAACTAAAAATCATCTACCAAGTCACCGCTTATAGAGAAATCAAGAATTTTTCGAAACTCGTCGAATCACAGAAACTACAAACCAACAGAAATATTAAATGAAGTGTTTCTATCAATTGTTGAATAGAGTGTCGAAAAGCAACTGCGGGTTACATCAATTCTCTCTTGTCAGATAATAAACATTTCCTTTTTACCAGATAAATCAGCCAATAACATTGTAAACAGTGATATATTATGAGATAGTTTGATTCATCGTGCATGCCAAACCACAGAGGTCGAAATTAAATCAACAGAAACAATGATAAGCAAGAAAACTGAAGTAGTTACAGATGAATAAACAAGGAAAATATGGGCAATTGACAAAGATGTAAGTAGTGAAGAATTACGTAATGAGTTCTCTTGGGGAAATTTTATTGTTGAAAATCTCCAATAGGTATCTAGACATGAAGACTGGCAATTGTAAAAATTATACCGTTATACCGGGTCGGTCCACGGAAGGTGGCTCGCCCCTATAACTTTTTTGTTTTTGAAGATATTGAAATAAAATTAGAAGGATTTTTATAATACATAACACTTCATTTTTTGACAAGTGATTCAGCTTCATGCAACTTCCGGTCTCACCGGAAATAATATAAACTTTCGATTTTTAAATGAGACACCCGGTATATTTTCACTTTTTTTGTCTCCATATGACATTCTGAATACAACCACGTTTTATTTGTTAATTTTTGTCACAATTTTTTTTTTATTTTGATATTTATTTTTGACTCTAGAGGGCTATGAATACATTCAAATTATAATTTTGGTTTTAAAGTATTGGGAAAAATACAACTTTACGGTTTTTGGTTGAAATGCATCTGCTGGGTAAAATTCAATTTTTGAATTATTATTACTATTTTTTTTTAATGGCAACATAGTGGCTCTTCCGGTTAGAAAAAAGAGCTTTTTATTACGATTAAGTTGACACCGCACACTATTAGGTGTCGAAGAAACTTTCATCAACAAACTTGAAAATATTATGATAGATCTTTTTTTTTTGAGATTGTAATAATATTACAATTCATCGAGTAACATGTGACCAACACAAATGATATAACAAAACCATCAATTCAAAAACTAATATCTCCTTGTATAAGTGATATTATTAACATGTTTTTCAATCAATAGCGTACACAATAGTTTCTTAATTTAGATTTGGAGAAGTGAGGTAAGATAACATATCGACAAGTATTTTTTTTCCTACGAGCGTGCGGAAAAGTTACTTTTCGTTTTGAAAGTTGTACTTTTCCGTACGATTTTTGTAATGTTGAAAATGATGATATTCAGGACTAACTAAATGATCAATGTAATTATTCTGTCTTGTGTGTCATTTTGTAGCATTATTATAAAATCTTGTTTATTGAAAACTTTTTTTTTATGAATAAGCTGGACAAAAACCTAACCTTACCTAAATACTTAACTCTTACGGAAAATGTCTTTTCCGCCCTTAACGGCTTGCCCGAACTCCGCTCCGCGTCGTTTGTGCAACTGCCGTCGCGTGCGGAAAAGTACTACTTTGCGCACTTGTTAGGCAAATAACTATTCAATACACCTCAACTACCTTGTTATATCAGTTATGTAGGTTACAGGTTATCCAATGTATTTGAATCTCATTTTAATCTGAAATAATGTTTCATTTTGAGAAAGATCTTAAGCATATTTTCGAGTTTTTTCAACGAAAGTTTGTTTGGAGCGGTATCAACATAATCGTAATGAAATTTACAAAATATCCATTTGAAAAAATTAGTATTACAAATTCTAAAATTGAATTGTACATACAAAAATGTTAGAACTTACTGAAGATGAGTTACTTCTCAGAAAATGCAGTTTTAGGTCTTGTATACGACCTATTCACCGTGATAGTGTCGTATTATTTCACGTTAAATACAAACTTATTAGTGGCGAAGTCAATTAAGGACCTAGTCAGTTAACAAAATGACGAGTACAAATTTACTTGGAACCCTAGGTGAATTTGTTCTGGGAAAATCGGATTACGCAGTATTTTGGGAACGGCGTACAAAAAATCCTCGATAGCAAGATCGGATATCGATTCGTAAAAACCATCAAAACTATGAAAATATGAATCTCTTTTACAGAACATTTATGTCTCATACAGATCTTCCAAATTTCATTTCAATATCTGCAAAACTAAAAAAGTTATGGGGCGACTTTCCGTGGACACCCGGTATATCCAAAAAAATAAAAAATAAACTTCAGTGATGACTGACTTTCTTCCATTTCACAATTTATTTATTGGCCATCGTCCAACTTCAAACCACGAAACTCCCCTGGGATGAATACATAAAACAAAAGAGCTTCATCAGAGCGAATGTCCCAAACGTCGTCATGTGATATAGGTACATAAAGTTTTTATGAGTCATAATTTTCCGCCGAAAATAATGCATAAATCGATGGCTCAGAATATTTTGTTTGTCATAAAAGTTATAGTGAATGCATAATGTGACCAGTACTCCGAATTAACGGATTTAAAATGAAATGCGTTTTTAATGAAGTTAGTTTTATTGGTGACCTGCATGAAAGTAGCGAAAAAACACCAAAATTCCAAAATGTTGAAAAGTGAGTAGGAGGATTATTTAATTGCGAATCAACACAGGCGAAGGATTTAGAAAGGGTCATTAAATTCAACTTTCAAATGTTTTTGAAATACCGTGTTATATTTTTTATTCCAAAAATGGGGTTGATATTCCGTAATTCGGCCAGACGCAAGTACCATGTTATTATTTATCATAAAAATACACCAATAAAAAATTAAACGAAAGTAATACAAAATATAAAACAACAACAAAAATTAATTGGCGCTGCTTTTTCAGCTGCAGGAAAACTCAGAAAATCCTGCAGCACCACATCATCTGAAGATCCCGATCTGCCAATGTCCTCTCTCTCTCATAAAATAAAATATAGGGCGTCTCCAGAGGCTCCAATATATTCAAGACATCGTCAGAACATTCAGTGACACAACTATCATCAAACTTAAACCATAGTCCGTTTTGTCTTTGGCCAAAGCGTAATAATGACCACATTCAACGACAGAACCACAGTAGACAATGACTGCATAAAGATTAATTAAAATAATAGTGGTCCGCTGAATTAAGGTGCTCATCTATTTCGAACTTTCGTAGGAGTTTGGTGCTTCCGCCAGAAATTGAAGAGCAGAGTAATACATGCCTGTTGCAACTTTTATCCAATTTAATCCTGGAATAAGGATTTTTTTTAAATGTTAATCATATGATGTCCCGTTTTAAATTTTTACATGGTCCTATGGATACATGATATTTTTATGGTCTGGCTCTTGTACACCTGACGAGTACGCACTGATGATGACTTTATAGTCGAAAGCGCTTTGCTATGATTTTATAAATAAATTTCTGCACGAAATACAAACCTTTTCTTCATCCAATTACATTGAAACGTGCACACAACTTGACAATTTTCAAATATGTTATTATCTGATAATGGGACAACTCTGTATGTGGATTTAGTTTAATCTTCCTTCTTGTTGATTGAAACAAATGCCGAGGTGTTAAAAACGCTTATTAAAGTCGAGATTCCAACGAAGACAATGAGCACTCATAAGGTGAAACAAAAAAGTTATAAACAAAGTATTTCGATTTAAAATTAGGCTTTTTTCATATTTAAATTTGTTTAGAGTTGAAATATAAATTATTTCCCTTGGAAAAAATTACAGTTTATTCAAAATACAAAAAAGGATGTTTCCGCCAAGTTATATATTTTTTTGAAAATTTATGAAAATTAAAAACAAAAAATTGGTATTTATTTTTTTTCTCGTTGATTCTGCGGTAATATTGAAAAATTATTCACTTTCAGATTCTTCAATTGTATACAACTTCTTTATGGAACTTTTTTCGACAGAATGCAATCAAAGCCTCAAAACGTATATTTAGCTACCCCACCTTCCTTCCGGAAATTTTGCTTGGTAAAGTCTAAATTAACTTAAAATAATTTACCTTAAATTTTCCGACCATCCAGATACTGCTGAGAATTTTTTGTTTCAGAAATGATTGGCCTTGTTCTATTAGCACATAATTACACATACACCATATTTCATTTTCCCATTTCCTTCATCACGTACAGCAAATCAAAATTGTACGCTAAAATACAGAAAATCTCCTGCTTCAACCTATTACGGCATTCGTTGCATGACGTTAACGAATCCCTATCCCCCAACTTGTATATTCAGAATATTTCCTGATTGAAATGCCACTTCGACACCAATTTTCATAATAGAATTACCAGCTATTATATCGTTTTCCTGGAGAAACCGTCTGACAGTTTATTGGAAAAATGCGCCCGGGAATTGCTGTGATATATGGGACGGGACGACATAATACCTGGATCGCTGCATTGTTACCCGAGGTTCCGTCAGCGAGTAGTTATATTCACTAGTATTTTTATTTTTTTTTATTTTTTCAATGTAAAGGCTTCGTAATGGAAAACTTTTGAAATCGTCTATGAGCAGAAATTTCAAATAATAAATTCGAAAAATGGTTGAAAAATTATCTTGCTGAAGAATAAATACGTACCTATTTAATATTCGAATGCAAGAAGCAACTCCAGGCATATGTTCATAGGAACTTTTATTCTTGAAACGATCTAACGAAAAACCATCTGTAGTTTCATACCGTAGTATGCCACGGCCACTTGCCCGAAAACAAGTTCGATATGTTCCAAAGTATATTTTAATCTCCCATATCAACTACCCACTCACATCATCACTTATACTCCACGACAACTTGACTCAAGTTGGATTTACCTGATTCATAATGCACAATTTATTGCAAATGCGTGATTTTATTGTACAATTCATAAAATTTTAAACACACACTCAGATGAAACGCTTTACACATTTCATAATTAATTTTTTCTACGACCTCTTGGAAATATGCTCATTTTATGCGTTTTATCGATCAAGGAAGTAGGCCGATTGTATACACTTTTTCATTTCTACATCGCGAGCTGTACTGAAATGATCATTTCGGTACAGGATATTTCATTTCACACGACTTTCATGAACTACTACAGTGTCATTTTTATGATCATAAATAATAGGAGATCTAAGATGTCTAACAACTCTGGTGTACCGACTGATTAGATTTTGTTTAGAATTTTTTGAAGACAAATAAATGAATTAGTGGTTTACTTTTATAATCCAATAATCCACTCCAGAGATGGCGTCATCTTCCTCGTGTCAACACTGTCAACATTCCAAGGAAATGGTGATTGTGATTGCTAATTGAATTTTAAGGAATTTCATTAAACTTTTTTATTATCATACGAAAGTAATAGTCCATACTCGGAATGGAAGATTAAAAGTTTTATTGAAAAAATAACACTACTAAAATTGTGTAATTTAAAAAAAAAAAAAATTTAAAGTCAATAATTGTGGTGTAGGTAATAAAAAAAATGTGCAATTTTCTAATATTATTGATGTGTTTCTTCATTTTCCTTGTATTTCAATAATTTGATCATGTTCCGTTTTCGTGCAAATCCAGAAAGATGAACAAAGTAGGTAACTCATTTATATTCAGTACAGAAATTGAGTACTCATATTTTATGGCAAAAATGTTTTCTAATCAATTCAATCAACTCTGGATGCGTTTTTATATCTTACCGTTTCTTGAAATCTTCCATAAGTAACAAAAGTCCGCGATAAAGTAAAAAATATAATTTTTTCTCTATTTCCCACTGAAATCTATTAATGTTTTGTCTTCAGTAAGTTTGTTAAAGTTTTGGCTATTTTCCATGCCTTCCTTTTATTTTGAAATGAGGAAATCTTTTTAGTTAAGTTGATCAAAAAATACACTTTTCTGTCGAACAAAATTGCACAATGGAAATATTTTCCCTATTAAAGGTCATATTGAACGGTTTTTTAAAAGTGGAAGAACAATATAACACTTTAACTCATCACAAATATCAAATCCCAAATGCAATTAAACTCAAAGCCACAAAATTATTCTTTATTTCTTTAAAAAAGTTTATAGTGAAAACGGGTTCAAATCCCACATAACCCACTTTTTTTTTTACAATGTACAATTTGCATAAAATTACCCATTCCATGATCATTGTACAATATACTATTTTGTATTCACATTTCATAAATCATACATAACTTTGATGTTCTCAACTTTTAACTTCATGCACTAATGGAGTGAAAAAAAAAAATCATGCGCCTACATGGACTCGATGGGCCCCCCGCGCCCCCTATTGAGCAATCACCATATCTTTCATTTCAAAAAGTAGTATTGGTGAAACCCTCGAAACGGTTTTTTATTCATGTTTCTAAGTCAAACCGTTCAAAAGTAAACAGGGGGGACTATTAAAAGCCGCACTGTATATTTATGTTCAAAGAGATAGAATTAAACAGTGAGTTTCCTTTATTCCTCTATTATCTGAAATTATCCTGTAACGGTTGTATTTCTACAAACGTTCATTTTCATCATTTTTACCGTGGAACATGGCAGTGTGAACGGGGCACCAACTGAGTTGTAGGTTTCTGAATATGACTTACAATGTTTTTGTTGATTAATTCTTATTTTACAGCTCGAAGAACGCTGCTGACTACTCCACCAAGTCTGAATAATAAATTATTTAATAAAATCAGTAAAAGATATTTATTTCTTTCAAAATAAAGTTGGTTATAACTCAACTGTCAAAGTCAAGTTTGAATTATAAATAGTTATTTCTTCTTCTTCTTATTCTTATTTTATTTGGATTGACAATTAGATCAATTAGCCAGTTCCGACAAAGTGAGAATTCTGTCCAAACCATAGATGCTATTTATAATGATCATGCAGAGAGAGAGAGATAGTATAATTGAAGCTTAGGCAAGATGTTGGTTTCATTCTATCTATGAGGTCTGTGATCTAAACATGAGCCAACAGTTGGTAAGCTGTTCTTTGATAGTGTGACAATTGGTAAAACTGTTTGTAGAAATTGAGGAGGGGATTAAATTTTGAATTTCCGTTATCCTCCATTTCCTCCATTTCGTCCATTTCTGCGTCTGGTCTCACTTGAAGAACTCGCTGATGATTTAAATTCTTATTTTTGAAAATCATCCAATCAGTTTCTATTAATAACATTTATAAAGAGGTAACTATCTATTTAAAATTCAAAGTGGAATTCATTGGAATAAATATTTTTGTCATTTATAATGCTTTTAAAATTATTTTATTTCCAATGCATTTACATGATTTCTCAAATGGCGTCAAAGAACATGTTTTACAACAATTTCTCCTTTTTTTTGTGTGTAGTTCGACCAGATTTAAATTCAAAATTTGATTTAAATATAAAAATGATAAGCTTATTTGAAGTTATGAGCTTATTTGAAAATATAAGCTTTTTATAATTTAAAAGCTTATTTAAAAAGCTTACTTGAAAGCTTATTTCTCGCCATTGAATGAGCGGCGATGTTAGTGGCCGATTGCCAAATTACCACAATACAGAACAACTATAGCTACCTATGATAGCTGAACTGGCTGAATCACACACTCGATCAGGTATCCAGAATGGGGAATTCAGGAGTGTTCTAGAGCTGCTGTCACTGTATATAAGAACCAAGGAACCCGAAGAGCTTGAACTATATTATTAGGAGAAGAGTTTGGTTGATTCTTTCTTATAACTGATTGGTCAAGGAAAATCTGTAAGGTTTAAATGCATTTAACCCAATATTCCAAGTAAGTTGAATAACCTACAATAGTCCAAAGAACCAAATTTCTTCACACAACCTGATTCAATCATTACTTCTAGACTTTTCTAGATCTCATCAAGCCCTGAACTTGGTTTAACAAACGTTCAATTCATTAAATATTATTTTTTATGCAACCTGATTACTATCATCATTTATAGATTTTTTTAAGATCGTCAAGCCCTGAACTGGGCTTAACAACATTTATTTGATTGAATACTATTTTTTAGTAATTGTTTTATTTGTATGTCTGGAGTGTAATAAAGACTTTCTACAGAGACTGGCTTTGAGAATGAAATACTATATCAGAATTTCTGTAGATGGCGTCCAAATGACAACTTTTATTTAGCTATTTTATTCTCACTGACATAAATTGAATTTTTAAGAATATCTGTGGGTTAATTCACCAACAATCGTACCACGACCTTTGCCTCCGCAATAAGAGTTAGCCCACCGCATTGTTTATATGAGGTTTAGGTGAAAAACCCCTTAAAAAGGGAACAAAACCTTATAATCCAAGCAGTGCTTTATTGTTTTTTTCCTTCTGAATATATCACCGCTCGTGACAAGAGATCAGAATATTAATCTCGTTTCATGAAATCACATAAAAACCTAGACCGCAAATCGCCTCTGCTCTTGGCACAGAATTATGGATCTGGCACTGAAAATGTAAACCTTGACATGAAATATGACAAACAAACACTCCAACAATAAAATTGGATTTGATATTGATATTGTGGAAAGGTGAATGAGTTGTGAAGATTGTTGGTAACGAAGTAAAAATATTGGTTTCGTGATAATTATATACAGGGTGTCCCGTAAATAATAAATACCTTCCAACTGTGGGGACAGTAAAACCGATCAGAAAATTTATTTCAGTTTCAGAAAGTCCTACGATTTTCTAGATATTGTGACTTTTATAAATAAAAAATGTGATACTTTTCTACTCTCCACTGCCACAAATAAAAAAATTGCCTCTGCAGGAGGCTTCAACAGCCTGACCACAATGATCTGCGCAATCCGATAACCCCGGAAGAAGTTCGAGAGGCCCTCAAAGGCCCAAAGAACTTTGATGCTCCAGGCCCTGATGGGTTAAACAACTATGGGTGAAAATAATTCCCCAGTACCCACCACCATTTGGCAAGAGTTTTCAACTCTTGGCTAGATGGGAGCAGCAGATTCCGGATTGGTTTGTCGAGGAGCGAACCGTGCTTATCCCTAAAAACGGAGATTTGTCTGATCCAAAGAATTACAGGCCGATAACATGCTTGAATTCGTGCTATAATATGTTTCCGCGCATTTTATACGCGCGAATACTCTTCGCAGTTGGTCCGGTGTATGAACGGATATATGAGCAAAGAGGGTCGAAGAGGGGGGTCGCTGGCTGCAAGGAGAACCTGCTCATCGACAGATGTATAATGCAGGACTGCGTGCAGTATAAGCGGAACCTTTTGATGGCCTGGATCGATTACCGCAAGGCAGTTGATACAACTTCGCATGAGCTTATCATGCATTTGCTCAGATGCCTTGCGGTGTCTGATCAAATAGTGAGATGCATTGAACAACTGATGCCACTCTAGAGGACTCGCTTCACCATAAGATCTGGTCAAGTCAGAGTCCAAACAGAGCAGGTAATCTTTAATCTTCAGAAGGGGCGTATTCCAGGGAGACTCCCTCAGCCCTCTTCTCTTCTGCATCTCACTATTGCCATTGTCCGTTGCACTCAGGATAACCCGTGGATACAACTGCGGCACCCCCAACAACCGGCGGCATAAAGTCACCCATTTATTTTATATGGATGACTTCAAACTGTATGCCTTTGGAGAAAGGGACCTACATCAGTTCTTAAGGGTGGTGCAAGAGTACATGCGTGCTATCGGAATGGAGTTCAGGATTGACAAATGTGCCACGGTTCATCTCAAAAGAGGACGATGCGAGGGATACGGAGAGGATGTCCAGATCGTAGACGGGAGCATCCTATCTTGATGCCGAAGAGACGTATACCTACTTGGGAGTGGAACAACGCCGCTCCCAAGAGGTGAACACAGTTAGAAACTCTCTCCGCGGAAAACTCCGACAGATCTGGTCGTCAGAACTGTCGGGGAAGAACAACGTTGCTGCAACTAATATGTGAAAACTCGTAAGATGATCTTAATAGGAACTTGCATCCTAAATCGTCCGTTCCACGGTTATACTTCCCCAGACAATAGGGAGGCCGGAGACTTTTGAGTTTGGAGTGTCCACATAACAGAATGGTGCTGGATGGAGCCTGTAAAGTCATCAGGAGTTCAGATCCCCTTCTCTGCATGGTCCACAGCCATGAAAAAGCTGGGATTGGAGTATTTCTTTTCAAGGCAGCAATCCGGGCAGCTGATGAACTTGGTCTCGTATTCGACACTGAACGGGCAAACCCAAACTCTGTCACCGAGTTGGAATCCGTTCAGCAAAAAACTCACATCAAAGCTACGGAGACTGAGGACCTACTGCAGCTGCACAAGGATAAGCCAATGCATGGGGTCTTCTTCAAGAACATTGAAGACCTTGGCTTATCCAAAAAACTTGACCTTTGCTTTCCTAAGGCAAGTAAGCTGAAGTCGGAGACCGAGGGAGTCATAATGGCTTGCCAGGATGGTGTCTTCAATACTCTGATGGGTATAGAGATCCCCGACCCTAGATGCAGAGCGTGTCGTGGAGCGCCTGAGACCCTTATGCACTTGATGTCAGCATGTCCAGCATATGCGGTCTCGGCCTATATCCACAGGCATAACGCGGCTCTACGAGTGTTGTACTACCATCTACGACACTCGTACGATATAGACGAGACACTGGTGTTGCCTTATGCTCCGGGGGATATTGAGTCCGTTGTGGAGAATGAGAAGTGCCGAATATATTGGAACTACTGATTCCCCACCCTCAGGCAAATACAAGCCAATGAGCCTGATGTAGTCCTCCTCGACCATCAGAGTTGTCATGGAGTTTTCGGCTCCTGGTGAAACGTTCGAAAAGAGGAAGAGAAACAGACTAAATATCTAGACTTACTCTTTGAACTCCGCAGGCTCTACCCAAACCATTCTGTTAAAATGGTGTTTCTGATTATAGGGGTCCTTGGTGGAATGATGGACACACTGCTCTCGAACTTAAAAATGCAGAAGGTCGTCATCCTTGGTTCACTGCGTCTGCTCAGGGCACATGATTCTCGGACCCAGTAATCGCTTACCCCACGGACGTGGGGAGTGGTTATCTGGGTAAACGATCCAGCGCGCCCTCCGGATGTGTCGGAGCTCCGGAGACAGGGCCTGACTGGAATATCCTCTTGGAAAAAAAATAATTATAATAATAAACGACTTTATTGCTACCATATACAAACAAAAAAGAATAAATATATTGTAAAATTGATACAAAGCAAAAGGCGAAGTTCAGTTTATAAGATGATATAAAATGTGCTCATAAACTGTTTTTCTACCTAACCTTGAATAAATCGCTAGGTGATTATTTCATTGGAAAAATTATACTTGATCAATTTCCACTTAACTTCTACTATTTATTTTCTTGTCAGTTATTTCTCAATTACTCATTATCAATCATTATAGGTACATTGTGTACATGTTAAATACTTACCACACCTTTTCAAACATTCATGGAAGTAACTGGACAGACCTCCATAAGACGCATGCTTCATATCCAATGGAGATACATCAGAAGAACATGTGCTTATTTCGGACCGTCATGGACCTAACCGGTCATCCACTGGACATTTTTTTGGTGGACTTTCACTGGGCATTTATGTACGTAACTGGGCGTCCAATGGGTGTCCATAAGATGATCATGTGATTATTCCAGATATTCATGGACGTATTCAAGTTCTTTGCTGTACGTCCATTGTAAATTCAAGTCCGAAGTACATAGGATATTCTATCCAGTGTCTGCGGACATTTGGTGGACCTTTACTGGACATTTATGAACGTAACTGGACATTTATGAACGTAACTGGACATCCATTGGATGTCCATAAGATGTGTTCTGTACATCCACTGGACATACATGAGACGTACCTATGCTTATAATGGACATTTATGAACGCATTTGAATTCTTTGTTGTACGTCCATTGGACATCCACGACGTACATAAGATGTTATATCCAGTGTATCTGGACATTTGGTGGACCTTTACTGCACATTTATGTACCTAACTGGACTTCGATAACAGCCATGCTGTACATCCGCTGGACATACATCAGACGTACCTATGCTTATAATGGACATTTATGAACGCATTTGAATTCTTTGTTGTACGTCCATTGGACATCCACGGCGGACGTACATAGGATGTTATATCCAGTGTATCTGGACATTTGGTGGACCTTTACTGGACATTTGGTGGACCTTTACTGCACATTTATAGACCTAACTGGACGTCCATAACAGCCATGCTGTACATCCGCTGGACATACATCAGACGTACATGTGCTATTTCGGCAGCTGTGTAAATTGAATCAGATTTGAGTAACCATCTCTGCGATACAATGATCCGTCACTCCAGAGAATTCTCCTAAAAAAAACCTGTATTTTCTCTAAGTTTCTTCAACATTCTGCGGCGAAAAACTACTGTCCATCAGTAGACTTAGCTCGAATGTAAATGTGTAAATTTGGACTAAAATAATAACTTTTTGTACGTATAAAACAAACAGAATAACTAACTTTTCTTTCTTCTACATTAAACGTGACACTAGAGCTGCTGGTTTGAAATGTAGTTTTAGAATGTTTCCCAATAGGAAATTGTATTAATAAATAATTTTTGAAGAAAACACAATGTTCTTTTGAGTACAAAGCTCATTTGAGACACTGTAGAATGTGCATCTGTTGAAACTAGATACAATATATCTCTCGACTTCAGATATACGACCCAATTCTACACGTTTTAATCTTGTACAATAATTCCAACCATACGTTTATCTCCATAACAAGGGTAACACTGCTGAAAAACGATAATGGTTTCTATCATCCAGATATCTGGCTGGCTTGTAAAGATTTTCCCTCGGATTTTCCTATATATTTTCCCTGCAATTTTCACCACGAGTCTTATCTCATATTGCTCTGCGGCCTACGCTTTTTCATACTGCGCCATTCGAGTGTACTCAGATAGATATCAATACGAAACTAGGATGTTATTTTCTTGCTATCATGCGGTATATTTCAGATATTACTTTTCGGTATCATGATCTGAGGAATTTCATATTGATCATAATTTTATTGGGAGCTTTTTCAGAAATATTCTCTTCTGAATAGAAAATTGAAAAATACCTGTTGGAGAGAGAAATATTCTCCATTGAAAATTGAAAAATATGGATTTATCAAAAATAGGAAAAACTCGTCTGATTTTATGAATATCCTGTTCGTAATTGAAAGAAAAAATTTAAAATATATTGTTTTTAAAATTACAGTATAAAAACTAAAGATCAACCAATTCCATCGAAATGGACCGCACCTGGTTACCTCTCCTCACAGATGAAATAAGAACTAATAGAATGGTGATTGATTGATACCGAACACCCTATGTATCAAGATACCATATGTCAATCAAAAGAATGTATGACAGATTTCATTTGACTCTGTCAAAGAAAGATCTTATTTCCAAAACCGCAATTCAAATTCAGTTTCTTCAGCGTCTTTCCAATAAGTTTTTATAACGGAGGCAGATACAGCCTCCGAAACGTCAACAATTTTCAAAAAAAGAGAAGTATTCTTTGTTAATTCGATCTCATTTTTTCAGATAGGCCAATTCAGTGTAGGTTACGTTACTGGAAAAAATTTATTTCTTTGAAGACAGCAGTCTTGTAAACGCAGTAACTTATCGGGCAAATTAATTAATTTGTCCTTCTACACTTGTACAGATTTCTTTGGATTAAAATTTTTTCATTTTCAGATTGTGGAAGGTCATAAACCCAAAAAATCATGTCAAGAATTGGATTTCCTCCACAAAATCAAACTTTCAATCAATAATCATGCTTGACTTCCAACATGGACTAAAAAGTGATAACCAATTGTAATAACTCAATTGTAGTAACTCAAATGTAAAAAAGCGTTAGTGGTATATCAATCACCACTGTGTTATTTCTCACTTATTATCTCTGAAGAGGTAACCGTGTACGGCCCATTTCGATTTGATTTTGATTCACATATTTTCATTTTCAAACTGTGAGAAGGTAAACACCCAAAAAACGATGTTAAGAAACCCACAAAACTATATATTTATTGCTATTGTATTTGAATCAAATTCTTGATTCAAGCAATTCTGTTTAAAAAGAGTTGAAAAGGGGAACATTCTCATTGAAAATTAAAAAATTAAAAATATGATTCATTTGTAATATCTAACAGAAAACAACTACTTCCCCGGCTAAAGCCACGCTGGATATTGAACTACATCTGATAGATATTGTGAAAAGTCTCTAACTGAAAAGAAAAAGTCTGAAAGTGAAAATTCGCATTTTCATTCAGATTTTTCGAATTTTCTCTAGTTTTCATTGGAAATTCATTGAATGAAAGTGCTTCTGAAGAGCCTGCTTTCCAATCCTATCAATCCCCCTGAAGAGCTTGGCAAAGCGAAATAGATTTTCGTCGACCAAAATGTATTGGAGATTAAATGCTAGAGAAGCGAACCTTGCTTCAATGAAATGGACGATTTCTGTGAGAGATATTTTTCAATAACATCCTCCCTGTCTGATTTATTTAATGAATTTCCAATGAAAACTAGAGAAAAGTAAAAAAATCAACTATCTGAATGAAAATGCGAATTTAAACTTTCAGATTTTTAGTTTTCAGTTAAGTCTTTCCACAATATCTATCAGATGTAGTTCAATGTCCAGCGTGGCTTTAGCAGGGAAACTAGTATTTTTCTGTTAGATATCACAAATAAATAACATTTTTAATATTTCACTTTTCATGGAGAATGTTCCGCTTTTCAACATTAGTGTTTATCTTCTCAAACTGCATACTATTGAAGTTCCACTTGGCATTCAATGAATTAATTGCCATTTTGAATAAGCATCTGTTTCAATATTGTCACACCGCTTCGAAAATGACAAACTATTTTTGGACTGGAATGCTCAAAAATAGAATTGTCCGAATATTTCTAAAAGTACGTAGGACGTTTAGATGTTTATTTTGCAAATTGATTAAACTAAGTGATACTCAGTTTAGATTTTGAATATGATTATGAGAGTGAAGTCACAACTGATCCAATTAGTTATAAAAAGTGGTCATTAGTGTTATTATAAATAGAGGACGAGTGATTTTGAAACTTGTCGCAACGGAATTGGCATGAACTTGGTTCCATTCAAATTACTATTTATAGATTTGAAATGAAGTATGTAATGAGTTTTAGCCCCTAAGGATTTTCCAGACAAAAAGATTTGCTCGTGGACCAAATTGAAGTTAACTGGTATGTGAAATTTTACGATTATTTAAAATCACTCCGTTATATGGTCCTTTTCAACTTTTAGAAAAATAGGACTCATCCCAAATGTGACAATATTGGAATAATTGCTATTTTTTTACGAAATTTGTTTTAAGGGGCCATCACTTCAAATTATAATAATATAATCATGGTCGATGGATTTCCTTAAAATATACGAAATTCCTATATAATTAGATTCACAAGCAGAGTAGAAAAAAATACCCAGCAACCATTTTTGTTGTATACAGTGCCAGCCGTAAAGTATGTAACTCATGAAAAAAAATGAATGAATATTGTATAGGAAATAAATATTTACCTAACAAGTGCGGAAAGTAGTACTTTTCCGCACGCGACGGCAGTTGCACGAACGACGCTGAGCGGAGTTCGGTCAAGCCAATAAGGGCGGAAACCATATTTTCCGTAAGAGTTAGAGACAATATTTTTCCTACGAGTGTTTTGTCCATCTTATTTATGAAAAAACAAGGTTTTTAGTAAACAAGCTTTTATAATAATGCTACAAAACGACTTATAAGACAGAATACTTACATAGATCATTTAGTTAGTGCTAAATATCATCATTTTCAAAAATACATAAATCGTGCGGAAAAGTAACTTTTCCGAACGATTTTAAATCGTACGGAAAAGTACAACTTTCAAAATGAAAAATCTTTTCCGCACGCTCGTAGGAAAAAGGTTTTTAAAGCAACACCATAAAGAAGCAAATAGTGGAGTGAGATGGCAATATTTGAAAAAAAGTTATCCAAAAAAGTTGCTATTATTCAGTTTCATACTAACATAATGGTGTCAAGCAATAAAAAAAAATATATTGAAAATTACATTTTCTCCCATACAGTGTGTCTCACTTCTCATGGAAACTCCCCCGTATCTTCCGTAATAATTGGGGTAAAATGATGAAACTCCCAGAACTGATGAAAATGGTCAAAGTGCACCTACCACCTCAATTGGGTTGGCCTAACAACCAATTTTTACGGTAAAACATACTAGGGGGAAAAATAGGCTCGAATTTTTTTCAGATCAGAATCATTATGGAAGATACGGGAGTGTTTCCATGAGAAGTGAGACAAATTCGGATTTTTCAGGACTGATTTTTTTCAGGAAAAAAGTGTATCTGTAGTAAGTTGGTGGTCCTGATCACGAATCTTAAGGAATTTCGAGCCTATTTTTCCCCCTAGTATGTTTTGTCGTAAAAATGGTTCCATCGCGAGTGGTGGGCAGTGTATATCATTCTCCCAAATCAATTGAGGTTCTGAGAGTTTCATCATTCTACCCCAATTATTACGGAAGAAACGGGGGTGTTTTCATGAGAAGTGAGAAACACTGTATATATTTCTGTGACTTGGAACAAGAACAACAAATGTGAAAAATTGATTGTTTTTTAGTCGAATATTTTTCTTATTAACTGCTGATATTGGGCTCTCGAATTCCAGTCTTCAGATTACTGAAATACTGGGAACATTTTTGTGCTATGGCATCCATAATATCATTCGAAATTCATTGGGTGGAACTAATTGAAAAAGAAAATGTAATTGACTTTGGTTGTTCTTGTTCCAAGCCACAGATTTAAACTCCCATATTCCTACAGTTACAACGTAGGCTTATTGTGGCACATACCAATCAGAAAACAACTGCTCCTCTGGCTTATACCACGACGGGTATTGAATTATACTTGCCAGATACTTGTGCAATAGACCTCATTCCTCCCTGTAACCAAATAGCAGAATTTTGTTTCGATTCTGTCAGGGGTACCACCTGTCAGGGACGGACTGAAGGCATTTTATTGGGAGGAGGGTAAATCCAGGCGAATTTCCCAACTATCGCTATCAAGAAAAATGAATATGCGAAAAGACGTAATAGATTGTTTATCAACAAAAAAAGCAACAAATGTTGAAATAATAATAATAATACTTCCTCATAAATACTCGTAGGTTGTACCCAAAGGCATAGCCTAAATGTGGGTAGAGGACGGCTACTTTTATTATTTGCCGTGGCGCTCCTACTAAAAATAAACTGTAACCATCAAAAACCAAAGAAATCATGTATGTAATTATTATGAAATATATTGTAATACACAAAACAAATCAGTATACTATCAAATTTGTATTCTTCGTGATTCTAACTTTGTCCACGCATTCATCATATTTTGAGTATCCATGAAGTCACAAAGATCTTTTCCAGATTTAATTAACATGAGCGAATTTAATATTATTATATATATTGTTATAATAACGTAGCTCATTTATAACAAACTGTAGCCTATATACTATGCGATCTTTCGTTTTTTGCCACCGAATATCCTGCAGTGAAAATAAGCTGACATAGTCGAAAGGAAAGCTTTAAAACAGCCTTATTTCTTTTTGCTGTATTCATGATATTCATTGATGTAACGTTGCTTTTAACAGGGCTTTCCGAAATTGGCGTGATCAAGAAAATGGTTTGGATAATAATGTAACAATAAATACCAAGAATTTTTGTTTTTTGAAACAATAAAAAAATTTTGAAATTTTTATGAAATCGCTTTCAGTTACCTTTGTTTGGGAGGCACTGGTTTGATTCTCCAGGACACAGCGGGTCAGCCCACTGACATTGTTTCATCGCGGTTTGCGCAGGTTGTAGACCTCTTACCATAATAAATTTGAAAAAAATCTTGCCCTGCCTGGGGATCGAGCCCGCGACCTTTCGATCACGAAGCCCTGGCGTTACCACTACGCCAATCCCCATAAGCTCTGTTATAATTTTCAATTTGTATGAAAGTGTTTTAAGAAACATCAAACAGCATATTAAGTCAAACCTTGGTATTCTCTTACTTTTTGTGATTTACAGACAAAATATGCGGTTGCGTACGTTGTATCGTTCTGAACGATACTACAAATCAGATTGTTGTTTTGTTGTTGTTGTTTTGGTTCTTTAAAAATTCACAATTTTCCCTTCTCACAGTTTACTGGGGGGGGGGGAGTCCCCCTACACCCATCCATAGGCCCGTCCCTGCCACCTGTAGACTAGTTTCGAGGTTTCTGGTATGAGTAGGTCACTAGAGACAGTGTCGCAATGAGTAGGGTGACGGGTGAGTTGGTTGTCGTTGAATAAACGGAAGCAGAAAGTAACAACACTGTTACAATAGTGAACACCAAACAATTTAAACGCACAACGTGATGGCACTTTGCTAAGGATCGCCTGGGAAACGAGGAGACTTGGAAGCGGGTACTGATCACTAAACTGATTACTGATCACTGACTTACCAGTCGAACGAGTGGATAATAACTGATTATTCATGCAGTCGAACGATCACTGCTAGCTATATACCCTCTAACCTAATGACTCGCAAGGTTCTTGCTTGCTTGCTTTCAATGACAGAGAATACTCGTAGAAGATTAACGAATCTAGGTGAGCATATTATGGGTTGGGCTATTGCATGTTTGGGATAGTAAACAAATTGGTGCAGGACAAAACTGAACAATTGTTATTGTTATTTTCCGTCAACCGGCTGCCCCCTTGCCAGCAACCCTAAGAAGTCCTCGAGAGACTTGTGCGAGCAAGGAAAGACGCAGCCCTCACCATTTGACGTGTGATGCCATGTACGATGTCGGTGATGCGCAATTAATCAAAACCTCGTACCGTGGATCAGCAAGCGCGCACCAGGACCCATAAACTTTGACAGAATGAACAATTCAAGTTTGCAATGTTGCTGGGAAAAATCCTACTACAGCTTTGAAGAGAGTATGTTCACTGTGAAAAATCACGTTGATAAACCTTTATTAATGTACCAAGTTTTAGATTTTTTCCTTCAGTTTTGGAGAAAAAAAATTAAATCTAATTTTTTTTCGTACTTTTGGCACCCTGTATCTCAGAGGGATGGAATTTAGGACATACCTTGATAGAAACTTTTCACCTCGAAATGAGGTGAGGAATCTGTAATCGGAGTTTGTCGGTCTTATTCTGATTCACCCTGTATACAGTGAGGACGTAAATAGTCCTCCCCCCATTAACTTTCGAACGGATCAAGTTATCGAGGTCGTATAAAATTTGGGTAAAAAGGTACCACTTTTACTACTTTTTGGCATAATGATAGTGGTCACGTGACCTTGTGTCAAGAGGGCACCATCAATTTTTTTTTTCAAATGTAAGGGGGGTTATGTGGCACTTGGTTTTGAAGGCCTTCTGATTCTCTATCCAACACCGCTTTGATTGTGGAAATCGGCCAAGACGTTTCAAACTGAGGGTTTGAAATTTGCTTGAAATATGTGACAAATGAATTATTTCAATTATTAATTCCAGCAGAATTTTAACTCCCTCACTGATTCTGGTCGAAAAGCTGATTTTTTGTGGTAAAATTTTTTTATAATTACTCTGCATACGGAGTCTTTGAATTTTTCATTACAACCCGAGTCGACAATATTGAGATTGTAATTATTCTCAATAACTTTTGTAACAAAATAATCCCCACATTATGGATTTTCTAAAGGTAAGTAACAGCCCTCTCTCTGCCTGTTTGACACCCTATATCTCAAAAACTGTCCATTAGATCTTGTTGTGTCCGTGCACAA
Source organism: Chrysolina haemoptera (assembly GCA_958298965.1). Taxonomy (NCBI): domain Eukaryota; kingdom Metazoa; phylum Arthropoda; class Insecta; order Coleoptera; family Chrysomelidae; genus Chrysolina; species Chrysolina haemoptera. Next base: position 6,630,123 of record OY282592.1, on the reverse strand, counting down.
ACTGCAATGTACTAAATTTTCAACCAATTGGACTGGGACCCATTTTCCATAAGAACCGTGCGGGGTCCTTTGCAGTTGCCAAATAATACCTAAAGAATGTATCGAAATGAAGTTTAAAAAGTTCAACTAGGCAACGAAAATATTTTGAAATTGAATAAGAGCGTTTATTTGGATTGACTTTTTGACACCATTGAAAAAAAAGTGAGAAAAATGTTTGTAGACTGTTCAACTTGAAAAATATACCCAATCCAATCATAAAACTAACCACAAAAGCCTAATATGAAAAAAACTATCAAGAGTTGGAAACAAAGCATATCACATAAAAATTGAAAATATTCACGTTAGTATTTTTCGATTATCTGACTAAGATCGAATTCATTGTTGCACTTAGATTAGAATTTTAATGTTCCCATACAAAAAGGAAATAGTTTCATGAAATAGAGGAATATTTTATTTTAATTGCAATAATAAAATGTTCACAATTTTCTAAATCAATGCAAACGAATTAACCAGTTTCCAAGTAGCGAACAACAGAGAATGTTCAATAATACACTGCTCACCAAAATTTACACCAAACTATCACAGTATTCACAAAATACCAAATTAAATCTAACATCAAATGAAGAAATCTGCATTGTTCACAATAATGTTACAGACTTGAAATTTGATAAAGACTTCTCCTCTTGTTCGAGATCGTTCGATGAATTAGATGGAAAAATCTAGAAGGACTAACTTTTGTTCTGGATCAATCGTCGAACATTCTTATTGTTTTTTAGTTCGAAAATATGAATAGGAAATTCATAAAATCTATTGTGGAATCATCTGAAAATGAAAAAAAAAATTATTCCAAGAAATCTGTACAAGTGTAGAAGGGCAAATTAATTAATTTGCCCGATAAGTTACTGCGTTCACAAGACTTGAAAGAAATTAATTTTTGTCAGTAAGATTGAATTAACAAAGAATACTTCTCTTTTTTTGAAAATTGTTGACGTTTCGAAGGCTGTATCTGCCTCCGTTATCAAAACTTCTTGGAAAGACGCTGAAGAAACTGAATTTGAATTGCGGTTTTGGAAATAAGATCTTTCTTTGACAGAGTCAAATGAAATCTGTCATACATTATTTTGATTGACATTTGGTATCTTGATACATAGGGTGTTCGGTATCAATCAATCACCATTCTATTAGTTCTTATTTCATCTCTGAGTATAGGTGCGGTCCATTTCGATGGAATTGGTTGAAAAGCAGTTGCTCGATAAAAGATTGCACGTAGTTTCCTTTAACTTTCTTTTTTCTTGATTTGATTCTCTCAATAAAATTTTGGTATTATTCCATTCCATCATGTGATCGCCATTAGATGTTAGAATATGTTCGGATATTTTCGAACCCGTTATTTTTCGATTTCTGATGTAACTTTTATGTTCTTCCTGGCGCACAATCAATGGTTTTGATGTTTCACCTATATAACTCTTACCACACGAACAAGGTATGTTTTGAACAAAATTTTTTGAACATTCACTAGCGTGTTTGGGTTTTGTAAATAAATAAGAACTAATAGAATGGTGATTGATTGATACCGAACACCCTATGTATCAAGATACCAAATGTCAATCAAAAGAATGTATGACAGATTTCATTTGACTCTGTCAAAGAAAGATCTTATTTCCAAAACCGCAATGCAATTGCAGTTTCTTCAGCGTTTTGATAACGGAGGCAGATACAGCCTCCGAAACGTCAACAATTTTCAAAAAAAGAGAGGTATTCTTTGTTAATTTGAGCTCAGTTTTTCAGAGAGGTAAATTCAGTGTAGGGTACGTTACTGACAAAAATTAATTTCTTTCAAGACAGCAGTCTTATGAACGCAGTAACTAATCGGGCGAATTATTTAATTTGCCCTTCTACACTTGTACAGATTTCTTTGGGTTACATTTTTTTCATTTTCAGATTGTGGAAGGTCATAAATCCAAAAACTCATCAGAAGATATCTTTGAGTTTTTAAAGGAACAAGAAGCCAAACGAAAACACGAACAAGAGGAACAAGAAGCCAAATTGAAACAAGAATAAGAGGAAAAAGAAGCCAAACGAAAACAGCAGTTACAACAATATGTTGATCTTCTGCAATGTATTAGTCACAGTCAACAGTACTTCCAGAATGAAATCACCGAAGTAGTACAAGAGGTCAGAGGAGAAGTCCAGGGAGTCAACAGACAAGGGTTCAAGGAGTCGAAAATGAACTGTCCAAGATAGATGAACGGGTGGCACGAGAGGTGAACAAGAAATTCAACAGAGAAATGGATAGGATCAAAGAGAAGCTGGATACGTTACACCTTCCACACAAGCGTGCACCCAACGGCTGGTCCGAGGAGGAAATGGCCACTTCACTAGTCCTGTCTACGAGGACAAGCATTGGATGTTCTGAAATCCCCGAGAGTAAAGAGAAGGAATATTCTAGAATCGTTGAAGCTTTGGAAATCAAACATGGACAGCAATATCTCAAACAAGTGTTCAAGAGCCAATTGAAGAGTCGATACCAAAAATCCAACGAAACCCTACAGTAGTATGGAGCCGACGTATTGCGACTCATTAATTTGGTATACCCACAAGCACTGAAGGAGTTCATAGAATAAATTGGGGTGCAGAATTTCATCGATGGTTTGAGAGATACTGACATGCAGCAAGCCCTTCGACTAGGACCACTTCAAACCATAAGCGCAGCACTAATAGCATCTTTGGAGTTCGAGGCCGCGAAAAACGCATCAAGAAATACGAGGCCCAAGTTACGTGAATTAAATTCAACGAAGATTCTTCTACAAACGAGGTGCTATTGAAGAAAATATTGGACTCCATAACAGCACTAAGCAACCAAGTGCCTTCCCCAGACGACAGAAAGAGGCGCTGCTATAACTGTGGGAAAAGCGGCCATCTACAGGAGTTGCTGGGAGAGATCGAGATCCAGAAGTCTAAGGAGAAAAAGGTCGTCATCAGCGAGCAACGAAGATAGATCGATGTCACTGAGCCCAGGAACAGAGCAACGTGGGCGTTTTACCAGAGGAGCCTTCAGGAGATCAACGACGCCAGAAAAGAGACCTCAAACGTCTGAAAGAGGACTTGCTCCCAACCAGGAAAACGAGAATTAATCGGCACTAGGGGGCGCGTGGCGACTTTCAGTTTTCAAAGCCCCAAGATCCATATATCGTCATTTAGGCCACTTAGAATGAAATGCACCTTCCCTATCGATACAGTAGCATCGAGATCAGTCGTTCGCTCAGACCTCATGCAAGAATCTGTGAAGCCGGTGAAAAGGAATATGGTTTTGGAAACAGCAACGGGACAAACCGCACCACTCATTGGGGAAACGCTTGTACACATCCAGATAGGACCTATCACCATGGAACATTCTATGTTGGTTGCGAAAATAAGGGTAGAATGTGTTTTGGGTCTGGACATCATAGAGAAGAACGACTTCATCCTTAACATCAGACAGAAAATTTTGCGGCTTGGCAATGAAGAAATCTTCCTGAGCAGGTACAATGAGAAAATCCAACCAATTGAGATTTATGTTGACGAAGACATCCACATTCCGAAAAACTCCGAAACCATCATTATGGCCAGAATGCATATAGAACCTGGGGATTTGAGCACTGGAATAAATGAAAATAATGAATACCTCCAAGATGGAATTTTGATTGCCCGATGTCTTGTGAACACAGAACATCTAATTCCTGTCAGGGTTGCAAATACTTCGGAAAATAAAGTCCTCCTGAAGAAAAACGACCAATTGGGATTCCGCAAACCTGTCACTTGAGTTATCAATTGTGAAAACCACACTCAAGTACTGCGAAGAAAAGCCACTAACACCGATCAGAGAACAATATACAAAATGATGGAATCTACGAAACATTTAACTCTGGAGAAAAAGCAGAAGGCCAAAGAGTTCCTTTATAGCCATTGTAACATTTTCTCGACAGAAACTTCGACGGGACGTACCAATCTAGTTCAACATCGCATCAAGACCGGCGATGCCCGACCAATCCGACAGGCTCCGAGGAGACTACCGTTTGCCAAAGAGAGGTAGCAGACATGCTGAACAACATGATGGAGGATGACATAATTGAAGAAACCACAAGCCCATGATCCTCACCGGTAGTATTGGTAACTAAAAAGGATAGATCAACCCGATTTTGCGTGGACTATTGTCGACTGAATGACGTAACGATGAAGGATAGCTACCCATTACCAAGAATCGATGATACACTAAACACATTATTCGGTTCCAAATGGTTTTCAACGTTGAACCTGAAAAGCGGGTATTGGCAAGTGGCTACCGGACAAGGGCTGTACCAATTCAAAGTTCTTCCGTTCAGATTATGTAATGCTCCCCCCACTTTTGAGAGACTTATGGAACTAGTATTGAGAGGTTTGACATGGACAATTTGTCTAGTCTACTTGGATAATGTCATAGTGATGGGAAGGACATTTGATGAACATCTGAATAATTTGAAAGGAGTATTTTTCAGGTTAGAAAATGCTAACTTGCAAGTGAACCCGAAGAAGTGTTGATTATTTCAAAAAGAAGTTAATTTTTCAGGCCGTGTCATCTCGGCCGAAAAAATTAAGACCGATCCTGCTAAAATCGAGGCTGTTGGCCACGTCCTAGGGATAAACATGAAGTAAGAAGTTTTCTGGGGCTATGTACCTACTATAAGAAGTTCGTTCAAGACTTTGGTGAAATTGCCAAGCCACTCCACCACTTAGCTGAGTACAACGTTCAGTTTGATTGGAGCCCTGATTGCCAACAGTCGTTCACTGAACTGAAGAAGAAACTGACAACTGCGCCTATTTTGGCTGATCCATGAGAACAATGCACTTTCATTTTGGACTGTGATTCGTCTCAGCAAGGCATTGGATCAGTTTTATCCCAAGACAGCATGGCGAAGAGAAAGTAATAGCCTACTTTAGTAAAACTCTGGGAAAAAAAAGCCAAAAGGAATTACTCTGTTACAAGAAAGGAGTTTCTATCGATAATCAAAGCCATTGAACATGTCCATACCTTTCTCTATGGCAGACGTTTTCTCGTAAGAACTGATCACAGCGCTTTGAAGTGGATAATGAACTTCTAGAAATCTGAGGGTCAGGTTGCGAGATGCCTAGAGAGACTCCAAGAATACGACTTCAAAGTTATTCATCGCAGTGATCGCAGTGGCGGCAAACACAGAAATGCAGACACATTATCAAGATGTCCATGCTTGGAACAGCATTGCCGATATTGCCAGAACCTTGAAAACAAAGAAGTCAATTTTTACAATGATGATCGTAGCAAGAAAATTTAGCAAATTACCATCGTAAGAGTCGAATCTGGAGAATCTGATTTATGGACCACAGAACAAATGAAAAAGAATCAGAAGAAAGACAACAATTTAGAGTTAGTCCTGAGCTGGCTAAAAAATGGAGTTAGACCTGAGTGGCAGGAAGTATCCAAGTTTGGTGCAGTTGCCAAGGGATACTGGGCTCAATGTGATTTCCTATGTCTTCGTGATGGCCTATTACATCGCAAATGGTAGAGCCCAGATGGAGCAACTGTGGTGTACCAACTGGTCCTGCCAAAGGCACTTACTAAAGATATGCTCGAGCAACTTCATAGTAGTCGTGCAGGTGGGCACTTCGGAATCAAGCGGACCCTTGCTAGAATTCGAGAACGATTATATTGGGTGAAATGTAGTTGTAATGTAGAAGAATGGTGCAGAAGATGTGACCTATGTTCTTCAAAGAAGGGACCCAAAACCAGAAGTCGAGGGAAAATGGCGCAGTATCTTTCTGGCGAACCATTCGAAAGAGGAGCAGTTGACATTTTTGGGCCGTTTCCTGTTACCGAGCAAGGAAATGAATACTTGATGGTAGCCATGGACTATTTTTCGAAGGGGCCTGAAGTTGTGCCCATTCCAAACCAGGAGGCAAAGACCGTTTCAAAGGCCTTCACAGAAAATGTAATAGCCAGACATGGAGTCCCACTAGAATTACATTCTGATCAAGGACGAAACTTCGAATCTGAGTTATGGCAGGAAATGAACATTCTAGGTGTGAAGAAGACTCGTACCACAGCCCTACATCCACAATCAGATGGTATGGTCGAACGACATAATGAAACCATCAGCCAGAACCTGTCTCCAAAAATCAAAAGGATTGGGATGAGTTGGTACCACTATTTCTCCTATCCTATGGAAGTTCCCAGCATGAGTCCACCGGATATACCCCTTCAATGTTGATCACTGGGCGAGAAATGAAACTACCATGCGATCTGCTGTTTGGAATGCTACCCAGAAGTACAGAGAGCAAAGTCCTCCCAGAATATGTCCAAGAGTTGCGAGAAAGACTGGACCAAGTTCATGAATTCTGCAGACGTCGTCTTCAAATTTCCAGTGATAAAATGGAAAAGAGGTTTGACAGGGAGAATCCAGGACTATGTTCAAGCCAGATGATGCCGTTTGGCTCTACCAACTGCAGTAATAATATTGAAAAAAGTCCCATCGAAAATCAATGTCAGATTTGTTGTCATTGATTTCCCAAGCAAGTACATGACACTGCTTACATTTCGTTTCCAAGATAAATATTAGTAATCGCGTGATATTGATCGTTTACATGTTTTTTTGCCTACCGTATATGGAAAAGGAATCATATCAACCCCAGAAATATAACGGAAAATAATGTTTATCGTTCCTTTGGCTGCTGAAATTGAAACAACACAATTTTGTAGTCTTTCACTATCTAGACACCTATGACTATGACTTGCGTAAGCGTTTCACATACATTTTCATCAATTGTCAGTATGAATGAATGTCTGAAATCAAGAGCACGAAAAAAATAATAATAAAACGTTCTGATTCTGAATAATTGTGATTGTGTGAATTAGTTATTAAATCATGACTGTATTTATAAAATTAGAGATTTTCGTTATAGTTTTCTATTTTTTTTTTGTTTTTGGTAGGCGAAACACAGTGACTAATAGCCGTATGGGCTGCTAAAGCTCATTTTATGCCCTTGTGACAAAATATTCTATTGCGTAGTTGATATAGTCCACTTCTTTCCACATTTTTTGTTGCATTTGGATTGATTCTATCTCAAATATACTCATCAATCTCATACTTAAGAGCAAACAATACTCTTGATGAAACACGAATCGGTTTTGAGCGTTCAGTTTTATTTTTTTGCGAAAATTTTGTTAAAACAAATGATTCAATTCGATTGTGAGAATTCCGGAATCTAATTGATTTTTGATTTTGATGATTTTGAAGAAAACATTTTTTTTATGGTTTGACAAATGAAAAAATAGACAAATTGCCGAATTCTTAAGGAGATTATTGACTCAGAAGAAGAAAAGAAAATGTATAATATTATTAGTTTTGACGTAAAACCGATTCTACGATTAGAAGCTATCTACCTTATTGGCGCTCCCAGCTACAGAGTTTTTTTACGGACAAGTGCTTCGTTACCTCCACTATTGCTCTTGAAAAATATATCCCCACACACCCAACATGTGCGGCGCAATGATAAAATTGGACTTTCGTGATGACGCGGTGATGTTGCCTCTTAATAACAGTTCATGTCATTTGGAATAATTTTATTACCACTGAGTACATCTCTTCATAAAGATTGTTGTAATTCATTTATCTGTTTTACGAACTGGATCATAGGTTACATGAGAAAAACCGCTGTGTAGACAATTCTTTCAGAAACTCAGGTTTGGCTTTTACGTACACCTATTTTTTTATGTTATTCAAAATCCAATCCATGTAATAACTAACTCTAGTGTAAACAGCTGGGCCTTCACCGCATTTTCCAGGACCGTAAGAAACTATACCCATGAGGAAGGATTGCCTGGTACTGCGTTTTCCAAAAGTTTTTGTCAGTGGGCCCCCAGAATCACCAGAACATGAATCAGGTCCTGAAAAGGTTAACTCTGGTTATTCCAAGAGATCTGCGATTCATATTCTTCCATTTATTATCTCATCTGTGTTTACAGTACTATTCATCTGTTCGAGTTCAAGTTAGCCTATGTTTAATAGATAAATAGATTAGATATCTAAGCTGTGGCTGAGCTGTCTGCTTGAGTCCTGACAGGGCGCAGACGCGCCGCGCCGCTGTCGCGTCACTACCGCTCGCTGAGCCGAGCCGAACGGTGCGGCGATCGTTTTAAAAAAATTGTTTTTGCAAGATTATGTCGCAAACTTGTGGCCCCCTTGAGCCGGAGGCCCTCGGCGATCGCCGACCAGCCGCCCTGGCTAGACCGGGCCTGCTTTCCATTAAAAAAAATTATGGATGACGTCATATCTTGTAAGGTGGTGGGAGAAAAAATCCTTTTTTGTTAAAAAAGGTGGACTGTGTTACGCGCTTCTATATGAATGTTATTGTATGTGTCTGCTCACTAGCTCGGGAAGCGCAACCACTTGGCTCAGTTCGGTTGGGCGTGGGTTTGCGAAAATATTATATTTTATTAAAGATGTAAAAAGGGGCGCCACCAGTTAAATTCCAGCGAGCCGGCCCTAACTAGAAGACCGCCGAGATGGTCAAGCTTGAGCAGACACTATTGAGCAGAACCAGTTGGGGCTCACTCCCCCCCCCCCCCCCTAAAGAGAAGGGAGCGAAGAATCAGTAGCTGGTTTCAATGGAACAAATAGTATATTGAACACAAATCAATCAATAATGTCAATTAATCAGTAACGCAATACTCTGACGGACCTTAGGGGTCGATAAAGATCAAAATACACATAAACAAATCAGATTGCACCGCTGTGAGTCGCTTCTATGGTTCAAAATACATATATCACCAAGTATATTTGATCGATTACCATATGACTCGATACATGCGACCAGAAGGGCCTATTACAAGCTCTACACTAAATTTCTTATAATTAGTAGGGATCTGACGCAGGACACCACACAAGGTAGATGCTATACAGAGTGGTCCAACGAAAAGTATGCATCTAGCTTTTCTCCTTTTTTTTTGGAATTGCAAGCAAAAATACTCGGACACGTGAAGTGTGCCTTTGAGGGGGACACATTTTAGATATATTTTGCAACTTGTGTCTTTAACCCCCTAGCGAGGGGGTGTTACAACCCTAAAATTTTAAATGGAACTTGGGGTCGAGTGATATATCATTTGAACGGGCATAAAATTATCTTTCCAATGATACCCTATTTGTTGAAATTTACTGAAACAGTTAATGCCAAAATGGCATTATCGATTAATTCTGGAACCTTCGAAACTCTGCAATTTTGAATCAAGATTTTCCTCACCGGTCACCTTCAACAGCACAAGAAAACTGTGCTTCGTCTACATAACTTTTTGACCAAGTTCAAATTCCCATTTCCTCGTTCCAGAAAACCACTCTCAGAAGCATATTTCCTTTTCCTACGAGCGTGCGCAAAGTAGTACTTTTCCGCATACATTTGCGTGCGCAAAGTTACACTTTTCCGCACGCCGTGCGGATAAGATTTTTTTCCGTACGCCGTGCGGAAAAGTAAAACTTCTCAAAAATGTCACTGGTATGGAAATTTCATATTTATTTTAGTTGCTGTAGATTATTTTATGCAATATGTGAGAAGCCGTTGCTAGTGTATTCCCTTTCACCTTTCAATCGTATTTCCCGGTATTTGTATTTCAGCTTAATGCAAAAAATATATGATAAATGATTATAATATTGTCAAGCAACAATAAGTGCACTTGTCAACTTTGACATATGATGTCAGATTTTCCCCAGTTTCTTTCTCTCAGCAACAATCCACAAACACCGCTGCAATCAATTTGCAAAATGTAAATTTCATTATAAATATTGCGAACTAATAATTCAATTTTTTATTGTTATGTATTTGTTTGTTGTTTAGTTCTTTCTATCAAGTTTAACTTTACTAAAAATTATTCAATAAGTTATAATTTTTTTATTTTCGTTGTAGTCTGAAATGAAGCTCGTAGGAAAAATTTTGTTCCTAACACATGCGCAAAGTGACTTTTCCGTACGCAAAAACTTATACGAACTCCGCTTTGCGTCGTTCGCCTAACTGTATTTGCGTGCGGAAAAGTAGTACTTTGCGCACTTGTTAGGAAAATAACTATTTCCGAATGAATCCTATGGAAATTTCCTCACTTCTTTTTTTTCATTCAACGTTCCGACCACTCCTGATAACAATTTTTTTTCTTAAAGAACTCCTCAAAAACTGCCTTTGTGCCAAAAATCATCTCTATTAGAATTTGTGTCAGGTGAAAAACCCTTAATCTTGTGCTATAATGATGATCACCTTTCTAAAAAAACAATTTTGCATATCTTCGTTGATCTTGAAAAAAATTTTTTTTTGATCTTATTAACTTCCAGGAGCTTATCAGTACACTATCGAGGTGAATGCAACAATTATGAGGCTTTCATATCCTTTATTCAGCTGCGAATTTTCAAAAATACACGCTGATGGAGACTTTCACTTGAGAGTCCATGAGAGTTCCATAACTGGATTTTGATTTTCTTTTGGTATCAACTTGAAGGTCAATTTATGTTTCAATGTTTCCAAGAAATCATGATTATTTTTTTTTACTTTATTCCAGGTTAGTCGTGAAGCCAACACACTTGGAAAACAGATCAAAAGTCGGTAAGAAACATATGCATCACAAATTCTCTGGTTTCCAACTTTAATAAATTTATACAGTTTTAAAATTATGAAAATTTCAAATATAGGCTGAAGAGTTCAATATTTTCACCATTTCATCGTAGGCTTTGAATCCTGCTGTAAAGTTTTGAACTTCATCTTCAGGGGAAATTCTTTCAATAGCTTACACCATTGAAATTCGAAAATAATAGTTCAAGTCTGTACGATATCAGTTGGGACACGTTGGTATTTTTGGATCTTACGAGACTTCATCAATTCACTTCACAGTGAAATGGGAATAAATCGGATGATTGGGTAGCGACAGAAACATACAAATTTCTGTTGCAACTTTCGTTCACACAGTATTAACTGATTGTGAATCGAATTTAAGGGTCTTTAGCACTCAAAATAAGAAACTTATATCGCTAGATCGCAGGGCGTGTTCGAACAATTGAATAAATTCAAACTGCGTCCATTTCCAGCTTGTCAACTCTCGCGCGGTATAGGACAGAATCAAATAATTCGATTGTTTTTCCCATTCGCTTTTGTAGTAATCTGAAAATTTGCACGAGCTTTCAGATTAAATATTGCGCTCCAGTCACAAAATGAATCGAAAATTGTAGAAGATGAAGCATTAAAAATAGTAGGTATAATAATTGAATTACTGGCGGAAATTATTAAAAATGATGTTTTGAATGGGAATCTTGGGAGGAAAAGTGTACCGCAAAAAGATATACGGATGGTCTCGTGTAGAATATTGGATAAAAGCTAATGACATGCATGCAGCATAAATATACAATTCTGATGTATGAAGTCTTTATTGTATATTATTTTTTGAAGGTTTTTCTTTTAATCATATTGGAACACAATTAATTTTTTTGGTGTACTTGTTCATAATTCCAGAGAAAAACACAAAGTAGCGGACGAGATTTGTGATTACGATCCCATTCGATTCAGAATTTGTATGAGAGGGTTTTCGGGAGCGGAGATCAGGAATCGTTTGTCAAATTTAATAAATTCATGATGGTGGACGAGATTTGTGATTATGGTCAGATTCGATGCAAAATTCGTATATTTGGGTTTTCGGTCTAGGAGATTGTGAATCTTTTTTTAAAATTATGGTTTTCAAGATGACGGCTCCAAAATGGCGGACGAGTTTTGTGATTATGGTCCAATTCGATTTTATATGCTAATTCATTGGTTTTTCACATTTTTCATAATTGTGTTTCGAAAACATGTTTTTGATTTATTTTTGCTGCAACTTTTTGACAAGTTATTGCCAAAGCGGCGGAGACGACTTTAAGTTTAACTTAACTTCATCATACTGAAACTTCACTTTGAGTAAGTATGCATTACTTCCTTCATATAAAAAATTCAAGATATTTGTGATTGAGGTCTGATTTTATTCAAAATTTGTATGTGGGGGTTTTCGGGCTCAGAGATTTTTAATATTTTGTTAAAATTAATGAATTCAAGATGACGGTTCGAAGGAGGACAAGTTTTGTGATTATGGTCCGATTCGATTCAACAATTAGGAGTTTTTGGGATCGTATATCATGTTTTTTTAACGGAGAATTCAAAATGCCGGCTTCAAGATGAAGCATTCATTTATTGATTCGTTATCCGATCTGTTCAAAATTGGTATTTAGGAGTTTTCGAAGACTACGGTTTTCATGTCTAATTTGAGGAATTCAAGATGGCGGACGAGTTCTGTGATCCATGATTCGAATCTATAACTACAATATTGGTATTCGAGCAGGCTGTATGTGTTTTGTGATCTGTGGTGGTATCTAACTCGAAATTTCCATTTAGCTTTTTCCCTTCACAATATGCATTTTCAGCATGAACTCAAAACGACGAAAATATTTTGTGATTTATAGCGGATTCGCTAAAGAATTCCGTCTTTGACTTTTCGGGGCAATAAGATTTTTTTTTTCGAAATCAATTAATACTGGCAAAATTATTTTTAAAATTAAACGAAACACTATTGAAAACAGTGGTCAATAAAATCTCATTGCAATTTTCTTGAAAACCATTTGATTTAATTAATATAAACCACTTCCAAATTTGACAAAAACGTGAACACATGCACACATTAATACGGACACACAGAAAACTAGTTATCGTGAAAATTATAGTATTTCGAAGTTCCATTCGACCAGTGAATTTAACTTTTTCCAGTCCCGGAATACATTCACAAATAATTGCATTTTCTGTAGATAAACTCCAAATAAGTATGAGAAGGTAATTTCGACCAAGTTGAATGGAATGTACTTTCATTCAATATCATGACCGGTAGTTGTATATAATAGCACAACAAAAATGTTTAGGCGCAGGGAATATTTCAAGTTATTCGAAATCCGACCCTGTGCCAGAACTTGTACGATCCTTCTCTTCACGTTTCATGTTATCAGCCGCATAGGAGGAGCAACATGAGGTGCGTAGAGAAATTCATTTCTGTTTCGGAATCCAGAATTCGTTTATTAAACGTCGTTGGTAAAATTGGATATTTCCCAATTCGAATGGTATATTGCAAGAAAATCCATTTCGCGAAAACAACAATTTTTTGAACAATTATTTACAAATAAACGGAATTTTTCAAGAGGAAAATGAGAATGGCGTTGAACTAAGTAAATGATAGACTTCAATAATACAATGAAAGATCACAACAATATTCGTTCATTTTGATGGTGGCAATGATCAATAATGCACAAAAATGGGAGGGAAATATCCTTTTTATTCATTTAATACTTTCGAAATATTTTTTTTTGTTCTTTTTATCTGTATATACTCATACATGCCTTCATCAACCAGAAAAAAAATCGTTTTCGACCCCCTCTTTTCCAGGGATGAAGACCCTTAAGTTTTAGTGTTATTTGAACCGAATTCGTAAAGACTATACCAATTCATATTTTTTTTGCTAATCTCTGAATATACGAGATAGTCTAATGGTATGAAACCTAAAGATTCAAAAAAATTGCAACTCACCTTGATGGAATCCAGCGCAGATTTGTCTTTCTGGGATGATGACCGAATCATATATTTCATCACATTCGTTATGTTTGACAACAGGTATAATTGCAAACATCAAATCAGGAGAGCTTATTCCTCCTGTGTTATTGGTAGCTCCCCATCCTGCAACTACTAGTTCTTTGTCTACCAAATCAAGATGCAAAAGTTGACCACTAGGAAGGCAGGCTGGCATCGTGAATTCTGAAAATACAGAGTTAATCAAATGTATGGACCCGCCCATTTTTTTCAGTTAATATTAGAACTATCGAAAAAAAAAGTTAGGATAAAAGGATATTTCACTCTACACCTTCTGGTGAATACAAAAAATTTTTTTGTCATGCCAGTGGTGGAAAAGTGATGTCATCGGCAATTTTTTTAAATGGAATCATAAGCACTGGTTAGTATCATTCGAAAAGTATCATTCGAAAGCTTATTGGATATGGATATTCTAGCGATAAGGCAATTTGAATCAGACTATGGCGTACGTAAGTTTTCATGAATTTTTTTTTAAATGCTGAAAAGGAAAGAAAAATCTGAAACTGAAAATTCGCATTTTCATTCAGATATCTGATTTTTTTAATTCTCTTTCAGTTATAGTCTTTTCACAATATCTATCAGATGTAGTTCAATGTCCTGCGTGGCTTGTGCCGGGGAAGTAGTTCTTTTCTGTTAGATATTACAAATAAATCACATTTTTCATTTTTCAATTTTCATGAAGAATGTTCCCCTTTTCAACTTTATGTTACTTCTGGCGCGATTTTCAATTCATAAGAAGAAATTTTCAATTATCAACCTTGTGGAGGCACAATGCAATTTTCCCGAGAACCCGAGAATAATATTGAGGCTTATGTTCTAAGAACTATAACTTATGAACTAGCATCGTCGGCATTTCTTGCAATCAGATCGTTCCAAGAAGTTGCACATTTGCATAAGCATAAATCTCCAAAAATTTCTTATATTATTCTACATACAATCGACGAAATTTCTTACATCAAAGAGAATATCTCAAACTATTATTATCCCATGGATTTTCATTAAGAATGCCAGTAACTTATTTTCTTAGAGTAATTCTAACGTAATGCATATAGGAGATAAAGAGAAAAGTGAAATACTTGGATTATTATGGAATCCAGTGAACGATTTTCTACAATATTCTATTAATACCACTAATCGTTACCTCAAAATAACCAAACGTCAACTTTTGTCATTGGGCTCTCAGATCTTTGATCCACTAGGATTACTTTCGCCTGTCACGATAAAAGCAAAGATTATTCTTCAAGAACTTTGGAAACTCAAGTTGTCTTGGGATGAGTCGCTTCTTAGTTATTAACATACAGCTTGGTCTGAATACCAATCACAATTACAATACCTCAATTCTATAAGAACACCTCGGCAAGCATCATGCCCCTAACCTGTATCCATACAGTTCCATGGCTACTGTGATGCATCTCAATCTGCCTATGGTGCTTGTGTTTACATTCGTTGTAACGATGTGTTAGGTAATACACATATAATTTATATTGTGCTAAAACACGTGTTGCACCGTTGAAGATCCTGACAATTCCTAGACTCGAGTTATCCGGGGCACTTTTGCTTGTGGAGCTCATGGATGAAGCACTCTTAAGTAGTACCGATGTCAACAACATTTTTTATTGGTGTGATTCTACAATATGCATTTCGTGGCTAACCGAGTTTCACAGATTCAAAATCCTTCGAAGCCTGAGTCATGGAAACACGTAAGCACCCACGATAATCCCGTCGATTTACTGTCACGTGGATTAACTCCACTCGATTTAACAAATCTGAATTTTGGTTTCATGGTCCTCTATGGTTAGTAAAACCTGAGTCCAATTGGCCTTCTCAAGAAACAGATACGAGTCTCATAAATACTTCTGAATTTTCAGAACATCGTAACAAACCTGTTGCATTCGTTAATACACCTGATAACTATGTTTCTTATATTCTTATACCTTCATCAGTTCACGTTCATCTGTAATAAAATTACGGCGTATATTCGCCTACTATTTGAGATTTTTTAACAATATCAGACACACAAATAAGCCTGAACGCCAAGGTTATTTAACAACAAATAAACTTGATGATTCACTTTATTGTCTTATCTGAAATTAAAAAGGTTATTCGTCTAGGTGGTCGATTAACCCAATCTGATTTTGATTTTTTGAAGAAGCATCCAGTGATTCTTCCTCGAAACGGCCACTTGGCTACAACGATTGTTCGTCAAGAACATATTAGACTTTTACATGCAGGACCTCAGGCTCTCCTAGCATCAATTAGAGACAAATTTTGGCCATTATCCGGTCGTGATTTGGTGAGAAAGGTCGTGCACGATTGTGTACGATGCTTCAGATGTAAAGCTAAACCTCAAGAGTACATCATGGGCAATCTACCTGCATCACGAATAACTCCATCGCGTCCATTTTCCTTGTGTGGAGTGGATTATGCGGGACCTTTCAAACTCCATGACAGAAAAGGCAGAAATTTTAAACTTTTCAAGGCATATATTGCATTGTTTGTTTTTTTGCCACTAAGGCTATACATTTAGAAGTCGTTAGTGATCTCACATCTGAATGCTTTTCATCATGTCTGCGTCGTTTTATGGCTAGACGAGGTAAATGCATTGGAATCTATTCGGATAACTGTAGCAGATTTGTAGGAGCGAATAGTGACATCAAACGTTTTCTAGAATCCATTGAGATTTCCATAACGGATCAACCCTCAGCTGAAGTATTCAGTGGCATTTTATTACGCCAAATGCTCTTCATTCTGGGGGTATTTAGGAAGCTGGTGTGAAATCCACCAAGTATCATTTAAAACGTGTGATGGGTAACGCATCATTGACTTTTGAGGAATTTACTACAATTCTGTGTCAAATAGAAGCTTGTCTCAATTCCCGTCCACTCTATCCTATGTCAACCGATCCTAATGATACTACTCCTCTCACCCCGGCACATTTCCTCGTTGGAGAAAATCTATTCGATTCCAAAACCTAATTTATTAGACGTTAAAGTAAATCGACTCTCGAGTTTCTGCAGCACTTCTGGTCCAGATGGAACAAGGAATATGTATCGCATTTACAAACTCGAGTCAAGTGGAAGTTAAATCATCAGCAACTGATCAAAACTGGTTTCATTGTACTCATCAAAGATGTCGGACTACCTCCTTTAAAGTGGAAACTGGGTAGAATACTTCAAACTCAATAAGGGTGCCGATGGTATCATACATTCTGCAACCACAAAAACAGCTACAGGTTAAGTGAAACGTCCAGTAGTCAAGTAGTTTTAACACATCAATCCTGATTTCAAGTTGAAACCCTGCAGTGTTTCAAGGCCGGGGCTATTATGTTGTGTTAACTACGACCCTGTTGAGAAAAAAATATGATTCTTCACTAGGAGATTTTTGTTCTTATGAATGTCTTGTCATAATCTGATATTTTCATAATTTTGTACTAGAATTGTATTCTGAATAAAAAAATAACGTGAAATTCTCAAAACTTTGCACACAATTACAAAACACCTATGTTTCAAGAAGATTTCGTCAGGAGTTGAAGTTAAAACTAGGAAAGAAAACAGTCAATCCTACATTCGCGTGACAAGTCCAATGAAGCGAAGCCTCTTTGGAAAATTTGTATGGAACATTCTATGTTTTGTAATTGGTCTAAACTCAGTTACCGTGGATCCTGAAAATTCTGAATCTATGATTGGCTGAGTGCCGCTGAATAATAAGTTAGGATCCATGGTGTCTTTGAATCATCTTCATTCTTCAACTAACAATCAATATGTGATCAATGTAAAATACAATAGTCGTAGAAAAAATAATTGTGACTTCCGAATACTCCTATTGAATCCTTATGTTAATAATTCCATACTTTTAATTGATTTTGAAAGTTTCAATATGCTTCAAATATAAAATTATTGTATGTGATAGGGTGGATATAATAATATGTAGGGATCACTCAACTTTGTAGAATGTATGGATATACATTACCATTGAATTTTGCTTCAGTTCGCAGTTGGACCAACATAATATCATTAACATGGGTTTCTTCAGAAAAATTTCCCTCTATAAATCTCTCCACCCGGATGTTTTGGGCAGGAGGTGCACATCCTCTTCTATCGCAATTGTTTTCTTCAATCTCAGAAATCTGCCCGATTTTGACTCTGAAATGAAAATAATCTATCTTTTTGTCGGAAGCAATCGAATCTAACTTTTTTTAATATAAATATTATATTTATTATATTTCCTCAGGTTTCACCCGCTACCGCTACCGTAGCCTGGCAAGTAGTCCCTAATGGGCCCTTTTTGCTATCCCCAATGGTTCACCTATCAACATTGCTGCCATTACTCAATCTTCCTTCCCTCTTCGTGACCTTTCAATAAACGTCATTATGTCCATCCACGCCAAGTTCCTCTTATTGGAGTTTTTTAACTTCGAAGATTTCAAACCCTAGCTGAGGAAGTGGGGTGCAGTTTCTTCATCTTCTTCACATTTGAGCAGGTGGGACTACTCTTATGCCTACTAGTGATAGGTTTCCGCCTAACTTGAGGGCTGAGGATAATCGGTTTCTTGCGATGCCCAACATAGGATCCGTTCTATCCACCTTGAGAATGAATTATTCTAGACGTCGCCGCCGTAAGTCGTTCATCGGCGTCATTATCCGGAATATATTTCACACATGATATGGAAGGTTTTGGGAGGTCACGGCCTTGGACGAATTTAATTTTCACCCCTGTGCTTTGATCCAATTAGTTGGCATTGATGCTATCCACGCGCGTGATCTGACTATCCGGAAGGAAAATTACAGCTCCATAATATCACCTGCGCGCCACCATCGGACATTAGGCTCACAGCTTTCATAATTGACCACTGTAGAGCCGTCGGCTCTTCGCTTGTGGGAGCCATGGTAGGAATTCAGAGTGAATTAGACCCACCCTGTTGCCTCACCCACCAACCTGTACGTACTTACTGCCTATGGTTTGGGCATGCTATCATCGGATCTTTGGCGTTTGCCTACTCCAGCTGTTTTGGATTATGATTTAACTCCTTTTGATTGCTGTTTCGATTCGCAAAGTTCTTTAAACACTTGCTATGAGTCTCGCAAAGTAATCCACTTCTGAGCAAGCGACTCTACACTTTTCGTTTTGATTCTGGAAGTCAAGAGTGTTTCAGCTTAAGTTTGTTCAATGCTTCAGTTGTCTTATTCTGATCTGCTTCCGTACGTTGATGGCATTTCAATGCAGTGCCTTTTTTGATCTTGAGTCTATTTGAGAGGTAGGACTAAGATACAGCATCTCTTGTGGAATCGGAATGCCGCTCTCCATTCTTTTCTCAATTTCCTGATCTGAGTCACTGGAGGAATGAATACCGCCATAGTAGATCCCTGCCTACTATGGTAAGCCTTGTTATGTTGACATATCGCAGATCGTTCCTGACACATCTTTCTTATGTGCACGCAACCCTCAGTACGATACCTCACATCTTGAGTTGGGAGGTAGTCTGACAGTGTTGATCTTTGCTTTAACTGCTTTTTAGGTAACCTTTGAATCGATATCCATTTCCGGAGACGTGGACACCTGTGTCAAACACGCCTAAGAGTCATTTGGGTCCACCCATCTTACTCTGTACAGAATAAGTGCGGGTTATACATCCAATTAGCAAACTTGTGTGTGTGAGTGAAGTAGCTATTGCGGCACTTCAGCTCACCCCTACCACTTCCACCTTCATTTCCACTCCCACCCAACATCAGAGTGCACCAAGCTATCACATAACAGCTTCCACCCATTTCAATTATATGTTACTTGTTATAACCAACCTGTCACCTATCATTCATTACTTACACACGTGGTGGCGTGTGTGATCCCATGCATTGCACAACACTTTGAAAGGGGTGATGTCATGCATCTTTTCTAGCTCGCACGAGACTCGAGAGGTGCTGTCGATTGAGAAAAATAGCAATTTCAACAAACCTTTTCATCACCCATCACTTGTAAGTGGTCACCTATCAACTGTAACTGGCCTTCTATCGACTGTCACCAGACATCGAACATCCGTTACCAATCAGTCTGTCATCTATCATCAGCTGTCAATTATCTTTCACCTCTCATCCATAACTTGTTACCTGTCATGAACCATTCACCATCCGTAATTTATCATCTATCATCTGTTACCCTCTCCACCCCTGTTACATCGTATGCAGCTGGTGACGTCACACATGAACCCTCAACTCACTGAATTAAAAAATACTCTATTATTTCAAATGATGGTAATGCCATCAAGAATATCTCTAGGCTTCATTTCCTATCAATCCATTACTACACCCCAAAAGTGAATCTTGTATCGAAAAAAATCCGCTGAAAGGAATTTAAGCTGTTCTAAAATTGAAGTGCACCGTAACTCGTCCATTCGCCGACTTGTTAGTGATTCCTAGCTCACAAACTCACCTTCCCTGGAACATCTCAGAAATTTGTTAAAATGTATCATACAGTGCTAGGGAAAATAAATGAATAGTTGATTAAAGTACATAAACTAGCCGCTAAATTTTTCCTGCATCGCAGAAAACTCTTAACAACATATTACGGGGTGGTATGGAAAAGGAACGTGCTTGTTGTTCGGCGAAGCCTGTCCAGGGAAGACCACGAGGAGGTAATTACTTCTCCCCCGGGATATCAGATTAATTTGTTATTAATTTTTTGTGAAAGAACTGGGTGAAATGAAGATGAAAGGGAGAGGATTTTTCATTCAGTTACTTCTGTAATCAAAGAAAGATTTACCGAAAAAACACTTGGAACCAACGAGAATTTTAGGATGACCAATCTTTCCATATTTACATACCCAAGGATAGAGGGAACAAATGTCTGTATACTTGATTGTTTCTCTTTCTTTAGTTTTGTAATATCCAAAAAAAATTTCTGTACGACCACCATCAGATCGCTATTTGTAGATAGTTGTTTCCGAAACTTACATTCCCACATTTCAATTACGTCAAATCCCAGTGAACTCTCAATCTTTTGATTTCAGCTTGAGTGGCCTGATAACGAAGATTCAAAGTCTCAGTAGGATAATCTTTGAGAGATTGATCCCTCTGAGAGATTAAACACTTACAACCGTGGAAATAACATCCCTGAAACTCAAAGATTTGGTTCAATTCTTGACAGAAGCCATCGACTTCGAAGCCGCCAACTAATGTTCCGATCTTTTTCTTGTGCCAATTTTCGAACATTGAGCTTGTTTTCACTTCTAAAATTATGGGGTGTGTGAAACTCGATTGGCATTGTCCCTACATAATTTTGGCTTTCCACGCGATTGAAGGGGTGAGAAAAATATCCTTTATTCAATTCTGAAAAACCGAATACATTGGGGAGTTTCGAGAAAGCCATTGGAAAGTACTTGGGGAAGTCCAAAAACTTGACATTGCCAACCAGCATAGAAACAAATTTGTCCACGAAATGTTCCCTTGCAAGATTCACATTTCACAGACAACCTCTCATTGAAACAAGAAGGAGACTATCTACAACCAGGGTTTGTGGTCCCACAATAATGGTGTTGTTTGTTGTCGTATGGAACACTACACTCTACACAAAAATAACTGCAGCGGAATGCTGCAGAGAGGGATCTTATGGTATTGTGATGCCCCTTACTGAACGAAAGATTCGAAGAGATACATTTTCCGTCGCCCTTGAAAATTATGTCACGACCTTTACGTAGACCATAATTTTGGAGATGTGTTTGAAATTGCTAAAGTTCGGGTATACTACACCCCTCAGTGTAAACGGATACTCCAGCGGTCTATCAATTCATAAGCTCTTGCACTTTGAAACATCGCAGTATCTTTGCGTATCTTCACAACTTCAGGGTCTTTATCAGCGTAGGCTTTAGCGACCACCAGAGCACGGGGTAAAGATAGATTATCCCTGTTGTCAATAACTACTGTGTCCCTTCGCTTGTAGTCTTTGGTGAGTGTGTTGTATAAACGATCTCGACCTTCACCAGCAGACGTTTTTATTTTTACCAACGTAATCCCCTTTAACTTTTAGGTACTTTTGGTACTAAGCTCCGTTGAATTGGATTGATAAATGAACGAGATTATATCAAAAATCTCGTCGCTGGTTATTTCACACGCAGGTCTGAATCTCATCCACCCGTCCCCGCGTGAAAATTCTTTGAAGCAAAAATTGAAACCAACATAATTAATCAGTCGTACCCTTCAACACTATTTGTGTGATGGCATGTCTCACCCACAACTCACAGGTTCCTAACCTTTAGGTATTGGTGCAATTTTGAACTCCAAAGTTCTACCTTGAAGTCCAAAACGAATCATTTTGGAGTCTTTTATAATACACCTTTCCATTTTGAAAAATTTAAATAAAACAATCAAAGATTTCTACTACAAAACTCAGAACTTTTAAGAAAAATCAAAAACTTAGCAGGTGCTGCTAAAACACATCTGAACACTTCGAGTTGGTTATATAATGACGAGTAGCGCACAGTCGTTACATAGTAGTTTCATCTAGATGTTGAACTGAACTGAGAAAAAATAAAGTGGATAGTATGGCCTAACAAGGACCACAAATTTTTACCGGCTGCCATTTTGAAATTTTTAGCTGGAATTTTCAAATGAAGAACTAGGTTTCGATCTCCTATCTGAGCCTTCCAAATTTCGTTGCGATATACCAGGTGGTTCAAAAATTAGTAGGGGGGGAACGGAATTTAGACTAGCACTGTAAACAAATTAATTTAGAAGAGGTAATGAGATATTATACACGAAAAAAAGACCTATATAAAAGGAAAATTGTGAAATTTCATCAAAAAAGCCAATATAAGTTCATGCTGTTGTTGATTTCATCGATGATATCCTCTCATCCCGGGGGAGAAGTGCTTACCTCCTCGTGGTCTCCCTGTACAGGCTTTGCTGACCTGCAAGCACGTTCTTTTTTCATACCATCCCGTTATCTGTTGTTATACGTTTTCTGCGTTGCAGAAAAAAAATTAATGGCTCTGAAGCCTAGATATATTCTTGAAGGCGTTACCACCAATTGGAATGTTAGAGTATTTTCCAGTTCAGTGGGTTGAGGGTATGCTTTATATGATGAGATGATGAGATGGTTAGTATCCACGTATTAAGTGATGGGTGATAAAAGGTTTATTGAAATTGTTATTTTTCTCAATCGACAGCACCCCTCAAATCCTTCGAGTCTTGTGCGAGCTAGGAAAGACGCATGGCATCACACCTCTCAATGAGCTGTGCCATGTATGGGAACAGACACGCCACCACGGGTGTTAGTAATGAATGATAGGTGAAAGGTTGGAAAGCTGTTATGTGATATCTTGGTGCGCTCTGATGATGGGTGGGGGTGGGACTCAAAGTGGTAGTGGTGGGGGTACGCTAAAGTGCCGCAATAACTACTGAATAAACACCGTCCTAGTGACTGCCCAATCAGAGCTCGAGAATCGCTAATGTCACTCAAACGATGTAACCACAGAACACCTATCTCCGTATTTTTGTGTCAATTCCACAATACATGTTTAACCATTCGACCACAGAACACCTATTTCTGTACGTTTGTGTAGTCAAGCCCACTAGCTTATTCATTCAAGAAACCCTGAACTAATTTCCACATCATGTCCAGTATGCACTATATGAATAAGCTGAAACAAATATTGATGTTAATCTAAATGTTGAAATCTGCTAGACTATAGATATTTATATCCTTTTGTATTCAGTTCAACTCACATATTATGACGTGTACCACAGTGTGCGGCAGATAAAACATAGAATCTGTTGATCAAAGTGCCTCCACAGGAAAAGTTGATATATTGTTTATAGGTCCACCCCAATCTCGCTATCCAAGGAAACTCTCCCAAACGAGCTTTTTTCCCAAGAACGATCCGAGATCTAACCTGTATTCTTCCTCTTCCACATGTTTTTTTTGGAATAAATTTCCATGATGGGTGTTGGTCTATTAAAGATTCTTCTGCGACTGTAAAATTTTAGTATATGACCAACGTTGATTGAGGAGCTCGTTTGAAAAAAAAAACTATCCTTAATTGTACAAAGTTATTATGTTCAACCCTTTTGTGCAATTAATTATGTTTAATAATACTACCAAATTTTTTACTTGAGGTGTTCATACAAGGTTGAGTAGAAAATATAGGAATTGGTATGTTTTTAAGTTCCTGGCAATTCCAAACTTTGGGAAACAACTCATCTAATGAAGGGTTCCAAAAACTCACCGATCATTGAAAAGGATAGTTTTGCAGAACAACAGCAAATATTCAGGCTCTAAGATGATATCAGAAGAATCATGACGATATTATGATAGATAGATAGATAGATAGATAGATAGATAGATAGATGATAGATAGATAGATAGATAGATAGATTTATTTCTCATAACAATGACAGCAAAATAAAAGATAGATCAACAAATAATCCGCCAACCAATGAATGCGTATTGTGAGCAAACTGGAAACAGATGCCATAATTCCAATACTTTTCTGATAGATTAGTATAGTAATATGAGTATAATGAGTTCTAGTTTTTCTCAATTAGAATCCTTCTGGCCGAACTTACGACTTCATTATGTAAACCAAGCAGGAGATACTATATATTAATGGACATTTTGTCGATGGTGTACAGACAAGAATTTCCACAAAAAAGTGTTTCGGGATCAATATTTTTGTTGTCTTGTTTATATTTCTAGATATCTGACATTCTGCTCTGGATTTTTATATACAAGGTGTTAATTGAGTACGTTGACAAACTTCGAGAGGTGATTCTTCAAAAGTTTTCAGGACGAAAAGTTCATTTAAAAAAAAATCTCTCAGTGGTGGCAGAAAGAAAATTCAGAAGGCTGCTGAACAAGTCTCATCTACTCTGAAAGAAGGAAGACCCTGTGAATTATTTAAAAAATTAATTATTTTTTATCATGTGTACATGACACTCCAGAAACATGATGTTTTCCAGATTATAATCAAGTTTCGATGATAATCGTGCCAGAGCGTTTCACTTCGCATGCAATGTTGAAAACTCTAGCCTCTTTAATTTGACGCACTATTTTTACGATTATGTGCGAAGTGAAACGTTCGTGCACGATTATCATCAAAAATTGATTATAATCTGAAAAACACGATATTTCTGGATTTCCCTATCATCGCAATAATAGTGGAATTGTGATATATCTATTAGATACGAACCAATGTAACAGCAAGGGTTTTGACAAAATTCAATTTTTTTAATTTAGTGCTCTCTGGTGTGGAGAAAATGAGAAAGTTTTGTTATTATCATCAGAATACAAATATTTCAGTATGGTCAAGCAATTCATAAGAAAATAATTTGATATTTTTCTACAGCTAGTAAACTATTTTTAAAAAAATGCTGTTTTCAATATTCCCACATAATTTTCTAATGAATCTAAGCAACATTTTCAAATAACTTTTTTCGATATCTTGCCATTTTACCCGACTTTTTGTCTATTCATAGTAATTTTTTTCAATTTGCCGCCATACCAGCGATCACGTGACATGTGTCAAAATCGATTTTCAGGTTATCGGACATGCACAAACTTTTCAAACTTTTCCCAAGAATATTTTTTTCAATACTCTAATACTAAACTATTTTCCCATATGGTACATTCTTTTTGGCGGTCACTGTATAATATATATATATATATATATTTTTAGAAAATGCTATATGGAAATTTCGAAGATCATTCCACTCATACTAAGATACAGACTTTTTGATTGGTTGAATTGTTTGCGTTGATAATTGAAAACATCATGTTTTCGATTTTGTACACTTCTCCAAGAAATTAACGCACCATCAAAAATTAGTCAAAAGTTTAAGATACATTTTCGAAAAAATAACTTGTCCGATTTGGACGTTTTTTTTTTTGGTCGTAGATGTGTTATAAAGTTTACACATAAAAACGCATAAAAACCTCTATTTTATAAATACCGGATGAAGCAATTGTAGTGCGTTTTTTTATAAAATTTTTAATCAAGTTAGAATTGAACTCACACTCCAGTTTTATCTTTTTTCAACATTTTCTTTTTTGATTCACTTCATTATCTTGTAGTTGTTTTTTGTTAGATATTACAAATAATTCACATTTTTCATTTTTCAATTTTCATGGAGAATGTTCCCCTTTTCAACATGAATACCTCCCAAGAGGTTATCTTGAACGATGGAAAATAGCGACTAAAGTTTGTCTTTCAGTCGCAGATGATTCCACTATAGATTTTATGAATTTCCTATTCATATTTTCGAACTAAAATTATCTTTCTTATTACTCCAGAAACATCTTATAGCATAAACATGACTTTATGGAAAATGCAGATCTAAATTCAACAACGAAAAAATGTAACAAAATTAAATGATACGTGTTGAACGATAGTGTCAGTAGCGAGTATTTCCGACTCTGGCACAAATAACTCATTGGCAACAACGGCCCATACTCAAAATAAATCCAGGTTTTCCCAAATTGCAATCAGTCTCTGCCGTACGTCTTCCAAGGTATTCATGTTACATGCCTCTTGTAATCTCCTCCCAACGACATCCCAGAGATTATCTATGGGATTTAAAACCGGGCTCCTAGCTGGCCATACCATGGTAGCGATACCGACTTCCTGTAGATGATTTTTCACAACTCGGGCGGTGTGAGGCCTGGCATCAACAAAAATACTTGCCTCCTGAAACTTCATCAGTTTTTGAGTCATCAGTGTGGACAGCAATTTCCACATTGATGGGAGGTCCCTCCTTCCACGCATCCCTGTCCGTTATACTTGTCTTAACAATTTTGTCAAAGCTATATCTGGGAAGTATGCCATCTGATGGCATTCTCGTGACAGGGTCGTTTTCCAACACCTCGTATAACTACAGTCTTTTCCATGCTTATTTCCAGTACTTTTTTTTGGACTATTCTGGTTTTATGAGGGTTCACTGTCACAGACCACATACCCCTAGACGGCTCACGACAACGCTAACTAATGAAGACGGAAATAAGCGCCATCTGAAGATTCGTATCGGTACTATCGTAAAGATACGGGAAATTCAAATCTTGAATTTGATACTTAAATGTTTGTGAGAAGTTTCAACGCGTTGTTTACAACCTCAAACAACACTTGATATCACGATTAAAAAGTTTTCCAAATATCAAGTGTTGTATGAAGTTGTAAACATGAAATTGAATGAAATGTAAAAATTTGTTCATAGTATATTACGTAGAGTAAATTCTCAGAAATCAAACTAATTTGGTGTGCATATGCCTATGTATTTCTGAGAATTTACTCTATTTTATACTTGAAATAGAGTATAGGATTTGTTGCTAAAACATTTTTTATTAATGTAATGGTAAAAAAAAACAATTTCAAGTCAAAAGGTGGTTTATTGTCGAATATGTAAAATCTCATTGGACAAGTGTAAAATAATCATACACATTGTTTGAAAAATAAAACACAAAACAACATGGGTGCAGTACAAAATATATGGGTCCTAATATAAGAGAGTACATAAGGTATACAAAAGTACTAGATAAATAATAATAATAATCTTTATCAACTAACCATTTTGGTACGTTGTGTACATATATGGTAAGTAATATAGAGCATCTTTACTTGGATTAGGGAATGTATGCCTTATTTCAGACGAGCCTTCGCAATGAGGAACACAACACTTATTGTGGTAAACCATGATGAATGGTGAAAATAAATAATCAGTACAGAATTTCACAGTAAAACTTATAAATCACACTAACAATAACAATGTTCACTATCATAAAAACACACTAAACGTTATATTTCTCAAAGTTCATTCATTAAAATTTCATTCATATATGTTTTGTTCTCAGAAATATACTCTCCTCTTCTTAAATTTGACATGACCATTGATATTACACGCACAGAACTCATAATTATGAGTTTTGTGACCACACGACTAACGTTTTAGAATCAAGCATAGAACGAAGAACAAATCGACAGATCACAGCGACCTCATAAGATTCGTATCGGTACTAAAAAAAAGGTTCATGGTCACGTAACCTACGTGAATCGTCTAGGGGTATGTGGTCTGTGTTCACTGTCAGCTCCTCCTCTTTAAACCATCTGTCGATTATATCTAGGGCTGACTGTAATATTCGCGAGGTCGTCGGCATATCCTAGGCAATGAAAGCCTCTGGAAGATAGCCTTTCAGTTAATTCGTCCATTAAGATGGCCAAAATTAGGGGCGATAGCACCTCTCCCTGCGGACATCCGTTGTTTGCTCTAACTGTTATTGCTCATTTCCGCAAATTGCTGATGTAATGACCCTGCTTTCCAAGTTAGCGTTTATTCACTGGTACAGTAGGAAAGAAACCCCTTTTTTACTGAAGCGGTTGCTATAGACTCGGTGGATGCACTGTTGAAGGCATCCTCGATGTCTATAAATGTTATCATGGCTATCTCTTTGTCTTCCAAGGACTTCATTAGTAGCCTGTTGAGGTCGTCCAGTGCTAAGTCTGTTGACTTGCCTGGTTGTCACGCATATGGCGTTCGTTGAGTAACCTTGTTTGTAGTACCTCATTTCTTATGTATCTATCTATCAGCCTTTCTAAAGACTTATGGGACGATATGCGTTGGGTGTCTTGTCTCCTATTCTCCCTACTTTTGGGAGATATATGACTTTCACCTGTTGCCAGATCGTAGGTATATATCCTGTCCCTTTTGGAGAAATCGAGGATAAATTCCATCTACTCCAGGGGATTTGTAAGGTTTAAATTTACTGATAGCCCACCTGATTATATTACATTTGATCTCGATATTTCCGTAGCAAGCATCCATTCCAAAGCTGTTCGTCCGTTTTGGCCTGCTTCTGGTGGTGTCTACAGTTGTCAGGCCCTTAAGAATTACTGAGGCTGGGAAGTGTGCTTCTGTGAGCATCCTTAGACTTTCCCCAAATGTTGTAGTATAGGTATTGTCCTTCTTTTTCAGTACCTCATTTGGCTAAAACCCTATGGATTGTTGAGCACATAGGGGTATCTGTTACCTTTTCTCACAATTTCTTCCATGATTATCTTCTGTTCTTTCTAATTTATTTGTTGTATTGCGTGAGTTATCCTTGTATGTGGCCAATCTTGGATGGATTTTACTCTGTTGAAAAGTAAAATCCTCAGAGGTAATACCTATGGGGGTTTCTAGATGCTCATTAAATCAGACCGTTTTGTTAATTCGAGCCTTTTTTTTCTCAGGACAGCTTTACCCGTAGGCTTCGACTATTGCCTTGCCCACTTCGTCTACTGCCCTCTCAAGGCTCTCCCTGTCTCGTATTTCAGTCACGGGCCTCTCGAAAGACTCACAAAGTGACGCTGAGTATCTTTTCCAGTTGGTCTCTCTTAGGATTCTATATTTGACTAAAGTACGTGGTGGGGTAACTAGATCGTAGAATATAATAATATAATCATGTGTAATATTTTTTCATGGCTTTTGTTTGAATTTCAAGTATTGTACGATTTCGGACCTCATTAAATAACTTGTATGTAATTTTTGAATAAGTGACCTGAACCTTTATTATATGATCTAAATAAGGTATGCGTAGAGAACTGGGGGGAATTCACTAACTTCGATGATAAATTAGAGTCACGAAAATTTGTTAGCAAACCTCAGATTCGGATTAAGCACCCCAAAAAACATACAGAATGAAAGTAATCAAAACTACCCCAAACTTTGTGTGGTAGATATACAATTTGATCAGATTATTGACCAGCAGTTGTAGTGAACGTCCCCTTTTATGTATTCAATGGATGGGTTTGTTTTGTTCAAAACGATTTACTCAATAACAACAATTTTAATTCATCATAAGGCATTCATTTTGACGAAATTTTTGAAATTTTTGCACATCAAATTGAAAAAAAAATGGTAGACTTTTCAACTAAAAACAATATACCTATCCCAACCACAAAACTCACCGCATAAAACCAATATCCAAAGAACTACCAAGATTTCGGAATAAAGCATAGTAGGATCACTAAAAATTCAAATCATCTACGTAAATATTTCACGACTCCCACTACCTCCGAATTTATCGCCACAGTTTTATTAGAATAGTAATGTTCCCATAAAAAGCAGATATTGTTTAATTGAATGTTGGAAAATATAATTTTATTGTATTATATTATAATAAAAATATTAACAGTTTTCCATTCAATTCAAAATAACGACAACTTATGTTCGATAAACTGCTCAGCAAAATCTGTGCCTACCAAAATATACCATTATTTGCGAATTGAATATTATTAGGTGCGAAATTAAGGGGAAGGTGAGCAGTGAATGTACAATAGATATTTCACGTCCTTAACTTACTCAGGAGCTCAGTGGGACGTGGGTTCGACAATAAAACTATGTTTCGATGCTATTGAAATATGAGGTTTACTTTTCTGGAGCGCCACGGATTTATCGCCAGTGAAAAATCCTAAACCATCCTGATGGAATAGGACAACCCACTTCACTATATTAATAAAATAATAAGCAATAGATACCTATAATGGTATGAATATAGGTTTTGTTTTCACTTATGTACAAGAATTACGTGGACCAGAAGAAATAAATACTCATGCCACTTACTATTAAAATATTGAATTATGTTACATACTGTATCTACACAGTTCGGCACATAATAGTAATAATGAAATGTATTTCTACTTGAGAACTTATTTCAGCCAGTAATTGATGTAAACAATTTTTTTCCAGTGAAGTAGAAATAAAAGTGAAAAAGACTCCTTAAGCAAGATTGTGCGGGGCTAAACAAATGAATGAAGGCATTATAATAATATATAATAGTAAAAGTTCAAGACCTAAAAATGTGACTGTAACTTATAACAATTCCGTTACATGATCACAACTTATAATTTAAACGTAAAAACATGAAAGAGAAGAAGATAAAATCCAATAGCAATACAGATAAATATATATATATATATATATATATATATATATATATATATATATATATTCTTTCATCTCTCAATCAGATAACTGCTTAAATAAAAAAACAGATCTCAATCATTTAAGTGAAATTTATATAATGTTTCAAGTTAAATAATTCTTCTAACAATTCAATAAGAAATATGCTCGCCCTTCTGAGTGGTACAATTGGCTGGTTTACTCACAAGCAGAGGCCAAATCGTGGACTCTACCTGTCAAACTTCAATTTCATAATTTTCTTCTTTTAATTACATGAAACATATGTCATTTGTCTGTTTCCTAACCAAGATGATAGACACGTGCTTGAGTATGTCCACACGTGGAAATTATCCATATAAATTTTAAAAAATGTATATTAATTGACTAATTATTTTAATTATTGACCTTTTAATGTTATTTTATCATCAACTTCATGTTTCCCTTTCGATAATTGTTGTATCACTTTCATCACATCTTTTTGCAATCAACCTCAACGACACAGTAAGTATAGCTGTTACTGGGTTTCACTCCATTTTAGTATATATTCGCTTATTAATTGTAGCTTCCCTGAAGATGACAGTAACCACTGTTGAAATATTGGAAATATAGTGTTAAAAGAGTACACGTTTTGCTTGCTGCTTACCCAAATAATCTTTTCAAAATATTCAAAAATATTTGGGTAGCAGTCAGTTGACCAGTTTAGTTATATATTCTTCGTTTTTTGAAGAATTAGTGACACTAATTCTTTATTCTTTATTTTTGAAAATAACATTGTCACAGTCACGAAATTATTCAATCATATATATATATATATATATATATATATATACTCCTCCGGGTCTAAACAATTAAATTAAGGCACTGTAATAATATAAAATAGTAAAAGTTCAAGACATAAAAATTCAACTGCAACTAACTACAATTCCCTTGCATATTCACAACTGATAGTTTAGACGTAAAAACATGTGAGAGAATAAAATCAATAAAATTTTAATTTTTAAAATCAAAATAAATTGTCACTTATAATCTCCCTAGTGCTTGAATTATTGCCGGAAATTTTTCGAGTACATGAATTTTTTGAAAATTACCCGAGTCGCGCAGCGCAGGATTTGTGTTGATATAATGACAGTTACGCGTTGGTATTAGTGGCGGTGTTTGTATGTGAGAAAGGAAAATTCATTTTGCGACATTTTCAACCTAAAATTACATTGCACATCACGCAGAACTAAAATAGTTTTGACTGGTCCATGCGGATTGTCTATTGGGAAGTGATGTGGAAAGGAATTGTTGCAAATTTCAGCCGAGTATTCACGAAAAGATAAGTTGAATAAAATTGTTTCAAATATAAAGTTCATCAAGTCAAGCATAGGTAGATTTGATTGATATACATTTTTTACCGATGGACCTATTCATCGTTGAAATGCAAGTTCTCAAAATATTTTCAGACACATTCGAAATATTTAGTGAATATATAATTATGAAATATTATCTCCTTTCATATGAAAAAGAACATTCCATTTGTACATAAAAGCAAAATGTTAACTATCACATGTCAAATATTTGACAGAAAAATTTCCACTTATTAATTTCGCCCAGGGTACCCAGGAGGATAAAAATTTCCGGAAATTTTTTGGGATGCCATGGCAACTAAATAAAAACCAATTTTTTGATTGGCTGAAAAAGTGAGGTGTGAAATTTTCACTGTCATTCCTACATCAATCATTTCATATTACTTCATGATTATTCTGTTTTCGTTTTTAGTCAATTGTATTATACATTCTCTCGTTAGTAAGTACTCCTTCTTTTCTCAACTACATTTATTGTACATTTGCGTATTTTTAGTTGTCCTGAGGAAGGTAATAAACATTGCCGAAAGCTTGATAGTACCATAGTTTTCTTAGAAATTGCCTAAATTATTTGACTGGACCCCACAAATTCTACATATTTGATAAATATATATACAGGGTGTTTCAAAATTCATTATCAAGATTTCAGGGGGGTATTTTTTAGGTTAAAATAAGACTTTTTTTATAAACTTGTGTCCGCAACCGCTTAATTTCTGAGATACAGGATGTTGAAATTTAACAAAAAAATCAGTTATTTTTCAATATCTCTGAAACCGTTATGGCTTTTTTTTCAATTTTGGTCCATGCAAAGTACACATAAAAATACATTTTTTCCATGGTGAGAGTTTTCTTAATTTTCATCAGTGGCGTCCCTGTAAACATGCCCTGTCATATTTTTTATCAAAATAATGATACGCTACTGTTCTTTTGTCAAGTAAATATTATTTTTATAATTGTCTTCTATCTTCCCATAAACATGGTCTCCTGACTTTTTTCTATCCTACGGTCGGTTTTCGATTTAAAAAATAAAAGGTTGTCATTTGCTTGTACCTTTGCGATTTTTTGTTTGTCTCATTTTGTTTTTTATATCGAAAAATGTTCTTCGCACGAAAAAAAGTCAGGAGACCATTTTTATGAGAAGATAGAGGACACTCATAAATATAATATTCATTTGAAAAAAAAACAGTGGCGTATCATTATCAATTTTGTTAAATTTCAACATCCTCTATCTTAGAAATGAAGCAGTTGCGGACACATGTTTATGGAAAAAAAAGTCTTATTTTGACCCGAAAAATATGCCACTGAAATCTTGATACTGAATTTTGAAACACCCTGTATAGATAAAAAGGAGGATAGTCGCTGACTGTTAAGAGTATAACTAATAGTAGGGCTGCGGCGATGTAAAAGGAAACTCTTTTAAGTTTTTCCAAGCTTTCGGAATCGTTTATTCCATCATCAGGGAGGCTACAAAGGGAAAATGTCATATAAAAATTGTAAAATTCAAAATTATGAGTACTCACATCTTATTTGAGGATGCTTACATATATTTTCATAAATGTTATATATAACTTACATAAAAAGAATTTTTCAGCTAATAAATACAACAGAAATTCAATATTTTCGTTGTTCTTTGACAATACAGAACTGAACGGAAAAAACAAATTAGTTGTACATAGAGACATACTTTATTTGTTTATATTGATATATGACAGTTACTTTTTGACAAGTGACATTATTATGTTCCAAGACAAATAATCTCAGTGTGTTCAAATTATTACGTTCAGTTACTATGATTTATTGGTGTTGTATGTCAAGTGACAGTAAAAATGAATAATTCACTCAACTGTCTTATATCTGTTCTTTTATTGATGGAATTATTCTCTTGAAAGATAAAAGCCATTTCTAAGAAAGATCTTTTTGAAAGATGTGATTCTCTTGCAAGAACAGTTGTTGAAGGGTAGTTCATTCGGTGGTCAAAATCATTGACATGTTTGGCTAAAGCACATCTTTCAGGATGTAATCTACTATCACTTTTATGAGAAGTTATTCTATAATTCAATAATATTTTTGTTTGGCCAATGTAATTTCTATCACAATCTAAACAAGGGATACTATAAACAACATTTGAAAGTGAAAAAATATCAATTTTGTCTTTTACTTTTGAATATATTTGTCTTATTGAAATAACTGTTTTGTTTGCAATTTTGATGTTTTCAAATGGTTGAAAAATTCTGGTCAATTTAGGTGTTATTTCTTTGATGTACGGTAAAGAAGCATAAAAAATTTAAACCTGATTTATATCTGCTACAGGTAGTTCATTATGAGAATTTCTATTTTGTCTTACACTATTATCAACTTCTGTTAAAGATGTGCTAAACATTTTTTTTAACTAAATATGGTGGATAAGAGTATTGTATAAAAGTTTCTTTTCAAATTTTTATTATGAAAAGATATATCAGAAATTTTGAATACTCTGTCTTTCATTTGTTTTAACAAATTCACTTTCATCGAAAATTTGTGTTAAGAAAAGAAATTCAAATACCTTCCTGAACTGCATGGTTTTCTATACCAATCAATTGAAATTGTCTTATCAACCGATCGTATAAGTTTTGTATCCAGAAAAGGTACTGAGAAATCTGAATCTTCTGTTTCGATTGTGAACTGTATAAATGGATCGTAACTATTGAAAGTATCCAAAATTTCGGTTATACCATTTTTTGGTAATGCTAATATTATATCATCCACATATTTCTTGATGAAAAATAAGTCAAAATGAAAATGAAAAATAGTTATTTTCAAAAAGAAATTTCAGGTATTCGTTCATTAAACAAAACTATTTCTTATTATATAAAAGAACGCCTACTCCCAAAAATTATCGATAGTGGAAAATTGTGTATTGTACGAGAAAATGGGAAACACACTCATTCATTATTATGGTCCCCGACGAATTTGTATGGAAAATAAGCTTCATTTCCAACAACAATGTTCCATACCAGTAATGTTCCGGTAGTTGACTTCTTTCCGACGATAAAGCTCTCTAGGCTGGTGCAAATCCACATTCGCAAAGTTTTTCAGATGCATAATCCAACCCAGTTTCAGCGTAATTACACCGGTATGAAATGTAATAATGAAGTGTAAATTTGCATTTTGGTTGAATGAATAGTCCAATGCCGGGACTCGACTGGTGCTGGCTTGACCCTCTAATTAGAATTTAGAATGGAATTGGAGTACTGCGGGTTACGAACTTTCTTTGGGAGCCCCTCAATTATTTCTGTATGGTATAATATAGGCGAATGCATCGCACATTTATCATCAGAATCAAAAGTTGGTGTCCATCTTCGAACTAATTTTTGTTAACAAAAGCGAAATGTTGCTTTTTCTCCTTGTTATGGACTGTTCAATTGGAAATAATAATAATTTCGTAGAAAAAGTATAGTAATCAGCATGGAATATCCATTTCTCACTCGTATAAATTACGGCAGTCGCTCTCGGCTCACATGACAATTTCCGTACTAGTGAGAAATCAGTATCATTCCATGCTCGTTGTACAATACCAGCTGATCCGGAACCAATTTACCCCCCCCTGTATCTTCATTGCTATTTTGTATGGATGTTCAGAATTTGGTACATCTATTTGATGTCATAAATGTACAATTTGGTATCAGAACGAATATGATAGATCCGGTTTGACCGAAAGCGTATGTAGAAGTTTCTAACCTAAACAAAAAATCCTATGTTTGCATTTAAGAGAAATGAGTTTATTGGCGTTGGAAAATCAAAAAAAAACAAAAATTAGTTACGTCTGCATACAAATCATAGTGGTAAAACTTTGCCATCGATTTATTGTTACTCATCTTCCATAGCACACTTTTATGAAAATGTTCTGTTACGAGGGGAATACAAAAAATATGTTTTATAAAATTATCAATTATTTCAGTGGTTTGTGATTTGGAAGTATGATTGGTTGTGATATATCGTTGGATAGGTAATTTTATACCAAATCGTAATTTTCAAAACAAAATTATACTTTCTGTTTGAATTCCGGACAAACCAGAAGTGTCATATTTGGTCTGATAATTTCTAAATTGTACATTCATGATATCATATAGATGTGCCAAATTTAATAACAACGGAAATACAGGGGGTAAATTGGTTCCGGGTCACCAAGATATAACAATTCCAACCTTATAGAACTTTTTTTTTGTACGGCATAGAGTTTTTCTTGATTATTGCTTTACTTACCAATAAAATATTTTCATGCCGTAAAAAAACAAATCACCATAAAATGAATATACTGGAGTTTTATCCCAATACCAAACCGCTATTTTTCACATCACGACACGTGTTTCAATCACCAAGTGATCATCTTTAAGAGGAAGATTAAAACTACAATGAGTCTGTCATCCAAACAACGCGGCGAATATAGGTCAAGCAGTAGAGATATCGTCCTTGACAAAAAGACTACCTGGAAGCCGCCTGTGCCATCCCGTGCAGGACAGTCCGTAGTTTATTCCCACCATGTTCTCTACTCGAAAATCCCATTTTTTTAATTCGTTATAAACAATAAACAATAAATAACGAAAAATTGCGTTTGTTTTAATTCATAACTGCCATTTTTCAATATTAAGAGCTGAAACTTTGCACGATAGTAGCTATTAACATGAACTTTATGTCGGATTCAGTCGGACTGATAGTTTTCGCATAAGCCTCATTTGAATTTTTTTTTGAAATATTTACTTATAAGTACTTATTTTTATGTTTTGTTTTTCAATATTGATAGGAGTTTCTAACCTAACCTAAAAAAAAACTAAGTTAGCATTTAAGAGAAATGAGTTGATGGGTGTTGGAAAATAAAGAAAAACAAAAATTTGGAGAATAGTACATTTGCATACAAATCAATGTGTGAAAATTTTGACATCGAATTATTATTACTCGCGTGCTATTTTTTCATCTTCCATAGCACACTTTCATGAAAATGTTTCGTTACGAGGAGAATACAAAAAGTATTTTTATAATATCTCAAATTTCAATCAATTTCACCTGCGCGCCATTTTTGGTACACAAATTCATAGCGTCCGTTACAGTTGCATGTAGAAATTTACAATTTTTAGTGCTTAAAAATATATATATATA
Source organism: Chrysolina haemoptera (assembly GCA_958298965.1). Classification (NCBI taxonomy): domain Eukaryota; kingdom Metazoa; phylum Arthropoda; class Insecta; order Coleoptera; family Chrysomelidae; genus Chrysolina; species Chrysolina haemoptera. The sequence goes on along the minus strand of OY282592.1, from coordinate 6,593,057 downwards.
TATATATATATATATATCTGTGTGAGATTTTGTAATACGTATTACCAGTGTTCTGGAGACGACCGACGAGTCGAATACAACAGAAGCATCAACATCTGCCGGTGTTGGGTAAATATAATTTCAAGACTTCTCATTGGAAAATACATGTTTAATTATAAGAGTTGTATTTTTCATAAATGTGTTTTCATCCAGGCATGATGAAAGCAGTATAGTTGCAGAAAATACAACGGAATCATTAACATCTGCCGCTGTTAGGTTACCACAGTCCCGACCGCTCACGCGCGGTCAGCCGTTTTCCCTCATGTTCTCACCAGTTTTCAACACACTTAAACGTGTTTGATCGAAAAACCAGAATAGACATTTTGTTACTGTTCAAGTCTACTTTCCAAATTCATTTCAGTCGGACGACCTCAAACGCATCCAGTTCTACGCGAAAATTTTTCAAAAAAAAATTCAAATGAGGATTATGTGAAAATTATTAATCCGACTGAATCCAGCACACATAAAGTGCACGTCAATAGCTACTATCGTGCTAAGTTTCAGCTCTTAATATTAAAAAATTGCGTTGGATTTAAAAAAAAACACAATTTTCCGGTTTTCCTGGTCTTCTCCGATTCTAATTATCCGATCGGATCGTTTGACTCGTCATTCTCTTGGGAATTTAATTCTCTACAGTTAATTTCTTCGCACCGTTAACACTGCTTCAATAGTCTCCATTTTACAATAAAAAACCTAAAAAAAACTCGATTTTTTGTTGTTTATTGTTTATAACAAATAAAAAAATGGCATTTTCCAGTAGAGGACATGGTGGGAATAAACTACGGACTGTCCTGCACGGGATGGCACAGCCGGCTTCCAGGTAGTCTTTTTGTCCAAAAAGCAATCATTTGTGGCTCTACTGCTAGGCCTAATAGGCGCAAAACAACAAACGGCACCGCATGATATGATATAAATGCTAGTATCTGCAGAAAAATCAATTAGGAACTGAGTTATAAGCATTGTGGAGAACTCAAAGTTCCGCGAAAATCCCTCACACTCGTTCCAAAACCATCCACATGTTGTAGATAATCCGCTGACTGGATATCAGGTGGAATACTCTGGAAGGATATCTATAAACATCCCCTCCACTTCAGTCCTAGCCTAGTTCGAGGCGTTCTGTGAGGGATTTCGACAGCCAGAGCAAAAATAGAAGAGAGATTATCATTTTCTTCACAAGTAGCCAAATAACAAAAATATGTTCCTATGTCAGTTTTCCCAATACTGTGAGTTGAAGTATTTTCGGATGTTTTTTCTTGAATCAAAGAAGAGATTGCCAACATGTCCTCTGCGTCACCTGGTAGATTTCCAAAATCTGGAAGGCTACAAATGCGAAACAAATCAAGTGACTGATTCTCTTCATTGAATCAAACCTTCAGTCATTATTTTTATTGCGCAAATATTCTGGTAGGTTAGGTTAGGTTATGTTTAAATGTGAGTGAGCCCATATCAGGCTCTCCACTGCGGCCAATGGCCTATTGTGGCTCACCCTATGGTTATATTTCTCCCAGTATATCCAATCTCTAAACGAAATTGAGTAACATATTGGGAGAACAGTTTACCTGATCTTCTGGCCTTACTTTTGTATTGCCAAATATTGAAAATCTGGTTCTGGCCGCTGCAGGGCATGTACACAGGATGGGCTTAGCCGTTTCATCATCCTCCATGCATAGACGGCACTCTGCATCCTGTGCAAGTCCGATTTTATGCATGTGGTGTTTGAGTTTGCAGCGGCCAGTGAGCAAACCTACTATAACTCTGAGATGTGCTCTACTGAGTTCTAGAAGTTTGTCAGAGTCCTGTTTTTCCTTGTACAAGCAATAAATGCTTTGGAATGGGCTAGTCCTGGTAGACTGAGCCAATACTCAAGTCTTTTATTGTCTGCCCAGGCGGTTGTGGCATTCTTGGCAGTGCTATATGCTAAACCGATGACCGGTTCTGGCCCAGTGAACGTTGTTTCGGCCCCCCTTTTGCAAGGGCGTCCGCTATTTCGTTTTCTTCTAGCCCCGTGTGACCTGGTATCCAAACTAGGGTAACGTTGTTGCCTTGTGCTAGTCGGTTCAAGGTGTCTCTGCAGTTCCATACAGCTCTGGATTTTAAAGCAGTTGGATTGGTAGGTAACTGTAATCAGAAATATGGGATAGACCGGAGAACATCAGTGCCAAAAAATTTTCCCTTGCTGTAAAATAAATTATTCAGAATCGCCAATAAGGAACTTTTTTTTGTTGTTTCCCAATTGGTGGTTGATAACAACACTCATTACTCATGCATGGCACCGTCTCTAGCGCTCGAACAACATAACTAATCTTCCAAAGTCCGGACTTCGGTTAATATTCGAACTTTGTCGATACGAAACTTCACCGTTCACGTGCAAGGAGTTACGAGTCCGCAGTCCTTCGAGACACGGTCGGAAGAGATTTTTCTCTGCTAAAAAATAGTAACATTTCGAAGTGAAATAGTGGATGATGCCGTGAAATGGGAAAAGTTTGGTGTAACTGAAACCGAGTTTGTGTGATTTTATTCTTATCACTGTAATGCAGAAAAGTGCATAGCAGTAAACGCATTGTCGACAACATTCTGGAAGTGAGTGTGAGTAGTAAATTGTTTAAGACGGCTTTCTTTGGGCATTTTAACTTTGGCTGTATAGTGGAGGAATAGATCAGGATGAGAAAAGGGCACACATCGCATCAGTGGGAAGTATGCTTTGAGAATTTGCTTGAATATTTATTATTTGGAAGAAATCGGGACGAATATTTGAGTACGTCTCTGTGACACTGTTTTTTAGAATGTTTTGTATGACACTAAGGTAAAAAACGATTAAAATTTCCACAAAATTGATTGTCTTTGCGACATGTTTCGATACACAGTATCTTTTTCAAGCGAATGTAGTACATTAAACTATTCTTCATTAAAATTACTTAAATACTTTTCGTACCTATTAACATAATTAGGGACTACCTATAATTATCGCTAATACCTAGACTCATACAACTTGTAAAATTGACATAACAATGAACCTACCGGGAAATCTCAAAACACAACCACCGCTCAATTGAACAAATTTAACAAAGGGGAACCGTTCAGGTCCAGTTGATCATTCAATAAACAAGATAAATTTTTCGATTTATTAATTTCCAAGAATTCTAAATAATTAAGCCTAACGCCTTATTTTTCACATGAAGAATTTCGAAGTTTTCATCGAAGTCATGGCCTTCCTCCAAAATATGATTGGCATATGATGAGTGAGCTTTATTGTTTATATAATTCATACGGTGTTCACGTATGCGGCTTTTAAATGGTCTACCTGTCTGGCCGATATATACTTTGGAGCAAGATCCACAATTCAATTTATAAAATCCTGATTTTTTAGATTTCTGCGTTTTATCTTTATTATTCTTGATAAACCTTACCAGTATGATATCTGTTTTATATGCTACTCTTAAGTTTTGCTCATGCAAAAATGAAGCTATTTTTTCCGTGACGGGTCCTGAATAAGTTAAAGTTCTATAATTATTGTTGAGGTTCCTCAAAGTGGGGTACACTTCCTGGATAGCCTTTCTATGTAGTTTTTTAGCAAGAATATTTCCTATTAATTTAACTTGATATCCATTGTTAACTGCTATCTGTTTTATAATATTTAATTCTTTGTTGAAATTTTCTTCGGACAGTGGAATATTTACTAATCTGTGTATCATACTATGGTATGCTGATATTTTATGTGTATATGGATGTACTGAATTATTATGAATGGTGATGTCAGTATGGGAAGGTTTATGAAAAATAGCAAAGTGGTGTTTATTATTGGCTTCACCTATTGTCAAATCTAAAGAATTAATTGAATTTTCTACTTCTATTTCTATTGTGAATTTAATGTTTGGGTGAATAGTATTAATATATTTAACATATTACGAAACATGTCGCAAAGACAATAAATTTTGTGAAAATTTCAATCGTTTTTTACCTTAGTGTCATAACTATGGATTTCCATGAAGTAACGGCCACGTCAATCCAAAAAATGTTTTTGTATGTTTGGCATGTTTTACCGTTTTTATTATTTTTTTTTTTTATTTACTCATGACTATTTAACCCAAACTCAATGTCGATTTTAAACATTTTTAAACCTGTACTACTGACTTGCCAAAAACATAATTGTAACTTGGTCAAATACATCTATTCCAGACTATGTGCGATATTCTATTTTCGATATAGAAATCCCCAATCCGCAGAACAAAATTCATCACTTTCAGATTCTTTTATACGGACGTGTATTGCATTCATAACCTCATAACCTATCCCGTGGAAGGAAACTTGCCGTGCTCTCCATCAACTACTTCAACTCCATAACGCGAAAAAGCGTCATATATAATAACGGAATAATAAATCACCTCAATGCAGTCCATTTTCGTATCTCCAACGAGTAAAAGTCAAACCGTCCCTTCTTGTCAAAAATGAAACTTTCTCGGCGCATTTCATGATAATGAGGCTAAAAATTAATAAAGACGGATAAGAATACTCTTCTGAAAGCCTTCTTAAATGCCGTGAAAGGCACTGAATAAAATTTGAAATTATATCCGCTCGAACTCCCCAAGGAATTTTGGTCTCGAGTGTTGGCAATATGCGATATTCTTCACTGCTAGATGCCGTCTACTGGAAAGAGAGGATTTCATCTGGAATGTTCCGGATTTTTATCGTCTGACACCAAAAATCTAAATAATTGCAGCTCGCTGCTTCCATTCCTGCAGAAATCTGGCATCTCCCACGTTAGAGGGCAATTTTATGGAGGAAGTGAAAATCCCTTTCATTTCGAGAGTATGAGTAAATGGAGAATGCTTTCCAATTCGCGCCTTTTTTTAATTAAATGCTGTGATTTCAAATTCTCGCTCTGAAAACCAAGATGATGTATCGAAGTATCAAGGTCGTACCCCTGATTTTTTTACTGAGGGGGTTTGATTTTGACACAAATTTTTGAAAGTATAGATAACTTTTTTTTTGGAAAAAGAACACAAAGTCATCTCCACGAAATTTAATAGAGCAAAGGATATAAATCCAATCTCAAACAACAAGACCTGTTTAGAACATATATATGTTCATCTTCAGTTGGGTACAATTAGTAATATAGAAAAGCTGAAAATGTTAAAAGGTTAACAACATGTGGATAATTCATCATATTTTATACTTACAAAGTGTGGAGAGAAAAAATACAAAAATAGTAGGACTAACAATTGAGCTATAGGTACATGATGTACTTTTTCATGTTATTTATATGAAAATAGGGGTAGAACCCCAGAATATCAATTCAAAAGACATAATCTTGAACGTGAACACTATACCATACACGAAGCGACGCTTATTCTTTACAAAATGGAAGAGAAACAAAATTCCCAATGGCAGAATGACACTCCTTGGAGACAGAGGGGACACCTAGTGAAAACCTTAAGCAACCTATTAAATAGGTGAAAAAGAAAACTATATTTATTTCACCTATTTAATAGGTTGCTTAAGGTTTCCACTAGGTGTCCCCTCTGTGTCCCTCTGCCATTGGAAATTTTGTTTCTCTTCCATTTTGTAAAGAATAAGCGTCACTTCGTGTATGGTATAGTTTTCACGTTCAAGATTATGTCTTTTGAATTGATATTCTGGGGTTCTACCCCTATTTTCATATAAATAACATGAAAAAGTACATCATGTACCTATAGCTCAATTGTTAGTCCTACTATTTTTGTATTTTTTCTCTCCACACTTTGTAAGTATAAAATATGATGAATTATCCACATGTTGTTAACCTTTTAACATTTTCAGCTTTTCTATATTACTAATTGTACCCAACTGAAGATGAACATATATATGTTCGAAACATGTCTTGTTGTTCGAGATTGGATTTATATCCTTTGCTCTATTAAATTTCGTGGAGACGACTTTGTGTTCTTTTTCCAAAAAAACTTGGTCTTCCACTTCGAGTATGGACTATTACCTTCTTATAGATAACTCTATTCTAATGGACCAACTTATTGGGTTTGTTGTACAAACTACACAGGACACAATTAGATCCTCACAAACTTAATTGTGAATCACGACATGTTTTGCTAACACATTAGCTTTTTTAAGTGAATATACAATGAGCAAGTACACAACATTATATCCTTCATACAGTGAGGACTTAAAAAGTCATCCCCCCCTTTAACTTTTGAACGGAATGAGCTATCGAGGTCCGGTAAAATTTAGGAAAAAAGATACCACTTTTACTATTTTTTGGCATAAAAATGATAGTGGTCACGTGACCTAGTGTCAAGAGGGCACCATCAACTTTTTTTTCAAATATAAGAGGAGGTCATGTGGCGCCTGGTTTTGAAGGCCTTCTGATTCTCTATCCAACACCACTTTGATTGTGTAAATCGGCCAAGCCGTTTCAAACTGACAAGGGTTTGGAATTTAACTATTGACGTTGTTAAAGTTCTGCTGCAATTAATAGTTAAAATAAATCATTTGTCACATATTTGTCAGCTTGAAACGGCTTGGCCGATTTCCACAATCAAAACGGTGCTCGATAGATAATCAGAAAACCTTCAAAACCAGGTGCCACATGACCCCCCCCCCTACATTTGAAAAAATAAGTTGATGATGCCCTCTTGACATTAGGTCACGTAACCACAATCGTTTTTATGCTAAAATTTAGTAAAAGTGGTACCTTTTTACCCAAATTTTACCCGATCTCGATAACTTGTTCCGTTCAAAGGTTAATGGGGGGGGGGACTATTTACGTCCTCACTGTTTATTAATGAATAATGAGAACCACCAATAAAAATTTATTTGTAGTGCCAAAGCTAAACATTTTTTCGTGGCTTATTTACAATGGTGTTCCGTCAAGTGGCGTCACTACTTTCTCATGATTTTTTTTCAATATTGTAGTCAATAATAGGATTTGAATGTGTTACAACATATCTGAAATTCGAACATTTAGTGTCGATTTTCAGTCCGAGATAATCTCCAGATTAAAACCCTTCAGTAGTGGCGCTTGGTGAAATTACATTACATTGGTTGCGCGGAGTCTGAGAGACGTATCAGGTATTCTCCATGTTTTTTTATACTAGAGATAATTACTGGGATCAATATGATTTCATGAATATTTCTTCCATTCAATTTGAACCTATCATATTTATATATTTGCGATCATATGACGCCAAGTGTGTGTCAATTGCGAGCGGAAAACTAATTCATGTAGTTTCAACTCAGTTTGCTTTCTTGTTTTGTCATCTGAACACACTGCCATACCTCCATTAAATGACCCACTTGGTCATTTACATTATTTCAATTCTAGTGCGCATGCGGAACTGCATGATCAAAAGTAGAATTGGTACGGCTAGACGCTTGTATAGCCGTTATGGTTTATTTCATTGTGGCAATTCATCTAGAGCGTTAGTTTTACCATTTTTTGTGAAATACGTCTCTTAGACTACCGCCACTACAAGTGTTGCACATATTTGGATTGGCGAATTCGCCATTTTTGGTAAGTTTAGTTTTTCACTTGAAATATTAAAGATATTTCATTGTTTTCGTTTCTCTGTCACTATGTGCGAGAATTGAAGAGAGCAGGAGAGGCTTTGCTGCCTCTGGGAAGAAGCTAATCAGACAAACATTACTCTGAAAATTTTTTACTCAAGTAGGAATCCAATGAAATCAATTATTTTGAGGTCATTTGATTGAACACAACCAATCAGAACAACATTATACTGAAAACAGATCCCATGGGCTGTTTTCACTCTATCACGTTACTATGGATACATTTTGATTTATTTCGATTTTGACGTTTCATAAACATTTAATATCTCAAAATGTCACGATTTGGTTGTAATACTGACAAGGATATTAATGAAATTATACAATCAAATATACCAAAAAATACTGTTTACAGTAAAAAATTTGTGTGGAAAGCATTTATGGACTTCTGCAATGATAGAAAGTATCAATTGGATGGAAATCGGACGGTGGAAGAATTGGCGTCGATTTTAAAGGATTGGGCTGTGAACATGAGAAAAAAAGATGGTACAGAGTTTAAAGAAGCTACGGTCAAAACCATGTGGAACCTAACAAGTAAGCTGTTACAAGAAAAATATTATAGAGAAATGAAAGTTATTATTGACCCATTCAAAAGTGTTGTATTTCAAGAAGCGCGAGCTGCCCGCGATTCTATACGACGAAAACTTCAATCGGATCCCTGTAAAAGGAAACAAAGTTCAGCCGCATTAACTTCAGTAGAGATAGCAAACATGATAAATTTATGGAATGAAAACACCCCTGAAGGGCTGCAACGGAAGTTCTATCACATAGCCGCTGTAGAATTAGCTTGGCGAGGTGGGGAAGCTGCTGCTTGCTTGACTGACTTTTTTCGTATCGAATCAAACAACGACGGTTCTGTAACAAATCGAGTTGAATATAACCCTGTATTCAGCAAGACGTGTCAAGGTGGTTCGAAAACGTGTACTGAAAGCAAATTTTTAGTAGAAAACAACAGAAACATTTGTCCTGTCAGACTATTTAAAAAATTGCTGTCAAAAAGGGGCCCAAATATTAAAACCAACAGATTATTCCTAAGAACAAATCGTCACTGGAAAGCCGAAAATGACCACTGGTATGATAATATGCCCATTGGAAGAAATATGATTCAAAATTGGACAAAATCTTCTGCCGAAGCGATTGGCTTGAACACCAAGGAAAAAAAAATTACTAATCACTCCAACAGATCGACCGCGGTCAGTCGATTGGCCAAAAGTGGTGTACAAGAGCAAGAACTTATAAAAATTACGGGTCATAGCAATGCCAACTCAATTAAACCTTACTTGAAAATTGACGAAGAACATCATAATAGAATTATTAACAGCGCGTAGTGGAAATACATCTTCATCAGTTATAGAAACTAACACGTCTGGCTCTTCATTTAATTTTTCAAATTGTTCTTTTGTTAATTGCAACTTCAAATGAAATGTTTTTGCTATGTATTTTTATATAATTAGCAAATAATGTAATTCTTCTTTTATTAATTGCACCTTCTAATAAATTGTTTTTGCTCAGTATTTTTTTATAATTAGAAAATATTCTAATTGTTCTTTTGTCAGTTGCACCTTCAAATAAATTGTTTTTGCTCTGTATTTTTTTCTATAATTAGCAAAAAATTTTCTATCCGAATAACCCTCGAACATTGATAAATGCTCAAAAATTTTTCAACAACTTTCTCAAGCTTGTTGCTTATAGGCAACAGACCTCCGCCTACGGCGTCGGTCTGTTTCCAAGCAACAAGCTTTCGAAATCTGTTATAAAATTTTTTCGAACAATTATCAATGTCCTTGGGTTATTACTACTGATAAGTGCCCCGGGAAATTATCACTGCTGAGCAATCGTGTCACCATGCAAATGACATTTAGTTTGACGTTTACTCAATTAAATTTTTAAAATGTCAGTTACTTCGAGCAGAAATGGAAATATCAAAAATGACTCAATATATATACTTAATTATAAAATATAACAAAAATACTATATTGAGTTAAAAGTACACGTGGAAAATGTTCGAAGAGTTTAATGAGGTGAGAAAAAAGGACATAAATAAAAGATGTACCGTTGAAAAGTTGCCGCGTATTCTTGGAAATTGGGCCGTAAACATGAAGAATTAAGACGGATCAGTGGCCCGATTCTCAAATGTCTACTACCCTATGTCGCATGCGACATAGGGTAGCAGACTTTTTTAATGCTTGGTCCAGAAAAGTGTAGAAATATCTTGTCGCATGCGACAGGGTAGTCGACATTTGAGAATAGGAACCCAGAGTTTAAGGAGGCCATCATCAAAACTATTTGAAATGTGACTGGTAAACTCTCACAAGAAAATAATGTTTCAGGTAGGTATACTGGTTTTTTGATTCTCTGAAAAAAATTTCTTACCAAATATCCATCGATTATTATTGATAAATTTTCATGATTTGTCTTAAATTTCCCCAAGCGAGTTGCTTTTAGGTAACCAAGCAACTCGCTTTTATTATTATATTTTTTTATTATAAATCGTATGTTTATATCAGTATCCTATTCTGAATTTGCCTTTATGGAAAAGTGATTTCAAACTTATCTCTTTTCCGAAAAATGAGAACATTTCAGAAACTATGTTTGGCCTCGTTATCAAAATGCTTTGAAACCAATTTCAAAAAATATATAAAAATTTCAAATATTTGAGTATTTGATAATATTGATTCCGTATACTTTTTGAATGAGTATATTTTCATATACACCCAGTTCACACCATATTTAAATATTCATTTTATGAAACGGAATCTCACAATCTGAACCCATGTCGATACCAAAATGTGTAATAAGAAATATTGGTGATCGTTCTGATGAGGAACTCGAGACACGGAAATTTCAGCAGATTTTTCCTAAAAAAATTTGCTTCAAAATTGTGTTCCTGTTTACTTTCAGCCTTACTTCAGGTCCTGAAATAGCTTTCTCAAATGACTCATTCATAGAATGTTTACCATTTCCTACTAAAAATCTGTTCAAGATCGAATTTATGATTACAGACAGAATTAGGTCCCAAAAGCAACTATACCCATAATAACTAAGAGCCATATTTCATGAGATCTGGGAGTGGTTAACATTAATAATACTTCCACAAGCAGATACAGGAGGCTAACCAAGGTACATTAATAACGGAATCGATTTTCATGAAGAATTGGTTTCCTACGAATGCACTGTGAAGGATAATGTCTTTTATATCCCGTAGAAAATAGGGATTTTCCAACCAGACAGACTTATGGGTCACGAGGCTCCAGATCTGAACAATAAATCTATAGTCCCTAGATAATCTCTCTGATACGTGAAATGCTACAAAAGACGTCGACGGTGTCTCTCGTAGGTTAGCAGCTATCAAAATATTTATGAACCTACGGCATATATTTTTTATCATATCTGGGTCGTTATAAACATGCCAAAGATGAGATTCTGCACACTAGACTATTTGAGCACCCCTAAATGAGCATCAGGGAAGACCGGAGCAAAATTATGACAGATATATAAAATTCAATGCGTTGTCGAATTAGATGTATATCAAGGCATAAGTGATTTTTGTTCGAACATATGAATAGGATATTCACAAAATCTGTTGTGGAATCATTTGGAAATATTTCTTCTGCTGTAACACTTTGAAAGTTCATATTCAATATAATATTGAAAAGCATAGGACCTCAGAAAATAAAACTACGCTGTCTGAAAGTTTTATAGCATTTCGGTACATTTCTTTTTCTTATTTTAGTTACCATAAACCTATTGAAACTTTTTTAGAATATAATATAATGATTGAAAGTACAAATAATCCGAGTATTGTTGTTCTTATGATAGTTATGCTAACAATGATAATATTCATTAGCTTTTACATAAACAAAAATACAAGATATAAATAATATTAGTGCATACTTGATATCATTTTATTTATATTGTGTACTGGGCTTGCGCAGCCCATCAATGTACCATGAATCCACACCGTTCTATGATGACGAAGAAGAATCAACCTCCTAATACATAGTTATGACACTAAGGTAAAAAACGATTAAAATTACCACAAAATTTATTATCTTTGCGACATGTTTCGATACACAGTATCTTTTTCCAGCGAATGTAGTACATTAAACTATTCTTCATTGAAATTACTTAAATACCTTTCTTACCCATTAACATAATTAGGGACTACCTATAATTATCGCTAATACCTAGACTCATACACTTATAAAATTGACATAACAATGAACCTACCTGGAAATCTCATAACAAAGTTACTACTTAATTGAATAAATTTAACAAAGGAGAATCGTTCAGGTCTAGTTGATCATTCAATAAGCAAGATGAATTTTTCAATTTATTAATTTTTAAGAATTCTAAATAATTAAGCCTAATGCCCTTATTTTCCACATGAAGAATTTCGAAGTTTTCATCGAAGTCATGGACTTCCTCCAAAATATGATTGGCGTATGATGAGTGTGCTTTATTGTTTATATAATTCATACGGTGTTCACGTATGCGGCTTTTAAATGGTCTACCTGTCTGGCCGATATATACTTTGGAGCAAGATCCACAATTCAATTTATAAACTCCTGATTTTTCAGATTTCTGCGTTTTATCTTTGTTATTCTTGATAAACCTTCCCAGTGTGTTATCTGTTTTATATGCTACTCTTAGGTTTTGCTTATGCAAAAATGAAGCTATTTTTTTTGTGACGGGTCCTGAATAAGTTAAAGTTCTATAATTATTGTCAAGGTTCCTCAAAGTGGGGTACACTTCCTGGATAGCCTTTCTATGCAGTTTTTTAGCAAGAATATTTTCTATTAATTCAACTTGATATCCATTGTTAACTGCTATCTGTTTTATAATATTTAATTCTTTGTTGAAATTTTTTTCGGACAGTGGAATATTTACTAATCTGTGTATCATACTATGGTATGCTGATATTTTATGTGTATATGGATGTACTGAATTATTATGAATGGTAATGTCAGTATGGGAAGGTTTATGAAAAATAGCAAAGTGGTGTTTATCATTGGCTTTACCTATTGTCAAATCTAAAAAATGTATTGAATTTTCTACTTCTATTTCTATTGTGAATTTAATGTTTGGGTGGATAGTATTAATATATGTATATATATATATATATATATAATTATAATTTCCACAAAATTTATTGTCTTTGCGACATGTTTCGTAATATGTTAAATATATTAATACTATTCACCCAAACATTAAATTCACAATAGAAATAGAAGTAGAAAATTCAATAAATTTTTTAGATTTGACAATAGGTAAAGCCAATAATAAACACCACTTTGCTATTTTTCATAAACCTTCCCATACTGACATCACCATTCATAATAATTCAGTACATCCATATACACATAAAATATCAGCATACCATAGTATGATATACAGATTAGTAAATATTCCACTGTCCGAAGAAAATTTCAACAAAGAATTAAATATTATAAAACAGATAGCAGTTAACAATGGATATCAAGTTAAATTAATAGAAAATATTCTTGCTAAAAAACTACATAGAAAGGCTATCCAGGAAGTGTACCCCACTTTGAGGAACCTGGACAATAATTATAGAACTTTAACTTATTCAGGACCCGTCACGGAAAAAATAGCTTCATTTTTGCATAAGCAAAACTTAAGAGTAGCATATAAAACTGATAACACACTGGGAAGGTTTTTCAAGAATAACAAAGATAAAACGCAGAAATCTGAAAAATCAGGAGTTTATAAATTGAATTGTGGATCTTGCTCCAAAGTATATATCGGCCAGACAGGTAGACCATTTAAAAGCCGCATACGTGAACAACGTATGAATTATATAAACAATAAAGCACACCCACCATATGCCAATCATATTTTGGAGGAAGGCCATGACTTCGATGAAAACTTCGAAATTCTTCATGTGGAAAAATGTACTACATTCGCTTGAAAAAGATACTGTGTATTGAAACATGTCACAAAGACAATAAATTTTGTGGAAATTTTAATCGTTTTTTACCTTAGTGTCATAACTATGGATTTCCATCAAGTAAAGGCCACGTCAATCCAAAAAAAATTCCTACATAGTGTTTAGGATCGATATCTTCGGCGACTGCAGTGCAGACAATATTATCACACAGGGAAACCTCGTGAGAAATTTTCAGGAGTTCATTAGAAGATCCGAAGAACTCATGATATAGCGGGGAGCAGAACGGTTCTACACATCCCCGCCCAGCAATGATGATAATGGTATGTAAACGTATATCATTATTGCTCGGAGTGCCAAAAATAGATGTGATATTATTAATGGCTGTGACATCATCAACTTTTTTGCAGACGACACAATTGTATCAATTACATCAGCCAATCTGGTGATAGCAATTGAGGAAATTAATATCTTCTTGGAACATATAATAATAATAATAATAATACTCCCTCATAAACACTCGTAGAGTGTACCCAAAGGCATAGCCTGTGCGGGTAGAACACGGCTATTATTATTATTTGCCGTGACGCTCCGGGGCGACTTACTGATTTTTGGTGGCATATTCACTTTTCAGCTGCAGTAAAACCCGGAAAACCTACAGCACCACCATGCAATATGTGAAAATACTTCAATCAAAACAGACTCGGACTCACTATTGCAAAAACACAATTCATAATTATATCGACCGTCAAAAAATAACATCAATTGATAGAAGTAGCTCGAACTTAGAAATTACAGGCGACGAAATTGGGTTTGTAAGTCAATTCAATTACTTAGGTTTTATGCTGGACACCTGTTCATCATTCCAAGGTAGAAAATGAATTATATCCACAAAAAAACGATACAACTGTATGAAACAACACCATTTGATTATTCTGCCAGTCTACCACACCCATTTGACCAAGGTATGTGCGCTCTCCAGACACGCCAAAACCGGGGCAAGTTGTAAGTTAATAGATATACAAATATTGCAGTAATGTTGAGTACAGGAATTTTGTATATTATATGAACAGCAATGAGAAATGAGAATGAACAATACTACAACTCTTTAAGTTGTTATGGGTTCATTTTCACTATGACACCCTCTCTTGTTTAAAAATAATAATGTCTGTAATTCTGTATCAGTGAGACAAACTCTACACTTTATCCTTCTTATTTTATCGTATGATGACTTCCTCATTGTCATTTATTCACCTTTTCGAACATTAGTTCAAATACTAACCTCAGCTCTTCCAATCTGAGCAAGTATAAACCGACCTATAAGTGGATTAACTTGTGAATTTTGCAATATCGAATTATATCGTTCATCCGTGAAAGGATTTCTGGTAATTCACGTCCGGACAATTCTCCGTGTATCTAGCGATTTAAGTCGTTGTATATTTTTTACAAGAATTGTCCTTCTGTATCTACAGGATCTAGAATCAGGTAAGGGTATTTTTGTTGACCTGATTCCGAATCCGTTGGAATTTTGAGCCTAAGTCCCCTAATGTAATTTTTTGCCAAACTGAGTAAGTTCATCGCTTCTGGCGAGCATTGTATTTCACTCAGATCAACCACAGGCAAGATTTAGACTCATCCTGGAATTTACACAGTTCATTTGAAAAAATCAAGTTTTTGATATTCGAAGTTTGTCAAGTTAATGGCTCTGTATAAAATCTCCTGTTTGAGACATGTAACTTTTAGTCCATACCGACATTTCATCTTACTCTTGGTGTTGCATGTCTCAAATATTTCTGCTTGAATTCTATCCATAAAGTTTTTATGCTAGCATTTGTGGTGATCTGTTTTTCCGAAGATTTTCTTTCTTTCAGCAATAACTTGACAACGACGCAAAATTTTCGAAAAAAGGAAATACCTCCTCATGTAAAACATTCAGCTCAGTTTAACGGTAAAAAAATGTACAAGGGGGTCCATTTAAAAAAATGATGATTTGTATTGCCCCGCTTTAAAAGAACACTCTGTATATTCCAAAATATTTTTAAAATAAGCAGCAAAGTAAACCATATAGCTTGTATCTGAAACATTTTATTATACTCCTCATTATAGGCGAGATACGATACTTCCTCACATTAATGGGCCACCCTGTATATTATTTTACATATTATCTATTGTATACTGTATTATTCGTCAATTCACTCACAAAAGTCAATTTGATTATTCTCTTCTCTTTACTGTTTCATTATAGGCTATGTATCATATTCTATATTCTCCTTATTTTTTCTCCTCGTTTTTCGATCTATGTTTATCTTAATTATAATCACTTAGTATATAGTTAGGAAACATGTAACTAGGTTAATCCTGTATGTTTTTCTATATAAATAAATAAATAAATAAATTACAGTAATATTAAAGCAGTGGGTTGTCCCATTTCATCAGGGTGGTTTCGGATTTTTCACTGATAAATTCGTGGCGCTTCGGAAAATTAAACCCCTTTATTTCACTATATCGAAATCTATATATTAGCGTCGACTCCACGTCTCACTGAGCTTCTGGGTAAGTTAAGGGCGTGAAATATCTATCGCACATTCACTGCTCAATTCCTCTAAATTTCGCCTCTAACAAAGTGTTAAAATAGGTTTTTCACAATGATGCCTCCTTGTAAAGTACACTACACTACAACATCGTTGTCATATTTTCCGTTTTCCTAACCATTGTTTCCACTGAAAAGAAAGTTTTTCAGAAGAACACGATGCCATTACGTGATATAAGCCACAAGAACTCAGGGATAATATATCAACCCGTTGCAATCCCAACTATACCAGATAATCAAGGCACAGTACACCCATATCCATTTTCCCATTTATACAAAATCCTCTGCTCTCTCTGAAATTAGGCAGACAGTAACGCATACTAACAACCTTCTTGGCCCTTGACGGTAAAAGCCCTAGAATAGGAAATTACATCGCAATTTGTTCTATAAATATATTAATTGGCTTCCGCGCTATTCTTGAAAACGCGGATGGCGGATAAATTGTTCCAACTGATAGTGAGGAAAAATTGGAGTGGAACGCTTTAACCCCGATTGCGGCAACAAAAGAACAGACGCCCGCTTGATGCGGAAAATTGGGCGGGACGAGGAAAGAGGTAATTTCTGTAAGTGGTCATCAGATACGGGTGAAAGGTAGAGAATGAGGGGTAGAGTCTTTAGCAATAGGGTAGTAACGCAATATGTGTTACATGTGTTACTCTGTGTGATCTCACCAAGGCCTTCGACTGTGTCTGTCACGATGTTTTGATTGAGAAACTCAACTACTGTGGAGTCAGGGAAGCACCTTTTTCACCAATTAAATCGTACCTGGAAACCAGAGGCCAATATGTCCGGGCAAATAATACCATTTCTGATATTACTCCTGTCAAGAGTGGAGTGCCCCAAGGCTCGTCTTTGGGGCCACTTCTGTTTTTAGTCTATATAAATGATCTCTGTGATTTTGTTTCACCCTTCCATACTTGCATTCTCTTTGCGGATGACCCTAACTTGATAAATCGCCATAACTCCTACGATTCTCTGATAATTGATCAAGAAAATCTTATGTGATTATATTATTGCTCCTCCAGATTTTAGTTTGGAAAAAATGAATTCTTGGTAATTAGTATTCGTACCTATCTTTTTAATAAGATTTTGCACTGATAGAGAAGAAGAAGAGATTCCATCCGCATATTTTTGTACCTGAAGACTAGCCATAAAGTCATAAAACATGCTAGAAAGAAAAATCCTTTCACAGTGATGGAAAGAAAAGTCTGAATTTTTTACTACCAAAATACTCGCGAGCAACATAACGAACAGAAAAGTTTCCGAGGCCAAAATAAAGGTGTCTTGGCCCAGGGTTGTTCTATATAATACTGAGGGTTACAGCGAAAAACAGTTTTTAGAGATTTTGGGGGACACAGACGTAAGGTGGTGAAAGAGTGCCACTGCTACCAACATATAAGAATTACTGTGGTTGTTCCTATTTAACTATCCTTGTTCTTCTGGCTTGTCCTTGTCCTACTTGTTTGTAGGTTCAAATTCTGGCAGACAACTGACGTCATCAAAATGGAGGTTTCGCGGTAACCCTATCTACTTTATATTTATAATAACCCTGTTTTGGCCTAAAATCCAGTGGTTGTGATTAAGAAAAAAACTTTTCCCATTCAATAAAAAATTGAAAATTTGAAAACAAAGACGTTCATTTTGAAACAGTTGACGTTAGTAAGAGAAAAATCTTCTTCCATGGAAATAAAAACTACAACTTCCCTACCCAAACAGTAATACTAAAAATGAAGACAAGAAAATGGATCTCTTCCATACAAAATGAATTTTACAAAAAAAATTACAGAAAGAATTTGTATTTTCTTTCAATCTTAAGTTTTTTCATTGATAAAGTTTGTGATGAAAAATGTATTATTGAGTAATGATAACACACCAAAGAACCAAATAGCCTGAATGCAGAGTGGACCAACCCACATTCAAAAATCGAAAATGAGCCTTTAGTAGAAATTTTTTCAAAAATTTATGAAATATGAGTTATTCCTATAACAGTCTAGTTGATTCAAGCCAAGATGTTTCAAAATGAGTATATTATGAACGACAACATTTTCACCCTTTTTGTCAAACCTATTTACTGACATTTAATAATATTGGGGTCAGTCCGTTATTGTGCTCATAGCCTCAATATAATCTATATAACGTCCTTCCTGCTACAGTGAGGTGCGTGACAATTGGTCCATTTAAGACTTTCATCAAAGAGTTTCTAACAAAAAACTGCTTTATATTGATGAATATATTGCTGCCAGTGAAGTTCTAGTGTAACATTTACATTGTACTATTCATATTGTATATTGTATATTGTATAAAAATCTATTCTATTCTATATTCGATAGCAATAAAAAAAAATCCAGGAATCGTTTCGAAAAAAAGTTCGTCCCTTTTTTCGAAAATCAGAAATGTCTTCAAGTTCGGTTCATTTTAGAATCTATCATGGAACGATTGACCAAAATTCGAAACTTCAAGGTCGTTCTAAGAAGACTTATACTCTTCTAACGTTCGCTATTAGTTGAATAGACTATTATTCTGAAGGCTCCACAGTTTTCCGAAGGTGGTTGCCTACCCTAACTTATGAATTTTCAGGAATTTGGTATATACGGACCACCGCCAAATTACTAACCAGAGTAACCAAGGATATATACGGACTATACCCATTGTATTTTATAAATATTCGTGTATAAAGACCTACTTCTCTTCGAGTACGTTTTATGAAACACATAGAGCAGACATTCCAACCATATTTCCACCTTTTAATTTTTTTCAAAACTTCCATGCTATCATGCAGTCAAATACCGCCAAACCTGTGATTATCCAATTAGTAACGATCACTCTTTTTCGTGCTGTGGATACAATTACACCGAAATTATTTCAAGCGTTTTGCCCAAATTTCAATTGGAGATAAGATCTGGTTGTAGAAAAACTCAGCCGACATGCAAGTCTACAGCTGGGTATGAATATATTAGAGTGAGATATTTCCCCACTTCCGTTCACGATACCTTTAAGTTCTTGATATGTTCAGAACAATCCTGAAGGGTGATTTTTCATTCCTGCTGCGGGGTTCAACTTTGAAACGAAGAAGTTGTTAATCAACTTGAAATTCGCTCGTGTTTCTCCGATTCTATATTTCATTACGAACTGTTTGAATAATTACATCGAGTTAACTGATGATAGTCCAAATCCAACATGCATCCACAAAATGTATAAGGAATTTTTTTTAAATTTTGATTCATTAGGAGGTGAAACATTGACCAGGGAAAAATTAATTATCGCATACAGATATAGTACAGTAACCAAATGTAAGCCACAGTGAAGAATGATTCCTCATTGAATGCAGATATCAAATTTCAAGCTCGCGTAAACCCGCCACTGCAATTTCCGACAGGGTCAAAAATTATATTTGTCATAACTTGGCTAAAAGTTATAGTAGAAGGAAAAAAAAATTGTATATCGTTCCTGAAGACTTTTATTTCCATAGACAAATATAACATATGAGTATATGAGTACCTAAAATGTGTTTTGTCCCACTTCACATAACCCTTCTACGATATTTACGGAAAATCCGAACGTCATGGATATTTTAGTTGATATAATGATACTGAAGCAGAAATCAGTACCCTCTTTGGACCATATCCCAAGTAGCACACCCATATTGGGACAATATTGGTACAATATTGTGTAAATATTGGCAAAATATTCAAATAATAATATTGGCGAGAAAAAAAATGTGAACATTCGGCGATATTGGTCCAATATTTAAAAAATAATATTGGTGTAATATTCTCGAAGCAATATTGGCCTCTAAATGTTAAGCAATATTGGTACAATATCGCTGTAGCACACTTACATTGTAATAATAATGGTAAAATATTGGCAAAATATTCAAAGGTAATATTGGTGAGATAAAATTATAATTATTTCGGGATATTGGTACAATATTACTTGGACACTATACAAATAATATTAGTGAAATATTGTGAGAGAAATATTGGCCTCAAAATATTTAGGGATCCATCGGAGACGATCCATTGCATACAGTGGAGGTGAGATTCAATAGGAAATTGAAAAAAATTACAGTCTAACTCCACCCAAAAATATTCTTTATTGTAGCGAAGACGTCGCTTCTCGGCGCCCCCTCCACTACTGCCTAAGCACGACTCGGCGACGAATTTTCACTCGAAGCGCTGTGTTCAGAAGCATTTTTAACAATGTTCTCCAAACTTATGGGAAAATGTGAGATAGACAAATTGTAGTTTTTAACCTCAACTTCAAAATGCCGCTTTAAAAATTCAAATCGGACCATTTCCCGTAATATGACGCATCATGCAAAATATGGCTGTAATTTTTTTAAAACAACAATTTCCACCTTTCGGGAGCTCAACGTACATGATATTAGCTACCATTTCCCGAAAAATTATTTTTTAATATTGAAAATTGAGGGAGATACAAATTTTTGAAAAAAGGCCTTTTTTCAAGAGTTTTTCCGGCTTTTCTCGGCGAAAAATGGTCGTATCGGGATTTTCCAAAAACCATTTTGTAGGTTTTTTCATTCTCTACAAACGGTCTTTTTTTTTAATAATCATTGTTTAAACAATTGCACAAAAAAAAATTTGAGTTGCAATTTGGATTTTAGTTATTTATAAAGTATCCCCGAAGTCATGGCGCAAGTCGCTTACTATTAGAATTAATTTGCAAAACAGGCTTTATTTTTGTTATATTGGTTGGACTAGAAATTTGATGTCGGCGTTCAATCACGTTTTCTGAGAAAACGAGCGCATTTCATAAAAAATTAATAGGAATTATTTTTGTGGAGAATTGAATTGTCTTTTACTTCGTTGGGTTGTTTTTCCGATAAATCATATACTTTCCAAGATTACAGCAAAAATATATATATATTTATTTATTTTGAAACGGAAAAAAAAAGTATGTTCCACCCCTGGAATTTCGGTAATTTTTTTCATGTTTATCACGATTCCAACTGCTAGCA
The DNA here is from genome assembly GCA_958298965.1 of Chrysolina haemoptera. Taxonomy (NCBI): domain Eukaryota; kingdom Metazoa; phylum Arthropoda; class Insecta; order Coleoptera; family Chrysomelidae; genus Chrysolina; species Chrysolina haemoptera. Next base: position 6,571,991 of record OY282592.1, on the reverse strand, counting down.
TACCAAGTTTGGTGGTGCTACAATCGATCCTCGTCTCAAACACAGTTCTAATTTGGACCGGTTATCAATCTGAAAAATGTACATATTCGCCAGCATACTTTGTATGTAGCCCAATTTTCAACAATCAATGGCTTGAGCCGAACTTAATATTTGGCGCGATGTCCTTCCATTTCTACATGCATTTTCATTTTTATGGACTCTATCGGAGAATCGAACAGATGGACCAATTCAAAGTTGATATAATCCCGTGTTCCTTTCACTTGGATCAGTTTTAATAAAGCGGGAGTTTTGTACGATCGGCTGAATGCCCAAAGTTTCGATGGCTTGAAGAGGAGCAGTTGTTGTTCGGGATCGATTTTTGCGGGGGAGTTCACCTTCCTCGAACAGTTGCCAAATGGAAAATGGGAGAGATTATTGCGTAACTTTTGGCAGTTGTTGCGGTGGGGAAGCATAACTGTTTTATGCTAGTACATAATGATATAATTCGAAAATATGAATAGGAAATTCATAAAATCTATTGTGGAATCATCTGCGACTGAAAGACAAACTTTAGTCGCAGATGTGTATGCTTCTGAAGAACCTGTTTTATTCCAATCCTATATCAATCCTCCTGAAGAGCTTGGCAAAGCGAAATAGATTTTTGTCGACCAAAATGTATTGGGGATTAAATGCTAGAGAAGCGAATCTTGCTTCAATGAAATGAACGATTTCTGTGAGTGATATTTTTTTAATAATAACACTACACAGGGTGTGGATGTATGTTTTAGACAAGCCATAGTTCACATAGTACTTGAGATTATAATATCTAAACTTGGCAGGACTATTGAATTCAACAACTGGATTTAATGACAATAGAATCATACTACCTTATAACTTTCGGTTTCACTGGAAACGACAACTTGGGAACTTCAAATGTAACACACTGTATATTTCCACTGTTTTGGATCCTCGATACGATTACATAGTTTTGAGACAGGTTTTGCATCTGGAGTTCGCTGGACGCACTTCAGTTAATGTGATGAATATGAATCAAGAGTAAAAAAATATTATACACACTTGTTTTCTCCCAATTGAGTTACCTATGATAGTTTGAAATTTTCATTATCACTATTTATTCAAGATATATATATTTTTTTATAAGAAAATCTCTTATTCAGCGAATCTATAGCTTTTAACTTTTTTATTATGCATTTGTCAGAAAATTTTATTCATCATAAAAGTTGGTGTTTCGCGAAAAATTTGTATTCAATTCATAAAAATTCTGAATTTCCAAATGATGTACAGGAGAGAACAAAATATAGGAATTTTTGATATTATCGAAGAAGTTTAATTAGAAAAGTTTTTTGGAATTGAAAACAATATTGAGATTTGGAATCACAGCCACCTACGCATCAACATTTTTTTTTCTAAATTTTTATAGTTCTAACCGCATAAAGAGTACTAGTACCTCATATGCACCTTAGGCGCCTCCCTCAATTTCCTGCAACTGTATTTCAATGCGAAATTTGGTTGAATGTATCATTTTTACTAGAATATCGACGATTATTGAAAATTGTTTGAATTTTTACTAGATTTTTGGTGCAAATTTGATATATCACTCTGTATGTATGTCCATAATAACGATCAGTATGATTTTATGGAAGAAAATTATCGAATAAATCAATTAATTATTGGTAAACGATTGAATAATACAATTCTACAACTTTGCGATGACTTTAATTATAAAAAAATATAAAAATATACAATTTTTTATGATTAAACTGACCGTAAAATTGCAGAATTGTATTTTTTAATGGTATACCAAGAATTAATTGATTTATTCAATGATTCCTTCCATAACATCAGACTGATAGTTGATATGGACATTTATTTATTTATTTATTGAAAATACATTTTCCATACAAAACAAGTTCTGGTATAAGGAAGAGGAAGAGTTTCAAAATTTTTAAAATTAATGAGGAAATAACAAATTCAACAATTTTGAATATTTATAGATTGATGAACATCAGTATGATAGCAGATTTTCTTTGAGTTCTTGAGAAAATATTTATACAGAGTGATTATAAAATTTGCGCCTAAAAACTAGTAAAAATTAAAAACAATTTTCAATAAACGCCGATATGTACAAATGATAAATTATACCAAATATCGCATTGAAATATTCTTGTAGGATTATGAGGGAAGTGCCTAAGTTGCATATGAGATACTAATAGTCTTCATAGTCTTTATGAGGCTAGAACTATAGAAAATTAGGAACAAAATATGTTGTTGCGTAGTTGGCTGTGATTCCAAATCTTAATATTGTTTTCGGTTCTTAACAACTTTTCTAAATAAACTTCTTCGATAATATCAAAAATAAGGGTAGATTTGGTACTCTTGATTAAAATTCTTATTTTTTGTTCTCCCCTGTAGACCGTTTGGAATTGGAAATTAAGAGTTTTGTTAACTCAAATACAAGTTTTTTCGCAAAGTACCAACTTTTATAGGGAATACATTTTTTTGACAAATGCATATTAAAAAAGTTTCCCGTATGGGAAACTGTATATCAATGTTTAATACTGATGATGAAAAAAACTTTTTCTCATAAATCTCATTCCCATAACACTCGGACAATAAAAAATCTCTTTGTTGAAATAACTTTGTGTAGAAAGTCACACACTCAAAGATTTGTCTTCTGTTACGGACCAAAATTTTATAATTTGCTTCCCATTGATTTGAAAAATATTAAAAACTTCCTCCTTATCAAAGTAATTGACTACTGAGAACTTTTTTTTAATATAATAAAACGTGATTGAAGGCTGACATCAACTTTCAGGTTCACGCTTCACCGCCGCTGTCAGTTCTGGCGCAGCCGAATATTTGATTAGTCATAACACTGCTAAAAATGATTGGGAAAAGAAAAAGAAAAGTTCATATCGTTTCTGAAGACTCCTATCTTCTCATGCAAACATAATATGCGAGTATTTGTTTACCTAAAATGTATTTTGTTGCACTTCACGGAGATGTTTGGGGATGATCCGAAAATCATAAATAATTTAGTAAATATGGAATTATTATACTAAAGCAGCAACCCGTAACCTCTTTGGACTATATGCAATAATTTTAAAGTAGTGAGACAGATCCTACTTATACCACAGTATAAGGCTAAAAGAACCAGTAATATCACTTGGCGTCGGCACCTTTGATCTCGTTGGTAGGAGATTTCCATTACGCCGCCTGATTCAGCCGACTGCGCGCAACTCAAGTCAGCGTTCGTTTAGGTTGTATACACTGCCCGCCACATGAATTCGTACATACGCTGCTCCACACTGAACATTTTAATTTTGAATAATGTTTTTTAAATTTCAAAATTCTTATTCATCAAAAGTAGGAATTTTTAATATAATCAGTTTTATTACATTTACTTTTCGTGTTTTAACGTGCTAGTGTAAATAAATTTTCTGGATGTTATTAATTCAGAGGAATATGATGAATAAATGAAACCTTTACATCTCTCAGAAGTTTGCATGTATTTTAAAAATATAATCATATAATGGAAAATTACATCATATGGATAATAATGACCCAATGAAATTTTGAGGACACAATAATTATTGAATAAATTTGTGGATTTGTTGTTATTATCGAACACTATATATTTTCCTTGTTCTTTTAGCCTTATACTGTGCTTATACATGCCTTCCAAAATAAAAACTTTGTTTTACTCCTGCCTCATTTTCAACTTACCCGTAAAACCGGCATTCTCTTCAGTAAATGTTGAAAATAATCGTTTTTTCATATCCTGCATATATGTTTAATAGCACTATTGTAAAGTGCAAACCTGAAGCTTGAAATCACATACTTCATTTTTCATGTAGGATGTGTATGAGCGATTATTTTCAACATTTACTGAAGAAATTTCCGGGATTATGGGTGAGTTCTGAACTATGGCAGGAGTAAAACCCAGTTTTTTTCTTTCGCATGTCTAAGAGAGTAATGTCTCACTGGTCTAAAATCGGTGAATATGGTCCAAAGAGGATACTGATTCTTGGTTCTGTATAACTATTTCATATCAACTAAAATATCCATGACTTTCGGATCCTCCGTAAATATCGTAGAAGGGTTATGTGAAGTGGGACAAAACACATTTCAGGTACTCAGATACTCACATGTTATATTTGCATGAGGAAATAGAAGTCTTCGGGAACGATATACACTCTTTCTTTTCGTTCTACTATAATTTTTAGCAAAGTTTTGACACAGCCGGAAATTACAGTGGCGGGTTAACGTGAGCATGAAATTTGATATCGGAATTCAATCAGGTTTTCTGAGAAAACGAGTGCATTTTGTGAAAAATTACTAAGTATATTTCTTGTAGAGAATTGAATTATCTTTCGCCTTGTTGAAATTGTTACGAGGCAACTTCGTACTTTTCTCGTAAAAATTCTTCACATGGAGGTGTTATAATATTTGCACGAAAAAATCTCAAATTGGAAAAAATATCTAATATCGATTGTCTACCCATAGAAAACGATATAGAATTCACGATAGCTGGCTGTTTAGAGAGGAAGGTGATTGTTCTTTGCATTTACAGGAGCCCTCTGGGTAAGTTCGATGTTTTTTTGAATGTCTTTCTGGAGGTCATGAGCGAACTGTATTCTAAATTCAAGAATTTTAATTTTGTGATCTGCGGTGATTTCAACATGAACTTCAACTCACCCAACAAGAAATTGACTGATTTTCTGAACATCCTAAACATGCTCGAACTGACTCCTACTATAACAGAACCAACAAGGATAACATCAACATCATCCACAACTATTGATAATATTTTAGTCAAACTTGACGTTCCCTTTTCAACATCAGTCATAGACCTGGGGCTCTCGGATCATTGCTCACAATTTTTGTATATTGAATTCGACTTTCGGAAGGAATATGAGGTGTTATATAAATGTATCAGAATATATAATGAAAAAACTAATAATAATTTCAGCAACCTTCTGAAAAACGCAGATTGGAACCAATTGTACGGGACTTCCGACGCCAACGAATCATTCGATTTATTTTATTCAATTTTCAACTCTTGCTTTCAGAAAGCATTTACCCCTAAAAAAGTACCACTTGTTCAAAAAAACAACTTCAAAGGATGGATCACAACTGGTATAAAAAACTCGTTTAAAAATAAACGTTTTCTCCTGGAATTGAAAAAACATACACACAATCCTCAGATATTAACATACATAGAAAAATATCGTAAAATTTTGAAAAATGTCATTAGTTCAGCTAAACTTTTTTATTACAATAGTACTATAACAAATTCAAAAAATAAAAGTAAATCCACCTGGGATTTGGTCAATCATTTCACAAAAAAAAAGCAAAAAAAATTGGAAAGCTTGTGCATCAACAAAAATGATTTACTAATTGATGATCCCCAAGAGGTCTCAGAAGAATTTAAATATTTTTTCTCGAATATCTCAGCTCCCCCAAATCCTGATTCCGATAATGTAGTTACTTCTATGGAATTCTTGAAAACCATTGATCTCAATTTCGTGAATTCCTTTTTCCTTGCACCTATAACGGAGGTAGATGTGAGACATTCTATTCTATCGCAAAAACCAAAAAAATCTACTGGTATCGACGAAATTCCGATGACACTCATTAAAAATAATGTAGATTACTTGAGCAAGCCTTTGGCATTCTTATTCAACCTTTCATTTTCTACTGGTACATTCCCAGAATCATTTAAAACCTCAATTGTTATTCCAGTTCTGAAAAAAGGAAGCAAATTAGACCCAAACAATTACAGGGGCATTTCACTTCTACCAAGTTTTTCAAAACTCCTAGAGTGGCACGTTAATGAACAACTATTATCTTATCTCCGGGAACATAATATTTTGACCGATTCTCAATTTGGCTTCCGAGCAAATATGAATACAGCAGATGCAACCTTTACCTTATTAGAACATGTAAATGAAATAATCGAAAAAAACAAACACCCATTGGGTATTTTCTGTGACCTGTCCAAGGCTTTCGATTGTGTTGACCACGACATTCTTTTGGATAAACTCGAGTACTATGGTGTACGTGGTATCGGCAAGAAATGGTTTGAAACGTATCTCAGTCATAGACAAATGCAAGTGAAAGTGGAAGCGACAAAAAATAACAATCTCACCAACTTCTACTCAGAAACGGTTGAGGTAAAAAGAGGTGTCCCACAGGGCTCCATAATTGGGCCAACATTGTTTCTCGTCTATATCAACGACATTGTGTGTAATTTTCCCTACGTATCATTTTCACTTTTTGCTGATGATACGAGCATTGTCATTCACCACTCGGAAATCCAGCAGCTGTTAGCCCTAACACGAGAAACTGTAAGTGGTATTATAAACTGGTTTAGTGCTAACAAATTATTTCTGAACATTACAAAAACACAGGGTGTCTTATTTAACCCATACAAAAATCAACAACTTCATAACCTAGCAGTTGATGTTGATGAAGGCATCATAAATACTTCCGAGACTTCGAAATTCCTTGGGCTCACTATTGATTGTAATCTGAACTGGTCTGAGCACATAAAACAACTGAATGTGAAATTGAGTAGAGCTATATTCGCCATAAGGACAATAAGAATGAACACCGATGTAAAAGTAGCCAAAACAGTATACTACGCGTACTTTCACAGTCTACTACAATACGGTATTGAATTCTGGGGCACAGCCGTTGAGTCCCCTTCCACATTTATAATACAAAAAAGAGCTATAAGGACTATTTTTGGCTTGAGCTATAGAGAATCGTGTAGGGATCATTTCGCGGATCACAAAATATTCACACTTACCAATATATACATTTTTAAAGTTTCACTTCTTATCCACAAAAAACGCGGTTCCCTCTTACGTCCCACCGATAGACATTCATACCCTACCAGGAATCAACTAATAATATTACCAAAATACAATTATAACAGAACCCGCAGGGGACCCTTGTACATGGGTATCAAGGTCTACAATCACCTTCCCCAATCACTGAAAATGTTAACTGACAGAAAATTCAAAGCAGAACTCAAAAATGTATTGCTTAGTCATGTGTTCTATAATCTTGATGAGTTTTTCCAGTTTAGTATTTAAACCATGTTTTCTATTTATATTATAAAGTATCGCTTTGTTAATGGTTTTATTATCTGATGTTATTATTATTTCTATATAATTATATACTTTGCAAGCTAGTCACCTTCCCTATGCCTTTGGCAGTAAGACGGTACCCAATTATTTTAACACTAATTTTTTATCAATGTATATTTATGATGTATCTTCTGGGAAATAAATGTCTATGTCTATGTCTATGTCGAAAATGCGTGAATTAGTTTTTCGCTTGCAATTTACACACAAACCTAACCTGAGCAAGCTAACCTAGCTTGCCTGTTCACCACAGGGAATTTTTTGGAATAAATTTCCGGGCGACAAAGTGCACAACGTTTTAGTCTAGATGGTAAAGTGCACCTGTGTTTGGTCACAACCAATCAGAGAGCTAGAATATCTTCCATTGACTGAAAAAGGGTACGTTTTGTTAATATGCTTCCTGGAACATTTGCAATTCTCACTTTTGTATGAGCTTGAAGAAAAATTATAGGCATTTATGAGATGAATAAACATAATTCGGTTCAAGTAATGTCAGGCAAATCAATATTTTAAAAACCGTTATCTGCAATGACTATCTTGTATGATCGTATTAACCCAGTTTACTACCGAATAATTTGGTCCCAGCATCTTAATCACCCACCATCTGTATCAATCCTGAATCGGCGCCTATATTCTGAAATAAATTCCTTTCCCTAACTTCTCAAATTGCTACTTCACCAGTATTTTATATATCCCTTCCAAATATTACGTTTTAATTTCCCTCTTTGACTCGACCAGAGGCAATATTCCAAGACATTCAATCTTGAACATAACTCTGATCATATCAGTGCATTATAAGCTGTAATGGTGATGGAGAATCTGGACGAATTGGGTTTCAACATAAAAGTGTCAACAACTCGGGAATGTAGTAATACACAAAGAGCCAACGAACCTTTCTCCTGTTAATCCCCAGTCGTTTCTGAGCCGTTTGATAGCGGTAATACCGTTGAAGGCGTTCTTTGTGTACAGAAGTCTTGGAATGGGGCTTTCGACCTTCTGTTCCGATATGTTTCTGCGTCAATAGTCATTGAACAATAGAAATGGGATATCGTGGGGACACTCTTGGAGAATATTCTTTCCGCGTGATAAATAACCAGCGCATTCTCCAAAAATTCGAAAGAAATACTAATACGGTAACCCCAGACAAATGTAAGCCACAAGTGCAAAATGAACCGTAGCACTTTGAAACTAGGGACATGACTTCTTGGCATGATGTTTTGTTAGGAAAAAATTTGTTTACCAAAAACTCAGGGGTGCAACCCAAAAAAAAATATTAAAAAAAAAATATAACTTTTTTTGCTGTTGTTTCGCAAAGCATGAGATATATCAAGAAACAATTTCGTCAAGGCGAAAGATAATCCAATTCTCCACAAGAAATATACTTCTCTCACAGAATTCGCTCGTTTTCTCAAAAAACTGATTGAATTCCGATATCAAATTTCAGCCTCGCAGGGCCGAAAAATCATAGCAGAAGGAAAAGAAAAGTGTATATCGTTCCTGAAGGCTTTTACTGCCTTATGCAATGTGTTTTATCACACTTCACATAACCTTTCTACGATATTTACGGAGGATCCGAAAGTCATGAATATTTCAGTTAATATGGAATAATTATACTGAAGCAGGAATCAGTACCCTCTTGAGACCATATGCAACGATTTTAGACTAGTGAGATAAGTCTCACTTATACATGCCAAAGAAAAAACTGGGTTTTACTACTGCCTCAGTTATCAACTGACCCATAACCCCGGCAATTTCTTAGTGAATGTTGAAAATAATCGCTCATACGCATCCTACATAAAACAGAAGTCTCAAGAATGGTGGAACAATGCACCAGGGATGAGACAGGCCAAAGAGTTTATCAAACAACCGCAGCCAACATTCACAGACTATCTACTAAGCCAGAAGAGAAACACTACTAGAATAGTAGTAGGACTTCTCACAGGGCACTGTAGGCTCAACAAACATATGAGTACAATAGGCCTGGCAGAAGAAATGCTATGCAGGTTCTGTCAGGAAGAAGAGGAAACATCAGTACACATACTATGCCACTGCGAGGGCTTGTCAAGGCAAAGGTTTCTAACGCTGGGAGAAGAAAAACCAAGAGCTCCCAGATTCATGGGAGTTCTAAAAACTAGCCTGTGGAGTCTCGTGAAGAAGACAAGGCTAGACAAAGAACTCTAAATGATCTCGAGGACAAGCACAATAGATCTGAAAAGGTCTATAATCTAATCTATCCTACATAAAGAATTTCCAGCTTGAAGTTTGCACTTCACAATATTAAACATACAGTGACCGCCAAAAAGTATGTACCATATGGAAAAAAAGTTTATTATCAGTGTATTGGAAAAAAGATTCTCGAGAAAAGTTTGTGATAACCCTAAAAATCGATCTTGACACATGTCACGTAATCGCTGGTAAGGCGGAAAATTGAAAAAAATTACTATGAAAAGGCAAAAAGTGGGGTAAAATTGCAAGATATCAAAAAAAGTTATTCAAAAAGATTGCTTATAATTAAATTTTATACACATATGCAGAGTTTGAAAAGATAATGAGAAAAAATTGAAAATATCTATTTTTTTAAATATTTTCCTAACTGTGTAAAAATATCAAATCATTATCTCATGAAGAGCTTGACCATACTGAAACATTTGTATTCCAACGATAATGACAAAATTTCCCCATTTTCTCCACACCAGTGAGCACTAAATTGAAAAAAAAATCAATTTGCAACCATATCAACGATCACGTGACATGTGTCAAAATCGATTTTTAGGTTATCGGACATGCACGAACTTTTCCCCAGAATCTTTTCAATCAATCAATACTCTGATATAAACTTTTTTCCATATGGTACATACTTTTTGGCAGTCACTGTATATGCAGGATATGAATAAGCGATTATTTTCAATATTTACTGAAGAGAATGCCAGTTTGATGGATAAGTTGAAAATGAGGCTCGAGTAAAACAAAGTTTTTTTTGGCATGTATAAGTATGGGACCTGTCACACTACTTTAAAATTGTTGCATATAGTCCAAAGAGGGTATAATAATTCCATATTTACTAAATTATTGATGATTTTCGGATCATCTTCAAACATCTCTTGAACGTGAAGTTCGACAAAACACATTTTAGGTACTCAAATACTCGCATTTTATATTTGCATGAGAAGGTAAGAGTCTCCAGAAACGATATGATTTTTTCCTTTTTCGTCTTCGATCATTTTCAGCGGAGTTATGACCAATCAAATATTCGGCTCCGCCAGATCTTTCAGCGGCGGCTAAGCGTGAACCTGAAATTTGATGTCGGCGTTCAATCACGTTTTCTGAGAAAACGAGCGCATTTCATAAAAAGTAACTCGGAATAATTTTTGTGGAGAATTGAATTGTCTTTCACCTCGTTGAGTTGTTTTTTCGATAAATTATAGACTTTCCAAGATTACAGCAAAAATCGAAACGAAAAACGAAAAAAAATATGTTCCACCCCTGGAATTTCGGTAAATAATTTTTTTTTCATGTTTATCATGGTTCCAACAACTAGCATACCAAGTTTGGTGGTGCTACAATCGATCCTTGTCTCAAAACCCAATCGTACTGGAGTATACAACATGTGAACAATAATTAATTGTTATTTTCAGTGGTTTTCGGGTTTATTTGGTCGTGGTTTCGTCTAAATCTGCGGTAGAGATTTTGTAAGGCGGTGTGGTAACGCCTGTTAGATCAGATGGTCCTACACAGTGCCGAATTCAATATGAATCGGAAACAAATTCATTAGAGCCTGTCTCTAAACGAGGTACCCACTTGAAAAAAATAAAAATATCATCGTAATGATGATAAGAATCATATAACTGAACTAGTAGTTTACCTAACAAGTGCGGAAAGTGATACTTTTCCGCACGCGATTGCAGATGGCCGAACGACTCGTTAGCGGAGTTCGGCCAGAAATCGCGTGCGGAAAAGACACTTTACGCTCGTGTTAAGTACACTATTTTTTCTACTACCGGAAAAAACACCCAGAAGTTAACATAAAGAACATTTATTATTAAATATTATATTAAACTATACAACCATACTTGGTAGGCTTTCTATTTTAACCTTCTGCGACGCAATATTTAAATGTCAGTATAATCCGCAAAAACTAAACAAATCTACTTTTCCGCACTAAAATGTTTTGTCCGCACTAAAAAGAGTGCGGAAAAAACGTGTCCGCACTAGTGCGAAAAAGTGACTCTTTCAAAACTAAAATGAGTGCGGAAAAGTGGACTTTTTCGCACGCTAGTAGAAAAATTAGTTTTTCAACAAGGGGTCAAGGGGATCATTTTGCCGAAATTAAAATTAATCGGAAGTAGATTCCTTAGAGCCTGTCTCAACTTGAAGAACATAAAAAACGAATCGTAATGATCAAATACGATGCTTGGATGTTGATTTGAATATCAGCCACCGATGCTACTGATTTTTTGGGCATTTCCGTCAAATTGGCTGCTGAAAAGTGGCTGCTAACTTCACACCGGTATGGTTTTGTTATATCAGTTGTGTTGGTCACAGGTTACTCGATAAATTTGAATATTATTTTTATCTTAGAAGAAAAGTACTTGCACTGCACTGTTTGGAACCTTTGGTGTAGTGATGAATATACTGTAGTTTTATCCGAACGCCAAACCGCTATTTTCAACACCTCGACACGTGTTTCAGTTATCATCTTTAAGAGGAAGATTAATTTAAGTTTAATCTTCCTCTTGAAGATGATCACTTGGTGATTGAAACACGTGTCGAGGTGTAAAAAATAGCGGTTTGGTGTTGGGATAAAATTCCAGTACATTCAAAAGAAAAGATTCAACGTAATATTTTTAAGTATGTTGACGAAAATTTGTTTGAGACCTGATAGTGTGCAGTATCAAATTTAATCGTAAAGAAATACTTTTTTTCCTGAGACGACGAGCCACTGTTGTGCCATTTGAAAAAAAATATATATGATAATAATTCAAAAATTAAATTTTACGCAGCAGATGCATTTTGATAGAAAACCGTAAAGTGCATTTTTCTCAAAACTTTAGGTTTAAAAATAATAATAGCCCTCTAGAATGAAAAATAATTTTTAAAATAAAATAAAATTTCGGTTCCAAAAAGCAACAAATGTTACATGGTTGTGTTTAGAATGTTTTATGAAGATAAAAGGATTGAAATATACTAGGAAATTGCACGAAGTTGAGTCACTTGTCGAAAATACAGTTTTATGTCTGATATAGATTTTTCAAATTTCAATTTCTTCAAAAAACAAAAAAGTTATCGAGGTGAGCTACATTCCGTAGACACCCGGAAGAGCTGAACAAAAAGTGCTGCTGAGTGCTTGTATGTATTGGCCTTCTTACACTGAGCCCCCTTTCCTAACACCCTTTCCTACGCCACTGGATACGAGTAATGTCTTTTGGTGACATATTTTACTACATTTATACTGAAACTTTATAACGAATGCATGAATGTCCCAGCATAATGTGCTATCTATCTATCTATCCAGCGACTATCTTGAGTTCAGTGTTTGCAAAGTTAATGTTGAACTTAATTATGAAACTGTAATTAACTCCGACAAATTGCAAAGAGCGTCCCAGAATGCCGAATACATTTAAACATAGCGCAATTACGCGTGATGACTTCCGAAAATGCAAACAAGGACTCGAAAATCCTTCGCATTTGTTCTCATATCGAGAAAGTTCCTTGAAGTAGATGTCACGTTTAAGGCGTGGCGGTTTTAAGTTATTCGTCACCACTGCAATTAGAAAAATGGTGGTTTTCGGATTATAAATAAATATCTTTATTTTCCTTTGGACTTTACAAAAGTATAGGAATAGTCGGGTAGAGAAGTTTTTACATACAGTGCGGCTTTTTATAGTCCCCCCCCCCTGTTAACTTTTGAACGGTTTGCCGTAGAGAGATAAAAAAAAACCGTTTCGAAGGTTTCACCGATACTACTTTTTGAAATATAACGCATTGTGATTGCTCGATAGATGGCGCGGGGGGGCACAAAAACCTAATTTTTTTAAATGGCATGGGGGGTCGAGTGACATATCGTTGAAAGGAGAATTTGATTATCTTTTCAACCATCTAATTTTTTTTTAATTTCTTTGACACGTTTTTTCACCATAAGCATTTGAAGTGTCAAGTGTAAGAGCGGATCTGAATTCGTTTCCTTACCTTACCTCAATAACTTTTGAAGGGTTTGATGTGAAATAATGGGACGGAAAATATTTTGGGTGGTATTAAAATAATAATGTTTGGAGAAAAATGCCTTAATTATTGTTCTAGTGATTCACAATTGCAATCAATACCACGAAATACGGTCAATAAAGACAATTCACAACATTAATAATTTTTCATTTTGAATTCCTTTCAAAGCTTGATTAGGTATTAGGATATCGAAATTATACCCATTTCATTTATTTTTAATGACAAAAGTAATAACAGGTACTACGAAAGGACTATTTATTGGATTTGTTTAAATGACAATAATTATTTAGTTACCTATAAAAGTACAATGGATTGATGAATTATTGTATTCATATTCACTGAGGAGTTGTCTACTTATAATTATTATTTACTTTGAATATTTGATATCATCATGGTTCGTATACGTCCTTTCGAAGAAAAAATTGAAGCAATTTATAATTTTGGTGAGGCCCATCGGAACTACCACGAAGCGGAGAGAATTTTTAATGAAAAATTTCCTGAACATCCTATAACTCGGAAATATTTGAGGGAACTAGTTGAAAAATTCAACAGAACTGGCAGTGTTCGTAGGAAAGGTGGAGCTGGTCGAAAATCAATTCCTGAAGAGACAAAAGTTTCGGTAATTGCCGAAATGGTGGAAAATCCGCAACAAAGTACCTCTCGTGTAGCAAGTACGATTGGGGTCTCAACAGCTACAGTAAAAAAATATTTGAAGAAACACAAGTTCCATCCATACAAATTAGTAATGTTACACCAACTCACAGAAGACGACCCAGACCGAAGAATGGAATTTTGTGAAATTATGGAGGAAAAGATAGCTAGGAACCCCAATAACATTAGGAATATTTGTTTTTCAGATGAAAGTACCTTTTTTTTGAACGTAAATGTGAATACACAAAATGTGCGATACTGGAGTGATATAAATCCCCATATCTTTCGAGAAGGTCACACACAGTTCCCACAGAAAGTAAATGTGTGGGCTGGAATTCTGGGAGACCATATTGTAGGTCCCTTATTTCTGGAAGAAAACTTAAACGGTAATTTGTACCTGGATTTACTAAGAGATACGGTTGAACCATTCATACTTGGAATATTAGTAGAAAATGAGAACGAATTTCAGGAACACATCACCTTCCAGCAAGATGGGGCCTCTCCTCACTTCCAACGTCAAGTTCGAGAGTATTTGGATGTAACATACCCTATGAGATGGATTGGACGTCGTGGACAAATCGAATGGCCGGCACGATCACCAGACCTTACACCTTGTGACTTCTTTCTGTGGGGATAAGTCAAATCCAAAGTGTATGAGCAACAATCCATCTCTTTGGAAGAACTTAAAGAACGAATAACACGGGTTTGTGCTGGTATAACTGCAGACATGTTGAATAATGTTCGGCAGGAATTTGTGAATCGAATTTTTTATTGTCAAGAAGTATTAGGTGGACATTTCGAACACCTGCTTCGTTAATTGACAACAATTTTTCTTCTAATTATTTAAATACTACATGTCATAATAGTTTGTTTTCTTTTTGTTACATTGACACTTCAAATGCTTATTGTGAAAAAACATATTAACGAAATTTAAAAAAAATTAAATGGTTGAAAAGAGAATCCAATTCTCTTTTCAACGATGTGTCACTCGACCCCCCATGCCATTTAAAAAAATTAGATTTTTGTGCCCTCCGCGCCATCTATCGAGCAATCACAATATGTTATATTTTAAAAGGTAGTATCGGTAAAACCCTCGAAACGGTTTTTTTTTATCTCTACGTCAAACCGTTCAAAAGTTAACAGGGGGGGGGACTATAAAAAGCCGCACTGTATATAAAACTATAAGCTAGATAAATGACAGATCGGTGTGATAGACAAACATTATATATAGGTATATATAAAAAAAAGAAGAGATACATTACATATCTACTTTTTAGTAGGATCACGCATCAAAATATTCGTTGAGTGAGTAAAAACATTTTTCTATGAGAAATGATTTCAAGTATTTTTTGAACGATGATAAGTTTTTTGCATTTTTCAAATTGTCAGGTAAGTTATTGAAAGTTCTAGGACCTAGAATATTTGGTGAATTAATCATAATATTTGTCCTACTATGTGGAATATACAAATCGTACCTTGAGCGAGTATAGGCATTATGGATATCACTATTGCGAGCAAAGAGTTGCTTGTTGATAAAGACATAGATACATAATTCAAATATAAGGAGGCAAGGTAGCGTTAGTATTTTCAACCTTATGAACCAGGGCTTACAGGAATCTGTTCGTGAAATGGCAAACATACTTCTTATGGCCTTTTTTTGGGCCGGAAAAATATCCCCTGCTGCTACAGATGACCCCCAAAAACATATACCATAACGGATACGAGAGTCCACTTGAGCGAAGTAGAGACTGCATAACTGATTTAAATCCAGGGTATAGTCTTTCCAATATCAATTGCAAATCATAAAAACTCGCTCGGAACTCATAGCGGCAAATTTGTTTGACCTGCCATAGGCGGGGATACCTCATTTTATGACTTTATTATTTTAAAAAATACGTGTCAAAATGTATCATATTATATAAAAAGCAATCGAATCATTCATTATAAATTGGACGTCATTATGCATACACCGTTGTTTAGCCAGATACACTTAATTGTAGTCCTAATTGAAACTTAGAAAAAAATCATTATTAAGCTCGTTAACTTGCTACAACTGAATATTAAATTATGAAACGTACAGTCTTTGCTTCCAGCGTGGACTTTTATTATGCGTTTCCCTCTAGAACATGGCCCATTCAAACAGCAATTTTTACTACTGTCAACCCAACCAAAATTTACTACATCATGACTGTCAAACCATGTTTCATCTAGATAAATTATGTGTCTATTAGAACTTCTGTAGTCTTTTATCTGACGCAAATAATCTTGTCGCCATTTAACTATCCTTGATGATTCGGTGATCGCCATCCGTTTATTAAATTTTTTGTGTTTAAAACCACATGCCGACAAAACCTGACGCAATGTCTCTAAACTGGTATAAGTGTATTCTGGATAATCTACTAGCTTTTCCTGTATTACTTGCAATTGAACAACCCTGTTCTCCTTATATAAACTATAAATTGTTCTGCGTATAAAATCTTGAGTAGCGGTGTCAACTGATTTCAGTTTTTCTTTACATGTTTTTCGCTTCAGAGAATGATCCTCAGCAACCCCTTTCTTAACTACTCGATAAATGGAAATTTTATTTATTTTAGTTAATTCAGCAATTCTTATTACGATTGCATTATCAGATTGGCGAATATTTTCCTTTTTTAAACATTCGAACATATTCAAAATAACTTGTTGTGTTTGTATACCTAAATCTTTATTGTTAAATTCATACCTGTCTTTAATCTCGCTACACTCTGCAACTTCATTATTTTCATTCGCCCAAGGTCTCCAAAACGCCATATTCGGATTTATGAATAATACAATTTCTATTTTCAACACACAACAGACTCCACTACCTACCCCACTGATAACCAGACTGAATCTGCATTGGAATTTTCTCAACAACACTTGGACTAAGGTTCCTCTGGCGGTTCTTTTGTCGGTTCCGTTTGACTGCGTACGAGGGAGGTGAAATATGTTTTGTTTCTCAATTTGGCATGAGTGCCGTGCGTTAGCTATGTATATATATTAAATATTTATAACCCCTTATATAACAGTCTTTTGCAATTGATATTGGAAATACTATACTTCTAAGAGTCCTGAGTTGGAAATTTATAACATTAATTTTTTTTACCTCTGCAATATACATTTTCAAAGGCGGTGTGGTAACAGATGAATCGTTCGAGTCGTTAGTTTGAACCTGACTAAAGGGGCCTATTCTGTAACTCATTACGATATCGTTAGTGGACGACAATCGTTAATTAACGATATTTGCGATTCTGTGTAGCTGAAGATTGTCGTTATTGCACGATAAAGGACCCCGCACCGTTTCAATGGGAAATTGGCTTTCGGTAAATTTTCTCGAATTTTTCATATATATTGTAGAACTCCTGATGCTGATCAAATATCTCCATTGCTCGAATGCTCTAAATTCAACGGTTTGAATCATACAGGGCGTTGGAGTTGACTGTTCCAAAAATTTCAAATGGCGATTGTGAAGCCATTTCTTCGAATATATAAACCAAATCAACCATGCTTCGATTATTTATATGACCAATAAAAATACACTATAGAATATAGTAATTCCTGCACATACCCACGATATACAGGGTGAGTACAAGACTCGCAATTTTTTCAGTGATTTGTAAAAAATTGAGTGATGGAATTCTATTCATTTTCAGATATTTCGAAGGATACTGAGATCGAATTCAATAGATGATGTTAGCATCTCCTGAATCAGCCTGCCATATTTTATACACGATGTTTTATTTTTCATGAATTCGTCCTGCTTGTTGATATATTCAAATTCCTAGAATTCCGGATAGCTTTGTGATAAACTCGATCGTTTATGATGAGAGTTCACTCTTCAGATGCACGAAATATACAGAGTTTATCAAAAGTACTTGCCTTTGCGTGAATAAAATGAATTTCAATACCCCAACTACTTCAAAGAAATCATCAGCAAAGGCCATTATTTTTGATAGGTCCTGTATATTTTGTGCATCTGCAGAGTAAACTCTCATCATAAACGATCGAGTTCATCACTATGTTATCCGGAATTCCACGCATTTGAATACACACAACAAGCAGCACAGGTTCATGAGAAATAAACCATCTTGTATAAAATATAGCAGTCTGATTCAGGAGATGCTCACATCATCAATTGAATTTGATCTTACTGTCTTTCAAAATATCTGGAAATGAATGGAACTCCGCCGCTCAATTTTTTACAAATCACTGAAAAAATTGCTTGCTTTGGACTTACCCTGTAAATCGTGGGTATGTGCAGGAATTACTATGTTCTATAGTTGATTTTTATTGGCCATATAGATAATCGATGCATGGTTGATTTGGTTTATATATTAGGAGAAATGGCTTCACAATGGCCATTTCAAATTTTGGAAAAGTCGATTTCAACACCCTGTATGATTTAAACCGTTGAATTTAGAGCATTTGCGCAATGTAGATATTTGATCAGCATTACGATTTCTACAATATATAAAAATTTCTAGCAAATTTACCGAAAGTTATTTTCCCATTGAAACGGTGCGGGGTCCTTTGTTCGTTTGTGTCAAAAACCATACAACTATACGAACTATATGTGGTTCATAATAAAAACGATAAATTTTATCGTGAAGTAATGACAAACTTTAGTTACACAGAATCACAAATATCGTTTTTCTACGACCATATGGAAATATGCCCATTTCTTTGCGCTTTATCGATCAAGGAATTAGGCCGATTGTATACACTTTTCCATTTTTACATCGCGAACTGTACTGTAATGATCATTCCGGTACAGGATATTTCATTTCCCACGACTTTCATGAACACTAGACTGTCATTTCTATGATCATAAATAATATAAGATCGAATCAAGTTTATTAACGTTCTGATAATTTGACATTTCATATCAATATTTACAAAATTCGTAAAAAAAAGGAGTAATCGAAAATAAGTAGTAATAGTGATGATGATTTGACATTGACACCGCTAATTTCAGTATAAAGATCGATATGACAATCAAATTCTATATTTTCGAATAGTCGGCACGAAGTTTCTAAGTTAATTTCATCGATTTATTATGTGAGCTCGTAGCAGCGAGTGATAAGTGAGGGAACGTTCAGGTTTTGGATAGTGGGGGTGAGGGTTCAAATCCCACATAAGCCACTTTTTTTTCCGATTGATGTTCAATTTTTATTATAATTTTCAATATTTGTGTCTTCAATTCCTTCTTGAGGTTGAATATGTTATGGGAATCATGACGGCAGGCAAGTTTATGATAAAAAGTGTTATTAAAAATAAGAAAAGAAAGAAAGAAAAGAAGATCTAAGGAGGCACAATATACCTTTTTTGGCTCGATGCCTCTAAAGTTAAATATATTACTCAGGGTACAGGGTAAACTATGACAAATTACCAAAAAACAAATGATGTACTAGTTAATCATGTGGAAACCCACCTGTAAAATCTTGAGTCAGTCTGAGACGATATTTATAATTTGTTTTGGTCGCTAACCTACAAAGTTACGCTACTGAATTCAACATCTATATTTTGTCTACGCTTCGTCGATGTTCAATACTGTCTATGATTGCTCGTGGCCCCAGTCAGCGGTTCCAAGCCCGAAATTTGTTCATTACAGTGTTTACTGAGACATTATTTCGGCGTATTTTGTGTAATTGATCGTTTGAAGGGCAATCATTCCTTATGTGAGAGCGGGGATTAGCACAGTGAGTAGAGCGCTCGCCTGGTGACCGAACGGTCCCATGTTCGATTCCCAGCCGATGCAAAGTTTTTTTTCATTTCTGATGTGAGAGTCTGGATGATTGAATTTCGTAGTCGGTTGGGAATAATCCTCCATGATTCATTGTTGCCTCAAAAATTAATAGTGCTGCTCTTATTGTGGCGTAAGGAGTTAGTAGCACAGCCTACCCAGAACACATGGTTAATGATCATAGTAATCCATGTCAAGACACCAAGATTTCACGTTCATAATCGTAAGAGCGTAAAACCAAATTTCAAATTAAAATGCCACTGTTTGCTCTCAGCGTTGAAGAAAGATTGATGATAGATAGGAACGATACGAAAGAGTTCCGTAATGACAAACTCCAGAAACGAAGACGAAATCTAGCTAATTTCAAGGGGAACTGAAACATAATGGGGTGGTTTTCCTTTCATTGAACAGGAACTGATCTCATCAATCTGTCTGGCGTTATAACCCTTGTTGAACGGGGAATTTCACTGGTATCGAGTTTTACAGTTCTATTTACTGGTTGATCTAATTCAAAGAGTATTATCAATAGTCATCTGGAGTATCATTTTCTTTTTGAATTTTTGTGTTACAGGTTTGAACGAAAGAAAGCCAAAGAGTTTCTCGAACGCGTTTTCGATTCGTCTATTTCTAGGATTGAGAACAATCGACAACAATATAACAGAATAGTGGCCACAATTAATAGAGAATAGTCCGCAATGTTTGTGACTGGGAAAAAATACAGTCTGTACTCGGGACAAAAAATAGAAGAAAAAATTAATTTAAATCAAAACTTTCACTACAATTACAATTGTATCCACAGCTGGTATCCTATAAAGTCATAATGCTTCTGTTCGCAAACGTCTTATGAAGTCAATATAACACTATGTAGTGTCATAGTAATCTGTTTTTTGTGAAATATTTGCCTAAATTTTGCACCTTGTGGGATATTGTGGGGATAAGAGGATTTGAGGTAATAAGAAAAGGAAGAAAAAATATAACTTTTGTCCAGTTTCCACTAACACTTTACTACTCTATTACGACCGGTTTCGGCTGTTACACCATTTTCAAGTAACTACAGATTACATCAAGTTCGTGAATATATATATATATATATACATAAGAAAGTAATTAAAGAAAGGTTGAGTTTGATTACCTAACTGATGTTTCAAAGCAAGTTGGAAAATACCTGGAATCTACCTGATGAGTCAATCTAATTTATCCAATAGGGGTTCATACAATCGGTGGGTCCAACTTTGTTATCAAAAGTCACAAATTCAGAAGTGGAGAGCTACATAATTCTAACTGGTCATTGAGGGTATCAAAATTGGGGTTTTTATTCAATTTATTTATTTCCAAGGCTTCCAACAAGTTCATTTCTCTTCCTTTATTGCACGTATGAAGGATTTTCATGTTATTTTTATTTATTGTATGATTCGTTTCTTGCAAATGTCTATATATAGCTGATTTTTTATCTGATAACACATGTTCACGGTACCTTATTTCAAAATTTCTTCCCGTTTGTCCTGAATAAGCTGCTGTACAATCACCACATTCCAGTCTATATATACCTGATTTTTTCCATTTATCCTTTTTGGGTTTTGCATTGAATAGTATATTCCCTAAATTACTCCTACTAGTGAATGAAGTTATTATATTAAATTTTGAAAAATAGTTTTTAATATTTTCTGAGAGTTTTCCCGAGTAGCTTATACTAGCATATTTTTTATCGCTTTTGGGTCCTATTTGATTTGGATATAATTCATTCCTGATCATTGTCTGCTGTTTAGTAGAGATGATCTTATCAATTAAGTAGACTGGAATTTGGTTATTTATTGCAATCTGTTTTATGATTTTTATTTCTTCTTGCAAAGCCTTATCCGATGAAGGAATCATAAATGCCCTATGTATACTATTCAATGCAAAACCCAAAAAGGATAAATAGAAAAAATCAGGTATATATAGACTGGAATGTGGTGATTGTACAGCAGCTTATTCAGGACAAACGGGAAGAAATAAAAAATCAGCTATATATAGACATTTGCAAGAAACGAATCATACAATAAATAAAAATAACATGAAAATTCTTCATACTTGCAATAAAGGAAGAGAAATGAACTTGTTGGAAGCCTTGGAAATAAATAAATTGAATAAAAACCCCAATTTTGATACCCTCAATGAACAGTTAGAATTATGTAGCTCTCCACTTCTGAATTTGTGACTTTTGATAACAAAGTTAGACCCACCGATTGTATGAACCCCTATTGGATAAATTAGATTGACTCATCAGGTAGATTCCAGGTATTTTCCAACTTGCTTTGAAACATCAGTTAGGTAATCAAACCCAACCTTTCTTTAATTACTTTCTTATGTATATATATATATATATTCACGAACTTGATGTAATCTGTAGTTACTTGAAAATAGTGTAACAGCCGAAACCGGTCGTAATAGAGTAGTAAAGTGTTAGTGGAAACTGCACAAAAGTTATATTTTTTCTTCCTTTTCTTATATCATCATCATCATTTCCACAAAATAAGTAGATCATCAATCAAACAAGAAGGATTTGAGGTATTATATTCTTTGGGAATAAGTGAAAACAATTTCCTCAGCGGTTTCCCCCTCGGTTATCACCATCAGCAGAGAAAACAATATGAGGTACATTGTCAAAAGTGCCTAAAACTTGTTTTCTGTTTCGTATCAACAAGTATTTCACTTCCCGTCAGTTGATTATGATTTATAAGGCACAAATCCGACCAGTCCAGGAATACTGTTGTCAAATATGAAGTGCAGCACACAAACACACATTGAAATTTTTAGATTCTGTCAAAAAACCATTCGTATCGTCAGTAATACTTTGCTCACTAACTCTCTCACTTCTCTAGAATACCGCAGACAATTTGGCGATCTGCCTCTGTTTCATAAATATTTTCATGGAAACTGACCCCTCGAGCTCAGTCCGCACATCAATATGCCGTCACTTTAAAGACCTGCAGAACATTTTTTCTCAGATCTCGTTCTTTTAACAAACTTCAAAGCTTTGGAACTTGCAGCCTCCGAAGGTGTTTCCTGACGCTACTAGCCGCAAAATTTCAAGAACGCCAATTCCTACCTATTTTTCCTCGATTCTCACGATGTTTCCTGAACAATACAGGATTTCATAGAATAATACAGGATTTCCCCAGAACTTGGAAAAAAATAATTACATAATTGTTTGAATTTCCTAAAGAGTTTCATGAATTGATCAATACTTATCAGGAAATGAAGAAATCTGCTTTGTTCACAATGAGCTTGTCAAGAGAGAAACAAGATATCCTGCTCTAACAAGACGACGCTCATTGCCATAATCCTATACAATAGGAATAATTGGATCGAAAGTCCATCAGAAAACAACTACTTTTCTGGCTAATACCACGACGAACGTTGAATTACATCTAATGAATTTCCATGCAGAGTTCCTACAAGGATGTCTCCGCAGTTGCCAGTTGCATGGAAATGTTCATTGAAATATTTGGACCACCTATAGATCGATTTCTGGGTTCTTGCCCTCATCAGTATAGGGTAGGTCTCTGCAGACAATAACTAATGTCTGCAACAAATGGTTCAACAAAATCTCCATCTCAAGGCAGAAGCTGAGACACCGGTCGCAGCCTAGCGTTCACTAAACAACGGGCGCCATCTCTACTCCAGCCCCTCAACCAAAGCAATTCCCAAAACTTGCGTGAATAATTCAACCACTAATACAAATGAAGAAATCTGCCTTATTCACAATTGTTCGTAATTGTGTCGGAAATCCATCAGAAAACAACTACTTTCCTGGCTAATACCACGATAAACGTTGAATTACATCTAATGAATTTCCGTTCTTATAAGGATATATCTGCAATTGCCAGTTACATGGAAATGTTCATTGAAATATTTGGACCACCTTTAGATCGATTTCCGGTTTCTTGTAGGAACTCTGCACGGAAATTCATTAGATATAATTCCACGTTCGTCGTGGTTTTAGCCAATGAAGTTGTTGTTTCCTGATGGATTTCGACCCAATCCAATCTTGTACAACCTTTATCATTCTTCTTCTTCAGTTCCTGCAGTTGTTCAGTTTTCAACCACAGGAAAATTATGCTCTACCCTCAGACCAATCAACAAAATATCCATGTCGAACGATCTTTCATATTTTCTGGACATCCTTAAGAGGCAACATAGGCGCGTCATCAGGTAAGTAAAATTTCATTATTGCCGCATATGTTGGGTGTATGGGGATATATTTTTCAAGAGCGATAGTGGAGGTAACGAATCACTTACGTAAAAAACTACGTAGCTGGGAGCGCCAATAAGGTAGATAGCTTCTAATCGTAGAATCGGTTTTGCTTCAAAACTAATGATTTTATACAATTCTTTTTTCTTCTTCTGAGTCTATAATTTCCTTAAGAATTCGGGAGTTTACCTATTTTTTTTATTTGTCAAACCATAAAAAAATGTTCTCTTCAAAATCATCAAAACCAAAAATCAGTTAGATTCCCGAATTCTCACAAACGAATTGAATCATTTGTTCCAACAAAATGTTCGCAAAAAATAAAACTGAACGCTCAAAACCGATTCCCGTTTCATCAAGGATATTTATTGTTTGCTCTTAAAATTCTCGAATAACTCATTCAAATATTTCAAACTTTTTCGAGGTAGATACTAAAAACGCTTCGCTCAAGCTGCTCCAGATATACGAAGCCGAATTGGATTGATTCGGATTTTGAAGTATCTCACGTTTATGGATGGAAACGGAGACGGCCGGGATAAATTTTAAAGTTCAATCCATATTCTAGGTAAACATGTCTACAGGTGAGTCATGTGCACTCACATAATTGAATCGTTTGGAATCGAATGGCGTATTTTCAGTGGGAATTTCACTCCGGTATTATATATTGATAGTAAGGATAATTCAAAACGCCATTAACACAAAGGTTGTTGTGGAATTATCCATTCCACGAAAAAAAAAAAATAGAAAACTAATTCGCTACGATAACCAAATCTCGACGTTCCTACTGCTTAAATCTGCAGTCCTTTTCTAGTGATTCCCACAAATGCAGAACCACAGCCGACATAATCTACCGAGCCGTGGTGAAGAAATTCGGCAACATTGTCAATACGTCTATCGATGGCGGCCCTGCATAGTCAATGTTCTATTGTTTACATAAGTTTAATAAGCGAGGTATAGATAATTTATGGTGAATTAATTGTATTCAGATCGATCAATTTAACGTTAGATTCATGTAAAATGGTGTACCGAATGTTAGTAAAAATCTAGTGCAACAAAAATATTGTTAAACTTTAATGTGATTGTGAATTTGCTTTCGGAGGAAATATTTATGCGAAAATGCCCAGTCGTTGTTGTGTGACAGGGTACAAGTTGAATAACGATTCCGAAGAAAATAATATATCTGTATTCTCTTTCCCGAAACACGGAGAATTTCGAAAGAAATGGATTTCTGCGATAAGAATTGGAGCCCTTCTCAAAGGTCTGTAGTTTGTGCGATTCATTTTCAAGATACTGATATCATTAGATATGAAACGTTTCCTCTAGGTACCAGATGTATCAATAAAAAAAAATTGCTGAAAGTTGATAAAAACTGCAGTTCCTTCAATTTTTCCAAATTTACAAAAATATTTTTCAAAATCTGTATTACTGAGAAAAAACCCCGATGAAAGGCGTCAAAAATGTTTAGATGTTCATAATAATTTGGTAGAAGAGTTCGAAAAATTAGATCTTATCCACAGTTATGATCAGTTAGTTAGAGAATATGCTAAAAAATTAAAAATTGATAATTGTATTTCTATCTATTAGATATTCAGTCAGATGTTTTGATATCTGATAATGAGAATGAACTAAGAATAACTTCGCAAATAATAATATTGAACGAGATGCAGGCCCAAGTGTACCTTGGTAATAATAAGTTGGGATTCAATTAGTTTAAATGGATTCTTCCTATTGATCTGAAATTAAGTAAGTGCTCAAAACTTGAAAATATGCTGGCTGTCAAGGTTCGGATCAGACCTATGTAAATACAATTAGATCTGTTGATTATTTGATGGGTAAGAGTATGTTATATTCAAAAAAAGAACTTACACTATCTTATGAGAATAGCTCATCTTTTTGCAAAATTCTAGAAATATTGATAGATTAGTTGTGAAACTAGTGCAAATAAAAAAAAATATTCTTCTTCAACAGTAATTATGTCCTTTAAGTTACACACCACTTGCAAATGCTCCCTGTAACGAAATAACAAAAAATTTGGTGGTTTCCCTTTCCGAAACAAAACAATAATCTGCTATTTGATTGCGAGAAAGCACTTGCAATTGTTACCTGCAATGAGGTACATTGCACAAGTTAGATATAATTCAATACCCATCTTGGTATTAGCCAGGGAAATAGTTGTTTTCTGACAGGTTTTTGCCATATATTCATCTGAAATGATTTACGTTAGTTTGGCACCTTCTGTATATGTGCCCTCCAGTAATATATTATTTTCATCAGTCAGATTTCAAATGAGAAATCTGAATAAAATCAGGGATCATCTATTTGGTTTCTGCACTTATCAGAAAAAATATTTGAAAAAATCTCCCGAAAGTGAATTTTAGGGCATGGAACAACCGACAGATTTTACATATCTAAGAAATTGAATATATTGCGATTCCAGGTTGAGATGTTTGTTTCCTAAAAATTCATGATCCTAGTTTTCCAAATAAGCCGAGAAATTGACATTGAAGAACAAACAGTTCACCGAAATGAATAAAATGTACTTCCCTCCACACTTTCACATGATCACTAAGAGGTTTTTTCACTGAACCCAGAGCTAAACGCTTGAAGACTATGACGATGTATATCCACTAGTGCAACTTGAACTCTCTCTTAACATTCACCTCTTCACGGGGTTTGAAAACAACACGATAAAAAACTATCCAGATGAGATAAATCATAAATGAAATCCGGAAGAACGGAAGCGATGGAATGGATTTATGCTCTCACACTCTTCCATTCCGATCTGTCTCAGTGAAATATGCTGTTGTTCTTCTGAGAAGTTGTTATGATTCAAATTTCATTCTGAAAGGGTTCTGTTCTGACTCATTTGTTTCTGCCTAAATTTCAGTTTTAAATACCTTGTTATTGTCCAGGTGATCAAGGAAAGAGCATTGTGTTGGTGTGCAAATAGGTCAGCTGTCAGATCGAAATGTAGGGGATCTACTAAAATAAGTGCAGAAGTTTAGTGAAAAGATCGACTGCCTCTAACTTGTGTTGTAATGTAGTTATTTTCTGAAGCAGTTAATAATCATCCTGATGATCAAGAAAACATTCAAAAAGCGTTTGACTGGATTGACCACTGTATCCTTTCATCCAGTATAACGGTTGTTTTTCTACAAACGTTCATTTTCATCATTTTTACCGTGGAACATGGCAGTGAGAACGGAGCACCCACTGAGTTGTAGGTTTCTGAATATAACTTACAATTTTTTTGTTGATTAATTCTTATTTTACAGCTCGAAGAACGCTGCTGAATACTCCACCAAGTCTGAATAATAAATCATCTAATAAAATCAGTAAAAGATATTTATTTCTTTCAAAATAAAGTTGGTTATAACTCAACTGTCAAAGTCAAGTTTGAATTATAAATAGTTATTTCTTCCTTTTCTTATTCTTATTTTTGTTTGGATTGACAATTAGATCAATTAGCCAGTTTCGACAAGGTGAGAATTCTGTCCAAACCATAGATGTTATTTATAATGATCATGCAGAGAGAGACAGTATAATTAAAGCTTTCATGCGTAGGCAAGATGTTGATTTCATTCTATCTATGAAGTCTGTGATCTAAACACCCAACAGTTGGTAAGCTATTCTTTGATAGTGTGACAATTGGTAACACTGTTTGTAGAAATTGAGGAGGGGATTGAATTTTGAATTTCCGTTATCCTCCATTTCGTCCATTTCTGCGTCTGGTCTCACTTGAAGAACTCGCTGATGATTTAAATTTTTATTTTTGAAAAGCATCCAATCAGTGTCTATTAATAACATTTATAAATAGGTAACTATCTATTTTAAATTCAAAGTGGAATTCATTGGAATAAATATTTTTGTCATTTATAATGCTTTGAAAATTATTTTATTTCCAATGAATTTTCATGATTTCTCAAATGGCGTCAAAGAACATGTTTTACAACAATTTCTCATTTTTTTTGTGTTTAGTTCGACCAGATTTAAATTCAAAATATGCTTTTTATAATTTAAAAGCTTCTTTAAAAAGCTTACTTAACAGCTTATTTCTCGCCATTGAATGAGCGGCGATGTTAGTGGCCGATTGCCAAATTACCACAATACAGAACAACTATAGCTACCTATGATAGCTGAACTGGCTGAATTACACACTTGATCAGGTGTCCAGAAACAGGTGGGGAATTCAGGAGTGTTCCAGAGCTGCCGTCATTGTATATAAGATCATTAAGAACCAAGGAACCCGAAAAGCTTGAAATAAATTAACAGGAGAGGAGTTTGGTTGATTCTTTCTTATAACTGTTTGGTCAAGGAAAATATGTAAGGTTTGAATGCATTCAACCCAATATTCCAAGTAAGTTGGTATGACCATTTGAATAACGTACAAAGAACCAAATTTCTTCACACAACCTGATTCAATCATTATTTCTAGACTTTTCTAGATCTCATCAAGCCCTGAACTCGGTTTAACAAACGTTCAATTCATTAAATACTATTTTTTTTATGCAACCTGATTACTATCATCATTTATAGACTTTTCAAGATCGTCAAGCCCTGAAACTTGGCTTAACAACATTTATTCGATTAAATACTATTTTTTAGTAATTGTTTTATTTGTATGTCTGGAGTATTTTCTCTTTCAGTGTAATAAAGACTTTCTACAGAGACTGACTTTGAGAATGAAATACTATATCAGAATTTCTGTAGATGGCGTCCAAATGACAACTTTTATTTAGCTATTTTATTCTCACTGCCATAAATTGAATTTCTAAGAATATCTTTGGGTTAATTCACCAACAATCGTACCACGACCTTTGCATCCGCAACAAGAGTTAGCCCTCGGCATTGTTTATATGAGGTTTAGGTAAAAAACCCCTCAAAAAGGGAACAAAACCTAATACCAGTTCCAGTTCCTTGAGTTGGTAGCTCATGAAGGATATATACTACTCCCATTTCCCCAAGTGTCTTCTACTATTTAGAATATTATTTATCGATGCTTTTTCAAGTAACTTCGGGAGTACAAGTTTGCTTTTTAAACCGGAAAATATTTTGAACTAATGGTTAATTTTAATGACTGTTACGTTTTTCGATACAGTGTTTCAATAATAGTCTAAAATTGTATAAAAACAAATATAAATCCTTTAAAAAATACACCATGTGAATATATGGTTATAAAATCAATGGGAAAAGTTAAGAAAAGTGTAAAGAATTGGAAAAATTTGGCACCAAAGTACCAGAATTATCTTCGTAGGATAGTGTAGTATTGAGATGAAGTGGACTGTAAACTCTTTTATTTTTCAACGTTCTCATCGTAGTTTATCAACCGTTTTTATGACAGTTCTCTAGAAAATTCATAATTAACTGATACAGTGCGTTTTTTGTAACCCAGTGTGAATATTGAAATTTATAAATAAAGGAAAACTATAGCTACATAATCATAAATTTTTTTATCAAAAAGTAACAACTTTATTACAACAATTGCTCATTAATCAATTGCTTGCTGCTCTGAAACATTCGCCGAGGTCATCCTCAACATAATGATCGCGTCATTTCGCTTTTCAACGAATATTAGAAAAATCACATTCCACTCGTCCACACCATTCCCAATCAAGAGTCGATAAATCCCTTTCGAACCGTCAACCGATGAGAATTTAAACGGTTGACACCGAATGTACTTGTTCAACATGCTGTTTCCGTGATTTTCCTCCAATTTCTACCATATTGACAAGTGTTGGTGATGTACGAGCGAGCAGAATCTAAACGGCACGGAAGCACCGATTATCTGGCGTTTGTTCAGCAGCAGCTCTAGAAGAGAATTTTATGTGGCGGCGTGTTCACTGACTGATATCCGGAAATAACGTGCGTTTCTGTCACTACCTGGAACTGTTATCTTTGGAATGGCTTCCATTCAATTTCATATTTTCTCTTGACTGATATCACTTTGAAACCAACTCTATTATGTGAGTTAAAATAAATAAAATGCAAAAATGGTTTTGGCAGCGTTTGACGAGGTGGGCTGAAAGAACAGGAACATCTTTCAAGAGATAAATATTCTGGTAGCAACTGAAAATCTTCCAGAAAAAATACAAACAATAATCTAACTTTGTTTCAAGTTGTAATACTTTGTATTGTATTGTATTAGTGTGGCTGAATGCATCAAGCCTTGCCTCTCCCTGTGCCGTTATGGCTTCTGTGATTTCAAGACAAGCAATTCTTTTTTGTGTCTCAGGCCATCGTACCACAGATACATATGTTATTGCAGGATTTTTCAACATCTTGTACAACCCGTTTTTCCCAAAAGGAACTTCCAGCCAGAAATAGTAAGGTCTGCTTTTTTGGTTCCCTTCTTCAGATATTGGGTCCGGGTCAGTTTCGAGACTAGAATCGCCTTGAGGAATTTGGAAAGACATTTTTGAGATATTTGTAAAGAAAAACCAAGAATCAACTTACAGTGTTGTGAGGTTATGTGGCGTATATGTAAAAATTATTCATAATATATGGACAGAACTGGGAATAAAACTAATTTGGGAGCGAACACATAACTGATGATACATTTTAAAATGGATTTAAAAAAAAATTTTGTTTGTTTGTTAGTACTAAAAGCACATGCTGTACCTTGAGGAGGCAAACAACCGCGCAAGAGAATAATTTCAAATAAACTGACACATATGATATGTGACACATGACATGACCCTTCACGGAATCGTGCCATGTTGCCACGTGAAGTGGGGGTGAATTGTTTTTACAGGAAGTGACAGATAACTCTATGCCTACTGCTACAGTTTTGTTATGGAGATACATGGAACATTAATCTATGAAAATTGTGAATTATTTGAAAAGATTGCTCTTATTATGAGAAAATATTGTACCGACAGATGACATGAAACAACAAGGAATCACATCAAAATGCCAAGTACCAGTCCTAATGTTACAAAAATAATGAATTAGTCTTAAATGGAACAATACATTTATGCAAATTTGTTAATAAGTTTAAACAATTATATTAAGTTGAAGAATTGATTTTAATATTGTTGAAAGGGTTAATCCGTGAAGTTACTATTCATGGAGGTCATGTTAGATTTGTCTACAAAAATTAAGTAAGAGTAAATCTCACTCAAGTGATTAACATCTGTTCTTTTATTAAGAGCATTATCTGATTGTGCAATGTGAACCATTTCTAAAAAGAGCCTCTTGGCAGTGTTTTTTTCAGTAGATAATATTGTAGCTTCCCTGAAGATGACAATAAAAAATTGTTGAAAGCTTGGAATCTGTGTATTAGAGTACTCTTATTGGCCTGCTGCATATCCCAAATATCAAAAACTCATTATATATATATATAGAGAGAGAGAGAGAGAGTTTTTAATACAAAATACGAATGAAATATAATATGAGCAATATTCGAAAATCAATCATGATTTTAGTATATTTCAGTCGACACCATTTTGACCACGAACATGCAGCTCTACTCACATCTTGTCAAGATTCGTTTTTACAAACTATTGTGTAAGATTTTTTAATAATATCTTCTTAATAGCAACCTCGAGTTAGTAAGTTCTTTTTTATAACATAAAGTCACATTTTTTACAAAGTGTACTTTTTTGTGTTTTTCAGATGTCTTGATAAAGAAAATATAATTTTCGAAAGATAGACAATTTAACAAATAGTTTTTCTATCCACTGGCCGTTCCCAATTGACTGCAACGTCAAGGAAAAGTTTCTTTTTATGATACTTTCCAAAACTCAGTTTATATATATATATATATATATATATATATATATATATATATATATATATATATATATAATCCGTTGGTTCAAATGGCATATGATTTATTATGCAGGACTAAGGCTGATTACTGATCCTGGTCTGAAGTGACTGTGCTTGGGATCAACACTAAAAGGCAAGACCCTCGTCATTCAGGTCTTAGAGACACTAGGTATCTTGTTGGTCAGCTCCAAACCAACCAAAAAAGCCCAAAGAAAACTTTAGCAAGTTTTTCTTTTGCATGAACAAATAAGTACGGTCCATTGAACCATTTCTGTTTCAATATTTAGTTTTGTGTAGGTACTTAGTATTCCGTAACTTTGGTGGCTAATAATTTAAAAAGTAGCCATAGAAAGCAAATACAATTCTGGACTTCCGTTGAAATATCCCTCAATAAAATACCAGAAAATCGAAGAATCTAACCGAAATTTTGAGATATAGGGTGATTTCAATAAAAACCATAGTTTGGCATTTTGTTTCGCTCATTTTTATTAAATCATCCGGTAGATTTTCTTCAATCAAATCGTATTCGTATTTCAAATATACAGGATGACTCAAAAATACTAAGCCATTTATAGTAAAAAAAAATGTCATTACCAGTATGACTTTGGAAGTCGTATATAATTTTCGGTGGAGGTTTGTTCATTATATTCTAAAACATGTTCACTGGAAAATATTATTGAATGTCTCATAAATGATGTTTATCGATTAAGCTCATTTTTATTTGAAGATTACTCTGTAGATCATTAAAAAACAGGACTCATTTAAGTATCAGAATATTGTTTTCGATAATATGAATAATAACAGCCAGAAAAAAAGTTATTGAATCTTGAAGTTGCTTAAAAAATAATTAAATAAAAATGGCCACTTTCAAATTCAACATCCAATATCTCAAAAACTAGTAGTAGGATCGTGTTGGGCTAATGGACACTTTTGATAAGGTGATGCTACAACATACTGCAATTTCAATGCAATGCAAGAAGTGCGGGGTCCATTTACAGGTCTGTTACCACATGATGCATTTTTTATTTTCGGTAATTGATCATAGTTAGCCCTAATATGTTGGCTACTCCTGTATAATTCGTTAGCCCCAAACTAAAAATCAAATTTTCCTTGCAGATCACCCCTCGGCCCCCACCCTAGCAGCCCGGCCACATTTCATCGCGGGAGGTCCATCAGAGTTGAGACAGTGGCGGCGCACGCGGGCGGCGACGGCGGCGAGGCGACGGGCCGCATAACGGAATGCACGCCAATGTGCACGCGGACAGGAACGAGTGGCGGCTGCCGCCCGACGACACTCTGCAGGTCGGCGAATCGAAGACCAAAAAGTCCGAGGTAGGTGACGAAGAGGTCAGTACTCCGGAGGTCGGCGGATACCACTTAGCACTCTGTAATAATTTCTAATTTTTTTTTTGAGTGTTGTTGGGACAGTGAACAAACCAAAGTGGACTGGCGGTTGTGGTTTTAGTAATATTGGTATATGGTACTAGGTACTAAGCGTGAATCTTTTTAATTCACTAATGGAGGCCACAATTACCAAACTCGATAAATGATCTCACTTCATTCCAAAATATTAGTAATATAAAAATCTCTATGTCCAACCTGGATATCAACCCTTTAATGTCGTTCACAAACTATGCAGGTTACCTCAATTTGCATAGTATTCTGTTTTATAATGTTGAAGAAAAAACGCAAATTGAAGAACTTGAGAAGAATATCTGAAGGTTTCAATAAAAAATACATGGAAGTAAAAAAAAAAAAAAGTAAAAACTAGTATTAGGAAGAATTATAGAAACTTCATTTCTGAAACCGAAACTAAAATAACACTTTATGTCAATGCCTTTTGGTCATATGTTAACCGTTTGCTGTCCAATTTACCATATTCACCGTCGCCATATTGTCACAATACCAACTATCCATTGTTACCAACGGTTAAAAATAAAATATATCTGTAACAAAACCGCGAAAAATCAAAAATGTTTTCACCTGAGCTTCAATAAAGACAACATTGGCACTATAACTTAGTAAAACATTTTGAACTGTATATATTTGCCTTTCAAACATACAATAATTTTTGACACTGCCTTTTGTAAAGTTCTCTTTCTATTTCAAAATGTAATTTTCATTTGATGTTTTTGGAAATTCAGAAACGTTTTTGTCCACGGACTCTTAGTTTTCATATAAAAATGAAACCAACTTGATACTAAACTCACTCCCACTCTACTAAACATTTTTTGATAACTGCACTTCCCAAATCAATATCATTTTAAAATTTCACTGACAAATGTAATTAGTAATTTTGGTTATTCTTAGTTGGGAACCCTGGGTAAGTTGGTATTGTCGCATGACAATATGGCGACGGTGAATATGGTTAATTATAGTCATGGCCAAGGAAATGAAAAACAGTCTTTTCGAAATATGCAGAAGAAAAAAACACGGCCAAACCTAACACAAAAAAGTAGCGACTTCAACCAAAGCCGGTGTCGGGGCTAACCCGACAACGGACCGGATTACCTGTTATCGGACCCAAACGGTAAAATTTTAATAACGGGGCTGTTGCGATAAAGGACCGCAAAGGGTTAATAAAAAAAGAATAATTATTCAACAATGAAATAGAGAACTACATTGCAAATGATATTCATATACCGACCGATCAAGTTGTTCAAACTTTTGCAATTAAAAAATTTAATTCAAAAAAAGTCCGCTGGAATAGAAAAAATACCTCCACAAGTATTGAAAGCATGCTCGGAATGGCTGAAAAATCCACTTCTAAAAATGGAAGAATTTCCATCGACGTGGAAATCTGTAATATATGTACCTATATTCAAATCAGGGAACAAAAAAGATATTGCTGATCATAGAGGAATCTCTATAATATGTGCATTGTTTGAGTGGATTTTATAGTAAAATTATTTTGATTCAAGGACTAAAAATTGGTATCAATAGAGGGGGGTAACGGAAATCTTCAGTCAGGATACGGTTTACGAATTACAAACTGTTTATTACTGACGCACCAAGCTTTCGTTTCAAATTTGACTGACTGAAGATCCCCGTTATCCCCCTCCGTTTATATACAGGGAGTAACATAAGTACGTAAAAATATTCAAGTGACGTATTCCTGAGACAATTTTAAGAAAAAATTCTAAATAAACTTGTTTCCAAAATATGGATGGTTTTCGTCATAAGTTATTTGTAACTGCAGTTATTTTCATCAAACTATAAACACAGACTTCTTTCAAACTGAGCATTATCAAACTGCCTAATCAATCCAACTTGAAAAAAATTGTTCATTTCACAGCAAGCTATGATGCGATCCCTTAACATTTCTTCATTTTTAATGGGACTAGCATAAACAAGTGATAGGGGGCCAATGAAAATATATATAGTATGAAGGAAATTGTCATCGGAAGTCAATCGATAAATTCAAGAATCATGTTCCAGACTAGTGAAATGGTTCAGAGAGTACGTAGTTTTGGTTTGTTCGCTGTCTTAATAACAACATAGTGCATCCCGTATGGACTTCTAGTGGTATGTCTTAACAGGAATGAGTACTGACTATAGTTTTAGTATATATCTAGAATAAAAAATTAACCATTTTAATCGACTAGAAGAGAAGCAGGGAATATTATTTACTTCTCAGAGGGAATGGCTAAATGAAATGGAAAAATGTTCCTCAAACAAAATGAAGTGAGAGTACAATTATTTCATACCCCTCCCCAGCCATAAATAGCTTCAAGGAGGCAGAGGGGTTTGACATCACTATCCTGCCTTTCGAAATATCAGATTACCGCTAACAGAATTTCATTCTAGGGCCATGTGATTACTGACATTTTTAGGCCAAAATCTTACTCATGTGAATGAAACTGACTATTTCAACAATGTGGAAATACCCTTTTTTCCAAATTTCAACATAAACCTTCTCCTCAAAAATATGTGATGAATGATAATACTCTGTATTCGGTTTACGGATTTTTTTTCATTTGTTGATAACTTTTTCGTATCTAATACTAGCTACTAAGTATCAATTTCTCCAGAACACACGAGAACTGATTGGTGAGTGAACATATAATATGGTGAAGTTGAGTTATTGTAATAATTTTTTTTAACATTTTAATGATACGTGTCATACATACAGGGAATAATCTAACCTCTTGCACTCCCGTGAAGGACGGGTGAATATTGCCATTTCATATCGAATGGCAGGTGTGAAAAATTCGAAAAATAAAAGTGGAAATTTCAATTTTTGTTGGAAAATAGGGAAAATTTTGGAAACCGTTCGCAATTCCGGCATTATTGCGGCTCTGCTCCGGCCAGCTGACGTTCGGCGGCAGCGGTTCCCAAAATTTCGACGAATTTTCCACCAAAATTCAAACTTTCCACGAATTTTTTCGAATTTATCACACCAGCCATTCCTTATAAAATGAAATTATACAACCATCCTTCACGGGAGTGCTAAAGGTTAGATTACACCCTGTATATTCATCTATATTTTTACCGTGATAACTCTCCAATTAATAGTTTTACCATATGCTAATATATTCTTAATGTGTTCTAGACTGGGAGGCAGCGACACATTTTAGTCACTCATTTCAGCAGGACTAGTTTTTTCTAAGATGGCAGTTGATTACGTGTACATACATGGAACGGAAGTCAGCTAGCGCATACGCGGTGGAGGCGGATGCTGGAACACCTTCAACGTGTCAAAAATTTATGGAAATAAAGTAATTTCAGCAGAGTTGAAAAATTATACACTATCAAATTATATCATAACATGATAAAAAAACCTATTCAGCTGCTGAAATGGCGGTGAAAAATACTTCCGCTGCTCGGGTGAACAGGTTGACGAAACGTTTAAATTAAGCTCATTTCAGTAAGCTTCAACTTTTAGGATATAGTAGTTTATGTCATGCATTACACAAGAAAAAATAAATAAGAAAATTTAAATTGAAATTGAATTTTGAGGTTATGGAATTCAAAAAGTTTAGTGAGTACTTACTAGTCAGGCAACAGGAAGTATCGAGATTTGTAAAAACATTATCTGTTTAAATTTGAAACTTATTTAAGTCTAAAAACCAACGAAATGCATGTTGGAGTTATAGGGCCATGTGGATATTTCAATTGAATGAAAACCAACTAGTGACTTTGTGTCAAAACTGTCAAGTAAATTGTCAAAGAAAAATTATTGGTACCAACTTGAAGAGTGAACCAATAGGAATTATGAAAATGTTGCAGGAGAGATTTCCTCCCCCTTCACAAAAGGATCACTAACTTCAATTAAAAATTTCAATACTTTAATTCAAAATATTAAAAACAATTTATATTGGCACTCACTAAACTTTCTAAATTCCATAACCTCAAAATTTAATTTCAATATCAAATTTCTTCAATTAGAGTATTTACTTTCAGGTAAGCACTGGAGATGACGCAAGTCGAAAGCGCTTTGCAATAAATAACAAATTTCATGAGACAGTTTTTTTTTTCACCCTCAGCTCTTGAGCTATAATCTCGAGCCGCAACGTTTACGGTGTCAGCTGAAGACTTTTCCACCAGCTGATCGCATGAAATACATGACATAAACTACTCTATCTCAAAATTTGAAGTTTGCTGAAATGAGTTTAATTTTAACGTTTCGTCAACCTGTTCACTCGAGCAGCGGAAGTATTTTCCACCGCCATGTCAGCAGCTGAATAGTTTTTTTCATCATATTATAATATAATTTAATACTGTACAATTTTTCAACTCTGCTGAAACTACTTTATTTCCATAAATTTTTGACACGTTGGAGGTGCTCCAGCATCCGCCTCCATCGCGTATGCGCCAGCTGACTTCCTTTCCTTGTATGTGCACGTAATCAACTGCCATCTCAGAAAAAACTAGCCTTGCTGAAATGACTAGCTCCAAAATGGCGCTGCCTCCTGGACTATCCATTATCAACTAAATCAGTTTTTGTGTGAGTACTTCAAAGTTAGAACTGTTATTGAAAAATTATCCACCAAAGTCGTATAGTCTACTATTAGTTTTTGAATACTATTTATTCCTATCATATTTGGACTTTTGCATTATGTTAATTGCCCAGAAGTAGATCTATATTGTCACTTTCAGTTCTAACAAAAATCGAAAAATACATCAGTGGGTTAAGTAAATTATGGATATTTTTATCCAGTGACCGCCAAAAAGTATGTACCATATGGGAAAAAAGTTTATTATTAGAGTATTGGAGGAGAGATTCTTGGGAAAAGTTTGTGCATGTCCGATAACCTAAAAATAGATTTTGACACATGTCACGTGATTGATGGTATGGCGGAAAATTGAAAAAAATTATTATGAATATCGAAAAAAGTTATTTGAAAAAGTTGCTTACAAAAAAGTGTGAGAATATTGAAACTGGCAATTTTTTTTAAATATTTTTCTAGCTGTACAAAAATATCAAATTATTTTCTTATAAATAGCTTGACCATACTGAAATATTTGTATTCCGATGATAATAACAAAACTTTCTCATTTTCTCCACACCAGAGAGCACTAATTTTAAAAAATTTAATTTTGTCAGAACCCTTGCTGTTACATTGGTTCGTATCTAACAGTTATATCACAATTCCACTATTATTGCGATGATAGGGAAATCCAAAAATATCGTGTTTTTTCGATTTTAATAAATTTTTTGATGATAATCGTGCACGAACGTTTCACTTCGCACATAATCTTAAAAATGTGTGTCAAATTAAAGAGACTAGAGTTTTCAACATTGCATGCGAAGTGAAACGCTCTGGCACGATTATCATCGAAACTTGATTATAATCTGGAAAACACCATGTTTCTGGAGTGTTATGTCATCACA
Organism: Chrysolina haemoptera; assembly: GCA_958298965.1. Classification (NCBI taxonomy): domain Eukaryota; kingdom Metazoa; phylum Arthropoda; class Insecta; order Coleoptera; family Chrysomelidae; genus Chrysolina; species Chrysolina haemoptera. The sequence continues at coordinate 6,533,370 of OY282592.1, read as the reverse complement.
ATGGTCGTGGAATTCTGATATAACTGTTAGATACGAACCAATGTAACAGCCAGGGTTTTAACAAAATCCTATTTTTTTTATTTAGTCACTGGTGTAGGGAAAATGAGAAAGTTTTGTCATTATCATTGAAATACAAATGTTTCGGTATGGTCAAGCTATTCATAGGATGATAATATGATATTTTTATACAGCTAGGAAATATTTTAAAAAAATTGCCATTTTCAATTTTCTCCCATTATCTTTTCAAACTTTGTGGATGTAAATAAAATTTAATTCTAAGCCACTTTTTCAATTAACTTTTTTTGATATCTTGCCATTTTACCCCACTTTTTGCCTTTTCATGGTAATGTTTTTCAATTTGCCGCCAAAACAGCGATCACGTGACATGTGTCAAAATCGATTTTTAGGTTATCGGACATGCACAAACTTTTCCAAAGAATCTTTTTTCCAATACTCTAATAATATATGGTACATACTTTTTGGCGGTCACTGTATAGTCTAACTTTGATTTTTTGCATAGCTACTGCTTTCATCCACTTGCACCATTTGCACCCTTAGTTAGAGAACTCAAATTCAAAAGTATCATTATGGAAAATTTTCATTTCCTCATTGTTGTAAAAATCTACAACTTATTCTCTCTGTCTCGAAAAACCTTTATGAAAACAACATAATTGCTATAATTAAATTGACCATATATTACAATTTGGTAATTTCACAGGTTGAAGAAATACTTTTCAATGAAGCAAGATGTAGTTCAAGATTTTTGAATATGCTTATACCTTCAACTAAAGAATTTAGAGGTGTTATGAAATGCTTAATCTCCACTAGTGTCAATTCCAATCAAGATATCATAAATACAGTGTGTCCCACTTTGAGCAGCCACACCCTCGTATTTTCTTGACAGTACAGTGATATCAAAAGTTATTTTTCATAACATATAGTACCCAAAAATATTTAACTTGAGGTTGATGAAATAATCGTATATCCATTTTCCACGGCTACCTACGACCAACTGAAATGTGAAAAATTGGGAAAAACATACCAGGCATTTTTTTATCGCAAAAATAACACCAGATTCTGTTTCAGAACACCCTAAAACCGCTAGATCTAAGTGCCTTATTAATTAAAGTATACAGGGTGGCATCTGTTACCAGCAACATTATTAATTTTTATTCATCCGAAATGATCGGTTGCTTTCGATTTTTTTGTAACAAAGGTCCCGAAGGTGTTCAATTGATGCTGAGTATAAGAAATACCCAAATTTTACTTTTTCATGGCTTGCTATAACCAGTTGAAAAGTGAAAAACTGGGAAAAATATACTAAAAGATTGTTTACTTCCAAACTAACATCAGATTCTGGTTCAGAATATGCCTAAACCCCCAGATCTCATTAAAATATACAGGGTGTCTTACAGACTAGCAACATTTTCAATTTGTTTTCATCAGTAATCTTTGGTTGTTTTTGATTTTTTTCTATACTAACAAAGTACCTAAAATGTTCAATTACTGCTATAGAAAATAACCAAACATTACTTTTTCATGGCTTGCTATGACGAGTTGAGAGACGAAAAAATGGGGAAAATACATTAAGGATACTTTAAGCACAAACATTTCTGGATCAGAACTCGAAGAAATTTTGTAAATCAACTAAACGCTACAAATAAATAAGCGTTATCAATTCTACCAGCTATAGATGACACCCTGTATATTTTTATGATTCAAGAATTGGGGTCTTGGAATTTTAGGGATTCCTGAACCAGAATCCGCTGTTATGTTTGTGCTACAAAAGTCCTTGATGTGTGTTCCACACTTTTTCACTTTTCGACTGGTCATAGCTAGCCATGAAAAAGTAATATTTGAATATTTTCTAAAACATTATTCGAACATTCATAAGTAATTAGTGATTATGGAAACAAATCGAAAACAACTAAACATTACGGATGAATAAAAATCAATACTATGTCAGTTACAGGTGACACCCTGTATATTTTAAATGATTAAGTCCTGCTATTTGGGGTTTTCAGAGTGTTCTGGGATAGAACTTAGTGTTATTTTTGCGATAAAAAAATCCCTGGTATATTTTTCCCAATTTTTCACTTTTCAATTTGGTCGTAGGTAGCCATGAAAAAGAAATATTGGAATATTCCCTACAGTACTACTTGAACATTTTCAGGTACTTCGTGACCAAGGAAAAAAATCGAAAACTACCAAACATTGCGGATGAATAACAAATAAAAAATGTTGTTAGTTACAGATGACACCCTTTATATTTTAATGAATTATCAGTGAGATTTGGGGGTTTTAGAGTGTTCTGAAACAGATACTGGTGTTATTTTTGCGATAAAACAATGCCTAGTATGTTTTTCCCAATTTTTCACTTTTCAATTGGTCGTAGGTAGCCATGGAAAATGGATATACGAATATTCCATCAACCTGAAGGTAGAGTAGAAAAAATGCTTTCAACAAATGCTTTGTATAAAATTTATATTAGCGGTAAAATAACTTATTTAACTGGGTACTGAAAAAACTTACAGTCGAGCTCCACCAAATATAATCTTCATTGTGAATGTTAGTGTAGTCGGAGGACTTACATCAGTGGGACATGTTTCGAAGGATTAATTCCTCATCATCAGCAAAAGTAGGGTTACAACATTAAGAAAAATGTGTTGTGGAAAAATCTATGTGATATCAAAAATTTGTCAGGAGATGTGATAAAGGGAATCCGCCACTGCTGCGGAAGATGTCAATGACATATATTTGTAATTTTTAACATTTTCATTCAGAATTTTTTCATATTAAATAGATTTTTCGACCACATATTGTTCTTAATATTGTAACCCAACTTTTGCTGATGATGATGAAGGATTAATTCTTCAAACATGTCCCACTGATGTGAGTCCTCCTCCGACTACTTCACAATGAAGATTATATTTGGTGAAGTTCGACTGTAAGTTTTTTCACTACTAATCCAGTACGATTGGGTTTTGAGACAAGGATCGATTATGCTAGTAGTTGGAACCATGATAAACAAGAAAAAAAATTGATTGCCAAAATTCCAGTGATGGAACATTTTTTTTTTTTTCGTTTAAAAATAATTAAATAGATTTTTGTTGTAATCTTGGAAAGTATATGATTTATCGGAAAAACAACAATGCCGACATCCAATTTCAGGTTCAAGCTTCTGGCGGAGCTGAATATTTGATTGGTCATAACTCTGCTAAAAATGATCGGGGAAGGAAAAGGAAGAGTTCATATCGTTTCTGAAGACCTTCTCATGCAAATATAATATGCGAGTATTTGAGTACCTAAAATGTGTTTTGTCGCACTTCACGGAGATGTTTGCGGATGATCCGAAAATCATGAATAATTTGGTGAAAATGGCATTATTATACTAAAGCAGCAACCCATACCCTCTTTGGACTATTTGCAACAATTTCAAAGAAGTGTGACAGGTCCCACTTATACATGCCAAAAAAAACTTTGTTTTACTCCTGCCTCATAATGAACTTACCCAAACCGGCATTCTCTTCGGTAAATGTTGAAAATAATCGCTTATTGTGCGTATATGTTTCATAAAACTGTTGTGAAGAGCAAATCTCAAGCTTGAAATCACATACTTAATTTTTTATGTAAGATGTGTATGAGCGATTATTTTCAACATTTACTAAAGAAACTGCCTAGATTATGGGTGAGTTGAAAACTGAGGCATGAGTGAACTCCAATTTTTTCTTTGGCATGTATAAGTGAGACTTGTCTCACTAGACTAAAATCGTTGCATATGGTCCAAAGAGGGTACTGATTCCTGCTTCGGTATAATTATTCTATATCAACTAAAATATCCATGACTTTCGAATCCTCCGTAAATATCGCAGAAGGGTTATGTGAAGTGGGAAAAACACATTTTACGTACTCAGATACTCACATGTTATATTTGCATGAGGAACTAGAAGTCTTCAGGAACGATATACACTCTTTCTTTTCCTTTTAATATAATTTTTAGCAAAATTATGACAAATCTAATTTTCGGCCCTGCCGGAAATTACAGTGGCGGGTTAAGGCGAGCATGAAATTTGATATCGGAATTCAATCAGGTTTTGTGAGAAAACGAGCGCATTTTGTGAGAAATTATCAAGAATATTTCTTGTGGAGAATTGAATTATCTTTCGCCTTGTTGAAATTGTTTCTTGAAAAATATTATATTTTCCGAAACAACAGCAAAAAAATTATAATTTTTTTAAATTAAAATTTTTTTGGGATCCACCCTCGATTTTTTGCTAATTTTTTTTTTCCGATGTTCATTCTCCACTTGTGGCTAACATTTGTCTGTGGTTACTGTACTGGAAGTCATCTTCACAATTTATTGTCATCATCTCATGTTATGTAATGGTAGAACGGTAAAAACCATCAATCAGTTAGATGGTATCATAGTACTACAGTTGTGTGCATAAAAAAGTCGTACAAGGCATTGCACTAATTGCATTGTATTGCACTAACTAATTGAGCTAAAAAAAATTTGAAAGCGCGTTACTGACAACATTAGTTTGAATTTTGACTCTATTTGTCAAAATCAACAATTTAATTAAGATTGACAAGTCTGGCTCATAATAACCTTTAACTGCTGTACGACTTTTTTATGAACACAACTATACATATTGAAAAGGGGAACATTCTCCATGAAAATTGAGAATGTTCCCCTTTTCAATATGAATACCTCCCAAGAGGTTATCTTGAACGATGGAAAATAGCGACTAAAGTTTTTCTTTCAGTCGCAGATGATTCCACAAAAGATTTTATGAATTTCCTATTCATATTTTCGAACTAAAAACAACTATACATGTTTCGAACCTATATAGGTTCATCATCAGCTAAATAATTTTCGAATTCTACAATAGAAGAAGAACATTATAACTACAGGTAATCCAGTCCAATGAAAAGAATACTTACATGGAGAAGAAAAAATGTTTTAAATGAAGATAATAAGTATGTATCACATATTACTACTTAAGGGAATCAGTCACATACTTGGTGTTATTATAAAATTATGATACTTGATTATGGGGAGGTTATTTCAACATGATATAATTTTTTTGTGAAAAAAAAGATAAAGGGAGGCTTGTAGCCTTCATGCCCTATAATCAGAATTAATACGTGGATCCAACACATGGAAAATGAAATGAGAGATATTTATTAGTAAAAGTGAATTGATAGAGTAAAAATACACGAAGCAGGGGTCAACTGTCAAGTATGAGTAAAGTCAAAGTTGACACAACAGAACACAACTCAAGAAGAACAAAATCTAAACATCAACTAGTGTTCTGAGCAACATGATCTCATTTCAGCTCTTCATACCACTAAAATATTACAATGGTAATTCAAGTATAACAAGTATGTGATTTATTAAACTAAAAATCAGTTCGATCACAACAGAACAGCTACCTGCATCACAACACGATGCGAGATCTCCTTTTTGGCAAACGTGTAAAATATCTAAAACAGAATCAATATCAAAACTGTGATTGTAAGTAAGAATATGGAAAGAAGTTTTAATATCGTATTCATCCATTTGTGGGTTTCTAGACCTCTTAATTAGTTTAACATGTTCCGAAACTCATGTTTTAATTTTCCTACAACTTTGTCCGACATGCTGAGTAGAACAATTTGCTCAATCTCCTTTTATCACAAAAAAATTATATTAGGTTGAAATAACCTCCCCATAATTAATTTTCATATTTTTATAATAAAACCAAGTATGTGACTACTTAATTCCCTTTATTGGTAATATGTGATGAATACTTATTATCTTCATTTTCTTCTCCATGTAAGTAATTTTTTCACTGGACTGGATTGGATAGTTTTAATGTTCTTCTTTTATTGTAAAATTCAAAAATAATTTAGCTGATAATGAACCGATATAGGTTCGAAACATGTACTACTATGGTATAACATCTGATGGTGACAATAAATTGTAAAGATGGCTTTGAGTTTTTCTGCATCTATACCACTCCACTTTGAGATACACTAGACTTCTACCACAGGTTAATGTTATTTGTAATGCTGATTTTGCGCGCACTTTCTGGTAGGTTCGCGCGTACTTTCCGCGCGATACAGATGGCATGGCTTCGTTTTGGCGCCTTTCAATGTTTTGTGTCAGATGTTTGGTAGGTATTTCCTCTCTTCCTTTCTGGAGAAGTTCTCCTGGTGTTTGTGTATTTCTATCGCCTCTAAATAGATTCTTGTAGAATCAAGATTTGACGTTGCTAGCCTGTCGGTATTTTCAATAAGGATCTTGTGTTCTCCATCGGAAGAGAGAACATATTAACAAAGATCTGTCACAAAGCATTTGAAGGCGCCAAAACGAAGCCATGTCATGTGAATCGCGCGGAAAGTACGCGCAAAATCAGCACTGTAAATGACATGCCAGAAACGAGAGCTTCAGTTTAAGTTGATACGTCAAGAAAAGTACTTCGACCATGCCACTGAAGACGACTGCCGCAGTTGCAGTTGAAACGTTTTACCACGAAAGTCCACGGCCCAACCCGGAAACCAACCAAAACATAATACCCCTTTTCTTTAAGAGCTGTCTTCCGAAACTCTCCCCTAAATTCTGTTTACATCACGTTCTGCCCTTCAGAACCGCCGGGTTTAATTCCGCTTTTGTCCGTTCGAACATGAATCACGTAGGCTAAATGTTATTTCCGAGTATATTTTCGCCCGCGACACATAATTTTCGGTGATGCTGCAGCAAAAAACGTTAATTCGCATTCATCAGCGTCAGCGAGGCCAGAATGGAATGAGAATGGAACGGGAATCTGAAAAATTCCAAGCGGAAGCTCCTGGAATTAAAAGGAATTCTCGTTGTTCATTCTTTGTTTCAGTTGTAATGTACAGCTCAACAAAGATTGAATAATGGTTTGTTCTCACAGGTGGCTATAGAGCAATATTCTTAGTTTTGTACGGTTTTGAATAAGTGGTACACTTGTACTGGATAACTGCATTCATCAGCTCAGGCCATGATTCAGTTTTACAGCACAGTACTTCGCTTGGCGGATCAAAATCAGCCCAGACCAATTCAATATTATTGGGCTGTACAATTTCACTTGCTTTCTAGGAACTAGAAAAGGAACTAAGGCATCGATAATATTTGCTGAAATTTCAGTAGGTTACGCCTAGGCTTTATTTTTGATAATTATTGCAAGCTACACGACCTTGATAGGAATTGTATCAGTTGATACAGGATGTAATATAAAATATAAGAGGGTTTGTGAGCATCAACAGATGTCTACAGTAGGCTGTGTAGTGTCCGCTGTAGGTATAGTTCTACTATGATTAGACAATGCATACAGACTATAGCCATAAGGGGCTACGATGTCTGCTGCATAATTAATTACTCATGTCCAATCCCTCTGAAGGAAAATCGATGGCAACAATCAATTTTGTTTGGAATCTTTCTGTCGAAGAAAACCGTTTTAAATGGATTACTAAAGTTTTCGGGAACTTATGAATTGATATGGATTTCGTGAACTTTCTTCTCTCTTTGTACGTCGTACATATCAGCTTCTCGTCAACATCCAAAGCTTCTTTCCTTTTGAATGAATCCAGGCATTGTGATAGTCTTAGTTGGCCTGCTCTTCGAGGTATTGGAAGGAAAATATCTCAGAATGGATCGAAAAAGTGACTGAACAGTGACCACAATAAGTATGACTCTAGAGCCTTCTCTCTGTCACTTTATTTCTCATCTATCTCTGTTATAATGGGTTTCGACTTCTCCGTAGCTCTATTGATATCTAAATGTAGTCGTAGGAACTCCTGAGCATCTTCCTGGAAGAGAAGGAGAGAATTTTTTGAATTGACTCTCAAAGGAGGCTTTATTCACAACTCTATATGACGAATCTACGGGCCAAAGTTCCATGATCACCTCGGCAAATGCTTTTATTGAAGTTTCCTTTCTAGATATGCCAGTGTTTATATCCCTTGTGTAGGCGTCTTTTTCCAAATACTCCAATAACCATTTTGTGTTCGATAAACACTGGATAACACTGTTAATGAATCATACGTTGGGGATATTTTCCAACCCATCAAGACCGATAGTTTTGAGAATACTATTTTCTACGGGCCTGATGGTTTTGAAGCTGTTTGTGCTGCCTTTTCCGTTGCTATCGTCTTCGGAGTTCTGACTTGGATATTGAGTTGACAGGAGATATGGAAGATCTTGTGAGTTTTGGAGATGTCGATAAATCATTAAGTAGTGTTTCCTATTTATTGGATTGATGAATAATTCATCCAGTTGATGACCGGCAGGAATAGTTCCCAACACTGATGCTGCGTTTTCTCTCTGAATGGCGATACTGATTCGTTGAATGAGAAAGCTGGTGGATCTTTTATCATTGGTTACCTAATGAATCTACTTTCCAATTCCACTAATAGTATTCTAATACATTGTACTTGGTCCGAACATTACGTAAGTTTCTATAGCTACGTGGTAGAAAAGGTAGATTCAAATCCTCGTATTTCTGTTCTTCGATTTCTCCCCAATTTCTGCTGCTTTTTCCTGACGTTCAGAAGTAGAGAATATGTGTGATGGTGCCATGGTATTAATGCAGATGAAATCGCATATGACTAGTTTACCAAATTTCCAGGGGATCAATGTCATTTCAGGCTCGAAAATTGATGAGCGGTTACGACATGAACTGCATCAGTTGATATACAGAATGCAATAGAAAATGTAAGGTGGTGTCTAGGTTTGGATTTTGGAGATTTTCTGAAAATGTCATGCACGCTTAAAGTAAAAATGTATTAACCTAATAAATACATATGTTGTAATATTTTCATCGTATCCGGTTCGACCGGCAACTTTATCAACTTCATCAATTATGGCAATTACTATCGTGGTCGCGTAGCATGCAATTATAACTGATATGGCTTAGGTGTAACATACTATATTATCATATGATATTTAACGAGCATTGCAAAATAATTCTTATAGAAAACCCCGTCAAGTATCTAACAGATATCTCAGTAACTTTTTTTATACTTGCCGACGAATCACCTTTTGTTGTAGTTTTTTATGGGCAAGAGTGGATAAAATACAATTTTTTTCTCTGTATATTATTGCAGACTTGATCAGTTGTTGATTGTTTATATTTATACAAGTGTGACTTTCAATATACTGTTGTTTTTTTGATCAATGGTTTTGTAATCTACACCAGATTTATGCGAAATTCAATTGAACTGTAGATATTGATATTACTCGAAATCACGGAATTCACTTGTAAATTGCAAGAGATAACACCAAGCACCGGTGCAATTCGAATTGGTGTGGAGTAACATCAAAATATGCAGAACATCTAAGGTAATCAGTAGATGTTAGCTAGTGTCAGCTGGTGTTCCAATATTTCTTTGAGTGTAAATATGGGCAATTTAAGTATATTTTCTGCTTTACGGCCATTATGCGCCTGCGGGCGGTAAAGTAAGTGGCACTTTACCGCACACTAAGCCGGGCGGTAAAGTACTAGTGCATAATAGTTATTTATGTATCGAGGGCGTAAAGTAGGCGTTTATGGCCTGCGGCCAACAGCCATAAACGCATTTTACGCACGTGATAGATACAAAATTGTATGCACTAGCGGTTTTATAACGCGAATCACAAATACTGACTTGGATTACAATGGTGTCTATACGTTTCATACGTTATGTATACAATAATTATTAAGAGTAACATATTATGGGGAATGTGAAACTGTAGTAGCTGAGAGCTATATTGAAGAATCTATTTCAGATGAATCATCACTGAAAAAATTGACATATTGTACCGGAATGATACCAGATAATTATTTGAACCAACTATCCACTTCTAAAATAAATACTTGTTCTCTTATCGATGCAATCTTTCAATATGTAATAATTATGTTCAAGAAAATATTCCATCTTCAACATCAGTAACTAAACCAACTGAATTTTCAATATTCAGACTTGATAACATGGTGAAAAAATGTCGAAGAAATGTGAGGGAGAGTATGTTTTTATCGAACTGAAATAATTCTGACTTGTGTTAGTCTTGCATGAAATTATGTGTAAATATAGACTATTTGAAACTTTCGTCAACTTTGCGGCCCGCGGGCCATAATGCGCCCGCGGGCGGTAAATTACCACTTTACGTTCGCTGAACCGGGCGGTAACGTGCATAAACTTATGAAAATCAATGATTTTGACATTGGAAAAGCCCGAGTTTCAACCCTCCCAACTGAAATTATTTTTATTTTATAAAACTCGGAAAATAAAGCTATTTCAGAGATAACCACTTTTAGTTATAATAAACTGATATGTGAGTATCAGTGGATTTGCAAATGATTATATCGTGGCTTGAGATGAATGATTTCAATATCATAGGTAATTGAAAATATAGTTTGTTTAGAGTTGTGGGTGGGAATAAAATGAGGAGCTATTTCGAGAATACGCTGGCAGTAATTTACTAGCTTTTGTAATCGTCTGGTTGTTTACAGTAATCACTTCATTAAATAAACGAAATAGACTTTTGTTTTAATACAGTCAATCGGGAGTATTGCTAGACAAAATTCGCTTAATAAATTCTTCAATTATATTGGTTTATCGAAAAAACTGGATTGAATAGCTATTTATATAACAAGTTGCAAAATGAGCGTGTTCTTTTTTCAAGACGTAGTGTGCAAAAATATCGTCATGCGTTAGAATAGAATAGAATAGAATAGTGTTTATTTGCAAAAACATTTCTCACAAGATAATGAAATAAAAACAGTTTCGGTACAGACAAACACAGAAATATCTCACAGAAGTTTTCACTTGTTTGTGAGATGGTCACATATGTGAACCAACAAAGTATACTAAAAGTAAATGTATAATATATATATAAAACTAAGAATAATAAGAAGAATAGAATTATTTGTTCACGCTGGTGAAATATGAAACGACAATTTAAAATTTATAAATATTTCTAACAGTACAATTTAAAATATTTCAATAATCTAGATATAACATAATCGTAAGTTAAACTAGACATCAATAAATTTAATAATCATAAATTAAAACTCATAGATTTTTCCACATTTCTGATTAGGTCAATGAGATTAAAAAATATATTTTTTTCAAAAACATGTAGGAATTTGGTTAATAAACATTCACCCAAACAAATTATGAATGAAATCCGAGGTTATATTCTTCATATGACATTTCAAGTTTCTCTTAAATATAAAATTTGATCTACTTTCTTGAACGGTCGGCGGTAGAGTATTATATAATTTGGGACCTAAATAGTGGTAACTTTTCTGTCCGATAGATTTGTACCTCCAAGGACATTGAAATGGAGTGTGTTTTCTGGTATTATAGGAGTGCGTAAGCTTTTCTAGTTCATTTTTGTTTTTGTGCTGTCTGATATTGCTGTTTCTATAATATAGCTGTCTTATGTCCAACACATCTGATTCAACATACAAACGATCACTTGGATATCTTGAATTTTTTGAATGCATCAGTTTAAGAAAGCGTCTTTGGATAACCTCGAGTGGCCGAAGATGATTTTTAGATGCCCCTCCCCATCCCAATAGACCGTACGTTAAATGGCCTTCAACGAGGCTGTGATAAATAGTTTTTTTTTGTTTGAGTTCAAGAATATCGTTTAATTGTCGGAATTTATATAATACGAAACGCAATTTCTTCAGAACAAAGTTGATGTGGTGATCCCATCGCAAATGTGTATCTAGCATTATCCCCAGATATTTGATATGTTCTACTGACGATATTTTTATATTGTTACTTAAAGAGAGTGTTTCAAAAGTCTGTTGTGTGTTATTATAGATTGTGAATGGTAGAAAGAATGTTTTTTCGAAGTTGATGGTAAGTAACTTGTAGTCGAAGAAGTCTTTGATTGAGGAAAGATCCCTTTCAACATCATTTTTTAGAGCGCTCCAGGACTCTCCTTTATAAAAGATGGCAGTGTCATCCGCAAAACTGATTATTTTGCCTTCACTTTGTATTAAAAATAGATCGTTCACATAAAGCGAAAATAGCAGCGGTCCTAACACAGTTCCCTGAGGCACCCCACAATCAATTGTTTTGAAGTCACTGATAGTATCGTTTACTTTAACACACTGTCTACGATTTTCAAGGTAGCTTTTGAACAGTTCAAGGCATTTATCACGTATTCCAATATTTTGAAGTGTTGAGAGTAGTATTTTGTGGCTTACGGTGTCAAAAGCTTTTGCAAGATCTATGAACACAGCTAAACAGGGTTTGCTTTCATCTAGAGCTCCATAAATATTGTTGGTTAGTTCGAGTATGGCATCTTGAGTGGATTTGCCTTCTTTAAAGCCGAACTGCATATCAGATAGCAGTCCATACTTATTCAAGTAGCTGGATAGTCTATTTTTTATAATTCTTTCGAATATTTTTCCAAAATTTGGAATGAACGAAATGGGCCTGTAATTTTTCGCTTCTGTTGTGTCCCCTTTTTTATAAATGGGTGTCACAACCGAAGTTTTGAATTGATCAGGAAAATGACCTATATCGATGCATTTGTTGATGATATAAGTCAGTGGTCCTATTAAATGTTGTGCAATGTCTTTGAGTGTCTCCGCTCGTATGTTGTCAATTCCTGGTGATTTTCCGTTTTTTAATTGGTATATGACTTCAAGAACTTCATTTTCCGATGCTGGACTGAGAAATATTGAATTATTTGTTATTTTTTCCCTTATTGTTTTGGTACCCTTTGTTATGATTTTTTTTGCCAATTCCTTACCCATATCGATGTAAGTTTATATACAACTCTTTTTGTAATTTCGAAGAAGCTGACCTATTAATTAACTACAAAACAAATACAGTGTTCGCTATAAAGTTGGCTACATATGGGGAAAAAATTATTATTGAGATTTCTGAAGAACTCTATTGGCGGACCGTTTCTGAATGTTTGACAAGTGAAAAATCCGTTGGAACTCATATCATGTGAGCTCAGATTTTGCGGGAATAAAAAAAGTTTTCTCTGCTGACGAAAAATGGCTCAAATTGACGAAATGTCGAAAATTTAATTGAGAGAATATGTTTGGAATCTAACGAGGACCCCATGCACCGATTTTGAAGGAGATAGAAAAAAATTAAACATCATTGTATTCCTCTACCCTCACTAAAAAACAAATTTTTTTTGGTAAGGATATATAAAGTATTAGTGAGTTTAAATTACAAATATGAGTTGGTTATGTTCTTGTTTACAGCAGGCCCTTCAAGCCTCAATTCCTTCAAGAATTTTAGGATTTTTAGGGGGTCTATTTGTGGTATGTCTCCTACAGTCAGCTGGTGTGATCCCAGTATATTCAGTCTTTTATGATGTACAGCGTAACACTCCATCAATATATAGTGGGGTGTTTCTGGATGTTCCCCACAGAATCTGCAGGTGTTGTCCTCCTCTAAGACCAGTTTCCTCAGGTGTCCTTTGAGTCTGTTAGAAATCCCGTGATTGTCTTCAGACTAGTTTTGCTGAGGTTAATCAGTGTCTTCGATCTTGCTCGGTTGAAATTGCCGAGCAGATCTTTGGCCTGCCTCAGCCCTGAAAGTCTTAGCCAGCATGTTGCTCTCATTGCTTCTTCAGCTTTATTGAGTTCTTCTCGGAAGTAAGATTTTCCAAGTCTGCAGAATGGTTCTTGCCCGATCAGTGGCGTTGCTGCGCCTTTCCGTGCCAGGGTGTCTGCTTGTTCATTGCCCTCCAGTCCGACGTGCCCCGGCACCCAGAGGAGGGTCACCTTGTTGTTCCTGCCTAGATCATAAGGTTTGTCTAGGCATTCACAAGTCATCATCGAGTTGATGTTAGAAGAGCTCAACGTTTTAATGGCTGATTGGCTATCGGAGAGGATCACAATTTCCTTGTTCTGGTATTTCCTGTTGAGGTTGAACTGAATGCACCTTCCTATAGCATGAATTCCCGCTTGAAAAATTCTGGGGAAGTGGCCCATAGGCTCAGAGTATTTGATGCGAGGCCCAAAGACTCCTGCTCCATTTCCCTCGGGAGTTTTGGACCCGTCCGTGTACCATGTTATGGTATTCTTCCCCAGTGCTCGAATGGATTATGTGTTCCATTCTCGCTTTGTGCTTAGTTCCGTTCGAAAAAACTTCTCGAAACTAAATTTCCTGGTAATTTCGTCAGTTGGGAGATCGGCAAGGTTTGCACAGTCAGTGGGGGTTGAGCCCCTTACACCGTGTGCTGTTCCTTTGAGTCCGACTTTAGCCAACCTGAGGTTTGTTTCCCAAGCGGTTCTCCTCACCATGATATGGAAAGGAGTGAGGTCCAGAATGACCTCTATTGCTGCTGTTAGAGTCGACCTCATTGCTCCTGTTATATAAAGACATGCTAGTCTTTGCACTTTCAACAAGATCTTTGTTGTGGCGAGCTCGGTTCTGCCGTGCCACACTACTGCCCTGTAGGTGATCATAGGTCTCACTATGACGGTGTCCATCCATCGCAGAACTGATGGGTTACAGCACCATGTTTTACCTGCAATGTTCCTGGACACCATCAGTGATGATTTTGCCTTATTAGCGATCTTTTCTACGTGTCTGTTCCAAGTAGTTTTGAGTCTAGGGTAAGTCATATATACTCTCCCTCTTGCTGTCATTCTAGTCTGCTCCGTCCAGGCGAACAGTCCTTAGGTGCTGAAACTTCGTTCTTCTGGTGAATGGTACTACTGTGGTTTTTGATGAGGTAATTCTCAATCCCACCAAGAAGCACCTCCTTCTGGTTGTCTCTAGCTCTCTTTCTATGAGATCGCAGAGGGTTCCTTCGAATTTGCCTTTGGCCATAATGACTATGTCGTCCGCATATCCAAGGCAAGTAACTTCGTTCCCGGTCAGTGTTCCGAGTAGTTCGTCCACTACGAAATTCCACAGCAGAGGTGATAGTACCCCTCCTTGTGGGCACCCCCTGTTTGTGCTGATCCAAAAACTGCTCTCGCCCACTTTCGTTTCGGCAGTTCTTGTAGCTAGCATTTGGCACATCCATGTGGATGTGGTTCTGTCCACTCCCTTATTCATTGGGGAACTATGACCTCTTTCTTTAGAATTCAACAGGAACGGTTGAATCAATAGTATTCCCTCATATATTTCAACAATAATACTGAAAAAAATTCTGAATGGAATTATGAGGAGGAGGAGAAGGAGGGAACAGCCTTACACTTTTATTCGAATGCGGAGCCCTTGCTAGCATGAGAATGAATTTCTTCGGACTCTGAGGTGCAGGAGGTATCATCTTATGGGGAAACCTCATGGTAAATCTTCGCGAGACCAAGAAAATAGTCTTGCGGTCTTGTCAGCGAGTTTGTGAGCAACTTTTCACCAACGAGATTCTCGCTACGAGAAGAATTACAATTTTTTTCCATAATCCATTCCATTCCATAATCTAAAAATTTAAATGCACCTATTTTTAGAATGAAGATAACATTGTTTCCGAATCGAATCGAATTAAGGAATTAGGCAGAGAGGGATGGTGAAGAGGAAGTATGAAGTATACTATTGGTTTCCATCCACTCAAATGAATACGATAGTACATACCTTTATCTTCTAGCTGGTGGATGTCAAGATTTAATGAATTTCGCGAAATATGTCCACATTACCCGTACTATTAATGAGTTTCCACATGTTTACCTCTATATTTCTGTGAAAATAAACAAAATTTGCTCGTACATGTTTAATACAGTGAAGTTTGCAATGTGAATCAGTCGTGTTGCGGACCTGGGCTATTCGAAATGTCTGCGAAATCGAAAAACCTGGAGGTTGCCCACGCTCGAGGACCTCGAGGCAACAGTGACAGTGAATCTATGGAGTTGCTGAACAACATAAAAATTGACATGGTGGATAACAGAAGTGATGTTGAAAATGAAAAACCGCGGTTGCCGCCGACCAGAGTGAAAAAGAGAGATTGTAAACATTGTGGAATACTTCATGAAGGAACATGTCTCAGCGTATGCTTTTATCCACTAAATTTATATTCGTATTGGTAAATAGAGTAACAACAATAACAGGCATTGTGATAGAAATTCTGAACACTGCTTATGAAATATCATCGGAACATTATTAATTTTGTTACTAGTGTCATAAGCAGGGTACAATTTAAATTTTTCTCAAATATTCAATAGGAAATGACTACTGATAATGTGTTTGTTTGCACTAGCGGGCGGTAAAGTACACTTTACCACCCGTTTCAGCAAGCGTAAACTGATACTTTACCGCGGGCGTATTATGCCTGTAAATTGTCTATATTTACACATCATTTCATGCTAGATCTAACACGATTCAGAATCATTTCAGTTCAATAGAGAAATACTCTTCCTAACATCTTTTCATTATGGATATTTTTTCAAAATTTAATTAAGTCATAAGCCTGAATATTGAAAATTCAATTGGTTCAGTCACTGATGTCGAAGATTGGATATTCTCTTAATTACCATAATTATCACAATTAAATAATTTTTATTCATAACTTTCACAGTTTTGGAAATTTTACAGTTTAATTTGAAGAAATGTTTTTGTTCAATATGAGCTTTATTTTAAAAGAAAAATACATTTTTAGTTGTCACCAGTGGCGTACAAAGAGGGTATATTGGTCTCTTTCCTGTCCTATTTTTTACGCCATTGGTAAAATCAGGAAAATCATTATTTTTTGATTTCTTCATTCAATTTTAGGTAAAAAATGTAGAATTGTTTGAACCCGAAAAAATCAATCGTTTTCAAGATAATTGCGCTTTTATGAATACATACTAATAATGAATCAAAATTACTGCTTCAAATTTGTACTGGATATTCTACCAAAACAATCAATACTACTTTCACATGCATTTTTTCACAAAGCTGCTTTCTTGCAGAAATACAGGGTGTTGAAACTGGAAAATTATAAAGCATTTTTCTCCTAACATACAGTGTATCTCACTTCTCATGGAAACACCCCCGTATGTTCCGTAATTATTTGAGAAGAACTTTTTTACTTAAAATTGAATGAAGAAATCAAAAAACAATAATTTATTTTCCTGATTTCACCAGTGGCGTAAAAAATAGGGGAGGAAAAGGACCAATACTCGAGCAAAAAGTGAACAATAAATTGTAGCATTCTGAAACTCGGCACATGACATCTCGACATCATGTATTATAAGAAAAAAAATAGTTTACCAAAAATCAGGGGTGGAACCTAAAAATTTCTCATTTAAAAACAATATATAATATTTTGTTGTCATTTCAGAAAATTTAAGATTTATCAAAGAACGATTTCGATAGGTTGAGAGATAATTAAATTCTCTACAAGAATTATTTTAAGTAATACCTTATGAAATACGCTCGTTTTCTCAGAAAACGTGGTTTAACGCCGACATCACATTTTATACTCGCGCTAACCCGCCACTGCAAGTTCAGGCAGGGCCGAAAATTCGATTTGTCATAACTTTGCTAAAAATTATAATAGAAGGAAAAGAAAAAGTGCATATCATTCCTGAAAACTTCTACTTCCTCACGCAAATATAACATGTGAGTGTTTGAGTACCTAAAATGTGTTTTGTCCCACTTCACATAACCCTTCTAGGATATTTACGGAGGATCCGAAAGTCATGGATATTTCAGTTGATATAAAATAGTTATACTGAAGCAGGAATCAGTACTCTCTTTGGACCATATGCAACGATTTAAGACTAGTGAGACAAGTCTCACCCACCCATAATCCCGGCAGTTTCTTCAGTAAATGTTGAAAATAATCGCTCATACACATCATACATAAAAAATGAAGTATAAGATTTCAAACAAAGGTTTACACTTCACAACAGTGTTATTAAACATATTCGCAGGATATGAATAAGCGATTATTTTCAACATTTACTGAAGAAAATGCAAGCATGTATAAGCGGGACCTGTCACACTACTTTAAAATTGTTGCATATAGTCCAAAGAGGGTATGGGTTGCTGCTTCAGTATAATAATTCCATATTTACTAAACTAGTCATGATTTTCGGATCATCCGCAAACATCTCCGTGAAGTGTGACAAAACATATTTTAGGTACTCAAATACTCGCATATTATATTTGCATGAGAAGGTAGGAGTCTTCAGAAACGATATGAACTTTTCATTTTCCTTCTCCGATCATTTTTAGCAGAGTTATGACAAATCAAATATTTGGCTCCGCCAGAACTTCCAGCGGCGGGTAAGTGGGAACCTGAAATATGATGTCGGCGTTCAATCACGTTTTCTGAGAAAATGAGCGCATTTCATAAGAAATTACTAGGAATAATTTTTGTGGAAAATTGAATTGTTTTTCACCTTGTTGAGTTGTTTTTCCAATAAATCATATACTTTCCAAGATTATATCAAAAACCTATTTATAGTCCCCCCCCCGTTAACTTTTGAACGGTTTGACGTAGAGCGATAAAAAAAAAACATTTCGAGGGTTTCACTGATACTACCTTTTGAAATATAACGCATTGTGATTGCTCGATAGATGGCGCGGGTGGCACAAAAACCTAATTTTTTTAAATGGCATGGGGGGTCGAGTGACACATCGTTGAAAAGAGAATTGGATTCTCTTTTCAACCATTTAATTTTTTTTAAATTTCGTCGATATGTTTTTTCACAATAAGCATTTGAAGTGTCAATGTAACAAAAAGAAAACAAACTATTATGACATGTAGTATTTAAATAATTAGAAGCAAAATTGTTGTCAATTAACGAAACAGGTGTTGGAAATGTCCACCTAATACTTCTTGACAATAAAAAATTCGATTCACAAATTCCTGCCGAACATTATTCAACATGTCTGCAGTTATACCATCACAGACCCGTGTTATTCGTTCTTTAAGTTCTTCCAAAGAGTTGGATTGTTGCTCATACACTTTGGATTTGACGTATCCCCACAGAAAGAAGTCACAAGGTGTAAGGTCTGGTGATCGTGCCGGCCATTCGATTGGACCACGACTTCCAATCCATCTCAAAGGGTATGTTACATCCAAATACTCTCGAACTTGACGTTGGAAGTGAGGAGGGGCCCCATCTTGCTGAAAGGTCAATTTTTTCTTCGAAAGGACGTATACGAACCATGATGATATCAAATATTCAAAGTAAATAATAATTATAAGTAGACAAAACTCCTCAGTGAATATGAATACAATAATTCATCAATCCATTGTACTTTTATAGGTAACTAATTAATTATTGTCATTTAAACAAATCCAATAAATAGTCCTTTCGTAGTACCTGTTATTACTTTTGTCATTAAAAATAAATGAAATGGGTATAATTTCGATATCCTAATACCTATTTAAGCTTTGAAAGGAATTCAAAATGAATAATTATTAATGTTGTGAATTGTCTTTATTGACCGTATTTCATGGTATTGATTGCAATTGTGAATCACTAGAACAATTAAGGTATTTTTCTTCAAACATTCAAAAAAGTTATTGAGGTAAGGTAAGGAAACGAATTCAGATCCGCTCTTACACTTGACACTTCAAATGCTTATTGTGAAAAAATGTGTCAACGAAATAAAAAAAAATTAGATGGTTGCAAAGAGAATCAAATTCTCTTTTCAACGATGTGTCACTCGACCCCCCATGCCATATAAAAAAATTAGGTTTTTGTGCCCCCCCGCACCATCTATCGAGCAATCACAATGCGTTATATTTCAAAAAGTAGTATCGGTGAAACCCTCGAAACGTTTTTTTATCTCTCTACGGCAAACCGTTCAAAAGTTAACAGGGGGGGGGACTATAAAAAGCCGCACTGTATATTTTTAAACAAAAAAAAATATGTTCCACCCCTGGAATTTCAGTAAACACTTTTTTTTTTCGTGTTTATCATGGTTCCAACTACTAGCATACCAAGTTTAGTTGTGCTACAATCGATTCTTGTCTCAAAATCCAATCGTACTGGATTACAATGCGTATTCATTCTATCAGGAATATTTGCTACGAATTGCCTTTTCTTGTCAAAGAAAAATAATTTCAATTCATTCTTGAACATCGGTTTTGAAGTTATGTTTTTCATATTTTGTGGTAATGTATTATAGAACTCATCTGCAGAGAAGGAGTATTTGAGACATAGACTTTTTTGAATCACTTAGAGTACTGACAACTATAGAAAGCAAATAACGAAGTAATATTCCCCTTCTAGCTCACGTCATTCATTCTCCTTCAAAATTCAGAAAGTCCTATGCATTGACAGCAGAGATATGAGTTTTCACAGAAGTGGACGCTTGACACATCATGTATGTTTTTGATGAATGCTATCATAGACGTACTTTAGGGGCGGACTGCCTCAAATCCTGTCATGCATGACCCTAGATTCATTCTTTACCATCGAATATAACCCTCGTTCGATCAGTAATGAATGATTTGGATATAATATAGAGTTTTAGAAAATGCCCCTATGGAATCGCATGAAGCACCTGATAGACTCACACGATAACACTTTTTATGGAAACGGCATCATTTCATTTATATTTTGGACATAATTGAAACTGCTGAGTTGACACGAATTATGTTTGAATAGGGATTGAGTTATTACTGATGCTTTGCCAGAGATAATTTAGCATCGTATGTGAATGAAAGTCATCTCAACAGCATATCAATTATTTTCATTCAGTATAAGTTTCCAGTGGGAAACATTTTCATTCAAATATTTCTATATCTTTTTCAACTCGTAATTCATTATGGAAACTCTCATTATCCCTTCCTTTCCTATACGAGAAGCCTTATATGCAAGGAATTTTTTCATCCTTGAAAGATTTTTGTTCAAAACAAGCAATTCTTTGAGTTTCCTGTGTTCCTCTCTAACAAACAGTTTGTTTCTGTCATTCCCGTCTCCCACAAGCCATTCTTTGAGTTTTCTGTGTTCCTCTCTAACAAATAGTTTGCTTCTGTCATTCCCGTCTCCCACAGGCATTTGTTTGAGTTTCCTGTGTTTCTCTCTAACAAACAGTTTTCTTCTGTCATTCACGTCTCCCACAAGCAATTGTTTGAGTTTCCTGTGTTCCTCTCTAATAAACAGTTGGCTTCTGTCATTTCCGACTCACATAAGCAAATGTTTGAGTTTCCTGTGTTTCTCTCTAACAAACAGTTTTCTACTGTCAACAACCCAATAAGAGCGGATGGAATTTCCTTCCCTCTTCCCTTGCCTTCCTGGACACCCTAAAGCTAAGAATACGTCACTGACTATTATTTTCGTCGTATACTATAGTGGCATTTTCGATAGCCATCTCAGTTCAAGTCCAACTTGATCGTTATACTAGGCATTATGACGCACAGTTGTGCGTTTTTATTTTTTACGTACATCTGTACGTAAGTATGGATTTACTCATAGAATGAACTGTTCGTAAAACAATGTTTACTAACATTGGAGTAGAAAAAACTATATTTTCATATTTTCAGTTTTCCATTTTACCAAGAGTTTTTCATTGACAATGTGACAAAGGATGAAATATAGGGTGTGTAACTGAAAATATGATTTCATGAAATATTTTGGAAATTCAGATGTCATTCAGATGACATTGTTTTTTCGAGCTGGCCATAACAAATGCCCAGTAGTATATTCATTTTACCGAATTGGTAGCGACTTAATTTGAAACAGGCTGTATTCCACATTCTGTTTCATTGCCATTGCTTCTCCCATTCTTGATCCATCTGAACGTTTTTGCTGAGGATACATTCGGGTATTACATATTTCCATTCCTTCTAGGGTGTCATCATGTTTATCAACTTTTTTCCTATTACTCGTCACGAATATCTTAAGAGGTTTCAGTACATTTTCTACATCATCGGTGCCTCAAAGTCAAGAAGTTCCAGCATATCTTCTAGCCTTTTCGTGTCAAGACAGGCATAATGCATTTGATATTTGTTGGGTAAAATGTGGTTTTTCACTTTAAGGGCCGTTCTAAACTATTAAAATGTATTCTCATACAGAATCGGTTTCAAAGAGATAATAACGAATGATATATTCCTAGCCAAATGAACACGTTCTACTACTATTTATACAGTGTCCGTCAAAAAGTTGGAACAATGTGGAAAACTTTTTTATTGATTTCACATAAAAAAATTATACTTGATAAATCAACTCCTGCAGAAATTAACCCATTTAAATATGACGTCTGAGTCAGTTTGACAGCGATAAAAAAGGATAATGCCTGTTACTTTATCTAGTTAACACAATATGAATCGTTTTGGATTACATACAACATTATTATAATTATTGTGTTGTTAATAACTGCTCCTTCAAATAACTGTTTCAATCAAGGTGATTATTATTGTGGTGTATTTATATATTGCCGTTGATTTATCACTTATAATTGCACGAGTGGTTTGTATTTTATCGGGTAAATTTGGGTTGTTTAATGAGAAACTGTTTCCTAGCAATTCGACGAGAATAACTGTCAACTATTAAAAACAGGACACCGAAGATGGAGTGTTTTTAGGTTGACATTTATTCCAGTCAAATTGCTGAAGGAAACAGAATTTGAACAACACAAATTTACCCGATATCAATACAAACCTCGAGTTTAACTCGGCAGGACAATTTATTGAATAAGAAATTCAGAAACATATCAATGTCAAACTATTCATTTTGGCAACCAACACCGCGATAATTTTTTTTGTTAAATCAATAATATAAAAAAGTTTCCCATGTGGTTCCAAATTTTTGGCATACTGTAATTTCATATTTATACATAGGATATTTTTAATTAGTTTAACAACTAATTGTGCGATTCATCGAATCCAAAAATCTCAAACCAAAATATATTTGACTTGATGTTGGTTCCTACCATCCACACAACAATACAATGAATACATCTTTCGTATCGTCAACTAACAAATTACAAATTTTTTTCACAGGAGCTAGCACTGCAAGAAGACGAGGGACACAACTGGTGGTCGATTATATTTTCATTGTTAGTAATTGGTTTAGTGATATCCGGAATCGTGGCAGCCATTT
This sequence comes from Chrysolina haemoptera, assembly GCA_958298965.1. Classification (NCBI taxonomy): domain Eukaryota; kingdom Metazoa; phylum Arthropoda; class Insecta; order Coleoptera; family Chrysomelidae; genus Chrysolina; species Chrysolina haemoptera. The sequence goes on along the minus strand of OY282592.1, from coordinate 6,510,406 downwards.
TGATAGTAGGTTACGTCGACGAGTTGCTCTACTGGACAGGATCGAGAATGCAGCTAGAAGAACTGCTGGAGGTGAGTTAGACATTGTTTTACAGGATCTGTTTTAAGGATTCTAATCATATATAATGAGTCCTGACGTTCAGACAAATCAAATTTCAGAACAACATGCGAACGGTTCAACGCTTTATTCTATACTGGCTATTCTATACTGCCTTCTACAATGCACCTAGCCATAATAATAGGGAAGAATCTCGGAGTGGGCGACATCTACTTTTAATCTTTCGAAATACTCGTGGTGTGATCAACAAACTGATCGTGTGTGTTTATATGGCTGAAATGTGATCTTTTTATGTTAGTTTCGGTCATTTATGTATCGGAAGTTATATATTTGGATGGTTTATGGACAATTATGGACAAATAATAAATAATGTTATTTGCAGGTTATGAATTGATTCCTACAGAATGACAGTTTTATCACACCTCGATCCGACATTTTGTCATTCGCAGCGCCATCTCGCGATACGTGATTTTTCCCTATATTACAGTCAGTCTTTTATCTTATAATTACGCAAGTAACTCATATAGCGTACCGGTACGATGCCTATCCTATTGGACCTAACGTGAACATGGTGCTTTCACACAATACCACAGTTAGATATTAGGATGATGACAATAATAATACTCATGGTAACAATGATATTGATAGAACTTATAATGATAGCCATATAAATAGCGGTCCGATCGGAAATGGTTGTCACACATTATTGATTCATATTCAGATGCTATTCACGTTATTTTGATTTTCAACTTTGGCTTAACACTGTTCAATGGTCAGAGTTCCACACACCTGTACCCTGCTGTAGTTACTTATACGTAGATGAAAAAAAAATTGGATCGATGATTATTGATAATGATTGAGTTCCTTTTGATATCTTAACTCACTATAACTCCTTGCAAACTCTGAAGTTTGCAAGCGTTAATACTAACATTAAATTCCAGGGGAAAGTGTTTTTCCGATATGCTGATGCGAACGTGTGTTCTCGGTAGCTCAGTTGGTAAGAGCACGGACTAGCAATCCGAAGGTCGCAGGTTCGAGCCCTTCTCGAGAAGAATCGCTTTTTCTGGAGTTTATTTTGTCTGAACGCCACAATTCATCATTTATTCATATTCAGGCGCAATTTATTTAACTTTTGTTACTAATAATTATTTATATCACAGTAATACTCACTCAATACTCAAACATTTTATAGATGATATCTTCTGTCATTAGTGTCGACAATCCATCAATTTTTCAATCGGGTCGTATGATAATATTCATTGGTTTAATTTCCATCTCTAAAGTGAAAAACTATCACTTTCATAACTTTCATAGGATATCCGGTTGAAAAATAATCGTTTTCATATGCATGAGTATAAAAAATAATAGTTTAAAAAACTGAAGAACACGCTTTACTTCCCATGGACTACAGAGTAAAAAATAATTTACAATTTGATTTCTCAAATGTAAAAAAAGCGTGAGTGCTCTCGATCTATATTCTCATATTTTTTAGTTTTATTTACCAATACAGAGCGTTCAAGAGCTCAAGAGAACTTTATCAAGCATCCTACGCTTTCATTACATTTGAGAAATTAAATTGTCAATAATTTTTTCCCCTCACACACTAATTTTAAACCGAATCAGACCATAATGACATCTTGGAGCCGTCATCTTTAATTTATGAATTTTGACAGAGAATTCGAAATATACGACCTAAAAAAACCTCACATACCAATTTTGAATCAAATCTGACCATAATCACAAATCTCGTCCGCCATCTTGGAGCCGCCATTTTCAATTCATGAATTTTGATTAAAAATCATGATCTCTGACTCCGAAAACACTTATACACCAATTTTGAATGGAATCGAACCATTAACACAAATCTCGTCCGCCATCTTGCAGCCACCATTATGAGATCGTGAATTTTGATAAAAAATCATAATCTCCGACTCCAAAAACCCGTATGTACCAGTTTTAAATGGAATCGGACCATTATCACAAATCTCGTCCGCCATCTTGGAACCGCCATTTTGTTTATAACAAAAAAAATTCATATTGCAACGTCACCGGAACTATGAACACCTGCCAAATTTAAAATCATTCTGTACACGTATTAGACAAAACTCAAAAATTCATTATACGGCCTTTCAGAACACAATTATTGACTCACCATTAACCTCCGAACTGGTCGTTGCTGGATACCCAGGTGGATCTTCTCTTGTTTTTGAAAGGGCCAACGTTGTCTTAGTGATTGTGCACTTGTAAAAACTGCAATGCGAACGACCTTTTGTGAACTCATGTTACCCCTTTTTCATATCAAAAAAGGACTTCTTTTTCATGCTAGCACGAGTTATCTAGCCTCTCTCTCCGCAGAAGACGAAAACCCATACATGCATGGAGAAATCAATGAAAATGAATTCTGAAAGGCATAGTAACATTGTATGAAAATAAAATAATTTGTAATATAAACATACCCAACAAGAATCCATAAAAAAAGTAATATATTATTCTGATTGAATTGCAATTAAGCTAATATTATACACATTCGGACGTCTGGAAATGGGTGAAAATCACGCCCTAAATAGTCAGTTACAAACAAACATACAAGTGAAGCTAATATAAAGCGTGTATTAAAAAATTAATATATTGCTATTGGCGTAGTTTATAGACCATCCTCTTCTGAAGATACAATAGCGGTATTTATGTTCTGAGAACTCACATTTATGCAACATATTGTCGATATTTGAAACCCATCATCAGCTAATAGTTTTCTACAGACAATATTTAATTAAAATGCACAACTTCCTCGACATATAAAATATCTTCACAATTAGGAATAAAGTAGTAAAAGGGAAATATTCGGTCACAACTGTAACTTAGACACGTCCCTCCGATCATATTCACCCTCTTGCAGGAAATCTAACCTAATCACATTTTTCGATAAATTCGCTTCCGATAGATAAATACTCTCTGCACTAAATATAAATAACGAGCAAAGTTTCAGACATTTCGGAAGGTGGGCAAGTCATAAATTATCCTGGCAGAAGCTATAAACTCCCAAACATCTGAGAAATCCGTTAATATCCGCAATTCCGAATTGGAACGGTTGAGTTTAGAGTTGAAAAAGAATTTTAATTTTGTATCTGTGACAGCCCAGCAATAATAGTATTTTACTGGAAAGCAGGGATGGATTTGGCACTAGGCCTCATAAGCCTTTTCATTTCTTGGGTTGAAAGCTGTAGGAGTAGACATTTTGAAACACCACGTATCCAAAAATTCTTATAAAAATATGTAAACATGAAATGTACTGACAATGGACTGTTTCTTAAGACTGTAAACGTGTAAACAGTAGAGAAACACTTGTATGTTTGTTTGTTTGTATGTTTGTAACTGAGTCCTTAGAGCGTAATTTTCACCCGTTTCCAGATATCTGAATGATTTGAAATTTGACAGGTGTTCATAGATCCGGTAACAATGCAATATGACTTTTTTTGTTTTAAAAAAACAAAATGGCGGCTCCAATATGGAGAACGATATTTATGATAATGGTCCAATTCCATTCAAAATTGGTATATAAGGGTTTTCGGAGTCAGATATTATGATTTTTTATCAAAATTCATGAATTCAAAATGACAGCTCCAAAATGGCGGACGAGATTTGTGATTATGGTCATATTCGAAACAAAATTGGTATGTGAGGTTTTTTAGGTCGTATATTTCGAATTTTCTGAAAAATTCATAAATTAAAGACGGCGGCTCCAAGATGTCATTATGGTCTGAGTCGATTCAAAATTAGTGTGTGAGGGTTTTCGGGGTCAGAGATTATGAATTTTTCGTAAAAATTTATGAATTCAAGATGGCGGCCTAATATGATGGACGCTGGACATTGAACTACATCTGATAGATATTGTGAAAAGACTAACTGAAAAGGAAAGAAAAAATCTGAAAGTGAAAATTTGCATTTTCATTCAGATAGCTGACTTTTTTAATTCTTTCTAGTTTTTCTTGAACAAATCATTAAATAAATTAGATAAGGAGAATGTTATTAAAAAAATATCACTCACAGAAACCGTTCATTTCATTGAAGCAAGGTTCGCTTCTCTCGCATTTAATCCCCAATACATTTTGGTCGACAAAAATCTATTTCGCTTGTCCAGCGTGGCTTGTGTCGGGGAAGTAGTTGTTTTCTGTTAGATATTACAAATAAGTCACATTTTTCATTTTTCAATTTTCATGGAGAATGTTCCCCCTTTTCACTATTTTTTTTCGTTTGGAAATAAATAAATAGATTTTTGCTGTAATCTTGGAAAGTATATGATTTATCGGAAAAACAACTCAACACGGTGAAAAACAATTCAATTTTCCACAGTAATTTCTTTTGAAATGCGCTAATTTCAGGTTCACGCTTACCTGCCGCTGAAAGTTCTGGCGGAGCCGAATATTTGATTGGTCATAACTCTGCTAAAAATGATCAGAGAAGCAAAAAAAGACGTCCATATCGTTTCTGCAGACTCCTACCTTCTCATGCAAATATAATATGCGTGTATTTGAGTATCTAAAATGTGTTTTATCGTACCTCACGTAGATATTCGCGGATGATCCGAAAATCATGAATAATTTAGTAAATATGGAATAATTATACTGAAGCAGCAACCCATACCCTCTTTGGACTATATGTATCCATTTTAGAGTAGTGTGATAGGTCCCACTTATACATGCCAAAAAAAAAACTTTGTTAAACTCCTGCCTCATTTTCAACTTACCTATAAAACCGGCATTCTGTTCACTAAATGTTGAAAATAATCGCTTATTCATATCCTGCGTATATGTAAAATAACACTGTTGTGAAGTGCAAACCTTTAGCTGGAAATCTTATACTTCATTTTTTATGTATGATGTGTATGAGCGATTATTTTCAACATGAACTAAAGAAACTGCCGGGATTATGGGTGAGCTGAAACTGAGGAAGGAAACCCAGTTTTTTCTTTGGCATGTATAAGTGGGACTTGTCTCACTAGTCTAAAATCGTTGCATATGGTCCAAAGAGGGTACTGATTCCTGCTTCAGTATAACTATTTCATATCAACTAAAATATCCATGACTTTCGGATCCTCCATGAATATCGTAGAAGGGTTATGTGAAGTGGGACAAAACACATTTCAGGTACTCAGATACTCACATGTTATATTTGCATGAGGAAGTAGAAGTATGCAGGAACGATATACACTTTTTCTTTTTCTTCTACTATTATTTTCAGCAAAGTTATGACAGATCAAATTTTCGGCCCTGCCGGAAATTGCAATGGAGGGTTAAAGCGAGCCTGAAATTTGTTATCGGAATTCAATCAGGTTTTCTCAGAAAATGAGTGATTTTGTGAGAAATTACTGGGTATATTTCTTGTGAGGAATTTAATTTTCTTTCGCCTCATTGAAATTGTTTCTTGATCAATCTTATACTTTCCGAAACAACAGAAATTTTTTTAAATGAAAATTTTTTTAGGTTCTATCCTGATTTTTTGGAAAAAACATTTTTTTTCCTAACAGTACATGATGTCAAGAAGTCATGTGCCAAATTTCAAAGTGCTACGATTCATTCTTCACTGTACTATATAGTTTTCTAATATCTGCTTCTTATTGAAAAAGCTAATTGAAATATTCTCTTGTTATAGGGAGATCTTACACCAAGGAGATTGCCTTCATCATGGATTTCTTCCACTCACTTCGTATTTCAAGCAGATGACGGAAGCCTTTCCATTCTTGATACTAGCAAAAATTTCAGCATTTCAGTTTTAGTTACCAACAACACATTGGTGAGTTCCATTCAATTCTAACTTAATTAATTAATATTGCCAATAATAGTTATTTATCCACAATCACCTTATACCTGAAGTTTTATCCACACTGTATAAAGTACCACTTCATACACTAGTGAAATAATGAAAAATACAATCTTGATTGTCACATTTGACTCATTTATTATTCATATTAACTTTAACATTTTCCTCAAATTGAAAATGAATACCAATCATTCACACCTCCCGATATTTTTGTACGTAATTTCAATGATTTTTGAGAAGGTGACTGTCGCTGTCAGAGCAAAATGTCAAATACATTTTTTGATGAAAAATTTCGGCGATTCTGATTCTAAGTGAATGTGATTGTGAAAAAAAACGTGTATTGAATACGTGTTTCAGATACATTTATTCGTTTAGGAAAATTTAACAGTTTGTGTCACAAAAGGTTTTAATGATATAATTGATAAAAGACACCTATATAACATTGCGTACTGTCAAAAGTTCTAAAAGTTGACCTCTTTATGAAATATATCTGGATCCAACTCGATTCCAGAGTTGGGAAATGACAACTTGTACTTGTACTTGTACTTGTACATCTAGGAGAAATCAAAATGTTTGATTTTTTATATTCAGGATTTTAGATACACTTCGTTTATTATCCCAAGAAAAAAAATCAAGAACACATTAACCATAACAGGATGATTCATTGATATGGTTTGAAAACAATTGCAAAATATAATTAGTCACAGTTTATTTTGTTGTCACTTCATGTGATATCGTCCCAGTGTGTCATGTCATACATTATTATTATTATACATAAGTTGAAGCTGTGGACTAGGTCCTGTAAAAGCCTAATAAAATATCCATCAATAAAAATTACATGAAAATAAAATTTGAAAATTATGTCCATAAATCAACCTACCACTTCAATTTCAGAACTTTTATCAGAATTCTGACTACACCACTGGATTCAGAATATTTCGAAATAAGCTTGGTCAGAATTTCATCGAAATCTGTTCATAAATAAAAAAATTATAAACTAATAAAATAATTTTTTTCTGAAATTCCACTAAACAACATTCTTTTCAAATTTTGTTATTTTAAAATTTTTTTATTTATGAAAAGATTCCGATGATATACTGGCCAAACCTATTTCGAAATATTCTGAATCCAGTGGTGTAGTCAGAATTTTGATAAATGTTCTGAAATTGAAGTGGTGGGTTGATTTATTGACATAATTTTCAAATTTCATTCCCATATGACTTTTTTATTGATGGACACATTCCCACGTTATTTCCACGTAAAGCATTTGAAAATGTCGTGAATCCAGTGGTGTCGTCAAATTCCATTTAAAAAAATCGTTAGTAGGTATGTTTTTTGGATTTTTGACCTTGAAAAAAATTCGAAGTAGGACTTGAAATGTTAATTTTTATTTCGACTTGGCAATCAACTAGAACTATTGATGCTCTATCTATTGAAAAAAAATCTTCCTAATCGGATAATAAATAAGAATTTTAGAGAGGTGGCCCGCTTTCAAATGGGTCACTCTGTATAGACTTCTACTAAATATAAAACATTTGGATCTTCAGACAGAACGCTATTATATACAGCGTGGGATCTTTAGGTCTGAAAGGTACAGATTGATAGTTCCTTTTGTTTTGTTCCAGAGGCAACTCAATGTCAGGGGATACCAGGTATCAAAGGATCTCAGCTACGTGCTCTTCCAACATAACCTCAAATCAGTAAGTGTCAATTTTAATTTTAATTTTTGACAAATTTTGAGCAAAGACATGATTCCAATATTGCTACAGATCGTTCCTAGTTTTACAAACGTTAATCTATTTTTACTGAATCAATGTTTTTCTGAAATAAGAAAACTATTCAGATCAATACTCCCTACGCCCTTTTGAACATTGTCTTTCATATACAGGGTGGGCTATCAGTAACCGCCTTAGTCTACAGGGGCAGAACATTTTTTTTCTCGAAACATGTCTATGCATGAAGGTGAATATTAAGTATGACTTCGGTTCAAAAATATTTTAGATTTCACAGGATATTATTGCTTTTTTCAAATTCTAATGAAAAGTTTGAGAAATTTTGATAAAGGTTTAATATTATACCAAGCATTCAGTATTTTCGAGATAGAGGTACTCAATATTTTCCACAGATCCAGGTTTGTTATCAAAGTAATTCAGTGTCTTTCGGTTTTCATCATATGTCAATATTATACGAGGTGTTCAAAAACCGTACATACACTTATCCCAACTTTGTACAATGATAACTTCTTCATTTCGAGTGAGACACCCGTTATATATTTTTTTTCGGAGATATTGAATTCAATTCTCTTTCAGATTGTTCATGAGTTGTCTAATTCTATCTCCGCCTCCGGTGGTTACAGAGAAATAACCGTGTTTTGGAATGTATCCCCATTTCACAGTTTTCAACATTTCAAAATTTAATCTAGATGGCTACTATGCTCAGTTGCTCGTCTGACTTGTGTTTTCATACAATTGAGGTAGCTGGTAACATTTTGTTTTATTTCTTAAAGTTTGAAATCAGTGATTTATTGAAATACTCTCCACCAAAAAAATTATTGTGAGAAAATTAAAAGAATATTCTGTTCAAGAAAGAGTAGGTATGGTATATTGAATATCTTGAAAATAGTGATTGCTCAGTATAATAAAACATCAAATTGTCTCAAATTTTTCATGAGAATTTCTAAAATGCATTAATAAAAATATGGCATTCTGTTCAAATAACTGAAACTTTGGCATGACATAATTATTAGGAACACCTTTCGAATTCTAAAATATTTCTGGTAAGAAGCCCCACACCTTTCCATCGTCAGACATAATTCGAAAAAAAAATCAGTCCGTAGATCGAGGCTTTACTGGGTACTAACACTGTATATTGACTTCTGACACCCTTTTATTTAATGTTATTCATATGTGTTTATTCGAATACTGGTAGTGATTCCTTCATCATGATTGAAGCATATTTTGAATTTGCTTTAATCGTGATAAGATATATCATATTTTATATTTATTTTATCATGATCAAAGTATATTGAAAATATGCTTTATAGTTAGGGAGCCGCCAGTGAAAATAGGCGCCGAACAGCTATAACTCCTTCCGAGCTTAGGAATGGAAGCACTTACATCGAAGATACCAAATCCAAAATAATTTTGATTTTGAGTAGGGCCCAGCCGAGAAACAAGAGAAAATATTTTGATAAATTTCAGCCGTCTTCTATATTCCTTCCGTTGAGATATGTTGTTGAGAAAAAGATCAGCTATCATCTAACAAAGCGACAGGAAATTTGGTTGGGGCCGGGGCTGGAATTTGTTTTTTAATTTTTCTCCCGAAAATGTCTTATAGGTGAAAAATTAGCCGGTCTCCTATATTCTCACTTTTCAGTTCATAGTTTCAATTTTGCCTTAGATAGCTAAATCGAGGTGGAAGGAATTTTTAGCAGGGCCGGATTACAGGGGGGCAAACAGCGGCAGTCGAAAAACTCGCAGGACCGGCTATGTTCAAAAATTGGAAAAATTTACTTGAAATGATGATTGAGCTCTGAAACTTTAGGTATCAACCCACCAAGAGAAGGAGATTTCGTCCATATATATGTACTTAAACACAGAAGTTTTTTTTTTCAGATCCTACAAAGTCGAGGAAATAGTCATAAAGAGGGCTATAATTGAAAGGGGTGGTAGGGGGTGAAAACTGAACGAAAATGACTTCCCTTGCGGGGGTTGCTTTTCTTGGTCCCTAGAGAAGTGCTACCTAAAGTTTCAGAACTCAATCATCATTCCAAGTCCATTTTTCCAATTTTTGAACATAGTTGGTCCTGTGAGTTTTCCGACTGCCCCTTTTTGTCCCCCTGTAATCCGACACTACTAAAAATTCCTTCCACCTCGATTTCAGCTATCGAAGGGCCAAATTGAAAGTAATAAACTAAAAAGTGAGAACTAAGACATTCTCGGGAGAAATTTTTTTTCCAGCCCGGCCCCAACCAAATTTCCTTTCGCTTTGTCAGATGATAACTAATCACTTTCTGAAGAACATATCTCAACGGAAGGAATATAGAAGATGCCTGAAATTTTTCAAAATATTTTCTCTTGTTTCTCAGCTGGGCACTACTCAAAATCAAAAATATTTTGGATTTGGTATCTTCGATGTAAGTACTTCCATTCCTGAGTTCGGAAGGTATATAGCATTTTCTAACTGGCGGCTCCCTAACTATTAATCATGATTAGATAAATAACGACAACCGTATAGGGTACTAACTGCGTACGGACCTGTCATTTCTGCTGAATCAATTCCTCTTTCTGATGTATGATCTCCGGCAACACTATTGTATAGTTCTGATTCATGTATGACCATTGTATAAAGAAATTAACACTCGAAATCGAGGAATGTGTGTGGCCAGCTATTAGCACCTTTCAACGAGTACCAAGAGAAAGAATGCCAACCACAATAATGTGTTAATGCAGTTTTATGATAATCTTCATACAACGATATAGTTAGGGTGCCCATCAAAAATTTTACTGATAGATGCTCTCTCCAAACTTTCTGTATGGCTTCATTGGACCTAGTCTGCCACCGTTTTCCTCTGGGACTTTTAGATACTGTTTTATTTTCAAGTTGATAGCTTAAACACTTGGACTGATTCCCGAAAATTAAATTCTCTGACAATTAACATGGGTCATTGGGGGTGTAGGCCCCCTCGAACATGTCGGAAAAATGGCCATAGAAAAATTTATTAATAACCAGCTGATTTTCTCAGGATCCATTCATTGAGAGCAAAACCAACTTTCCATATTTTCTGACACAGATCATGGGGCGTTTTTTCAGTCTGACGCGTCAAAGTGATCGATTGCAAGACCACAAAAAATTTATAGATATACGTCAGACATGGCAATATTATTTGTAGAAAGGCGGTACTTAAAATGTGGCATAAGTGTGTGGCATATATTGGGGCGTAACTAGAGTCTGACGAAAAAATACAATCTTTCAGTTAGCACAGTAAAATACATGTTCCAGTTTGTATTAATTATTCATGATCACGAAACTGCAGAGGATGATTTATTAGGACGTTTTAAGAAAAAAAGTTCCTATGAACATATATCCGGAGTTGCTTCGTTTCTGAGATACAAGGCGTTGAGGTTTACAAAAAAAATGGTATTCAAAAAATATTATGAATATTCTCGAGCCGATTTGGTTGAAATTTGGTACAGTTATTTGAACTAATAAGTCGCTTATTTAGCCCTAACTATATTGAAATTATTGTGGCCAGTGGCGTCCCAGTGGGCACAACAGCCAACAATATTGTGAAAAAAAGTACGCCACTGACTTTTCTCTGAGGGTTTCAATTTTTTTTTAAATTAGGTTACTGAAAATAAATCTTTTTGGTTTCTTATGTTTTCTTCATATCGAGCTTGGTTTTCGAGGAAAAAAAATTAAGTTCCTATGAACATTTTTCCGGAGTTTCGTTTCTGAAAAATAGGTCGTTGGATTATTTTTGTAAAGAAAGGGTATTTATAAAATATCATGAATATCGTCGAACCGATTTGGTGGAAGTTTGGTACAGTTATTTGAACTAATGTGTAGGAAAAACTCCACTATCACTGTCCTGCTGGATATGAAGAAAACACAGGAGACCAAAAAGATTTATTTTCGGTGGCCTAATCAAAAAAAAATTAAACCCACAAAACAGAGTCAGTGGCTAACTTTTTTGACAATATTCTTGGCTGTTGTGCCCACTGAGACGCCATTATAATAATATAATAATATATAAAGACGCCCTAATAATTTCAATCTAGTTGGGGTTAAATAAGCGCCTTAACAGTTCAAATATATGTACCAAATTTCATCAAAATCGGTATGAAGAAATTCATTACATTGTTCAAATACTGTTTTTTTTTTTAACTTCAACGCCCTGTATCTCAGAAACGAAGCAACTCCGGATATATATTCATAAGAACTTTTCTTCTTAAAACAACCTAAAAAATCCACTGCAGTTTCGTAAATCAGGATTTTTTTTTGGAAAAAAGCCCCCGAAACAAAAGAAGTCTCATAGGAAAACGTGTCAGACTAGGTCCAATGAAGTCATACAGAAAGTTTGAAGAGAGTATCTATAAATTTTTTGTAGTCGTGAAATCGACCACTTTGACGTGTCAGTCTGGAAAAACGCCCCATGATCTGTGTCAGACAATACGAAAAGTTGGTTTTATAGTTCTCAATGAATGGATCCTAAGAAAATAAGCTAGTTATTAATAAATTTTCCCATGGTCGTTTCTCCGACATGTTCGAGGAGGCAGACACCCCCAATGACCCATGTTCATTGTCAGAGAATTTATTTTTCGGGATTCAGTTCAAGTGTTTCAACTATTCAACTTGAAAATAAAACAGTATCTATAAATTCTTTGTAGTGGTCAAAACGACGTGTCTCGGATTTTTTCTTTCGGAAAAACGCCCTCGAAGCAAGAAAAGTCCCAGAGGAAAACGGTGGCAGACTAGGTCCAATGAATCCATACAGAAAGTTTGGAGAGAGTATCTATCAGTAAAATGTTTGCCGATGGCACTCTAACTAATACAGCAGTACTGCAAATTTCAGAAACCTGTTAACAAACTCAGCTTCACACAAGTCTTAAAGGCCACACATTCCTAGATGTCGACACCACTGTTAATTCCTTTAGACAATGTTTACACCTACATAAATGGAAACTAGATTTGATAGTATTAAATTTTAAATTGGCACTAATAGTAATAACAAAAAAAATGTAATGGTTGTACCATTACAGATTATACTTTCGATGAGCTGTAGGCTGTAGCTACGGCAAAGCCTGTGATATTGAACTATTATCATCCTTTACTGATGAAGATTCATCATCGCAACCAGTCATCAACTCACTCTCATCAAAGGTATTAATTCATGTTCAATGTTTACTTTCTTGATTTTCTCAGTGGATTTACTCGAAAGAAGAGCCAAGGGCAAATACTTCATGGGCTGACTTGGGGATGAATGCGGAAAAAATTGTTGGGAATGATAACAGTGGGGAAAACGTGAGTAAGCAGACGCTAAACGCTGTGTAATATTTGGGCAATTTGCAATGCTTGTTTGATTGTTTGTACTAAAACTAAACTCGTCTGACAATAAAACTCATTTTATCAAAGATTCACAACTGAAATATCGATATTCATCATAAAGAAACTGATTGGATCATTGTTTGAAAGTTTCAGACAATAATGTAAATTTATTAAATGTATTACTTCTATTTAATCCAGTAACGACAGACAAACTCGAGCGAAAAGTGAAAAATTAATTGTAGCACTCTGAAACTCGGCACATGGCATTTCGACATCATGTATTAATAGAACAAAAATTGTTTACCAAAAAATCAGGGGTGGAACCTAAAACATTTTTCAAAAAAAAAATTGAATTTATTTTTGTTGTTATTTCAAAAAATATAAGGTTTATCAAAAAACGACTTTGATACGTTGAGCGATAATTCAATTCTCCAGAAGAAAGATTTTCAGTAATACCTTAGAAATACGCTCGTTTTCTCAAAAAACGTGATTTAATGCCGACATCACATTTCACGCTCGCGCTAACCCACCACTGCAAGTTCAGGCAGGGTCGAAAATTATATTTGTCATAACTTTGCTGAAAATTATAGCAGAAGGAAAAGAAACAGTGCATATCGTTCCTGAAGACTCCTACTTCCTCATGCAAATATAACATGTGAGTATTTGACTACCTAAAATGTGTTTTGTTCCACTTCACATAATCCTTCTACGATATTTACGGAGGATCCGGAAGTCATGGATATTTTAGTTGATATGAAATTATTATACTGAAACAAGCATCAGTACCATCTTTGGACTATATGCAACGATTCAAGATTAGTGAGACAAGTCTCACTTATACATGCAAAAACAAGAAAAAACTGGATTTTACTCCTGTCTCAGTTTTCAACTCACCGGCGATAATCCCGGCAAATTTTTCAGTAAATGTTGAAAATTATCGCTCATACACATCCTACATAAAAAATGAAGTATGTGATTTCAAGCTTGAGGTTTGCACCATGGTGTTATGAATAAGCTATTATTTTCAATATTTAGTGAAGAGAATGCCGTCCAAAGTTGTTCTGCGACTCCTGACTTTCTTACTATTGCCTCCTGTTTTCACACCGATCTCAAATTCAGATGAAAATTCCTCTTCCCACGTCAAATTATTATTATTATCGACATCTATCTCTGACAGCTACCGAATGAACAAGAAAGGGTCATAAATGAAATAGTAAATTCGACAATGTCGAAGTACCCTTTCTCTCCAAATATTTCCATCACGTAGAAAATGTGAGGCAAACATTTGACAGAAAACAACTACTTTCCTGACTGGGGAAGACCTCCTGCAGAAGCGTTTCGCTGTTCTTGCCGCTCCTCAGTGACAGGGTGGGTCGAACAACATTAGAGTCATCCTGCCCCAGTTTAATGAATTATAATCCATGTGTAACTAATATTTCCTCACAAATGAAGTAGCGACTCACAGAAAAAGTTAATCGCAGCGCCACCCGTGGGGAAACCAAAAAACAATCCTCGGTAGCAAAGACTTCAGGAAGTGAAGATGTCTTCAATCAAATATATATATCCTCTTGAACAGAATCATCTTCTGAAAAGAATAATTATTTCTAATTGATGAATATACTCACTTACTTATTTCAAACTTATTAACTGTTTGCTTCTTCACATAAATTCTCTTGAAATGAATTTGTTTGCATCAATACATTCCAACTCTTTACCCTAGAGAACTCCTATTTGTGAAAAATGCTCCTTTTGACTCAAGAACATGATTTCTGGGCGAAACCCCGCTACCGGAACGACGCGAACCCATGCGAAAGCGCGGACTGCGACTGCCGACTGGGACCTCTATCCTGTTTGCTTTTGCCCGCGTTTGGTTTGGGGGTTGTGTTTGAATCATAATTTAAGTTGTTCGTTTTGTATTTGACACAGTGGTTATGTGCAAATGTGCTGCTACAGAAGTGCAATATGGAGGTCCAATTATTTCTGCACGATTTGAATTTAGGTCATTTATGGACCAGTTGTGGGGGTAGGTTGAAAATATTTTTGTTTTCAACAGGTGTGTGATAATGGCGAATGACGCTGTCGTTTCTATATTCGATCGCATTTCTATGCGTCACCGAAGAGGTACCTACGTTGATTATATAGTTTCTGAAATTAAAATATTACAAAACTATTCTCATATATAACCATTATACCTCAATTGTTCGCAGTTGTTCTCTGTTTGTTGAACTGTACCATATGAACATAGCTTCGATGGCATATTTTTATAACCAAGTGCACATTTGTACTGAGCCTCCAAATGCAGAAAATCTTGAATCAAAAATGTATTGCATTATGAAGGAGAATATTGTTCGTTATTGAAGTTGAAATATTCTTACCTCAACCAACTCACACCATCGAACAAAGAAAGTATTCACAATAGTGTTCATTATCAAAGTTGAAATGTTCTTGCACCAAACAACTTCAATTATTCAGTGAAGAAAGTGTTCATATGTCTCAAAACAGTTTCCTTTCAAGTGGTCAAGAGGATTCTGTCAAAAAATCAAACTAATACTTGGTTGGACCTATTGAAGAATACAATCGACTTGAATCAATGCAATTATGCATTGATGCAAAATATGCTTTTTATCAGTGTGTTTTGGTGATAAGCATGTATGTATTTATATCTCTAACAGAAGAAAAAAGGAAAATAACATGCCCTTCGCTTCGCGTGTGGCAGTAAACTACATCCTGCGGGAGGAAAAGTGGTACTTTCCTCCCTAGTGATACAAATAGCTATTACGTCCTAAAACTTCACTAACAGATTTTAACGAAAATGTCGAAATTTGTGTTCAGTTTTCGAAAAGAGAAATTTTCGTATACACGTGTATCAGGCTATATAGTTTCCATCGATACGTTTTACACAAGTGGCAAATATATGCAATACTATCTATCGCGAACTGATTGCAGATTCAATTTCCTGGAACGTGCGAAACTCGTTATACTCGTCCAATTAGAATCCCTCCCTGTGTTTCAATTGAACTAAAAAATCGCCTTCCATTAATGGAACTAGAACTGAATTTAACATCGACGCTTGCAACCTTGGTGTGTGTAATAAACGACAGAGATGTTATTTGGATAAAGCTGGAGAATGGAAAGGTTGCATTGCCTGGATTAAGTTTGAAGAGGTAGACTCGACCGATGAATAACGGCTGCCAGTCACGCAGATTGTGAACGTTCTCCGTTATTTCCTGCTGCTAAATCAACGTGTATGCGTGAAATATTGAACCATTCACCAGCTATTAACACGAAAAAGGGGAGAATTTGCATTAATTGCTTGTTTGATTTGGCTCATTAACCGTTTTATGATTCGCTCGCTAATTTGTGCGTTCATTCCGTTACACGTTCCAGGAATCTAGGTATATGCATGTTTTTGGACAGTAAACGTGTCACTCTGATACGTCTCCAACAAGGGTATGAATAAAGTCGTATGTAATCAACATTCTTTATTTAGATTTTTGTTCGAAATTATGAATAGAATATTCATGAAATCTGTTGTGGAATCATCTGCGGCTGAAAGACAATATTAGTCGCTACTTTCCATCGTTCAAGATAACCTCTTGGGAGGCATTCATGTTGAAGAGGGAAACATTCTCCATAAAAATTGAAAAATGAAAAATGTGATTCATTTGTAATATCTAACAGAAAACAACTACTTCCCTGGCTAAAGCCACGCTGGACATTGATCTACATCTGATTATTATTATTATTATAATTATTATAATTATTAGTCATTGAACAACCTTCCGGAAATATTAACTGAAGCAACCTATCAATTTGGTATATAGGCAATTATAATAGTAGATTATACCACGAGTCAATAATGATAGCTATTATTCTCGAGGAATTTTTACGAACCGAGCCGCGTTAGCGGCGAGGGAGTAACATTCCGAGAGAATAATAGCCATTATTGCGAGTAGTATACTCTACTTCATTTACGACAAATTTATTTATTTTAGATTAGAATTAGTGATAGTACAATTAATAAAATGAATTGGTAGTGAATTATGATTAACTTTGGAAGAGTTTTCAACACGAATATTTGGAATTTCGGTTGCTGTAAAAGAAGAAGTTGCTTCATTACTATTTATCTGTTTGGCAATAGTATCTGCTGTAGTTGTTTTGTTTCTCATAGACTGATCAATGTATCCTTCAGCTACTTGGGTAGATTTCCAGCCCCCATGACGCTTCAATCCAGTTATATCGCCTCCTCCATCAATGTACAGAGTGGCAGATGATCTGCGATAACAATGGCCGGTATAACTTTGAGGATTTGGCAAGTTTAAATATTTGGCAATTTGTCTACCAATGTCTGCAAATTTGTTTTTTCCTATACGTTGTATTGTACATTTCGATTTTTGATAATTTAGAAAGAATGAATTGGTTTCTACATGTGACGGACGGAGATCGATGTACTTCTTTACAATATTGTAAAACGTACTGTTTATGGTGAATTTTCGTACAATTTTAGTTTTAGTCTTGGGTATTGTTATCAATAACTCTGTTTGGAAATCCTTCACGTCTTCTATCTTCATTTCAAAAAGCTCGTTTGAGCGGCATGCGCCCATAATTCCAATAACTAATATAACCTGAATCAAATAAGAACATGAGTTTTTGAATAGATCAGATTAAATATGAACATTTACCTTATGCAAAAGAAAAATTTCATCAGGAGCTCTGTCAATAAATTTCCTAATTTCTTCCGGGGTCAGAGTGGAAGATTTCTTTGCTTGAAATCCTTCAGATTTTCTTTTTAAAAACGCTCGTAGTTTCTTATATTTTTCCAGATCAACGTCATGGTTTATCTTCAACACAGATTTAATCATTGAATAGAATGACCATAATGAAGATGGCTTGTATTTTGCACCCAATTCAGCGAAATAGGCCAGCAGAACATTTTCGGAATAAGAGTTTGCCTTGTTTCGAAGACGCCATTCGTTGAACGATGCGTACGTTTTATTATAAATGGATTTCGATGTTTCTGGTATTAAGGTAGATGTTGTTGCTGCAGCTAATTGTACAATTTCTGGTGGTGTACAAGTGAAAGATTCTTCATTTTCATTCATTTTAATACAAATACACAAGCACTACGCGTTTGACACTGACACTTTTGAGTTTGGTTAAATTGTTTCCATGGTATTATTTAATTCGAGAAATTTTGTGATAGGAGTACAAGAGGGAATGAAGATTATTAATCCCTCGCCATTATTCCCTAAGGGATTAATATATGGCTTTATACTTCAAAAACCACAAGTATAATACTTATATTATATATTAGTCGTAAATAAAGTATTTTTTCATGTTCCATCAGAACGATCTCTTGCTTGCTTGATCTCTTGCTAAACGATTAATTCAACTTCCATCATTTACTTAAAGAGCCGCATTGTATGGAATCTTTGGTATGGTCAGATTTTTTACTTGGTGAGGAGAATGGTACTTGTCAATTTTATTCGTGCAAAAAAATGTTTGTATCTAGAATGCGAAATGATACTTTTGCTTTCGAGAATGGAAAGTATTTCGCATTCCAGATGCATACAAATTTTTTTCTCTTTTTCGTTCTAAAACATAAAAGACTTTTGTTCTAGAACGTAATACATAGTTATGTATGTACCAAGGACGAAAAATTGTCTATTATTGTCGACATTCTTTATTTAGATTTTTGTTCGAAATTATGAATGAACAGAAAACAACTAATTCCCCGGCACAAGCCACGATGGACATTGACATGGATATCTGATATACATTGTGAAAAGACTCTAACTGAAAATAAAAGAAAAAATCTGAAAGTGAAAATTCGCATTTTCATTCAGATAGTTGATTTTTTAATTTTTTCTAGTTTTCATTGGAAAAAATCATGTGTTTTGTCTCACTTCACGCAGATGTTTGCAGATGATTCGAAAATCATGAATAAATTTCAAGCTTGAAATCACATACTTCATTCTTTTGTAATTCTACTATAATTTTTAGCAAAGTTATGACAAGTCTAATTTTCATCATCACTCTTGTGGAGAATTGATATAATTCAATTCTCAACCTATCGAAATCGTTTTTTGATAAATCTTATATTTTCTGAAATAACAACAAAAAAAATTATTATTTTTTTTATGAAAATTTTTTTAGGTTCCACCCTTGATTTTTGATAAACAATTTTTTTTCTAATAATACATGATGTTGAGATGTCATGTGCCGAGTTTCAGAGTGCTACAATTGTTTCTTCACTTTTTGCTCGAGTTTGTCTGTCATTACTGGATTAAGAGATTTTCCTCGAAATTTCAATCCCACATTGACTGGATCAATGGAGTCATATTTGATCTTCGGTATGTTTCGAATATGTTCTATTCTTCTATAAAATATATATTACAGTGCTTGTACGGTGAGGAGCAAGTAGCAGTGCTAAAATCAGTTTCGTAACTTTTTGACTCCCGCATTTTTATAGAAATATGAGGAACTTCCTACTAAATCCGAACATGGCAAGGTGTACGCCCATGCTGAAAATTCCCGGTAATTACTCCCCTAGAAACATTGCCAAAATCGATCAGTTCTCCGTACAAAAAAGGTATTTTTCTTTCGGGAGCTATAACATCCTCGTGTAAACGATGTCTATTGACAGGGAGGAGACCAGTTGGCGCTCGCAGCGTAGCAGATTTGGCAGGATGCCTCGTGACGCTCCTGCACTGCCCGCAGGACGCTCGCGAAAGACCACGTTTCGGATTTGGTGCAGGACTATTTATTCAAATGGATTCCTTTGATGTTCTTGCGGGTTTTATTGCGAAAGTTTTTCAGTGTATGCTCTCGTCTGATGTAAGCGTACTCGCGCGGTTTCTGAAGTCGTGTTCGATTACTTTCAGAGTATGGGGAACATTTAATAGTTATTTGTTTAACTAGGCAGCAAAGTAGTAGCCTCGCTACGCTCGGCTATGAATTCAGCTAAGGCAGTCAATCTACTTTGCTGCCGAGTTGAACATATAATTTTTTCTCCGATTGGTAGAAAATATTAATTTTGCTGACACATATCAATCAGCAAAGTATTACTTTTCCTGCCTAGACAGCAAAGTGGGTACTTTGCTGCCTAGGCAGCAAAGTGATTATACTCAATGGGAATAAAACATTTGACGTAAACATTTATTAGCAATTATTACATAACACTTTTAACAAGAATTTAAAAAACATATGTTTAGTTGTTATTAACATTGATGGTAAAATTACTTCAATTTTGAACGAATAGGCCACCTTTTCTTTCCTCAGATATCGTTCTCTCTACATTAATTATATTACCAGTTTGATTCGTTTCATAAGTAGTTCCTATATTTGTCAAAACTTTTTCACAAATGCTGGTTTTAATTGCCATTGAATCTTCTGCTATAGCTGAGGATTTCCACCCACCATGTCGTTTCAACATTGTTATGTCACCTCCTGCATTCACAAGTAAAGTGGCAGAACTTCTGCGGAGGCAGTGTCCCGTATATTCCTTAGCATTCGGCAACTTTAAATAGACAGCTATTTCTTGAAGTATTTTACCAAATTTATGGATTCCAACAAATTGCTTTATGGATTTGCCTTTTGCGTATTTGAAAAAAAATCTTGTGTCTTTTAATTCAGCAGGCCGAAGAGCTATATATTTTCTAACAACATCCAAATATTCCATTATTACGAAAGACCTCGAATTCTTCGTCTTCGTGTTTAATAGGGATACCAATAGTTTATTGTTCATATCTTCAATATTTTCTAACTTTAAATTCAAAAGTTCGTCGCAGCGACATGCACCCGCAATTCCAAAAATCAATACAAACTGAAAGAATGGATTATAAGTATTTTCACTCCATGGTATACATATCTTATTCCAAACTTACTTTTGCTAATAAATATTCATCATCTGGTGCATCCAGTATAGTTTATTGTTCATATCTTCAATATTTTCTAACTTTAAATTCAAAAGTTCGTCGCAGCGACATGCACCCGCAATTCCAAAAATCAATACAAACTGAAAGAATGGATTATAAGTATTTTCACTCCATGGTATACATATCTTATTCAAAACTTACTTTTGCTAATAAATATTCATCATCTGGTGCATCCAGTATAAAGTTTATAATATCTTGTTTTTCGAAAACTCGGGACTTCTTTGCCTTGTTGTAGCCTTCAGATGACCGTTTTAAATATGCCTTTAACTTCAAGTATCTTCCTATATCTACGCCATTTTTAACATTCATAGTTGCCTTCAACATGGAATATACAGACCAAAGGGTAGAACTCTTCATTGTTTGAGATAATCCAGCAAAATAAGCAAGTAATACATTCTCCGAAAAAGTCTTCACATTTTTCTCCATGCAATAATCCATAAATCGTTTATAATTTCCTTCATATTTCATCCGAGACTTCTCCGGCAACAAATTCAACTTTATATTTTTTGCCACCTCCCTTATTTCTGGAGGAGTAAGTACTTCCAGATCGCTATCACTGTCCATTATATAATAATTTAAATATACCGATATTTTTTCGCACAACTGTCAGAAATTTCATGAATTGTCAAACTATAATTATTATGGACATTTCCATAGCAACCAACCATTCCAACAACTGCGATTTCTATCAAATTTTATTTTATTTGAACACTACAGTAAGAATAAAGAGATTGTGGAAATTAATGTAATAATTTGCAAATACAATATCTTCCTATCCTATATCATTATGAACAATCGGAGAAAAATAATATTACATGAGATTCATGTGCCTTCATCAATGGGGAATATACAGTGTCTTTCGAAGAGTTGGCATCATATAGGAAAAACTTCTGATAGTAATTTATTATGATATTCGCCTTGGCCGTCAAGTCGTGCTTTGAAAAAGATGAAAAATGGCATAATTGAACGTGTCACGTGAATTTCTGTTTGTCAAAAGTGATTTTTTTCAAAATAATGACTGAAAATGGATATCTGGTTGAATTTCAAGATATTTTGGAATGAAAAGTTTTTTAAATTTTACACATATACAGTGTGACCCATTTAAAATAGAAGCACCCTTATAAAACTTCCAAGAAGTCTACTAGGACACCAAATTTCAATAAATCTCTATTCCCAGGGCCAACTAATTTTATTTTTCAATGTAAAAAATCTAGAAAACTTACTAGCGATTTTTTCAGAAAAAATCTGACTACACCACTGGATTCTCCACATTTTCAAATGGTTCATATGTATATTACGTTGAAATGCCTCAATGAACAAAAAAGTTATAAGGGAAGGAAATTTGAAAACTATGCCGTTTAATTAACCCATTAATTCAATTTCAAAACTTTGACTACACCATTGTTTTGAGGGTGTCTCGAAATATGACTGACTGTAATTTAATTGAAATCTGTTGATAAATAAAAATTATGAGATAAAATGACATTTTCCTGAAAATCCATAAATAGATATTTCAAATTTTATTATCTTATATTTTTTTTTTTGCTGATTTCGATGAAATTTTGACTAGTGATATATCGAAACCTCCTTAATACAGTGGTGTTTTCCGAATTTTGATAAAAGTTCTGAAATTGAATTGGTGGGTTGATTAAACGACATATTTTTCAAATTTCAATTCCTTATAACTTTTTTATTGATTGACTCATTTCAACGTAATTTACTTATAAACCGTTTGAAAATGGTGCAAATCCAATGGTGTAGTCAGATTTGTTCTAAAAAAATCGCTAGTAATCTTTTTATATTAAATATAAGAATAAGATTAGTTGGCCCTGGAAATGAAGATTTAATCATGAAATTTGGTGCTCTAGTAGAATTTTTGAATGTCTTCCTAACAAAAAAAAATAATTCCAATTGGTTGAAAAATGTTAATTTTATAAGGGTGCTTTCATCTTAAATGTGCCAAATTTGAGCGTTCTATTGCAACTTTTAGTTCCTGCCAGTTTTTAATATTTACGGAATTTCTGATGTATTAAAAAAATTGTAATTTTACAAAACTGTTTTTTACCATTAGCTAGATCACCTGACTCAACCCCTTTCGATTTTTTATTTTAGCCCGGTGGAATGGAGGGTTTTCGTAGCCGATGAAGCGCGACGGGACCACCCAAGTTATTCTTATGTATTTTGACCCGCTAAATCCGAATTTCGAGAGTGATAAGCCGTGAAAGCATCCGGAAAATTTTTTTGGATGATTTTCCGAGGGAAATCGAAAAACCTATTTTTTCCAAAAACAAATAATGTCATAATATTTTGCATAATATTCTCTACAAGTTTTTCTCTAAAATGCACCGTTTTCCAGTAAAACGTGCTTGAAATTTGAAAAAATGCGATTTTCTCAATTTTCAGTGCTCTTTCATTCAGTCACATAATAATATTTTCAGGATCACCTTCTCCCAAATTATTCATATATTTCTTGACTATGAATAACAGAGAAGACATTTTTGAAAAAGTCATTCGTGTGGATTTTCCGGTACTGAATTTCCCGATACTTTTACCTTGCATGGAACCGGCAGTTTTTATTTGCGAAGCTCGCGAAACTCACGCAGTTGACGAATTCCTTATAGTGTCAATCGAAACGGGTTCAGCACATATTTTTTCATGATCACAAAGCATTTCAGTAGCGCAAAAACGGAAAATGTAAAAGTAAAAGAATTTTCCCAGGAAAATATACTCCATAAAATTCTCTACAAAAAAGGTCTACAAATTTTTCTTTAAAATGCACCGTTTTCGAGTAAAATGTGCTCGAAATTTAAAAAAATGCGATTTTCTCAATTTTCTGTGCTCTCTCATTCAGTCACATAATGATATTTTCAGACGAATCCACACGGATGATTTTTCCAAGACATATATGAATAATTTGGGACAAGGTGATCCTGAAAATATCATTATGTGACTGAATGAGAGGGCACAGAAAATTGAGAAAATCGCATTTTTTCGAATTTCGAGCACATTGTACTCGAACAGGGCATTTTAAAGGAAAATTTGTAGAAACCTTTTTTGTAGAAACCTTTTTTGTAGAGAATTTTATGGAGTATATTAAAGAGTTTTTTGTTATTGGAAAAAATGGAGTTTTCGATTTTCCTCTGAAAATTATTTTACTTTTAGGCAAAATTTTCCGTTTTCCGCTACTGAAATGCTTTGTGATTATGAAAAAATATCTGCGGTAGAAGTCCATGATATCTCGAAGTGGAGTGGTGTGGGATTTACAAAGAATAAAAACTCGAAGTCATCTCCACAATTTAATATAAACGACGATTAAAAGGGAAGGCAAATAACCATCAATCAGTTAGGTGTTCACAAAGAAGTACATGTTTCGAACCTATATAGGTTCATCATCAGCTTTAGTAAATTCTACAATAAAAGAAAGGAGAATGTAACTCCAGGTACAAAAACACATTGTGATCATACTTACATGGAGAGGAAAAAACTTGTTATATCAAACACAACAATATGGTGAGGCCATTCATAAGAAATTAACTATTAATGTCTAATATTAATAAAGATATGTTTCATTAAATGCTGTTTTAAATTTAAAGTGAAGGCTTAAAGCCTTCAGCCAAAAAACCAAAGTGAATCCACCAGCACCACATGGTGCGGAGGCAACACAGAAAGGAAAGAAAGAATCTGTAATATTTCGTATGTCACTGTCTACAATGTCCAAAATGTCAAAAGGTATGTGTGACATGGAACAACACCATACGAACTCTCAGCGCAGAGCACTGTGGGAAGAACATCTGACAAACTCACTCTGAGTAACTTCTTCCTCAATTAATTAATGAGTGTGACCAGGGTAACAATCTACAAAACATGTCGAGCGAACTATTTAGTAGAAGATCAAGGCAAGTGATATTAAAGAAAATTAATGGAATTAAAAAACTTTTTGCAATCGAATTGTACTTGTTCATTGAGAGAAACAATATTAGGATTGTTTATGGCAGAATTGATTTCAAAAATTTCAAGAAAGTTGAGTAAATAACCTTTTTGGCAAACATGTAGAATATCTAAGTTTGAATTAATGTCGAAGAAATGATCATTATTAAGAATATGGTTAGCAAAAGAACTTTTTGTATTATATTCAGTTATGTGTGGGTTCATAGAACTCTCAATTAGTTTAACATGTTCCAAAACTCTAGTTGTAATTTTCCTGCCACTCTGTCCAACATATCGAGCTGGGCACCCCGGCTGTGAGCAAGAAATTTTATAGACACCTGATTTATGAAAAAGAGGTTCTTTGTCTTTAGTATTAATTAACAATTTGGAAATAGGATTCGTAGTATAAAACGAGAAATTGATATCATTCTGAAAATATTAGAAATGTCAAGTGAAACTTTGCCTAGATACGGGATAGAGCAATATTTATTTGAATTTTGATAGGAATTAAACTGCGATTAAGAGATTTGGTTAAGTGTTTGTTATAGATTCTGATAATTATGTAAGAGGGGAAGCCATTATTCTGGCCTATTTGTTTAATAATATTCAATTCATTGTTGAAATTTTCTGGAGAGAGAGGTATATTGAACAATCTATGAAAAAGTGAATTGAAAGCTGCGAATTTATGAGAATTGGGGTGAAAAAATATGTGCTGAACCCGTTTTTATTGACACTATAAGAAATTTGTCCACTACGTGAGCTTCGCGAATAAAAAAAAGCCGCTTCCATGCAAGGTAAAAGTATCGGGAAGTTCGGTGACCGATAATCCACACGAATGACTTTTTCAAGAATGTCTTTTCTGTTATTCATAGTCGAGATATATATGAATAATTTGGGAAAAGGTGATCCTGAAAATATCATTATGTGACTGAATGAGAGAGCACTGATAATTGAGAAAATCGCATCTTTTCGAATTTCGAGCACGTTTTACTGGAAAACGGTGCATTTTTAAGAAAAACTTGTTGATACCTTGTTTGTAGAGAATTTCATGCAGAATATTATGACATCAATTGTTAAAAAAAAAATGGATTTTTCGATTTCCCTCGGAAAATCGTCCATAAAAATTTTCCGGATGCTTTCATGGCTTATCGCCCTCGAAATTCGGATTCAGCGGGTCAAAATACATGAGAATAACTTGAGTGATCCCGTCGCGCTTCATCGGCTACGAAAACTCTCCCTGCCACCGGACTATTTGGGGTCACTTGAAAAACATCGTTTACAAAACCTACCTAACGATCCGGGATGATCTAAAATTACGAGTTAGACATGCCATTCAAAGTATAACGCCTGAACAATTGAGCAATGCTATTCGATAACCTTCAAACGAGATCGAAAATGTTTGGATGTTGATGGTGGACATTTAAAACAGCAAGATTTTGAGCCTTCGAGATTTAGGAGCTCCATCGGTTGGATGAAATATTGACTAGATCTCTGTGAAATTCGAAACGTCAAATTGTTGTTTGTGTTCCATAGCAACCTTGATAAGTTATTGTTATTGAACCGAGAAGATACTTATATTTCTCTAAACTCCATTGTCGTGTTCGTATTGGTTATACAGAAAAAAAGTTAATACGGATGGATACCCTATCGATGGTACTTTCGAATGACGTCAGAGTACCATTATGGTACCACTTGAAAAAACGGAGTTTCGAGTCAAGAAAGATTTAGGTTTACTTTTTTGGCACGTATTTCAAACCACGATACTTTTCAAATCGAAATAGTAAAGGTGTTCCATTTGAAAATCGAAAGTTGAAGTCATTTCCGGGAAAATCGTAAGATATATTTTTTTGCAAATACTTATGTCAAAAAGTGCCCTATAGTGAGCATATGCAATGTTCCAAATTTCAGAAATATAGCTACAGAAACAAAGAAGAAAAGGGCGTGTACCATGAGTCTGTATCACACGGTATACTATTTTCAGCATCAACAAATATTTCGTATTCAGTGGTACGGTGAATAAAATTTTGTTTTGCTATACTTTACAACGCGATGTGCTTGTGAAAACTCAAAGAGGGCGTTTTATGGAAAATTCGAAGATGTTCTCCAGATTGGAGCATCAATAGTATCAAAACTACCCCGCAATTTCTTTCCGAATCTTGTTTTTGCTTCCAAAAACAAATAAACTTTCCCAGTTGGATCGTATCGGATGATATATAACCGATTTATGCCTAGCCAACTGCGTTAAGTTCGAAACTTTTTGAGCCTTTTGTTGGGCGTTCAGGAAACTTGCTACATTAAATCCTAATTATGGTTTGTTTACTTTTCAGGTATTCAGACAATCCCACACAGCCCACTACACTATCTATGACGTTAGCAAGGAGTGAGTATATATAAATATTATTATTATTATTATTATAAATTATATTTTATGATTCATTCAAGTTTTTGGAACACTCCGCTCGATTGAGTTTAGAATAAGAGGCGTTTGGAGACAAATTGCAGTTATTGCTGAAAAGGGATGCCAATCTCTTCGTTTATTTTTATTATGCTGGTCTTCATGCATAATCCACTGAGATTACTCTCAATAAACGTTACCTAATGACATAATGAAAATGGAAAACTGATAACTTGCATAGTTCCATTCAGTGCAAATAACATACAGCTTTGATGGAGGCTCTAGACGAGTTTATGTTCGTTCTGGAAATATCCCCAACTATTTTATATTGAAAAAACCTGAACTTCACCATTTTTTCTCCACCACCATATACTGTGTGACCCCTTTAAAATGGAAGCATCCTCATAAAACTAGAGCACTGTCAGCTGACTTCATAACATGGCGGTGATCAGCTGATGGGGGTTTTTTTGCGCTGGTTAGTGGTTAATTGTGATTTTTTTAACTTTGCTGAATTTAGTGATCCTATTATTTGATAATATTTTGAAATACTCTTGTTACAGATGAGAAATCGAATACTTTTACTAATAACTTCATGTTAGTTTTGCGATCTTTGACCCTAAATATCTATTAATAAAACAACACTTTCGATCTTTCAAAATGTCCTCCAACGTTAACTTCAATGTTATGTGTAAATTCCCAGCGTTTTTTTCTGTACTCCAGCAGTTTCTACCTGTCTCTGCCTTGTTTGTATAGAAAGAAATTTGGAAATTTCACGTGCTGGTCTGGGTCGGATCGGTTATAACAACCATAACAGCACAAGTCTCCAAGTTTGGAAAGATTTTGGTTTACTTTTTAAACACAATTTCGAATTTGAAATTTGTGTTCCATAGCAACCTTGATAAATTATTGTAATATATTGAACCGAGAAGATACTTATACTTCTCTAAACTCCATTATCGTGTTCGTAATGGTTATACTGAAAAAAAGTTAATATGGATGGTACTTTCTGATGACGTCAGAGTACCATTATCGTACCTTTTGAAAAAACGGAGTTTCGATTCAAGAAAGATTTTGGTTTACTTTTTAAACACAATTTCGAATTTGAAATTTGTGTTCCATAGCAACCTTGATAAATTATTGTTATTGAACCGAGAAGATACTTATACTTCTCTAAACTCCATTATCGTGTTCGTATTGGTTATACTGAAAAAGAGTTAATATGGATGGTATTTTCTAATGACGTCAGAGTATCATTATGGTACCTTTTAAAAAAACGGAGTTTCGAGTCAAGAAATATTTTGGTTTACTTTTTTAACACAATTTCGAATTTGAAATTTGTGTTCCATAGCAACCTTGATAAATTATTGTTATTGAACCGAGAAGATACTTATACTTCTCTAAACTCCATTATCGTGTTCGTATTGGTTATACTGATAAAAAGTTAATATGGATGGTACTTTCTAATGACGTCAGAGTACCATTATGGTACCATTTGGAAAAACGGAGTGATTTTGGTTTACTTTTTTGGCACGTATTTCAAACCACGATACTTTTCAAATCGAAATTACGATAGTAAAGGTGTTCCATTTGAAAATCGAAAGTTGAAGTCATTTACGGAAAAACCGGAAGATATATTTTTTTGCAAATACTTATGTCAAAAAGTGCCCTATAGTGAGCATATGCAATGTTCCAAATTTCAGAAATATAGCTACAGAAACAAAGAAGAAAAGGGCGTGTACCATGAGTCTGTGTCACACGGTATACTATTTTCAGCATCAACAAATATATCGTATTCAGTGGTACGGTGAATTAAATTTTGTTTTGCTATACTTTACAACGCGATGTGCTTGTGAAAACTCAAAGAGGGCGTTTTATGGAAAATTCGAAGATGTTCTCCAGATTGGACTGAACTCATTGTGTAAATGTCTCACACATTGGGAGTATTTTAAATTTATATTCTCCAACAGCTATTTTAAAGAACATAAAGCCTTGTGTACAATTCATATACTTACAGTATTGTCACAACCGACACTCGAATCAAAAACAATGAATTAGATTGTATAATAACACAAATCAAAATATTACAGACTGGTAACTCGTTTAAAGAGTTTCCTAAACATACTATCCCTGATAATTAAGAGATTGTCAGAAAATATAAAATTCTTCATGTTCAGGGAAGTGGAACTGCTCATTCCGAAAATATATCCAAAGAAATTATCAAATATATGAAGACTCATTCAATCATCCGGAGAGAAGCACATGCAGGCTTTCAAGTTGGGTTTTTTATTTTCAAATGTATTTTTTTTGTTCGACACCCTGTATAATAATGAATATATATATATATATATATAAAACTGATAACTTGCATAGTTCCATTCAGTGCAAATAACATACAGCTTTGATGGAGGCTCTAGACGAGTTTATGTTCGTTCTGGAAATATCCCCAACTATTTTATATTGAAAAAACCTGAACTTCACCATTTTTTCTCCACCACCATATACTGTGTGACCCCTTTAAAATGGAAGCATCCTCATAAAACTAGAGCACTGTCAGCTGACTTCATAACATGGCGGTGATCAGCTGATGGGGGTTTTTTTGCGCTGGTTAGTGGTTAATTGTGATTTTTTGAACTTTGCTGAATTTAGTGATCCTATTATTTGATAATATTTTGAAATACTCTTGTTACAGATGAGAAATCGAATACTTTTACTAATAACTTCATGTTAGTTTTGCGATTTTTGGCCATAAATATCTACTAATAAAACAACACTTTCGATCTTTCAAAATGTCCTCCAACGTTAACTTCAATGTTATGTGTAAATTCCCAGCGTTTTTTTCTGTACTCCAGCAGTTTCTACCTGTCTCTGCCTTGTTTGTATAGAAAGAAATTTGGAAATTTCACGTGCTGGTCTGGGTCGGATCGGTTATAACAACCATAACAGCACAAGTCTCCATGATTTATGTGAAATTGTCAAGCTGTGTGCACGCTTCAATATACTCTTGAAGGAAGAAACTTTGTATTTCGTGCAAAATATTTTTATTTTAAAAATTGTAGCAAAGCGCTTTCGACTGTTAAGTCATCATCAGTGCGTACCTGCAAGTAAGTAATGATTGAAAATGAATTTGATAAAATTGAAAATTTTTGAAATTGGTAAGTTATGAAAGGTGAGGTTACTTACTCGTCAGGTGTACAAGAAGCCATATAAAAACATCATGTCCATGGACCAAATTAAAATGTTACAAAATATAAAACATATTTAAAATTGAATAATTTTCATCCTGTTTAAGGATTATTAAAGATAAAGATATGGGATACTACATCATATCTGTCTGAATGTTGAAGCGGAAGTGGAAAAGAAATTTAAATTGACAATGTATGCCAATGTATGTCACTTGTTAATAGTGTCATTGGCATACATTGTCAATTTAAATTTCTTTTCCACTTCCGCTTCAACATTCAGACAGATATGATGTAGTATCCCATATCTTTATCTTTAATAATCCGTAAACAGGATGAAAATTATTCAATTTTAAATATGTTTTATATTTTGTAACATTTTAAATTTCAAAAATTTTCAATTTTATCAAATTCATTTTCAATCATTACTTACTTGCAGGTACGCACTGATGATGACTAGTCGAAAGCGCTTTGCTACAATTTTTAAAATAAAAATATTTTGCACGAAATACAAAGTTTCTTCCTTCAAGTCCATGATTTATGTCCTCAAATTTAAAAGAGAAAACTGTTTGGAGGATACCTATCATAAGAACAACGTATTTTTGATTTGGAAAATCCATATTTACAACACCTCTACAGACTTATGCACTCAATTCAGACTATATACAAAAAATTAATACTCACTTGTATGCCAAGAATGTGTTTTTAGAAATTTTTTAGTAGAAAATCTACAAAAAGGACACGCGTAGTTTTATGGAAAATGGCTTTGTTTGTCCCTCCATCGAATGTTTGATAACTGTCAACTTACATCATTGACAGTGCTCTATTTTTCAACCAATTGGATTGTTTTTTTTTCTTCCATTAGGACATTCAAAAAGAAGAACTCTTATCATGATTCTGGATTCAGAAGCAATCCAAATATCACTGATCAGAATTTATTAAAAACCTGTTAATCAATAAAAACATCAACAAGTCCTGCCCTGTGATACTTGACAAAAATGGGAACTTTGATAAATTGAAGTGGTGGGTTGAATCCACGGCAAATTTTTCAAAATTATTATTGTTGAACGCATTCCAATTTTATTCAGATATGAATCATTTGAAAAATCGCTAATAATTTATTAAGATTTTTCCCTTTGAAAAATAAAAATAGTTGGCTCTGAAAAATGAGGACTCATTCATAAAATTTGGTGTCCTAGTGGACTTTTTTAATGTCTATCTGAAAATTAACCTAATCGCTTGAAAAATTGATATTATATAACACAATAACACCGTATATTGTGGAAATCTCTGATAAATCATTGAATTGGTTATTTTCGTGGCAAATAAGTTATTCTTGGTTCTTTTTCATTAGATCTTCTGATAACTTTATGGACTGTTCCGCTTTTACCTAATATATTCTTCACCTGTTTTCGTTCTTCTCTTCTTGTTGTTCTAGTCAGTGACTCTTATTTCAATACGTCCGGTCATTTATTTTTGTGTTGTTTCTATTACCTTCTCACCTGTGATTCCTTTCGTTCCCGTTTCATACTTTCATGAACTAGAATATTTGAAGACAGAATCTTGGCGTTTTTGTAGGCTCTAATGTTCACCATCTCTTCAGTGTTTTTCCTCAATTAATTTTTCTAAAGCTGTTACCAAATATTGTACTTCAGATCTCCGAATGAATATGCTGATTAGTGACACTATAGTGGTTCGGATGTTTTTAATAGTATGAAAGTGCTGGTCTGAAACAGGAACATGATCGATAGAAAGCAAAAGAAACAGCTTTCAGGAGATTCCAGTTTGTTCAACACTATGCTTTGAGAGCTTCAGGTTTTTACTAATGATTCATTATAACCCTGCCCATCCTTTCAATATTCCATGAAAAATTACCACAAAGTTTAGTATTAAGGTTCAATATATGTAATATATTTTTTTGTTCTCAATAGAGAAATGTTTGCATTAAAAACATTGTGAGTATCGAAATTTGTTTTCTTGACATGAGGATAAACACAATTGTAAGAAGTGCATCTGAAAAGCGACAAAATTGGATCATATCCAAATAACTATAGTCTAGACATTCTATGGTCAGGTCCGTTTCCAGAACCGATCGAAAGGGACAATCATGCAAAGTCTCTCGAAGACGATAACGTGGAATAATCTTCTGAGCATTCTTGAAATTGGTTGTGTCAAATTGATATTACCGAAAACAGTTTTCATATTGGCCAGTTGCCAGACTTTTTTTTAAATCAATGGCCACATGAATGTCCACCCGATAAATATATTTTGAATAAATTTTCATTGAAACTTACGAGAGTTATTGGAGGCAACTTATTCAGTGGTTGCAGCACTTTTTAAATGTTCTTGGAAAATCCATTGAAGCTGAGAAATAAATAACATGACATCCAAGACGGATGAGGAGTGACTACTGTAGGTATTGTTCAAAGATATAAATATTTATAAAAATGACGTATACCTCTAAACTTCATACGGATATTGTTTTCTTCAGGAAGATAATTCAGATTTTGAGGAAAACTGTTTTGGGGGTCAGGTTGAGGTCCGTGAACTACTCTCAGTTTTACGGTCCTTCAAATGTCGAGAAAGACAGTATAACTTTCGCAACATCATATGCAAGAGAATTTCACCGACAAATATCTAAAATTATAGATATAAGTTGAAGAGTTCTCTTAATCCAGTAACGTCAGACAAACTCGAGCAAAAAGTGAAGAATGAATTGTAGCACTCCGAAACTCGGCAGATGACATCTCGACATCATGTATTATTAGAAAAAAAATTGTTAACCTAAAAAATTTTTCATTTAAAAATATTATATATTTTTTTGTTGTTATTTCAGAAAACATTTATTAAAAACGATTTCCCTAGGTTGAGAGATAATTCAATTCTCCACGAGAATGATTTTCAGTAATACCTTATTAAATAAGCTCGTTTTCTCAGAAAACGTGGTTTAACGCCGACGTCACATTTTGTGCTCGCACTAACCGTCACTGCAAGTTCAGGTAGGGCCGAAAATTTAGATTTAGATTTGTCATATCATTGCCAAAAATTACAGTAGAAGGAAAGGAAAAAGTGCCTATCGTTTCTGAAGACTTCTACTTCCTCATGCAAATATAACATGTGAGTATCTAAGTACCTAAAATGGAGGATCCGAAAGTCATGGATATTTTTGTTGATATGAAATAGTTATACTGAAGCAGGAATCAGTAACCTCTTCGGACCGTGTGCAATGATTTATGACCAGTGAGACAAGTCTCTCTTATACATGCCAAAGAAAAAACTGGGTTTTATTCGTGCCTCAGTTTCCAACTCACCCATAATCCCAGGAATTTCTTCAGTAAATGTCGAAAATAATCGCTCATACACATCCTACATAAAAAATGAAGTATGTCATTTCAAGCTTGAGGTTTGCACAATAGTGTTATTCAGTATACAGAGTGTTCCAAATTAAGTCGGCACCATTGCCAACTCCGTTATTATTAATGCCACGAATTCGGTTAAATGGGCAAACTAGTAGCATTTTTAATGGCCTTCTCGACGACGAAAACAAAAAAAAATGACAGTCGCGTTTTCGAAATATTTCATAAAATGATATTTTTATATTCTACTCTATATTTCATCATGCATTTCGACTCGTAACTACATTCTCAATAACAAAGCTCCTATGACTTTTTTTCCTAAAGTTGAAAATGAGCGACTTTTGTGGAAATATTTATTTTTTTCACTAGTACAAAAAATGTCTTTGTTTTGGCGAATAAAACCTCATGATTGTCCAAACAACCAATTTTGGTATTTATACGAATGACAATATTTTGTTACTAACAGCAAAATGAGATAGTAAAAAGAAAAAATTGCGCTGGGATTTGAACTCGTGAAACCCGTCAATTGACACAACTGAGCTATTTGGTATTAATTTACAAAACGATAATTTCCATCTTAAAACCGTTCCACTAGCCGTATTTAGTTTGTGAATCAAAATATTTCTGCCATAATGACTTTGAAGCCGTTTTTGTACAGAACAGAAAATGCTGGAGCGTCATATTAATGCGGTTGGAAATAGCTATTTGTGTATTTAGAGCGCAAGGTGATGGATTGCCGCTCGAACAGAGCGCGGTAATCTTTGGAGAGCGGCAATTACACTTTGTGCTCGAAATACACACAATATTTTTTCGACAAACGCAGATCTCAGATACAGATAATACACTCCATGCTTTATTGATCATTGATTACATTATAATATTTATTTCTTTTATTATTTACTGGATTAAAATTGAATGTACAATTCTGACAATTTTTAATAGATATAGCCAAAGTCGGTATCCAATTACTGGCAATGCAATCCATATCTCTAACACATAAAAAAAAATGGCTCGACCACGATTTGAACACGGGTCGCCGGCCTGAGGTGAAGGAGCCTTAGCCTCTAGACCAAACAGAAGGCGGTGTTTTTGAACATTTACTCGATATTTTACAGCCCTTTATCGAATCCGATTTTTATAAATGTTTCCTATTGACAAAACTGACTTATTTTCAACTTTAGGAAAAAAAGTCATAGGAGCTTTGTTATTGAGAATGTAGTTACGAGTCGAAATGCATGATAAAATATAGAGTGTTCCATTTAAAAAAATAGCATTTTATGAAATATTTCGAAAACGCGACTGTCAATTTTTTTTTGTTTTCGGCGTCGAGAAGCCCATTAAAAATGCTTCTAGTTTGCCCATTTAACCGAATTCGTAACATCAATAATAACGGAGTTGACAATGGTGCCGACTTAAGTTGGAACACCCTGTATATATGAAGGATACGAATAAGCGATTATTTTCAACATTTGGTGAAGAGAATGCCGATTTTATGGGTAAGTTGAAAATGAGGGAGGAGTAAAACAAAGTCTTTTTTTGCATATATAAGTATGGGACCTGTCACACTACTTTGAAATTGTTGCATATAGTCCAAAGTGGGTAGGTGTTGCTGCTTCAGAATAATAATTCCATATTAACTAAATTATTATTGAATTTCGAACCAGTGGCATTGGAACGGAGATTTATTCATGAAATTTGGTGTCCCAGTAGAGTTTTTGAATGTCTACCTCATGAAAAAAACTCATTTCTATGGGTTGGAAAATGTAGATTTTATAAGGGTGCTCTGGTCTTAGGTGCGTCACACTGTATGTATTCGTGCAAACGTTCATTCTTCATTTTCTTATTATTTATTCAATAGAATATTGATATGACTTTTGGATGTCTCTACTCGAATTAATTCTAGAAACATCCCTGTTCAGCAAAGAATCCGCTTTCTTGCTAATGGCAGTGGCAGACTTGACATTTATTACGTTGACGACATCTTTTACCCCTTCACGCCTGAACCTAACGATCTTGGGAACTTGGAACTGTCAGACAAATTGTCCGGAAAAAAAGCTTCAGTGTTCTTTTAACTAACACCAACGATTAGTGGAATAGCATCGGTGTTCGGTTTTTATTCTCTGGAAGTAACAGGGATTATTAATCAGTCTGGTTGTCTTCGAGTCCTCAATGGTAGAACTGCTGCTACAAAATCATGATAGTACGGTAACCACAGACAAATGTTAGCCACAAGTGAAGAATGACTCGTAGCACTCAAATGCTCGCATATTATATTTGCATTAGAAGGTATGAGTTTTCAGAAACGATATGAACTTTTCCTTTTCCTTCTCCGATCATTTTTAGCAGAGAAGTGACCAATCAAATATTCGGCTCCGCCAGAACTTTCAGCGGCGGGTAAGAGTGAACCTGAAATTTGATGTCGGCGTTCAATCACGTATTCTGAGAAAACGAGCGCATTTCATAAAAAAATTACTAGGAATAATTTTTGTGGAGAATTGAATTGTCTTTCACCGTGTTGAGTTGTTCTTCCGGTATATCATATAGGTACTTTCCAAGATTACAGCAAAATCTGTTTATTTATTGTTAAACAAAAAAAATAATGTTCCACCCCCGAAACTTTGGTAAACATTTTTTTCGTGTTTTTCATGGTTCCAACTACTAGCATGCCAAGTTTGGAGGTGCTACAATCGATCCTCGCCTCTAAACCCAATCGAACTGGATTAGAAGCTTTTCTGATGAAATCTCAAATAAAAATGATTCTCATTTGTTTCCGTTAATCTGCCGGCCACTGTTTACTTAATCTAGCCAACGTCCATTCTGTACCGAATTATTATTGGTTTTATAAATTCGGATTTAACATTCAGATAATCCTCTATATTCTACAAAAGCAGCGCTTTGGTTGAACTTGGATTTAGTGTTCATGTAAATCCAGCTCTATTCCCTATAAAATTTAATGAAGTATCATTTCATAAATGAATGTATAAACGAGATTGATTTTATACATTCCTGATTAAAATAATATTCGCTCATAGTACAGTAACCCCAGACAAATGTAAGCCACGAGTGAAGAATGAATTGTAGCACTTTGAAACCCGGCACTGACTTCTTGACATCATACATTGTTACAAAAAAAAAATTTTTGTTTACTGAAGGAGTGGAACCCAAAAAAATTTTCATTTAAAAAAATTATATTTATTTTGCAGTTTTTCGGAAAGTATGAGATTTATCAAGAAACAATTTCAACAAGGCGAAAGATAATTCAATTCTCTACAAGAAATATACTTAGTAATTTCTCACAAAATTCACTCGATTTCTCAGAAAACCTGATTGAATTCCGATATCAAATTTCAGCTCGCGTTAATCTGCCACTGCAATTTCCGGCAGGGCCGAATATTAGATTTGTCGTAACTTTGCTAAAAATTATAGTAGAGGGAAAAGAAAAAGTGCATATCGTTCCTGAAGACTTCTACTTCCTCATGCAAATATAACATGTGAGTATCTGAGTAGCCAAAATGTGATTTTTCCCACTTCCCATAACCCTTCTACGATATTTACGGAGGATCCGAAAGTCATGGATATTTTAGTTGATATGAAATAGTTAATCTGAAGCAGAAATCAGTACCCTCTTTGGACCATATGCAACGATCTTAGACTAGTGAGACACGTCTCACTTAAACATGCAAAAAAAAAATGGGTTTTACTCCTTCCTCACCCATAATCCCGGCAATTTCTTCAGTAAATATCGCAAATAAAGATAAAGATAAAGATACATTTATTTCAACAGAGTATTTTATAATCATTCACAAGAGTGACAGAATATTGTTGTCGAAAATTTCTAAAATATCAATATGTTTACATATGAGTTAAAAAAAGATATGAAGCATTCAAAATGAATGGATTCAAGTTACAAAACACAATGACAAACACTTTAAAATATGTGACATATTTCACATTGTTATAGGGATAATTTAAAAAAAAAGTATGTATTAAGACATTAAGCATGATTTTGAATAAAATTGGATTCATAAATTTCTACAGGCCAGAAAATATTCATCAGTATTGTAGGGCTCTAAGTTACATATAAATTCTCTTACAGATTTCAGAAATATGTTAGCAACTCCAATATCTTTTATATCTTGTGGGAGGTTATTACAAAATTTCATTGCGCTATATACAGTGCTATGTTCATATAGGGATGTTGCATGAATGGGATATGAGAAGTCTTTTCTTTGCCTTGTCTCGTAAATATGCGTTTTGCGATGTGTGTCAAAGTGGCCTGGATGATTGATAATAAACTTTATTAATTCATAAATATAGATTGCTCACACAGTTAGTAGTTTTTTTCCTCTGCAGGAATCTCTTGTATTTATATTGAAAATTATTCTGATGATTTTCTTTTGACATGGGAAAACTCTGTTCCACCCATGACTTGAGCCCCAGATGATTATTTCTAGTCTCATGGCAGAAATAATCGCTCATACACATCCTACATAAAAAATGAAGTTTGTGATTTGCCTGAGGTTTGCACTTCAGAATAGTGTTATTAACAGTATATGCAGGATATGAAAAAGCGATTATTTTCTACATTTGCTTACTAAAGATAATGCCGGTTTTATGGGAAAGTTGAAAATGAGGCAGGGGTAAAACAAAGTTTTTTTTTGCATGTATAAGTAGGACCAGTTACACTACTTTGAAATTGTTGCATATAGTCCAAAGAGGGTATAGGTTGCTGCTTCAGTATAATTATTCTATATTTACTAAATTATTCATGATTTTTGGATCATCCGTGAAGTGCGACAAAGCACATTTTAGGTACACAAATACTCGGATATTATGTTTGCATGGGAACGTAGGAGTCTTCAGAAACGAAATGAACTTTTTCTTTTCCTTCTCCGATCATTTTTGGCAGAGTTATGACCAATCAAATATTCGGCTCCGCCAGAACTTTCAGCGGCGAGTAAGCGTGACCTGAAAGTTAATGTTTTGCGAATACAAGATTACAATCTTTTATGTAACTCACTCTGCTCGTATGTCAATCAAAATTTTTATTTTTCAAGCACTTGCTGGCATCCGATGGAGCTGCAATTTTGCACTTTTTTAAAATCCGGTGCGACTACAATAACAAAATTTCCTCCCCTACCTCTTCTTAGGCTAGAAAAAAAAAACGCGTGGAAATTCGGAAAAATTCCATTATACACCGCTACCCCCTTCTTTTCGAAAAAATAAAATCGAAAAAATCCGTATAAATAGTGAAAAACATGGGACCTTCGAATAACCTGAGTTAAAAAAATGTACCCCTTCCTCGAAGTAAAAATTTTTAAAAATGATGAAAAACATAAGATCACTGAATAATGTAATAATTCAAAACAATTTTACCTCCCTATCTCCCTGAAATCCAGTGACAGAACGCGTAGGAAAGTATCTGACGGTTTGGGACGTCAAAAATCACAACAAAAAAATTTTTATTGCAGGGGTCGGACCACTACCCCCTTTTCGAAAAAAATTGCGAGATCTCGCGAAAATAAAATCAAGGTATACGTTAAAATTGCCAGAAACATGAGACCAGCGGATAACTTAACAAAACAATAATATCAAAAATAAATTATTTACCCCCTGTTCCCCCCGAAGACTACATAGAGCGTAGAAATTTTGAAAAATTTCCGGTGGTTTCGGAAGTCGAAATCTACGATGATAAAAAATGTCAGTCGAGAGGCAGAATATCCTGTTTGCCTCAAGTTTTCTCATAAAAAAAGTTAGTAAGGACATGGAATGAATATTGGAATATTACGTAGGTATTATTTTTATTCGAATTCAATTCGCTTGGGATTGAATACGAAGAATAAATTTATATTTCAGCGGAATCCCACTACAAACTGTAAAAATAGAACCCATCGTGGAAGCTTCCTGTTTTTGGAGTAGAATTGGAAAACATAGTATGCATAATGGGTTTCCATTATTGGAAACCGATATCGTATAAACAAACGACGGTATGCATGACGCACAACAATATACTTTGCATGGAGAAACATTCATACGCGTTTGTCCTTTCGCAAACATGGAATTTTGCGAAGTGAATGCTTTTATTTTACCACTCATTCCTAACGAATACATGCAGAGACGAAAAGAAACGAGATCTTTATAGTACCTGATAGTTCTTTGTTCATATATTCCAAGTACGTAATATACAGTGTGTTCACTGCTAACTCTTGAACGGATTGGATTGGATTTTTTTTTTATTTTTGCATGTGAAAAATTATCAGATTACTCGTGTGAAATTTTTAGAAAATTCTGAAAGACATCGAAAATACAAGATGTTTTATCACTTTTATCACGATTGTTCTCAAAATTAGATATTCTTCAATAAAGGCGGCCATGAACATAAAAAAGTGGAACAAAAAAACAGCATTAATTAGGTTGAACAAACTGTGACTTCGTTGAAATAAAAGAGCTTCTGTGTATTGCTTTCTTAATTATGTTATAAGCCACCTACGTTGAAAAACATTCAATTTCAGGAACACTCATCATGAAACCTGATCATAATAATATCCTCTTTTCCTTTAAAGGTGGGTCCACATTTTTTTTTCAATTGTAAATATATGAATTATCTCAATTGTTAATCGCCCTTATTAATACACTTGTTCGTTAAATAATCATTAACTAACAAGTGTATTAATTTAACGCGTGAGCGGAGCGAGCTCGTTAATGTTCGAGATTGTTAATCGCCATTTTAATTCACGAGTTCGTTACAAAACTTTTCCGTTGACCGTAATTTTCCAAAAAAAAAAAAAATTGGTTCCATTTGGGTCTTGAACCCTCGACATCGCAATCGCCTCAAGTCTCACACGAGCATTTTACTGCGTGACTACCTATTAACGTTACTGACAATTGTTATATTGAATGTTTTCTGAATATTTTTTTTACACAACTTTTCCGTCGACCGTGCTTTTCGAAAATAAAAATATCTTACTTTTAATTTTCAGTTTTATTATTATAAATATTGATATTAGAAATTGTACAACCAATGAAACTTAATGAATTTTAAGAAAATACAACAATGAAATAAATAATGACAGATAGAACTAACACAGCTACTTGATTTCAAAATAAATGTAGCGGGTAAGTATAAATGGTTGCCTACGCCACAGGCCACTAATAAGTATAATATGTATTGGAGCAATGTACGTTGGGTTGCATATAAGTAAATCGCTGATTAATAGAAAATCATTCATTAACAGGGGTCATTAATCAACGATTTTGAGTGCGTTAAAATACATCGTAAATGAACGGTCGTCGGAAAATACCCATTAAACCATAAGAACAGGAAAAAAGTAACAAAAAGACACCGGTGTGAAAACAGAAATGCCAGAAACAAATTAATGGTACATGCGCAAGAAAACAGACCTCCGCCTTCGGCGTCGGTCTGTTTCCAAACAACAAGCTTTCGGAATCTGCTATAATCTGCTATATCAATGTCCTTGGGAAATGTTTTGCTTCAGCAGAGATCCAATAAAATTAGTTAAACTGAGGTCATGTGATTGAATACAACCCATCAGAACAACATTATACTGATAACAGATCATACGGTCTGTTTTCACTCTCATGCACGTTGCTATGGAAATACATATTTTGGTTAATTTCAATTTTGAAGTTTCAAATATTCAATAACGTCAAAATGCCAGTGATGTCATGATTTGGTTGTATAGTAAGGAGAAGATCAATTGAATATTCTTATCAAATATACTCTAAAATACTTTGGTGAATAATAAATGATTTATTATTATTATTATTATTATTATATCAAAATATACTGTTTACAATAACAAATTGGTATGGAAAGCATTTATAGACTATTGCAATGTTAAAACGTATCGGTTAGCAAAAAATTTTCTATCCGAATAACCCTCGAACATTGATAAATATAACAACTTCCTCAATCTTGTTTCTTATAGGCTACACTGAAAAAAATGTTGTACTCAAGTTTATTGAGATCAAAGATAATCGTTTCTTACATTTATGAAAAGTTTATTGAGGTGACGAAAGGGGTAGACTGAGATCAATGATGATCTAATTTCATACCTATGAACATATTTCGTTACGGCGTTGAAAAAGATTATTGAAATAAAGAAAAAAGTACATTGGAACAATGTATATTATTTCATGTGAAAAATATGGTACATAATATCAATGAATACCGTTCATTGGCACAATTAACTTTTCATCGTGATAATGATTAAACATTCACTGATGTACGAAGGTATTTATTGATACAATGAATTAAAGTACATTGAGATCAAAGTTGATGGTTTTTTATATTTATGAACAGGTTTCGTTGCTGCGCTATGGAAAGGTTCATGGAGGTGAGGAATGTGGTACACTGAAACAATTTGAAATTGTTCATCACAGCAATGAGCATAATTCATGGTCCCAGAGCACTGATGTGTATATTTAAAAAAAATATGGTACATTTTATTGATGAATACCTCTTCGTTTATTGGCACAATACATTTTTCGTCGAGTCAATGAATGACCATTCACTGAAATATGTATGTTTTTATTGTTACAATAAATTCAAGTTTATCGAGATCAATGATGATCTATTTTCAGACCTATGAACATGTTTCATTGCGGCTATGGAAAAGATCATTGAAATGAAGAAAGAAGTACATTGAAACAATGTATACTATTTTATGAATAAAATGTGGTACATTATATCAATGAATACCGTTTATTACCTTTTCGTTCATTTTTCATCGTGACAATGATTCAAGTTCATTGAGATCAAAGATGATCTTTTTTTACATTTATGAACAGGTTTCGTTGCTGCTATGGAGTTCATTGAGGTAATGAAAGGGGTACACTGAATCCATTTGAAATTGTTCATCATATCAATGAACGTAATTAATGGTCCCAGAGATGATTTTATTGTTACAATGAATCCAAGTTTATCGAAATCAATGATAATCTATTTTCAGATCTACACACAGGTTTTATTGGGGCTATGGAAAGATCATAGAAGGTGTAACGAAGTTACTAAGTCCCAGTTTTGTTAGGCAGATAGAAGCAACATTTTCCTCCCATTCTATAACTCCGTAATTAATATGTTCATGGATATTATAATAAGCCTTATGTCGAACCAAGCCATCTCGTGTTTAAATATACTCATAAATTTTGCCGGCATCTGTTCAGCCGAATCCTCGCATAGAAATGTCCGTTGCTGGCTTCAGCTGGTAGTACACAGCGCCTCCACTAGAGGGACCACTCCGCACGACTTCGTTGTTTGCATAGAGCCGGTTAACTTAAGCAGAAGAAGCGATCGTTGAAGCATCTTCTCAGGTAGCACAGACTACAGAGACATCCGAAGAGCGCCGAAAGGAGCCAGCCGAAATAAAAGATAACTTGGAGATACGCCTTCCAATCAGGATTGCGATGTTCTGATGAATGCATGTTAATTATTTTGCATATCTTTCAGAAACTCACTGGATGCTCAATATCAGTGGGAGGCCATCATTGCATTTACGAATTATATGCAATGATTGAATAAATACCACTTATTCAAATGATAAACAAAATAATTCACCGTTCATTGGATTGATGAAAAATATCCATCGTCGAACTAATCTGAATCATTATATCAATCATACAGC
Source organism: Chrysolina haemoptera (assembly GCA_958298965.1). Classification (NCBI taxonomy): domain Eukaryota; kingdom Metazoa; phylum Arthropoda; class Insecta; order Coleoptera; family Chrysomelidae; genus Chrysolina; species Chrysolina haemoptera. The sequence continues at coordinate 6,467,047 of OY282592.1, read as the reverse complement.
ATTCATTCGAAGAATGGACAATAATAACTAATTTGATGAATACAGTTTCATCAGTTGAACGAATACAATTTATTGCTTTGGTGAACACTCATGATATCAATGAAAGCATTCATTGATATTATTAAGATCCGTATTCATAGTATTGATAACCAGTGGTACATTGACATGATTGCGTTCATTGGACCAATATTGATAAAAATATTCATTGAGTCACTGAACTTTTTCATTGTATTCAGGTACCAATTTTTTTCTGTGTAATAATACATGATGTCGAGATGTGTGCCGAGTTTCAGAGTGCTACAATTGATTCTTTACTTTTGGCTCGAGTTTGTCTGTCGTTACTGGATTAATTCCAATATCTTTGAAAACAAAAAAGTTATAGGAGCGAGCCACCTTCCGTGGAATCATTCTGTATATACATACCGTTTCTTGTGGCATTTTATGTCTCTGTTCAATCATAATATATCTCCGCTCAACGCCCCTAATTGTGCTACTGACCACCAATAGCAAATGAACTGATCCGGATCTGGAAATTGATTTTCGATTCATCAATTCATACAAAACATTCAGGTTGGATCTTCTCCTTCTACATCCGCACGTTTCAACACCAATAAATATTGTCAGGAGTAAACGCTACAATTAGTGGTGGAGACTATTTAAGACATGCCAAGTTCGCAAAACAAATTACCGGCTGATGAAAAATTATGGGTCTTGTGAAAAAAGGTCAGGAATAGCGTGCATGTGCAATGGCAGTCTTGAATATTTTTATGAAATTCATTTTTCCTTATAGCTTCACCTGGTGTTATTAAGTGTTAATAGCAAACAGGGATCTGATATAATAATGCAATGAGGGTAGAAATCCAACTTTGTTATTGACCTTTATCTTTGTCGAGATCGACTTTTGCTCGGAAACGGAATGAACTGAAAAGTTCAAAGATAAAAATGTCTGCCATCGTTCATATCCTCATGGAAAGTTACGGCTTCAGTTATATTATCATTAGGCTATCATTTCCAATGGTTTTCTTTTCATTATTCTCATCAAACTTGTTCATTCAGTAACAAATTGTGCAAAAAAATTGATTTATCAAAACAATACTAAATATCACATTCATAAAAATTTCTCTATGAGGCAATGAAATAATTGACGGATTCTTTTTCTGTGTTATGGCCTCGACTGCTATGGTCATTAGCCACATTTATTCTGGGTAGGCTTCGTTACTAACTTCTTACGCCACTTTAGTTGCAACACTGTTAATTTTTGACGCAACAGTGAATCGTGAAGGATTATTTCCAGTCGGCAACGAGATTCAATCATTCAGTTTTTTACATTGAAAATTAAAAAAGCTCGGTTTGGCTAGGAACCGAACTTGGGTCCTTTCGGTCACCAGGCGGGCGCTCTATGCGCTCCTATAGATTGCAGCCTGAGAAAAAGTTGACGAACTAATGAAACAAACAAATTATAATATATTATACAATGATGTTATAATAGTTAGGTTAGGTGAAAAAATGTGACGAACAGCTATACTCCTGCCGAGCTCAGGATTGGAAGTATTAACCTCGAAGATGCCAAATCCAAAATAGTTTTGATTTCTATGTTCCTTCCGTTGAGATATATTGTTCTGAAAGTGATGGGTCATCTTCTGACAAAGCATAAGGAAATTTGGTTGGGAAATCGAGGCTGGAAAAAAGTTTTTGGAAATTTTCATCCCGAAAGTGTCCCAGGTCAAAAATTAGGAATTTTTAGGAGGGGCGGGTCACAGAGGTGGCAAAAGGGGGCACTCGAAAAACTCGCGAGACCGGCTATGTTTAAAAATTGGAAAAATTAACTTGGAATAATGATTAAGCTCTGAAACTTCACGTGGTACTTCTTTAGGGACCAAAAAAAGCAACCCCACAAGCGAAAGCGGTTTTCGTCCAGTTTTCACCCTCTACCTCTACCACCCTCTACAACCCTTTTCAATTATAGCCCTTTTTATGATTATATCCTCGACTTTGCAGCATCTGAAAAAAAAATCTTCTGTTTAAAAGTTCATGTGGTTACCCAAACAATTACTCAGTAATCGAAGAGTTTGATTTCCACCCCTCACATAAGTGGGTGGGGGATTAGAGATGGAGATCAAAATTCCTGCGAAATTGTAGCTAGAGAAGAAATATTTAGATCTGATAACAGCTTGTATGATGAGGCAGATGAAATAGAGGATGCTGAATGAAACATGAAAATTATATCCCACTTTAAACAATTTTTCTGTACCTGCTGTTGGGGATAATTTGAATGATATTTCATGTTTGACAAAAAAACGAATTTTCATTCAGAATTTCCGGTCCCCTGCACGGCGGAGGGGTGTTCTCATGTTGAGTGAATTTGCATTCAATTCAATCTCATCAAATATCCATCCTTCGAAAACGCGATTTCTGTGTCGGAAGAAAACCTTTTCCTTACGATTAATAAAGCACCACTCCCACTTTTTTTAACCACTCCCCACCCCCTTATGTGAGGGGTAAAAATCAAACTCTTTAATTAGTGAGTAATTGTTTTGGTATCCATATGCACTTTAACACAAAGAATTTTATTTTTTTATCCAACACATGACAGTTATGACTGTCATTATTAATGTCAAGTTTTAGACAAGTAAACTATCAAATAACACACTAGTGAGTTAAAATCTATAAGTCACTAGTGAGTTATGTCAGTCAACCGAGCATGGTAATTAAAAACGTATAAAGACCGCTAATGGACCGTTTTGGAGGAAGAATTAGCGCGAGAGTACGCGCGCCACAAGACCGCGCGTAATTACAACGTAATTACCGTAATTACTGGCAGACCTATAAAATATCGTGTAGATTCTAAATTTGTCAGTATTGACCTGAAGACGATTGCAGATTCAAGCAATTGAAACGTGGTGAAAAAATTGAAAGAAGTAAAAATCTTTCAACCATTAAGACGATGGACCTAAGTACAAGTAATCAAGTTACTACATCGTGTACAACCTTCAAAAAATCGTTATGCAATTCAGCTGCACCAGCGATTTCCTATTTTCAGTTCTGGAACATTGTTCAATGGAAGACTTCTGATGACGACGTCCAGAATTTTATGATATGGTATGATTTTCTGCAAACGTGTTTCTTTCAATGTTTCGTGATTCTTGGTTGTCTACTAACTTTCTCTGGATTGTTAGATATGGATAAATATCTCCCTCTAGAACTGTGATTTTCTTTATAACGTTTTGAAAGGAATTACACATTAAAGATTTGAGGACTTATAGTCAAAAACTGTTTTTGTGGTTTCAAGTTAAGATAGAACACTACCAGATCGTGATCTGGCAAGTTCCTTCATCATATTGAGCTCACAGTCATTTGCAGTGACCGCCAAAAAGTATGTACCATATGGGAAAAAAGATTATTTGTGCATGTCCGATAACCTAAAAATCGATTTTGAAACGTGATTGCTAGTATGGCGGCAAATTGAAAAAAATTACATTTAAAAGGCAAGAAGTGTAGGGAATTGGCAAGATATCGAAAGAAGTATTTGAAAAAGTTTCTTAGAATTAAATTTTATACTCACTAGCAAAGTTTGAGGTGATAATGTGAGGAAATTGAAAATAGCTATTTTTTTTATATTTTGCTAGCTTTATAAAAATATCAAATTATTTTCTCATGAATGGCTTGACTATACCGAAATATTTGTATTGCAATGATAATGACAAAACTTTCTCAATTTATCCACACCAGAGAGCTCCATATTAAAAAAAATGGATTTTGTCAGAACCCTTGCTGTTACATCGGTTCGTATCTTACAATTATATCAAAATTCCACGATTATTGCGATGATAAGAAAATTGAAAAATATCGTTCTTTTCGATTTTAGTCAATTTTTGAAGATAATCGTGCTCGAACGTTTCACTTCGCACATAATATTAAAATTAGTGCGTCAAATTAAAGATGCTTAAAGTTTTCAACATTGCATTGTTTATATACTTGTAAATGATTCAATTCTAAGCAACTTTTTCAAAAAAAGTTTTTCGATATCTTGCCATTCTACCCCACTGTTTTTATTTTCATAGTAATATTTTTTAATATGCCGCCATACCACCGATCACGTGACATGTGTCAAAATCGATTTTAAGGTTATCGGACATGCACAAACTTTTTCACAAAATCTTTTTTCCATTACTCTAATAATAAACTTTTCTACCATATGATACATACTTTTTGGCGGTCACTGTAGAACGTCCTTATGAACAAAAATATTGCTTTCCGGTCCCACCGAGTTGGCCTGAAATAAAACAACTTTTGGTAGATCTTGGTGTACTCAGTTAGGTCACAATGATACAAAGGTCGATTTGGTGGACAGTGTGTCGACAGTTGATTTTCTTGAACTGCGATTTTTCTCTTGGTAAAAGATTTTTGTTATTTAGTTTAGGAATCTCATAGAGAATTATTGAAAATATATTCTTTTACTTCATCTTTCAAGATCTTAGGTCTCTATGTAGTCTAACACTTTCATTATCAATTGAAAAATATTCATCATCATAACGACTATTTAACTAACATTTTTCTTTGAACAGGAAGTTTCATGAAAGCAGCGAAACACGCGATGAATAACTTTTTTAAATTATAAAAAAATTGTTATTTCGTTCAACCGGCTGTACCCTCACGAGCAACCCTCATGAGGGAAGACGCAGCCCTTACCTCTTAACGCCAAAGCTTCTAAATGAATATACATAAATGTGTTCAGAAAAGGATTGAAAGTGGTGACGGAAATTGGCGCAGTTATTGGTCCTTCCTTACAGTATTTTCTCTTGTTTCAGTCATCACATTCCAGTTCGATTGGAGGCATCACCAAAAGCCCAACCAGAACGCCTTCAATTCGTCACGTGGTTGGGCGATACAACGTCCTTATTGATTGTATTCAATAATGATATATATCACCGAACATCGCCCACTGACGAAACTGACACCAGAATCACGTTCACTGGTCAACCGGATGTGGTTTATAATGGAATTCCAGACTGGTTATACCAAGGTGAGTGAAAAATGAATAGAAATCCTGGTGTATTCGGTACTCATCAACACTGAAATTATTTGTTGGGGTATATAGAGTTAGTATAAAAAATATGATATCAAAAAAATATATATTGACATACAAATAGTTATTTTTGGAGCTGTATCGCGAGAGGTATTTCAATTATTGATTGAAATATCAAACAACAAATATTCGGAAACCATGTCCAGTGATGAAATGGACTCGAGAGAAACTGCGACAACTCTACGTGAAAGCTTGCAAAATGATGCATCTTTCTATGAGCTTGCATCCTATATCGTCCGTTACTCGGGTGTACTTCCCCAGTTTGGAGTGTATACGTAACAGAATGTTTCGATTGGAACCAGGAATCAGGAATTCAGATCCCCTTTTTTGCTTCGTTTGCGAAAATTAGAAAGCAGGGATCCAAACATTTATTTTCAAGGCAGCAGCCTGTGCAGCCGATGAACTTGGTATCGATTTCGACTCTGAACGGGTCAACTCAAACTCTGTCATCGAGTCGGTGCCCGTTCATCAAAAGCGCACATTGAAGCTGCGGAGACTGAAGTACTCCTGCAGCTACACAAGGATGAGGTTATGCATGAGGTCTTCTTCAAGAACATTGAAGACCTTGGCTCTTCCAAAAATGTACCTTCGCTTTCCTCAGGTCAAGTGGGCTGAAAATGGAACCAAGCATGATGGGTATATAAGTCCCGAACACCAGATGTAGAGCGTGTCGTGGGACTCCTAAGACTATAATATATTTGCTGTCTTCTTGTCACGTCTATGCGGTCTCAGCATATATCCAATTCAATACTCAAAAGAAGGATGATTCACGCAACGATGATGGAGAAGACCGTAGTGGCTCTGGTGGTTAGAGGATGTCGCAGGGCAGGGGTTCTTCTCCTCGTTGTGGTACAGATGGGCGGGTTTTGAAGCCCCTGCACAGGCACCTATATATTTTCGTAGGGACCTGTGGAGGTTCCTTCAGCCATGGTATCGAGGGTTCTTTGGCAGGATCTCCTGTGTTTGTGGGTACCTTCGGTTGCACTGGTTACCTCCTCCTTGTTGCCTACATCTACACCTAGGTTTGCCATCTCAGTCACCTTTGACTTGGCTTCCCGCGAATGGGTTGTTGAGGTCCCTGCTTTGATTACCCTTGTTGTAATCTTTGTCGCCTCTTATGACAGGCAGACCCTATCTGTAATCAATTATTTCTAGCTTCGAGTCCCCAGATTACCAGAAAAGTGGAGACCTTACTATTTATGGCCGAACGCTTCTTTGGGAAAAAGTGGGGATCCAGACCAAACATGGTGGTAAAGCAGATCTATAAAAGACTGGATCCTGGAAAACCAAGCAACAGTAAGACGAGTCTTAAAGGGGTTCTTAGTGACTGATAAGCCTGATGAGGAGACTCTCACAGTATCTACCACTAGTCACCGGTACCGGGCCTTTCTTACTCGCACAGGATACTTAGAGGATTCCTAGTGGGTTGCTCTCCGAAAATCTGGGAATCTTGAAACTTGGTTTCCGTTGAAAAAAAATAAGGCTCTCTAATGGGAATACCTCCTTACATTGTTTCTCATTTTCTGTTCAAAACTGTTGGTATATAAGTACCATTTTGTCCCGTAGACAACAACCAGTATCCAGTCTTTTTGAAATTTGGTGTACTTATACCAGTAAAGATTCGATTTTCATAAATAAAATCATATTAATTATATAAATTAGGAGGACTGGTTGGCAAATAACATAATATATTTCGGGAGAGAAAACAAAACTATTTCAGAAATATAACAACCAGTTATAGTAGATATAACAACAATTATCAGTAGGATCACAGTAAACCGACGAAGTTTCCACAAAAGTCTGGCTTTGAAACAGAAATGCTCTACCAAGGCCTATAATTCAAACAGTTATGTATAGATCTATTTGAATTTCGATATCAAGCATTTTCCATGGAGGAAATGCTATTCACGCTTTTACGGACACTTCGCAGAAAATATGGAAAAAGTTAATGCCCGACAGCTGTTCAAATTCAATTTATGCTTCAATGAATTGCTCCAAGATGGATCTAGTTTTGATATGCTACAATCGGCATAATCGCAGATAAATTAAGTTACGTTTAAAAGGATATTGAATTCAGGATATTTTCCTGCTACCTTCAGATTTGTTCAATTCACTTTCCGGAGAGTACGATGAAGAGATATACTGTTTCATCAATTTGGGATGGAAAGAAATTCAATTTGAAATATTTTTCCAACTTTATCGCAGAAAAACGCTTCAATGTTACAAAACATTTAAGATTAAAAGAAAAGAACTAAAATATTCTACTTTTATTTTGAATCCATCACAATTTTTCCGAATACAAATTGCGAGATCTGCGAAAAAAAATACAAATTGCAACAGTGTTTTTTTTTTACGAAATAAAGACGCTGTAAATCTTCAGAAAACATCGTGAAAGCCGAGGAAAAGTAGATGTAGTGATGAATTCCCTGAGTTGTTTAAATTTACAGTTATACTCAAAAATGAAGCCAATATGAATATTTTCTTCGATAATTTCCCTCATTATGAAAAAGACAAATCAGACACCAACATTTTTTTAATAAATCCCGTTTGGAATTCTGTTTAGAAGAACTGTTTAACCACGGTAAAATGTTTGTACTACTACTGGTTTTCATTTTGTCGTTAATATTTTATCATTATCAGTTAAATTATTTGTTGTTGACTCTAATATAAGTTATTCAGAAAATAATCCAGTCGTATTATAGTCGCTTTATAATAATACGTTCAAATGGATAAGAGGCCATGAGCGTGATCACATTTTGGCCGTTTTTTAGGGTAAAAGAGTCGATAACTCAAAAACGGTTCGTCGTATCGATTTCAACCAAGGATTGGCTTCTAGAGGACGTTTGATTCTATGCAACTATGTCAGCGGCAGCACCTCACTATGCTTTTCATATATAGTCAAGGTAGCTGCAAGAGTATTTCTCTTCCATTAAAATTTGAAGCTATCTTTATCCAATCGAAATGAATTTGGTATCAAAAGAAAGGTAAAACGTTGATCTATGTACGTGCTGTAATTTTTTTTTTTAATTAATTGTTCATCTTCCCAAACAATTGCTTCAAGTATCTGCATTTTTGGGTTATTTTCAAATTTTTTTTGTGAATTGAAGATTCAATCTCCATTACAGCACGTACGTAGAATCAAATGTCCTTTAGGGCTTCTAATGTCCTTGTTTGAAATCGATAAGACCGTTTTTGAGTTATCAATTGACTCTTTTACCCTTGAAAGCGTCCCAAACGAGATCGCGCTCATGGCCTCTTAAGCGAAATCGTGTTCAAAATATTTCAATAGTTAAATCGATTAAATTTATAGATTTCCTGATATAATGTATTGATGAATTGATGGATGTAGCCGTAACTACGTGGTACGAGAATATCATTAAGAATGAGAAAATACACGTACTATGTTTATACAGTGACCGCCAAATAGTATGTACCGTATGGGAAAAAAGTTTATTATTAGAGTATTCGAAAAAAGATTCTTGGGAAAAAATTGTGCATGTCCGATAATCTTAAAATCGATTTTGACACATGTCAAGTGATCGCTGGTATGGCGGCAAATTGAAAAAAATTACTGTGAATAGGCAAAAAGTCGAGTAAAATGGCAAGATATCGAAAAAAATAATTGGAAAAAGTTGCTTAGAATGCAATTTTATACACATATACAAAGTTTGACAAAATAATGTGAGAAAATTGAAAATAGCAATATTTTTCTTATGAATAGCTTGACCATATTGAAACATTTGTCTTTCAATGATAATAACAAAACTTTCTCATTTTCTTTACACCAGAGAGCACTACATTAAAAAATTGAATTTTTTTTTTTTGCTGTTACATTGGTTCGTATATCAGAATTCCACGATTATTGCGATGATGGAGAAATCCAAAATATCGTGTTTTCCCGATTATAATCAATTTTTGATGATAATCGTACACGAACGTTTCACTTCGCACATAATCTTAAAAATAGTGCGTCAAATTAAAGAGGCTAGTTTTCAGCATTGCATGCGAAGTGAAATTCTCTGGCACGATTATCATCGAAACTTGATTTTAATCTGGAAAACACCATGTTTCTGGAGTGTCAAGTCATCACAATGGTCGTGGAATTCTGATATAACTGTTAGATACGAACCAATGTAACAGCCAGGGTTTTGACAAAATCCAATTATTTTAATTTAGTGCTCACTGGTGTGGAGAAAATGAGAAAATTTTGTCATTCTCATTGAAATACAAATCTGAAACATTTGGTCAAGCTATTCATAAGATAATAATTTGATATTTTCATACAGCTAGGAAAATATTAAAAAAAAATTGCAATTTTCAATTTTCTCTAATTATATTTTCAAACTATGTATATGTGCATAAATTTCAATTCTAAGCAACTTTTTGAAATAATTTTTTTTGATATCTTGCCATTTTACCACCGATCACGTGACATGTGTCAAAATCGATTTTTGGGTTATCGGACATGCACAAACTTTTCCCTAGAATATTTTTTCTAATACTAATAATAAACTTTTTTCCCATATGGAACATACTTTTTGGCGGTCATTGTATAATATATGATTTTTTTTCTCACCTCTCGTGTTTTATTCAGAACATCAATCTCCGAATTCAACCAGTTGAGTGATAAAAAAGAATATTATTCGTGGAAATTGAAAAATGTATTCACTGATAAACAAGGTCTTGTAATATAACCTCCAAACAGAGCAAGTAATTGAGCAGATATCAACATAAGAATTATTTTGAGATGCATTAATTTCAGAGGACATTCTTCAGCGACCTGAGGCCTTGTGGACTTCCTACGATGGAACGCACCTCCTGTACGCAACATTCAATGACAGCCAAGTGGGAATGATGAATTTTCCTTGGTTTCAAACTGGATCCGTTTTAGGATCTTCAGGAATGTCTCATCGAGCCCCTTCCTTCCCTGCTTCTAGGACTGTGAGATATCCCACGGTAAGTAAAACATCAATTATTGTGAAATCCCTTTCTACACATGGAAGATGGTAATATATGATCAAACATGATATATTTAACCTGATAAAATTATTGATAATAAGAAAGTTGGAAAGTATTTCTACTGATCTAACATTTTTCATTTGTTTCAGCCTGGAACTGCAATTCCATTGGTGCGTTTGTGGGTTGTGGATATTACCAACTTAACTGCATTAGAGTACCATCCTGTCTTGCCACCGAAAGCCTTAATAGGACAGTGAGTATCTTTGATCAAATTCAACTCTAATAATATTGCGGAAAATTGATGGAGGTTGATATAATGAGTGTTTGAAATGACCGGGGATCATAATTTCTGAAGATTCAGTTTGCCGGATAATATGACCGAATCATATTTTTGAATTTTAGTTCGAAAATATGAATATGAAATTCATAAAATCTATTGTGGTATCATCTGCAAATAAATCACATTTTTCATTTTTCAATTTTCATGGAGAATGTTCCCCTTTTCAACATATTTTTGAACTTATTTTCTTTCGACTAGGTACATACCCAAGAAAGTATTTTTACTATACTAATTAATAATTACTCTCGGCTCCCAATCTTAAATCAGTAGTGATCAATTATTATCCATCCAGTTTACTTTCTTTTGTGGTCTGTTACATAGTGACCATCTGAATAGTTCCGAGGACCTCATGAGCTAATTCCACTTGCCCCACTTCAGGCCCCATTAGGCAAGGTTACGCCCTGCCCGGCGTAAGTAATGTTGTCTTCTGGGGTTTCGTGAAGGAGGCCATGCTCAAGGCAATTCTCCACCGTAAATAATTTAAATTCGTCAATCATTTGATTTTTCCGAAAGACTAAGGGCGGTTAACACAAAACAAAGAATCCCGGTCCCACGGGGCGTTCTTGTACCATCTTTGTGGCCGGACGAAAAAACATGTCCGGCTCTCTTACATAAAGTCATCGAAGACAAGCGTATGAGAATTTAGAAGTCTTTAAGATCAGGTAATAAAAAATATCTACGAATGCGTAGAGGGGCCAACAACAAAATATTTTTCGAAACATTTGGAATTTCCACATTGAACTGACAATTGTTACTTTGAACTGACAATTGCCACTTTCAATTGTCAATTGCCACTTTGAACTGACAATTGTCACTTTGAACTGACAATTGCCACTTTGAACTGGCAATTGTCACTTCGAACTGACAATTGTCACTTTAAACTGACAATTGCCACTTTCAATTGGCAATTGCCACTTTGAACTGGCAATTGTCACCTCGAACTGTCAATTGCCACTTTGAACTGACAATTGTCACTTTGAACTGGCAATTGTCACTTTGAACTGGCAATTGCCACTTTGAAATGGTAATTGTCACTTTGAACTGACAATTGCCACTTTCAATTGGCAACTGCCACTTTGAACTGGCAATTGTCACTTCGAACTGACAATTGTCACTTTGAACTGACAATTGCCACTTTCAATTGGCAATTGCCACTTTGAACTGGCAATTGTCACCTCGAACTGTCAGTTGCCACTTTGAACTGACAATTGTCACTTTGAACTGGCAATTGTCACTTCGAACTGACAATTGCCACTTTCAATTGGCAATTGCCACTTTGAACTGGCAATTGTCACCTCGAATTGTCAATTGCCACTTTGAACTGACAATTGTCACTTTGAACTGGCAATTGTCACTTTGAACTGGCAATTGTCACTTTGAACTGGCAATTGTCACTTTGAAATGGTAATTGTCACTTTGAACTGGCAATTGTCACTTTGAACTGGCAATTGCCACTTTGAACTGGCAATTGCCACTTTGAACTGGCAATTGCCACTTTGAACTGGCAGTTGCCACTTTGAACTGGCAACTGAAACTTTGAACTGGCAATTGCCACTTCGAACTGACAATTGTCACTTTGAACTGAATGTCCAGCATGGCTTGTGCCGGGGAAGTAGTTGTTTTCTGTTAGATATTACAAATAAATCAAATTTTTCATTTTTAAATTTTCATGGAGAATGTTTCCTTTTTCAACATGAATACCTCCCAAGAGGTTATCGTGAACGATGGAAAATAGCGACTAAAGTTTGTCTTTCAGCCGCAGATGATTACACAACAGATTTTATGAATATCCTATTCATATTTTTGAACTAAAATCAAAATACAATGCCCATGACAGGTCTATGTCAAAAAATTACTTTCAAAGTGTTACCGCAGAAGAAATATTTCCCTTATATCCATCCCTGATGTGTATGCTTCTGAAGAGCCTATTTTTTTCAATCCTATCAATCCCCTGATTGAATGCGGGAGAAACGAACCTTGTTTCAATGAAATGAACGATTTCTGTGAGTGATATTTTTCAATAACATTCTCCCTATCCAATTTATTTAAAGATTTTTTCAATGAAAACTAGAGAAAATTAAAAAATCAACTAACTGAATGAAAATGCAGTTAGATATTACAAATAAATCACATTTTTCATTTTTCAATTTTCATTGAGAATGTTCCCCTTTTCACCCCATCATTCAACCCTTTGGCCGCTTGCAACCATTATGCCAAAAAATAGGAAAGTTCATCATGAAATGTTCATAAAAAAATGGCATAATGTACTGAATTTTCTATATGAAAGCCACGTGGGGACAGCTTAAATTTTCCATTATTTTCATCAGAACTTTTAAATCTTTCATTCCTCAAATCTGTCATCATCTCCCGGTCTATTACTATATGCATTTCGTGACAGTTTGTTGACGAGCCTTTTTGGGAATGCAGTGGCTTATTCATTGCTAACCCTAGAATAATCTATGACCAGAAACCTCATAAAAACATATTCTCACCCGACCATACGCTCATTATTTAGCATACATATTGTGAATCGTAACGCAATCATCATCTGTATTCATTCGGTTTTTCGGTCAACCGCCGACGCAATCAAATTTCAATTTCGGAATCAGCAAAAACGGTCATGCCGAGCGAATTACATCTGGGAACGATAACGTTGAACGTTCGCCATTCTGTGCCTAATTATCATCGGACTAATTACATTCGGATGCACCCTGTCTTCGATGACAATTCCCTCAATTTATCAGCTCTCGGAGATGAATGGATTGCTCTCAATGGGAATTGGGGATGACGGTCGCTGTCGTCGGCGTGAATAAAATATTGGACGCAGCATGAAGATATTTTTAAAAAGGGTGGTATTTAACTGTCTACCAAAGAACCCCGCACCATTCCTATTAATCCAGTAACGACAGACAAACTCGAGCAAAAAGTGAAGAATGAATTGTAGCTCTCTGAAACTCGGCACATGACATCTCGACATCATGTATTATTAGAAAAAAAAATATTTACCAAAAAATCAGGGGTGGAACCTAAAAAAATTTTCAGTTAAAAATATATATATTTTTTTGTTATTATTTCAGAAAATATAAGATTTATCAAAAATACTATATATATGTGCAATAACAACAATAACATCAATGAAATACTCATTGAAGACGAAAATTATTTATGGAAACTGACAGCTATGTATGTTGCCGTGGATTGTTTCTAAGCCGCCTATGTTCAAAAATTGTAATAAGCATTTTTTCTGGATAAAAACATCGGAAAACATATTGTGCCGTACGTCGTTGCATTCGCAATGAAAAATGCTATGTCATACAGGGTGTACATTTTTTTCGTGCCATATAAAAAACAAAGTTGATGATGGTTTCTTTCAAACAAAACGTTGTACGGAGATTTTGTGGACGCCATTTTGTAGAGGTAAAAAAGTGGCAATGAGAAAGTGCCTTTGGTTTTTTCGAAACTTTTCAAATAACTTCAGAAAAAAATAAAAACCAAATCGCCAAATTTCGGTTTTTTCCGAATATCTCCGGAAGTAAACAACATTTTTGGGATTTCTCAACATCTATTCATTGGCCCTTTAATTGCGCAACTTTTTGCCCATTTGACCTATCGTGTAACTTTTATGGTTACCAAGATACCCATGCTGTTCATCCTTATCTTGGGCACACTGTATATATATATTTAATATATAATATATAATATAAGATAATTCAATTCTCCACAAGAATGATTTTCAGTAATACCTCATGAAATACGCTCGTTTTCTGAGAAAACGTGGTTTAACGCCAACGTCACATTTCATACTCGCGCTAACTCGCCACTGCAAGTTCAGGCAGGGCCGAAAATTAGATTTGTTATAACTTTGCTAAAAAATCTGAAGGCTTCTATTTCCTCATGCAAATATATATAACATGTATGAGTACCTAAAATGTGTTTTTCCCACTTTACATAACCCTTCTACGATATTTACGGAGGATCCGAAAGTCATGGATATTTTAGTTGATATGAAATAATTATACTGGAGCAGGAATCAGTACCCTCTTTGGACCATATGCAACGATTTAAGGCTATTGAGACAAGTCTCACTTATACATGCCAAAGAAAAAACAGGGTTTTACTCCTGCCTCAGTTTTCAACTCACCCATAATCCCGGCAGTTTCTTCAGTAAATGTTGAAAATAATCGGTCATACACATACTACATGAAAAATGAAGTATGTGATTTCAAGCTTGAGGTTTGCACTTCACAAGTGTTATTAATATATATATATATATATATATATATATATATATATATATATATATATATATATATAAATATATATATATATATTTATATATTTTCAAAAATATTTGGGTAGCAGTCAATTTTTTTAAAATATTTTTCTAGCTGTATGAAAATATCAAATTATTATCTTATGAATAGCTTGACCAAATATATCAGATTTGTATTTCAATGAGAATGGCAAAATTTTCTCATTTTCTCCACACCAGTGAGCACTAAATTAAAAAAATTGGATTTTGTCAAAACCCTGGCTGTTACATTGGTTCGTATCTAACAGTTATATCAGAATTCCACGACCATTGTGATGACATGACACTCCAGAAACTTGGTTTTTTCCAGATTATAATCAAGTTTCGATGATAATCGTGCCAGAGCATTTCACTTCGCAAACGTTCGTGTACGATTATCATCGAAACTTGATTATAATCGGAAAAACACGATATTTTTGGATTTCTCCATCATCGCAATAATCGTGGAATTCTGATATAACTGTTAGATACGAACCAATGTAACAGCAAGGGTTCTGACAAAATTCAATTTTTTTAATTTAGAGAAAATGAGAAAGTTTTGTTATTATCATTGAAAGACAAATATTTCACTATGGTCAAGCTATTCATAAGAAAATGATTTGATATTTTTATAAAGCAAAGAAAATATTTTTAAAAAATTGCTTTTTTCAATTTTCTCACATTATTTCGTCAAACTTTGTATATGTGTATAAAATTGAATTCTAAGCAACTTTTTCAAATTATTTTTTTCGATATCTTGCCATTTTACTCGAGTTTTTGCCTATTCATAGTAATTTTTTCAATTTTTTCAATTAACATGTGTCAAAATCGATTTTTAGGTTATCGGACATGCACAAACTTTTCCCAAGAATCTTTTTTCGAATACTGTAATAATAAACTTTTTTTATGGTACATACTTTTTGGCGGTCACTGTATACACATTGGTTAAGGTAGATATTTGATTAAATCGTCGTTTTTCCCGTCATAGAAAAAAATAGTGTATTTATTATACACGACAAAAAGATTAGATTTTATCTCGAGCTCGAAATAGTACTTTGTTCCCTTGTATAATAAATAACTATTAGTGATATTCTTTAGTGTTCATAGTTTCAGAATAAGTCAACTTGAAATGGCGCCAGAAGTCAAAAGATCCATGACAAAGCGTATTTGCTCATTGCGTAAATTCTGAATGTATTATCAATAGTACCGAAGACAAAGTTTCTCTACATTATTTTCCATAAAAAAAAGGGTTATGCAAAACATGGCAATGTCGTCGTGATAAAAATGTCTGATTTCAGCTTTCGACATCTCGATTACTTCATTCAAATTTGAATGAGACGGAAATTAAACACTATGGTCTCTTATGAAATTTAGCAGCTCATCACCATAATAGCCGTTTTCGATTGGCGTTTGGTTCTGGTAGCGGTTGACATAAAAATGACAGTGGTTTACTTTCTGGTACTGTATGACGTCATCATGAATAATGAAACTAATGTGTTGTTTGATTACCGCAACCGCTAACCATTGACTACGACTATGACGTCATTAACAGTACCAGAAAGTAAACCACTGTCATTTTTATGTCAACCGCTACCAGAACCAAACGCCAATCGAAAACGGCTTATAATGTTTTGCGCCTAAATTTTCAGCGCCACCTGGCGGGAACGCATTTCGCGAATGGCGTACTTCCTGCGTTTTCTGATGTACGAACACCGGCAACATTATTGTCCTATTTTGCAATACTGTCATCCTGTTATGAATCTGACTACATTTCTGTAATGTTCATGCTTAAGAATAATCACTTGGTTTCTTGTAATATCAGTTATTCCTATTTAACATCGCATCTTTGAATTCCAGAGACTATTATTTAACGTCAGCCGGCTGGATAGGACACAAAAACACGCAAGTGTCCGTCGTATGGATAAACCGAGCTCAAAATCTTAGTATCGTGTCAGCCTGTCTCGCCCCCAACTGGACATGCATCGAGGTTAGTAATACAATTTCTTTTTCATCAAAGAATACATACATACAAATTGTAAAACAAATTGTAAAAATAGGTGACAGAGTGAGTGAAGAAAAAATCGTATTGTGTGGTGTACCTCAGGGAACAGTGTTGGGACCAATATTATTCAATATATACCTCAACAATCTTTCTCTCTTGAATACCTACTTCAAAATTATCAGCTATGCTGATGATACGGTCTTGATCTACAAAGATGATGACTGGTTTAACCTGAAATTTAAATTAGAACAGGACTTGAGTCAGATAAAGTTGTCGTTCGATTATAGGCTATTATCAATAAACTTTGAGAAAACAATCTACTTACCTTTCAGTAGCTACGATATAGCCCTACCTACATACCAAATTGCTCTCTCCGATATGGCCATCATAAGGAATGTCAAAAAAATTAAATACCTAGGTATAATCCTAGATGGAAGCACCACATTCATTACCTGGTGAAAAAATTACGATGCATTCTGTATAAATTCAAAAATATAACCAGTATTCTCAATTTTGAACAAAAAATAATGATATACAAAAGTTTAGTTGAATCACATATAAATTATGGCAACATTGGCTGGGGTGGAGTTTCCAAAACCCACCTACATTCCCTAGAGGTGATGCAAATTAAAACGCTTTCTCAGATCTATTCTGCATAGAGACTATACCTACCCAAGTGACCTCCTATACGAAGAAACGAAGATATTCGATCCAAGACAGCTGTTCTTTATTAGTATAACCACAGCCCAATATACACACAGACATGAATTGACTATTTTGGACCATAAACATAACACCCGACACAAAAAAACTATAGTGATACCAGTCATGCACAAAGCAATAGGTCAAAAAATTATCGGTAAAAAAACCTCACTAACCAATTTTGAATCGAATCCGACCATAATCACAAATCTTTTCCGCCATCTTGAAGCCGCCATTTTGAATTCATGAAATTTGATAAAAAAATCATAATCTCTGACTCCGAAAACCCTTATATACCAATTTTGAATGGAATCGGACCATTGTCACAAATCTCGTCCGCCATCTCAAAGTCGCCATTTTTTTTTATAATAAAAAAATTGTCATAATACATTGTCACCGGAACTATGAACACCTGCCAAATTTCAAATCATTCGGACGTCCGGAAATGGGTGAAAATCACTCCCTAAGGAGTCAGTTACAAACATACAAACAAACATGCAAACAAACATTCAAACATACAAGTGAAGCTAATATAAAACGTGTAAAAAGTCACTATCATGTCAAATACTTAGAGGACTACAAGTTAGGATACAACTATATCCAAAAAAGTCAACTCATTTCGAAGAAAAAAAATAAAAAACGTGCTGTTCTAAGTCACCTGTTGATTTTGAACACTTGGGATACGTTATTAATTTACATGCTTGTCTTCAAGAAACGCGTTTAAGTTCTTTTTCTATATTATCTATCAAATATATCGAAAACGGGAACAAAATTGAATAATTTGTGTGGATTAGGCTAATTAAATGATAGTGCACAATAATGCAGATGTGATTTTAATATCTCATCAATATAAACTGAACAAAGATATTTGTAGAATGCAACAAAACAAAAAAAACTCAAAGAAAAAAAAAATATTAATGATCGAAAACAAATTTTATGAGAGCTATTTCGCCAAAAACCATGCCTCCTCCATATTCTCTAGCCTTGAAGTGTTTCTTCTGAGAAGTCGCGATATTTGCGACTTCCCAAACGCTTTTTATATTTGTCCCAAGTCACCCTGAAAAAGAACAAAACAAAATAAAGATACTAATTCCAAAAAAATATAAAAAAGTTAAGTTAAGTAAAATATGGCAAAGAAGTTGAATCACGCCGACACTCAACGTTAACAAATATGACAACCTTTATGGATAACTACCCTACTACCGAAGCCCTCTAGTATAAAAATTTCGGTTTCACTTTCAACCGATAGATGGTAGAACATAATGTCTAATGTTGTGTAATTTTTCCCAATTCACACCAATATCCCAAGCAACCCAATTCTACGGCATCGGTTTTTTCTCCATGCTTGTACAACGAACCGTTCAAAAGTTAGCATGCATGGAGGAGGGACAATAAAAAGCCACACTAAATAGTCAACTCTACCTCCGCCATTATTTTATCGATTTTGATTTTTGAAATAGAATTATATC
Source organism: Chrysolina haemoptera (assembly GCA_958298965.1). NCBI lineage: Eukaryota > Metazoa > Arthropoda > Insecta > Coleoptera > Chrysomelidae > Chrysolina > Chrysolina haemoptera. The sequence goes on along the minus strand of OY282592.1, from coordinate 6,448,198 downwards.
GCATATTTTAGGCTTTTTTGTAAAAGAAGAAAAAATTTTCTTTTGAAAACGAAAGTATATGTTACTCTCAGTTGAACCGGTAAAAAAATTATCAATCATTTTATCAAAATAATCGATATTGCATCTTTGTAGCGACATTCCCTATTTTAAACTGGTATCATGTTATGACTGAATTTTCTATGAATTACTTTGAATTATCGACCACAAAACTGACATTTATGAATCTGCAATATGTTTGATAGGATGAATAGTTAATTGGTTACATGTATCATGTAATAGTATCAATGTTTCATAAAAAGGGCCCCAAACAAAATCTGGACAACAATATTGTAATCAACCAAATACACACAAGACGATTTGGTCTTCACAAACTTTACTTTAAATCATAACATGTTTTTCAAGTGAATATTGTAACACTGTATGTACTGATGTTCGATACAGACATGGGAGTATGGCTTTTCTCTACGGCTATTGTATTCTACAATGATAACATATTAATTATTAGTTGAAGAATAAAGATGATTCCAAAACACCGTGGATCCTAACTCATTATTCATCGGCACTCGGCCAATCAAAGAGTCAGAATTTTCAGGATCCAGCAAATGTACCAAACAAATTTCTAAAGAAGGCTTTGCTTCATTGGACTTGTCACGACTTGGCATCCGCGAATGTCAGATTGATTGTTTTCTATCTTAGTTTTAACTTTAGCTCCTAATGAAATCTTCTTGAAACGAAGGTATTTCGAATAATATTTATCTGAACATTCTATACAATCTCGGTTTTTGGTCAAACAGAGTTTGTTTAGTCATATTTCATGCACAAATTACCTGTGTGGTCCAGTGGTATGGACCTGCGAAAAAGTTAAAGGTTGTTTTAAGAGCGTGAGTTCGAATCCTACTAGTGGGAGTTTTTTTTATTTTTTTCCCCAAGCATTTAGTTATTCATGTATAATTGTTATTCTTCCTCATATTGCCATGTAATTTATACTACTTAAGTACCACAAACTGAGCTTTCGTCAAAAATTTATAAATTTTCGTGTAGTCGTAGAGAAAGTATAGTCTTCTACTCGAGTTTAATGAGCATTATATACGCTCGTTGACGAATATACTATTATATATGTTGTTTTTGTAGTTGTTTTTTATTCTTGCACTTGCCAGTCTGAATAAATCTTCTAAACCGTCAACTCGACTTTATTTTCATATTATTATTTATTGCAAAACTGACAAGTCAACTTCAAACAAATATCAAATATGACAAATCATGATTTAATAAATTTGCAGGCATTGACAACTGCTAACAACCTATCGTTTTACTAGCGTCGCCACCTTGCGAGAAAAAGTTGAATTTATTTTCTCGGCTAGCCGTAGAAAAGGTAACTTCTCCCCTCCGTAGAGCAGGTAAAATCCAACTTTCTCACAGTGTAGGATGAAAACATTATTTCCTGTACAAATGCGGAAGTTATTATTTTCCTGCGTTAATTTTTTCTATAACACACACCCTCCTAAACCACCAATGTATCCTCCCGACTCTAACGTCCTGACAGCACGAATGATCTTCCTGTGCGCTTTTTCAGACGCACGCCGAGAGGGCGCTCGAGAAGGCCTGGCTCGAGATCCAGGAACATCCGATGTTCTCTCCGGACGGCGACAGCTTCCTGATGCTGGCTCCGGTCCAGGAGGGCAGTCGCGAGACCTACACCCACATCAAGCACGTGACCGTCACGCAACAACACATCGCCGTCCTCAGCCACGGCAGGCACGAGGTCACCAAGATTATTTCCTGGGATACCGTTAACCATCTCATGTGAGTTAACTGATATATGTATATATGTAATTTCTAAAAAAAAAAAGTAATACATGAAAATATTCATCACCCGTTGCAGACACTACGGATTTGGACGTACGGAAATTATTCGAACGGTGTTTGTCCGTGACATGTTTGCACACGCTCCGTCTTCTCATTGAACGTCTAGTTAGTTTTCTTTCGATCAACGTGAAGAGAAGTGCACCGACGTAGACTCTGCCTTACGACTGACCAGCGTATGGTGTGCAAGCGCGCATCAAATCATGTAGGGCGCTATGAAAACTACGAATTTGGACGTACGATATAAAGTCGTACGTCCACATTCCAATAGTGGCGCGAAGAAATGAATTGCCTATTGCACACGCTTCGTTCACGGCACGATCGCCGTAGCAGCCGTGCTTTGCCCCTGGAAACACACGATTTCCGAATCGTACAAACCCAACAGTGGCCTATGTGAGTGAATGTGTGCTTTTACACCAGAACGCTCGTTGCAGACGCTACTGATTTGGACATACGATATAAAGTCGTACGTCCACATTCCAATAGTGGTGCGAAGAAATGAATTGCCTATTGCACACGCTTCGTTCACGGCACGATCGCCGTAGCAGCCGTGCTTTGCCCCTGGAAACACACGATTTCCGAATCGTACAAACCCAACAGTGGCCTATGTGAGTGAATGTGTGCTTTTACACCAGAACGCTCGTTGCAGACGCTACTGATTCGGACGTACGATATAAAGTCGTACGTCCACATTCCAATAGTGGCGCGAAGAAATGAATTGCCTATTGCACACGCTTCGTTCACGGCACGATCGCCGTAGCAGCCGTGCTTTGCCACTGGAAACACACGATTTCCAAATCGTACAAACTCAACAGTGGCCTATGTGAGTGAATGTGTGCTTTTACACTAAAACGCTCGTTGCAGACGCTACTGATTTGGACGTACGATATAAAGTCGTACGTCCACATTCCAATAGTGGCGCGAAGAAATAAATTGCCTATTGCACACGTTCACGGCACACGTTCACGGCACGGTCGCCGTGAAGCAGCCGTGCTTTGCCACTGGAAACGCACGATTTCCGAATCGTACAAACTCAACAGTGGCCTACGTGAGTGAATGCGGCTTGCACACTATACGGTTGTCAGTCGTACGGCAGATTCTAAGTTGGTTGTAGCTACTGAGTCGACAGATCGTAATAATTAAAAATTACTTTTATTTGATATGGTTGAGATAGACAGTGAAATATATATTATGGGATAAAATAATTGAAAAATTCATTATCATATTTCCATAACTCTTCAAACAGCGTAGGGGAGGGTGAGCCACAATGGAAAACGGGGCACAGTGGAAAGAAAAGTCTAGTGCAACGGAATTCTGGTAGTAAGCGCTGCGGGCCACTCCCAATAAAGCTTGCTCATAATTCATCGTGCCCTTCTCACCAGTAGCGTGCCAGACTTGATGAAGTGAGGTACCGTTTTTCGCCATGAAAGTAAAAATTTTCCGTCAATGGATTTTCGCCTCCAGATAAGAGTAATTTTTTTATTCAATCGGCTCTTATGGCATTTCATCGCACATTAAAATCCTTCTGTGGTTCAGAGCACTAAAAGACAAAATGGTGTCATCTCAGTCATGGTTGAGTTTGGGAATTTGAACATTGGCTAAACGTAAAAGGATTTCGTGTTTGTGCCTTAATGAGATCAATATTGAACTTAGTTTACATTTCACATACCGCTTTTTATCTATATGCCTTTTCTCAACATTTTAAATTAAAAGAATAAGGTTTTTTGTGAATTTTGTCGTGTCTTTTTTAGCTGTTTCAAGGTGCCCCTGGCATGTGGTACAATGACACAAAATAAATATTTTGAAAGATTCCACTCACGGTCACATATGATTTCTATCATAATGGTTGATTTTTTTTCATGGCTTAGGTCCTAAGATCAAAGGAAAAAATCGAAATGTTGAAAAAAAATTCTGATAGGGAGCTATTAGCAAATACAACTTTTTTATTCCATCGTGGCCCCCCTCCCTTATAGAATGCGCCAATCTCGCACCTCATTTAATTTATTGAATGAACCCAGTGAACCCGATTATGTATCCTTTTCTTTCTACGGCGGTGTGATACACGGCGACCGTGCCGTGAACGAAGCGTGTACGACTTTTTATCGTACGTCCATCTGCGGTACGGTGTAGCTTGGGGCGGGGCAATAAAAACACATACCGAATCAATGGAAGTGAAAATTGTCAAGCTGTGTGCACGTTCGAATGTAATTGGATAAAGAAAAGGTTTGCATTTCGTGCAGAAATTTATTTCTAAAATAATAGCAAAGCGCTTTCGACTATAAAGTCATCATCAGTGCGTACTCGTCAGGTGTACAAGAGCCAGACCATAAAAATATCATGTGTCCAGAGAACCATGTAAATATTTAAAACCAGGACATCATATGAATAACATTTCGAAAAATCCTTATTCCAGGATTAACCTAGATAAAAGTTTCAACAGACAGAGTAACACATGTCTGCTGAAGCTTAGTCTAATGTCTAACTGACAAGAACACTTTCTGAGTTTAGTTTTGAGACATTTCTATTTTACTTTCAAATGTTTTTCAAGGTTTTCATTCCCAAATTTTCAAATAATAATTCCGTCCTATTTTCATAAAACGTCTGAATATTATTCCAAAACGTCCAATTGAAAAACGAAAGGAATCGCCGTAATAGCTGAGATGAAATATTAACCACTGTTTAATGACTGACAGATGGGAAAAAGCAAATGTTTGCTTTGTACGTTGGATATTCTTGGATAAACTAATTAGTGCTGTCAATAATTCACACCTCGATATTCAAAGGAAACTGTTTCAAATCAACGTCAAAAGTGTTTGCCTTGTAAGTCGCAGTCTAGTTGTCTGTTGTGAGTTAGTGAGGGTTTGCCACTGCTTTCCAAGGGATTGTTTGTTAACAGGAATTAGTCATCAATCAGTATTTCGGCTCACAGATACCTCGAGCATCGTTTGTTATTGGGGTTATATTTTAAATTCTCGTTCCCAAATTTATTAATATAATTGTACTCAGTATTCTTGAAATAATAATTATAATTATATTGATAGAGATCGTTGGTATACGTTGTGCCGTGTCCTATCACGAAGTATCCGAATATACAATGTTCCACAAGCCGGTACAGTAATCACTTGCAATAGTGTCCTCTGCAATGAGAGGCATTGCACGAGAATTTGTTGGATTTAATTCAATACCCGTCATGGAATTAGCCAGGAGAGTACTAGCTATAAAACCCTTCAGGTAAACTGTAGGGTAGACGGAAGTAAAAAGAGTAAAATATCGGACGGTAACAACACACTATCGTCAATTAGCTATCTCCAAGAAGAACTCTGAATTTTGTGCTCAAATAACTGAATAAGAAAATTCATAAACTTTTTCAATGGATTTCTGAAAAAACACTAAATATTATCTCATTTTTGTTCACGTCTTTTAGAAAAAATCAAAATACCAAATTAGAGTTGGCGCATTCACCAATGTATACTACTTACAAGTTCCATCAGTAATAGTTATTTATGGTACTAGTGTGTTATGTTGAAAATAAGTCACGCGAGAAAGATTTATACCACGAGGCCGTCTAAAATGACTTAGGAAACATAACACATGAGTGGCATACAATGTTTTATCCAACACATGACAGTTATGACCCATTATTAATGTCATTTTAGACATTAATAATGACAATCATAACTGTCATGTGTTGGATAATAGTTATTTATGGTACTAGTGTGTTAGGTTGAAAATAAGTCACGCGAGAAAGATTTATAGAGGCCGAGTGGTATAAATTCTAAAGTGACTTAGGAAACATAACACATGAGTGGCATACAATGTTTTATCCAACATATGACAGTTATGACCCATTATTAATGTCATTTTAGACAAGCAAACTATCAAATAACACACTAGTGAGTTATAATCCTTAACTCACTAGTGACTTATGGATTATAACTCACTAGTGTGTTATTTGATAGTTTGTCTAAATGCCATTAATAATGACAATCATAACTGTCATGTGTTGGATACTAGTTATTTATGGTACTAGTGTGTTATGTTGAAAATAAGTCACGCGAGAAAGATTTATACAGGCCGAGTGGTATAAATTCTAAAGTGACTTAGGAAGCATAACACATGAGTGGCATACAATGTTTTATCCAACACATGACAGTTATGACCCATTATTAATGTCATTTTAGACAAGTAAACTATCAAATAACACACTAGTGAGTTATAATCCATAACTCACTAGTGACTTAGTTGACTTAGTTGATAGTTTACTTCTCTAAAATGACATTAATAATGACAGTCATAACTGTCATGTGTTGGATAAATGTTATTAAAGTAATAGAATATAAAAAGTCTTTCACGTGGGATTTGTTTGAAAGATCAGTTACTCACGAATAATTTACGATTTTTTTTTCGATTGGTGCACTTTGAAATCATAAATACTGGTATTATAATTACAAATAATAGAAGTAAGAACTTATAATGTAAAATGGTTGAATTCGTGATGTGACATCAGTATACCTTTCGTTAATGTTTGAATAAAAGTTTTGCATTTGTTTGTAATATTTCATTTGACGTTACAAGGTACTCCTGTCAGATCAATAATCATGAAATTGTCATTTAGACTTCACGGTTGTTGATGTATGTAGCCATGGTAAGTTTAAAAACCGCGCTTTTTGAAAGTTCTATTTGCACACGCCTGTCTGTGCTTTAAATAGGTAAAATTGGCACCAATTGAAAAAATTAAATTTATTCCTGCGCCAAAAGCTAGATTCAGTCCTTCGCCAAATTTTATGACTTTTATGTTTCTCACTATAAAAACTTCGAAGTATTTACTAGAGAAAAATCATAATACCACGACATAGATTGTAGCATTTTGAAGAACAACACATACAGTTTGGTAATTCTGAATACGATTTTTTGTATAATAAACTGTGGAAACTTCTGACTTTTTTCGTGAAGTTTTCATCAACATCGGTAGCTTTGTAGCTACCGACGAAAAGCTGGAATCTTCTATCATCCACGTCTACTGATTTTTTTTGGGAAGTAAACCTTTGGATGTCAAACAAACTTCGTAAAAATTACCTACCAGTCAGCCTTCAAAAATATAAGCTTCTAGTACCATCCAGAATCACATATATAAGTTTCAAGTTTCATAAAAAACTTTTCAAAAAGCTTTTCAAAGCTTCTGCCACCACGTTACATACAGGGTGTATCCTAAATTTCAGGTGGTGATTCCTTGACACATTTTATGAAAAAAAGTTTATATGAACTGTCCTAACTTGCTTCGTTTCCGGGTAACAGGGTGTCTAAATGTTTAATGAAAAATATGTTTTTCATAAATTACTCAAAATTTTTTTCGTCGATTTTAATTATACTTCGTGTATGTGCTAGTAGTAACAAGGGGCATCTTTTCACGAAATGAGCTTTTGAATTTTAATTCTAGTAACGTCGCAGTTGACACGACGAAGCAAGTTAAGATACACGTTCATATGAACATTTGTTCATAAAATATGACAAGGAATCACCTCCCGAAATTATTGACATTATTTAAGATACACCCTGTATATAATAACTTATTTTGACATATCAAAACGGCAGCTTTCCTGAAATAGGCCAAGCTGTAGATAAAAATAAGAAAAACTACAACTTACAATTGTTTCACAGTTAATGGAACTTATGAAATTATAAAACCTACAAAACAGTGTTTTAAGCGACAGGATCCTAACCTAACCTAACCTAACCTAACCTACAAAACAGTGTTTTAAGCGACAGAATCTGTGCATTTTCCACTGAGAAAATCCGGGAAAACCTCGAAAAAAAGACCATTTTTCAAAAATTCATATTTTGTATGATTCTGAAGCTGAACAAACAATATTGTGGAAGCTGATAGATAATAACACGTGGTTCAACTGTGTGCAAGATGTTTTCTGTCCGATGTGTAGTTTTTGAACAAACGCGTCATAAAAAATTTAAGGGCACATCTTGCAAGATGTGCCGATTCAAGAGAAACCGTCATATTCGAATTATGTTGAATGTATGTGGAAGAAGATATCAATATCTATAATTTGTATATTTTGGATTTCCTAAGAGGTGGAAAATGTGTTAAAAATGTCACTGAAAGTTGCTCCAAACGCTTGAAAGTGCGTTTGTGGTAGAACCGAGGAGCGGAGGTAGGGGAATTGCATTATTCAAATCGCCGCGCGGTTATACTCTCCTCTCCTCGGTAGTTCCCTCACTACTGCTACTCGACTATGTCATGAACACACTTTCAAGTGTTTAGAGCAACTTTCGGTTGCAGTTTTAACACATGTCCCACATGTCAGTTGAAAATTCAAAATATACAAATTGTAGGGTTTGAACAGATGCCGTTCACAGAATTGGAAGATGATGATTATCCTTAAATCTACGTATTTTGCAAGATAAACACTTGAGTTGTTTATAACGCGATTGTGCAAAAACTTTACATCGGACAGAACTTGACCATCTTGCGCACAGTTGAACCACATGTCATTATCTATCAGTTACCGAAATATTGTTTGTCCAGTTCCAGATTTATAAAAATTGTGAATCTTTGAAAAATGGTCTCTTTTTTGAAGTTTTTCCGGATTTTCTCAGACGAACATGCACCGATCCGGTCGTACAAAAAACCATTTTCTATAGGTTTAATGATTTTCTACAAAAGTTCTACTGACTGTAAAACAATTACTTCAATAGTTTTGGGAACCGAGGTAGCACCTCATGTTGGCTAAATCTTGTTTTCATTTTAGTTCGAAAATATGAATAGGACAAACTTTAGTCGCTCAAGATAACCTCTTGGGAGGTTGAAAAGGGGAACATTCTCCATGAAAATTGAAAAATTAAAAATGTGATTTATTTGTAATATCTAACAGAAAATAACTACTTCCCCGGCACAAGCCACGCTGGACATTAAACTACATCTGATAGATATTTTGAAAAAACTCTAACTGAAAAGGAAAGAAAAAATCTGAAAGTGAAAATTCGCATTTTTATTCAGATATATGATTTTTTTTTTATAATTCTCTCTAGTTTTCATTGAAAAAATCATTAAATAAATCACATTTTTCATTTTTCAATTTTCATGGAGAATGTTCCCCTTTTCAACTTTTTTTCATATTGGGCCAATATGGATATATTGTAAATGTAAAAATAATATTGAACCAATATGGATGCATATTGGAAAAACAATATTTCATTGAAAATTTCACACCTCACTCTTTCAGCCAATCAAAAAATTGGTTTTTATTTAGTTGCCATGGCAACCCAAAAAATTTCCGGAAATTTTTATCCTCCTGGGTACCCTAGGCGAAATTAATAAGTGGAAATTTTTCTGTCAAATATTTGACATGTGATAGTTAACATTTTGCTTTTATGTACAAATGGAATGTTATTTTTCATATGAAAGGAGATAATATTTCATAATTATATATTCACTAAATATTTCGAATGTGTCTGAAAATATTTTGAGAACTTGCATTTCAATCGGTAAAAAATGTATATCGATCAAATCTATCTATGCTTGACTTGATGAACTTAATATTTGAAACAATTTTATTCAACTTATCTTTTCGTGAATACTCGGCTGAAATTTTCAAGAATTCCTTTCCACAGCACTTCCCAATAGATAATCCGCATGGACCAGTCAAAACTATTTTAGTTTTGCGTGATGTGCAATGTAATTTTAGGTTGAAAATGTCGCAAAATGAATTTTCCTTTCTCACATACAAACACCGCCACTAATACCAACGCGTAACTGTCATTATATCAACAAAAACCATTCATGGCCCACTGATGTTACAACTTGTTTTCTCTCAGAATAATCTACAAGTCTGTTGAATTAACCATTAATTTAATATATTTTGGTGTGAAATTTTCTTACCGAATCCCCCGCGTGCTTGAATTAATTGCTGGAAATTTATCTCGTACATGAATTTTTTAAGAAAATCACCCTCGTCGCTGCGCGACTCGGGTAATTTCAAAAATTCATGTACTCGAAAAATTTCCGGCAATAATTCAAGCACTAGGGAGATTATAAGTGATAATATTGGTGGAATATTGGCTCAATCTGTTCTGAATGTATATTGATTTATAAAATATCGGGTCAATATTGGTTCACAGCCACAAACCTCAAAAATGGACAGTTTTCGAGATATGGAGCTTTGAAAATGGATTTTTTCCATTTTTTGGGGTATTTGCTCATCCATCGGAGAGCTATCATTTCTTGTTGGGATGGAAATTCAATAATCGATGCCTAGAACCCGACTGAGAAATGGTCTTCCTCAGTTATATTAGGCACCGTTTTCGAAAATTTTTCATACACTGCTCCACAGTGCCTATGCAATGAGGTACAAATTTCAAGATCTTCCATACACCTTTCCATGCTCAGGATGACGCTGGAATAATTTATATTTTCGAAAAATGTCATATTTAGGGTATTTTTTTAAAGAGAGACCGTCATATTTGATTCCAAATATTTCTAATATCCAATAGTATTGTCGCAACTCAATACTCGCTTGGCTTTATACGAGAGGGTTTTTTAAGCTGTATTCACCCAACCCACATTCATCCAAATAATGAAAGAACTCATTTTGTAAAATTATAAATATTTATTGAAATAAACAACACAAGAAATGAACAAGGCTGCCTAAAACAGGAGAATTAATAAATTGACATTTTTGAATGATTGAGACAAATAAAAAAAGATGAAAATAAATGTAACCAAACTTACAATAAACTGCTAACCAGCAGGGCCACAGATGGGGAGATGTACTGCATTTTTTTATACTCTCTGGTAACTGATAATTTAAAGAGTGATCTATCATATATCAATACTAATGCAATAATGACTGCTAATCTGAATTGTGAATGCCATGCATCCTGACCTTTACCAATATTTATATAGAATATTATGCTTGGGTTGCATTTCTGTTCGGTCACCGTACCGAGACAAAATGCTTATTGCATATTTCCTTGCAAGTTTGTAACTTATGAGCTGATTTATATTTCCATATCCTGTAATTGTATCGATTTACATGTCTATGAACTTGAATGATTAAATTATGGAATTGTGAATACTGAGTGTTTTAATTCTTGAATATTGGAGTTGATGTTCATGGATCTTCAAACTAGGCATTTGCCTAAATGGAATTTAATTATTTCAAGATGTTTTTATGTATTTGACAGTATCGAATATGTTTTCCAAAATGTTCATAACGACGCTCAGCGAGCTGTAATGGGTGAAAACAGAGAAATCTTAATCATATATCCTCAGAGATAACAATTGTGATCACTATTAATGTCATCCACATATGATATGTCATTTATTTTTCACAAATCTCAATAATCTGACAATGGGGTGCCAAGATAGTTTCCTCAGAATGGCTCGAAATGGATGATATCTTCTCACAACCAAACGAATCCGTGAAAATGTCTGCATCTTTGACCACGTGGCAATGCAACACAGCGCACACCGTTCACGTCGATTATCCCTTCCTCGAGCTAGTCGAGGAGAAATTGTAATGCTCTCTCAACATATAGCAAGCTATTCTTTAGGCTCTCATACAACCACCATACCCAAGATGAAAACTTTCCGATACTGTATGTATATCAAACATTTGAACAGAATGGTAAACTTATATAAGCGAAAATTCAATCTTATTGAAATATTCAATTCTTCACTTAGCTCGTTTAAAACGAAAATTAAATATTTTATTGAATCTAACTGATAAGATCATGTTCATATTTACTTGTTTGCATATATAATGTACTTAAAACTTTTAGGAGACGTACACTCTGTACACATTACTGTTTTCGTTGTTATCCTATATGATTGCGACAAATAAATTAATAAAATGTCTCAGTATCATTTGATGTTTGCAAATAAAGCAAATGAGTACTTACTCATTTCAACATTGAAACATGAAACGGTGAACATGAAACGGAAAACATGGAACATGAAAAATTAAACATGAAAAATTAAACATGAAACGGAAAACATGAAATGGGAAACATGAAACGGGAAACATGAAAAGGTAAGCGTGAAAACGGCAACAAAATTCTGTGCATCCATACACATCGATATACAGGACAACATCTGTCGGGACCGGTGGTTTGTAAGTAAAAATAATTTTTTCGTCGACCTCTACATAAAATGATATTTTACGTACTAATTTACGGACGAAAAATCGACTATTTTTGAAGGCAAGTACTTTCCGTCCACAAACACTTTTCGTCCCCTGTGGTCACTATGCCGTATCATAGTGACCACAGCGGACGAAAAGCGTTTGCGGACGAAGAGTGTTTGTAGACGAAAAGTGTCTGTGGACGAAAAATACTTGCCTAAATAAACAGTCGATTGTCGATTCGAAAATCGGAAATTAGTAGGTAAGTTGTAGAGGTCGACGAAAAAATGTAATATGCACCTCGGCGAAATACTGTCTATTGTCTCGGCTGCGCCTCAGCTATCAATTTGCAGGCTCGACTATAATAGGCAGTTTTTCGTCCTTGGTACATAAATAACTATTATAAATAAAGTTTAGTTGTATTTTTAGGTTAAATTACAGCCTAAAAATAGTATGGGTAAGAAATAACCATGTAATTATATTATATGACGCGACTGTAAAATAGGCAGTAGTTGGTCGTCAATGAGATCCTGAGTCCAGGGCCCGTAATGAGATCCTGGGTCCAGGGCCCGCAATGAGATCCTGTGTCCAGGGCCCGTAATGAGATCCTTGTTCCAGAGACCGAAATCGAATGTGGGGGCCATGAAAACCCCGTTTATCTGAATCGGCCCTAAAGGTTCACGCGCACTTAGCCGAAGCGTCGCGAGCCGAAGCGGCGCGAGACGAAGCGTCATTCAGCTGATGTCCGCGCACTGGGGCGAAGCGTCGCGTCACGTTTCGAACGGCGCGGCGCGAATATTATTTACTTCAGCATTTGAATGAACGCAGTACGTTGTCAAGTGAGGTAGGATGAGCAGTTTATCAGAAGAGGATTTCTTTGTATTGAGTTTAATTGCCACTATCATTTTTTGTTCAATGATCCTAAACAAAATAAAAAGGAATTTTTCAAATATTTCCGTATGTCATAGGAAACGTTTTTTGAGCTTTGTGCTCATCAATGTCTCTGTATCACGGCTAGATACTGCAAAGGAACAAAATTTGCCACCAACTTTAACACCACTTCCTACCAAATACTGCTGAAAACCAAAATATGAGACAAGAATCAACAAATATTTGAATTTTCTTGCCGCCTGTCACCGCGCATTGAGGCGAAGCGTCAAGAAAAACGACTCCTAGTTGGTCCGAGGAGAATTTGCGCGTCGAACGGCGCGTCTCTTCGCTTCGCGCCGCCTTAGTGCGCGGGATGCCATATTATAACTTAATGTAAATTTCTCTGACGAAAAATCCACAAATTTCTTCGCGTCGCTTCCGTTCGCGACGCTTCTTCTAAGTGCGCGTGCACCTTAACAGACAAAATGATGAAATTTTGGGCTTTCATCAAATATGTGTTGTCTGTGGTCCACTGGCTTTTAGACAATTTCTCAAAAGTAGAACTCATGCTTCCCAAATGAATTCTGATACTGACACTGAATCCTTTTTTTTTTCAGTTATTATCTAGCGACGGAAGAGAACAGACCCGGCCAGCGACACTTGTACGTGGTACGTGACCCCAGCACCGACGACCCGCGTCGCGTCGAGTCATCCTGCATCACGTGCGACCTGGGGGACGTGCTGTGGAGCAGCAGATTTTTATACGGAAACTGCACCCACTTCAGTGCTCAGGTTTGTTATTGCTCGATTCGTCGATCGGGTAATTCATTGCGGATTCATGATCGACTTCTACCTGTCGCTATCCTTAAGGTGCGTTTAAATTGGACCGAACAGAAGGGAACGAACGGGAAATATTTTTACTCCAATATAGTTATCAAAAACATTGCCAGCAATTACAACCAGACTATGCAATATACCCTGCAATATCAGGACCACGCTTATTGCCATAATCCTATACAATAGAAATAATTGGGTCGAAAATCCATCGGAAAACAACTACTTTCCTGGCTTATACCACGACGAACGTTGAATCACATCTTATGAATTTCTGTGCAGAGTCCTACAAGGAAGTCTCCGCAATTGCTAGTTGCATGGAAATGTTCATTGAAACATTTGGACCACCTATAGATCGATTTCTGGGTTCTTGCCCTCATCAGTATAGGGTAGGTCTCTGCAGACAATAAATAATGTCTGCAACAAACGATTCAACAAAATCTCCATGTAAAGGCGGAAGCTATTGCATAGGATTATGGCAATAAGCCTGGTCCTGGTATTGCAGGACATCTTGTTTCTCTCTTGACCAGCTTATTGTGAACAATGCATTGCAGATTTCTTCAATTTATGCAATATACGACAATATTTTGAGTGTGGTCTGGCCATATAGTCACACATTTTTGGTATGGCCGATGCGTTGCCGGCAAGTTTCGGGACGATCGCACGGGAATCGAAAATACTGCAATATTCCCCGGGCCAGCTCTATTTTCGTTTCATTTTGTGGCATGGGTAAATCTCTTTCTATTGGGAGAGGTTGGGACTCTGCAGTTTGTTTGTACTATAGTCTGTGCATTGTTTGTTTCTTTGTATTTTTGTACCAATTTTGTTTAAAAAGAATTCGAAGTCACTCTTGGACATTCTTGTAAAGTTTTGGAATAATTGGTTACCAAGGCATTTTTTTACTAAGTGTATTAAAGTATCATGCCTACTGAAGTACGGTCGTATCCATAATCTGTTTTTACACGCTTTATATTAGCTTCACTTGTATGTTTGTTTGTATGTTTGTTTATATGTTTGCTTATATGTTTGTAACTGACTCCTTAGGGCGTGATTTTCACCCATTTCCAGACGTCCGAATGATTTGAAATTTGGCAGGTGTTCATAGTTCCGGTGACAATGCAATACGACATTTCTTTTATTATAAAAAAGAAAATGGCGACTTTAAGATGGCGGACGAGATTTGTGATAATGGTCCGATTTCATTCAAAATTGGTATATAAGGGTTTTCGGAGTCAGAGATTATGATTTTTAATCAAAATTCATGAATTCAAAATGGCGGCTCCAAGATGGCGGACGATATTTGTGATTATAGTCAGATTCGATTCAAATTTGGTACTTAAGGTTTTTTAGGTCGTATATTTTGAATTTTCTGTCAAAATTAATAAATTAAAGATGGCGGCTCCAAGATGTCATTATGGTCTGATTCGATTCAAACTTAGTGTGTGAGGGTTTTCGGGTCAGAGATTATGAATTTTTTGTAAAAATTTATGAATTCAAGATGGACTATTACCTTCTTATTGTAAATATCACTATACATTTTTCTCCGTGATAAAAATCGAAATTGGGAAAAAAATTATACACAAAATTCAAAAATATTTAGATGGTTGTAAAGAGAATTGAATTATCTTTTCAACGATGTGCCACTTGACCCCCCATGCCATTTAAAAATTTTGAGTCGTTGGCCCCCCCGCGCCCCCTATTGACCTATCATAATTCTGCGCTCTATCAATCACTAATGAATACAGGGTGTTCCAAATTAAGTCGGCACCATTGCCAACTCCGTTATTATTGATGCTACGAATTCGGTTAAATGGGCAAACTAGTAGCATTTTTAATGGCCTTCTCGACGCCGAAAACAAAAAAAAATGACAGTCACGTTTTCGAAATATTTCATAAAATGAATTTTTTTTAAATGGAACACTCTATATTTTATCATGCATTTCGACTCGTAACTACATGCTCAATAACAAAGCTCCCATGACTTTTTTTTCCTAAAGTTGAAAATAAGTCAGTTTTGTCAATAGGAAACATTTATAAAAATCGGATTTGATAAAGCGCTATAAAATATTGAGTAAATGTTCCAAATCACCGCCTTCTGTTTGGTCTAGAGGCTAAGGCTCCTTCACCTCACGCCGGCGACCCGTGTTCAAATCGTGGTCGAGCCATTTTTTTTATGTCTTAGAGATATGGATTGTATTGCCAGTAATTTGGATACCGACTTTGGCCATATCTATTAAAAATTGTCAGAATTGTACATTCAATTTTAATCTAGTAAATAATAAAAGAAATGAATATTATTATAAGGTAATCAATGATCAATAAAGTATCGAGTGTATTGTCTGTATCTGAGATCTGCGTTTGTCGAAAAAATATTGTGTGTATTTCTAGCACAAAGTGTAATTGCCGCTCTCCAAAGATTACCGAGCTCTGCTTCGCGTCTCTTTGTTCGAGCGGCAATCCATCACTTTGCGCTCTAAATACACAAATAGCTATTTCCAACCGCATTAATATGACGCTCCAGCATTTTCTGTTCTTTACAAAAATGGTTTCAAAGTTATCATTATGGCAGAAATATTTTGATTCACAAACTAAATACGGCTAGTGGAATGGTTTTAAGATGGAAATTATCGTTTTGTAAATTAATACCAAATAGCTCAGTTGTGTAAATTGACGGGTTTCAGGAGTTCAAACCCCAGCGCAATTTTCTCTTTTTACTGTCTTATTTTGCTGTTAGTAACAAGATATTGTCATTCGTATAAATACCAAAATTGGGTGTTTGGACAATCATGCGGTTTTATTCTCCAAAACAAAGAATTTTTTTGTACTAGTGACAAAAATAAATATTTCCACATAAGTCGCTCATTTTCAACTTTAGGAAAAAAAGTCATAGGAGCTTTGTTATGGAGAATGTAGTTACGAGTCGAAATGCATGATAAAATATAGAGTGTTCCATTTAAAAAAATATCATTTTATGAAATATTTCTAAAACGCGACTGTGATTTTTTTTTTGTTTTCGGCATTGAGAAGGCCATTAAAAATGCTACTAGTTTGCCCATTTAACCGAATTCGTAGCATCAATAATAACGAAGTTGGCAATGGTGCCGACTTAATTGGAACACCCTGTATATCTGTGCAGGTCAGCCCCCGCCTGGAGCACTCCAATTCCTCCTTCTACGTCCTTCACTGCGAAGGACCCGGGCTTCCATTGGCGTCCCTGCACAACGCCGGTTCGCACAAATTCGTGAAAATCATCTACGACACGCGGCCGAGCAGATGGCCTCTCTTGGAACGACTCGCCATGCCGAAAAAGAAGTCCTTCGAGGTGCCTTTGTCCCAGGGGAGCTGGGCCCAAGTACAGCTCCTGCTGCCGCCTTCGTGGAGGGAGGAACTGCGTGATGCGGCCTATCCTGTCCTCGTCGAAGTGTGAGTATCTGTATATCTTCCTTTCCGGTATATTTGTTAACGCTATTACTGTTCAAGGTACTGGTACTCAATTTCAAGATAAAACCAGTAAATGAACAGATGTTCATTCACTGGGTTTTTTGCAAAATTCTAAACTAGCCCTTGATTATCCATTTCCGCTATTTACAGGTCACCTAGCACAAGTCTGGATTAATTCAACAATATAGTTATTTAGACAAATATTTAAAAACAAGTACACATATTTTTGTTAGTGACATGAATGTAGACTTGCTGGGTGATACAAACGAAGTTGAGGAATACAAAAATATCCTGAGTTCTTTCAATTACATTCCATACGTAAATAGAGTCACGCGACCGAAATCAATTACAAGTTTGAAATTTTTAATTTTCTTATTGGTTAGTCGACTGACTCGTCATCACTCGACTTGCCAATAAAAAACCTGGTAAACTGGCAACCTTGGTTAAAAATACATCAACATTTTGAACTACTCAGATGAACTACCGATCTGAATAGGTCTGTTCTTTCTCTTACACCGTTTTTACACCGTATCAGTCTCTGATGCAACATTTTTCCGAGTCACCATAGAACAAACAGAGAACGCATGTAAAATATGAAGGTTGTTGGTGGATTGATAGAATGGGACGACCAGTGAAGAAAGAAAGGGTCAAATGCTAAATATAACAAAACAAAATGAAAAACGATTAAAGTAGTAATATTTATTCAAAGAATTGATTATTAAGTTTTTTCTAAATCATCTTTGTGCATTTCAATTGGTATTCCAAGAAGAACAAACGCATGACAGGAATTAATAGCAGGTAAGTGCTATTTACCTAATTTAAAGTTGGGCATAATAGTTATTTATGGTACTAGTGTGTTATGTTGAAAATAAGTCACGCGAGAAAGATTTATACCACGAGGCCGTCAGGCCGTATAAATTCTAAAGTGACTTAGGAAACATAACACATGAGTGGCATACAATGTTTTATCCAACACATGACAGTTATGACCCATTATTAATGTCATTTTAGACAAGTAAACTATCAAATAACACACTAGTGAGTTATAATCCATAATCCATAACTCACTAGTGACTTATGGATTATAACTCACTAGTGTGTTATTTGATAGTTTACTTCTCTAAAATGACATAAATAATGACAGTCATAACTGTCATGTGTTGGATAAATATCTGAAGTTTTCCCATTATTCCAGGCAGATTTCAGTATTCTATTAACCAGTCTGGTCCAATTTCACATAATCGACATTTGTGGAGTGAAAATTTATTTTTCCAAATGAAGCACTGTTTTATGCCTAATTGTGAAAATAGTAACGAAAACACTAACAAATAACAATATTAAATTGCATTATCTCCATAGGATTCTTTGACAACACTGATAAAAAATAGATGAATTGAGTTAGAATAAAAATAAGTAATGCTGGGTTCATATGCCAGCTTTTTGTAGTTGAGCTTACAGCGTATTGTTTTCCGATTGATCACTGAATGACACAGAACAGCATGTTCTCAGTCAGCGGCCAATCAAAAAACAATACGCCATAAGCGAGAGCTGTCATGTGTACCGGGCGTAAGTAAGTACCATGCTAACTTTTTGGTTTTTTCATGACGTACTTCAGCATTTATGAATTTCATATTATTTGCAAAAAGTCACGGACCATTTCGCTGGTTACTTCAGGTAGATTATTAGAATCTGCTTTCTCAAAACCCAGAGTCAATCTATTAGACATTTTGATTGACCTCAATTCCCAAGTCATAAAATATAGAATACAAATTCAACACACAACAGAAACACAATGTTTTGCTTATAAATAAACAACGTAATGTTATCTTATAAATTGAAGTAGTTCAAAAGTTTCATCTCATTTTGCTGTCAATGTCAACGCTGTACCAAGGTTGCCATATAAAAGGAAAACTTTCAAGTTTGAATTATTTGGCGAAAAGAGAAAGAATTTTTTTTTCTTTTGATTATATTATATTTTAATGTTATCCTTATTAGAAATTGTAATAAAAAAAATCGATGAGAAAGACCCATTGACACAGAGTTGGTGAATTCTATTAAGGAAAGTAGAAAAACTGCATTTTCGTCATTGACAGTGCATATTTTGGTTCCAGGAATGGCAGGCCAGGTGGTAAATCAGTAACAGAAGAGTTCAAAGTTGACTGGGGGACCTACATGTCGAGCCATTGTGACGTGGTATATGTCAAACTTGACGTACGAGGCGCCAGGGGTCAAACTGATCGCTCACTATATCATCAACTTGGTGGTGTTGAAGTACAAGATCAGGTAATTATCGAGGTAGAATTCATTACAGGTATATATCTTTTGCGGCAACCGGGAAGTACCTACTTCCCGGACGATTTTTCTTTGAGAAAGTATCACTTCCCGGACTAGTCCGGGAAGTACGTACTTTCCGGACTAGTCCGGAAATGCTCGAAATTCAATATAAATATTTATATAAATAAGAATTAGAATGTTTCTGTTACTACCTATCTTCTGTTCGAATTTCGATATTTAATACAAATAAGAATTAAATTGTTCGAAAGTTTTTTCTACAAAGAAATATAATAAGTGCATGTGTCTCGATTTGTTATTCTACACGGTTGCCGAAAAAATTGTGTACGCAACACGTCCAAAAACAGTTATTTTGGACTCGCAGACTTCCAGGACTCGCTACGCTTGTCCTAGAATCTTGTCCACTCGTCCAAAAAAACAGTGTTTTCCGGACTTGTTACGTAAATTACTATTATAGTACATTCGAAAATGAGTATGTACTCTTTGGTGACTCTGGGAAAACTACAACCAAGATATTGGTGTCCTAGTTGGACGAGTTTCAGGACGAGTTGTATTTTTTTGCATTGATATTCCAAAAAATTATAGGTTATTAATGATACCACGAATTATATTCAGGACGACAATATATCGATTTGAAATAAAGAAAAATCGTGTTACCTAGGTTATTGATGATTTACTTCTAGCCGTATTCAACGGAATACTCTTTTCCACTACCATAAACAAAAAGTGAATAGGGCAAGTTTTTAAATTCATCGATGGATCCATCGATGAGCATTGCATCCTTATTCAACTAATAGAAAATGACAATGACAGCACGAATGCGCATTATCCATCGATGAATTTAAAAACTCGCCTATAGTTGCCGCGTATACTTGTAGGTTGGGCTGTAAACATGAAGAATCAAGACGGATCAGAGTTCGAAAAGGCCACCATCAAAACTAGTTGGAATGTGACTGGTATATTTTCACTGTAATCCCGATTTTATTTGAAATCCACTGATTGGTTGTTAAGCAGGGAGATATATCGTCACATAAAAATGAAACATAATTAGGATATCAATATTTGTAACTCAACTGTTCTTCTCCCTGCTCCCTTCAATTGTGTCTTTCTGGGGGATCATTGCACAAATATATGTCGGGTGTAATTCAACGTTCGTAGGGGAAAGTAGTTCTTTTCTGGCAGATATTTGCCTCAAATATTCCACTTTTTGGGACAGTGTTGAAATAAGATGATTTTGTAATCATTTATTTAATCCATCAAAATTTCCCCACACGCAAGCCAAATTAGTATGGTTACAGCACTTCCTCTAGGATTACATTCAAAGCTATCGGACATATTGGTCACAATAACACTGTGACGTTATCTGTGATGAATATTTACTAGGTGACCTACCACTACAGTTTTCACATTATAAATTTCATTGATTTACGAAAGATACAGGGAGGAGGTAGTTTTGGCAGGCTATGTACAGTGACCGCCAAAAAGTATGGACCATATGGGAAAAAAGTTTATTATTAGAGTATTGGAAAAAAGATTCTTGGGAAAAGTTTGTGCATGTTCGATAACCTAAATATCGATTTTGACACATGTCACGTGATCGCTGGTATGGCGGCAAATTGAAAAAAAATACTATGAAAAAGCAAAAAGTGGCGTAAAATGGCAAGATATCAAAAAAAAATATTTCAAAAAGTTGCTTAGAATTGAATTTTATACACATATACAAAGTTTGAAAAGATAATGAGAGAAATTTGAAAATTGCTATTTTTTTAAATATTTTCCTAGCTGTATGAAAATATCAAATTATTATCTTATGAATAGCTTAGCTATACTAAAACATTTGTATTTCAATGAGAATGACAAAACAACATTTTTCATTTTCCCCACACCAAGCACTAAATTTAAATAAAAATGTATTTTGTCAAAACTCTGGCTGTTACATTGGTTCGTATCTAAGAGTTATATCAGAATTTCACGACCATTGTGATGACATGACACTCCAGAAACATGGTGTTTTCCAGATTATAATCAAGTTTCGATGAAAACTCTAGCCTCTTTAATTTGACGCACTATTTTTAAGATTATGTGCAAAGTGAAACGTTCGTGTACGATTCTGATGTAACTGTTAGATACGAATCAATGTAACAGCAAGGGTTCTGACAAAATTCAATTTTTTTAATTTAGTCCTCTGTTGTAGAGAAAATGAGAACGTTTTGTTATTATCATTGAAATACAAATATTTCAGTATGGTCAAGCTATTCATAAGAAAATAATTTGAAATTTTTATAAGGCTAGGAAAATATTTAAAAAAAAATGCTTTTTTCAATTTTCTCACATTATTTTGACAAACTTTGAATATGTATATGTATATGTATATGTGTATAAAATTGAATTCTAAGCAACTTTTTCAAAAAACTTTTTTCGATATGTTACCATCTTACTCAACTTTTTGCCTATTCATACTATTTTTTTTTCAATTTGCCGCCATACCAGCGATCACGTGACATGTGTCAAAATCGATTTTCAGGTTATCGGACATGCACAAACTTTTCCCAAGAATCTCTTTTCGAATAGTCTAATAATAAACTCTTTTCCCATATGGCACATCCTTTTTGGCGGTCACTGTATAATGGAGTGAAATTCAAATTGTTCTTGGGGTATAATAGCAGTATATCTCTAAGAATTGCTTATAATATTTTGGTGTTATTTGCAATAAGTGATACCGTTCGACAAACATAGCTGTAATTTTGAAAATATGCTCGCTCATGAAGGATTATTTTTATTTCATAATATTTCCTTTGTTCCAGGTGACAGTATTAGAGTACCTCTTAGAAAAACATAAATATCTAGACAAAACACGTGTTGGACTTTGGGGTTGGGGATACGGTGGGTATGTGACCGCCATGGTACTAGGATTAGGAAACCAGCAAAAAGTGTTCAAATGTGGAGTAGCAGTTAGTCCGATTTCTGACTGGTTATATTATAGTGAGTATGTAGTTACAGAAATTTGTTATAATTCTAGTTCAATGAACCCCCATACTTTCAATGAACCCAATACTTTCAAATGCCCAACTGAAAAAAACAAATTATAGTTGGTGATATGATCGATTGTCCTTCAGAGATAATAAATCATTGATCTTCTAGTAATTGTGGAAATCCGCGTGAAACTAATGAATATTTCTGCATACAATCAAGAGCGTACACAAGGGGGAGAAGCTAATAGGGGTAATTACAAAATGAATCTCATTTTATTCAATGCGTAACTATCCAAATATAATCATCTAATCTAAGTATTCCTTCATTTGATATGTAAACCTGATTTTTTTGTGTCAGATTACCTATGTAAATGTAGTTGATTTCAAATTATGTTACACTTGAGTACCTGATTGATTTGATTTCTATACCTACCTGATTTGCCTTCGGTTCAAGTTATGTAAAAGTTAAATGTATTTAGTTTCAGAATGCATCGGTTAATTTCGTTAAATTATTTTTTCTTGAATACATTTCATAATACTAATAGTCAATCCCATTTTCGCATTTATTTGGAAGGTTTCATTGTTTGTTTGTTCGACAGGTTGTTATGTTAAGTACGCGGCCAAAACTTGAATGGGTGCTTATATCTCTATCGTGTGTACTTCCGACTGAAAAGTGGTTGGTGTTTTTCGAGTCTGAAACTTGTCCCTGTAACGCCCACTCCAGCCCTTTCATACATTTTGGATCCATCAGTGTACGACACTAATGCATCCCTTACCAGTTGAAGTCCCTTACCAAAATTCCTGTTTTTGAGTTTACTGTCTGGCTCAATCTGAAGGAACTGATTGCTGTTCTTTCATTAAACATGGGTGCAATGACAGAAGGTTCAGCATTACCTCTGATGCTGCTCTAGGACAAGTAAATATTGCCCCTGTGAATCCAAGACAAGCTAGCCGCTGCACCAACTGCAACTTGACTTGTGCAGAAGTTTGTGGACAGAGACCATATCAGTAAAGCATAGGTGACCATCAGTTTGACAATATTTAAGTATGACCAGTAGATAGTCTTTGGTTTAAGACTCCATGTTTTACCAAAAAGGAAAAGTACCCTGTATATTGGTAGATTTGCTAGATTTCCCTCAGAAACACCAAGTATCACCAACCCATTGGGTGTTATGAATAAATGCTAGCAAAAGCTTCCACTATAGGTTTGTTTCTATCATTACTTAATAAAATGGATAGGTCTGTTTCAAGAAATCTGAGTAAAAGCATTTGCTCAAGGTTTATTCATTAGACCCATTATCTGTTACCTATTATAATGAATTGAATGAATACTTTAGCAATGTTGCCAATGTTATAATAAATGATCTGCGAAACTCAAACATATCTTTCGAACAGTTTATACCGAAGCCAGGTCATGATGTAAAGATATTCAATTTCAGGGAAGTCAGCTTTATACATGTGAGAGATGCGATCAATAAATTAAGAAAAACTAATAGCAAAGACGCTTATTCTTTAGATCTTAAAGTTGTACTAGCAATCAAGGATATCATACTTATAGGATATCGTATTCCTTTAACGAAATTAATAAATAAATGCATTTTTCAAAAAACGTTTCCTGACGTTCTGAAAATATTCAAAGTGGTGCCCGTACATAAAAAAGAATCTTACACAGAGCCGTCAAATTTCAGACCAATTTCGATTATTCCAACTTTTGCCAAATTATTTGAAGTTATCCTAAAAATCCAAATGACATCTCATTTTGAAACAGAAAATCTCTTTCTTCAAGAACAATTCGGATTCAGAATAAAACATTCAACCACCTCAGCTATTGGCAGATTGTCACAAATGATAAATAAAGGTTTAGAAAACAATTATTTCATTTATGTAAATTACCTGAACTTGATGAAGAGCTTTGATTGCGTGATACTTCACATAATATTTCAGGAAAAAATTTAAGTACTTTGATTTTCACAGTCGAAACTGAAAAAGAACAAATAAAACAATGGTTCTTATCAAATAAACTGAAAGTCAATGAATGGAAAACAGAACACATGCTTTTCAGTATGAGAAATACTGACGAAATTAGATTCACATCCAAGTGCACGAAATTTTTGGGAGTTTACATTGACGAAAAACTGACATGGCTTCAAGAACACAGTGAATTTCCATGCAAAAATTATCGTCATAACATCCAAGCCAATTATTCGAGACTGTCAAGAACACGCTATGGAATTTCTTATTGGGCACCCAAGCTATACAACGCCCTTCCTGCGGAAGTCAAGGAACTAAAATTCTAAAATTTCAAAAAACACTTGAACATTTTCTTCTCGAACATGCCTTTTATGATGTCAATGAGTTTTTCAATGGTTTCAATACAGACCTAATTTTAATGTCTGTCAGACTTTTAATGTGTGATTGTATCTCTTTTTTGTACCAATATTTATATTTTTTTTATGTACAATCTTATTGACCTATGTAAACACTTACGTGTAATAGCACCAATAAATAATTGATTGATATGATTTCAACATCATTAAAATAAAAGTCACGCAAATTGGAAAATGCTTTAGTCCGCTTGTTTCAGGAAAACAAAGCCATCAACATTTTTTCGAAGACAGCCAACAAGACGTTACTCTTGAAAAAATGTCGTTACAAAATGAATTGTACATTCAATCCTTTCATTAAATTTTCAGAATGATATATTTTTTGTTCTCCGTCAGCTGTTTTCCTGGAACTAATTTGGAAACTATTCTCCGGAAGCTAATTCGGAAATTCTTTCCCGGAAACTTTTTCGGAAACTGTTCTCCGGAAACTAATTCGGAAACTGTTCTCCGGAAACTAATTCGGAAACTGATCTCCGAAAACTAATTGGGAAACTGTTCTCCGCAAACTAATTCGAAAACTGGTCTCCGGAAACTAATTCGGAAACTGATCTCCGAAAACTAATTGGGAAACTGTTCTCCGGAAACTAATTCGGAAACTGGTCTCCGGAAACTGATTCTGAAACTGATCTCCGAAAACTAATTGGAAAACTGTTCTCCGGAAACTAATTCGAAAACTGTTCCTTGAAAACTAGTTCGGAACTGTTATCCGGAAACTAATTTGGAAACTGTTCTCCGGAAACTGATTTGAAAATTGTTCTTCGGAAACTAATTCGGAAGCTATTCTCTGGAAAATAATTCTAAAATGGTTTCCCGGAAACTGTTTTCTGGAGATTATTACGAAAACTAATGCAATATGGAAAAAATCTTTATTTTTCAGACGCCGCTTTCACGGAGAAAATTTTGGGCCTTCCCACCGAAAACTATAAAGGCTACGTGGAGGCAGACGCAACGCAACGAGCGCGAAACGTCCCCAAGAAGTCTTTTTTCCTCATCCATGGTCTGGCCGACCTTACGGCCCCCTATCAACATGGGGTATCCCTAGCGAGCGCCTTAACCCGGGCAAGGGTTCTTTTTAGATATCAGGTTCGTTTTATATATATGATAATAATGAAGTCAAAGTCAAAATATAGAAATAGTCAGATGAAAAAGCGTAACACAACGAAACTAACCACAAAAGATTGATTAACAATATCACAATTTGATATTCATCCAAGGAACGGAAACAGGAAACAGTAGTAGATGTCTAGTAATAGTAGTAGTAGTAGTAGTAGTAGTAGTAGTAGTAGTAGTAGTAGTAGTAGTAGAAATTGTACTTTTTCAACATATTTCGAATGGCCATTGACGATAGAAGTCCTTCAGCCAGAGTGTTTTTGTAGGCTTTGTTACCAACTCCATACGCCATCTTAGGAGCAGCACTGTGAATGGTGGACCACTCTCCCTGGTCAGTATTCAGAATTCAATCTACTACCATAATTAAATGAAAAAATTCTTGTCCCAGCCAGGGATCGATCCATAGACCACCCCTTCCAATTAATTTTTTTTATGGGGCTGTCTTTCATTACAAATATGTTCAGTCGATGATTCTCATGTACAAAATATGGTGATTTATTTTCCCGGATTCCTCTTCGTGTTATATATTTTTGGTTTTGCGAAGTCTAATTTGTCATCTTCAATTGATGTCAAGTGTCTGGTTCCACCCCACCATCATGATGGAGGGACACCCCCTAAGGTGGAGTCCCAGAAGGAGGAACTCCCGCGGCACCTTCGCTCCTAGAGTGGATCCTCAGCCTGAAGCTCCCTTATTTCTGACAGGAGTTGAATTATACTGAACTGACAATGGCTCTGTTGTGCATGGTGCCCCTCCAAGAACTGGCTGAAGGTCGTATTGCTGGGGCTAACGCCCCCCCCCCCACGCTTGTCTGACTGGTTTTTGTTGCAGAGAAATCCTTGATGTTGGATCATATAAGGTATGGTTAGTCTATGGCGTCGCCGAAGCTCCTGCTTTTGTTTAGGGGTGTCGTTGTCGATTTGGTTCGCAGGTCGTCTGTATTTGTCTCAGTCTTTGTCGTTTTGCTCGAGTCTGTTCTCGTGTAGGTCTGAAAATAGTGAGTTCATATGGATTTCTACTCTCCTGAGTGTAGTCTCCGCATGTTGTCTCATCAGTCTGTCGACGTAGACCGGTTGGATGTCTAAGTGTCGGTATATGAACCTGTGTGGCGTCCGTTGCCATTCGCAGGCAGTTGTTGAAGAAGGTCTGTATCCTTTGCCTATATGTTTTCGCACATTGACCCCAAGCGATCGACGCGCATAGCAAGGTTGGCAGTAGCAGGTGCAGTTTCAACTCGAGATCCATATTACTGCTACGTCCTATGAGCGCCCATAACTTAAGCCTTTGCGGCTTCCGCTGGTGGATTATCTGAGGTAGACCTGCCTCTGAAATATGAGTGTCTTGATTAGGGTTACCCCTAGGTAAACGGCTTCGTATACTCCTGGAACCAGTCATCTTTCATAGTCGTGCATTTCCTCGTAAACAGAATGTCCTTGCTTTTGTCTGCATTGATTTCGATCTTCCAGCGATTAAACCACGGTCCGAGCTTGTTGACTTGTTGTAGCGCTTGGATGTCACTCCCTTCTCGTGAGATAATTAAACGATGATCGCTGTGCCTTCTGCGTAGAGTGCGAGTTTGGTCATGGGACGTCAGGTTCCGGCGGTGATAGCACCACTTCCTGTAGGACTTCTACTTTCAATCTCCTGGTTGAGAGTACGTTCTCGACCCTGCATCGATAATGTCGTCCTCTTATGAAGGAGTTTAGGAGCTTGACCAACGGCGTAGTATATCCCGCGTCCACTAGTTTGGTGATCAATCAATTTTCTGTCGAATGTCTTGGAACCGTCTAGGAATATTGCTCCAGATAGTTGGCTTTTCCTCGTTCCAGTTCTGGATAGTTGCGTCAACTATGTGGGTGACCTGGAATTCTGTCGTGTCTGAATCCAATACGATGCTCAATTCGAGAGAAATTGTCCAGAGTCGTATCTGGATCACTCTATCTGCTACCTTACTCATCGCTGGTGTTAAGCTTATTAGTCGGATCATGATCACCGTTGCTTCTTTCCAGCTAGCTGGAAAGTGCCTTAGTCTCAGTATGGCGTTCATGATGCTAGTTCTTTTCTTGGTAAGGTCTTTACTGCTCCGAATTATATGTCGTCTGGTCCGGGTGCTTGCCTGGTCTTGGCTTGTCTAAGTATTGTATTCATTTCCTTCGGAGACATGGGTTCCAGAAGGATGGCCTTTACTGCTCCGAATGATATGTCGTCTGGTCCTGGTGCTTGCCTGGTCCTGGTGCTGGTCTGGTCTTGGCTTGTCTAAGTATTGTATTTATTTCCTTCGGAGACATGGGTTCCAGAAGAATGTCTGAGTCATCGGTTTGTCCGAGTCTTCTGATTGTCTGGTCTGAATGTGTTTCTGTGTCTTCGACTGCGTCGGCGAAATCGACATCGTTTTCACGGCATTGATGTTCAAAGAAGTCATCAAAAGCGTTTTCTCTGTTATCGTTCTTGAAAGTTATGCCAATTTCACCAATTTTTTGCAGTTCTTCCCCGTAGGAAGCACCCTGCATATCTTCCAACATGAATGTGGCGGGGTTGGTAATATAGACTTTGATAATTTTGAATAATTCCGTAGTCCGATTGGGTGTATAACCTTTTTCGAAAACGTGTTTTACCTCACCGATTCGCACATCACCGACTTCGAATTTTCTTGGTCCAGCTACTTTCAAGTGGCTGTATGTCGATTTAAGAATTTGGTTTTCTGAAGGTTTCATGCCTGTCTTTGAGTGACGCGTATCATTGTAGGATTTCGTGATATCAGGCAATATATTGAACCATTTGTAGATGCCATTCAAACTGAAATATTTGTACAATCTCTCTTCCAACGTGCGTATTACTCTTTCACAGATGGCAGATTGGTGATGCTGTACGTATTGTAGTGATTTATTTGGTGTTTTTTCATCAACCCATGAAATTTGCTGTTGTGAAATTCCGTTCCTTGATCGGTGTGTAGATTAGTTTGTAGAACTTTCTGCATCCTTCAGACGGAGTTGTCCCCAGTGTTAAGTTTGTCCAAACGTACAGTTTTTTTCCAGCTGCATAGCCCTGAGGTTGAACTGACGCTTGTCTGCGGGCGTCAGTGTTTTCTGGTAGCGTTTTGTCAAACGTCTTTTCTGCCTGACCATCTGCTTGATTTCAGGAAACCCTCCTTGGATGTCGAAGTTTGTCGTTGGTATGTCTTTCGAGCATTGGTCCATGGCTATGGAAATGGCTTATCACAGTCTGTTTACCGCCTTCTCTAGTTGAGGCGTTGTGTCTATCCGGGGGATATCTATGTATTCGTGTACTGCTCGTTGAAAGTATGTCCAGTCCACTTACTAATCGCTTAGTCGCTTGCGCGGTTTCAGCTTCCTCCCCTCCTTTAATTAGTAGGATTGGATTGTGGTCTGATGAGCCTTCTTCTAAAACGGGCCACACATTCTACGATGAATCGTACTACTGGTTGTACACCACCATGTTGATTCGACCGTTGGAACAACTGTTGGATAGTTAGTGGCCGTTGTACTACGGCTTGCAGTACGACGTGTGGTACAACGCAGCAGTACAGTACGATAGATTTGATAGTGAAACGACAACCCCACAAACTATGTAATTATCGCTTCAACGGTCAAAATTACGTGAGTTGTTGGTTGTACAACTTGTCGAACGACACAGATTGCATAGTGTGTGGGCCGTTTGATACAGAGATGTCCGCCAGGGTTGAAATACTCTGTATGAGAGCTATGTCAAGTGTGACCGGGTACTGGTTTTCAAAGGAGTGTTCAAAGTTTTAGAACTTTTGACAGAATTCAGTGCTGTCATCTTCACGACTCTACTTAAACTGTTTAAATAGTTATGTATATGACACTATGTCAAATGTTCTTGTGTAAAATTCAAATTATTTGAAGTGTACCTACCCCAAAAACATTATAATATATCTTATTAGGGACGGTAGCTGCTGATAGTAGTAGAAGGATAATAATAGCTGAGCCTCTTCCAGGATTAGTTTCAGCTCACTGAACTGCTTCTGTTCAAATATGTAGTAATATTCAGTTTAGAATTCATCAAGATGGTTGCTTTTCATTTATATAGGGTGTTCCTTAATGATATGCGAATATTTGAGGATATGATTCTACATGGAACACCCTGCATATTATTTATAATCATTAATACGTTGATTCATATTGCAGTGTTATGCCGATGAAGGGCATCAACTAGAAGGCGTGATAGAACACGTGTATAGTTCGATGCAAAATTTTTTTGAAGAGTGCCTTAACCTCGACACCGACGAGAAAGTGAAAGAGAGAGAGGAGATGAAGAAGGAAGAAGCAAAGAAATAATAACCTGGAATTGCACCGCGCAGACGGTCTGTTGGACTGAGCTATTGACAGGGAGACGTCCATGAGACGGACGCCAAGAAATAATATAGCGTAGGATAGGCCGCCTGTAGGATCGATCTCTCAATAGTGGGATAGCTACGCGGCTGACACTATATCTTCCCGGATGGCAAATACAATCAATAATCTTGTTTATATCAAAATAGCGCATCATAGTGTGTTGTGGCTAGTACGTCAAAATAAGAGAGACTTATTGTTTTTGTTTTAATGTTACTTTCAGACTGAATAGTATGTTATGTTTCCAGAAAGCAAAGGAAGCCTTGAAAATATTCTTTTTGATGCGTTAATTTGTAAATATATTTTTATATAAATTATAATTAAGTATACCGATAAAAAGTATACAGGGTGAACCGTTTTAGGATTTGAAAGATCATCAAGTGAACTTCTTGAGCATGAACCTTAATTTTTTTTATTTGTATGAAATTAAAGACATTCGATATTGTATTATTATTATTCATTCCATCTTTCTTTTCATTCGCTTTTAGGTGAGCTTTGTCGACAAAATTGATGTTTATGTTTGATAAATATGACTGACGCGTATACATCCATTCCCTATATGGATTTATTTTATTTGTGTTTTACTAATCCCGATTTTGATCGTTTCATCCTAGATATAATTTTTGCGCTACTTGAAAATGATACAAAAACCATAAAGATAATATATTCACCATTTTTCTATGCTTTCTGGATAATCGAAAAAATACAATTTCTACATTCATTGCGTTATTACATCACATGATTGATGTTGGTGCATCATATTTGTTTTTCGAATTTAAGTAGTTTGTTATCGAAAATTAGTTTGAACGGTTGTTTGAATAGAGTCAATATTTTTGCCATCGCTATGGCAATAACGTTAACTATTTGTTTAATAGATAAATTTATCAATGTTATAGGTACAAGACTAAAAAAACTTTCATCACAGTTCAGTATTAAAATGTAGCAGAAAACCTTACTTGCCGAAGATTTTCATGAAGATAGTTTCAACTGTATGGGAGAAGAATCGGTTAAGAGATGCCTAATCCTGTGATATAGGATAGGTACTCATCTGTATAGGTTCAAAATCCACTTAAATTGAAAGTTCCTCTCAGGAAGTTCTAGTGACAGAGTTTCCATAGTTTCATAGCTGAAATTTCAATTATTTTCTTAATTTTATCATCAGTGTTCGGTTAGTTTTTGTAAAAGTTTTGAAATGGTGGGATAATTGAGATTACAACTTTGTTTTGCAATTTTTATTTATTATTTATATTTTATGTAAAACTGGTATGTATTCAATTTCATTTCCTTGCCTGAGAACGCAACAAGCTCGCTACCATTTTAACTGATAATTGTGAAAAAAAAAATAGATACATCAAAGTCACACATTTATCCATAAATGAGTTTGGAATTTTTGTCTCGAAATTCATAGTGTCCAAAAAGCGCTTCTTCTAACTCAGAAATAGTCATCGGTTGGATGAATAAGCTACTACGAGATGGAGGTATCAAAGGTAGTTGTTTTGGCGTAGATAGAATGTGTTCATAAAATAGTGCCTGCCATATTTGAGCCAGTGAACAATAAATTGGTTTGAACAAATTTATTACCAAGTCACTTATCGCTTTCTACAAATGTTCTGAATAATATGCAGTATGCTTATGTTAAAACATGCTTATATACAGTTTGATCCACTAAACACCGAAGCGTCCTCTTAAAATCTACCTTTTCTAACCGATTAAATTTTTTCTCTTTTTCAGCAGGACGAATATCAAAAAGTCTACTTTCACACAAATTCCTAAAAAATCATTCAAATTTTCAGGGCATACCTACTATGACTTTTTTTTCAATGATATTTCAACTCCACTACTGAATTCAGTTCAGCGCCCTTAACTTAGCTATATCTTCAAAATTTTACTGGAAAATATTCATTGATAACAAAGTTTTAAAACAACATTGATTTTGATTGAACTTAAAATCTGATATTTTTTATGAATATTTCTGAAAATTTATATCCATCTGGAAAATGATTTCGCAAGAGTACTAATCAATTTTTTTTACAGAATTATTGTGGAGTTGAGGAACCATGGGACTTTCAGGGTCATTGTAAAAAATTGAGAAATCCGTAAAACATTTTGATTATTTTTAAACGTTTTCCACTGAGTTGTGACTGGACACAATAGTCATGTATATGACTAAAAATTAATTTGAAAATATTGACCGGCCCCATTCAAATCAACAGCAACAGATGTCTAAAAACTCTGGTGTATCGACTGATTCGATGTTGTTTAGATTATTTTGAAGACAAAACAAATGAATTAGTGGTGTGCTTCTGTAAATGGATCCAGAGATGGCGTCTTCATAGGATTCAGTCGTTGACAGAACTAAAGGTGACATTTCATGTACCTAAATTTGAAGGCTTCAATATAAAATGCATTATAGGTAATTGTTGTTAGTTGTATTTCAACAAAACTTGAACAAAGTTTTTCTAAAATTGATATCAGTAACAATTAAAACTACCTTGGACAGTAGTTCCGTATATTCCACTCATTATGTTGTTTTTCATTTCATAGTCGTGCGCAAAGCATTGAATTTCTATTCAAGGAAACTTATCCTAAGAAGAAAATTGACGGTGGCATGAAAGTATTGTGGAACATTTCGAAAGCACACCACTAATTCATTTGTTTTCGCAATAATCAAGTTGGCGAATGTCTTGCGTTCAATTCCACAGTTTTGCAGGTATGAGTCGCTACACCAGGGTTTCTAGACATCTTAAGATGCGTTTCCTATGGGCGGCTGACGCACAACGTCTGACGCAATCTCCTTCCAAGCTGAATCTTTTATTCTTGGCAGTTTTAAATCGTACAGGCAAGGGTATTTGCCAACACAGTCCACCAAAATTGCATTTTCCTCCGCAGAAAATAAAACTTTCGACATCGTACAGGCACGACTTTGACAACCACGGCTGACGCTTGACTGCCTCCAGAAGGGTAGAGCCGCGGCATCTGTAGCCGCCGACGGTTGACGCTCGAAGAGAAACTGATAAATAAATTGTCAAATGAGCAGTACTGTGAGTCAGCCGCCCCATAGGAAACGCATCTTTAGTACATTAGTTTCAAGTTTCAACTTTGGTTGGTGATTGTTTTTTCGAAGCGATATGATGCATCAACATTTCAGTATTATCGAAACTAACGAAAATACATCAAAGGCTTCCGGTTATCTAACTCACAATTTCAGAAATGATTATACTTCACTCCCTATGTTAATAATAGTACCGAAAATGTCAATTATTACTGTTTCCAAAATAAACAACAAGTATAAATGTTAAATTTTGGATGGAACACCTCGGTCAAATGAAAGCAAATCATCAGAAATTAATGATCCTGGTGAAATATTCAAGAAGAAACTACGAATGCTTAGAAGACTATCAAAAAAATTAATTTTGCTACCTAATTTCGAGAAACCAAGTCAGAATTCCGACTTATTATCTCCAAATTACCTAATTTCGAGATGCTAAGTCAGCATTCCGACTTGATATCTCGGAACTAGCTAACTCGGAATTCTGCCTTATCATTTCGAAATTAGCTGATACTGAGATATTGGAATCTAGAAAAAAAAAGAGGAAAAACGGCTAGAAAGAAGGAGAATTCATTTCCACGGGGGGTTTTTTCGGATTTTTTTCCTGTGGTTTTTTTTCGGGTTTTTTTTCGGGTTTTTTTTTTGGTTTTTTTTTTCGGGGTATTTTTTCCGTTTACCGAGATACTGAGTCACAATTCTGACTTGTTATCTCGGAATTAGCTAATTCTGAATCACTATCTCAAAATTAGCTAAATCAGACTCACTGTCCCGGGATAAGCTAATTCTGAAATAATGAGTCAGAATTCTTATTCAGCATCTCGAAACCAGCTAATTCTGAGTACCTATCTCGAAATTGGTTTCTCGGGATTAGCTTATTCTGACTGAGATCCTAAGTTGGAATTCTGACTGAGTATCTCGGAATTAGGTAATTCTGAGCTAATGAGTCAGGATTCTGACTAATTATCTCAGAATTCTCTTCTCGAAATAAGCTAGAACTGAGATACCCAATCAAAATTCTGACTAGTATTTCGGAATTAGGTAATTCGGATTCAGTATCTCGAAATAGAGCTAATTCTGTTATAGTAAGTCAGAATTCTGATTTAGCATCTCGAAATTATCTCATTCTGAGATACCAATTCGAATTAAATCTGACTTGGTATCTCGGAATTCTGAGATACTTAGTCAGAATTCCGATTTTTGTCTAGTGTGTCTATACATTCCTTTTTTCGGCATCATACCACAAATTACTTATGACTTACCTTATTTTTCACAGATGTTCACATTCTCTGGTACACTTATTTTGGTGTCGTTTGATGTTCGACTTCATTCAACTGAGGTGATAAAATAATTTTAAAAAAATATATAAAATTTTAGTCAAAATTTGAGCTTCGATTTTAAAATAATCAATAAAAAGGTTGTGAAAAGTGAATAAAGAACTTTATGAGCGTTCGATTAAATTGAAAATTATAAATAGTGTACATTTTGCTTAGGTAAATAGAGCTGTGCTTTTCTCACGGCAAAGTGACAATCTGTAAGTTGAATAGTTGAAAGTCCAGGAGTTTACAGTTTTTGATTGACGAAACGTAGCCTCAGTCAAAATTAATTTAAAAAAGATTTTCTTGTTGTATTTTTAACTTCTTTATTTTTCACTGCTCCATTTCACAAATGATTTGAATGTATCCAGCAGTGCTCTTATGCGAATCATAAACTGAAAGAAACTCCAAAAGAACTTTCAACAGCTTTTATCAAGCTACGTCTTTGTATAAATTTGTTACTGTATAATTTATCAAATCAATCAAAAATAACTCCATACTGTTTTCGATTCTTATGCATATTGACTCGTTCGTGATTGTAGAGAAAAGCTTCAGATATCGGTGGTGAAGATCCTTTATCTCTTGGTTATCATAATTTTTACTTAATATAAATGTTTTTTCTTGTATATGGTTGAGCTATTTCCAAAAGAACACTTTTGTGTCTAGTGGACGTTTTTCATGGAATTTTAAAAAACGAATTGGCACTCCCAAAGAATATTTTGTTGAAGTCCAGTAAGGATATGTTGTTGGAAATATAAATCAGGTATTCTTAGAAAATCATTTGTTGTGGAGCAAACTGATCACTGGTATATCAAAAAACCCCGGATAGCCCCTCAAGTAAAATGGTCCGTAATCAATTTGACTTAATTTTCGATATGATAAAGTACCCACTTTTCTATCAAATGACATAATGGCTCTTACTCGTCCTTTGACTACCTTTATCGCCAGAGAGCCCTGAAATTGAAAAATGTCCCGTTTGGCAGGATCTCATTGACAATATCAAGCTCATTAATACCTATCCTTATACATTAATGTTCTAAGCAATAATATCCTTATACCTAATATCCTCGCAAAATGTATGCAATTGATTTCCTTGCGCCCAAGTGTCTGTTAGGTTAGTTCGTTCTGGTTAGAATATAATAAAAAATTACTCCTCGCAAAATGTATAAGTTTTATTATTTCTAACTTCAGTGATTGTTATGTTTTGTGACACTTCTTTGAGAATATTATGATAGCTTTACGGTCATAAGAAATTATAATTTTGCTTAGGGTTATTATTGGTCAGTTTATTATTGTCGAAGGATATTATCCCACGAAGGATTTTTGACAGGATATTTTCGGCCGGAATATTGATTCGTAGACCATCCGAGTCTAGTCTAAATACCAAATCAAATTTATTTATTTATTTATTTATTGATGTTCAAAATAACAAATACATTGTCAATATAATAAATAATAATAAATCTCTCATGAAAACATGATCAAATAAGTGAAAAACTTGTCCATGATCCTGTGAAATTAATGTATAAAATAATAATATATCATAATAGACAAATACAGTAAATATCAATAATATATATACAAATAAAGAAAAATAGTAAAGTGAACGCAAAGGTATGCATCCAAAAAACTGGTTACATTTTGCATAAATAAAAACAATAACAAAATTATTTCATATACAAACAATTTTCAAAATTTTCAGAATTCTCAATAAACCAGTATTTGATTTTGTTCTTAAATCCAGAAAAACACATTTTTTTCAAAGAAACTGGCAATTTATTATAAATCTTTTTACCAATATAAATAGCATGTTGTTGCATTAAAGTTGTAAAGAACTTTTCAGTCGATATCAAACCATTAATTTTATTTTTTGTTTCATATTCATGTTGTATAAGATTATCCAATTCTTAATTTTTTCTTATGTAACCTGTGGATGCTTCATAAAATAATTGTTTAACAGTTAAGATTTTATATTGTTCAAAGAGAATTTTAGAAGAATAATCAAAATAAATAAATAAATAAATAATTCTGTGATTTTAGATTCCTAGAGGCATCGCCCTTGAGTCGACTAACAATATTACCACAATCTCGAAACCATCTATTTTCAATCCTCGTTCATCATATAAAATAAAGGAGAGATCTCAATATCATATCTATCCGAACGACCTCTAATTTTCCTCTTTTTTTATTTCTCGTCCAGGATACCGAAAACTACATAGGTATAACAAAGTTTCATAAACATATTCACCAACAATAAATTAAAGTATTTTTTGTGTGTGATCCCTGAAAAATATTCAGAAACGTCCACTAAATACAAACGAGGCCAGAAAAAACCCTCCGAGGGTACTTAAACCAAACCAAACGTTGTGACAGGATGTATATGTATATTATTCAAGATAAATGACCCATTTATTATTATCGTTATTATTGAATACACTAAAAATCTTTCAAATTGATAAATATTTTATTATAACTGATTTTCTAAAAATTCCCTGAAAAACACATTGGCGTGCGAACCAACATGAAAACAACAATTATTAATATTTTTTCAAAGAACGCCCTATATATTTAGATCTAAAACCATTTTCATGGCACCTTTTCATCAAGCATTTTTCGATTCATTAATAGTATATTACGTAACAAGTGTTGTAAAAGGCATATTACGCACGAATGGAAAAATTACGCACGTAGCCGCGTAGCGGCGAGTGCGTAATTCCGTGAGTGCTTTACAACACGCATTAC
The DNA here is from genome assembly GCA_958298965.1 of Chrysolina haemoptera. Classification (NCBI taxonomy): domain Eukaryota; kingdom Metazoa; phylum Arthropoda; class Insecta; order Coleoptera; family Chrysomelidae; genus Chrysolina; species Chrysolina haemoptera. Next base: position 6,410,824 of record OY282592.1, on the reverse strand, counting down.
GTACTATACTTTACCTACGGCCACATAAAGTATGCCGTTTCCGAGATCCAAAAATTCATATTATTATTATTATTAGTAAAATGACCTTTTTTTCAGAAGAGACGCCTATATAGATGAACTTAAGTAGCAATACCTCATCTAAATAATAAATTTGATCCAAAAAGTTGATGACGTTTTCGAGATACAAAAACTCACATTATTATTATTATTATCGTCTTTTTCTAAAAAAGACGCCTACATAGATGAACTTTAAACGCAAAACTGTATCTAAATACAAAATTTGATCCAAATCATTAGAGCCGTTTCAGGATCCAAAAGTTCATATTATTATTATTAATATTATGAGTAAAATCACATATTTCCATGAAAAGCGCCTACATAGATGAACTAAAGTAGCAATACCTTATCTAAATACAAAATTTGATCCAAATCGTTGTAGCCGTTTTCGAGATCCAAAAATTATCGTTATTATTATTATTATCAGTACAATCGTGTGTTTCCAAAAAAGGTGCCTATATAGATAAACTTAAAATGCAAAACCCTATCTACATACAAAATTTCTTCCAAATCGATTGAGCCGTTTCCGAGATATACCAAACTGTGCGTTTTGTTTACGAAAACTGTGCGATTTGTTTACCGTGCGTAAGGAGCTATTTACTGAGGCTGTGAGTCGTGTGTTTTTGACTATTTTCTGCAGTGGCCGTAGGTAAATTAATGAATATGACAACCATAGTCAAAATCGGTCTTAACGTGCGGGTGTGAGACTTAGTCACCGACAATTTATTTAGTTTCTTCTCATTCCTTTGTGTTGAATCATACCCGTTCAAATGAAATCCTAATGACACAATGGGTGGTATTCATAAACAGTAGCAAATGCTTATACTTCAGGTTTGTCTCTCTTATCACTTAACAAAATGAATAGGTCTTTTTCAAGAAATCCGAGTAGAAGCATTTGCTTCAGTTTTATGCATACAACCCAATGAGACAGACATACAGAGTGGCTCTGTAGGTTGACAGAACCGAGTTATATAAAAACGCTCGGACACGTCAACCACATTTTCGAGGGGGACATCGTTCGAGATGAAATTCACCCGAAATAAATTCCATCCCTCGGAGCTGTGACTGCCACCCCTAAATTTTTAAATGGCAACATATGGCAAGTGATACCTCATTTGAAAGGTATTTTCCTTCTTAATATCAAACAACAAAAATAAATCAATTCCATCGATTCGTTTTCGAGATATAGGAACTTGAAGTTGGGAAATTTATTCACTCAATCAATAAAAACAATATCTGATAAAGCAACTGTCGCAATAATTATTATTGTCAATGAATTAAATGTTCAAACTGTCTACCACCCATTTCCATACAATAGTACAAGTTCTGCTCAAAATGAGACCTCACATTTCGTAGCATTTCCGGCGTTATTCGACGGCATTCTTCAATAATTCTACGTCGTAATTCTTCCAGAGATTCTGGTTCGGTTGCATAGATTTTGTTTTTCAAGTGACCCCACAGGAAAAAGTCGAGTGGGGTTAAATCTGGAGATCTGGCTGGCCACTCTATAGCGCCTCTTCTTCCAATCCAACTTCCAGGAAACATTCTATCCAAAAACGCCCTAACAGGCTGTGCCTAATGTGGAGGTGCCCCGTCTTGTTGAAATTTCAAGTGGTCTTCATGGTAACGATTGTCATTTTCAATGATGTCTACTAATTGTGGATAAACAAATTCATTCAATAATTCCAAATAAGTTTCTCCTGACAGGTTACCGTCGAGAAATACTGGTCCAATCAAACGGTCCCCAAAAATACCGGCCCAGACATTGAGTTTTTCGGGAGTTTGAGTATGGACTTCGTGGAAAACATGTGGATTGGCATCTGACCAATAACGACAATTATGACGATTCACAGTCGAATTCAAAAAGAATGTAGACTCATCAGAAAAGCAGATGTTGAAAAGAAAATTCTCATCAGGATCTATTTTCGTAGTCATAATTTCACAAAATTCCTGTCGCCTAACAAAATCATCTTCATTCAATTGGTGTACCAAATGTATTTTGTAGGGGTGAAGTTTATGATGTTTCAGGATTCGGCGGATACTGGTTCTACTAATATTGGTAACACTTGCCAATTTCCTTGTGCTCAATGTTGGGTCTGCATGAACTTGTCCTAAAAGTGCAACTTCAACAGGTTCATTTCTCACAGGAAATTCACGTCCTGGGTCTCGTTTCTTGTTGGCTACTGATCCAGTTTGACGAAACTTTTACACTAATTCTAGAACGTATTTTCTAGCAACAAGTTTATCTGGATGCGTTTCATTGAACAAATTAGCTGTACGGTTACCGCACTCATCATTCTTGAAAAAAATTGTTATTATTTCAACTCTTTCCGCGATCGTATACACCATTATTGAGGAAATATTCAGCAGCTGTAATTCACTCTAATGTCGTTCAATCAACGATCAGTTTGACATTGCCAGACGTCGAAAATTGCGATTTGGCAAAAAAATTATCGCATACATGTTTTTGTTGTTCGCGCATTGGAGTCGAATTCGAGAAAACGTCTTTTTATCGATTCTCAAGAACTTTAACATTTTTTCGATCAAGTAATTGAAGATGAAATAAGAATTTGAAACGGAATTGCATGTTATTTGTTGGTAAACAGTTAGATCATTTAATTCCTTGACAATGATAATTATCTTTAAACAGTTGCATTGTTAGATCTTATTTTTATTGATTGAGTGAAAAAAAGTGATTTTCCAACTTCAAGTTCCTATATCTCGGAAACGAATCGATAGAATTAATTTATTTTTGTTGTTTGATATTAAGAAGGAAAATACCTTTCAAATGAGGTATCACTTGCCATATGTTGCCATTTAAAAATTTAGGGGTGGCGGTCACAGCTCCGAGGGATGGAATGTATCTCGGGTGAATTTCGTCGTGAACGATGTCCCCCTCGAAAATGTTGTTGACGTGTCCGAGCGTTTTTATATAACTCGGTTCTGCCGACCTACAGAGCCGCTGTTTCGTTTTCAATGACCCACTCTGTATACGATTTTCACATGCGGAAAGCACATATGTTGATAATAATAATTTTCAGCAGTGCTAACCCGCACGCTAAAACCGATTTGGACTATATTCTGTTTGTTGAATGGCATATTTTTCAACTCGCTGTTAACAACATTATCAGAAGTAATACCACGAGAGCATCGACAAAATAATCGATTATACTTCCGAGTCACGAGACGGATTTAAGCATACGTCGAGTTACGAATAAACTTAATGATTATTTCTTCGACGTTTATTGACAAACGTCAAATAATTTTTGCAATGAGAGAACTGGCATATTTGGAGGAAGCGAAAGTTTATTACTAAACGCCAACATCAAGTTGCTAATGACAACATTCACTTTGTTAACAGTGCGAAACACCAAATCGATTATATCACTTAGTCAAGAGTATATCCAGTCGCTATATTGGGCACTTCAATGGTGAGTTGTATAATCAGGAGTAATACCACGAGTGATTGAATTTTCGCGATAAGTCTGTCGATTTATGAGATAAATTTAATCACGAGTTGAATTTTATTAGACTATTTCACGAATAAAGATTCTTCATCAATATAAATACGAACAATGTATGACAGTCATAAATAAATTATTAAAATCGTCAATATTATGTTTCGTTTCATAATTTCATTTGAATTTACAGTGAAGCGACTCATTCTGACATATCCAGCTATATTTATTATTGATCGAACTGTCAAACGTATTCATTTCGTCATGGTTACGTCGTTGAAAATGCCGAAGCTGATCCTCCAATCAGAATTGAAAGACAGCTGGTGTTATCGAGGGTAATACCACGAGTGGTCGCAATACTATCGATAATTCTGTCAGAAATCAACGAGATCAAATTACCTCAAAGCAATTTGATCGAGTTAAAGATTTCTGACAGAATTATCGATTGTATTGTGAGCACGAGTCGTATTTATTGAAATAATTTCACGAACCAACCAAGTTATTATTTGAAATTTGATCGAGTAAACAAAGTGAATTCTTCAATAGTTGCAACTAATGAATAATAAACATGAAGTCTGTCAACCTGACGTTTATGTCATATTAGATTACAAGATGTATCGTTGCTGTTTATATTTGTGGTTGACTTGACGACGTGGTCTTTCCGGATCGGAAAGAAAGGAAGCGAAAGGAAGCGTGTACTTTCGCGAAATCCCATTCTGATTGGTCCTCATATCGCAGGAGACGCGACTTTCATATAGTGAGTGAAATTGTCGCGATAACACGAGTTGTCTTTTGCTTCCGATTGGTCAGATTAGGTGAGAATTTTAAGATGACTGAAATAGTCAAAGAAATATCATTCAACAAATTAAATACTTGTCATTTCCATAGCTCACTTTAATGATTTTCCATAGTTTAACTACGATATTCGATGATCAATAACTAGGATATAGAGTTGGGTATATTTTTGGAAGCACATAAAAATGATTTTCGCACGCTAAAGTGTTTCTGATAACATTAAAAAAAATCAGTTACTGCCCAATATATTTGTTTGAAACATTATTGTTTATGTAAGAATTACGATGATAAGAAATGGAAAATTTATAATAAAGAAGCTTTGTCATTGATATGAATAAAAATGAATAAACGCATTCTGCATTCTGCAGCGTATTCCAGGGACAAATTTTAATCAATCATTGAAATTTGTTTCTACTCCTTTTGATTTTCGTAAAATATTCTTGCCATTTCAAATAGTGATTTTTTCTATTACTGGAGTACTACTACAACCAACACCATCAAATTACTAATACGTGAGCTACAGGGTTGAAAGATGCATTCTTCAGAAGGAATTTTGACCATACAGATTTTCACAATTTTTTTTTTGTAGTGATGAATCTTTCCTTGTGAAGTTAAAGTTGAGAAAATACACCAATGCGTTTACTTTATTTTGTTCATATCACTCAACAATTGCTTATTTTTTTGTTTCGTTTTTTCCATGCAGAATTTGAATCTCATATCATTTGCAATAATTTTAGTATATAGAATTTTAACATGCAACCTAAACAAAAGTGTGGATTCCTCATTGCAATGAAAGTTTCCACTCTATAAGGGATATGTTGATAATTTCGGCTCTTCTGGAAGCATATGGCTTTAAGTACCTAAATCTCAAAATTTGATAAACCATTACACATAATTCGTCGTTGTTCGCTATAAAATTGAATTCTTGGGATTTATTTCGAGAGAAGTTATTTTTGTTCCATTACATAAAATATGAAGTGATTTATTTTTTATTTCTTCTTTATTAAAAACTCCAAAAACTCCAAAGTTTAAATTTATCCAAAGGACTCAATCTACTAAAAGCCGAAACTTTCCATTCAATATTCAATTAGATTTCAATTTCCAAAATTTGTTCAAATGACAACGAATAACTTGTATGCACCCTATTTTATTAGCCCATTTTTCTTGAAAACGGTCATTCCTATCAAAAAATAAGATGAACACCTTTTTGTATAAAATTAAATTACGGAAATATATCTTTCTAAAACATTTTTGAAACATTAATTATTATTCATTTATTTCTGGAAATTATGCAAAATACAAGAAAAAACGAAACTAGATAATTGGATTTTTAACATTTTGGGAAAAAGTTCGTTACTGGAACTATTTAATATCTAATTGCAAACACACCAAGTTTCATCAAAGTCGGTAAAAACATTTTTGGGTAATTAATAAATAACTGATTTTTTTTAATGAAAATTTGACATTCTTTTAATTTTTTCGAAAATATGAACAGAATGTTCATAAAATCAGCGAGGCCTTTGCCAAGGGAAGTAGTTGTTTTCCGTTAGATGTTCCAAAAAAATCTTCATTGTTATCGTAAGTTTTTCCTATTATTGAAAAAATCATATTTTTCAGTTTTCTCAAAAACCAGGCAAGTTAGGACATACGGTTACATGATTTATTTCGTAAAATATATAAGAAGAAATCACTCTCCTGAATCAAAGTCATCACTTATGATACACACCCTGTAAACACGGTGAAATAAAAACATTTTAGAAAGAATGCCCTATAAAGAATAAAAATATGAATGGTGATGTGATGTGTAGGTACTAGAATAATATGAATAAATCCATGTTATTATGTAATTTCATTCACTTAAACTTCTAAACGATAATTCCAAAAGAGTCGAAACTATTGATGAAATCCAGATTTTTGACAGTTTTAATAATCAAAGTTTTACTCAGGTTTTTTTATAGGAAAAAGATTAAATGGCAAGTTTTTCAGCATTTCATCTTTATAAAGATTTGAACATAACGATGTTCGTTTAAATAAACATTCAGAACGAGATATTATTGTCAACGTTACAATTTTTTTTTTTTTTTTTGAAATTATCAATATTGTTCAATTCTTACAGATATTACGTGAAGCTGTAGATTCAGAGGTTAGGGGTCTTTTTCAAATTGTCCTCCTGTTTTTGCTATTTAGAATAATCAATTAGATCTGTTTGAAATTTTATCCCATAATAACTCGTTTTTTAGATTATGTAAAAAAGTATTGCCTATGCCCATTTTTTAGAATCGTTACAGAATTATGACTTATTCCAATAGAGGTGAAATGTTGATTAATGGGATTCATAATATTGATTCTAGACTCTCATAATCATCGAAGATGCTTCTTAGTAAACTTTATAAATCAATACATATGTCAATTCATTCCTCATCGATTCCACATACGAATTAATATTGACATGATATCAATTTTCATCAGTTACCTTCGAAAACTAAATTATTATTGTACAGATATTAAATGTTATTAATATTAAATGAATTTGTGCAGAACACCAATAGCAATTAACATTATTTCTATTATACCTTCATCATTTCGATAATGTTAGATAATGGAATGTAAAATGTTTCTGTTTTGTAATAATAAAACATTGAATAAAAGCAAAAAATGTTTACAATAAATCGTTATTTGAAGACTGCGTTTTATTTGTTGGAAGATTGTTAAAAATCATGTAATTTTACTACATTCATTTGTTTATATCGAACAACACAGATTATATGATGATGGAAGTACAAAATAAATGTACCCTGGGTTTTATTGATTTGTCTGATTCAAAGGCTCTGGCTAATTTCAAAGACGCTGGCCAAGTTTCTTCAGATATTTTCACCAAACTCAAAAATATTCCTAACTTGAAGGTGTTTGGATTTTTTTTTAAATCATTAAACATTCTTTCAACAGATGTTTATTGATCAAAATAACATAAAAATATCTATATAATAAAATAAATAAATAAAAAGCCTAATAATGGCGTGTAATTTAATTTCAAGAAATTCTTGTTTCTTGATCACAAATTGGCAAGTCACAACCACGACATGAAGAACAAATCAACTATATACAGAGTTACCCATTTGAAAGCGGGCCACCTCTCTAAAACTGTTATTTATTATCCTTTTCGGAAGTTTTTTTTTTCAATAGATAGAGCATTAATAATTCTATTTGAGAGCCATAAATTCGAAATAAAAATAAAAATTTCAAGGCCTACTTCGAATTTTTTTCAAGGTCAAAAATCCAAAAATCATTCTAGCGATTTTTTTAAATAGAATTTGACGACACGACTGGGTTCACGACATTTTCGAATAGTGTATGTGAAAATAACGTAGGAATGCGTCCATCAATAAAAAAGTTATATGGGATTCAAATTTGAAAATATATTTTGCCGGAATTTCATCGAAATCTATTCAAAAATAAAAAAATAATAAAATTTGAAAAGAACGTTATTTAGTGGAATTTCAGAAATATTTTATTTTATAATTTGTTTATTTATGAACAGATTTCGAAGAAATTCTGACCAAATATATTTCGGAATATTCTGAATCCAGTGGTGTAGACAGAATTCTGATAAAAGTTCTAAAATTGAAGTGGTGGATTGATTCATTGACATAATCTCCAAATTGTATTCCCATATAATTTTTTTATTGATGGACGCATTTCTACGTAATATTCACATAAACTATTTGAAAATGTCGTGAATCCAGTGACGTCGTCAAATTCTATTTAAAAAAATCGCTAGTATGTTTATTCGATTTTTGAACTTGAAAAAAAATTCGAGTGGGCCTTGAAATTTGACTTTGATTTCTAATTTATGGCACTTAACTAGAACTTTTGATGCTCTATCTATTGAAAAAAAAATTCTGAATCGGATAATAAATAATAGTTTTAGAGAGGTTGCCCGCTTTCAAATGGGTCACTCTGTATACTCTGCTAATTCTGAAGTGAAACTGAATTACTGGCTACTGTACTACTGATGAACACATAAAGAAAATAGGAATATTAAATATATTATATATCTCACTTCTCACTGTTGATTAGTTTATTTTGGAACCGCCTTACCCGTGTATTTCTTCATTTTCTTTGTGTAAGCACATAGCCAAATATTCTTGGGAACAAATATGCGAGCATTTTCGGCTATTAAAATTTAGTGAACATTTAGTATTTTTGGACAACCAAAGTTATTTCGAGGAACAAATAATATAAGAGACTAGCATGATGTAAATATTTGGTTTTCTTAATTTTGGTGAGCATTTAGTATATTTGGGAAAAAAAAGTATTTTTTTTATACAGAAAAATTAGATAATTTGGTAGACAGTTAAATACCACCAAATATTTTTTCCAATTGCAATGCGACCTGCGGACGCGGCGGCATCGACTTGTCAAAGTAAAGCCGTCGGCTACCTCGCCAACAAGACAGCTGGCGATATTGTACCTACTGAATTTTTTTAAATTAGATTCATGTCGAAAATTCCGAGTAATCTTTATTTTATTTCTATAGTTTTCTTTTAACATCACCGTTAATTGTAAATTTATATTTTTTAACTTTTTAACAGGCTAAGCCCCTAAGTACTGCCAAATATCCTGCTGTATGCATAGAAAGTAACTGTGGCTTTCCGAACTTTATGTTTAATGTGCTCGTTCCAGTTTAGCTTGGAGTCGAGGATGACTCCAATGTACTGGACTGAGATTTTGTATTATATGGACCTCCCAGTGAGTTGAGACATTTGAGAGGTCCCCTAGTTTGCGTTTCCTGGTGAAAAGATCCAGCTCCGCCTTTGCAGGGTTCACACTTAGCCCTACTGATCGCCACCTCTCATCTACCCCTTTGACAGCTCTTTGTATCGTGTCCTCACGAGGCCGGACCTTTGGTCATCGACCAGGATGACAATGTCGTCCGCGTGGGCTTCAGTATAGTAACCCAGATCTTTCATTTTCAATAGGAGGCCATTCACCATGAGCCACCAAAGCAAAGGGGACAAGACCTCCCTCCTCCCTGGTATGGAGCGGTAGCTACTTCTAAGAATTGCTCTAGCTAGTCTTCGGGACAGCATGGCGTGAATCCATGTTATTATGGTTGAGTTCACCAGGCTTGGGAATGAGGATGATCTTGGCTCTCTTCCATACCTTAGGAATGTGTCCGTATGCGGGCCAGCTGTAAAATGTCTTCAGAGAATGGGAATTAGAATAAGTTTGCCCATCTTCCTTGGATATGTCAAAGCAGCAGCAGCCATCTTAGTAGTCACCCTTGGTTTTGGGTGATATAGTTGGCTGTGGCCTTAAGTGTTACAGTGTCACTGCCTGGAGCACCTCCAGACTCGCTCCTAGTTCTCTGGATAGGACCTGGTTTAGGAATATAACTTTTTCATGCAAAATAAAGCACAACTTTCGAATTATTAAATAATTGCTATATTTAAACTTAAGTCTACCTCAAATGAAATTATGACTATAAAACTTAGTTGGCAAATACACTTCACTGAGAAACACGTTACTTTTTATAAGACCTTCAATTCCAGCTTTGTGCTTTTTTTCTATAAGCACTTTCAGTTCGTTCACTATTTGCGGATTCTCGGCCATATAAGGAGTCTTTAGCAGATCTTCTGCAAGCTTTAGTTCTCTCTCGCTTAATGTTTGCCTGGTGATGGTCATAGTTCCAATTTCAGAGGGAAAAACTCCCAGCCATTTTGCTTTTGGAACTGCCAAATGATGAGAAACGTGAGCGTTATTCTAAAAAAAAAAGGTATTTTCAAGGCATATTGTCTCGTACAGAGAATTTTGTCAGGTGAATAAAAAATTAAGTACATCAAATCTGATTTCATAAAGCGCTGTAATCAATATGGGTCCTGCGATTTCAGGATGGACAAACAAACTATTTCTTTTATAATAGCTAAGAACAAAATTGTTTTTTGTTCAATAAGAGAATGATCAACTTTCTTATACTGTGTTCAATGAAAAGTAATCAATTATGGTATAATCTACTATAAATCAATCTAATTTTAGATAAACGGGTTTTGTGGACAAGACAATTTTAAATTATCATTCTGTCTATTAACAATATAGAAAGATTGTACAAACTACACAAAAGACGATTCTTCCATCTTAACAAATTTTACTGTGTTAGCAGAACATATATGTGATTTAACTTCTGTGTTGTTTGTATAATTACTATGGTTATTATGGTTATTTCATTTATCATTATTATCATCAAAAAATTTATTTCAAAATAAAGTACTACAAGAGCTCTACATCTTGGTCTAAATTGTTTCAATATTCCACATTTCCACAGCCTATAACGATAACGAAAAAGACCCCAAAAATGACAAAAGACTATTAGGCATTTTTTTACGAAAAAAATAAATTCTCGAGTCAGGCACATCTAGAACTCCCAAATCCTATGTTTTCATATTGTAACTTATAACGAGTGTTCACAACTTGAGTGCAAAAAAAATGAATAATTCTACTTTTTGAGAGCCTTGTATAAACGCTACAGAGTATGGCAATTTTAGATTGCTAATAGATTAAGAGTCACCTAGTGTACCATTTCATACAATATCATCCTCATATCTTATACAGAGTCTTCATAATAAATATCGAAATATAAAAAAAAAACTGCTCGGAGGTTTTGTTAATACAACATGCGTTTCGAAATTTTGAAAATAAGTCGTTTATTGATTCTTGCTTCTAATTTGCATCGTGTATCGTGCTCAATTCAAATCAATTCAGTTCAAATAAGTCGATATAGTTTATTAAGTTTTACTTTTTTATAGGCTTATGCAGAAGAACAGGAATGATAACAAAAGGAGCATTGGGTAAAAATTAACATTTTTAAATCTTCCCAATTTCAATTACACCACCCTGTGTAGCAATATATTTTTCCAATCTCTTCCTACAGTTGTTCATGGCTGTTTGTAGTACTTTCTGCGTAATAGATCTACACAAGTAACAAATTTATTCATTCAAATCTTTCACATTTTTGGGACAATCTCGAGGGTACCCCAAAGAAAGTAATCAAGTGGTGTTATGTCGGGTGAGCGTGGAGGCTATTTAATAAGGGGGCTGCATTTCCACGATTTTTTTTCAAACTACCCCCTACCTACCCCCTACTACCTACTTTTCCTGCATTATGGATAGAAGCACCATCTAGTCAAAAATTTCCAGCCTCAGTCTAATCGGTATATCCTCTAAATTTGCCCAAAAAGGGTCCCATTAATTTATTCTGAAATATGCTGCACCAAACATTAATTTTGGAAAAGTAATTGTCTCTCACAATGTATCATCTAATTTGTTTCTTGATAGGACTAGTATTTTGAATTTTGGGAACACACCACTCCATTAGTTGTGAAGGTAGCTTCATCGCTAAACATTATTTTAGACAAGAAATTTCTATAAGTTATGTAATTTCCTTGGCACCGTAATGAATATTCCACTCTAACACCTTCAACGCTATTTTCCAAGGCATGCACAAATTTGGGCTCCCAGCTCGCAGACTATGCATTATTTAAAAAAAAAATTGTTTTCGAAAATCGGCCGACCCGTTATGAAATAATGAATTGTCGCCACTTTAAAGCGTAACACGATGAGACTTAATCCCGGGGCCCGGCCCAGCTCTGGACGGCCCCGGGTGTAATGAACAGATTTCGCCAGTAACATCACCTATAAGTGTTTCTAATAGGATAGAGTTAGCCCATAAGAATTTTTGGCAGGATAATATACACACAGTTTCAGCCTATTACAACTTTACCCATAAAAGATCGGATTAGTACAGTGTAGCCAAATGTAAATGTGCAATACTGGGCTGCAGGAAAAATAAAAAAAAAAAGTCAACTACAAAACCTTTATCATTTCTGTTGGCAGATTATGAGATCATGTGTTTCACAAAAATCGATATTTTTTCAAATATTCAAAAGTAACATGAGATTTTGAAAGGTCAAAAACTCTGGAGTTGTTGCATACATTTTATCAGATTTCAAAGCATTAATGGTACCTTTATCAAAAGTATACGTTGATTTTTATGTAGTTGATTTAATTTTTCATCATCTCTCACTTCTGTTCGTTATTTCTTCAATTTCTTTTAAAATTTCCGGTTTTACTTGATGAAAAAATTTTAATAATGGTAATAACTCACCACCGATCCAAACCTATAATTCAGCATGATGTTGATTCCATGAGGGTCGGCATCAACCAGTATGAAAATGGGTATTGACATAACCACCCAGAGTTTTCTCAGGAACAGCTGAGTATTCAAATCGGGAAAACCTTTTCCTGTGATCATTATGAACGACCTGGTCAACTTGTTTTGCAAATCTTCCTCTATGAGCTTATGGAATATGGACTCTTTTTCTACTACGAGGATGAAGTATGCCGACGATTGAATCTCTATTATTTCGCCAATATCTTGGGGAATCATGGTACCTAAAATCCCTTTTATTGTTTACTCATAACCCTCACAAAAAAGTGAATAGTATGAGAATAACTGGAATACAGTATGTTGTTTTGGATGTTCAAAGAAAGAATAACAAAAAAAAGAATAGCATACATATCTTCCAGGGTGAATAAAAATTACGATTCAAAGCCAGAAACCAATAATAAGGAGATAAACTCCCGACTTCATATTCCGTTAATTCAATATATTCTCAAATTTTAAAATTTTAACAGTCATCTTATTATATATACTTAATTGTGTATCTTATGTGAAGTCACACAATGAAAATTTCACAAGCAGAAAAGATTTGAGTCTAGTAACAGGATATAATTTTCGCGAAAATCAGATGATGTCGATTCCACTACATTACTCATCTACTGTTTCATGAACCTCACAAGTCTGAACTCATACAAAAATGGGGTAAAATCCTTTTTGCTGAAAAATCCATTTTATTCCACTAACGAGTATTTTAATCAACACTAATCGATCTATATCTACAATGTGTATGTGTATATATATATACAGGGTGTTCCAAATTAAGTCGGCACCATTGCCAACTCCGTTATTATTGATGCTACGAATTCGGTTAAATGGACAAACTAGTAGCATTTTTAATGGCCTTCTCGACATTAGAGATGTCCATTTCCTCCATTAAAATTCTTCTCTTATTTTCAGTCCTCCATCTGAAACCTATTTTCTTTAAAAATCTATGAAGAGATGTTTCGGAAGCTACAATTCCCAAAACGTCATTAATTTTGTGTTGGAACTTTTTTACCGTAATACAACACCCTTCCGTCTTATGAAGTCGTAAATAATCCATTTAATATTGGAATACTCATACTCGGGAATATCAGTTACTGGTGCTCTTCTAGGGCGCTTCTTTCTTGGTGTGGAAAATTTAACTTACCAGTTGACTATTTGCAGAAATTATTTGCTCCCCTTTTTTAACCACCCAATGGGCACAAGGACGTTGAAATAACGTTGTGAAATGGCTGAAAACCGAACGTTTTTTCAACGAAAAAATGTCGCGTGTAACAACGGTATATTAACCAATTGCTTACTAATTATCGCCTTATTGCCGTTTTCAATCAGGTTTTTTGAACGTCGGAGAAACTCAATAAAACAACATTGTTTTGACCAAATAAAAGGATAAGGAACGTATCATAAACGTTGATAAATGAATCGCATAAAGCGAGTTTGATTAAAAATTATTTTTTAATTAGCATAACGTTTGTTAAACGTATATTTAACGAGTTGTTGTGGAAGTAACGTTGAAAACACATCTTTATAACATATTCTTTCAACGTTGAAGATTACACTAAATTATTGTCGTTAAAATTTTCAACCAGAAACGTTTATTTAACCAATGCTACGTTTAAAACACGTTTGAAAAACGTACGTGTGCCCATTGGGCACTCTTTCAATGGTTCTTATTGAAATACCTGAAACAAAATTAAAATTTGTGTTGAAATTGTGTTTTTTCAAATTTATCTAATGTTACCTGTGGCGAGAGATGTTTTATTTTTCACATTTAATAACGTATCCGTCTCACATTCAACACTTTGAAAATAATTGAACACTTTAAAAATAATTTCACCTGCCTGACTCTTGATGACTGGTTTTTTGTTAGGCGATGACATTTTTTCAAAAACAACACAAAAATTATTCAGACAATGCCAAACGCCAACAGAATTGGAGGACAAGTAATGATACGCCTCTGTACAGTGCATTTATACAGTATCGGAAAGATTTCATCGGGGGTATGCTGGTTTCATACGAGCGTAAAGAATAGCTTGCTATTATGTTGAGAGAGCATTACAATTTCTCCTCGACTCGCTCGTGGAAGCGATATCGACGTGGCTGTTAATTCGTCGGACGAGGTAGTAGGGGAGGCGTACACTAGTGCGTCTCTTTTATTTAAGTGGTATTATCATTCCATTGCGTTCCTTGTTGCTCGCATAGATTTGTCTATACCCCCGATGAAAACTTTCCGACACTGTATGTCTTGCAAGAGCTGTAGTGAGCGTCACATTGAAAATGAGTTTGTGCGCAAGGGGGCGGGCTCGCCATCACGTTTGGCGCTTAAAGTACAATTTTTTTACACGGATGGTAATATCAAGATTATCTTGAGATCTTTCAGTTTTGCAATAAAAATTCTTCCACTGTGTAAAATGCCGTATTCCTTAGGTATCTACAAAGAGTATTCTTAAAGCAATTGGTATTCTTTAAATTGTAAGATGCACCAAAGAGACCCATGCATCAGTTGAAACATTTGATACCTTGTTAAATATGGTCAAAGCAGTCATCTTTGACCAATAGTCAATCTCGAGTATGGTTGATGAAGATATTCCCGGGTTCTGCTATTATAATCGTAAATAGGGAAGAGGGAGGGGATTGTAAGGATTTGTAGCTGGGAAAATATCAGCTTACGTGAGGTCTTATGATCTACTCCGGTCATACATCTGATGATTCTTTTTCATTTTGAATATTTTGTTGATAAGTGTTGAGTTGCCCCAAAATACCAAACCATATCCCAGTAGAGACTGCACAAGACCATAATAGGCTAATTTCAGTTTATCCAAAGATACTGTTTGTCTTAGTTGCCTCATTATGTAATAAGTAGTGCTCAGTTTTCGACCAAGTACATCAATGTGTTCCTCCTATGTCATCTCATGATCTATAACTCCCAAAAATTTTATGTTGTTCACTTGCAAAATAGACTCATCATTGATTCTTACCAGATAACTGCAATCATTCTTTGTATTTTTTTGTTGTGAATTTTATGGAGAAAGTTTTGGATACATTAACCAAAAGTCCATTATGAAGACACCATTAATGGAGTTCTCACCATTTCAATACTGTATCTGTGATGTAAACTGACTTGAAATTGAAAAGTAATTCACATGATATGACAAAGTTATCATATCGAAAAGATGGAGTATGAAGTGGAGAGTTTATCTTAAAACAAAAACGGTATTCATAGTGCAAAATGAACCTGTAACAACTGACATACAAAAAATCAATTGGATAGAAGTTATTCCAATTATTGTATAGGCAGAAACGGAGTATGGATTATTAATAATCTCCCAAGAAGTGAAAAATAGTTTTGAAATGTTATCAGTGATCATCAAATACCTGGAACATTGCAATTCAAGATTTCACCAGAAGACAAGAGTAATTTCAAATTTCCAAAAACAAGTCCTTTCTGAGCCACAATATTGAGTGCCCACATTCCCACGTCCAAAAGACAACTAATGGAATTTATTGCTCTATCTGTTATTCTCTGGTCCCCTATAAGCGTTTTGAGTTGGTAAAACAGCTCCCTGAAACAGGAAGACGTAATATTCATGTATGTTATATAAAAGGTGTCCCATATCGGCAGGTTCAAATTTGAATAGTGCAAAGTAGACTTCTTTTCATGTGAAAAAAAACGCAAAACTTGTGTATCATTTACATTTGTTTCAAAGTTACAGGTTTATGAGTGTGATTGTACTCAAGTCAATAAAAACTGATTTTATGTTCTAATTTTTTAATTAAATATTTTTTTTTATTGAAAACAATAATCATATTTAGAATCACAGACACCTATACAACAACAAACATTTTAATGGTACATATCTGTGAATTTACGATCACTTCAATTTAAAAAAATTTAGGAAAGAATTATTTTGTTGCGTAGGTAGCTGTGATTTGAAATTTGAATATTGTTTTTGATTCTTAACAACTTTTCACTTTGGATAATATCAATAATGAGGGTAGTTTACTCCTGATTAAAATTCATATTTTTTGTTCTCCCCTATACACCGTATTTGTAAATTTGACAACTCACATGCAAATTTTTCGCAATGCACCAATTTTTATGAGGAATAAAATTTTCTGCCAAATGGATAATAAAAAAGTTTCCCATATGATGCACACTTCTTGAAACTCACTGTATATAGGAAATTCAAAGTTTTAGTATTGATTGTTATTGATGGGTAATAAGTATATCATTATTAGTATTATTATTATTATCATACCTGCATCATAATCCTTGCCAAATGCACTAAAAAGCGAGCGAAATATTCAAGATCAAAACTCACCTCGATAGTTGTTAAAGGTAACAACGCCAAGTTTTCAGTTTTATCATAAGACATGTCAAATAAGTTTACATATCAACAATACTTCCTGAGTTAAAAATCATTTTCTGTCGACCGTTCATTTATGATGTATTTTAACGCACTCAAAATCGTTGATTAATGACCCCTGTTAATGAATGATTTTCTATTAATCAACGACTTGATTATATGCAACCCAACATACATTGCTCTTATACATTTTATATTGGTTAGTACCATCTGTCATTATTTATTTCTCAATTTTCAAATAAAATTTCAGAAAATTATCATCACACCAGTTGTCACTCAAAATCATTTATAATCACGTGGCTTAATGGTAAAGTTCGCCTGGCAGCCATCAATTAGGTCGAGAGTTCAAAACCCACCAAGAGCAATTTTTTTTTATTTCATTTTGAAAATAAATAATAAAAATAAAATAAAACTACCACTAAGGAAAATAAAACTATCTTTGAGAAGATTTAATATAAATAGGAAATAGTGATTGTTTTTTATCGTATCGTTAAATAAATAAACATTGAAAGTAAGATATCTCTATTTTTGAAAACTACTGTCGACGGAAAAGACGGAAAAGTAACTTTCTTTGTTTTTAGTTTTTTGAATCTTAAAGAAAATATCAAAATTCGAGTAATTCGATAAAATTCAAATGGCTTCTATCTCGCGCCATTCGAGCAACCAATAGCATTGCCGTTTCACGTCACAATCAGCCCCATTAGAAGACGCCCTTCGGCTAATTGGGCTCGGGAGAGTATGTCACAAAGAGCGCGGTTCATTTATATATGCGATGTGTATTTTAAAGCATATTTTAAAGATATCACGACCCTTGGCAAGAAGGATGGAAAAATTAAAAGATTTTTGTCTCTTTTCATCAAACAAAGTCCACAAAGCCAGTAGAAAACTCTATTGAAAATATTACTCGCCTTTTTGTTAGCTTGGTATTTGTCTCCAAGAGCGTTTGAATCTTCTTTAGAATATATAAAATCAGTTTGAACCGGGCACTGCTCCGTTGAACATTGGCACTGATAACAGACATCATCAATTCATTATCAGGTTTAAACTGTAACCTGAAATTTAATTTCACTCTTTGATAACAAACAAAAAATGTGTTTGAGACATTTAAATTCATGCTCTATGAAATTTCTCTATCAGTTGAAAGTTATAATTATTACTTTTACCTCCCATTTTTAAATATGCAATTTCCAAAGGTTTGTCTTCTGAGTTTCAAAACAGCTTTCCTTCCGTTCGTCAGGTCATCAAATACTCTAAGGAAGATATTTTGTATTTTCATTTTTATTTCATCTTTATTGTATTCTGTGTGATACATCTGTTCTTCTTCACAGAACAAAGATTTATCTTTGGAAATCTCGTTCAAGCCTTTTCTTAACTTTTGCTGAGGAACAGGTAATTCCTTAGACCCCGTAGACAAAGTCTCAGATTTAGTGTCGTCGGTGATATATGATGATGTTGTAGATATGGAACTCCCACTTTTCGATCTTGATAGAGGCTTCGGTTCTATGAAATCTTGGGTCATTTTCTTAAATAGTTCATCAAAATCCAAATTTTCTTTTTCGGAATCTGTGGACTGGTTGGTTTTCTTCAATTTTTTCAACCTAGATAACAAACTTTGATCAAATGCAGGTATGGTAACTGTGTGCCAAAAATGCATATAGTTATGTAAATGTAATCTCAACTATTACACTTATTTTTCATTCTGACAAAAGACTATTCGAATATATCGTCCATGGTTAATCTTCAACATTACAATAAAGTAACAAAAAATAGAAGAATAATAACAATAAAATGAGATGAATATATCTCGAGTCATTTAGACTGAAATAAACTTTCGATAAAAATTTTATTTCCAATCAACTGCTACCCAAATTGAGCAAAGTAAAATGAGAGAATAAAATCCTTCAAAACACATAAAATACATTAAAGAAAATAGAAAGACACTAAGAAACATAAAACAACATCAATGATCATAATCAGTATCACATTTCCAAATATTTATCACCTCTATAAAAGCATTACTTAATTAGAGAAGGTGTGCTTTTCTGGGTCCTATGTTCCCAGTTATAAGATTTGGCAGATATAGATCACATTGATCGAAATTTTAACTTCCAAACCAATTGTTACAATTATTTTTTCGGTTAACCTACTGCAGCTACGAACGGCAGCCCTCAAAAGTCGAAACTTGTGCGGGCTAAGGATTAACGAGGTCTTACCTTTTTTTAATGCGCGATTCCTAACTCGATCCGAAGAGAATAGATCAAAAAAATTCAACTCACTACATTACTAATTTCTAAGCATTTAAAAAAATTTAGTTGTTTTCACGACTCCCAAATTTTCCAATCAAAAGCATATACCCTCCTTTCTTGAGGATTGCCTTATAGGGTTAAACGTTGTTTACACACATTATATCTGTTGGGAGATTATTATATAATTTTGCCCCCACGAATGGACAATTTTCAACCAGTGTAGATGAAATTTCGGGAAGTCTGATCAATTCCCCTTGTGTTGTAGGAATGAAAATCGGAATTTCTATGATAGTTATACATATGCTTCATAAATGAAAGGACACATTTATAAATATATATCCATGGCAGTCTCAAAAGTTATATTATATTAATTTTTTTTTCTTCGACATTGTAAAATGAGTTTTGTACAGGTTAACTATGAAAAGCTGATAATAATACAAAAATACAACTGCACTGATATAGAAATTATAGCATAAGGATCACTAATAGCATTTTTCTACGTTCATGCAAAAAACAAAACTTTATTGAACTATATTTGGTGGAAAAACTGTCTCTTTATTGCACTCATCTGTCATTCTACTATAGCGTTCTGTCATCATGACAGACATAAACTTTCAAATCGACGCCAAATTTAGCCCATTTTCTGTGAGATTGTATTACGTTTTAAATAGTTGCATGTTTCATCATATTCATGATATAATGGACTATGAAATTACTAGAAAATGCAATTTGTTAAAAATAAAATTATTTCCTTCGAATATCATCTGAATTACACAAAATGTTTTTGAATTACTTTTAGCAGATAGATTTAAACAAACAATGTCTTCCTTACAGTTTAGTGCCACCTAAATGAAATATTATCTGGTTTTTGCATGAACGTAGAAAAAATATTGTATGAAACTCGTGCAAAAAGAGTTTATTGCACTCGACATGTTGTCCAATTTCGACATGTTGGACAATTTCACGTCGAGTGCAATAAACACCTACTTTTTGCACTTGTTGCATAAATAACTATTAAAGAACCCGAAAAAGCGCAACACAATAAATTGTAGAAAAGTGTTCAGATTTGTTGTAAAAAAAATGTTCAGGCGCGTTTACAAGGTAGGGTAATGGGGGTAATTACTCCCCTCCACAATGCTATTTCTATTTTATAACTATCTTAATAACAGTTCCTTAAAAATTTGTTGGTCAGTCACTAGGAACTTAAAAGTAAAAAAAATTACTGTTTTTGGAACAAAAGTTGCTTGGAAACCCTAACAAATATCTATATAGCCTGCTTCTGCTTTGAACTACTGAGAAATAATAAGGTGGTGGTTGAAAAAAAATAATAATTTTGGGACAAGATCAATAGATATTAAAATAAGTCAGATCTATACCTATAAAGAGCAGATGGAACTTGAAGAAGCTTTTGGCATGAAATAAAAAGACAGGTTTTTAAAAGGCACTCTAAAAACAAAAAATAGAATTAAACTTTTTTCTATTTGCTTAAACCTTTGAAAACACTAGAAAATAAAATTATTAAATGTATTTTTAAACTTGATTATCATGAACCAACTGTTAACTTATATAAACCAAGAAAGCTACTGGATATACATTTCCTATACAAATTGAAAATATGCACATTCATTCATCTTGTTAAAAATAACATGAAATATTCCACTTTAAGTTTCAAAATTAATAATGACCAACATAATCACTGGACCAGACAAGCCCAAAATTTATATGTCAACAAAATCAAGACGAATATTGGAAAGAAATCAATTTATTTCGATGGTGTGAAATTTTACAATGAACTTCCAAATCATTTGAAAACTTATGGTAAATTGCGATTCAAGAATAACCTAAAAAAATACTTACTCCTTTGAATCCATTCCAATTCTGATTTCATTATATTTAAATTAATTTTTAATATTATATTATGTGGAATTATTTAAATTTTTTTTTTCCCTATTATAAACTGTATGTTTCTTGGGA
This sequence comes from Chrysolina haemoptera, assembly GCA_958298965.1. Taxonomy (NCBI): domain Eukaryota; kingdom Metazoa; phylum Arthropoda; class Insecta; order Coleoptera; family Chrysomelidae; genus Chrysolina; species Chrysolina haemoptera. Next base: position 6,389,709 of record OY282592.1, on the reverse strand, counting down.
ATAAATTGAATTGAATTATTATGAATATTAGTAAGTAAAGATTATATGGATGAACTTTAAATTATTATGATTTAGATTGTTGTTTTTGGTAATTTTTTGGAACCTACAAGTTGGATATGTTTAGTTTCATACAGTATTGGGTACAGCTCAATAAAAAATACTTATCTTTAATGAATATTTAATTTCTCTAAAAATTAAAATCGTTTTTGACTTTGTGACTCACCTAAAGATTCTTAGATTTCCTTTTTTATAACGCTTTGGGTAACACTTCTGTGAACCTTTGATAGTTTGTTGATCATTTTTTGCATCTCGTGATATTTGCTGTGTTAGTTTTTCCAGCAAAGTATTAAAATTTGTTTCTCTTTTTTCAACTTCAAATTCTTTTCGCCTCTTGAATTTTTCATAATTCTCTGTTAGAATTGTCTTAACCAAGTCATCATCCAGTAAATTTTCAGCAGAATTTCTTGATAGTGGCATTTTCTTGGATTTTTCAGGATGTGTGTCAGATTTGTTGATGTTTGCATTAACCTGACTAGTTCGTAGAGAAATTCCGCCAGTGCTGGAATTATCATTACAATTGGTCAGTTCGCTTTTTTCAGCTTCTTGATTTGCTTTTTCTCTTTTATCACATATTTCTACTGATTCATCCATATTTAGAATTTCCTTCAGGAGTGTAGCATTGGGCACTTTATAAGACGTCATAAAAGCTCTGTCTTTTTCAGATGGTATGCTGCCCAAACATGGATCTTTAGTGCCTTTTATAAATAAATCAACCCTTTTCAGGCTAACATCTTTTGAAGATATTGAATAACTTGCTTTTGAAGAATTTGGCAAATCTTTGCATTTGACACCACTTTCATTTTGGGATGTAATATCATTAGATGCGTTTGGATTTTGATGGAGACTATTGGATATATTATTGGAATTGTGCAGCAAAGGAAAATTATATTGTTCTTTGTTCTCAATTGCACTTTTGGTCGAGAACTGATGATTAGTAGGAGAAAAATAAGTTGCAAAATCAATACTTTTTTTGGATTCACTTTCACAATTTGATATGTTGCTCTGGGACTCATCTTTAAATATTTTCAATGAATAAGTGTCTGGTGAATGAATTCTGACAGAAGATGAATCAGTAGACTCAGTAAAATCAACTATTGTTTTGGTCTCTGCTTTGGACCAAGTAGTGGTGAAAGATGGATTGATATTGATTGTTTTTTTGGATAAATTATTGAGATCACCAGTTTTATCCAATTTTAAACAGCTGAATAATTTTTTTCTGTCATGAATGTCTTCATTTTTTCTTAACAATTCTAATACATTATAAATTGTTTTTTCACCACCAGCTGTAGTTAAATTATCTGGGGTTTGACGATTGTATTCATTACATTTTCTTGAATTTATCATAGGTTCATTTTCTGAGCAACTCTTGTTTGATACAATTTTAGGTTTGAGGTTCAAACAGCACATTTCCTTGCCTTTATTGCATTCTAAGATCCCCTTTGAGGAATATATCTGCAACTCGTTATCAACTGAGCTATCTTCCAAGTAAACTTTCCGAGGATTTATTTTCTTTGAATCAAGGTCTTCCTGCAGACTCATTTTATTTTGCTTCAAGCTCTTTATTATATCTAATATTGTTTCTTTATCTTTATATTCACTTGACTTGACAATTTCATTGGACCTACTTATGTTTTCACTCTTTTCAGAATTTTCCTTCAAATTAGTAGAAGATTCAGTTGACATTTCATTTTTTCTGTGCATATTTTTTAGAACCCTTGCCATGAATTCATTGAATGTGATTTGTCCATCTCTCACTTTTCTTTCTGCTGCCATACACTCTTTTTCTGTAAAAGGCATGCTGTTGATCTGAAGGTCTAATTTATTATGAGATGAAGTCTCGAGACTCTGGCACTTCCTTAATGGTTGTTTTTGATCAGTAATAGAGTCAATTCTGATTCCTATTCTATTTTGTTTTGAATGCTTCTTTGCATGATTTAACTTTTTTTCACATGTATTTGATATTTTAACTTTGTGCTGTGTACTATCCTCCTGATTCTGATTCATATATGACTTTTTAAAATTTTCAAATATTTTGTTGGTATCTCCCTCACCATTTTCTTCTGGTGATTGACATTTAATTTTTTTATGAGTTTTTGTTGAGAAATCCCTTTCATGACTATCATCTTCAGAAGAACTATCCCAATTTCGCTTTTTAGAATTTCTCTTGATATTTGTATCATTTAATAATATTTTTGAAGTAGCTTCAGGCTTTTTAACAACTTTGAAAAAGTTTTTTATGTTGACCTTCTCAATTATTCCTGATTCGCCAGCTTTGATTTTGCTTAGGGCCTTTCCTTTCCCTTGCTTTCTTGTAATAGACTCCTTTATGTTATTAAATTTTTCAGTTTGGATACTTCTGAAATTAAAGTTGAAGTTTTATATGAGAGTCTTTATGAGAACATGTTTCAAGATAATTGTAAAATCAAACCATTTTATTATAATAAAATGTTGGTTACTCAAATGTAAAAAAAGTATGAAGATGTATGAAAGAATTATAACATTTTTGTAGACTACAACAAACCATACCAAAAAAAATAAAAGGATACTTTGGTCCCTGAACATTTATGCAAGCACTCCTGAAAGTTTGTCATCTTCAATACATTTTTTGTTATTGCCAAGGGATTTTATAAAGATTTGGGATATAAACAGGTACAACCTACCTCCCATTTTTTTGTGTATTAGTCAACTTTGAAAAACACTCCCTAGTTTTCAAATGATACTTTTCAAGATCATTTACGCTCGACTCGAAAGATGAAGATTCACTGCCATCAGAGATCCGTATTTTTTTAGTACATTCTGATCTGGTATTTTTTGATATACTATAAAAAGATTTCTCTGTACTACTATTTGCCAGTTTGGTCAATATTTGGTCCATGGGCATGGTGATGGAGATATGAACAATTCCTAAAAATAGAGATATAAAATTCTACCTCCTATACTTATTATGGGGAGAATACTGACACTGACAACAAATAAAGCCATTTGAAGACAAATTAAACTCTCAATTTTCAAATTTCTAGTTGGCGATATGGCGATGGTTATGTTTTTGTTTTCATTACTAAGTTTTAATGTTAATTTTAATTGCTTAATTTTTTGCGTGAACACCTCCATTTCAACACATTGTTTTATATTTTAAATTTTAGTTTCAAATTCATTCAAGTTTAGATTTATGCTTGCATGAATCCACCTTAAATCCGATCCGACTAACGACTAAATCTGTTCTCTGTTCACAAGGTCATAACTGTCATAACCTTGTGAAATATAAGTCACATAATTTTCTTCGGGAAAATAACACGAAATACTTCATTATTTAAAGAACAAAATTCATAATTTTTCAGACTGCAAGAAAGATTGATGTTTATTTTCGGATGAAACTATAGAACAATACTCTGTAGCTACTTGCACAAATATGGTAAGGGAAACGTTGGAAAAGGGAATGAAAAACTCAATGACAGCCAAAACTCATGTTTTGGTTGGTGTGTGTTAGGTGGAGATTCAAATGGAAGGAAACAATTCATTTCTTATTATTTCACAATTCACATAGGATAAAATTAAGCGAAAAGTGAACGTCGATGGGAATGCGTTGTTCATGCAGGGTAGAAAATGCAGGGTGGGCACGCATGCATCTGAATCAGCCTTTACACTTGTGCCTGTCGGCGTGCGTGAAAAACGCGGGGTGAGCACACACGGAATAAAAACATGTTCTAGTTCACATATAATGGAATATTCAGTGAAATATACGACGGGATATTTTGAAAAAATCTAATGACGTTTTCACATGGGTCAAAAATTCATATGCTCGTAAATTATATTAAACGAAGATCACTCGATCAAAATATTATTATTTCAAAATAAAGTTGTTTTGTGCTTCCGTTATGTATATATGTGGTGCTGTGTAGGTTTTCCTTCAGCTCAAAAGTGGATGCGCCACCAAAACTCAGAAAGTCGTTCCAGAGCGCCACAGAAAATAATAATATTAGTTGTTCTCTACAAGCTCAGGCAATGCTTTTATTACACTCATTTTGCATTGGTGAGTTCCCAACGCAGCGTTTTTGCTTTTCACGTTGCGCGTATACTCTTTCTGATTTGCGAATTGGCCATGCTATTCGCCAATAACATTGACATACCTGCTAGCAGTGATGCAAAATAGTTGAAATATTTCAAGATCATATCCTTCCGAATACCATTTGAATCAAGCGTCATCAATTATAAGTTGTGATGCGAAAAGCGAAAACACTGCATTGGGGACTCACTTTTATCGACTGTTGAACATAGCCCAATAAAGCTGCTTTCCATATAAGGGTTTGATGCATCAGGGCTTCATTTTCTAGTTTAATCATTGGCTGGAAAATGACATCTGTCAAAATCTACCAATAGTAAGTCTAGAAGTCTAGAATAGGAAGCATCGGGGCTTAATACTTCTAACGCCCGGTACACATGATAGCTCTCGCTTATGCCGTATTGTTTTTTGATTGGCCGCTGACTGAGAACAAGTCGTTCTGTGTCATTCAGTGACCAATCGGGAAACAATACGCTGTAAGCTCAACTACAAAAAGCTAGCATATGAACCCGGCATAAATGGAAAACGCTTATAGATTAGGTGTTCTGTGAAAAAGAGAAAAACAGAACTAAAAAAAGAAACGGTTGCTGTAGTTTGGCGGCAAATTCAAATTCAAATCTCATAGTAGACTAGTGTCATCAAATGGAGTTGTCAAGAAACAAAATTTTGGAAAGTTTTATAATTTTTTTCCATAAAATCCATCGAAAGCTATAGGATGAATAGAGTTATGGTGAGTTCCGTTCCTAGGTGTTATCAATATTAGGTTTCTTATGTTGTATAAACATTGTTTATAATCTGAATAGGCAACGAAAAAGACATCTCTGAAAGGTAGCCAGACCGTGGTTCAACCAGCTGGAAAACGATCAAGAAGAGAAAAGAATATAAATCCCCCCGTTACAAAAAAATATAAATCTTGCCGAAATAATACCTCAAAAGTTAAAAAAATCGCTAAAAATGGTAAGCTAATGAATGAATGGGCTGAAAATGAGTCTAGTAAAGGAGAACTATACGAAAAACCAAGACAGACCAGAAATATGAAAAAGTCAGTGTCTAAAGAATCTGTAATATATGTTGGTAGTTACAAGACACAAAGCTCTCAAAAAAGACCAGTACCTATCATAGATTTGACTAAAAGTGCTGAATGTATAGCTATGGATAAGGAGAATACTTACCCAAAGAAGCTGAAAACTCTGTACTTTCCTGAAAGAAACTTTGACAGAGTATCTAAGCTTAGAAAATGTTTAGCCACCACTTCTCTTATCACAATACCGGTAACAAAAAAAATTGACATACCACGAAAGCATTCAAGTGCAACTGATTTGATGAATAAATTGAAATCCTCCAAACTAGGTGCTTTAAATATTCCAGCACAGTATATTGACTGGTCCGACATAAACATTACTCAGAAGGCCCGAGCTGTCCTAGATAAGGCGAAGCTGACAGAAAGTGATTATGAAATGATAGACTGGATCATTGAAAATGACCGTGATGTTGAAATGGAGTATCCTTTGTCACCATCAACTTCAGGCTATGACTCTTCAATAAACACAGGAATGTCTATCGACGAATTTGTGAAAATGTATGACTAATTCCAATAATGTCGAATAGTTTAATCATTCAGTGTTCAGTTTTTACTATCTAAACCGTCCCATTTAAAATTTCAGTTCAACTATTGAAATTAATTTTTATTTACATTTTTTATGTTTGTTTCAATGGGACCAGTGGAGTTGAATTTCATTTTTGCATGCTGACCCATTAAATTTTAGTATAAAAAATGGTTAGTATTTTCATTTGGTTTCGTTTTAAAACCGAACAAGAATTTTGGACCCATATATATGCAGCATCACAAAAGAATAGTACTCATACAAATATTTTCAAAAGCAGATTTATCTCTAAATATTTGTTTTTGTGGTAAGTACAGAGCAGTTGAAAGAATTACTACCAGTTTTTTTCTTTCAGCAGTTCAGTGCCGCTTCTCAATATATACCTAAATGCCAAAACTTGAAAATTAATTTGTTTTGTTATTTGGCATTAAAATTTTCTCAAAATGGATAAAAACTGCTGAAAACACCTTACATTTTGTAACTTTAAGAAATGCGTGCTATGGCTATGGTACTTATTTTTTTAAATCCATTCACCAGTAATTTTATATAGCTTCAGTGGACCCAGTGGTGCAGGCAAGATTTCAGTGTAGGGAGGCTGCGAAAGTATAATTCATCAGTTATCAGAGCTTTTGTGGCTTTTTCGTCACCCGGATGTCATCAATGACGGTACTAGTAATTTGGTGGCAGCCCCAAAGCTCCCCCCCCTGGCTGCGCCACTGCATTAGACTGAAAATAATATATCAAATCGCTTAATTGTTTTCTATCATTTTTGTAAGAGTTGAATAACTCTAGTATAACGTACAGTATAACTCAAAAAAAATCAGAGACATATATATAAACCAGTCCCAAATGTTTTAATTTCTAGTCATGAAACATGTAGTAGGTACAATTTGGAGAGGTGGTACCGCATCTTCGCTTTTTCAATTAGACCAAGCTATAGAACTTTTCACCCACAAAATAAAATTGTCCTATGCTAATGATAACCCCGGTTTTCGCCCCAGCAAAATCGCTCTGTAAACAAAAAATAGTGAAAAAATTACAAATTTTTTGTTTTTTTTTTTGGAATCGTTTTACAGTCAATAGAACTTTTCTAGAAAATTATTATATAAACCTACAAATTGTTATTTTTTTTTTGTACGACCGGATCGGTGCATTTTCGTCTAAGAAAATCCGGGAAAACTTCGAAAAAGAGCCAATTTTTCAAAAATTCTCAATTCTTATAAATCTGAAACGTGACAAACAATATTTCGGAAACTGATAGATAATAACATGTGTGTTTCAACTCTGCGCAAGATGTTTTCTGTCCGATATGTAGTTTTTGCACAATCGCGATAAACAATTAAAGGGTTTATCTTGCAGAATGCGTAGGTTGGGAAATCATCATATTCAAATTCTATGAACGGTATCTGGAAGTAAAAAGATCAAACACTGCAATTTGTATATTTTGGATTTTCATTTGAGAGGTGAGAAATGTGTTGAAAATACCACTGAAAGTTGCTCAAAACCGTTGTTTGATAATAATTATCAAACGTCTAATTCACGTGTGTTCATGGCATAGTCGAGTAGCGGGGGAGCTATATGGAGCTATCAAGGAGAGGAGAGTATAAGTCTGTTATATGGCCCCTATATGGTAGATATAATTCCATTCTATCTCTGTTCAAAGAAATTTAGTAATTCCGATTTCGTTTTGAGTCGAAAACATACATATTGTTCTAGCCTATACGGATCGTGACAGCTTTCTTCGTATCGAGTGTTCATAATCCCACCCAAGACTTTTTATAAGTCCGATTGGTAGGACGTACTGCTCTTGCATCCGAGTCGGACAGTGTTGCATATACTATTACTATAGTAATAGTTCTATTCCTTTCGGATCCTATCTATTACGCTATTACGTACAGTCTTAAAAAATGCGAAATTTATTACTATTTCAACAAAATGTCATCAACTCCCAACGGGCGAATTTAAAAATTTAGGTTTCAATTATTCGTAATATGGAACACCAATGAAAGATATGCAACTACAGAAGTTGAAAGTTCTATGCATGCAATATAAATCACGGTCTTGAGGAACATGATCTGTGAGTTCTGTGACATTGAATATTGACATTTGACTGATTTGACACTTGACATCTATTTTTGGTTTGGGTTTCCCGCGAATGTTTTCTCGTGTCCCGTGCGAAAAAGATAAAAAGAGCACCTAGGTCCTAGAGATTAGAGATTATGGACAGGTGAATATTCAATAGCTTCCATATTCGGAATTTTTTTTGTTTTGAAAAACATTTTAAATGGGGTTAATTTTTTCAAGGTTCAGGATGCTCTGATATTATTTATCTTTTATTGAATGGAAGCTGCTTTGTTCGAAGTTTTTTGAGAATTTTATTTTTCTATTAAAGATTCAACTTCAACACATTATTTTATTTGAATTATGATGAAAATAAATAATATATTGCTTTATTCATTTGCATCGAGGTGTAGCACTTTCTGGTGTAATTCACACTTCTATCTCTCTCTTTCGTTTAATGGCGAAAGATAGAGAGAAGTGTAAATTACACCAGAAAGTGCTACACCTCGATGCAAACGAATAAACCTTATTAAAACATATAGATTTGGAGCGAACTCTATCATTCGGAAACAGTACCGCTTGAAGTTAGCTTACAATTGCGCCACTAGAGGCGCAAATATTTTCTGCGCATGCGCATAAGGCACTGAGACACCAAAATGTAATAGATTTTCGAGAAATAGTAATAGATTGCTAAAAAAATTCGCCTGCGGCGAGCTTACCTTTTCTGACAGAATCTGTTACTATCTATTACTATTATGTCTTTGAAACTATTAATTTTTTTTTTGTCATATGCAACACTGGAGTCGGACATCCAATCCGATATCAGATCGTAGGTGTACGATATGATCGTATAAACTTATAATTATTTGAGCGTCAGATTTCCTGATTCAATAATCGTTTCAGACAATCAGATCCGAAAGTAGGATATATAACTTTGTTTACAATCAAGGGCCTTATACATGTTAAATCCATATTCAATCGAGTAGTTTCGTGTATGCTCGCTCATTTCATTCGGGTCAAGTTGTCATTCATACTCCAAATGTAAATAAACTGTCCATAACATTTCACCCATCACCCACTTCGCCCACAAATTGTATAGAAAAGGATAGTTCATGTTCACTTAAAACAGCTATTTGTGTGGGTATATAGGCAGAGCATCTCTTTGTCTTTTGTTACACTTAGCTAAAATATGGAGGGTGAATCGACCGATGATGTCGCTACTATGCTAGGAAAATGGGACTTCGACTTAGGCAGCGTTTGTTTGTTTACATTTGTTTATGTGAATATATGAAATCATCTTCATTTGTAGATTCATTCAATTTTATCGTGATTGACTTATTATTAATTGAAATCCCCTCGAGTGGTTTTTCATCCCTCAAGTGTTAGATTGAAGTGTTATCAAAAAGTATCGATTATCAAAGTATCGAAGTAAATTATAACTGATATTTTTTACAGGTTAGGTTGTAGACAAACAAAAAACAGCTGATTAGCACGTGCTAGCACTTGCTCGACAGATTCAAATATTCACCGACAGGGGTCGTGACCTAATGCTGAAGTTTATATAAGTAACTGAATTTTCGAAATAGTTAGATGTTAGAATTATTTTTGTTTGCAAATAAATTTATAAGTAGGTGAATATTCACCTATTTATTTTTGAACCATTTCTGTTGCATGCATTTCATTTACACTTTCTATTATTAAAATTCACTTTTCATTTTATTTTTATAGTTCAGCAACAACTCGTTGACGTGCAGCAAAATGCAAAATATTTGGCTGGATAGTTATGATTGTCATGAATCATTTAAATGAGGTTGGACAATTTATTTTTATTAAAGTTGATTGAAACAAGCAATAATTGAAATTTGGCAACATTGAATATCTAGTTCTTTGTTCTGTTTGTTCTTGATTTGCTCAAACTGCATTATAAACCTTCCAGGATTTTCATAAGCATGTTATTGGTTCGTTTGAATAATTTCACAAAACTATTGGTCAGGTGAAATGCTGTCTCTGGAAACCATATAACTGTCATACCAACACAAAAATGGTGTGAAATTGATAATTACTAAAATATTGAAAACATGAGAGCGAGAAGTGTCTTGTGTCCTTGATTTTTAATGTGCACGCAGTTTTAAAGTTTGCAAAATAATACTTCATAATCAGATGATCGAGTGTTTTAGTGCACAATGTCTAAATATAGTACATTTGGTTAATAATTTCGTGCATTACAAGTGAAATTCAGTGGCCATAATGAAGGTGAAAAATGCAGTGTTTGTCAATATCAGCTGTGAAAACGCCAGTAAAATGTCATAACAATGGTTGATATAAACTGAAAATTCGCTGTTAGCGGTGGTTCACCATGATTAAGGTTCTATTTATTCCTATATCTATTTTCAATTTCCATACCTTAAAGTATACAACAACTTTACCTCAAAATACCTTCTTTGTTTACTGTTATGACTGTGTAAACATGGTCAAGTTTAAAGTAATTTTTGTTGTGAAATGTTTTCTTTGTGTATTTTTAGCATAAAAACATATTTTCGCCATTTTACTGAGTCATTTATAGTGCTAGACTTTCCCCCAAATCAAACAAAAGTGATTAACAAGTTTTTTTTTCTATAGCAGTGTGAAAAAATGAAATGTTTTATAGGGGTGACTAGGAAAGTAATCTATCCAGAAGTCTAAAATTAAACATTGAAAATGTTGTACGTTTTCCAAGTGGATCATGGGAAAATAATGAAATTCGACACGAGATATGCCATGGAAAGGTTAGTATGATATTTACTACTGATTTTTTCAAGTGTAAGGTGGTTCATATTGTTAAAATTTTGCGAGATTTGTATTTATTATGTATCAACACACTCAAGGTTGTAGCCAAGGTTGTTAAACTCGCACGTGCCAATTTTTGTTATAGAAGGGGTACCCAATATGTATTTTTAACCTCTTTGCTTGACCAAGTTTAGTGCACTTAGTACAAAATATTCATACATTTTTTTCCTGATTATATTCAATGTTCATAAAATTTGAAAATGAATTTAAAATGAAAAATGTAATACTGGAGTATTTAGTTATTTCTATACCTCTGCATTTTATTAGCATGGTTCACACACTGCCCTATTTGAAACCTCTGGATGAATGGATATACTAGAATACACTGGTACATATTGTTTATAATATTCTTATTGCATATAATGATGCCATGTTCAATTTTTGTCAAAAAATATACAGTGAACTCTTGGGCGACTGCAGCAGCTATTTTATGTGATTTTTAGGAAGCACTTGAATTATGCTCCTTTGTTATGTTTTTAGTGCATATTACATGGATTGAATCATACCTGCCATAGGTTACTATAGCACATTAAGGGCCAGTTTTTAAAACTATTTAGCATCGATTCAACAATAAGATTTAAGAATCCACGGAGCCTATTCTTAAATCTTAAGTGATAAATCTTTTTACAAATTAAACCTTTTGTTGAACAGATTTAAATGAACAGAATAAATGTTTATTAACATAATTATTCATCAATATATAAATTTGCCATATTTTTGCATGGTATACTTACATTGTTCTTCATAATAAAGTTCGCATCATATGGAAAAAACCTTTATTTATAATTTATTATGGAATTTGACTTGGGAGTTAAGCTTTGAAAAATATCAGAAATGGCCTACTCAGATGTGATCACGTGAATTTTGCTACCTGTCAAAAATAATATTTTTCTAAAGTTATTGCTGAAAATGGACTTATTTATTCCGATTTCAAAAAGATTTTGAAGAAAAAAGTTGTTTCTTTTTAGATTTTACACCTAAATTTCGAACGTTTTATTGCAACTTTCACTTTTTGCCATTTTTTTGATAATTACAAAATTTCTGGAACATGAAAACATTTGTAACTTCAACAAAACTGTTTTATACCAGTAGGTCTAATATGCGACTAACTGTCAATCACGAATCAACAAAAATATGTTTCTCTCAAGAAAATGAGAATTACTGCTCAACATTACTGTTATGTTTGATACAAAGTCGACCTATCTTCAAGCTTGTATAATTGGATTTTTTCAGTATTAAAATAATACCAAAGTCATAATTCAAAACATCATAAAACTTCTTTTCATATCTAACCAAAGTTTACAACTTTTTACAGTACAAATCTCAAAATAAATTCTTACTACTTCGGCTATGAAACTTTCATCAATTTTTTGAAGTAGGCTATGGAGAAAAATGAAATGGTAATCCATGATAAAAATTAAATATATTCAAGCAAACTTACAAAAAAAATATTGTCAACATCACTCGATTTATAATTCTAGAGTGTAAAGTCAAACAAAAAAAATTAAACTTATTTAATAAAAAATGAGTAAGAATTTTCTGAGTCTCACTCAACTTCATATTCCTGTATGTCGTCCTTCCCTTTTAATACATAACATGGTTGTTCTGTGTACATCTTTTACTGCATTTCTGATGAACTGTGGCTGTATATTCGCCACATACTCCCGAATGGTCTGCTCCAAATAGTCAATATCAAATGGCCGGTGCTTGTATACTTGCTGCTTCAGATAACCCCGTATGAAAAAATCCAGTGGGGTTAAGTCAGGAGAACGAGGTGGCCAATGATGTTCCCAATTATTGCCAAATATTCTACTCAATATTTCACCAAAAAAAATTCTAACTTCTGTGGAATTGTGAGCAGGTGCACCATTCAACTGAAACCACAAATCTTGAATAATTTGAAGGGGCATATTGTCTACAATTTCACTCAGTACATTTCTTAAAAAATTCAAGAATCACACAGCGTTTAAGTTTCTTCTGAAAAAATATGGCCCAATAACTTGATTGCTCAATATACCACAAAAAATATTGGTACTGATCGCGACATTTAATAACAAAATTAAGGTTTTCCTGGGACCACCATCTGCAATTTTGTGAGCTAAGAGTTCCGTTTGAAGTGAATGTTGCTTCATCGGTCCACAATATTTAAATGGAAATCTGTAATCTTCGTCACATTCTCCCAAATTCAATATTTATATTTAACGTAATTTTTTAACTTGTTTCTATTGCAATATTTCAATGTTGTGAATCAAAGTATTTACGTCACCAGTAGTACCCCATATCAAGTTGAGATGATTGATATTTTTTTTAGTTTGATTCATTACAAATATTTTCAATTTTGTGAGGAATCGTCAAAACATTTTGATAACAAACCTTAACAGACTGAGCAATAAAAAGCAATTCTTTCATAAACATTTCCAAAAAGAATTCTCACAGTAAAGTAATTCAATCCAAGACCATGTAGAAAACTTTTTGTTAACCTGCAGATAGATAAGTTTTACGGTCAGGTTTTGAATATTCCTTCATACACAGTTTATCTGTGTTATTGGAGAAGATATAGGAAAGAATAATAAAAAGACAAGGAACACAAACTAAATGAGTTTTTTGGTATAATATAAATTTAAAACGAAAAACGAATGATTTTTGTTGTTATATAGCTGTACTGCCGAATTTTTAAATAATTGAGACCAATATTAAGATAAGGATATGATAAAATATTTGTTTAATTTAGAGATCATAAGGTTATATCAGTATTATAGTAAACATTATCAACGTCGAGACGTATGAAAACTTAATTGAAGATAAATTGATTGAATGAAACACAGATAAAATATTTCATGATGAAACGGTGACATTTGTTGATGCAAAATGATTAAACTACCTAATTAATAACAGAAATTGTAAATTATCTTCTGCACAAACCTATTGTGTATTATATTCGCCGTCAAGTGTCCAACAACTACTGTCTCCTACGACTGTTGAATTATATCTGTTAGGTTATTGGCAAAGCTTTCTAAAAAAATAATGAATCAAATAAATGAATTATTAAACAATAGAATATAGAACTTCTTCTTTCATGTGAATGGACTTCATTGATATATGTCAGCTCTTGGGTTAGATATGTGGGTCGCATTTTATGATTTAATTTGTATATAAAAATTAACATATTGTATGCAATTCTCTGTTTTATACTCATCAGCATGTCAAGCATGAACTGAATAGGTGTTCTTCTGTTGCACATTAGAATGGCTCTCATTGCACGAAATCTTGAACGTATTCATCGACTTTGCTTTATTCAAAAAGTAAAATATTAGACCTCAGACAAATTTACTTTCTATGTATAGCTGTAGATCAATACAAAAACAGAAATAGTTTAAGATTTATTGACCACAACTAGAACACAAGGGCAAAAGAATAAAACATGGTGCGCACTGAGTGTTCATCTAAAACTATTGTTCAGAGAGATATACTTATCTAAGCACGAGAATTTTCAATAATAATCCTAAGAATATCAAAGATTCAATCTCAATAGTATTATTCAAAAAATATATAAAACAGTACCTTCACAAAACAGAAAGAAAAATAATAAACAATTTAATAGACCTGAATGAAATTTCCTGTGCTAATATTTATTGAGAAACAGGACTACCATTGGCGTTATGTCCCAAGTACAACTGTCAAACTTTCAAAAAATTTGCTTTGAATATTATTATTATCGGAAAATGAATGTTACTCTTTATTTTGTTGATGTATACTAGATATGTATATATTTATTTTTGTTGTATTATTACTAAATCATATTGTATTGTTGAATATTATTTTTATCATTATTGTCATTTTTGTCATTAATGTCATTATCATCATTGTCATTATTGTCATTGTTATTATTATTATCTGAAATTGAATGACACTTTATATGTATTATATTTCTACTAAATTGTATTATGTTAAAACATTTCGCAACGTCGCGCTGGCTTCTTAGCCTAAGTGGTTTATTTGTTTATTTGTAAAAAGGCAACATAGGTGACAGATGAAATGTTAACTTGGTGTAACAATAATGGGCTATACCTAAACACAAAAAAAACAGTGCAGTGCAGTTTACTAACCGCTTCAAACCAAACAGAAGTGTTTTAATAAAACTCAATAATAAATCAGTTCCTGTACATTCTGATACTAAGTTCCTTGGTGTGGAAATTGATTGTAACCTGTCATTTGGCAATCATATCTCCCAAACTGTGAAAAACCTGAATAAAATGTGTTATGCCATACGTAAACTAAAAGATTCCGTGGACATTGCTGTGTTGAAAACCTACTACTTTGCTCATGCCCAATCAATCTTAACCTACGGCTTGATTTTTTGGAAAGGATCCCAATTCGCTGATAGAGTTTTTTTGACACAAAAGAGTGTAGTACGGGGTATACTGAAAACACACTTTAAAGAACCGTGCAGACCACTTTTCAAAAAAACTCTGTGTACCACCACTTCCCTCTCTTTACATATATTGGCTATTTATTTTTGTTAAAAGTAATCCAAATATGTTAATGACAAATGTAAATGAACGTACTAATAGTGATAGAGTGCTACATTATTCCGACAAATTGGGAATTTCAGCACGCAGTACAGCTCTATTTGAAAGGGGTGCAGAGTATATGGGAATAAAAATTCTCAATTCCTTACCTGTCAACCTCCAATCAATTAACGGTTTAAATTTATTTAAACATAGAGTTAAGGAATATTCATTTGAACATTGTTTCTACACTGTTGAAGAGTACCTTAGTTACACCTAACTTTTAACATGTTAATGTAAATACAGTTGGTGCTATGTTTGTTGTTTGATATTATATTTTGACCGATTTCAACCATCTTTCAGTGTCAGCTATCTCAAAAATCATATTCATACAATGTATGCTATCGATTCCGAAAAACAAGTTTTCCTCACCAGCAATGGAGAAGTTTTAGAAAACAACACGAGTATATGTTCCCATCCAGTGGG
The DNA here is from genome assembly GCA_958298965.1 of Chrysolina haemoptera. NCBI lineage: Eukaryota > Metazoa > Arthropoda > Insecta > Coleoptera > Chrysomelidae > Chrysolina > Chrysolina haemoptera. The sequence goes on along the minus strand of OY282592.1, from coordinate 6,374,104 downwards.
CACCGAAACCAATCCAATTTTTCTCTACAGCAAAAAACTAATAAGTGACTCCATAATGCCAAAAGATACCATTCCTGCTCTCGATTTGAAGGAACAAGGTGAGTGTTAGTTTGCTAATGTGATTATTTCCTGTATGTATTGTTTTCATTCAACCAGAGCCAGGCAAGAACAGGACTGATCAAACCCATGATAAATATAACAATAATTCAGTTCATACCCACGCATATGTATATATATATATATATATATATAGGGTGAGCTACCACCACTACTTGCCGAAACACCTGTTAAATTTTGACAAGCTGATAAATAAATAGGTAGGAAATGAGAGCGGTGGACGATATAAAGTTGGGTTTATACAGCCCCTAAAATAAAATAAAACGAGTGTTTATAGAGATGAGTGAATTATAATAAATGAGAAGCTGCCAATCAAAATTTGGATTTATGTATTTCATAACTTTTATTTCTTTCATTTCATGTCTGTTTGATATTCTTATGATTTTCTTTTAAAATATAGTATTTTATTTCTTATTTTATTTACGTGCTGTATAAATCCCCCTTATAATGTCCACCGCTCTCATTTCCTACCTAACTAACAACAGAATTGGCGAATAAATTCCAATATTCATCAATTTCAGTAGTTATTCATTCAACATATTCTAAACTTCAATAATCCCATTTACAACTTCTATTGGTTTCATCTCCTGTGCTAAAATGAAAAGAGATCCAATATTGAGTGTGCAGGGGTTCAGCAAAAATCACTTTGACGGTGCGATTTTGGATGAACTCTTGCAAATTTCTGTGATAAGATAAATGTATGAGACAGGCACCTCTCAGAGTACTTTTTTGAAAAAAAATTACCTAGTGAGATAAAAAATAGTGAATGTGGTCAAATTTCTGCAATTTTTTTTAACCAAAAATTAAAAAAGTACTCCGAGAAATGCCTAGATCCAACCTTTTGAATTCAGATGGTGAAAAATAATCTCGAATTCATTGAGCTCCGAGTATTTTGATTTCTCCTGCTCCTTGTTTCACCAATAGCCACTAATAGAGGTAACCCCCTCTTAAGTTTCACTGCCTTAATCCATTTCATTTGCAAGTCTTGTTTCCAATCTGGTTTGGCGGACGGAAAATAATAAAACTTCACCAACTTGCAAAAGTGAACCGTCATATAGAGGCATCTTATCGCGGACTTATCATTATTTTGCAACAGGAATCTCACCTTCAAGGAGAGTGGGTAGGAATGAATGGCCATATTATACATGATGATTCTGCTACATTCCTCATGAAAAAATAGTCGCCTTTTCAAATTTTGAGTTGAATTTATGTCAGGATTAAAGAATATTGACGGCATTGCTCCAGTTCCTAAGAAAGTATTGGAAGGTTTCTTTCAATCACATTGATATTTTGATTAATTGTTCCAGAGATGATTAAAACAATACGAATTCACCTGAAAATGCCAGGCAATTTCCCTACGGTATCCAAGAGAGCTCAGTTGGCGCAAGAACTTATTGATGTTGCTAGAAATCATTTGGCCGAATGCCAAAGACTTGTTCACGAACAACATCTTCAACAGCAGGGCTGGAAAGCAGTGGCCTCCAATTTAGATGACATCGTCGTAGACTTTGAAAAGAGAATCAAAATTTTCATTAAAAGCTTCGCTCTCTTTATAAGAGATCGCGATTATTACCTCGGTTTTCTCAAAGAGTAAGTAATATGTAACTTTTATTTGCCTAATATTCATTTATGAAAATTCAAATGGTTTCTTTCTCGCGCCATTGCAAATTGTTGTGGCGTACTCTCCCGAGAATTCCAAACAACCAATAGCAGTGCCGTTTTGCATCACAATCAACCCGATTAGAATACGCCCTTTGGCTGATTGGGCTCGGGAGAGTACGTCACAACAAAAAGCGCCAATATTAGTAGCTTTGAAATTTGATGAGTTTCAGAAACGAATGGGAACAGCTGTAATTGAAATTTGACTCCAAAAATATTTTTTGCGTTCATTTATACATATGTTGTGTATTTTAAAGCATATTTGGAGCGATAAGATTTTTTCGTATCCTCGCCTATTATATTTGATGGTACTGCTGGATTAAACCAGTTATATCCATAGTTTGACACCAATGAGTACTAAAAAAAAAGGATATGCCAATGAGAATATTACCGAAAAGTTGATTGCATTCTTGACATTTTTTCAGTCCTTAATTCAAAACAGACTATAATAACCAATTTTATGTTGGTTTTATATTGAAAAATAAATACAAGGTAGGTATTACAATATTTTGAAGATATATATGTTGTGACAATATTATTACAACTTTCATGAAATAATTGTTGGCATTAAAATAACAAATCTTATGGTATACTGCTTGAGTTTCTGCCTTCAGTGCATTCATAGTTATTTTATTTTTCAGCTGTCATAATGATATACGTAACCTTCAAAGAATTCCTGTGTTGAATGCCTTACTGAAATCAAGTACTTCTCTAGAAACTGAGGCAGAGAAAGAAATCAATCTATATGACTGGATATTAACTACAGATAATAAAAGTATTATAAATCAACTGTATCGTTATTGTTCATGGGGTCTAAAGGAGGTAAGCAAAGCAATACAATGTTGCCATTATTTAGGTTTGTATAAATTGTCTTTTGACGCATCAGTAGTAACAATATTTCTGTGGTAGATTGCAAACTGCAAAAGCATTTTATTTGTTGTTGTTAATTTTCACATTTTTTCAATTACTTGTTTCCCAATCTTAAAACCTTCTGCAACTCCCAGAGGCGTTTGGTTGGCCATTTTTTTTGTAAATAAATAATTTTATGAAAATAAATTGCTTTTACAGCCTCTTAATACTGATTTACTTCTATGAAATTCGCACAAAAAAGTTCAATAAATAAAAAAAAGATTATTTTTCAAATTTCATTAATTTTTACAGTTTGATGGTCCAAAATATATAGAGTTGACAACGGAAATTCAGGAATTTCTGGAACCTAACAAGAATCAAAATAAAGAAGTGGAAGGTTTAAACGAAAGGCTTTCCATTTTGGATGCTTTGTTGATAGACCTGAAAGGGCTGGTTGGACAACAAAGTGATTTTGCACAGGCTTTTGAAAATGTAAGTAGATGATTTTTTATTATTGGATTCGGAATGCTCTACTGATGTTGTTCTTGTAGCACACTTCTCATACAACCTCAAGAAATTTATTGAAAGCCTCTTGTGGATGGGTATTATTATTATTATACTTCTTGTTTTTAGTGAATTCAAAAAAGTACTATAAAAGAAAAATTTAGATAAAGGTGCAATGAGAACTGATCAAACCCAGAAGAGCATTTATTTTTGAACTTACTACAAAGTGTAAGAATTGAGAAATAATGAGGTCATCGATGATTTAATGTTCTGACTTATAATATCTTTTCGAATTTCCTGCGACACTTGAGTGCACCTCCACCGTCGGTTTTTTTTGTTAGGGTAAATTTTCACTAGCAACAGTTCCAGTATTGCCTACGACCATGGAGTAAATAAAGCAACATTCCTATTCGAATTCATGAAATCACTGTCCCCAAGCAGTTTTTTTTTGTTACATTTTCGATTTATATTATTTTTGTTTTGCTAGAATGGAATTAACTATAATAAGTAAGAACCACATATTCCACATAAAAGTATTTAATTTCAGCTCCATGGAAATTCACCAATAGCACCTGTCAATCTTATGCATCCGTTCCTGCTTATATCTGTGCACATGTGCCAGTTTTTATTATACACTTTTTTAAAGAAATAAAGAATAATTTTGCCGCTCTGAGTTTAATTGCATTTGAGAATTGATATTTGTGATGAGTTATATGTTACATTATTGTTCTTCCACTTTTTAAAGAACCGTTTAATATGACGTAATAGTGAAATTATTTCTATTGTGCAATATTGTTCAACAGAAGTTATATATTTTTGATCTAACTACACTAAAAAGATTTTACCATTTCAAAATAAAAGGAATGAATGGTAAAATAACCAAAACCTAAACAAGCTTACTGAAGACAAAACATTGATAGATTTATTAAATTGTTCATCTTTCTGGATTGTCAGTACAAAAACGGAACATGATCAAATTATTAATTGAATGAAAATGATTATAACTATGTGGTGGAAAATACTATAAAATTTAAGGAAAATGAAGAAACACATGAATAATATAAGGAAATTGCACATTTTTTTTATTACGTCCCAACTATTAACATTCAAATAGTTTTTAGATTTTTTTTTTGGAAAAAATTACACAATTTTAGTGGTTTTATTTTTCCAATAAAACTTGATCTTCCACTTCCAGTATGGACTATTACTTTCGTATGGAATTAAAAAAGTTTAATAAAATGTCCTTGGAATGTTGACACGTTGACAGTGTTGACACAAGAAAGAGGACACCATCTCTGTAGCCGATTACAAAATTAGACCACTATTTCATATGTTTTGTCTTCAAAAGAATCTAAACAAAATTTAATCAGTCGGTACACCAGGGTTTTTAGACATCTTAATAGGTTTATTCGTTTGCATCAAGGTTTAGCACTTTCCTACACCTGGTGTAATTTCCACTCGATTTTAGTATTCTTTGCAGATTAATTTGACACATTCCTTTGTTTGAACTGCCCTTAGTGACACTCGATTAAAAATGTGGTGTAAAAATGTACTCACATAAGAAGCCTGTTAGTATTTACAACACTTTGTCGATAAGGTCAATATAATAATAATATAAAAGTGGTCACAATTTATGATTGATTCTTGAATATTTTTTTTTAATTTCAGGTTAATCAAAAAATATTCTCATGGTTTTAATCAAACTATTAATTTAATGTTGCAACGTTTTTGCTTTTTATTTCTGTTCTACACTGACATGTTCTGTAGCCTTTAAGTTGTTTATATACAATGTATTTAATATAGGATACGTATCTACGTATTTTTATACAAATATTAACGTAGCCCTTTTTGTTTATAGAACAAAATGAGAGCGAGCACTACAAAAGATGCATCAGTTCTACCTGATTTGTGTTTAACACATCACGAACAATTACAAATGATGGAAAAAATCCATATACAGATCTGTGATATTCTTCGACGTTGCATGAAATCCAAGCACGAGTTGACAAGTAATTTGTACAACAGATTCAAGTAAGTTGAATAAATATATTGGGAGGAGGGTCGTGGATTTTGTGACAAATATTATTATGAGTTGGTTACAAAACAAAATAATCGACAATAGGACTTTCAGATTAACGTGTTTCAGAGTTGATGTGGTTCATCAGTACGGAGTAGGCATTGATGAGTAGCACTTAAATGCAATAAATAACTGAAATAATTCAGTAACAGGAAGCCAGATATTTGTGGCTTTATTCAGATAATGTTCTATACCGGAAATCCGCGGAAGGTGGCTCTTATAACTTGTGTTTTTTGAATATATTGAAATGAAATTTGGATGATCGTTATGAGACATGTAACTGCATTTTTTGATAAGTGACTCAGCTTCATGCAATTTCTGGTGTCAGTGGAAGTGATATGAACTTTCAATTTGTAAATGAGACACCTAGTATATTTTCACTTCTTTTGTCTCCATATGACATTTTGAACACAACCATTTATCACTTGTTACTGTTTGTAACGAAAAATTTTTCATTTTGGCATAAATTTTTTAATTTGGAGGTCTGTAATTAGTAATTTTAAAGTTTAATATTCGTCAGGTAATCTGTGACCAACGCAACTGATATAACAAAACCTTCAATCCAAAAACTAATAACATACCTCCTTGCATAAATGATATTATTAACATGTTTTTCAATCAATAGTGTACATAATAGTTTTCTAATTTACTTTTGCAGAAGCGAGGTAAGATGAGATATCAACAAGTAATGTTTTTTTTCATTACACCTTGATTATTTTGTCTTATCAATGCATTTGAATCTCACTTTCAAAATAAATCATTAAATATTTCCCTGAATACGAGCCACGAGACGTATTCTGTGAAACAACACGAGAGCTACAGCTCGAGTGGTGTTTTTAGGAATACTTAGAGTTACGAGGTAAGTATAATCTATTATTTTCGTTTGCTCGAGTGATATTCGTTACGTTTATACATCGAATAAACTTGACGATTCTTTCTTTGACTTTAACTAACAAACGTAAAATTTTTACAATGATAGAACTGTCATATTTGGAGGAAGCAGAAGTTTGTCAATAAACGTCAACATTAGATTTATTATTGCTAATGGCACCATTCACTTTGTTGACAGTGCGAAACACAAATCGATTTTAGTTCGAAAATATGAATAGGACATTCATAAAATCTGTTGTGGAATCATCTGCGACTGAAAGACAAATCGATTATACGATGTCGTCAAGGGTATATTCAGTATCAATACCTGGTAACTTCGAAGAATTCAATCGCAATTGGCCAATTCAATTGAGTTGTATAATCAGATATATTAGTTTTCAGTAATAATTCTCCACATTTTCAACTTCATGTTGTCTCCAAGACGGACAGACCAGCTTATTCTCTTTCATTTTCCGTTGAATTTTTTATTTGCCTCCATCAACTGAGGAATCCTAACGCCAACTTCATTTTCTCAGATGATACTTCTATTTGGGTGAATAATAATAATAAATGCTATTTACTGAACTATAAGCAATTTATAATTCAAAAGGCAATTTAAACATAAATCATGTACAATGGTAGTTGAATCTCTTGGAACAAAAATAAAAGAATTATGGGGTGAACTCTCTGAGGAACTTACATAAGTGGGCACAAAACACTCTTTCGTCATCATAAACAACTGATAAATTCTGTGAATAATTGATGAATATAAATATAACTCAAAATGAAAGACATTAAATTACCTATAAACAAAGTGTTTAAAATCACAACCGAGATAGATTTGTGGCTGTCGGTGGTGTTACCAATATTTGAATCAGAAACAAAACCTTGGAAATTCAAAAACCAACAGTTGAAAAATTTGTTTGAATAGTTCTCTATGCGAATTCGAATCATGAATGAAACTCAACTTTATATTTTGTTCAAAATTGCATTTCTGCAATAACCCAAATTGGAGAGGATTCCCCATTCTACTAGTTGCTTACAAAGAACACTTGAATAGTGTCCTCTGGAATGAGTGTTTGATATAATTCAACATCCGTCGTGGAATTAGCCAGAGTAGTTGTATTTGCCATATATATTGTAGGAAAACTTCGGTTGGCAATGATTATCACTGCAGGTTTTGATTACAGGATTTCCTGTGTCCTGTTAACCTGAAAACTAAAATAAATAACCCATTTACTTGTTTCACTATTTTTCTGTTTTTTTTTTTTTGAAAATATTTGTTCTTAGCTGGGTGATTGCGAGGCAGGATCGAATTTGTGACCTCTACAGTAAGATGATGGTACAGCAAGAAAATTTCAAAAGAGTACAGAGGCATCTGAAGGTTCTGCGGCAGATTCATGTGGCCCCGTCTACTTACGCATTTGCTGTTTCTGAAGTGGTTAGACGAAGAAAGTTTTCCCAGTCATTTCTGAAGGTGAGTAATAAATTGTAACATATCTGCGATTTCAGGCTGGCGAAACGTAGGAATCTAGAAACTTACGTGGAGGAATTCTCATAATTTAAAAGTCCCTTGACTAGATTGGTCAAAAACTATTTTCTAAGAGTATTTTGTCAAGAAATTCTGTCAAGTATAGAAGGCAAATTAATCAATTTGTCCGATAAGTTACTGCGTTCACAAGACTGCTGTCTTGAATAAAATTATAATTTTTTTCAGTATCGTACCCTACAATGAATTTGCCTATCTGAAAAAATGTGTTCAAAATTAATCAAAAACGTTGACGTTTCGGAGACTGTATCTGCCTCAGTTATCAAAACTTGCTGAAAAAACACTGAAAACCGTATTTGAATTGGTTTGGAAATTAGATCTTTCTTTTGACAAAGTCAAATGATTTCCTTGGATTATTGTTTTTTCATTTTCAGATTGTGTGGAAGGTAAAATACCCAAACAAATCATGTGAAGGTCTTTTTGTATTCCGCAAGTTATTTTGTCTCACATATAATCTTGCCCATTAATTATAGTTTCTTGGTTCGCACCTATACTTGTAATTGCATTGTTATTTGATAAAATGATTTTACCTGCTGTCATTAAATTGTTCTTTCCCTCGCATTTTAAGAATGGTATTCCAGATCCGGTTTAGGTTCAGAGTCTCTTCTTTCCTATTGAAATTCTCCGAGTTCTTGTGTGAATATATTGCTTTCCATACAAGTCGACTATAATACCCTTGTCCGTTTGGCTTAATCTACAGTGTCTCCGAAGTTCCTTCAGCCTTGTTTCCAGGGATCTTGTCGTGGTTCTGTTCGACTAGTGGAAGTCTTTGGTTTGATGGCCTTATTAATCTCGGCTACACTATATCCATTCGATCTCAAGACCTCTTGAAGATGCTTCTATTCTATTTGGTTCACAATTATTGAACAACTTTATTTTTGGAATTTCACCAAGCTCTCTTGTAAAAAATACAATCGATATTTGCAAGGGTGTATGAAATTTCTATACCAATTAATGTACTATTAGTCATTAGCATTTTAACATTTGAGTTTCTCAACAGTTGGCCAACGAACTGGCCGTCCACTTCTTCAACATCCACAAGGAAGAAGTCATGCGAAGGAAACAGTTCCGCATGCAGTTCAAGGGCCACTTCTTGAACACCCTCTTTCCTGGCATGGACGACCTTCCGCGCCCGTTCGCTACGGAGCCCCCTCTGGAATTCGACGCCAGTTTGCCGCGCGTCACGGAAGAAGACGTCGAGTGGTTGAAGCGGGAGTTGCCCGATCTGGTCGAAGAGTTGAAAGTGCCCGATTTGCCGACTGACTTTCTCTTAATCAGAGATTTGGTGAAGAAGGGTGAAGAAGATGACGAGGTATTGAATGTTGACGAAGCAAAGGCTGTGATAGAAGAACGAGTAGAGGCTGTGGCTGTTAGTGATATAAAATTGGCTAGTGATTTAGATGGTAGTTTACTGAAGGATGGTTTCGACAGGTGAGTCGAGAGCCTAGAACTTCTACCTAAGGATGTAAGGCGGGGTTGTAACAGCGTTTGACGGAAAGCTGTTGAATGAATAATGACCGAATGAAATTAATATTCTTCCTCAAAATCATCTGTAATAGAAATTTCATTGGCTTTACTTGTGTGTAGTTTTTTCCTCTCAAAAATAAAAGCAGTTTTTTAGTATTAAGTCTGATATCCTATTCGTAGCACAAAAATAAGTTACCCCATATATAGAAACACCCATTGTTAGCATCATTAAAATGTTTTAATAAATTAGCTGACAGTTTCAAAACCTGTGAAAGTGTCAACAAATAGAAAAAACTGCACTCTTATTAGCTTAGAACCTTAGTCTAGTTATGAAAATTTGAAGCAACACCTGATTGAAGAGGAAGAAATCACAAAATTATCCTCACAACGAACAAGAGTGTAATAATAATAATTATTATTAATAATCCGGCAAGAGTTAATAATAGTTTTCAATTTAATATATACCGGAAAAACACCTTCACAGACTGTACAATTCCCTTTGATTCTTTCAGTCCGATCTCACACAAATTGTCTGCGTTTAGGTCATTGATACACAGAGCTTTCGCGATCCCTTTACCTGATAAGAATTTCCAGGATGAACTAAACATCATTAAAGAAATTGCGGTAAACAATCAAGTACCAGTTTCTTTAATAGAGAAATTAATATCAGGTAAAACTCAAAAAATGATTAAGAATGAACTATACCCAAATATTGAAGAACGTAATACACGTAAATATGGTAGCATTACTTACTCAGGTAAACTTTCAGAAAACATCCAAAATTATTTTTCTACATTCAAAATAACAACAGCTTTTATAAGTAATAATAATTTAGGCAGAATTCTATTCAATGCAAAACCTAAACGAGACAGAATGAAAAAATCAGGGATATATAGATTAGAATGCGGGGAATGCTCTGCAGTATATACAGGCCAAACCGGTAGAAATTTTGACGTAAGGTTCCGTGAACACGTCGGTTTAGACAAAAAATCAACAATGTACGAACATCTACAAGAATCCAAACACAAGATAAGTAAAGATAACCTCAAAATTCTACACATGTAATAAAGGGAAGACAATGAATCTGTTGGAAGCCATGGAAATTAATAAATCAATTAAACACCCGAAATTTAGAACCCTCAACGAGCAACTCGATTTGTGTAGGTCTCCACTTTTGAATTTATAAACTTGACAACCCAGGTAATTTCCATCACCTCCAGGGTCTAAATTTATATTGTTTCACCCTTGTTCTCTTAATTACCTCTCCATCCAGCCTACCTGCAAACTCCCTATATAACTAGGCTTAGAGTTCAATTGTATTAGTTAGTTTTTTATACTTGATAATGGGATAAAACCCGAAACCGGTCGTAACAATAAAAAATCCAGTGGAAATAAAACAAAAGAGTGTTCTTTCGTTTCATCAAAGAAAACTGTAATTTATTTGGAATTATTATAGAAGATCGCTGCCACTATGGTTACAAAAAAACATTTGTTGCCAGCGCCATCTTACAGGTCAGAAACGAGAAAAATGTGACTTTAAATGAACCTTTGTTCATTTAAAGTTGTATCAAATCTTCTGAATGACTTGATACTCTGATTTATTTGTTTTGATCACCTAGCTCTAATAAGCCAATATGGTTTTAAAATGAATAAAATGATCCGATTTCGATTTTATACTCATCTTTATTCACCATTATTGATCGCCTTTTCAGGGGATGCGTTTCTGAGTCTGGTTCAGAGGATTTCGAGAACGTTTTCCAAAGTTCGCTGCCGAGCATCGTGTCGACGTCGACGCTTCCTCACACGCAAGACGCTTCGACAATAACAGAGGTTGGTGAGAGAAGTCCCGTACCCCCTAGAAAGCCTCCGTGCACCTTCCAAAAACCCCACCGTATTTCCTTCGAAGAACCCTTCCCAAGTATGTTAAGCGTCAGCAGTACCACCCAAAGCAACACTGACAGTTTTGCTAATTCCGTCCCCTCTGACAGTTGTTTCGACTCGCATCACCTACAATTGCAGGGTCACGTCAGCAATACGAGGCACAAGTCTGTTTCGCCTCTGAGCCCCAATGATATAAGAGCAAACAGTCCTAAGTCACCTTTTTTGGGCCACCAACCCACCTACGACTTTGTTAGCGATGAGTTTTATATCGACGAAAGTCTGCCGTCGAGTCTTAGTATCGAAACAGGACAGAGTCAGTGCGAGTATGTTAAGCAGCTCGATACTGCCAATAACGTGGTCTCTCTGTTACAGGTATATGTAAGATGATTTATGTATTTTTTTATTCACTTTTTTTTATGCACTTTTTAATTTATTTCAAATCAGTATCTGTTGAACCGGTTTTTGTTTTTTTGGCTGTTTAGGTAATTTTTTGTTTTGTGCACACGTATATACACACACTCCTGTGAATGTCCTATCCTTTTTTCTTTCGTAGAAGAGAATTTCTGTAATACATTTATAGGTTTATGAATGCAACTTTGAAATGAATTGCTATAATAATACACTGAAATCAATATAAAGTAGCCTGGAAGCAGTTATATCTGGTGGCTATTGATAGGCAGAATTTCATTGGAAAACGACAATATTCTGTACAGAAGAGATAGATGACTTGGGTGAAAAAACAAAAACTATACGGCGGGTTCAAAATGGCGGGCGTGTATTGTCATTCATTTGGATATCTCCAGATATAGGCGACAGAATTCCGCCATGTCATACTGTCGATATTTATATTTTGATTTATTTTCATATGGTGAGAAAAATGTCTGTATGAATAAAGAAATATTATTATTATTATTTTGTTGAAAAATTATATACGGGAGTTTTTGTAGTCAGTGATCACATTTCATCAAAATTTGAGAATTGAAGATAGCAGCTTCAAATCGCCGAACTCATTAGGACATTTTTCCTAAAATTCAAAGACAAACAAACAATGAAGAAGATCGTTCTGCAATAAATCATTACCTTTCATTTATTCTGTAGATGTAAATGTATATAAGAAGTCTGGATGGACACTGAATTGGAAATTGTATAAAACATCCCTTTCACCACCCCAGCAAATTTTTCTTTTTCGCAGTTACTGATTTTGAGATATTTAGAGTAACAGACTGTGCTTTCTCCACGATGAAAATTTAAATTAAATGAAATGAAAAACAATAAAAAATTCATAAGGAATAACTAACCCTGGGTAAACGTGAACTATTTCTTTACTACAGAAAAAGATGCATAAAAATAATAATATAAACTACACTTAACAAAGTTTTCATCAAAAATTCAAATGAAATAAAAAAATAAAATGAATTTGTCCCCTTTGCGGTTTAAACCATACGACCATACGATTCCATTGTTCTCTCTCTTCCACGAGAACTACACGGCGCCAGCTAGCATCCTAATTCAATAAAATGACAACTCAACTAAAAATCATGGATCTTCGTTATATTTCAAGTGGTCTATTTTCATATTATTCATGATGAATAAGATACTTAAAACTAAAAAAAATTAAACTATTTTCGATGACAAGTCAAGTCTAACTTTATTATTGCTACAACAGTGTTAGAATATTCATTTGCATAAGACAGCAAGTGTTGTAGAACATTTTGTTCAATATCATGAGCGAGAATGTTACCATTCTGTTATCAAATTTGATTTCAGAATTGGCAAATTCTGTAACGATCGTGGAGAAACGAATTACCTCCACAAAATGAAACTCAGTTAAATATCCATACACCAGACTTTAATTTCATTCGAATTTCTTTTTGAATAATTTTGTAAAGTACTGACCATGACTGATCATGAATGATCATGTTTGATTTGGAAAAGAGAATAAATCATTCAATTGAAATTCTGTTATGTATCATTCATCAGGTTGAAATTCAATTGTGGATAGATTTTTCACTCAATATTTGAATTTGATATGTGTTCCTTCCAGCTTTGTTCCTCTTTTCTTTGTATTGTTATACTTCATTCAATTTTTGTTTTTTAAATAGTTGGTGGCCCAAAATTACCCCCCCCCCCTTTGGTATTTCCTAGTGGATATAATGCATGAACACAATTGAACACAAAATACACACCACCCAAGTCGAACCAAACCACATTTTTCACAATACAATTCGTTTTCAGGAAACCCTGGAAGTTTTCAGAAGCGAAAATGAAAGGTTGAAATCGCTTTTGCTGAGGCTCTATCAGTTAGCGAAAGACGAGACCTCGCAGCTCAAAAATGAGATCGGCGACCTCAGATCTACTATTCTGTCGAACAAAGATTTGATGAGTCAAGAGTGCAAAAGTCTAGGTAGTTCTTGGGAAAATGTGATGGTGGAAAGAGGCAGCAAAGAAAGGGAAAAGTTAGAAATTACGAGAAAATGCCACCAGGAAGCCATGGATAACATGAGGCGGCAGGATCAAGAAAAAACCAAGCAGGTAGAACTGTTGACCTGCAAAAAACTCTCTTTAGAGAGCGAGGTATTGAAATCCTGCCAGGACCTGAGAGAGCTGAGAGAAAACATCGAAAGAATCAACGAGGATAAAGTGAAGACTATTCAGGAACTTCAGAAAAGAATCAAAGAGGTTGAAGAAGAGAAAGAAAAACAAATCAAGGAGATTACGGACAAGGTCAATAGAGATCACAAGGCGGAAATCGAAAGGATCAAGCGTCATTTCAAATTGATGACGATGGAAAGGAGTCCTTCCGACGCTAGCCTGGAGAAATCCGGAGATTTTGCGAGCCTGCCAGCCTCCATGTTTCACCAGATAACGGAAAACTTCGAGTTGGACAAGGAGAAGGCCGTGAACGAAGCTTTGTTGGCCGAGCGCGAAAAGTGGAAGAAGTTGCTGAGCATAACCGTGCGCGACACGGAAGCAAGATGCCAACAGGTCGCTGGTACGTTTCAAAATGCCAACAGAGAACGGGAATTTGAGGCTAAAAAACAAGTGTTTGAGTACCTGAATAAGATTACAATGTTGGAGAAAGAGATCGAGCAGTTAAAATGCGAGTATATGGCTACTTCTGATTATGAAGGTGAGTTGAAATTATAGTAACATCCAGTTTTTTTTTCGACGTTAGGAAATGTTCTGAATAATAGTCTGTCAAGTAACTATAAGAGCGGTATATAAGACTCACATGGGGTACAACTCTGCTGGGAATGAAGGCCGAGCTCATAGCAAGCAAGTTAAAAATATTCCAGGAATCTTTCGTTTTTAACACGCTTTTAAAAGCTTCACATTTATCTATCTATCTATGTATGTATGTAAAGGAATCTTGTCTGAATGATTTGAAATTTTACAGGTATTCATAGTTCCGGTGACAATGCAATATGACATTTATGTTATAGAAAAAAAAAATGGTGGGCAAGATTTGTGATAATTGTCCGATTCGATTCAAAATTGGTATGTAAGGGTTTTCGGGGGCAGAGACAAAATGGTGGCTCCAAGATGGCGGACGAGATTTGTGATTATGGTCAGATTCGATTCAAAATTTTTAAATTAAATATGGCGGCTCCAAGATGGCGGACTATATTTGTCAGTATTCAAGGCCAGAGATTATGAGTTTTTTGTAAAACTTTATGAATCCAAGATGGCGGCCGAAGATGATGAACGAGTTTTGTGTTTATGGTCAGATTCGATTCAAAACTGGTATATTTTCGGGATCGAAGATTTGGATTTTTTAGTCATAAAAAAAAAATAGTTTAAAAAGACTACAGAACACGCTTCACTTCCAACATGTACTAAAAAGTAAAAAATAATTGACAATTCAATTACTTAAATGTAAAAAAGCGAGGGGTGCTTGACAAAATTCTCTTGAGCTCCTGAATGGTCATTATTGTTAAATTAAACTAAAAATATGAGAATATAGGTCGAAAGCACCCACGCTTTTTTTTACATTTGAGTAATTGAATTGCCAATTATTTTTTACTTTTTAGTCCATGTTGGAAGTAGAGCCTGTTATTAATTTTTTTTAAACTAATTTTTTCAAATGTATCGACAATAATTTCTGTGAGCTGTAGATAGTACAAGAGCCGGTAATACTGTCGGGCATATGATGGATCTGATGAATCTCACACACATGAAACAATAATTTATAATCGCTCATTTACGAAATGGATAGGTTGCTTCGGTTTTTATTGCGGGAAAGTTGTTTAATGACTAATAATAATAATAATAATAATAATAATAACACTCCCATAAACACTCGTAGAGTGTATCCAAAGGCATAGCCTGTGCGGGTAGAGGACGGCTATTATTATTATTTGCCGTGATTAGTACTTTTTCCCGGAAATCTATACACATAGGTTAAGGTAGATATTTGATTTTAGAATATTTTTTCACCATTAAATCGTCGTTTGTCCCGTCACAGAAAAAAATTGTGCTCACCACCTCGAGCTAAAATCTAATACTTTTTTCCCTTTTATATTAAATAACTATTTCAATGGTCACTATAATCAGTTTTTTATTTCTAGGCAAGGTTGATGCTACAACTAGTCCGATCAAGCAGAAAGAATTTCGAAGTGAGATTCCTTTGTCTCGATCTGGCAAAGTCAGTATAGATTCGTGTAAACCCGGCGACCTGGTCATCGTTATATGGGAGCCGATGCATGAAAGTTTCAAGATCATTCAAGAGAATAAGCACATGTTTTTCTTACATTCTGATTATCTCGAAGGACTAGGATTGGAGATTGTCAATGGTGAACCCAACAAATCTTATATCATCGGTGAAGTGGTCGATAAAGAATATTGCTTTGCCCGAAAGGTGAGTGATAATGATATATTTTCGTTTTATCTACATGCTGTTCCATGTATTACTGTCACCCTCACAGCACGGTTTCACCACATCCAGTGTACAGAGTCAGCCTTATGCGAGTTCCAGACAAGAATTGTTAATGCTCTTGACAGGAAAAAATGTGTTATGTGTTCTTGCATGCTTTTGATTGTGTGGACCATGAACTTCTCTAAGTTTTATAGATCAGGTGTAACAGGAGTTCCACATGAGTTGGTCAGTATATGGGCAATGACTGTGATATTATGCAGGGAGTTCCCCAGGGTTTAAATTTAGGCCCCCTTTTCTTTTTATTTGTCAATCTGATTTCATTCAGGAAGAAAAGAAACTCAGTATTTTTCACAAGTTATGCTGACAATTGAAATATTTTGATTGTTGAAGACAACATAAAGAAAGCAGCTCACAAAATAAATGATACTGGCACCGGATGCCCCATTAAAAACTGAGATTACGGTGTGACAGTAGTCTGAACAAACGGAGCAAATATCTACAGCTGGAGAATTTGAATATTCATTCGAATAAGTTACATGTAATTTGCTCATGGGGTAGTTGGTTCAGGACCGTCTGTTGAAAATTATTTTTATTCAAGTATGCTAAATATGTTTAATTCCCATAATGTCGATTGTAACAGTTTAATCGAGTAAAATAATTTAATTCTACCATTTTTTCAGTCTGAAAACCGGTACAAAGTTCCGAAGAGAACGAAGTTCTTCAGAGTTAAAGTCAAACCATATGCCCCGGCTGTGTCATCCAAGAACGTCACGCAAAGCCTTTACCAGCCAAAACCTGCTGACGTAGATACACCTCGGTTGACGCTGAGTCAGCAAATCAACGTGGTTTCAGAAGATGATTCCATTCCCTCTTCTTTACCATCTTCTCCAACTAGCACTACCATCCTGGAAAGAGATGAGCCCGATACCACCATAACGAATGTTGTCATGGCCAGCAATTTGGATCTGTCGAAAACTCAGGAAGTGGAATGTGTGGAAAGCACTAAAACTCAGGAAGTGGAATGTGTGGAAAGCACTAAAATTCTGGAAGTGGAATGTGTGGAAAGCACAAAAATTCAGGAAGTGGGATGTGTGGAAAGCACCAAAATTCAGGAAGTGGAATGTGTGGAAACCGTTAAAATTGAGGAAGTGGAAAGTGTGGAAACCACTTTTGCTGAAGACAGTGGGATAGTGGAAAATGTGGAAGAGGCTATGGCAATCTTAGACACGACCCTTACTTCGGAAAGTAGGAATGAAAGTGAAAGTAGTGACCGGTAGGTTTGATGAATTCCGAGATTTTTTTAATCGATTTCAATTAAAGTAGAATTTAAATATTATACAAGAAGGTTTCGAGATTTGTACATATTTATTGATTGTAGAGCGTGAGGAGTGTGCATTTTTTGAGTGAGTAATTTATTTTACACAATTTTGCTTAGTTAGGTCAAGGATGTATGAAAATAATTTGGGAAGAACATGAAAAACTTGATCCGAAGACGGTTCTGATTGTAGACGCTTCAAAATTTTATTCATATTAACTGAAAATTTTATTTTGCCCAAATGTCTTTGAAACCATTAATTTTAATCCATGGATTTTAATTGCGTCAAATGAATGGGTATTCATTCTTGGCATACATTGTTTCAAGAATTATATAGGACCTCTATATCTTGTTTTCTGTCGCAGATGGACATTTTGGTTAAACACAAAAATAAAATATTTTTTAATTCTAGTAGTAAGTTCTCCTGGTTTTCTTCTGATGTTATTTGACGATTTGATATCAAATTATTTTGGCATTAACTTCTAGAAACCATCTTATGAAATAATTAATGAAAAAGCCAATATTTGGGTCAATCCAAAAAGGGTATTTTTGCCAAAAACTTCACAATATAGTTATTACTTAGAATTATTTGGACTGATAACTGATAGACACTGAAGAGTGGTTTTGGAAAAATTATTTTCCTTCGCATTAATACTTCCAGTTTGATTATTGGATCTTTTTCCGCGCGTCATCGTTATGCATATGAATATGTTGAGAAATTTTAGTCGAAATAAAAGTCTGAAGTACAATGTGGCTAATATTCCAATAAAAATGACAATTTGCAAATAATAATTTACAAAGTTAACATTTTCCAATATATTTCCATAAAAAATGTGTGAGAATGTTTTATGAAACATAGTGCATTGTGTTTTTAGGTTATACACGCGTCATTAATTCAACTCAATTAAAAAATATAATGTAGACAGGACATAGGTTGAAAATAGGAGAGCGAAGTTAGGAGTTTCTGCCGCCCAAAACTCATAGGCATATTCTTGAACTGTAAATTGCAGAACTGCACTCCCTGCAAAACCAAACGGGGGTGATCGGCTTCCTTCCATTTGTAAATTAAATGAAAATGACAAGTTAGGTCTTTTATGTACAGTGTGACCCATTTAAAATGGAAGAACCCTTATAAATGTTTCAACCGAATAGGAAAAAAGCGCAATTGAAAAAAACGCAAAGGAAATAAACGCACAGAAAAAAGCGCAATGTTACAAAAGCCTATAAGAAATATCCGCATGTGGAAAGTTGCACACATGGATTAAATCCCACAAGTTAAAAACCTCTCGTATATAAATGCGCACATTAAAAAAAACAACGATGTGCGCTTTTTTCCGATAATAATATGTTTTGCATATTATGTTCGAATCATATGCCAAATTCGCCAATATGTTTTTTCGCTCGCGATTGACACCAAACCTAACCTGAGCCAGCTAACCTAACCTGAGCAAGCTAACCTAGCTTGTGAGTCGAAAATGCGTGAATTAATTTTTCGCTCGCGATTGACACAGAAATCTAATCTGAGCAAGCTAACCTAGCTTGCTAGTTGAAAATGCGTGAATTAGTATTTTGACATTTGAGCGTTTTTTTCAATTGCGGTTTTTTTTTAAGTGCGCATTTATATACCAGAGGTTTTTGACATGTAGTTTCGGAATGTCAACGATTATTGAGAAAAAATAGTATTATTTAGATATTTCTAAATAATTTTTTCAAGTTCTGACAAAATTTAATAACTTTTTTATTACTACAGTGTTTTTAATAACAGTAACTTTCTGCACTTATTCTCTTCTAGTTGTGCTTTGGAAATAGAAAACCAAGATTATCAAAACACTTTATTTTAAAACGAAATGGAGGTATATGAATGACGTAAGAAATAAACAATTCAGCTCTCCTGAGCAGCTTATTGAGATACAGTGGCGCATTTGCATTCAAAGCTGCACAAAAACCGGGAATTGTAAGTACCTGCAGCACCACATTGCCTAAGGAGATAGAAGCAATTTAATAAAAACTGATGGAGCTGTTTTTTTATTCATGAAACTCTTACACATGGTGATTATAAAATATTGCAACACTGCAAGCACGCGTGCGGTAGCTCCTGATTACCTTCTACTATTTTACTGATCCACTGGCGTATACAGCGTGAGTCAGAATAAGACCGACAAACTCCGAATACAGATTCGTCACCTCTCAATTCTAGGTGAAAAATTCCTACCAAGGTATGTCCTAAAATGCATCCCCTCTGAGATACAGGGTGTCAGAAGTACAAAAAAAATCGGATTCAATATTTTTTCTCCAAAACTCCTGAGAGAAAAAATATCAAACTTGTTCATATTTTCTTTGGACGAATGAGCCTTTGACATCAGTTAGGCTCATCGATACTCGACCTAAAAGTCATAAATGCCATGTTCCTAAAAGTGGAGTTTTCTGAGATAATTGAGAAAAACTGTAGATATGTCCTGAGTACCAACGCAATTTCGTATGTGTAATAATCACCTAATGCTAATTTCTTACAACATATCGGAATATTTGTCAACCTCCTGAACATTTTTCAATGTTGAAAGAATCGGAAAGAGTGTGGGTGAGTCAGAACGAGACCGACAAATTGATGTCTTGGAATCACTGAGTTAGGTCTCATTCTGATTCACCTGTACTATGTTTCCGATTCTCCCAATATAAAAAATTTTCAGGAAGCAGACAAATATTCCAGTATGATGTAAGAATTTAGTGTTATGAAATATTTGTACAGAGAAAATGTTGCTACTCAGGACATATCTTCAGTTTTTCTCAATTATCTCAGAAACCTCCACTTCTAGGAACATAGAATGTTCAAAGAAAATATGAAGAAAAGTATGTCCATATCCAACGAAACTACGCCACTGGTTAACGAAAATTGAAAATCATAACTTCAAATTATCACGTTGATAAACCTTGATTAGTGTACCAACTTTGATATTTTTTCCATCAGTAGTTTTGGAGAGAAAAAATGGAGTTTAAATTTTTTTCGTACTTTCGACGCCCTGTATCTCAGAATTCATGCATTTTAGAACATAACTTGATAGGAACTTTTCACCTCGAAATGAGGTGAGGAATCTGTGTTCGGAGTTTGTCGGCCTTATTCTCACTCACCCTGTATGAAGGTTTTCACAAATGTTTAAGTCATCACGGATGGCCGTCAAATTTTACAGGTACTTTCGCACATGGCTGAACAGTATACCATTAAATTTACGGCAAGTAGTGGTAGTTCACCCTGTATATTTCAAAATAATAATAAGTCTTTGGCTGTTATGACACGGTAATATTTCTATGCCAAAGATATATTATCATAGATATTTGATCGAAGATATGAGAGTGAAATGAGTAATTTTGATCATAGATGAAATATTATCATGTATCTATGATAATATGTTCTCGTGAAGAGAACCTATGATCATATTTGAAAAAGAAGATGGCGTCGGTTAAGTTCATGTGGACAGCAGCTACAACAAAAATGTCAATTGAAGAATATGAAGTAAATTCAATGCTGTACAACGCTAAAAATAGTGATTATAAGAACAAGAATAAACGTTTGATACTGTATACGTCAATTGAACAGGCTAATAACAATATTAGTGATGGTTGTATAACAGCAGATGTGAGGTAGAAAATCAACAGGTTGAGCTGTCATTATTAGTCGAAAAAATTAATGAAAAAGTGCGTTTTGAGATTGATTTGGACACTTTGGTCACTAATATAACAAAACGTATTCTCATCCATTTTCATGTAGTTCTCATGGTGTTTGTGATTTTCACATTGAAGCTCTTTCAATAATTGGTTATGAATGTATATTTTGCAAAATCCATGGCCTAATCCACAAACGTTTTATCTTTTTATATCTTTTTTTCAAAATAATAAAAATTGTGGTTATTGAAGTTGTGCAACATAAAGCAATTTCTCTTCATACGTTTTGCTTGCATATGATCAAATATATTATGGTTTCAGATCATTTCATAATATTTTTTCATCATATACCTTCGTCATATATATGAAAATAGACCTATGTCATAGAAATATTATCGTGTCATATCAGCCTTTGTCATAGACGACAATAAAATCCACGCAATAAGCGATCTGTGATTGGTCACTGTAATAGCGGGAAGTTTAAATGAAAAGACAAGAAAAAGCCAAATTGAGTTGAAAATGCGTGAATTGCCAACAAATCTAGCCTGACCTGACTAACCTAGCGCGAACAGAATAACCATGATATAACAACTACTTCCAAAATTGTTAATAACATCAATAATGGTGGTGGCGCTTAAGCCATGCTTAGTGTATAGTCTTTGTCATGACTACTCCTATAAAACATTGTTTTATATACAGTGAGGGGCAATATTATGGAATAAATTCATTTTTACGAGAATAGGCAACTTTTGAGACAAATCCCGAAACACGTCGATTTTTATTTCCAAATTATGATTTTGTGGCAGATATGTCATACTAGTGACGTCATCCATCGTTGCGTGATGACGTAATCGATGATTTTTTTAAATGAGAATAGGGGTCGTGTGATAGCTCATTTGAAAGGTTATTCAATTCTCTATGCAGTGATATGAACATTAACATAATTATTTATACAGGGTGGCCAAAAAAATATTTAATTTGTAAATGAAATTAATTGTCACAAAAAGAAGTATTATCATTTATTTAATACAAAATTACATTGTACTACTGTCGGAAAACAGAAAAACAAATTAGTTGACAAATAAAAATTGCTTTTCGCTGAAATTAAATGTTCAAATTGCCACCCACCTGCCTCTTGGCAGTAATTGAACGGACGAATACATTCTTCTTGAACATTGTGGATCATTTCTGGAGTTGAATTACGAATTTCCAATGTAATGCTATTTGTCAAATCTTGGAAATGTGTGGTCTATCGGCGATCTGGATCATCCTCATTGATTTTGTCTACTATTGAAACACTTGAAACAGTTTATAAATAAATGTTTAGAACTGCTGTGCTTTCTACTACTATGAAGAAACAAAAATAAATTCCGATATTAGGCAAATAAATAATGAGAACTAAAAAGATAGCAAAAAGTATAGTTTTTACAAATCGAGTTGGCTTGGGTCAAATGTAAGTCAGTTCTTGACATTTTCTCATAAGGACTAGTTTATTTCATGAAATAAATAAATAATGGCCCCATTAACTGAAACACAAAGAATCGAAGTATTAATTATGGTTGGATATGGAGATAGAACCAGAACACAACAAGAAGTATGTAATTTATTTACCATAAAATATCCTAATACGCCTATCACACAATCCACTGTTAGTAAAATTGAGAAGAAATTTAGAGAAACTGGACACGTGAAACATGTTGCAAATGCTGGTCGTCCACCAATGAATGAGGATGTGAAACTGTCTGTATTATTAAGTGTGGCAGAGAATCCTCAAATTAATTCTAGGCAAATTGCAGCTGATACAAACATTTCTAAAAGGTCTGTTTTACGTGTGCTGAAAAAAGAGAAATATCATCCGTATAAAATTCATAATGTCCACGAAATCAATGAGGATGATCCAGATCGCCGAATGCAGTTTTGTGAAGTAATGCAAGATTTATGTAATCAAAATCCACGCTTCATTCGTGAAATCCTTTTTTCTGATGAAGCAACCTTCTGTTTAAATGGAACAGTGAATCGGCAAAACTGCAGATATTGGAGTCAAGATAATCCCCATTGGATGACTGCGGTACACACTCAGCACCCTCAAAAACTAAACGTGTGGGCAGGGATAGTCGAGGATAGAATTATAGGTCCTTTTTTCTTCGATGTGTCTCTTACGGGGCAAAGATATCTTGATTTTTTACAAAATGAACTTATACCCGCCCTTACAGACATGTTTCCAAATGAAAATGATCGTAATTCGCCAAATGAAAACATATGGTTTCAGCAAGACGGTGCACCTCCGCACTTTGCACGTCCTGTTCGTGATTTTTTAAACAGATGTTTCCCTAGGAGATGGATTGGTCGACGAGGAACAATAGAGTGGCCCGCAAGATCTCCAGATCTTACACCACTTGATTTTTTCCTATGGGGTTACTTAAAATCAAAAGTTTACATCGATAGACCACAGAATTTACAAGATTTAAGAAATAGAATTAGATTGGAAATTCGTAATATACCTCCAGAAATGATCCACAATGTTCAAGAAGAATGTATTCGTCGGTTCCATTACTGCCAAGAGGCCGGTGGGTGGCAATTTGAACATTTAATTTAAGCGAAAAGCAATTTTTATTTGTCAAATAATTTTTTTTTCTGTTTTCCGACAGTAGTACAATGTAATTTTGTATTTAATAAATTATAATACTTCTTTTTGTGAAAATTAATTTCATTTACAAATTAAATATTTTTTTGGCCACCCTGTATAAATAATTATGTTGATGTTCATATCACTGAATAGAGAATTGAATAACCTTTTAAATGAGCTATCACACGACCCCTATTCTCATTTAAAAAAATCATCGATTACGTCATCACGCAAAGATGGATGACGTCACTAGTATGACATATCTGCCACAAAATCATAATTTGGAAATAAAAATCGACGTGTTTCGGGATTTGTCTCAAAAGTTGCCTATTCTCGTAAAACTGAATTTATTCCATAATATTGCCCCTCACTGTATATAATATATATAATATATATATATATATATATATATATATATATATATATATATATATATATATATATATATATATATATATATATATATATATATATATATATATATATATATATTATAAACAATGTTTTTTATAACTCAGGGATGCAAAAAACTCAAAAAAGTAACAGTAGTCTGATGATAACAATGTACTTCTGATCATAACACTCCAAGTCAAGTTTTTGGTAATGGATCAAGAAGTTTCTTTTGAATCATTGAATGTTTAAATACCAGAGATTAGCTCTGGCATTTGGATTCCATAAGAGCATTTTTCAAAAATTTAATGGGAAAGAAAACTTTCCGTTAATGTTTGTCCAATGTTCAAATACCCATAACTGAACTGATTACCAGGGACTTGCTGAGTACGACAACGTTTGAAGAACAGCACACCTATATAAGCAGCACCTGGTTAGAAACGATGATCAGCCGATTCTTTAATAATGGCATTCAAAACGAATGAATCGTCGGAGGCACAGTATGTAGTACTTTCCATGTGATTTTGCTAACACTTCTCACTAAACCTGCTAGTTTTGGTTTTGATACTCTGCCTAATTTTAGTTTAGTAATGAATAACGATTCTCGTAGTTTGTTAGTTCTTCATCTCACTCGTATTCTCTAGTATTTATTGGTCAGTATCTTTCATTACTTTTCTCGTCATCATCTATGAAATTTCATGTCTCTTATCTCATTTCAGATAAAAATTCAGTTTTTAAATTCATATTCCTTACTTTTTTTTGGAAATTGATATGAGAAAGTCATTATGTTACTTGACAAATTAACCGGAAAAGGTGAATTTCAGTGTGGAGGCTGTGAAGGCTCAGATTTCACTATCATACGTAAAATGTTGACAAAAAGTGATTTGTTCTGAAAGTACCACTCACGCTTCTTATGCAGAAAGTCTTTTATTGATAAATCTGTGATATTGGTCTCAACTTAACACACTGAATCTAGTAAACTATACATAGACATTTTTTGTGTTCAAGGAATCTTTTTTGGGGAAGTTGAAATTTTAATGAATTTCACCAAAAGACTTTTTGTATAAGAACTGTGAGTGATCCTTTGGTATTTTGTGTGGAGAGTTGTGCTAAACATTTTAAAAGGTTAAAGTAGCTTGAACAAGGAATATTATACAGTGTGGGCCATAACGTTTGCAGCATATGGGAACAATTTTTATTATTAGAGTTACAAAAAATAATTTTTACGGGATCGTTTCTGCTTATTGGAAAACCTGTTTCGATATACGTCACGTGACTACCAATATGGCGTAAAGTTGGAAAAATTGATTACGAATAGGCAAAAGTTGGGTTAATTGTAAAGATAGCAAAAATAGTTATTTGAGAAAGTTGTAAATAATTTAATTTTAGGCCCACATGCGGAATTTGAAGTATCTAATTGAAAAAATTGAAAATCGCAATTTTTTCTAAATATTTTTCTTATTAATTGAAATAGATCGAAAATGCTACCCAAAACACCAAAACTTTCACTCGACGCGCGTTTCGCTAACAAAGTTAGTATTCTCAAGAGCTAATACGCTTATTATAATAAAATAAAAACTGTTTTTTTTTTGGTCTCAACTAATTTTCAGCCATCATTATAAACTTATGTGATTAATAAAATGGAACTTTATAGGTTTATTCCCATATGGTAGTGCGAAATTTAAAAATCTTCCAAATTCGTTTGATCTTTTCATACCTTTTTGAATTTGAAGAAAACATTTAGAATAAAGTTCCATTTTATAAATAGTTTATAATGATCCCTAAAAATCAGTCGAGACCAAAAAAAGGCAGTGTTTTTTTCAATCAATAAAAAATATTCTTAAAAAAATTGCGATGTTCAATTTTTTTCAAATAGTTATTTCAAATTCCGCTTGTGGGCCTGAAATTAAATTATACAAATAACCCCACTTTTACCAATTCGGAATTGCCCCCATATTGGTAGTCACGTGACATATGTCAAAATCGATTATTAGGTTTTCAATATGCAAAAACGATCCCCCTATAACGTATTTCTTGTAACTCCGATAATAAATTTTTTTCTCATATGGTGCAGATGTTTTGGCTCACACTGTATATTATAAAAAGTCAAATAGAGTAGAGTAGAGTAGTTTTTATTCAGTTTATAAATATAAAATTTATGGGAATAAAAAGTATTTTTTTACATTTTTTGTAGCAGAATAATATATTATTACATCAGCATATATTGGACGGCATCATGAGTATTTTTGGTTTTCCAATGCTGATATTTTCGAATAACTTATTATTATATTTTGAAGAAATTAAAAAAAATCGATAATTCATCTCAAATTTACTTCGGGGAATTTGGATTACTTTGTAAATCTTGTCCTTATTGAACTTGAAACGTAGTAAAAAACGATAAAATGTCCCGACTTTCAGTTTTATTCTTTGGAAAATGAGTAAGCAAACATAAAATATTGAATTCATATGTAAAATGTTTTTTAAAAATAAAATTATTTACTGATATTTCTATCTCTCAAAGATCAGTACCAGTATTTCTCCATAGATGAAAACGTTTGGAAGATCAATGTCATACCTTTGATAGTAGAAATAGGTGTCCCACAAGAAACCATTTTAGTTCCTGTGATATTTTTTAGTACGTTATTAATCTAAACTTAACCACTATTAGGAGTCATTTTACTGTATTTGCTGTTGCATCAGATGAGAATACTCTAAAAATGACTGTGCTAGTAGTGTCGTTGCATTTTTTTAATACCAATTCTAGAGAAGCTGCTGATATATCTACTCCTATTTGACAAAAAGTTCATGTGATACATATTCGAAAAGTTCTTTCAATTGTCTTCCCAACATTTTTTAAATTATTTTGATTGGTATAAGTTATTTTTTCATTATAGTACTGAAGGCAAAAAAAAATATTTGTTTTTGTTATCTTTCATTATCAAGAGAAGTAGTGGAAATTTTTCAACATTTGTTCAGGAGATCTTTCTTAAAGACATTAGGATTTCGTTGATTTGTTGATGATTTTCATTGATTTTTAAGTTATTTATAATAATAATCCTCCTTCATTGCCTGACTTGTATTTTTGATAAAAAGTTATTTCTAATTCAATTGTGAAAAATAAGTCTGACATATTTAAAAAACCGTAACTCCAGAACCAATCAAAATCATTCAAAAAACAAGAGGGAAGATAATTAAAAGGCGTTTTGGATGAAATAGCACAAGACCTCATTGATATTTAAAATTTTTAGGATGGTAGTCCTCTTCGGAAATTTTCGATTCATTTTTTTGTCAGTGGTAGATCAAAATCATTCAGATTTTTGCCTGATATCTCAATATTGCCTGTTTCAAAAGTTATCAAAGGGGGGTAGAATTTAATTACACACTGGTTGTTTGAAGTATGTGTTTATATCTACAAAAAGGGATGGATTTTAAAATGAATGAAAATATACATCACCATAATAGAAGAATTAAGGATCGGTTTCACGTGCCTTTTGCTAGACTTAAAGTGACCTTGCTCACTAGATTATATTTGGGGGAAAATAATAAAAAATCCTGATAAGTTAACAAAGGTAGATACCTTGATCTTTTAAGAATAAATAAAAAAGAATAGTGAATTGTTTAAATACTTCGACTGAATCGACAGTTCTTCGAATTTCTGTGAGCTGTGTTTTTATCATTCATGATATACAGTGCTAGTCTAAAGTCCGTTCCCCCTACTAATTTTTGAACCACCTGGTATATCGCAACGAAATTTGGAAGGCTCAAATAGGAGATTAAAACCTACTTTTTCATGAGAAAGTTCCAGCTAAAAGTTTCAACATGGCAACTGAGAGCCATTTTCAATCATTTTTTAAATAGAACACCCGGTATATCATTGCATGATCGGTTAGAGACGATCATAAGGAATCCAACAACACCAAGTTTGATGCTGTTATCTCCAAAGACTATGGAGATATCGCCTATTATTTTCCCCATAAGTCGAATGAGTGTGAGAGATAATTTATTGACCCGCCAGAAACAGTTTCTCTCCCACTCATTCGGCTTATGGAGAAAGTAATAGGCGATATCTCCATAGTCTTTGGGGATAATAGCATCAAACTTGGTGTTGTTGGATTCTTTATGATCTAATGACTAATGGGATTTAGAACAATGATTGGTTTCACAATTTTTTTGTTTTTTCAAATATATGTGTTTTCTTTGCAGTTTTTAATAAATATTTTCTTAACTTTTATTATTTTTTCAAAGGCCCTAATAATTTATTTTGTCATTAATGCTGAACTGCTTGGGATCACATGTTGGAAGGAAAGGCTCCGTCGTCTTCTCTAACTCACACAAATCTCTTTCAAAAGACTTCTGGTGGTTGCTTGTAAGGGGACAACCAGTGGACGAAGAAAAAAAATCTGACAAACTCATTTCATTCGACCATTGTTGACATGACTGAAAGCAATCCTACTCTTCCAAATTGTCCATGATACATGGTTCCTCTTTGTTGAATTTGTTTTTCTGACCAAACATGGATTTGAACTATTGAATTAATTTTTTGGATGATATTTTTAATAGTGGTATGTATTCACGGAAAGTTTGCATTTTCATTTCTATTAAATAAGTTATTGTAATAATATCTACTCTGTCCATACATTAACCAACGAAGCATTAATTTTTTCCACTCTTCATCGATCTCATAATGGCATATCAATCATGTTTTGGATTGTCCTTATATTTTTAGGGTGAACGATTGTTTTGTCAGATAATGAGCACGGACTTTATAGAACCTTTGAGGATCAGTTCTTCCTAATTTGAAGATAGGCAGTTAGTTGATTTCGCTCACTGTCAATTGATGCAAGCGACATATTATCTTGACTGATTGTTTTTTTTTGTGATATTGACTATTCGAAGTGCATCACCTTTATATAACGTACTGTAATGGAATTAAATATGGGTATTGGTTGCAGGTTACCACTATGTTATAATTTTAAGAAATAAGCAAAACATAACTGTGTAAATTTCGAACTTACTAGTGGCAATCATCCTAGATCTGAAAAAGAAATATGATTGGAACCATTTTGGTAACATCAAAGGAGGACTAGAATAAGCTCTGGAATAACTAACTCTATGTTACCTTCTTTGCCTTTCACCTACATCTTTTCTTTGGTTGAATCCCAATGAATAATTAGAAAGTTGATTGAATTTCTCACCAGGATGAAAAATACCAACCTTTTTCAATTCTGGTAAACTAATATGGGTAACTTGGTAGAGATTTAATAGTTCTTCATTATTTGTATTAGATCCTCTTTCGATATTCTTTAGTACTTAACTCTATCTTTCGTTTTCATCAACTTTTCTATTTATGCTGGATATTTCTTTCTAATGTTGAAAAATCACCAAAATATGAAAAAAAATAAAGAAATCATTTGTTTTTTTTCTTTAAATTTCATTCAAATGAGTCAATGAAATAATAAATTTTGAAATACAAAATGAGTTGACAAAACGTAATATCATAATATACAGGGTGTTTCAGAATTCAGTATCAAGATTTCAGGGGCGTGTTTCTTAGGTCAAAAAAACACTTTCTTTCTCATAAACATGTGTCCGCAACCGCTTTATTTCTGAGATACAGGATGTTGAAATTTAACAAAAAAATCAGTTCTTTTTCAATATCTCTAAACCACTTTGGCTTTTCTTTTTAATTTTGGTACATGCAAAGTACACATAAAAATACATTTTTTCCATGGCGAACGTTTTTTAATTTTCATCAGTGACGTCTCTGTAAACATGCTCTGTCATTTTTGATCAAAATAATGATACGCTACTGTTTTTTTTTTGTCAAATTAGTATCATTTTCATAATTGTCTTCTATTTTTCCACAAACATGGTCTCTTGACTATTTTCCGTCCGACGGACGGTTTTCGATTTAAAAAATAAAAGGTCGTTATTCGCTTGTACCTATGTGATTTTTTGTATGTCTCATTTTGCTTTTTAAATCGAAAACTGTTCTTCGTAGGGAAAGAAGTCAAGGGACCATTTTTATGAATAGATAGAGGACACTCATAAAAAATATAATATTCATTTAAAAAAAAACAGTAGCGTATCATTATCATTTTTGTTAAATTTCAACACCCTGTATCTTAGAAATTAAGCAGTTGCGGACATATGTTTATAGGAAATAAAGTCTTATATTGACCTGAAATATACGCCCCCTAATTCTTGATACTGAATTTTGAAACACCCTGTATAATTATGACCAAAATAGTTTCTCATATGTGTACGTGAAATATGGAAACAAACTAACTACACACGAATAAATTATTCAAATAAATAGGTTACAAATGTTGAATATGAGATTAACAATCATGATGAATCAGTGCCATAACATAAAAATAAAATAAAATCGAAAACCTAGCGCATTTTTTTAGCGATTCCATCACAGATTTTCAAATGATTCAAATAACAAATGGACAAAATCTCTGAAAGTACAAATTTGAAGTAATAAAATTAACTCAAAAGTAGGTGCAGCTAAACTATTGAGCTTGAAATTGTAATTCCTATCTTCTACCTCACGTTTTCAATTGTTATTTGTTTGGAAACTGAATGATTTTGGATTTTCGTTCTCATACAGTGTGACCCATTTAAAATGGAAGCACCCGTAAAACATAAATATTTGCAAATAAATGCAATGTTTTTGGTTTTCATTGGGTAGACATTAATTTAAAAAGTCCATTAGTACACTAAATTTTATGAATGAGTCACATTCAGGCCAACTATTCTTATTCTTCAAGATAAAAAATTTAAAAATAAATATCGATTTTTACAAACTGACTACACCACTGGATTCACAACATTTTCAAATGCCTTATACCACAATTACGTAGGAATGCGTCCATGAATAAAAAAGCTATAGAAAAATTTAATTTAAAAATTATGCCGTTCAGTCAACCCACCACTTGAGATTTTATCAAAATTCAGTCTACACTACAGGATTTAGGGTGTTTCGAAATATATCTGATGTGAATTTTATCGCACTCTATTGATAAATATAAAAAATATAAGATAATAAAATTCCAATAAACAACTTATTATTCAAACAACTTCTTTTATTTTTAACAGATTGCGATGAAATTCTGATCAGTGATCAGTGATCCTGATTATAGTGTGGTCAGAATTTCGAAAAAAATTCTGAAATTGAAGTGATGATTTACCTAACAGCATAATTTTCAAATTTCATTCCCTATAACTTTTTCATTGATGGGCGCATTTCTACGCAATTTTGACATAAACTATATGAAAATGTTGATCCAGTGGTGTAGTCAGTTTTTCCTGAAGTAATTTAATAATTTTTTAGATTTTTTATCTTTTTTTACCTTGAAAAATAAGAATAGTTGACCCTCAAAATGAAGACTCATTCATGAAGTTATGTGCCCTAATAACATTTTTGATTGTTGAAAAACTTTGTTTTATAAGGGTTATTCCATTTCAAATGGGTCACACTGTATATTATCTAGTTCTTCCATGACTTGCCATAATGGTTAAAAAAAATCGATTTATTTGCACTTGCAAGCTTTGAAATTTAACACACGATATAAATCAAAAAAGGACGTCTGGCGGAATGTTCAGTTTAACTCAATCATGTTTACTAGGGATATAATATGCCAATGCATCATTGTACGGCCTTAATAATGTTAGATCAAAATATTTTAGATATTTATTTGATGAAAAACACTATATGAATAGGATTAAGTTTTTATGTTTTGACTATAATTTGTTCTTAAATGATATAGCTTTCTTGATTGTACATAGCTCGTAGGTTCAGACCAAGATTTAAACCGACGTTCAAATAGCACCAAATTCAAATGGGGTTGATCACAGATGGATTGCATTACAGTCTAAGCGCTGAGGAACCAAAAATGCAAAAGTCAGCAGCCCGCTAAACCCTTCAAAAATTGTGGTTGGTGAAAGTGTTTTATAAAATCTGAGAATTTCCATACAAATATAATCCTCGCTGCATTTTAAGGCTATAAGTTTTAATGAACATATTACGAAAGCGCAGGAGGGCCACAAGAGGTTTTTTTTCATCACTTCGACTTTAAAGTTGAAATCGAGAAAAGCCCATAACGGATCAACTTTTCTTAATGAAATGTGTTTGTAACTTTAAACAAAGGCGTACGGCAGGTGGGTACCCCTAATCGCCGCTCCACAACTTTCACGCCACTGGTTTCGTTATCTTTTTTTTAATCCCCAATATCTCCTGTACAAAAAATTAATTTAAAGGTTTCGTTATAAAAAATATCAACAGTTTTCAAAGTACTTGAAGTTGAGTAAGTGTGTGTGAATGTAATATGGATACCCATTATTGATTATTTTGTTAGTTGCCATGTGTGTTTTGAATATCGGTTATTATTATATATATATATATCGGTTATTAATATATATATATGTATATATATATATATATATATATATATATATATATATATATATATATATATATATATATCGGTTATCGGAGGATTCTAGCATCGGAGTTTATCCGCTATATTTTGGGCTCCCTTCTATTGACTGTTTGTTTCATAAAACTTCGGACAATGAACTACTTGCACGAACATTTCCAGATTTTATAAAACTTTCACCAACCAATTTTTTTTTACAAGTTTGGAACCACCCCCGCGCCAGTTTTCCAAAAAACTTGCTGACAGACGGTAGGTTATTAATATTCAACCTGTTTATGACCTAATATAAAAATGTCAGCCTTTATAAAACTGTTGCATTTTTGGTCACTCAGCTCTCCGACTATTAGATGTTCATAGAGTTATGAGTTCATGAATGTATTATGCTGTATATTTTGTTGATCCAGAGATATTTCCGGCTTGGTTGTATAATATTTGTATTGGACAACTCAGTGAATTGTAGTGTATTTGTTTTTCATTAATTTGACGTACAATTAAAATATTCCAATTTGTTTATGAATAGTCAACTTTAAATAAAAAAATAAGATCATTTGGCACTTATGTTATCAGGAAAAATAATAACAATGAATTTGTGACTGATGACTATAGCAGTCGATGCCAAAACACACAAAAAATTATTTTCAATTACCCACTCTTGAACATGGCAAAAGTTTTATTTCAAAGCTCAATATCTAAAACACAAGGATTTTCTTCTAGTGGAAACTTTCTATGAATAACCGTGTGTATACGAAAATATATATATGTATGTTTTTAGGAAAAACAACTTGTATATTGAAACATCAGCATATTGTTACTTTTAGGATTAAATTAAATGGAGTATTTTTTCCATGTTACATGAGTTGCATTGAAAATGTATTGGCGTAACTTACCTGGCAGATGAAATCTATAAGACTTCTCCGATTATTTTTGAGTTCTGGAACATTTCATATTTTTCATATATAGTGCCCGTCATAAAGTTTGCATCATGTTGAAAAATATTTTTTCCAAAAAGTAAACTTTTTTATGATAAACCAAGTATTACCAGTACCAGTGAGGAGTTTTTTCCAAAAATGAAAATTCTACCGATTTTTTTTATGAGTTTTGCTTTATTTGATTCCTTAATATTGACGCTTTAGCAGATCATTCGTTCTAGAATTTCTTTATTTATTCCCACGCTGAAAATCACGTTTTTTAGTGTAAAATGTTTGTTAATTAGATATTATTGATAGATATGCTTGCCCAGCATATCTGTGGTTTATCATATACAGGGGTGAGTCAGAATAAGACCGACAAATTCGAATAAAGCTTCCTCACCTCACTTAGAGGTGAAAAGTTTATATCACGGTATGTCCTAAAACGCATCTCTGAGATACGGGGTGTCACAAGTACGAAAAAAATTTAGATTAAAAGAAGGAAAAAATTTCAAACTTGGTACACTAATCAAGGTTTATCAACGTGATAATTGGAAGTTATAATTTTTAACTTTCGTAAATCAGTGGCGTACGATGGTATGTGGTCATATTTTTGTTCATATTTTCTTTTTACAAGTGGATGGACAAATGATCGTTTGAAATCAGTGGCTCATCGATACTCAACCTAAAAGTCATGGCATTCTATATGTGCCTGAAAGTGGAGATTTAGGAGTTAATTGAGAAAAACTGAAGATATGAGTAGCAACGTAATTTCATATGTGCAACCTCCTGAATATTTTTTAATGCTGGGAGAATCGGAAACAGTACGGGTGAGTCAGAATGAGACCGACTACTCCATTTTTTTCATTCATCTTATTATTTGGTTAAATCGGCGATGTCGTGGATTCACTGATATGTTACCATACTTCCTCACATATGATTATTTTCACAGATGAACTGAACAAACCCAACCTCAAATTCACAATACTTCACTCAGATAAGAGTTGAGGTCTGAAATAATTTTTGCGAAAAAATGAAGATAAGTTCTCTTAATTTTTTATGTTGGAGTATCATTTTAGAGCCTTTTCTATAGCATATTTTTGATGAAGAATAATGACAAATGTTGTGTGTTTTTCATGCTGATTGGATAATATTTTCGTAGATAAATCAGAAAAGGTTCTAAAAATAATACTCTAACAATTTAAGAGTACTTCATTTTTTTCGCTAAAATTTTTAGGCACGTGTGGAATGTTATGACTTTTAGATCGATTATGGATGAGCCTAACTGATGTCAAAGGGGTCATCCATTAATTACGTAAGGCAATTTTGGCAATTTTTTGACCCTCCCACCTCCCCTAATCTCACGTGAGATTTTTCAAAATACATATTTGTACTGTAAATGAGTTAATGCGTGCTTGATTGCATTAGTTATTTTTAAAAAATTTAAAAACAATCTTCTTATAATTTTTTATTGAAGACTACTTAGTTAAGATTAGTATTTCATATTTTTTACTAAATTAGTTTTCTTGCAAATTTGACATTGTTTCTTGCACAAAAAAAAATCGTGATAGTTGCCGAGACCACCCTCTCTCCCACGTGAGATTGAGTGGGGTTTCGCTCGATCCCCCCCCTAAACGCTTCACTTAATTCATGGATGTCCCCCACGTAATTAATGGAGGTCCCCAAACGCTTATTTGTTTGTCCATTCACTTGTCCAAAAAAAATATGATGGAAAATATGACCACATACCAATGGTTTATGAAAGTTAAAATTTATAACTTCCAATTATCACATTGATAAACCTTGATAGTGCACCTAGTTTGAATTTTTGTCCTTCAGAAGTTATGGAGTTTGTCGGTTTTATTCTGACTCACCCTGTATACTCATAAGGTATTAATTACCTTGAAATGGAATTCATTAACTGGAAAATGATACGAACATTTTAGACATTATGCAAACTATATGACATTCAGATAGATATGTTTTATGAATATAGATAATCGAGGTTCCTTTTTTTATGATAACGATATAATTCGTAAACTTCTGGGGAATGGGTAGGTAGTGGAATAAATTTGAAAATCGATAATAATTATATTCATCTCAACGTTTGGAGTTTGGAGATTTTCTGGACTTTTTATGTACCTCTGTGTTCAACTCAGCTCCATAAAGTCACCGTTGATCGAAAGATCATGTGAAACTTAGGTGTCAAGTTTGATTCGGATTATTTTCAAATATAATGATTTTGTTTTGTGATAATTTTCTTTAGTCATTAAGTATTTTCCGTTTATGTTTACAAATGAAAGTGAATCTATTTGTGGTAATATTTTCCTTAGTCAGTATGTTTTCCGTACGTTTATTGTGGCTGCAAAAAAGGTGAATCTATTGTGTAGTGAGATTTATATCCAAACGAATTGGGTACTTTGACCTATATTTGTATTAGTTTTAATTGTGGATATCTGAAAAATCGTTTTTTCTATTTTATATTTATATAAGAATTGATTTGATTTTGCACAGTACGGAATACTTGCAAGTTTTTTTATAATGATGCCAAGTGCAATGAATAAATAAGTAAAAAAAATATTGTGTGTTATTTTTGTTTTTATGCACTTTTGTTTGAAGGTGCACTATACAGATCTCGCGCATCCGTTTCCTACATGATTAGGGCACCTGGTCGCGCTAGCCCTATATGAAACGGAAATATGCCCCCTGGGACATTTGCCCCCCCTGCAATTCCTCTCTACGGTCCTGCAAATGGGTGATCTCGTGCCTCCCGGTTTGCGCAGTTGTAACCACGGGTGTTTCTGAGTGCAACGGACAATGGCAATAGTGAGATGCAGGCAAGAATGAGGCTGAGGGAGTCTCCCTTCTAAAGAATATCTGCTCTGTTTGTATCTGACTTGACCAGATCTTATGGTGAGGCGAGTCCTCCATACATAGCGGCATTAGTTGTTAAGTGCATCTCACTATTTAGTAGGGTACCAGAAGTTACCTGAACACATGGAAGATGAGCTCCTGTAAATTTGTATCGAATGCTTTGGGGTCATCGGAAGGTAACGCTTATAGCGCGCGGAGTCCTGCGTCATACATCTATCGATGAGCAGGTTCTCCTTGCAGTCAGCGACCTCCTTCTTCGGCCTTCTATACTCATATAGTCGTTTATACACCGGGTCATTTGCGCAGAGATCATTCGCATGTATAAGGTGCGGTAAACATATCATAACATGCATTCAAGCATTTTATCGGTCTGTAGTTATCTGGATCAGACAAATCTCCATTTTTGGGGATGGGCACGGTTTGCCCCTCGACAATCCAATCCAGAATCTGCTGCTCCCTATCTAGTTATGAGTTGAACACTTTTGCCAGATGGTGGAGTGTGCTTGGGCCTTTTTACCACCTATAGTTATTTAACCCATCAGGCCGGAGCAGCCGAAGTTCTTCGAGCTTTTAAGGGCTTGTCAACCTTCTTCCGGGGTTATCGGGTTGCACAGATCGTTGTACTCAGGCTGACGAAGTTTTCTGCAGAAAGCTTCGAACTGCGCTAGGACTAGAGTATCATGTTTTCCGCAATGCTTCTCGCCAGCATCACTGTGACTTTTGCAGCCACGAGAATTCGTATCTTATCAACAGCGGGCTAGAGTTATTATTGTCCAAGAGGTGGCGACGAATTTTGGGAAGGTCCTTTTGGCATGTTGAAATTGTGAAAAAATATAATTTCGTCAATTGGCGTATCCAATCCCGCAAGTCTGGTAGAGCGTTTGCGGTTATTTCGCTACTGCGCAGCATATAAAATTTGCAAAAAAAAAATGTATTCTTTCCGCAACTTGATTTTTTGTTTCTTTTAACTTGGTATTTATAGAATTCGAAAAAAATATCCAAGATATCCAAGATAAGAAAAAAAATTATTCTGCACGCGAGCACCTATGGAAAGTGGGGAAAATTCCCTGTAAAACTCGGAAAATCGGTTTTCCATCAATAACTTGAGAGGGGTTGAAAATTTTGATATAATATATGGAAACAAACCTGTAGAGCGTGAAAATCTTTATGGTTTTCACATACTATAATGAGCTACAATTGATATTATCAGACTAAAACCTCCTCGAAAATATCTTTATCTCCCTTGTTCGTGTTCGAAAATTCATAAACTGAACGGTTTGAACGGGTAGAAGTGGTTGTATTTGATATTCAAAGGTGAAATAATGATCTTTGATAAATAAACAATGTAATTTGAATTACCTGGACGAGCTGAGTTTGCTCAAAGATTCAGTAGGTCAAATTTGAACAAATCAGATATAACATTAATTCCCAATTTATCTTGAGCCTAACTGAATCAAATTTTTCTGTATCCGTTGTTTTTAAGTTCGCTCATTTTTCATTTTACAATCGACGTAAAAATATCAAAGAGGAGATTTCTGAAAAAGCGTACTGGTCATTTTATTGCCAAGGCCCTGTACATTCAGACTATGTATTTAAAAACTTCTGATAAGTAACAAAGTTTTCATTCATAATTTTTCATGGAAATTTCACGAACTTAAAAAACAGCGAGTGCAGAAAAACTTGATTTATTTAGGCCTAATATAAATTGGGAATGAATGTTATATGTGATTTGCTCAAATTTGACCTACTGAATGTTTGTTCTTGTCGACCTAATTCGATAGGAAAAAGTTCTATGAATACTAAATTAAAAGATAAAAAAAGTTAAGTTCCAAAAGAATATTGATTTTTTTTGCGAATTAACCACAAACGCTCTACCAGACTTGCGGGACTGGATTCGCCAATTGGCGAATCCAGTCCCGCGAATTTTTTCACAATTTCAACTTGCCAAAAGGACTTTCCCAAAATTCGTACCCAGCTCTTATAATTATTAATATTTGAGAAGGTAAACTTTCACTATCGGTAATCTCTGAACTTTCGGTGGTTTTCGTGTTTGTTGGTCGTGATCAGAATTGCATCAAACTCGAGAACTACCCAAAGTTCATTATTATTATTATAGTTTATCACACATATTGACAGTAACTGAAACATGCCCCTCGACTTATATGGCAATAAAAGTTTACAACAAATTACCAAATGCAATAAAGAATCTACCTTCAAAACTCTATAAGCATAGAATCAAGGAGTTGCTCATGGATAAATCATACTATACACTAAACGAATATTGAAATGATAATCTTTGATATTATATATTTTTTTTTGCTCCTGAGAAATTTAATTGAGATTGGGGTTACAAGTGAATCATGATTAATCTTGTACATTGTAAAATATAAGGTAAAATACATAAAAAGGTAACATAAAATAAAAAAAAAAACATCAAATCTGTCTGGAAATCTTTGACTAAGGTATCGAAATGTATTAGGTAGAGTTATGTCTACTGATTTCGAAATCATTGTTGGCATATCTTTTTAATGACAGTGCTCCATATATTGTAATGTTTTCCCATTGTTCTTTATAGTGTCTGTTCTCTGTATTGTATAATTTCATTCCACTGACTTGTTCAATATCATCTTTGATGATCCTAATGAATAAATTGTATTATTATTATTTCATCTTTTGTTGTCAATCATTCAGTACTTCAGGAGTGTTGCCAATCGTGACATATTTCCAAACATCTCCACTTAGAATGACGAAGTTTTTCAATTCAATCAAAGTCCGATGAAACAGAAACAAAAATAAATGAATATTTTCTTTGAAACGAAAATAATGATTTGGAACAATGCTGCAAACGTGATATCTTCACAGTGGTTTTTTTGTTACTTCCAAGGAAAAGATAATCTTGAAGAATATAGGTTGCCATGTTAACAAAGGATACAATGGATAAAAGATTAATGATATTTATATCGCTCGCTTCAAACTCGTATAAAAAATATTGATTAATCGATATATGTTCATACTCATGTTGCTTCTGATTTCAGATTGAAGTTGTCAATTTTTTTCATTTATTTTTATGAAAATAGTATGCACCACCAATACATTTTCATTTCATTTTATTAACTCTTCTGCTGAATCATATTCTCATTATTTTAAAGTAGGTAATAATGAATTTAGCAGTAAAAATGCGGTGGGTGATTACTTTTTCAGTGTACCTTTAAGAAGATAATCAGTTGCTATGTATGTAATTTTTTTTGAATTATTATTCATTTTGAAAAAATGCTTAGGAATTCGCTGTTATGAACAAACCTAATTTGTTTACCATTTCAGAAAATAATTTGCATACCTGAGTTCTTGGATTTACTAAAAGTAAGCTTTGTCATTACAAGCAGGTTATAACCACTTTGCTATTATGGCCTAATGAATCACTAGGTATATAACGAACTGCGAATTGGGGACTTGAAAGTTGGACTGGCTTATAAACTATTTCCAGAAAGAAAGTGAAGAAACAGCTAGATAGAGACAAATTGAGAAGGAAGAAAAACAAAAAAATAAAATGAAAAAGAGCTAAGACAACAAGAAAGGGAAGAAGGTACTAGAGAGAAACAAATTGAGAAGGAATGATAGCTAAGGAAAGGCAAAGAGAGAAAATTGAAGAACGTTTGCAACAAAAGTTGGAGGAACATAATCAAATTTATAGATCTACGCCGAAAAGTTTTTCAAGAAAAGAAGGACGAAATATGTCATAAAAGGGAAGAGCAGGATCGGTTGCAAGGAGTTCCAAAGGAACCGGCTTTTGGAAATTCCGCAAGATAAAAGATATGAGGCCATGAAGAAATACAGGACCTATTGTAGGAAACTTGCAAGAACAAGAAACCAATAAAGCTGAAGCACACAAGAGGAACTGGGTCGGCTTCTGGAAATTCCAGATGATCAATTCCATAGGTTCCTCTAAGAACAGGCGTTAATTCAGCTTGGAGAAAAGAGTACTGAAACGCCGTTCCACTTGTTTCTTGCTTGTTCACCCTAACTGCAATATATATTATGTTGTTAATATGAATAGTACCTAACACGTAAAATATCAAATATTAATTTGATATAGTTGAAAATCATTCTCTAGGGAAGGTGGTAGCAGGCGCGGAACTCAATCACATTGGCGCAATTTTTTTTGTTCCATGAATCCGTCCATTGTCTGTATCTATAGGGTCCTTCCTGGCCAGGGGGGGGTAATGACACACTTTTCGAGAATATCAATTACGCAGGTGGTGTCATCCTGCCGTTACCGGCCTCGTGCATGCGCGGCATCACACGTTAAAAGGTAAGTGCCGCTTCTTTCTCAGCTCGCACAAGTCTCTCGAGGACTGAGGGTTGCTCTTAATTGCTCTACAATTTTGGTCCCTCCTACACAGTCATCGGGGGTGGGGGTAATTACCCCATAATCCTCCTCAGGTACCCTCCTGGGTGGTAGCTTCTCACTGCTCTTGGACAGAAGGTTCCACCCAGTGTTTATGAAGCACGTGCAATTTACAAGCATAACCAGTTTTGACCCGTGTGTCTGGAGACTGCAAGACCATT
The DNA here is from genome assembly GCA_958298965.1 of Chrysolina haemoptera. Classification (NCBI taxonomy): domain Eukaryota; kingdom Metazoa; phylum Arthropoda; class Insecta; order Coleoptera; family Chrysomelidae; genus Chrysolina; species Chrysolina haemoptera. The sequence goes on along the minus strand of OY282592.1, from coordinate 6,333,475 downwards.
CACATACGTGCCTTTCACTTGCGTTTTTATCACATGGTCACATTTTCTTTGGTTTTGTCTTGGTTTTCTCAATACTAGAGGTACGGTAATTGAGTTTTTCAAATTATCCCGTCGTATATTTCACTGAATCTTTCATTGCGTGAACTAGAACTTGTTGAACGTGTGAACATCGATGTGAAAAATCAGGGTGGGCACCCATGTATCTGAATAGGCCTTTAGGTTCCACAATAGGCATTTGAATTGTGTCATTTTTAATAGGTACGAAATTCATCATTCCAATCGATCGTAATTGGTTAATCTGTCTTTTCAAACATCGTCCGTCATCAGTTAATATTGAATACTATGTATATTGATAATCTCGGTTCCTATTCATTTATACAAAGCAATCTCTATTATTTTGTTTATATGAATCGTATCTGACAACTTGTATTTGGAGACAATTATAATCCTAGAATAGTTCCTCATTAAATTGTCAAAATGCAAAGTACTCCCGGTTGAATTATGAAAAATAAGATTCAGCTATTCGTCATAGTCTTGTGATATTACCTGCGAATATTTTTTGCTACCAAAGTGACTGATTAAATAATGATATTTTCAACACATGAATAAGATATAATATATTAAAAAAATAACTTAAGTAATGAAACAACAACTTTTTTCCGTACATTTTACTATTTGCCTAGTACAGTGACACAATATGATACGAATCATTTCAAAGTGATAAAAATCTTCTAAGGCAAGATATAAGAATGTCTTACAGGAAACAATTTTTACGAAGCTAAGACCGAGAAGGATAGTGAAATATATTTTGCAAAAACCGGTTCTTGAGAGTTTTCATTCAAGTATATGGCTGATATAATTCAATTTCCATCACGGCTCAATCTTGGGAAGAAAGGTTAGATATTTCTGTTATCTATTTGTGAATCTTATATGTTTATTCCAAAAGAAGAATGATTTTGTTGATTGTACAATATTTGTTGTTTCCTTTTCGCATGCGCTGCATTTCTGTCCCGTATTTTAGTTTTAATCATATTGATGCAATCGGTGTGATTTTTCCTAATGGATATCTCCAAAGCAGTTCCTCGATCAGAATGGTAATTAACTCTAGCGTGGTAATCCAGTAAAATTCCAACAGCTTCAGGAACGTTATTTAGGCACGCAATAATCAATGGGGTATTTCCAATTTTATTAACAGCATCAACATTTGCTTTCTTCTCCAACAGTAAACGTAGAATACTGATGTTCCTTTTTACAGCATGGTGTAACGCTGTCCACTCGTTTATGTCGGAATCATTTATATTGACATTGTGATTCAGTAACCATTTGACGATTGCTTCATTTCCTTTGATTGTCGCCCTGATCAGTGGTGTTTGTCCAAAAGAGTTTCTTGTGTCCAGTTTTGCTCCCCACTTGGTTAGTTGTTCCGTACATTTTAATAACCCTTTCGAGGCAGTAAAGTGTACCGCAGTCCAGCCCTTTTTGTTTTTATGATTGATGTCAGCTCTATTTACCTTCAAAAGCTTCGCGATCTGTAGTTTGTTGTTCATGACGCTGAGCATAAAAGGAGTGTTTCCTTGAGAGCACTCAGAATCAACTTCAACTCCAGGGCAGCTCAGGATCAATTTCGCCCATTCTACATTTCTCTGTTGAACAGCGCAGTGAAGATGACTATATCCTCTACTGTTTTTCAAATTGAAAACGTCGCTTGTTGAATGAAAACGCTGGAAAACTGTTAAAGCTTTGTTGTATTCGCGACGGAAGGCGTAATGTAGAGGGGTATTGTTCTCACTGTCTGTTCCCCATTCTCTCAAAGGAAATGACTCCAAGAACAAGTGCACTGCTTCCAAGTTAACTGATTCCACAGCCATATGGAGTAAACTCATGTGAGAAGACATATCCCTTACCTGAAATCAACGGTAGATGAACATTGGATTGAACTGATAATTATACATAAATGTCCGTTTGAACTAACATTATACTGTGTCGGAAACTTTTCATCTGGGGTATAGACATAAATCTAAGCGAGCAACAAGGAACGCAATGATTTGATTATACCACATAGATAAGAGAGACGCACTACTGCGCGCCTCTCCTGTTACCTCGTCCGACGAATTAACAACTCGCGTCGATATCCCTTCCCCATTCGAGTAGAGGAGAAATTGTAATGCTCTCTCAACATAATAGCAAGCTATCCTTCACGCTCTCATAAAACCACCATACCCAAGATCAAAACTTTCCGATACTGTATTCCTATAATTATTGTCAGTTTGGACGGACATCATTGTTAGTTTAAAATGAGGTTTATGTTTAATTATTGTCAGTTTAAATTCACATTACTACGTGTATTATACTCTAACTCTATGAAGATAATTGAATACTTTCAAGTTGAATTGTCTTTATTATCTGATCAAACAACTAAACGTCATCTACACATCATTGTTTTAGCAATATACAGAATGTACATCTAAATACAAAAATTATAATATAGTACACTACGTAGTAAGCGTATAGCTCTTGAGAATGCTAACTTTGTTAGCGAAACGGGCATCGAGTGAAAGTGACGTAGTTTTGGTGTTTTGGGTAGCTTCTATTTCTTGAATTGACTCATTACTATTGGCAGTCCGATACCAAAGCAAATCAAATAATAATAAAGAATCCTCATAGCAGAGCTCTAACTTTATATACCGCCATTTTGTTTCGGATGAATATTTTTGTTTGAAATTCTGTTATCTTATAGAGAATTGAATGAAGATTCGAATGATTACTCGATCCCCTATGTTATTTTAGAAAATCTTTCGAAATGTAGCCCAGAGACATTTTGAAAGATCGAAATTTTTGTTGTCGTCAAAAAGTAGTGTATCATTAGTCCAAAAAAATTGCAATCCGTTCCAAAGTTAACAGGGGTGGGGTTACTTTATGAGAGTTTTAGCATTCCGCCATTTTATGCTGGATAGATATTTTTGTCTGAAATTCTGCTGTCGTATAAAGGATTAAAACACGTTTTAACTGACATTCGACCCCTAATGCCCTTTTAAAAAGTCTTTCAAAATGATTGGCCCGACGCCATTTTGAACAATAAACAATTTTTTATAGACGAAAAGTAGTTCATAAACTACCATCTGACCATAAAAAAATTCAAAAAAATCCGATTCGTTCAAAAGTTAACAGAAAGGGGGGGTTACTTTATGGACATACTGTACATATATCGGGTGACCACGAGGTGAGGTACGCCTCCCAATTTCTAGATACAGGTTTCAAATTCGGTATACCGGGTGACCCGGAACCAATGTAAGACCCTGTATCTTCGTTGTTGTTTTATATAAATATTTCAAATTTGGTAATTTAGCAAGTATCAGACCAAATACTACACGTCCGGTTTGACCGGAAGCGCATCCATTTTTTTACTTTTTATTTTTTTTTTTATCAGGAAATCACTTTTTCAACAATATATCATAATCATACTTCCTATTCACAAACTACTGATGTATTTGAGATTTTATTAAAAATTACTTTTTGTATTTCCCTCGTAACGGAACATTTTCATGAAAGTGGGCTATGGTAGATGAAACAATATAGCATGTGAGTAACAATAATTCGGTGTCAAAGTTTTCACACTATGATTTTTATGTAGACGTAACTATTTTTCCAATTTTTGTTTTTATTTGTCAACACCAATAAACTCATTTCTTTTAAATGCTGACATAGGATTGATTTATGTGGGTTAGAAACTCCTATCTTTATTGAAATACAAAATATGATAATTTTTGTTTCCTATTTATTTTTTTATGAAGATAAGTTGAAATATTCAATACCAATGTTGTAGGTAAAGGATACAGACAGATCTTCATAAAAAATACAAATAAAAATAAGCTGTTCTTTTCATATTTGGTATTTCAATAATAATAACATAGGATATTTAAAAAAATGAGTTGATGTATGAAAGCTTTCCATCGAATAATCGTTACTTACATGCTATTGTTTCATCTTCCATAGCAAACTTTCATGAAAATTTTCTTTAACGAGGGTAATACAGAAAGTAGTATAAAATATCAAATATATCAGTAATTTCTGAATTAGAAGTATAATTGTGATATATCATTGGAAAGGTAATTTTGTACCGAATCGTCATTTTCAAAGAAAAATGGTACTTTCCATTTGAACTAAAAAAATTGGATGTGCTTCCGGTCAAACCGGAAGTGTAAACGTCAATCGTCTAAACAAAATAACAACGAAGATACAGGGGGATACATTGGGTCGCTATACAATTCAGCAAGACTGTGGAATAACTACGAATTTAATTCAGTGTTACACAGTTACCTTCAATAATTCCTCGTCTTTCCTCAAATTGTCCAACCTTCGCAAAATATGATTCAGTTGGTTCTTTATGCAATATATCATCATAAAGTACTTGTTGAATTTCATACTAGAAAAGTCAATTGAAACATACTCGAACTTCATCATGAAATCATTCAGCTTTCTCAAACATCCAGTGAGTAGAGCACATTCAACAGGATCGATATTGAGGAACTCGTCTTTCTTGAGAGTGACCAGAGAACACTCATCGCCTTTGAGGAACGTGCTCTTCAGAGCCCTATTGTAAGGTGGAGAATGAACTTCTGTGGTATTATTTCCCTTGTGTCTAGTCATAATGGGGTGATCTGATACTTTCACTAGGATTTCATTCTCAACATTTTTGATTTGTGGATGTTCTTCAACCACACGTACCACATATTCAACATCATATTCAGTATGCATATCATAACGATCGCCATAGCTCAGAAAAATGTGCAGAAAATTCCTCCCTAATATGTCAGTTTTTTGTAGTTCCTGATATTTCGGGATGAGAGGATTCGCTTCTCTCAGGATACTATCGAAAAACAGACGAACATTGGTGAATTCTTGAAGATATAGGAGCTTCACAATTTCTGTCAAATTGAAAGGCGTCTCATTTTCGATTTGCCTTCGTACATTATGCGCTAACCATCGTCCTGCTAAGAACTCAGCATACGTTTTGTGGGTGAATTCTGGGATATTATTATCATCGAAATATGCCACCAGGGCAGGTTTTGGATTTTCTTTCTTGAACACTTCAACGTCACATTGAAACTCTGACCAATCGAATGTCCTTTTCAGCACCGCTTCTGAAAAAAAATGCACCAGTGCCAACTTTGAAACAGTTCGTACAATAAAATCTCTGTTTTTATCGTAGTGTTCGTTTATTTTCAAATTTATGAATTTCTCGTAGAGTTCGTCCACACGATTTTGTTTAAGTGACGTTTCTTCATCGGTGTTGAATACAACTGCAAGCATCATGGTTTGTTGACAGTTTCCTATAAAGGAATTTTCAAATAAACGTCTTGCTTTCTGGATGGACTTTAGTTTAAGGTTAATCTCGTTTTTATTTCTTCCCATTTTCTGAAAGAATCTCTTGAAGAATCGCGTTTGATCTCTCACTGTGAATTCAGTCAGTTCCATGGAAAAAGTTTCGAAAGCATTTTCAAATTCTTCTCGTAAACCGGGTCTGGCAGCAATCCAGAGCCTCATTCCCTTTTTCGAGGCTTCTTTCAAGAAACCAAGTAATTTTGTATTCACCACTTCGTCACAATCATCTAACAAGAATGTCAATTTGCCCTTCTGTTTGGAATATTGATAGAGTTGTCGGGAGATATCGCCGAACTCTGAATCAGCTCCAGATAAACCAGTGTCGTAAAAAAAACTTATGAAATCGTCGAAATTCTCAATTTTGTCAATAACAGTCCTATATTTTCCAAGTTCAGCATGTATGACCCATTCATTTGGTGGAAAATACTTCAAAAGGTATTTCAATAACATTGATTTTCCCATGCCGCCTTTATTGCAGATGAAATTCACTGGAGTTCCTTTGAAAAAATATGTTAACTCTTTATCACTCTTGGTGGTCTCACTCAGATGGGGTTCCAAAAGATTTCTTTTTCCATTCGTCTTTATAAGTATAAATCTACACCCGTCTTCATCTCGATCGACATACTGAAGAGAATAAAATATTCGTGAGCTCGTTGAATTCATAACCTGTTCAACTAATTCAGTGCTGTATGACTTGGTGGTTGTAATCACGTTGCAATCTTGGTCTGTTGTATCGCAATATTCGAAATTTCTGATATTGGAATATTGTTGAAAGACCTCATTTTTCGTTTCAATTTTTAAGGTGTTCTTCAGGTTTTGGAAGCCTCTTCCTGGCGGAAAATTGAAAATTATGAACAAAATATTCTCGTTTACTCCTAGAATGTCCTCTCCAATTGTGGATATCTTGAGAGTTCTGTTGATACAGAGTGACCCATTTGAAAGCGGGCCACCTCTCTAAAACTGTTATTTATTATCCGATTCAGAAGGTTGTTTTTTCAATAGGTAGAGCATCAATAGTTCTAGTTAAGTGACATACATTCGAAATGAAAATAAAAATTTCAAGGCCTACTTCGAATTTTTTTCAAGGTCAAAAATCCAAAAAACATACTAGAGATTTTTTTAGATAGAATCAGACGGCGCCACTGGATTCAAGACATTTCCAAGTGATATATTTAAAAATTACGTAGAAATGTGTCTATTAGTAAAAAAGTTATATGGGAAAGAAATTTCAAAATTATGTGAATAAATCAACCCACCTCTTCAATTTAAGAACTTTCATCTAAATTCTGACTACACCACTGGATTCAGAAAACTTCGAAATACACTTGGTCAGAATTTCATCGAATTTTGTTCATAAATAAAAAAGTTATAGAATAATAAAATTTGAAATTAGTGGAATTTTAGGAAAATTTTATTTTATTATTTCATAACTTTTTTTATTTATGAACATATTTCGATGAAATTCTGACCAAATATATTTCGAAATATTTTGAATAGGGTGGTGTTGTCAGAATTTTGATAAAAATTCTGAAATTGAAGTAGTGGGTTGATTTATTGTCAGAATTTTCAAATTTTATACCCATATAACTTTTTTATTGATGGACGCATTCTTATGAAATTTTTACATTTATCACTTGAAAATGTCGTGAAACCAGTGGCGTCACCCAATTCTATTTAAAAAAATCGCTAGTATGTTTTTTGGATTTTTGACCTTGAAAAAAATTCGAAGTAGGCCTTGAAATTTTTATTTTCATTTCGAATTTATGTCACTCAATCAGAATTATTAATGCTCTATCTATTGAAAAAAAAAACTTCCAAATCGGTTAATAAATAACAGTTTTAGAGAGGTGGTCCGCTTTCAAATGGGTCACTCTGTATATATCGAGTCTGAGTCATCTTCGACCCCAATTCGTAATGAATGAGATTGTAGTTTGATGAAAAGGTCCACAGTTATTTTCTCTCTCATACAATTGTCATTTTCAATCATAGGAAGTAATGGTACGTCACTCTTGCCCTTAAATGAAATGCGTATACTTTTCTCATTGGTGTGAAAGAAATTTTCATCAAAATCTTTCATTGTTTCAAATACTTTTAGGTTCGTGAATTGCAACTTTTCTTTTTTGGAATTAAATACAACCATACAAACTTCCAGTTTGGAAAACATCGTTTTTAGGAATACTGGAAACGCAATATTATCTGTTTTGATGTATAAGGGTATCTGCGATATTGCAACCATATGGAAATAAAGATCTTTGGTACGCGTTTGACATCCAAATTGCTCTTGTAAATTTTGAGGTACAGGGTCTTGCCAACTAGAAAGCTTCAAAGAATCTTCACGGCAATGATTCCTCATTTCCAATAAAATCTCGTTCCAGATTACATTCTCCGAATAATCGTCATTTATTACCGTAACATTGAATTTTTTAACGATTTCTAATATGGGAGAATGATTTGCAATTCCAGCAGAAGGTTGAAAATTCCCGAAAATACTTGATAATATCTGAATTTTTACGTCCAGTTTTACTACTTTTTCGATTTTATTTGTCGGCTTTGTGAACTCATCAAAATAGTGTATCAAATTATCCGCCACACTCTTCAACCCTGATAAATGTTCAATTTCTATTTTTACATCCTCTAAATTTAACTGCTCCGGATAAAAATAAAAATTATCCAAAAAATCCTGCTCGTAAACTTGATTTCCGCTCTTTAATTTGTACCCAGTAGATTCTACAAATGATTTGCAGCTCAGAAAGGTTCTGAAGTCTTTTTCTTCCAAATGCTCATATTGAAGATTGAAATTGGCATGCTCTGATATCAAACTTTCCCCATGAATATTTTGTTCGTCAACATCTATTTCTATGCCACTGTTCCCTGTATTTTCCATGTAGACTTTGGAGTTATTATACAGTACAAAAAACTTCCTAGTATCTTGTGAAATATGGTTCATCTCAAAAAATGTATTGCTTCCTATGATCTTTTTGAAAGCCTTCTGTAAATTTTCCAAGTTGTAATATTCCCTCGTCGTATGGAACTTATTAGCAATGATTGATTTATTTGAATTCCCTATATTTTTATGTTTCAACTGCATCAGAAATAGTTCTTTTTGTCCGGTTTTGTACTTCACGTGAAGAATGATATCGTCAAATTTTTCCACATTTTTTGGGTTGAATTTGATCCAAAAGTCCTCGATATTTTCATCTAGGAGACATTTCAGGGATATTAAGGGTAACATCTGCCTTTCGTAATGTTTGCCAATATCAGCCTCATTCCTCATGTTGGTTCCCTAAAAAAAATTCAAAATCAGCATCATTATTCAACCAATCAAGCATTGAGTAGGGTTTTTTTTTATAACACAATTTAACAGATACAAAATCCAATTATAAAACATGAGTGTACAGCCTAAATAATTTCAAATGTTTTTAAAACAATAACGTACACAATAGTTACCTAATTTACTTTTGCAGAAGCGAGGTAAGATAAGACATCGACAGATATTTTTTTTTTTCAATACATTTCAACTATTTTGTTTTATAAGTGATTTGATCATATCCATAACCCTCTGGATTAAATAATAAATTTCAAAATAAAAACGAATTTTGTCACAAAAACTGACAAGTGATAAATGGTTGTTTTCAAAATGTCATATGGAGAATTAAGTGAAAATATACTTGGCGAGACCAAAAGTTGCATGAAGCTAAGTCACTGGTCAAAAAATGCAGTTTTAGGTCGTAACCAAATCCTTCAAATCTCAATCCACTATCTACAAAACCAAAAAGTTATAGGGGTGACCCGCTTTTCACAGACACGCGGTAGATATACGGGTGTCAGTTTCATTTTCAAAAGGGACATTTTTATACAGGGTGGGTCACGGTCGATGGTACCTTAGACGTTTACGGAGAACGGGACATAGGATCATTCTGAAAATTTGCTTTCTCAAGTAGTTGCTCTTGGTCTATCGATCTAAAATATTTTCAGCAATGCAGCGTTGCCGCTTATACCAGAAAGCAGCAGAATCTTTGTTATTTCAAATGGGTCACCCTGTATATTACCGCATTTTTGAACTTGTTATTCCTTTCTAATTATTTCTGTCTCATACTCCCCTATACCTATCTCTAACGGTTTTTGAGATATTGGTTATTTTCCATATGTTTTATCCAAAACATACTTAGCTCGAATTGAATGTTTATTTCTGCGGTATTTGGATTCTTAGGAAGTTGAAATTTTGTGTTTAGTTCATCAAGATCATGTACATTGATTCTGTATAGAGAAGTTTGTTCTGCGTTATACAGGGTCGTTCAAAATTCATGATCTTACTGCTAGATACGAAAAGGGTTGAAAGTGCGTTTTTTTTAAATGGAACATCCTGTATATTATGAAATGTTATACCAGGTGTACCAACATATCACTTGAGAGATAAAACATAGATGTTGCTCATTAATGCACGTTTTGAAGTAAGAGAAACTGGGTCAATAAATTCTCTCTCCAATTCATTCGGTTTATGGAGAAAATAATAGACGATATCTCCGTAGTCTTTGGAGATAATAGCATCAAACTTGGTGTTGTTGAATTCCTTATGATCGTCCCTAACCGATCATACAATGATATACTGGGTGTTCTATTAAAAAAAATTATTGAAGATGGCGCTCGGCTGCCATTTTGAAACTTTTAGCTGGGATTTCAAAAATTAGTAGGGGGGAATGGACTTTAGACGGGCACTGTATATTTCAGATTGGTTTTCGTCATGAAGTGCACGTTTGAAGAGCATTGATTGAGGTTTGAGTGTTGCCGGTTGTAAAATTAATAATACAGGTTAACTGCAAACTTTTCATATGGGTATAGACATAAATCTACGTGAGCAACAAAAAACGCAATGATAATACCACATAAATAAGGGATACGCACTACTGTGCGTCTCTCCTGTTACCCCACCCGACGCACTAACGGACCACATGGCAATGAGACACTACTATAGTTTGTAGAGATGGTAGGTTGTGATAGTAGGTTTTTATCTCCTATTTAAGCCTTCCAAATTCCGTTGCGATGTACCAGATGGTTCAAAAATTAGTAGGGGAGAACGGACTTTAGACGGGCACTGTATATTTCCGATTGGTTACCGTCATGAAGTGCACGTTTGAAGAGCATTGATTGAGGTTTGCGTGTTGCCGGTTGTAAAATTAATAATACGGGTTGACTGCATATACAGTATCGCAAACTTTTCATATGGGGTATATAGACAGAAATTTACGCGAGCAACAAAAAACGCAATGATATGATAATACCACATAAATAAGCGATACGTACTACCGTGCGTCTTTCCTGTTACCCCACCCGACGCATTAACGGACCACATGGCAATGAGACTATAGTTTGTAGAGATGGTAGGTTGTGATAAAAACCGTTTATTATGTAGTTAAAAGATAATTTAGACATTTTTGTAAGGATTTTTGTGTATCGGTTACGCGGTTGGTACGTCTCATGTGAAGAATCACTCCCACTGTCAGTAAGGAATATGTAACTTTCAATCCTAGATTTGTCTGGAGTTTTTTCTTCAGATTCGAGCATCTCATTTTGATACTTTTATCTTTGAAGTATGATAGATCATCGTCAGCATATCCATCAGTCCAGCAAAATCATTCGTTAGTTCTTGATTACACTTATTGAATCGGAGGATCCATAGATGTTTTTTTCAGTGTAGTACTTAACTTCGATTGGTTTATGGAAAAAATTCAGATATCACTCTTGTCATGTTTCTTTTGTCGGGAAAAGTATTTCGTTGATTGAACGTTTTCCTGAGTTACTAGTTTGTGTTTCTGAGGTTGCTAGTGTACCTTTTTTTCTGTCAAATTTTTTATTATGGCAGGTGTGTTTAATGAATCATCTTCATTTTCCTCGATTTGAATAAGCTCTTCGATTTCTGCAGCGGTTTCATTTGTATGTCTGTGTTTGATTGGTTGATTCTTTGGTTAATTTGCACTGGGATGCAATATGGCCGGCCCTTCTGCAGTTGTAGCAAGTGAGTCTATCTTGAGAAAAAAAATGCGGAAGGGGGTGTTATCAAAGTCTATCAGAAGGGATTCAGGATTTGTTAGGTCATTAAAATTGATATAGACTCGCCTCCTCAATCTTAGGATGTGACTATACTCAGGATTAGTTGCGTTTATTCTCAAGGTCATTGGGGAAATGAGTGTGAGACCAATGTTTTGTAATACTTGGATTAGCGTCGGAGTAAGTCTTATGATATCCCGAGTTGTTCGCAGAGAAATTTAGGCGAAACTGCTCTGCAGTAGCTATACAAAAAAAACATAATAGTGGAGGTGCAAGTATCGAAAACAATATTCCATTAGAGATCTAGAGCTGGTCTTAGACAAGGAAGTTAGAACAGCCCATCTGAGATGATTCTCCAGGATTAGGCATTCTAAAATACCGAAAAACTAGCCTATGTAGTCTCATAACGAGAACTGGGCTAGACAGAGAATTCTAAAAGATTCCGAGGGCATACACAACGGACTTGAGAAGGTTAAAGAGTTATGACAGGCTTGTAGTTCGGAAGCCTCAAAGTAATGTTCATTCGAAGATAAAGTCCAAGAAATGTTCTGACATTCAACTAGATGAAAATCAAATCAATTCGAAAACTTACCATTTTCTCCAATAATCCCACAAGACGATATAAAATGGTGGGCACTGAAAGGTCATCAGATAGTTCGCTCTGTAAGAAATGTACGAGTTACACTCTAGTTACTAATGTTTTGAAGTTATTTTTACTAGGTGGAAAGAAACTAAAAGTGAGATACACAGTGTCTCAACTTAAATGACCTCTGTAACTGACCAACTGCTTGATTGATCTATTGGACTTTGGTCATCCGGTATATTGGTTGATTGTTACTCGATATATGCTATTGATTAAATGTTGATGTACGTATATGCAGGGTCATACCGAAGTGAACTTAAACTTTCTTATTCGAGTAGAGACGCTCAGTATGTTATTCCATATTCACAAAACTTTCAATATGCTCATATAGTGTTCGGCATAAAGTTCGCAGCATCTGGAAAACTTTTTTATATTGATTTCCCAAAAAAAAAATCATTCTTGATAAAAACCTCTGCTTCATCCCATACTTGATGCAAACAGCAGAATTGATTTTTTTATGACCTTATACGAGGAAGATTAAAAAAGCATGCATTGTTCTTGAAAAAAAAAAACTTAGCCCATCACTTTATTTTTCACGCTAGAAGTAAAAGTCATGGGGCAATCTTGTTCAGAATCATAAGTTGATCCAGAAATTCAAATCAAATTAAAATTAAATTAAAACATTTCCCCTTGACTTTCAATTCTACCGTGAGAATTAAAGTGATGGGATCATATTTTTTTGAAAACAAAGCATGTTTTTCAATCTCCCTCGTATAGGGTTATAAAAAATTCAATTCTGGTGTTTGTAATTTAGGTTTGCTTTTCACCTTGAATAATTTTTTTGAGGAAGCAATAATACATTTTTTTTCAACGTGCTGTCAACTTTATGCCGGACACTGTATGAATCACATTGCAATAATATTTTGTGATATAAATTTGTGATTTTCTCTTTCTTTTCTTATATGTTGCCAAATATCGAATCATAAGCCAATTGTTTAAGTAGCCTCCTGAATTAACATCAACTGCAGTTACTCTCACTATTAGGACATTTTATTTTATAAGCCCGGTATGCTTACTCTCGATGTGTTTATGAAATATGTCACATACCCATCGCTGAAGAATCTGTTTCGCCTTTCAATTATTCAATTCTCAGTTTGTTGAGTAACATAGAAATTCGAAAATTTGCAACTTTGTTGGCAACACTGATAATAATAATTGCTAAAATGTTTACCGTTTCCTTGAAAGCGCATGTTATTTGCGAGATAAGATACTGATATTAACGACTCCAATAGGTGTTTTATGTGATCCCCCTAAACATAATCGAAATTACCTTCTTTATATTGTTTTTCGGCCTCTCTTCTCAATTTTTCCTGCAAAATTCACTGGAACATTCTTGAAATGAAATGAAACGAAAAAAAAAGGTCACGACAAAACCTGCAGTGCACTGTGTTATTATAGAAAATATTCTTTCGCACATTGTGAGCAAATATGAATAACTGAGCGATAAACAACAAAGCCATACGCGAATTGTTGATAACGGAAATCATTCGATAGTATATCTGACAACCTACAATCGATAGATAGTAAGATGAGACTTGATTTCATCGAGCGTAGGAACAATCAACTCGAATAATGAAAACAACGTATATTCAAGGAAATATACATATAGATACAAGAATAGAATGGGCAAACGGATTAATTTGACATGATAAGTTACTGCGTTCAGAAGACTGTGGTCTTGAATAAAATTATCAAGTTTTGTTAGTACGTATCGTATCTGATAAATTCAAGTTAACTAAAAAATACTTGTCTTCAAAACATTATCAATACTATCAGGCTTGCAAAAAGAAATCAACGTAGAAAAAATGGTTTTATTTAAATTATTGGAAAAGAAGACAATAAATAAACGTAACTAGTAGTAGTAATCATGGGGAGGTCGCTGCCGCAGCCAGGCAAGTAAGCCCCAATGGGCTCTTTTGCCACCCCCCACTTTGCACTTAACTATATTGCCTCTACTAGTCTACCTTTCCGAACCTTTGCGATCTTCCCATGAAGGTCTGTATGTCCGTCCACTCTAATTCGATAACTACCTCTTGTTGGAGTTTCTTACCTCCGAGGATTTCGAATATTAGCCTACCGTAGGCCTCAGACTCGCCATGGAAGTGAGACGAAGTGGGACCGATAAGACGAAGTTTCTTCGTATCACCGGTCGTGAAGTATGTATGTCAAGAAAAACTTATATTCGCACAATTTCCGGTTTCCTCTTGTTGAGTCTTCATCACTTTCGATTTGTACTCATATTAATTTCATAGTTATCAAGAATTCATCAACTCGAAAGATTCGCAATTTCACTAATTTCAACAGCTACAGTGGAACCAATTTCATTGAACATTTTAATTATTTTAATTTGCGCGTACGCTCATGTTGAGTGCCTTATCACTGCATATATTACGGACCAAAGTGCGCAGCACGTAATTCCGTCTCAAGCTAGGTTGGTTTTACTGTACCTTAGATTACCTAGTCTGAATTACGTCCAATAGCTCCTCAAAGGTGTAGTTATAGTCTTCCTGATATCAATTGCAGAACATAAAAACTCGTTCTCGGGTGGGGTAACAGGAGAGGCGCACAGTAGTACGTCTCTCTTATTAATGTGGTATTATCATATCATTGCGTTCCTTGTTGCTTGCGTAGATTTCTGTCTATACTCCAGATGAAAAGTTTCCGAGACTGTATGCGCGTTGGTATTGGTATTGGTAAGTATGGACCGTGACTGATGCGCTGCGACCTGATTAGATCTATTGTGCCCCATCTTCTTCTGCTATCAGAAGGTGTTCTTGTTTACAGCAGCCCTTCGAACCTCAATTCCTTAAGGAATTTTAGGATATTGAGGGGGTCTACTCGTGGTATTTCTCCCACAGTCAGCTGGTATGATCCCAGTATATTCAATCTTTTATGATGTACAGCGTAACACTCCATCAAAGTATGGTGGGGTATTTCTGGATGTCAATCACAGAACCTGCAGGTGCTGTTCTCCTCTAAGCCTAGCTTCCTTAGGTGATCTTTGAGTCTCCAATGCCCCGTTAGAAATCCCGTGATTGTCTTTAGACTAGTTTTGCTGAGGTTGTAACAATCGCCATATGGGTTATTTTATTTCTCAAATGCATAAAGTCATATCGAAAGACATTTAATTCGTGAAACAAATACAAAATCTTAAAACTCGTTCCCATCGGAAATATCTCATACACGACAAGAAAAAAAACACGTAATCTCCTTATAGAAATTGCGGCCTGTTGTTTAGTCTACCGCGGAAAAAGGCCATTTAAAATATCGAGTTCAGAATAGGGCCTTGTATTAATAGTAAGCAAATCAATGAATGAAACCATTGAGTCGGGAGACTGCTTAGTTGGAAAGCGATACACACGTCCTGACACTTACGAATTTTGCTGACGGGGGTCAGCTTGCATTAATTTTTAATTTAGGCACTGAACGTGGGAAATACTTATTCAGCAGAAAAATTCGACCATCTTGAATTGGGCGGGACTAATTCATTTTTCATCGTGAAGAAATCTGAATTATGGCCCAACGGACGAATGACTGATAATTTGGTTCCTGAGGGAGGACTCGAAAAATGGTACCTCCAACGAATGTTGGGAGGGGACCTCTGATCAGAAATGTCGAGGGAAAGTCAGTCAGGCGCGCGGTTCGGTAGAAATCAGTCAGAAAACTGAGTTTTCGTTTGTGGTCGGGAGGTCGGTTTATATCTGCACATTTTTCCAACGGTTTGTGTATAGTTTTATATCGAAAATTTGCCATCTTAGAAACATCCGAATTCTAGAATCTAAAATTGAAATTATTTCTTGTGATAAATTAAATATATAAAAGACGCGTCTATGACCGGGATTTCAAATAGAGTGTTTCATCCCAGACGATAAATACATAAAGGATTAGCTGTTTTTGTTTTGGTAAGAAACCCAATTGATGTATACATGAACTAACTCATATATGTTCATTTCTCTGCTACGAATGCTTATCTTTTGCACTTAGCCAGATCTTCTCAGAACACCAACCCATAGTTTGTTCAAAGTAATAGTTAGGGACCTTGGCTCTGGTTAGACGTAGGAATCATAGTGAGTGTCGCTAAGTGGAAGACACAGTTGATAATTCTGATTTGGAAATCGTTGAAAGAACTCCCTAAGAGAACTTATTTTGTTATTGATATAGAAACGGTTTTGGCATTTTATATAATTTTGTTTAATTCGACATTTTCCTTCGTGATTATTTGTAAAATCACCAGGAGACTTCCTGGCAAATTGCACTCATCAAATAGTTTTTTATTTATTTATCTATATATATAGCCATTTATTTGGTTTTGTTTTATTTACATTTGAGTTATTTTTATCATTTTTTTTCTTAATAGATATCGTTTTTCCGACGGTCGACTATTATTTGTAAAATTCCTTCTCTACTCCCAAAAATACCTGAGCAAAGACTTGCAAAACCAAAAGACTGCCTCTTCGTGCAGGCAGCCGAATTCTAGCCCTTACGGCCAGGATAAACCAGATAGACCGAACTTTAATTTTTATTCCTATCTGGCGTCTCCGCACCAGATAATTTTTTTTCTAACATCCTAAAAACCGCGGAGTGGTGATAGCATTGCTGCCAAATTATTTTATCTGGGTTGTCCTGGGTCACAGAGGTTCTTTGAAAACCTTTAAGGAAATCTGGTCTGGGGAACTTTTCCTCAGATACCTGTAGAGTCAGTGTATCACCGAGAGAAAGAAGAAAAAGCAAAAATAAAGACTGGTACAGGTAAAACAGTTTTCCATAATTAAACTTAACGACCCTCTTAAAGGTCAGTACTTTTCGTGACGACAAGTTGATGCGTCACCTTGGGGTAAGGTTACACACCTACAAAAGGGGTACCCCCCAAGTTTAGTACAATTTGGTGACAGAGCGGTGGGATATATCGACATTTATTTGGATAAACCGAGTGAAATTTGGTGAAAACAGCTGTGAAATTTACTTGGAAAACCTAGTCACAATTTCACTAACAAGGGTTGTGGGATTTATTAGGAAAATAAACCCAGTATGTTCAACTAACTAAATATTGCTCAGAGATTATAGGAGAAAAAAATACAAAACTAAGGAGTAAGAGAGTAATTTCGGTGGCAAACGGGACTTTTATTTTTAAAGCTATAGTGTTGGAAAAACGAATATTCTATAAATTCTTTTGAATCATTCCTTAAGAAAAGACTAATTGCATATTTTTCTGTCTCGAGATACAGCGAGTTAATTTAAAAGGTTAAGTTCAAGTTCAGAAAGAAAGCCAATTCGAAGCAGAAAATTTTTGTTTGACTTTGTGAGTGTGTTGTTTATCTATTTATTTCTCATCGAAAGCGAAAGGTCTGAAAAATACATTTTCGGGCAAATCCGGTCAGATATATTTAGCTTTGAGTGTAGGGTCGAATTTTGTCGTTTTAATTAGTAGAAAAATCATTAATTTCAATATTTTGGTCACATTGGGCATTTTTTAGCCGCGTTCCTTGAGATTATACTCAACGGAAGAGTCAGTAACTTTAATAAAATAAATATCTTCAATTTTTCATATACATTTCTATATTTTTTTTGTTGTTTTGTCTTTTTACCTGCCTTTTGCTGAGTAAATACATAATTTTATGTAAAGTAAAGAACAAGTCATTAGAAAACATATTCCTTCTCATTTTCAGAGATAGATTAATTTTGAGTTAGGGAAAATACGGTTTGATTTTTTTTTATCAGTTAGGGAATTACAGGGTAGGACGTCGTAGAAGAGGCCATAAAAACAAAGGTTTGAAACTGTCTTGATAACAGCACTCCAAAGTCTAATAACCCTTAGTGACTATAATATTCACCGGCAAGAGAAGAGGACACTGCAGATAGCTAGCTATTCCGGCTAGCTATACACGAAGGATAGTCGTGGGCTTGGGCTGACTCGCAGCTTAAGGAAAACTTGGTTGAAGTTTTCCATTTCAAATTATTGTAGGCGTCGGGAAAACAATTTTTAATGTACTCAGAATAATTCAATTGAATTTTTCTGCCGGGTGGAACGAAACGGTAATCGACAATTTGTCAATATTATTTTTGTAGCGGATTGAGTGTTTTTGGGGAAACCAATTTCCCCTCGTACTGAGAATAATTCAGTTGAATTTTTCTCTCGGGTTTGTTTTTGGCGGTTTTTTTTTTATATTATATTATATTTTTTTATATTTTTGGCATTGACGTCATTTGTCATTATACGGAAAAGACAACTAGAGGAGTTTCGTTGAATTATACGGAAAGAGAACTATAATCGATTAGAAGTCTTTGTTTGGTCTTAAATAAAAGGCAAAATAATTTTGGTTGCGCTCTTTGACGATTGATTTTTCCAATTTTTGTTTGGAGTTTTATTCGGTGACATTTTGACATTTGTTTTTTATTTTTCTATACAGGGTGAAACGGAAGGGTAGTCTAAAACCCGTAAGGTCAATTAAAATTTTTTTTAGATTTTCAATTTTTTTTATTTTTGCGTTGAACCTTGATATACAGTGTGAAACGGAAGGGTAGTCTAAAACCCGTAAGGTCAATTAATATTTTTTTAGATTTTCAATTTTTTTTTATTTTTGCGTTGAATCTTGATATACAGTGTGAAACGGAAGGGTAGTCTGAAACCCGGGAAGTCAATTAACATTTTAATTTTTTTTTAGATTTTTTCATTTTGTTTGAATTTTGCTATACAGGGTGAAACTGAATGGTAGTCAAATAATACTGTCATTTTTTTTTTAATTTTGATTTTTTTGTTTTAAATCTTGCTGAAACTGAAACGTAATCGGAAATTAATAAAATCAAATAATTATTTATTTTTCTGATTTTGATTGTCATATACTACAGGGTGATACAGAAATTCAATTCGAAACCCGTATAGAATATTATTTTTTTTAACTTTTGGTATTGTATACAAGGGGATTCGGAAGGTAGCTTAAGTCTGAGGACTCCATTGAATAATTTTTGTTTATATTGCGTATATTTGGTGGTAAACCCTAAGTCACCATGCAAACCGGTTCGGGAAATAACCCCCAGGCAGGAGGACCCGCCCCTGCCCCAGTTCTCCGGTTGCCCACTGTCTATTCGTTGGGAATGGTGGCAACCACATTGGATAGTTTTTCGGGTAAAGAGGTGGTTAGATACTTTGAAAAATTGGAATCGCGATCGAAATTGGACGGATGGACTCAAGAGGATACGGGGAAACTCTTTAAATTCAAACTCACCGGAGAAGCCTATAATTTTTTTAAGTCGGATACAGGGTTGGACGCTTTGACTTATCCTGAAATCAAAGCAAAATTTTTAGAAAAGTTTACCCCCATAAAATTACCAGGGGAAAGTCAGTGGAATCTTAGTAAGTGTTTCCAAAGGTCGGATGAGGATGTGTCGTCCTTTTGCACGAGGTTGAGGACACTAGGAGCGAAGTTACTGAAGGAAGATTTGCTGGGAGCCACAACGGAAGAAGAAGCGGGAGTCAAGAAGAAAAACCGGGAACTATTGTTGAATCAATTCAAAGTGGGACTGAGGAAGGATTTGATGAGAGAGGTGGGCATCCTCTTATTGAGGGAAGATAAGCTGGACCTAGAAAAAGCCGAGGAATTGGTGAAATTACAAGAAATGACCGCGATGATGTTGCAGGGAAGAGCAGGAAACTCAAGGGTATCGACAGTGGAGACAGAAAGGACTTGCTATGCATGCGGCAAAAAGGGACACGTCAAGGAAGATTGTCGGAGTTCTAAACCCCATAGGGGAAATTTCAGTTCAGAGGAAGACAAAAGATGTTACAACTGTGGAAGGTATGGCCACTTCGCTAGGGAATGTTACGGCATGAAGTACCAGGACAGAAGCCCAAATAGTTGTTTTGTGTGCCAAGAGAAAGGACATTGGGCGCAAGATTGCCCAAGGAACCGGAATCGAGGAAACGGAGGATACCCGACGAGAGGACAGAGTTCAGGCAGAGGGGGATTTCAACAGTATGCAGGAAGAAGAGACGGAGGTAGAAGAGAGGGTGAGAGACGAGATTGGAGACCATCTACTGGGGCTATCCCAAAGCGAAAACCCGAAGGTAGGTCAGGGCCGCAGGGACCACCAACCAATGACAAAAATCAAGAAAATTTAAACTAATAAGACCTAAATCATACTGCCAAGATGGAGGTCACAGAGAATACTGGCAGAAAACTTTTTATTCAAAAAGGTATCAAAATTTTCATAGACGACCACCCAGGTACCACCGGAGAGAAAAGGTGAAAATGGTTATTCCGGAAGTATCAGCTTTTACAATGAGAGACGTGCCGCATGTTATTAAAATATATTTGAATGGAATATCTTGCTATGCGTTGATAGACACGGGCGCAGCAGTTACGATAGTTCAGGAAGAGATGGTAGATAGAAGAAATATAGACCATAGTGAAGCAAATAGATTCCAGTTGTCAAGCGTGACAGGCCATCCCTTGAGAACAAGAGGAACTTCGAGGGTCATAATAGAAAGTGGAGATGGAAAATGGCGGAAAAATTGGAATGCCATAGTTTGCGGAAACCGCACGTTAGGAAACGTTCAAGCAATCCTAGGAAGAGATTTCCTGCAGGCCACTTGGGCCCACATCAGATATGGAACTTACCCAACAGTGAAAATTGAAAGAAAGATTTTCCAGCTTTTATACCCGGAAGAAATCGAGGACGCTAGAAGCAGTACCCCTAGGAATATTGGGAAGATTTGGAGGAGAGACAGATATACCAGAGGAAATAATTACTATAGATCTAGGCCTTATGAAGGTGGCCAAGGGAAGAGGATTAATGAAAAAAGAAGGTTGAAAAATAACAGAAGAGGGAGAAAAAGATTTTGGACAAACGTGAGAAGAAGAGAAGAAGATGAAGAAGTAAGCCAAGCGACGCCGAGGACGAGTCACCAAGAGAAGGAAGAATGGTGTCAACGAGTAGGAAAATTCTATGCGAATGAGGAAGACGGAAAAGCAGAGGAAGAACAGAAGATAGGGGAAGAAACGACGCTGAGAGAAGACAAGGAAGAAGAGAAAAATATAATAGAAGTATGTCACATTGAAGTCCAAACTGAACCACCTTCGGAGGAGGCGAAAGTACCTGTCGAAGAGGAGGCCAAAGGGCTAGAAGAGAGATGGATGGAGACAGAAAAAGATGAGGTAAAAGAAACAGGAGAGGATTCCATGAGCCAAGGAGGCTCACAGCGACTTTGGGAGACAGATATCTTGCTAGAAGAAGATGTTATTATACCTGCAAGAACAGAAGCACTCGTGGCGGCAAAACTGAAGAAAGAAATAGAAGGAGGACTATTAGTATGCGAACCAGTGGACATAGGAGATGGTCAGGTCCACACGGCAACTATCGTGACGGAGAACGCTAGAAGAATCTGGGTACGAGTCATAAACACTTCATGCAAAGAGGTAAAATTAAGCAGAAAGAAAAAAGTAGCTACAGCGGTGTCGTGCGAGAAAATAGAAAAAGAGGTGATCAAGACGGATAGGACGATTGGCGTAGTTAAACTAGGAAATGAAGAACGAAGAAATAGCGGGTTTGTCTTGGATCATTTGGAGGAAGGTACGAAGAATAAGTTGAAGACTTTGATTCAAGAATATCAGGATCTATTTATAGATGAAGACGTGGTGAGAACCAGCACCACGAAAGTCAAGCATAGCATAACCTTGGAGCCAGGAGCACAACCTATATGCAAGGCACCATATAGAATACCTTACCATCAACGAGAAGTTTTGAAAAACGAGATTGACAGACTACTGGAAGCGGAAGTTATTCGACCATCATATAGCCCTTGGTCAGCACCGGTGGTGTTGGTCACGAAGAAACTACCTAATGGGGACGAGAAAGTGAGGATGTGTATCGATTACAGAGGGCTCAACAGCGTGACGAAAAAGGAATATTATCCTTTACCAAATATTTCGGATCTGATCCAGGGATATAGTTCAGGGGACGAAGCCCTATTTTCCGTGATGGATGTCGCAGAAGCTTATCATCAGATAGACATGGAAGAAAAAGATATACCCCTCACAGGTTTTAGTACGTTTCAAGGGCACTACGAATATTTAAAAATGCCTTTTGGATTAGTCAATGCGCCGTCAACATTCCAGAGATTTATGAACATAACCTTGTCAGGCTTGACAGGAGACATATGCATGGTCTACCTAGATGACATCATAATTTTCAATTCTACTGGCGCCGAGGACCATATTGGAAGGTTAAGGAAGGTGTTTGAGAGGTTGAGAGAGGTCAACGTCAAATTGAAGCCAAGCAAGTGCAACTTTTTGTTAAAAAGGGTCAAATACCTAGGTCATATGATTACTCAAGATGGAGTATTTCCGGACCCCGAAAAGATAGAGGCAATACATCAGTTTCCGTTACCGAAGAACGTACGAGGAGTAAGATCATTTTTAGGACTAGTGAACTGGTATAGAAGGTTCATACCAAATGCTGCCGAGCTAATTGCTCCACTAACCAACCTGACGAAGAAAGAGGTGAAATTCGAACTGACACCTTCGGTGCTGGAAGCCATCCAGACCTTGAAGGAGACCTTGACATCAGATATGGTACTGGTCTTCCCCGATTTTACACAGCCCTTTGTAGTGGCTGCGGATGCGTCTGGATCAGGGGTGGGAGCAGTTCTTAGCCAAGTACGAGAGGGCTACGAAAGACCTATAGCATATGCCAGCCGAACCTTCAAAAAAGCCGAACAAAATTATGCCACAACAGAGAAAGAACTATTAGGAGTAGTATTTGGGATACAAACATTTCGATGCTACCTGTATGGAAGAAAGTTCACGGTCATATCGGACCATCGACCATTGAAGTGGCTTTTGACCCTAAAGGACCCCGGCTCAAGATTAGTGAGATGGGCATTAACTCTAGCCGAATATGATTTCTCGGTAATCCACAGGAAGGGAAGGCTTCACGGAAACGCCGACGCACTGAGTCGAATGTACAACAAAGACGACCACTTTCTCGACCTAGAGTACGAGGAATTCGAGGAATACCGGAAACAACACCAGGTACCTAGAGCCAAGAACATCACTACTCGTCAAGGAGATTTATTCTCCGCTCCGGAAGATTGGGCGCTAGCCCATTGTGTTTCACAGGATTTTGCCATGGGAAAAGGAATTGCGCAACGATTCAAAAGCATATATGGTTCCGTGGACATTCTGAAACAACAAAACAAGAACCTTGGGGAAACAGCGGAATTGAATTTACAGGAAAGAAATATCTATTATTTGATAACAAAAGCCGCCTATTATGAAAAACCCTCTTACAGAGCTATGTGGACAGTGCTAAAAGATCTCAGACATTGTTGTGAGAAAAACAAGGATGCCTATTTAGCTATCCCTAAGATAGGATGCGGATTGGATGGACTTTTATGGGACCAAGTGTTGGAAATGTTAGAATTCGTGTTCCATAATTCAACCATAAAAATTGTTATATACGAGGGCACCTCAAAAGTATGTGTTATTAAGGTGAATCAAGAACCGGACACGGGAATGATACCAGAGTGGGATCGCGAAGAATTACGAGCCGCACAGGAAAAGGACATTTTTTGTCAAGAGATTATTAAGCAAGTGAATGGTGATTGGGAAAAAGAAGAGGACTACTATATGACGAAAGATGGCATTTTATATCGCGCTGAAGAAGACGGAGATAAATTGATTGTTCCAAAGAAATTTACAGCTAGAGTTTTGGAAGATTTCCACGATTCACCGATGGCGGGACACGTAGGGCAACAGAAAACCCTATCTAGTTTGAAACGAAGATTCTTTTGGCCAAATATGCGCACTGAGGTAATCCACTATTGCGCCAGCTGTGAACCCTGCAGTAGAAGAAAGACATCCCCCCATTTGAAGAAAGCGCCACTCCAAAGGTTCACCCCGACTACCGAACCTTGGGAGCTGACATCTATGGACATTGTCGGACCATTGGTGACCTCCCTGAACGGAAACAGATACTTGTTGACATTCCAGGATTACTTCACCAAATACGTCGAAGCCGTCCCGCTACCAGACCAGAAAGCGGATACCATCGCACGAGCCTTCGTGGAACAGGTTATTGTGAGACATGGAACACCAAAGAAGCTGCTGACCGACCGAGGGGCAAATTTCACTTCCAGCCTCTTCAAGGAAACGTGCAAGGCCCTGGAGATCGAGAAAATACAGACAGCAAGCTATGCACCGACGACGAATGGGCAAATAGAGAGGATGCACAGGGTGCTCAAAGACATGCTGTCCCATTATATCAGTGAGAGCCAACGAGACTGGGATAACTGGATCCCGTTCGTATTAATGGCCTATAGGGGAAGTACCCACAATTCCACGGGATATAGTCCCTATTTTCTACTCCATGGGAGGGATCAAGTACTCCCTGTAGATGCATTCATAAAATCAGGCAGAGTACGATACGACTACGACGAGAATTACGTAGCAGAATTCCTAGAAAGAATGAGGCAGGTATACACTAACGTATACCAAAATACCGAAAGGGAAAAGGCGAAGAGAATCAAGAGGTTCAATCGCAAGGCAGGAGAACAGGAGTTTGCCATAGGGGATCAAGTGTACATGAAGGACATGGCTGTTAAGAAAGGTTTATCCAGAAAATTGGTACCAAAATGGATTGGACCATACCGAATCATAGAAAAAAAGGGGCCGGTAACTTATAAAATCAAGAAATGCGGAGGAAGAGAGGAACAGATGGTTCACGTGAACAGATTGAAAACCTACGTGGCGAGGGAGGACCCTCTACCAGCGGAAGAAACCAGGAGCAGGGCAGAGAAATACCAAGAATCGGAAGATGACAGGGACCCGGAAGAAGAAATAGAAGAAAGGGCTAAGTCCTACCCAGGGATGATACCGCCGTACGTCGAGATACCGATACTGGGAAGTGACAGTGAGGAAAGTCGGGAAGCGGAAAGCGAGGACCAGTCGGCCAGTGAAGAAGATGGGATACTGGACGAACCAGCAGGTCCAGTAAGGCGATCCACGCGCGTCAGAAGGCCGCCAGATCGTTTCATGTACTAAATCAGCGTTGAGAAAGAGGAAATGAGATGGGTGACACTATATATCTAACTGAACTCCGACCCCAAATTCCTATCTCATGAAGCCGACCAAGGAAACCTTGACCGACCAGGAGTTTTAGTTTACGTCTAATTTTTTTCCGACAACAATGGGTATGATATGTTGTAGAGATAATATAATTTTTTTTTCTTCTGTTTCAGTAAAAAGAAATCAAACCAGGGACGGAGTTTGATTTTTATTGGTTTATAGGAGGAGGCGAGGCCACCTGGTAAAATTGGTGGTGACACAGACTTTTGTTTTAGTAAACCAGACCAAGCATGGAGTATATTTTTAATGAGTTTATAGGTGAGGCGAGGCCACCCGATGAAGATGACGGTAGAGCAGATAATATTTTTTTTCAGCAAAGGAAACTGACCAGACAAGGAGTTTCATTTTTTTTTGTTATAGGTGAGGCAAGGCCATCAAATGTGATGGTGTGTTAAGTAAGCCGAAGTAGTTTTTTTTTGGGCCTTGCAGCGGAGGCCTAAGAATCATGCTGCCGGGAAGTGTGCCCACCGGGAGGGTAAAAGTCCCCCAAAGCATGGCACAAACCGTGGGGAAAAGGAAGGGAGTGACTCTGAGGTATGGGGCCCCGTTATTCATGACCGCAGCCTGGGACCCGGAGCTGGCGCCTGAAGCCCCGGTACTTATGACTTAGAGGACACTCCTAACATCACCTAATTTAGCGCACAGCTAAATAAAAAAATCCCTCACCCCTTTTCTTTTTATTCTGTACGCTTTTATTAATTTTTTTCTTTTATTTTCATGTCGGTTCTGTTTTTTTCCCACATTTGTTACCACCTACTGAAGTATATGTTTTAAGCCGGTTCGTTTGCTCCCACATCCCTCACCGCCGCAACCCCCTGGCCTTCCAGTGGTTTACAGAGGTTGCAGGGGGTGTAGGCGGTCATATGATGCAATTACATTGGGATTACATTGAGCTTTTTCGTTGTATGACTTTGGATAATGAAGAATATGATTATTTAGAGTTTTTTGTGTATGACATTCAGATAACACTGAGGTGTGAATAGACTTATTGCATAGGTACATGGTAATGATGGTCTTGATTGCATCATACTTCATAATTGTCCACACTATGTACGAGCATCATGTGTAGGTACACCATGTTAAACTTATTGCAATGGAATATTTGTAAAGAATACTTCCAAACATTTCAGAAATCCATCGAGTTGTGAGAACGACCACTCCTATTCATACGTTGTGTACACGGTGCATAGTGGGGGGGGGGAATCTCCGACAATCTTTCAACTGTCTTCTCCACTCTCTGAAAATCAATATATAAAAGACATGGGAGAATCTATTCTCCTCAGTTTCTCTCCTATAGTGAATAGTTCGCAAGTTTCAATTAATCAAAAACAAAGTAGTTCGAAGAAGTGCTAGTTGTGATTTTCAATAAGTCAGTGAGTGTTTTTTCTTTTTGAAATCTATATTTTCTCAAGTGTCTTACCATGTCTATTTCTCGAGTAGATTTGGAAAAAATCAACAGCGTGATTGATAAAAAAGTTGAAGTATTTGAACAGAGAGTCATATCAACATTTCCAATTGCTACAGCTTTTCCTATAGCCAACATGATGGTTCGGAACACTCGATTCGGTCGATCTATTTTATTGACATTAAACGATGAAAATGAGAACAAATTTTTCAAATCATGGCTACCAAAATATATTGCCGATCAATTTAGTGATACTGATGTTAACTCTATAAATTCTTCGAATGATAAATATACAATTACATATATGGGACAGAGTGAACAAGTTTCACCAAATGCAAGAACACGGACTCTTGTAAAATTCGACTGTACCGAATAAAGTTCAGTTCAAATATTTAGCTATTCATTTTTTCCATAACGGTGAAGGCATGTTAAAGTAATCTTAAAGTAAAATATAGCTTTCGAAAGAAGGAAACATTCTAAATATATCCTCGAATTGACTCTCAATTTTTTCATGTATGTATATCATAGTATCAATACCCATGGGATATATTGACAACATTTTTATCATTGTTTCAGACTGAAGATATATCGATATGTGGATGTTGTACGCGAGCGAGCATTGGACCGCAGCAGTGGACATCAAGACAGCTGTCGAGAGACTTCAATCATATTTGAGTGCACTGAGTTGGGATTCTCTACATGCAATGAATTATGACCTAAGTGTTTGCTACAATGAAGACGAACTTCAGAGATGTGAACGAGATCAAAAGAGGTATGATGCCGGCGAGGAACTTTGTGAGAAATTCATTGAGGGAGTCTTGAACATAGATGATTTCTGTGAAGAGATGCTCAAATGCGACTTGAAGAGCTTCCTACATAACTTATCCCCATTCCTATCAGATGATATTATTGAGAAGTATCAGATCCATGATGAAAATGCTGATGGAGATATCCCTGAAAATGTAGAAAACTCAAATTGATTCATAGAAATAAAAAATATTTAACACTATGCTGTAGTTATTTACATTCAAAAATTAGTTAATAATTCAATATAAATGAAAAGAGGAAATATTCCATAATTAAAGTAATGAAAAAAAATTCTTTAATAATATATAATAATCAACTCATCTATTCCTAATTAGTTCATTTTTGGGTGTCATACTATAATGACTAGCAACGTTCTTGATAAATTTGGGAGAAAGCGTAAGTGTGGAAACACATCAAATTTACAACCACGACTTGTTCATATTAGTTTCAAGAAAACTGAAGATAATCAATACGATGTTGAACAAAGACGATTGAAAAATGTCGGTCGACCAATTGATGCAGATGACTGCGTCACAAAGGTATTTCTTGAAGACAAAATCAATGAAACTAAGCAGCTAACCCTTTCTGCTGTTCATGAATTGGTACAATTAGCGATCGATGAATTATCGCAAGAAGTGGAAAAAAGGAAAATTAACACAGATTCTATGATTGCCAACGTGTCTCGCCAAGCAAGAACGGCATTCGATGAGAAGATATCAGAAGCTAGAATATTACTTCATAGGAAATATGAAAAATTGGAACATAGACTCGACGATTTAGAACGAGAAAAAAAAAATCGTTTATCTGAATAAGCATTATTATCATAACACAAAACGAAAATGTACTTGTATTAAATTTATTGAAAATATATTCATAAATTATAAGAGTTTTTTCTTTCATGAAACCATAATAATACCCAAAACTCAATGCATTCACACATCCCGTGAATAATTATAGAATAGTGCAAGGCGTCATGCACCCCCAAACGATTTTCATCCCTTCCAAAAGCTGGCAGGTAAGTGTGCACGCATTCTGCCCCTCCATAGAACAGCGCTTCACAGATATTACATAAGAAAATAGCTTTGCCTGTTCGAATCATTCTTTAACTGAATCACCTTAGGGAATGTCGTATGCCCATAGAAATCTACCTGACTATTATGCAACAAGCCCTTCCGAACAAATAATTGAAATAAAAAACGTATTTTGAGTCTAGGGCTTTTGTCTCTGATGCATATTATTTGATTTTGTAATTTTCAAAAGTATGTCGTTTTTTTTTTTAAAAAAAAGCATAGACAGTATATTTAAAAGGTCTATTTTAATTTTCGAAATGATAATAATAGTAAAAGTAAAGTATTTATTCAATTTCTCACAATGATAAAAATAGTACATAAAATATTAATAGAAAAAGAACTATGTTGTTTTTTTAGGATTCTGCTCAAGTCTCTTCTTCTGCTCTTCATGTGACATACACCAACATCTCTGGAAGTGGATTCGTTCATTAGGCCATAAATAACCTACTCTCTCGCATAGTATGGTCATACCATTACGGCATTTGGAACACCAATTATTCCAACAGTCTGCCGAGAATTGATCACATTTGATGCAACGGGGTAGCATCTCTGAATTTAATTGTTTTTTCGAACATTCGAGACATAGATTGCTACACGCCATGACATTATTCCTAGTCCAGGCACATTGGCAATTGTAGCAAATTACTGCATTGCCTACACTGTAGGGGTAAATGAAAATCTTCGGCTTCGAATCCCATGCAGCGGTGAATACCATAACTACAGCGTCTATCTACAATGTATGGAATGTATGGAAGTAGAGTTCTGAGTAGGAACTACAGCGTCTATCTACAATGTATGGAAGTAGAGTTCTGAGTAGAAACTGAATTCATGATTGAATTTTCGTCAAATATATAGTTTTCAAGTCTTGGGGTAGGAGAAGGTACCACCACTTTTTTGGAAAACATTTGGAGTAGGAATTATTACTCCCACACTTTTGAAAACGTTTAAAATGTCAATGCCAGCGCTGTAGAATTTAGTGTTTATCTCAAACTTTACTCAAGATACTTATACAAGAGTAAAATGGAAGCTAAAGTTGAAAAAATCGACCAAATAATTGCTGTCGACATAAATGGGTTTGAACCTGAAGAAAATGATGATGGTGATAGCAATGATAGTGGTATGGAGGATAACAACGCTGAAGAACAGACAGATGAAGTTGACGGGGTGAAAAGGAGATATGCTGATATGAGCATATCTCAAACTGACGACGTTGATTGTCGTGTGTGTTATACCGTAACATTTGTCGCTATAGCAACAACTCAAGACCGTTTTGAGACATTGTGCGGTATATGTTTTAGACTCTATTGTGCTAGGTATCGAAACCAAGATGCTGTGTATAGACACGTTGACACTCATACAACGTGTAATTTTGGCGACATCGAGCAATTCTATTGCAAAATATGCATGACTTCGCTTTCAATAATTCGAGCTCAGGAGGCGTGTGTTATGTGTAATAATTAATAACAGTTTTTTTGGAATGCATAGTAAAAATTGGTTGTTGCATACAGGGCGATGCGTGTGTGGGGCATCGTCTACTCTGTTATTGATATTTTAAAAAAATTTAAATTGAGATTTGTAATTGTTCTGAGATGGAACTCTCTTCGAAAAATCGAGAATAGACTTCAAACCCAAAATGAAATTAACAAATATTGAAATATTGTTCCTATATACATTTATAATTCTTCTAAGAAAAAAATCATTTGCAGACGAAATGCATAGTCTCAAAACTTATTTCCTCTTTAAAATCAGACTTTAAATTTGTGTTCATTACTAATCCCCACCTCATTCAGATAATATGAATAAATTGAGCTGGTCACCATATGACTGTATCAGTTCATTCAAAAATGTCCATGGCTGATTCTACTAGTGAGCTGGGGTGTTCTAGCCCAATGCCTGACTTGCAACCATCTTCAGACTTACCGATTCAAGTTGATGAAATCAGTTCTACTTCTGTAGACAGAGATTTGGATGAAGAATTTTTCGAATCATTTCTCGATTTCATGCAGAATCCGGAACAATTATGGGAAGATGAGCCTAATGACTCAGATCAATTAGAAATAAGTTCAGATTCTGAAAATGATGAGCCGCCAATTGAAGTATCAGATGATAGTGACAACGATTCATTTGTGTTTGAAATCCAATGAAATATCTTATAGTTAATAACAGTTTTTTTTGGAATGCATAGTTAAAAGTGGTCGATGCATACAAGACGATGCGTGTGTGGGGCATCGTCTATTCTGTTATTAACATAGGATTTTGAAGATTTCAAATTAAGATTTGTAATTGTTCTTACATGAAATTCTCTTTAAAAAATCGAGAATAGACTTCAAACTCAAATGAAAGAATATGAAAAACAAATTAGCTAATAATGCTAATAATACATGCGCACATATAATATTTGTTCTGAGAAAAAGCATAGTCTCAAAATTTATTTCCTCTTGAAGACACTACATAGTCAAAACTAATTTCTTCCATCAGAAAGCGCATTTTACCCCTAATATACCGACGCTCTGAGAAAGTTGATCAACAAGGGTTTTTATGACCGTAATATATTTCGGCAATTCAACAGTTTAGAAGACATACTTTCATTTTAAAACCATAGCTCCTCGAGTTTGGTTGTGTTTGAATTTATTTGTGATTTTTGTGAATTTATCGGAAATATGGATATGCCAAGACTTGGAGTAAAGACACCGGAATTAATAAATGCAGTGAACAGCATTATGCCGGACCAAGACGTCGATGGTTTAGGAAATGTTGTAAATGCGGTAAACAGCATTATCATGGGGCAAAACATCGATGGATTAGGAAATGTCGATGAATTGACGAAGAATGCCACAGTGGAAAACGAGGCGCTGGATGGATTAGAAAACGTCGTTGAAGTATCGAAGAACATAAAAACCAAACCTTTCACCAGATCAACTAGAACAAGGATGAACAATTTTAGACGGGGACAGCAACAACAAACTTTCAAAGTTTTACGGAAGAAAAGAAATCCCAACATTATGAAACTGTTGAATGGGGCTAAAAAATGGAATCCAATGGCTAGCGCTACTTGGCCGAGACGTAATCGAAGAAAGTCTCACAGTGCAGCACCACAACCAACAAATTCTGATGGGAATATACGCGAAGTTGATGAAGCAATAGAAAATAATGCTTCGTCCACCCTTTTCAGACCTTGGCATGTGGAACAATCAGAAGGTAGAATTTCAACAGAAACGTGCCGAAGACAGATACCATCGCACTCAAGCAATGACTCTATAGATTTGCAAGAGATCGCAAATGACACAGACATGAACTGTAGAAACGTCATATCGCCTATCGCATCTCTTCATGAACAAGAACGAGATGAATCAACCGAGTGGGACCTTACGAGAGTGTTTAGAAATTTGGACAGGAATGCTGATAAAATTATTGAACATATAACAAAAAACAATAAGGAAATCGATTTTATTCAAGAACAAGCTAGGATTAAAATCAAACTTATAAAAGAACAAAATAGGATTCTATTGATGAGGATCGATAAAATCCGAGGAAATAAAAAACGATGGTTCCATGAAGTTAGAAAATTATCGCAGGAAGTCTGTGAACCAATATGAACATCAACTTTATAGGAAATTCAGCACCTTTTTATGCATTTCAGGTCTTTTTTTCAGGTGTTCTTCACTACTCTCATCAACAAAAAAAAAATCGATAAAAGTTCTCCATGGAGTATATTATATTAATTCGGAGATATACACAAGTACAGGCGGGGATATTGGGGCCTATACTGGACTTTTATCGATTTTTTTATTTAAAAAAAAAAATCTCAAATTTCAACTCTAAAAGTCGATTTTTTTCATAAAAATAAAATCCTAAATTTCAACTCAAAAAATTCAACTCTTTCAATCACATGAATGAGTTATATTTATAAACATTCTTTATTTTCTCAAGAAATCTTTTTCATACTGATGATGAATGAAAAATATTATCATTCAAGCAATAATAATACATATATATATATATAAACAGTTTCAAATATTCGAAAACATGTTATTAAAAATCGAAGCACTACAGAGTTGATTATTAATTTTTTCTTGGTAGCATCAAGCTAATGAACCAAGTATCGCCATCTTTTAGTCAGAAGTCAAAATAATAATGGATTCATTATTGATTTTTCGCGAGAGTTGGCTAATGCTACACCTAACATCATCATTCGATCAGAACTCAAAATACTAAGGGAATAATTATTGAATTTCTTTGATAGTTAACGAATTACATGCTTGTTCATGCAATGACGTACTCAGATTCTTTTTGTTGGTCCTGATAAGGACCTTTGGTTTTTGATGCGCGGAATTGCGGAATTATTTATAGATTCAAATCTATCGTTGCATCGGAGTCATATTCAATATCCTGAGATATATTTTCTGGGGTTACCGCAATCCATTCGCTCAATGTTGGATTCCATATAAAATGAGAATGAACAACTATATGTGTTGTTGAAATTACTGCGACTTGTATGGGTAAATTAACATTGTTTGATGTATTACAAAGATTTCTATCTATGGGATCCATTGTTGTAGAGTCAGCTTCAGACTTGGTTGCCATGGCAAGAGATTGAATGATATGAAGAATTCTATAAGGTTTTTTGCTTCTTAAATGATTTTCATTATGGTGGGGGTGGACTTCCCACTCCACAACACATAAATGAGGGATGGTTGTTTATCTATAAATATGATGTTTTCAAATGGGAAAGGCTATAACAGTTTTTGACTCGAAGTAATTCTATACACAAAAGAATAATTATTATGAATTCAATGGAGAGTAATGTGTTGGTTTCATTACCTGGTACTAGTGGTGATAATGCGGAAAATGGAATTCCAATTGATTTAATAGATGTTTCAATTGCTGATGGAATAGATGGGTTATCTAACTTCGATATGGATGAACTTGTTAGGATTGGAGAAATTTCGCAATTCGACACCAACCAGGATCAGATGTCAGAACCACCGGTGGCACTACATATCCCTGATAGCGAAACACCTCAGAACAATACTGACCAGGATCGAGCTCAGGTTCAGGAAGCGGTCATGTTGGACATTCCGAACAAGCTACCGGCGAGCAAGCGTATTCAGAAACGTCGTGTCACTATCGAGGCTCCCAACATTACATCAACAGCTTCGAGGTCTTCAAAGAAAAAGAAGGGATGTAACGTTTTGAAAAAAGGTGCAAGTTCATCAGTGGTGACAAAGTCTATGAATAAAATTGAAGGTATACCGTTGGCATCTCTATTACCATTACAGATGTATTCGGAAATGTTGAATGAAACCAAGCGAACGACAACGAATGCTAAAAGCATAATCACTAAATGCGAGGACGTTGATCGGAAGTTAGATGAACAAATATCAAAAGTTCGTCAAATTGATGAAGATATTTCAGCTAGGGAGGCTGAAATTGTGAAATTGCGAAAGCAGAGAGATGTGCTAACAACGCGAGTTAGTAAAGAGAGGCACTATAACCAAGGTCTTCGGAAACAGGCGGAAATTGATTGTCAAAAATCCGCACATTTGCAAGAAACTGTTTCTGCTGTTTATGCAAGATGGCGGCAGGAGCTAGATGCAGCTTTTCAAGTTAATGTCGATCAATGAATATTTTGTAAATACATATGATGAAATCAAACAATAAAGTTGTAATGAATATTATATTTAGTTTTTTATAATTATTTCAATGATACAACGAAACACATTAAACTATCGCACTCTGTTTTTCCCAACTGTCAAAATGTTTTGACAAACCTAACCACCTGATTCGAATCATGTCTCCACGCTTTTTCAATATTTTTTCAATGAGATATACATCTGGATTTTTAGTTTTCTGCATTTCGGCTTCATAAAAACATCCTTTAATCGGATTCTTATTCATATCTTCAAGCATATAAGTCGGAGGGTGTGTGCTATTAATTTTCACAATTTTAAATAGTTCTGTAGTAAAATTTGCTGTATATCCCTTCTCAAAAACGTGCTTGTATTTGGATATTCGAACGATGTCATTTACTTGATACTTTGGTGAACATTTTTTCAAATATTTCTTTTTTTTTTTGATGATCAATTCTGTAGTAGATGTCACATCTTTCGGTTTCATTCCAATGGTTTGGTGTACAGTATTATTATAACTCTTTGTTACAGCCGGGAGAATATCCAACCATTTATAATTTCCATTATAGGAAAATTCTTTAAAGATCTCACTTTTGAGGGTTCGTATAAGCCGTTCGCAAATAGAACATTTCATTACACTGAATGTAGAGTAATGATTGATTCCATATTGTTTCATTAATAATGAGAAATGAGCGTTGAAGAATTCTTTCCCAGCATCTGACTGTAGATTAATTGGGGAGTATTTTGCTTCTTGTAAAATCATTTTCATCGCATCAGTTACAGCTAATCCAGTCTTGTTCTTAATCGCTTTCGTCCATGCAAATTTTGAATAACAATCAATGACTACAAGAATGTAGCGATAATTGTTGTTGATCTTGGAATGAGCTTGGAAATCGATAAGGTCGATTTGAAATAGATCTCCCACACCCTTCAATATCGTAGATCTTCTCTGGAAGTTACGTCGTGCTGGTTTGTGTAACTCATCGACCACCTGCCTTTTGATATCACCACTCATTGCAACTGTTGTGTGTTCTATTTCACCGAGTACACTATTATATCCGATGTGATTGCGTCTAATATATTATACGTTCTTCACGTAATTCCTCTAACAAAGATAAAATTTCGTTTTCATGTGCATTGTTGCCACTCAATTTAGATCCAATTAACAGTCGTAATCGACTCACTAATTCGCTGGGTTTATTCCAATATACATAATTCCCTGACTTGCTTGTCAGAACTTTCTTTAAATTTTTGACATTGAGTCCTTCACCACTCAAATTCGAACTTGTGGTAGGGACACTAGTTGATTTCAATAGCGGTCTGATGATTTTCTGATATTTATGGGACTTTTTGAATTTGATGCCATTTCTTATTTGATTTTTTTTATATATGGTTTTCGTCAAAGTGAGTATCTCAATATAAGTCCTACGAACTCGCGAGTCTGCAACTACCATAGGTTCTTTGAGGAATATCAAATTATAGAGATCCGCGTTACCAGCAAACTGATATTTTTGCATGACACCATCATGAAATATTATATTTCCATTGATGAAACGTACTTGTAGATTTCCCATTTTCAGGGCCTTCGACGAAGTATCTATACGAATGCCATATTTTAAATCATATGCAGGGTTGCCATTCTTTAAATTTTCCAAATGTCTATCCAATTCCCTTACTATATTTTGTTTGCTAAGATCACTCGTATCCAGCTCTGAAGAATTCGTCAGCGATGTAGGTGTTTCAAATAGAGTGTCGATAGCCATTTCATCATTGTCTATATCTGTCAATGTTTTATTCCAATTATCAGAAAAAGATAAATCATTAGAATTGAACGAATTACTTTTTTTTATAGGTGTGCTTGTTGAGATAGCTTGCGTCATTGTGGTAGTAGGAGACGACATCATATTAGTTCCAGAAGAAAGAACATTTAGTGGTTTTGTTATAGGGTCATAGAGTTTCTCAAGCATAATCTTTTCTTCAGCATTACCACTTTTTATGTTGTTGAATTTTTTTCGTACAGATTCCGTTGCTTCAATCAGTTGTCGTTTCATATCGATTTCAGCTTTTGCACATTCATTTCTCAATGTATTCATTATCGCATGAAGTAATAACGTGTGTTATCAGGATGAAGTTCACCGAACGATTAATTATTTTTTTGAAACATCAGGGGTATATGAAATTATCGAACCCCATGCGATATCGTCCATCATGCACCATTCTATCTTTGTCTATAACAAGAAAACCAAACTGATTATTCCAACATTTTATGCACATAATCTGAAATTCCTTGAATGTTACGTCAGGTGATATGTGATCAGAGTATATGTGGTGCATATTCGTTTCATCTTGCCTAAACATGATGATAAAGTTGGCATTATCACGTACTAATTGTTTGGGTACTCGAGAATACGTCTGTGCAAGATAAAAACAATCCACTAGGGCATGCCTACCTCTCGAAAAATATGATCTTATGATATCTTGTTTTTCGCAAATTACATCGTCGAATATAATAACACTATTAGGTTTAGCGAGGCTTGGGTCCATAATATTTTCATTGTCACTAAATGTATAAAAGCCCAATCCCTTTATTGGTTTCAGTACATTGCGTAAATATTCGTACTTTGGTTGATTCAATGACTTTGAATAAAGATACACATTTTCGAATCGTAATCCTTGCTCATGCGTTAAAAGTGTAATCATTGCATTTGTTTTTCCACAATTTGATGGTCCAACTAACAATGCTCTAAGTGAAGAGGGTAATAGTGGTCCATGTCGATTAAGCTT
This sequence comes from Chrysolina haemoptera, assembly GCA_958298965.1. Lineage (NCBI taxonomy): Eukaryota > Metazoa > Arthropoda > Insecta > Coleoptera > Chrysomelidae > Chrysolina > Chrysolina haemoptera. The sequence continues at coordinate 6,296,588 of OY282592.1, read as the reverse complement.
ATTTCCATTTAAACCACATCCAATGATCCTTTCATCCAAATTATCTACTCTGAATTTCACCTGCTGTTGAACAACACGCATCTTGGGCAGTCAAGCTCTTAATAACGAGAAATAATGAAATATGTCTCATTTAAATGTCTACCAGCATAGGGAACAGACGTAAGCGCAGCGAGTCGAATAAAAAAAAAGGTAGTGGATTTGTGAATTCAGTAATAAATAAATTACCGATTGAACTTCATATACCCGGTTATCAATTCTGCGGGCCTGGTACTAAATTAAAAAAAAGGCTTGCTCTTAATCAAAAAGGAATTAATCCATTGGATTCTTCATGTCGTACGCATGATTTACAATATTCGAATAATGCAGATAATCTCACAGCCAGGCATATAGCAGATAAACAACTCGAATACGCTGCTTGGGATAGATTCAAAGCGAAGGATTCGAGCTTAGGAGAAAAAGCAGCTGCTCTTCTAGTTACCAACATTATGAAAGCCAAGAGACGTTTTGGAATGGGATGTGATATGAACACATCCAACAAAAAAAGGAAAAAACAAACAATGAAAAGAAAAAAGACGGTGAATAATAATGGAAAAATTGCATTTGGTTCGGGTGTTGTGAAAAAAGTTCGAGATGTACTACGAAAAGCAGGAGGCGACCGATTCATAGCAAAAGATGCTAAGAAAGCTAGTGCAGTAGCATTGCATGCGGCACGTAAATATCTGAAAGCTGCAGGTGGAAAAAAACAAATACGTACACCGCGCATCATACCGATACCGAAAGTGGGAGGAATATTACCATTGATACCAATTTTTGCTGGATTGTCGGCACTGGGTAGTTTGAGTGGTGCAGCTGCAGGCATCGCGAGAGCAATCAATTCGGTGAAGGAAAGTAGAGATGGTCTCAGGGAAGTGCAACATCATAATAGAAAGATGGAGGCTATTGCCTTAGGGAAAAGGGGTGGTGGAATGTATCTGAAACCTTACCGTAACGGACTTGGTATCTATCTGAAACCACAAAGTTCAAAAAACTAATTGATGCCCTACCCCTTAAACCTCTCACAGACATTGAGCTTAATTTTTATGCCACAGAGATGAAGATTCCATTCTTTCGAGGAGTATTCATGAGAGATAACTTACCTGAATCTGGACCACATAATCGTGAAACAGCAATCATGAATTTGGATAGAAGCAGTGGTCGAGGAACACATTGGGTTGCGTACAAGAAAAACGGGCGAGACGTTACATATTTTGACAGTTTTGGGGATTTAGCGCCACCCTTGGAGTTGGTTCATTACTTTCGAAAAAAATCGAGAACACCAATCAAAATTGTATATAACTATGAACGTCAACAAAAATACAATACAGTTGTGTGTGGGCATTTATGCCTGAAGTTTCTCTCTCAAAAATCTATAAAAAACTTTTAAAATGGAATATACACCAGAAATGGATCGCGAGGCAATTAAGAGAATGGGGCATTCTTTGATAGCGTATTCAAGGCTACGTAGTCTATTGAAAATGAGTAAAGGACAACTTGCAGATATGCCTAAGGAAGTGATGATTTCGTGTGCAGCACATGAAATTGCATTTGTATGGGAAAAGCTTCCAAAACATCTTCAAGACGATGTTGATATTTTAAAATATCAGTATTGTTATGAACATAATTCTGATGACGTAAGGAGTGCTAGTACATCAAATTCCTATGATATTAATGATGGGCCCATACCAAGAAAAATATTTTGTTGTTACTGTACCATTGAAGATTGTAATATCGGAGCCAATAACAATGACATGGATGTCCGCAATGTTTCGACATCAAAAAAAAGGAAATTGTATCATTTATGTTGTATACCACAATAAATTGATATGATGTCATAGATAAGTGATCAGTCATGTCGCGCAAGTTTGAGTTACAAGTTGTGGGAAAAAGTGTCCTTAGCGCGGATTTTTATCCACCCATTGAATTGGATAGGAGTGTTCGTTATGGCTTGGGACTATTAGGATTCTATGGATGCAACACTATCCATAATATCACTGACAAAAACAATACACTTGGCTTTGAGATCCCTGCAAATTATATGGATGGTGCAAGATATTTTGTTGTAAAAATACCATGCGGCGCATATGAGATTGAGGAAATAAATAATTTTCTACAAAAAAAACTTGCATCTCTCTTATTTCCGAATGAAATACTCGATAGTAAATCAATGGATGAGATGTTTAGTCTTCAAGCGAACGATAATATATTTAAGTGTGTAATACAATCAAAATATTTTGTGGATTTTAGATACGAGAACTCAATAGGTCCCATGTTGGGATTCAAGAAAGAGATACTCAACAATTATAAAGCACATCAATCTACATTTCCTGTTAATATTGTACCTGTGAGACTCATTCGTTTGGAATGCAATATAATTTCCGGGTCCTATATAAATAATGAAGAGAATCACATTATTTTTTCATTTGATTTAGATGTGGAACGCGGCTATAATCTCACAAAGGAACCCCGCAACATCATTTATATGCCAATCAGTCCGGAAGGACGTCAGTTCATTGACAACATCACTGTGCGCATATTGGATCAAAAAAATAATCTCATCGATTTCGGAAGTGAGGAATCTGTAGTTGTTATATTGGAATTGAAAAAGTTATAAGTGTTGGTGTTATGGGTTTTTGTTACAACAAAGGACCTGTGCACGAGAGCAGTGCAAGAAGTCCATCGACACCGAATACTAATAAAAAGAAAGTAACGTATAGGAAAAAGGTCATTCCGAAAGTATACGTGGAACAGAAAAGTCATCAACTATCAGCAAGAGATCTAAATTTCCTGAAATCAATCGGACTCAGAATACGAGAATAAAAATGGTGTTAGAAGCTAACAATGAGAAGTTAAATATTTTCGATGAACCAGTTGTTGATCACAGTCTTATAAGCTTTCACGAGCATACGTACAAACCCTATGGATCACCATTGTTCAAGAACTCCGATGAAATCCGGATCATGATCAACAACCAAGATGTAATTCTTGACATTGCTGATAGTTTCATTTACATAGAAGGAAAATTCAATCCTAGAGAAGCGAACAAACTCTGTTACATGTCCAATAATGCTCTGGCCTTTCTCTTCGATGAAATTCGTTATGAAATGGGCGGTGAACACGTTGCAGTAGTTCGAAAACCTGGTATAACTTCCACAATGAAAAATATGATTTCATTTGGACAGACATATTTCAATTCGCTTCTCACTAGTGGATGGGGTCTTTCCGATACGAAACAGTGCATTCTCGATGAAACCAGTCATGTATTCAGTGGAAAACTTCCACTTAAATATCTGATGGGTTTCGCTGAGGATTACAAGAAGTGTATTCTGAATGCAAAACAAGAACTTATTTTGATAATAGCCCGTTCATTCAAGAATTCATATGTTGGCGAGGTCGATGCGACTTTGGAAATAACGAAGATTGAGTGGAAGATAAGACACGTTGTGGCCGAGGACAAGCAGAAACTTAAATTATTAAGTAGAATTAATAAGAGTGGGTTGAATGCAAAAGTAAAATTAGCTTATCGAATGTGGGATCTTTACGAATTACCATCATTACGTGCCACATCTTCCGATGTATGGGCAATAAAAACTACGAATATTTTGGAAACACCACGCTTCATCATAATCGGTTTTCAAAACACCAACGTATCCGAGAATGTTGCTGAAGATGTCACAAAATTCATGAGCGCTGACATGAATAACATTCGAGTTTACTTGAATTCCGAAGTGTATCCATATGAGCGTTGGAATCTAGACTTTGATAGAAAACTCTACTCGTCTGCATACTATGCATATGAAAACTTTCAACGTAGTTACTATGATAGAGATTTGAGTCAGCCTCATATGGATATTGCACAATTCAAGGACAATCCATTATTCGTCATTGATTGCTCACATCAACCGAATGCTACAAAATCGTCCACTGTGGATATTAAGTTGGAGTTTGAAACACGAAAAGCTAAATTTCCAAACAACATTAAAGTATATGCACTCATTCTACACGACGCAATACTGACCTATAATGCCTTAGATGGTTCTGTTCGTAATTCATATTAATGAAAAAGTATTATGTTAATTTTTTCTGTATTATTTTATATTGAGTTAGTGACTTATTTCTAAGTGTAGTAGTTTGGGAGTAGTTCAATAAATAAAGCATATTTTCGATTTTTTTTTTTTTTATTTCTATATTTCCTGATGATATCATCTGCTGGAAATGGAAATCTTCATTTTTACTTGAAACCAATATACATAACATTTCTGAATTCAATAATGTGGTTATCAAAAATGACCTAATCAAAAACGATTTTGTATTATATTATCATAGAATCAAATACGAATTTTCCTGTTATTACTTCGATTATGGAATATAATAAATAGAGCGAGTTTGAATGATATTTGCATTATTCTATATTTCAGCATCGAGTAATGTAATAAGATGATTCAATCTATCCTCAGCATTCATATTATATTCTTTGGATAGAGATTCAACTAACATATTACATATACGAACATTTTCCGTAGGATCACATTGATAGAATTCAATGTCGCTATGTCCCCACGGAAGCGTTTGAACTGTATTAGGAATAATAAAACGTTTATCATCATTGAAAGATAGTGCCACCTTATTTCTCAATTCGGTGAACATATCGTGCGAAATGCTCCTAAACGAATTCATTTTACGTAATATGAATCCTCCATTCTCAATAATTTTTCTATAATCATCAGGTGTCAACTGATTTTTTATTACGGATTTTTTCACACCTTTAGCTCTCTTTATTTCGGTTTCCAACGATTGTACATAATAAGCTTTAGCACCTGTCCCGTAAAAGCTAATTATTGGATCGTTGGGAAATTCATCTTTGAAATTACCCAAGACTGGAGGTGTGACTGGTAAATTGAACTTGTTTTGCTCTGCATAATTTGACGTATCAAATTTGTCTATATTATTTCTGATGTAATCATAGAAGTTTTCTGTTTGTACTTTCAGAATTAGAGAGTCTGTATCTGTATATAGAAGTGATACGTTGCGTCCAAATTCTCTCTTTATACATCCATAGTAAAAATCATACATGACGACTTTGGATAATTCCAAAACACAGAATCCTAAATATAGTGGTTTATCATAGTGTATTTTTACCTTAGCCATCTGAATGGCGACGAAGTTCTCAGAGAAAATCGTACAATTTTTAAAGTTCGGACGAGCAATTAAAATTCCGGCCCCCAATTTTCTATGAATATTTTGCCAATGTGTTATCAGTCTCACATCCACCCTCTTATCCACGTTTTCCATTGTCTTTCCATAGCAACTGTTGTTCATTAGCTTATAGAAATCTTTCTCAGCTTTATTACATGATCTATTACGCATTCGAGTATTGAGATCAATATAGGGCTTCATCCAGCAAGATTGCTTGAATCTCAGTATTCTATGAGTATGCATTACAATAAGTCCATTGTTTATGGATTGTTTCAAGTTTTTGGCATGTACTATATATCTGCGTTTATCATACAAATTTGGTATCAATTTAGGAATTTTAGATTTCGAATTTGGGGGAACAATTTTTTCCACCAGAAAAGGTAAATCGCTGTGATCGTCATGCAATTCTTGAGGATAGTGTATATCAACTTCAAGAACATATCCGAATGGATCATTATCTGCCACACTCATTATATCTAAATTTGTAATTTCTTGACTGGTCAACCATTTGAAGTCACCAGTAGGCAATGCTTGCGACATACTATGACCATATAAATTTGTTGCGTCTAAATATGAGATGAATGAAGTCGGTTCATTGGGATTGTAATCGGGAAGAAATTTATTATTTGCAATGTGTTTTCTTTCACTACATTGACTTATACCTCCACGAATCCCTTTTTGGAAAAAATTAACCATGTCAATGTCGGTGAGAAGTTCCAATTCCACACCGGTATATTTCAACATAGCATCCCACGAAAGTCCCGGCGCTGAATAGTAGCTTGCTGGGTCCAACTTATACGTATTTAAACATATTCGTCTGAAATTTTCGAAAATATCACAGAGAAGTAATACATCAGATTTCAGATATAAATCCGAATATTCCCCCAAACTCTTACAATCGAATAGATTCCAAACAAGTTTGGCTCTCTGATAGTCCTCGTCGGATATATGCACCTCATTCAAGTTATCATAGAATTGATTTTTCGTTGGTATGGTTGGAACATCCAACTTATTGATATTATCAACAAAGCTATATGGAAAAACACCTTTCTGCCTCATTAAATTGAATTTATTTGATTCGGGAAAATTTTTCAACATCTCAACACACTGTTCATCACATAAATTAGCTGCCAATTTCTCCAGGGAACTGGACATGAATTTAAAACTATCTATGAATCTCATTTTCAAATAATTTTTCTTTGTTTTACCCTCTTTATTGAGATAGCTATGTGTGTAGAGATGTTTCGTAAAAGAAATGTATTTTTCCTTTGTTTGAGGTACAACATCTATCCTATCTTTTTCTGCATATAATTCTTTAATAAACATGTGACAATCATATCCGCTCATGTTATGACATATAATCGGAATGAACTTTGGAATTTTGAAGTTGAGATTGCAGACAGAATGGGTTGCAGGAAATCTTTTTTTTCCAGTGGCATGACAATGATCTCTGGCCTTAATATCACCATTTGTGAATGGTTTTTCGCAGATACCACATGTAGTTGCATTATCAAATTCTTCTTCCTCTTCCACAGTTTGTTTGTCCATTGGCTTTTTATATCTCAAATGTGTATTGTATATATTTTTCAAGTCTTCTTCGATTCGCATTACAAATACTTTAGAAGCGTCAACGCCTCTGTATGAAACGAATTTTGATAATTTATCATCGAAGGAACATTTGATCATGTATGCGAAAGAGTATGCCTCATGTTTGAATGTTCTATTAGTGTATGAAAATTCCGGGTTTGGTTCATTACCTTGAATCGGTTTCAATACAGATTCAAAATCTACATATACTACAAATGGCACCTTCAACTGCCTTTCGAAATTTTCAAATGTTAATTTATTACCGGTCACCATTTTCCCAAATTTATTAACTTTCAAATCAATACGAGGCACTGTTGTACGAACGTGATTACAATCATGCATCTGATGGCGTAATAGTAATCGCTCATTAGAAAAATATAATAAACATCCGTCACAGAAAAATTTTTTATGTTCGTGGGCGGAAATTTGACTCGACACCAATCTTGAAAGATCTCTGATCCAACAGTAATGACTATTTCCTACATCATCAGTGATGAGCAGCAAATTGACGTGTCTTGTGAGTTTCTTCTGAGAATATCGCAATGGACCAACAACATCATATTTGATTTTTTTGTTTTCTATTTTTGATTCTAAACCATAAACATTGACCGAAATATCATTCAAATGCTCAAACAATTTGATATCCCGTAATTTCACTGGAAAATTCATACCTGTCACATTCAGAACATCTGCGTAGTGGGGGTATGATGATTGTATTGATACATTATTATTAGTTGGAAATAATGCTGATGTAATAGCCCATGCGAAACAGTGTTGATCTTCATTCTTCATGTTGACTATGGCATTCTTACGCTCGATGACTACTGGAAGTTTGATGTATGAAGATCCACAGAACGGACTATACTTATTTATATTCACCTCAAGGAATAGGACTTTCTCACAACTCCAGCCTGAAACAAAATACATACACGTGTTACTTGATTATAAACATTCCAAAACACTTTTAACTACTGACCTGAATCACGTTCTTCAAACTCCGTAGTTTGGGTAATGATGTTGTCTCGGAATGTATTGAATAATACATTCAAATCAGTGGATCGATCTGCAATTCGGTTTACTGAATTGAATGATTTTATATCCGTCACTTCCTGTGTTTGAATAATATAACTTCCGAATACTTCCATATTAACTTTGATGGAATTGTGTAATTCTATAGCTTTTTCCATCAGTGCGACTACTTTTTGTTTGATCTCATTGAAGAATGGTGAGTATTCAGAATAATTATTGTCGCTACTCACTCTGTAGCTAGCTATGCGACACTTGAATGCTGATTTAATCATCTGTACACCAGATCCATAATGAACGCATGATTTTGTTCTGTGTGCAAGCGTTCTAATATGTGAATTGTATTGAGATTGAGGAATTGTTACCTCACAACATTTGCATATGTACATTGGTATAGGAAGCGCATCATCGCCAACACCATTATTCAATTTCACTCGCTTCGTTGAGGAAGGACCTCCCATTTGACAGCTCTCGCGTTGATGACGACGTAGATTGGCATTGCGCGTGAACAATTTTCCACATTCACAAGAATTCATTTTTCGATTTTTTTGATAGTTCACTCGAGGAGAAACTGAGGAGGGTAGATTCTCTTAGGCCTTTTATACGTTACTTTCAGAGAGTGGGGTTGGCTTGCGCAGTCAGTCATCTACGCGTCAGGAAGCCCACGCATGTGAAGACCGCTGAAAGATTGTCGGAGATCCCCCCCCACTATGCACCGTGTATACAACGTATGAATAGGAGTGGTCGTTCTCACAACTCGATGGATTTCTGAAATGTTTGAAAGTACAAATATTCCATTGTAATAAGTTTGACATGGTGTACCTACACATGATGCTCGTACATAGTATGGGCAATTATGAAGTATGCTACAATCAAGACCATCATTACCATGTACCCATGCAATAAGTCTATTCACACCTCAGTGTTATCTGAATGTCATACACAAAAAACTCTAAATAATCATATTCTTCATTATCCAAAGTCATACAACGAAAAAGCTCAATGTAATCCCAATGTAATTGCATCATATGACCGCCTACACCCCCTGCAACCTCTGTAAACCACTGGAAGGCCAGGGGGTTGCGGCGGTGAGGGATGTGGGAGCAAACGAACCGGCTCAAAACATATACTTACTGACAAGTCAATTCAGTATACCCGTTCAGGTGTTTTGATTGGGATTGGTGTTTTTGTTTTGTATTGAAGTAATTTCTGTCTACATCGGGGTAACTGCTCCCTCATCTGAGCAGGCGGATTTCATTTATTTATTTTTCATTTTTTTTATCGATTGTTCATATATGTGTCTGCACGACTGACTAGTAGTACAGACCGGGGTAACTGCTCCCTCATCTGAGCAGCCTAATATTAATTTAATTTTTTTTTCTTTAAACATAAGTAGAGTCACACTCTACTTGATCACATCTGACCCCATTTTTTTTTGTTGGCCATCGGGCCTTATAAGTTTAAGGCAGAGAGCTAAGCTTGTTATCCGTAGGATACGGATATAAAGAGGCATGAATTATTGTATGTTGTGAACGTACTAGAGGTATATGAAAAGCTAGGTGAGGTATCGTACACCGAAGCTTGGGGAATTGGGATTCGTATTGACTATGTAAATTTTTTTTTTCCTTGTGTTTTTGTTTGATGTCTAATTACTCTGTTGTTGCAGGAATGGTAACGGATGCTGAGGAAGATCAAAACGGCGGTTTAGTATATAAGTAAATTATAAACTGGAGCCAAATAGAATAAGTAAATATTTAAGTGTGTCTTAGGGTAAGCGGACCATACTATTTTATTGTCTAGATTTTTTTTTTATTTTTTGTTTTGTAACCTGTTTTTTTAACCGAACATTCTTTCGTCAAACACGTGTATTCGAGAAGAAAGAAGGCAACATGGGGCCTAGTAGGCCAGCATTAATGGTGGTGGGGATAACCTACCTCCTGTATTCTGGATTCGTCACTCAGGTGAAGACCATCATTGCCTACGATTGTGATGACAAAGACACTGAAATTACAGCAGTTTCGATTCGCGACGTCGCGAGATGTCCAAGTATAGAAACTGCCTACCAAAGTGAAGCCGTGGACGTGAAAGTGATTCAGAGAGACGAATTCTCTCTTCAACATGTGTGGACTTGCCTAATCGAAGTCACACGCATCATAAGTCACTGTGGCATGCACAGTCACAGTTCCATAGTAGCCGGAGGCATTACTAACTTTGTCTACCGGGTTGGTGCGGAAGAGTGCCGTAACATACATCGATACCAAACCATTAATTTGTATCGTCAGAAGATTGGAGGGATAACGATGAATGGCACCACTACAGCCTCACTCACATTAGAAGGAGTGGTGGACGCCGCGGGAACCTGCCAGGGGACAACCTACCACGAAAACGGACAAGTATGGAAAGATGTTGTTATCATAGCGACTGTCAAAATTCAAACGACGGACTACACCGCCAAAATCAAGACGGAGGAGAATGAAGTGAGCCTATTGGGAGGAGTCGTCTGCCCATACCTAAAGGGCTACTGCTTCGACACTACTATAGGGGAAGTTACATGGGATGCCACACCCTTGAGGACCTGTGAGGAGCAGCTGAGCTTGCTCTATCAGGGCAAGGCAGAAAAAGTAAGAAACCAAATTACTACTGAGCAAATTATAGTTGTGGAAGACAATACGAAGGTCTTTGCGGTTACCTTAGTGAAGAAGGTCAACCTCTGTCAGCTAGAGATCTGGCAGACCGAACATCCTAGGATATTGGTAGTAGAAGGGAACCAAGAGAAGTTTCTGATGCCGAAAGTGACAATTCTGCCGCACAATGCAGACCTCATGGCTTACATAAATAGCAAATTTCTATATGTGGAACAGGCATACACCAGGAAGCTGGATCGGCTGTATACAGACACCATCCACCGAAGATGTCTCATGCAGCGCGAGATACTGAAAAACAGATTACTAATGGCACCACTAGTTCCCAGCACCCTGAGTCAGTTGGTAAAAGAAAGCGGAGGATACGTAGGAAGAGTACTAGGCGAGGTCCTATACATAATGAAATGCGTACCCCGAGTAGTCACCATAAGACGAACCGAAAACTGCTACAATGAATTACCGATAATGATGAACAACGAGTCCAAATTCATGGCACCCGTTACCAGAATAGTACAAGCCCACGCTGAAGAGGTGGACTGCAATAGCCTTTATTTAATAGACGACCAATGGATGGGACTGAGCCCCTATCCAACCGTTAAGAGAAGACCGGAAGAACTAGCACCAGAAACAAGTCAGAGACTCACTTTCAAACCGATTCAACCCATGGGTTCCTTAGGCATTTACACGCAGGAAGAAATTAGTGCCGCGCAGAGGATACTCACTTTTGGGAACGAGCGAAAGGCTGTTGAAAACATTCTAGCTCGCAGAGTAGCTGGCCTCGAAACCAATAGTCAAGGTTTCTCCACAGTCAGCATTTTTGACGTCGCAGAGATGAAAGAATTAGCCCACAATACCATGCATCAAATTTGGGGCTGGTTCACTGACCTAGGACTTTTCATGAGTGGTCTGATGGGTTTTTATGCAATATTCAGAATGCTAAAGTACGGAATTGGAGTAGTCCTGAACGGAGTACACCTTTACCAAACAGTAGGATGCAGCGTCATAATACTAGCCAGCCTATGGAATACCCTAACCATGTGGATAACTCACCGATACCAAGTGAACCGCCAGCGAGACGAGCCAACTCCCCCTGCAGAATCACCAACCCCAATCGAGGAAGCGCCCGCCATAAATATATACCCACCAATACAACACTGGTCCGAGTGTCCACCAGTTACAACCGACCAGCCAAGATAATCCAGTTTCACAAATAGTAAATTCTCGCGCGAGTGAACGGTACGCCGAAACAAGACAGTTATATTAACTCAGGGGCACGTGAAAACCTCAACAATACCAATGTTCGGCAATGGTATAGTCAAACGTAGTCAAAAGTTTGACAACAGACATTCCGCGTACATAGTCATCAGAACGAGAGGAGGAGACCCAAATAGTCCTGAGATCAGCACGTGAAGGCTATTCCCTACCACCCAACGATCATTCTACAACACATGGCAGCGAACACAGTGCGTGGAAATATGAGAAATATTGTAAAGTGCGCGCGAAAAGTGAGTAAATTTGTTAGTAGGATGCTGAATTCTATGTATTGAAACATTGAAAAAAAAAATATTGTACTCTTATTCGACATTGATTTTTTTTGTTATCTGTATTGTTTTTTTTTGGACCTCCCCAAATATTGAACAGGACCGGCTCTTTCAGAAAAGACAGTTTAGCGTTTGTTTTTGGTAAAGAAATATTTGAATTCAGTGCTTCTTCTATATACCAGGAGCGATCAGAAATGTCGGTCCCAATCAATAGTTTTGTCACCCTGACAAAAAGAAGGAAAAAGCATGGGCGTGCCCATACTTTTTCCAAGGGGATAAACATAGGTAAGAGTAAATTAAGTGAATTGAATAATATGAAAGTTGGTGGTGTTTTGAGAACGCTGTTCTGGAAAAGTTGTGGCATTGGGTATGCCCAAAACTTTTTGAAAGGAGGGAGTAATGTAACAATCGCCATATGGGTTATTTTATTTCTCAAATGCATAAAGTCATATCGAAAGACATTTAATTCGTGAAACAAATACAAAATCTTAAAACTCGTTCCCATCGGAAATATCTCATACACGACAAGAAAAAAAACACGTAATCTCCTTATAGAAATTGCGGCCTGTTGTTTAGTCTACCGCGGAAAAAGGCCATTTAAAATATCGAGTTCAGAATAGGGCCTTGTATTAATAGTAAGCAAATCAATGAATGAAACCATTGAGTCGGGAGACTGCTTAGTTGGAAAGCGATACACACGTCCTGACACTTACGAATTTTGCTGACGGGGGTCAGCTTGCATTAATTTTTAATTTAGGCACTGAACGTGGGAAATACTTATTCAGCAGAAAAATTCGACCATCTTGAATTGGGCGGGACTAATTCATTTTTCATCGTGAAGAAATCTGAATTATGGCCCAACGGACGAATGACTGATAATTTGGTTCCTGAGGGAGGACTCGAAAAATGGTACCTCCAACGAATGTTGGGAGGGGACCTCTGATCAGAAATGTCGAGGGAAAGTCAGTCAGGCGCGCGGTTCGGTAGAAATCAGTCAGAAAACTGAGTTTTCGTTTGTGGTCGGGAGGTCGGTTTATATCTGCACATTTTTCCAACGGTTTGTGTATAGTTTTATATCGAAAATTTGCCATCTTAGAAACATCCGAATTCTAGAATCTAAAATTGAAATTATTTCTTGTGATAAATTAAATATATAAAAGACGCGTCTATGACCGGGATTTCAAATAGAGTGTTTCATCCCAGACGATAAATACATAAAGGATTAGCTGTTTTTGTTTTGGTAAGAAACCCAATTGATGTATACATGAACTAACTCATATATGTTCATTTCTCTGCTACGAATGCTTATCTTTTGCACTTAGCCAGATCTTCTCAGAACACCAACCCATAGTTTGTTCAAAGTAATAGTTAGGGACCTTGGCTCTGGTTAGACGTAGGAATCATAGTGAGTGTCGCTAAGTGGAAGACACAGTTGATAATTCTGATTTGGAAATCGTTGAAAGAACTCCCTAAGAGAACTTATTTTGTTATTGATATAGAAACGGTTTTGGCATTTTATATAATTTTGTTTAATTCGACATTTTCCTTCGTGATTATTTGTAAAATCACCAGGAGACTTCCTGGCAAATTGCACTCATCAAATAGTTTTTTATTTATTTATCTATATATATAGCCATTTATTTGGTTTTGTTTTATTTACATTTGAGTTATTTTTATCATTTTTTTTCTTAATAGATATCGTTTTTCCGACGGTCGACTATTATTTGTAAAATTCCTTCTCTACTCCCAAAAATACCTGAGCAAAGACTTGCAAAACCAAAAGACTGCCTCTTCGTGCAGGCAGCCGAATTCTAGCCCTTACGGCCAGGATAAACCAGATAGACCGAACTTTAATTTTTATTCCTATCTGGCGTCTCCGCACCAGATAATTTTTTTTCTAACATCCTAAAAACCGCGGAGTGGTGATAGCATTGCTGCCAAATTATTTTATCTGGGTTGTCCTGGGTCACAGAGGTTCTTTGAAAACCTTTAAGGAAATCTGGTCTGGGGAACTTTTCCTCAGATACCTGTAGAGTCAGTGTATCACCGAGAGAAAGAAGAAAAAGCAAAAATAAAGACTGGTACAGGTAAAACAGTTTTCCATAATTAAACTTAACGACCCTCTTAAAGGTCAGTACTTTTCGTGACGACAAGTTGATGCGTCACCTTGGGGTAAGGTTACACACCTACAAAAGGGGTACCCCCCAAGTTTAGTACAAGGTTAATCAGTGTCTTCGTTCTTGCTCGCTTAAAATAGCCGAGGAGATCTTTGGCCTGCCTCAGCCCTGGAAGTCTTAGCCAGTATGTTGCTCTCATTGCTTCTTCAGATTTATTGAGTTCTTCTCGGAAGTAAGATTTTCCGAATCCCCAGAATGGTTCTGGCCCGATCAGTGGCGTTGCTGCGTCTTTCCGTACCAGGGTGTCTGCTTGTTCATTGACCTCCACTCCGACGTGCCCCAGCACCCAGAGGAGGGTCACCTCATTGCTATAGGTAGGTATCTATCACCATTCCAGATATCCCCCTGTTGGACGTACTCATCTTGGATGCCCTGATAACGCTCCGAAATTTTGTGTGGATTAAGACTCAACTCTATATTACGTTGCTTCCATATGGAATTGACATTATCATGTACATCTCTTCTAGATTTCTAGTTCAAGTAAACTGAGCTGGAATTATTCTCCTTTTCACGCGAGCAACAAGGAACAAGGAACAAGAGCAACAAGGAACGCAATGACATGATAATACCACATAAATAAGAGAGACACACTACTGCGCGCCTCTCCTGTTATCTCGCCCGACGCATTAACAACTCACGTTGATATTCCTTCCCCGAGCGAGTAGAGGAGAAATTGTAATGCTCTCTCGACATATAGCAAGCTATTCTTCACGATCTCATGAAACCACCATACCCAAGATGAAAGCTTTTCGATACTGTAATTGGCGGGTATTTTGTTATATCAGTTCCACTTTGGGATAATCGCGTACCTATAGAAAACAATCATGATTCTTTCTCCTTATCCCCGAGGAAAGTTGTCTGACAAATCCTCCAGATCAATTCATCAAATGAGTCCAGAATTCAAAAGATGTGCATGGGGCTTTTGCAACTCTGTAATATTAATATCTCTACGGGTGGTGAAATTTGCATAAGCCACGAAAAATCTAACGTTCTCGAGTCGTATGGTGAAAAATCTTCCGTTCTTTATGAGCCAATAAATTCAAGTGGTCAGTTTTGTCTGATATTCATAAGTAATACAGTAGCTTTGCATTTATTACCCGAGAATAAATGTTATGAGTTTTAATTTGTTGTGATAGTGAAACATGAAAGAGTATACGATGAAGGGTCTGCTTTCATTGTTCAAGTTGCTGAACTGTAATGTGATCCGTATCTGACGATTTCTTGAACTTAATGTGATAAACAATTAAAATTTAATATATGGTATTGTTTTATCTATGTAAATGTCGAAAATCGAACTTTCATTCATTTTCAAGATGCATAAAAAATATAAAGTGGGACACACTGTAGATGTGATGGTGTTTACCCAGCCAGAGGAACCGAACAGTCCACACTACTGCAAAGATTTGCTTTGTCTTCTTTAGAAAAACGTAGAATCTTATCAAGTACCATTTTTTTACATAAAATCTTGCATGGTCTTATTGATGCACCATTACTGATAGAACAAATTAATTCCAATGTCCCTAAAGCTAATACACGTAGTCAAATTACCTTTTACACTCAATTAACCAGATCCAACCTTGGGAAAGTGTCTCCTATAATTTTGATATGTGAAAATTACAACACTCATTGCAATCAGTGCGATATTAATTCCGATTCGCTTAAAATAATCCTAGAAACCATTGAACACAATATCGACTAATTCTTATGTCACATTATTGATGAGTAATAATAGATGATTTTTTTCTTTTTAACCTAACCTAACCTAACCTTGTTATATCACTGATAAGTATTAATATCTGATTTTTTTTGTACTAATTTTTTTTCAATGCAGGTATATACACTATACCTATATTTATTTCACTGTTTATTCAGTATGCAAACGAAAATCTGTCTGTATTTTATTATACAGTGTGTCTCACTTTTCATGGAAGCACCCCCGTAACTTCCGTAATTATCGAGGGAGAATAATGAAACTCTCAGGACTGGAGGAAATGATGAAAATGCATCTACCGGTTGAATGACAATGGCCTAAGTGTTATACAATGCCCGCCAGTCGCGATGGAACACTCCAGTTTTATGGTAAATCATATAAGGGGCAAAACAGAAGCAAAATTCCATCAGATTCGTGATCAGGACCCCCAACTTATTACAGATACACCTTTTTCCTGAAAAAAAGTTAGTCCTGAAAAATCTGAATTTGTCTCACTTTTCATGGAAGCACCCCCGTAACTTCCGTAATTATCGAGGGAGAATAATGAAACTCTCAGGACTGGAGGAAATGATGAAAATGCACCTACCGGTTGAATGACAATGGCCTAAGTGATATACACTGCCCGCCAGTCGCAATGGAACACCCCAGTTTACGGGAAATCATATTAGGGGGCAAAACAGAAGCAAAATTCCATCAGATTCGTGATCAGGACCCCCAACTTATTACAGATACACCTTTTTCCTGAAAAAAATTTAGTCCTGAAAAATCTGAATTTGTCAACCTTTTCATGGAAGCACCCCCGTAACTTCCGTAATTATCGAGGGAGAATAATGAAACTCTCAGGACTGGAGGAAATGATGAAAATGCACCTACCGGTTGAATGACAATGGCCAATGAAAAACTGCATTGACTTTTATCGAGTATGTTAGTTCAATATGAGTTTTGGTCAGATGTACATTGACAGTTACAGCTTGAAATATTTGCTGCCACAGAGTGATTCATGAATAATTCACAATACGTTTTTCTAACACTCAATAATTCAATATTTGAAGTTAATACTTATTACTCTTATAAAGGGTGAGCCATACAGCAAACTGCCAAATATAATTACGCTTGGAAATTATCAAAAAGAGAACGTGCAACTTTTTACTTACATGTATGAAGCAAAGGGATGGTGATTTTTAATTTTCCATGAAAAATGGAACAAACTCGGAATTATCGGGAATTTGGTGTACCTGTCATAAGTTGGGGTCCTGATCACGAATCTGATGGAATTTTGCTTCTGTTTTGCACCCTAATATGATTTACTGTAAAACTGGGGTGTTCCATCGCGACTGGCGGGCAGTGTATATCACTTAGGCCATTGTCATTCAACCAGTAGGTGCATTTTCATCATTTCCTTCAGTCCTGCGAGTTTCATCTTTCTA
Organism: Chrysolina haemoptera; assembly: GCA_958298965.1. NCBI lineage: Eukaryota > Metazoa > Arthropoda > Insecta > Coleoptera > Chrysomelidae > Chrysolina > Chrysolina haemoptera. Next base: position 6,279,245 of record OY282592.1, on the reverse strand, counting down.
CCTCGATAATTACGGAAGTTACGGGGGTGCTTCCATGAAAAGTGAGACACACTGTATAATATATACATGTATTTAGGCTTAGGCGGCTATCACAACTTTGTCCTGTAAATAGATTAATCTGTTGGGCAATAATTTTTTTTTTTCTTTTTTTACTTTTTTTCAGTTTAGGCGTATTTGTCTATTTATGAAACTTCATAAATATATGTTTCATCCGGTAAGCAGATGGATGAAGTTCGACCTCTATTCTACAGAGGCAAATATTTTATAAATACTTCCTCAAAATTTGTACATAAAAGCAAAATATCAACTATCACCTGTCAAATATTTGAAATTTACACTTATTGGGTACACCACTGAATTCTGATACCACCTGACTAAGACTCGTAAATACTGAATTCAATGTCTTCTGTATTCGCTTATAACTTTTTTGAAGTACGCATCATACGTTACAAAAATCTTTCATCTTCTCCATAAAGCAAAATTCACATTAGAAGTGGGTACATTGTCCACCTGTAGGCATAGTGTGCTGTTTATGAAAAATTTATCAGATGCATTCTGTGCAGTATTTATTATAACATGCTGTTGAGGCGCAACATGAAATAAAAACTTCGATTATTTGTGCATCTTTTATTTACATCCTCGAGAACTTTAGATCCCTATCTAAGTGTGCGGTAGGTAACTTGTTTGGAAAATAATTGAATACCTACCTATTTCACATCATGCTAAAAGAACTGCAAGTGATAAATTTGTTATGATTTCAAGTTTATACGAAGCTAACTCGAATTCGAATTTGTTATGACTACACTGGGTGTAACGATATGAATAAAACCAGTATTCAAAACAACAAATTATTCTGTATACCGTGTGAACAAAAATTGGTAGGTACTAGCAGTCAATTTGAGATTCTACTAAGTTGTTGAAAGTTCAAGTCAATACAAAGAAAATTTACATTTTGCCATTCAACAATCAATTACTTAATTCAAAAATAAAACAAAATCTATTAAAATTTGTTTTTGAATATAAGTGTTTGTCAATTTTTTTTCGCTGGCCCAAATTTTAGTTATAAAACATATTCAAATTAATACAGTGTAGGTAAATAGACTGTAGGTTTTTCAATAGTATACCGGGTGACTACGAGGTGAAGTACGCCCCCCAATTTTTCTATAGTTTTGAATATACAGATTTCAAATTTGGTGTGTCGCTATAGTACTTGAATGAGCATATTTTGAAGCCTCTACTGAAAATTCACCGCTTCCGGTTCAACCGGAAGTGACCCAAAACAGTTTAAGCTGGCAATTATATAATATCATAATTGCCAATTATGTTATAATTGCCAGATCAAACTGACAATTACACCAGTTTAAACTTGATATTATAATAGTTTTTTCATCTTGTCCGTTCAGCGTTTTCGTAGGTTTATGCTACAAAACCACAACAACAAATTTGATGATTCTAACCACATACAATTATATTTCGGAAGTGAAATGAACATTTCGACAGATAAGAATTATCTCAATTATTGTATTTGTGAAATTTTTTTGAAAAAAGTTCATATAAACATATTTCCCAAACGGCTTTGTTTTCGAGATATAGGATGATAAATATACATTTTTTTCAAGATTTTTTGGAAATAACTTCGACATTTTCGACAATAATCAGTTCAAATTTGGCAAGTACAATCTATTTAATAGTACGCACGATACAAAATAATTAATTTCTCAAATAATTTACAGGGTCCTCCTTTTTTCAGAGTCAAGCCTTGTTCAACCCTTCAGAATTTTTTTTCCGCCGTCACTGACACATTATGAGATAGTAATGATCAATGTTGTTTTATTTAACATCTTTTTGTTTTCTTGTAGTTTTTCATTCACTTGTATGGTTCAGGAGCTACAATGAAAATATTAATGCGAACATTTTCCAGTATCGTTTAACAAAGATATTTGAGAAGCAAATATTCTCGAAAACTTCGGAGGGTGATTCTTTGAAAGTTTTCGGGACGAAAAGTTCATATAAACATATGTCCTAAACGGCATGGTTTTCGAGATACAGGGTGATGAAAATAAATTTTTTTCAGTATTTTTTGGAGTAGACTTCGACATTTTCGATAATAATCAGTTCAAATTAGGCGAGTACAATTCAATATTACCACGATACAAAATAATTCAGGTCTTAAATAATTCACAGGGTCCTACTTTTCTGTGGGTATTAGATTAAATATCTTCCTGTACAAGATTATCTATTTTGGAAGCTTTTGAATTTGTTACTCACAGAATAACCTAGATCAAACAATGAAAGAAATCATTTTTTAATTTTCAGTGCATTTGTCAAACGTCAAAAAATAAAATTAGGTAGTACACAATTCGAAAATTGTCACAATTCGAAAATTGTTGAACAGCGTTACTTAATTATTGTTAAATTCAGAAATAATTTCTTGGAGATTTGCTTGATTGAGGACCATCAATTCAGAAATAAATGATTTCTTGAATTTTTGCTTGATTGAGGACCATCAATTTAGAAATAAATGATTTCTTGGATTTTTGCTTGATTGAGAACCATATAGGTTAGAATGTGAAAATTCCATGTAGTTTACATGCAGTGTGCGAAATAGGTATTTCGCACATTACTTTGCGCACGGTGTCATGGTAACGAAGAAAATGAAAAAAAGTTCTAATGTTATGGGACACTGAAAAATCGTTGGATTAATATTTTCGTTATAGCTCCTGAACCGTACAAGTAAATGAAAAACTTCAAGAAAACAAAATGATGATGAAACATCATTGATTATTCTTCTCTCACAATTTCTCACTGGTGGCAGAAGGGTTGACCAAGTCTTGAATGGATTGTACTTGCCTAATTTGAACTGATTATTGTCGAAAATGTCGAAGTTTACTCCAAAATCTCTCGAAAAACATGTATATTTATCATATGTTTTTATGCACTTTTCGCCCTGAAAACTTTCAAATAATGCTCTCCCGACGTTTGTCAACGTACTTAATTAACACCCTGTATAATCGTGACCAGCTCTGTACAGTGGTGGTCGGAATGACTCAAGTACTGAATTATGCGAATCCAAAGTTTCTTGAAGTGGCTTCCATTCCCAAGAACAATAACTTTAATAGCTTCATTATGCTAGGAACAGTAGCCGCGAAATGATCAAAACAATGTACCATCAAAAAGGAAATAATATTTCCCACGAACCGAAATGTCTTTTTATTTATGGCGCACTATTCAGCTACTAAACAGTGGTTTAGTGTTACCCATTGTTTATGACACTTCAGAAAACAAAAGTGAATCATTACAGTGTTTTGTCCATTATTGTTATTAGGGTCCCACTTGGCATACAATTACCGTTCTTCGGGGAGGTTTAGGGGTGAGATCAGAGTCGGGGATGCTCGATGCATAAGGGGTTCGGTTTGATACAGTTGTTTCATTGGTATTTCTTTCAATACACTGGCGCATTCAGGAATTTCTGTTGGGGGGGGGGCTCATAGAAGCCAATGAAAATAGTAAAATATATGAATGAGGGTTCAATTCTGGGAAAATGAAAAACAATGATAAACAAAATGATACATATGTAATTTCTGTTAAAAAAATCATTCTGAAGGTACAAACATTTTGTGCAAAATCAACAATTCTTAATTCTTAGGGGGGGGGCTCGAGCCCCAAAGCCCACCCCCTGGGTGCGCCAGTGTTTCAATAATATAAATAAATCGTACAATCGGGAAATGAAGTATCATTTTCGTATTTCGGTGCAGTAACAAATTGTATGAATTAAAAAATCCGTGGAAATAGTATATTGTACAATGAGCATGAAATGGTATACATTTCCCACAAGCAGGTATATAAAATGTTCATATACCTACGAGTGGGAAATGGGTCATTTCATGCAAATTGTACACTATACTTTTTCTACGACCATCTGAAATATAAACAAATCTGTAATATTTTTAATAACACTTTTTATCATAAACTTGCCTGCCGTCATGATTCCCATAACATATAAAACCTGAAGAAGGAATTGAAGACACAACTATTGAAAATTATAATAAAAATTGAACATTAATCGATTTCTAAAAAGAAAAAAAAAGTGGCTTATGTGGGTTTTGAACCCTCACCCCCACTATCCAAAACCTGAACGTTCCCTCACTTATCACTCGCTGCTACAAGCTCACATATTAATACGATGAAATTAAGGGCTATAGAAATTTCCTGCCAAATATTCAAAACTATAGAATTCGATTGTCATCAATCTTTATATTGAAATTAGCGGTGTCAATGTCAAACCACCCTCACTATCATTTTCTGATTACTTATTTTTTTAAACGAATTTTTGTATATACTGGTGTGAAATGTCAAATTATTAGAACGTTAACAAACTTGATTCGGTCTTATATTATTTTTGATCATAAAAATGACAGTCTAGTAGTTCATGAAATCGTTACAGTACAGTTGGCGATGTAGAAATGAAAAAGTGTTTACAATCCCAAGTAGCAATTCAACGTTGCGGCAACGTGTTCGAAAAAGTTGTGCAACCAAACATAAGTTGCGTTGCCGATGTCAACACAACGTTGTCACATCCCTATTTTACACCAATTTGGTCAATCATTTTTGGGTTTTTACAACGTTTCTGCTGCAACTGTAGGTAGCAGTTGGTCGTTTCCTAAACGTTGCTAAATTTACTTAAGAACAACTGCACACCAGCGCCCTCTCAAAAGGCAATGACAGTTTATTTTCTATGGTGTTCAGAAAATATATGAGTTATCAACCAAATAATTACTGATGGCCAAAATGGACACTAAGAAAAAACTTTCTGGCAACTACTACCGCAAGTTAATATCGAAATTTCATGCTCAATATTACCGAAAAATTACGATTACGAAACAGAAATGCATTACATTTTACTGTCAAATATACCATTGTTTCATGCTAAAAAACACGTGGGCTTTCAATCTGTTGCGAAGTTTTCAAATGTCAAGAATAAGAAATATATATTTTCATAAACAATTTTCAATGTTGATATATTGTTTCAATGTTGATATAATACAGTTGTTCCTCTGAAAAAGTAGTTGCTTTCCTCAATATCTCTCTATTCAGGTTGGCACTTGTTCCTAAAGAAATTAAACTTAATATTTCCAAACTGTCTGTCTTCATGTTAGCTTTTGCCCGTGAAGTTTCTTCACGACTTTTTTTTTATCTGTAAAAGAAGACAGTGAATTAGTAAGCACTTTTCATTTCCTATTCGAAAGTTAGGTTAGGATCATTCTACTCCTTTTTCCTTTACTATAAATACATTTTCTGTCAAACAATTCAGCAAACAATGGTTCTTGTCACTGAATTAAAAAATATATAATAAATTGGGTATAATTACTATCTAAATTTGGCCTACACGTCCTCTGCAGTAAATATTTGAAGGAAGGTTAGTTGTGAAAACGTTTTCAATTTAACTGAAAAATTACCCACTGCTTAGTTGAATCTCACAAGGTCGCTTTACTGTCGGGAAAACGTTTAAAATAACGAAAGTTAAACGTTTTTAGAACGTTATTCCCATTCCCAGAATATTTACTACTTGAGTCGTAGCTTGACTGTTATCATGTTCAATGTTAAAACAACGTTGACCGGTGGTTTAGAGAGCGTCGTTTCATAAATGACTAATTTCTACACCAACTACAACGTTAATTTTGGTGTATTATGTGGTTGTCGTCGCCAAAATGCTACTTGGGATCGGCCTACTTCCTTGATCGATAAAGCGCATGAAATGAGTATATTTCCATGAGGTCGTAGAAATATAACATTTCTGAATCTTGTCAACTAGTTGTGTTTCGCTGTCATCTTTCACCTCAACTCTGGCAAATTAGTTAACTTCCAAAAATTAGTAGAAATGGAACAAAATCATACCTATAGGTTCACAAGAAATGAATAAATTGATATGTTATTAATTTACGAAAAATGTCTTGGAAACAGTGTAGCCGCTTGTCAGTTAGAAACTGAACGATACTCATACAAAAAAGACACCCACAGATAATCTTTTTCAAAAAGGTGGAGAGAAGATTCCGAGAAGACCCCAACCCTGGAGAAGATGATCGTAGTACATTTATCGTAAGTGATGTAAATGAATGTTTGAATTTGATCCAACCGCTTAGAAGTGATAATTGAAATATCAATGTCATGTCAGTCGAGAAAGCGCTAGAAGGATTAAAAAAACGGCATTATCGTGCTTACAAGGATAATTAGTATATGGGATTTTCATATTCTAACCAATATGGCCCTCAAGCAAAAATCCAAGAAATCATTCATTTCTGAATATTCAACAATAATTAAGTAAGGCTAGAAATCAGTTTTCGATCACCAAAGTAGCATTTCGCGTACAAGATACAAAAATAACTATTTCCACGCGAAGTTACAGGGTGTTGTATAATGTTTTTTCAAGTAATATCGATATATCTCCGAAAATAACGATGATGAACGTACATGACCCTATACTTTTCAAATGGTCAAAGTAGTATCTATTCAATCATGTGTTGAAATATAGGATGTTCCAAAACATAACTTTGGTTTGGTGCACTTTTCTGGGTCACCTTGTATATACCTCGGAATATTTTTCAAAGATACTCTCCTTGCATTCGACAGACATTTTTTAGTTACGCCGTTCAGGAGCTGTATAACAAACCTGCCATTGTTGAATTTTCAAACACAATTCATTTACCTCTTTATCCACCCACGCCACTGGTGGAATCGGTTCGGATAACCGGAAGGGTGGATATCTGCATTATTACAACCCCTTAGATCCATTGGTCCATGAGTGAGCTGCGCAATATGCTAGGAACCTGCCAGGATGGGACGTACGTAAGCGTGTTGACCAAGGGTGATTTATGATTTATGGAATTGTTTGAACGTCCACTATCGCCATTAAGTTTTTACCAGTGTTAATTGTGGGAACTTGAACCATTGTTTAAATAAGGGGGATAGTTAGTCAATGCCTGTGGAATTGATATTGGAGCCAAACGCGACTGCCATCTAGCGTAATTATTTGCTAGCATGAATATGTGACGTCATTTTAGTGCTGTACTGATTTGCCTGCCCACTATAAGAAATGTGGACATTGAGAGGAACTACAAAAATATTGTAGAAGTTTACTACACGTAAACAAAACACTTCCTAAAGTTTCCTTCTTTGCAATTTCAACACATCTTCATATATGTTTATACCATTTATTTTAAAGCAGAGTTGGACTTGCCTAATGATCATGAAGAAATTTTGAGAGCTATTTTGTTTGAACTTTTTATTGGGTATTTTTCAGTCGAGCAAATTGTCTCTGTTAATTATTGAAAGTACAGTATATTTCAGGATTGAGTGACTACTTTTGTACTTTTCTTTTTCCAAAAGAACCTTAACACGGATAAATTACACACAAACCTAACCTGAGCAAGCTAACCTGGTCATCAGTCAGCGATGTCTTGTACTGTCTCTGGGATATATTGTAAAATATTACTAGTTTACACAGGGGCACAGGGTACTGCGATGTAGCTAAGTACATCTTTGAAGAAATCGCGCTGGTCATATAAGGGATTGGAATTCACAGATTCGCATAACTAAACTGGTAGCCGCGAGCAATAACGCAAGCAAAGTAGCTTTGTAAATATGCTTCTGGGAGAGTTTGCTGCAAATGTATCATCACTCAGGCACGGATCCAAAGAAGAGTCACTCATGAGAGATTTCAAGAGATTTTTTAATATTGGTATCTTGAAAAAAAATTATTATAATTAAGTAAGACCACTGTAGTCGATGCCTTAAAAAAATAATTGAGTAACAAATTTAATATTTCCTATCTCATACGGAGGAGGTTCGTTTTATATAAAAATGACTCATGAATAATAATATGAAGAATTTTCTCTGAAATATATCACCGAAATATATAATCTGAGAACGCTGTTTAAAATGGCATGAAAGGTGTTATCGAATACGAAGTCTAAAATCAAGATTATTACATATATGCTTAGGTTATCTTTAAATGTGGTTCTCAGGCGAACCTGTTAGCTTGATTTGATATTCTGGCACCATACCTATTTTTGAGGTTAGAAAGGGGTGAAGCTGAGGGCTGTTTAGAAATATCAATTTGAAATTAATTAAAGGCGATTACTTTGCAATAATGTTCAGTTGTAACCAGCTAGCTTTAAAATGATTTAAATTAATTTCCACCTAATAACTAAACTAAAAAGTCAGAAGTGACATTTACATATTTCTGCCACCATTTACCGCTGTCCAAATTGCTTTTAATTATCAGTTATATTTGAATCACTTTACAAAATCCAAATTACTATGACACAACAGAATAAATACTAACAGATCAACTGAATCCACATTTCAAACTAACAACTAGATCACCACACCCCAAATATACCTACCTACTTTACGGTGCGACCCTAATTATAGCGGATACGGTCCATGAAACATCAGAAGAAATAATTTCTTGAATTGAACCATATTTCTAATTTTAATTACCTACCTACTCTATTTACAATTTATCACATGATCCGCCATCTACTTTACGGAAATTCAAAACGTGACTGCCAAATTACGTATTCTGCCATTCAAGTTGCGACATGACTTGGATGCGAACACCACTGATGCCATCTACATGTCGCCTCCATTTGAATCCAATATTAATCCCATAAGGTTGACCAACTATTCTCCTTATATTTAAACAATGCTTGAACCTAAATATTTGGCTATTCACAGAGAGACTTTTTTGTACATTATAAGTACGACAGACTATACCGGGTGACCACGAGGTGAGGAACGCCCCCCAATTTTTCTATAGTTTCGAAGATATCAAAATTGGTATGTTGCTATAGTATTTGAATACACATATTTTGACGCCACTACTGATAAATTACTATTTCCGGTTTTTCCGCGAATGACATCATCTTTCAATTTTCAAATGGGACACTCTGTATATTATTAGATGATCGGTTAGGGATGATCATGGGGAATCCAACGATAGCAGGTTTAACACCAAAGATATATATTTCGGAAAATAAGTAACATTTGGATACAATATTTCATGGAGATCATTGATGGAACTTGCTGAACAATGTGAAGGTGAGAAAAATTTAATCATTCCTGAAATTCTATAACAAACAGAGCTGGGAAGTACTCAGTACAAATACCCGAATACTTTACTCTTGAGTACATTTCTAGTACTCTGTACCCGTTACCCAGTACATTTTATATAAAGTACTCGGTACTCGTACCCGTACATATCGGGTAAAAGTATCCGATACCCGCGCTTCTGATGAGAGTACATTTTTACGAGTACTTTTTTATGCAACGTCTGGCCTATCTGTCCAGTCCAGCATGCCTCACCTAGCAACCTCAAAACTCCAAAGGCTTTATAAATCATCAAAAATAGTTATTATGAAGCCAATCCTGGCAAACAGAATCAACCAGTTATGCCATTACTGAATAATTATTTTTTCTGCAACCGTCAAAAAATGACAAGTTTCGCGCCTTGACAACAATATGCGAAGTGACACTTTTTTTATTTTTTCATCGTCACCATGACAACGTGCGCGAAGTAATGTGCGAAATACCTATTTCTCACACTGCATGTAAACTATATGGGATTTTCATTTTCTAACCTATAAATACTCCTCAATCAAGCAAAAACTCAAGAAATCATTTATTTCTAACTTTACGGTCCTCAATCAAGCGAAAATCCAAAAAATCATTTATTTCTGAATGTTCAACAATAATTAAATAAGGCTATTTTTCTTTTGACATTTGCAGAAAAAAATTTGTTTGCATCTCGTGCGCGAAATACTTTGGTGGAGGCGCAGCCAAGTTAAAAAAAATAGTCGAGATACTCGAGCATTTCGCGCACTAGATACAAAAATAACTATTGTTTTTATTATTATTTTCGTTAATTTTATCCTTTATGGACTGAAAACTACAAAATAGGTAAGTCCCTTTGTTTTTTAATAAAACCTTGGCAAAACCTTTGAAAACTGCCACTTATAGCTTTGACATTTCATCGAATTAATTCAAGAGCAAATTTCGTGCAGAAACGTAACATTTTTGCTACAAAGCACTTTTTTGGCGTAATTTCGTGTGTTTGTTGGATGAGGCTCATACAAAAAAGTCCTACTTTACGAACTTGTATCATAAATAACTATTTCCATTTGTTGCGTACTTTTTTAATGTCACGTTATAAGATTAATTATTATTACGCGGTACTAAATATATAGTCATCAACGAGACGCACTGAATACAGATGCAGTATGTCAAAGGACTCAAAAGGACATATTTTTCGTGAACGCAGTTGCGTGTGAACGGGGTGGTCCGAAAGGTCCTTATCTCTTCCATCTTCACCGCAGGCCACCACTTCGGTTATGCAATTTGGGGTATTGAGCCCACTCCGTTGTTCTGTGAGAAACAGTTACTGTTGCGTCGATAATTAAGCTTCAGCTCCCGTTATCAGATTTGGGACTTTACCGAATTTTTTCGGTTGGGTATTTGACTTTATTCTTCAGAAAAAGGGTTTGAAGAATTGATCAATTTGTTACGACCCTATTAGGATACAGGTAGGTAGTTTGAGTTGTGAAATTCGTTGATATGATAATTATAAAATGGCAGGTGATATCGAGAGACTGGTATAACCAAGAAAAATGATTTATTAGTCGATAATTTAACTCGTATATAAAATCAGCCATAAGAATAGAAACGTAACTGCCAGTTAATAAACTTTCATTCATCTTCATTATTCAATTAATGTAATTAAGGTTCTATGTACTTTTGTCAGATAATTCATTTATTCGATTCTTTAAATTATCTCACTAAATACCAGTCGAGGTTTTATTTCAATCGGATAAACTTTAATTTTGTTCCACTCAAACTTGGTAGCTGGTAATATGACTCGAGCAAATAACATTAGATAAAATCACTCCACCTTCGGTGTGATTTCATCATGTTATTTTCTCTCGTCAATTACCAAAGCAACCAAGTTTTCGTTCGAAATAAACGCTTATCCGATAAAATAAATAATTCTTGTAGAATAACTATTGATAATTTAACTCGTGTATAAAATCAGCCATAAGAAACGTCAGTTTTGGCAGTTTGATATCGGATGAATAAAAACGTAACTGCAAGTTAATAAACTTTCATGCATCTTCATTATTCAATTAATGTTCTATGTACTTTTGTTAGATAATTCATTTATTCGATTCTTTAAATTATCTCACTAAATACCAGTCGAGGTTTTATTTCAATCAGATAAACTTTAATTTTGTTCCACTGAAAATAAATAATTCTTGTAGAATTACTATTGATAATTCAACTTATGTATAAAATCGTCCATAAGAAACGTCAGTTTTGGCAATTTAATATATAATAAATAGGAACATAACTTGCAAGTGGATAAACTTTTATTCGCCTTCATTATTCATTTAATTTAATAAATTATGTTTCATGTAATTTTGCTTGATAATTCATTCATTGAAATTATTAAAGGTAATACCACGAGTCCTTCAAATTTTATCGAATCATTTTTATTTTCCACGAAAACTTTTTTATTTGGCAAAAGCATGAAAACAAACCGATTGATAAACTCACGAGTCCGTAAGACGACTCCGTAGGACGAGTGATTTTATCTAGTTCAGTTTGTTTGAATGCTTTCGCTTAAATAAAATTAAAAAAGTTTGAGTGTTTGGAAAATGAAAATTTATCTCAATAAATTTGAAGAACGAGTTGTATTTGGAGAGATTATTTATTGAACAAGTCAAAGGAAGACCAAATTAATTCATTAGTATTTCATTAACATGAGGAGAAAAGAAGGAAATTTAATTATTAGAAAATGTACATATCTAGAAATCATGATAGCAAATCTTATTAATGGTTTCTGACGATACCAAGAGATGGCGCCACACCTCTCCATTGTACAAGGTTAATAATTGAAATTTTTTTCTTATGAATTGAAAATCGCGCCAGAAGGAACATAAAATTATTCGTTATGTCGTTGTATGAAGATCTTCATACAACGGTTTCGTCTCAAACCACAAAAAACAAATTGAATTTAACAAAAATTAATCGTGCGCCATCTTCATTTGAGTTTAGGAATATCGGTCTACAAGCGGCTACAATTTTGTCCACGACGTAAGTCGTCGTTTGCGATATCTGCTATAAACTTGGTTATGTTCATGAGCTATTTACGTGTATGAAATTTGAGTGTTTGTTGAAATGTGTCAATTATGTCATTATTATGCTGAAAAAGTGAAAAATGAATGACCAATAATAATAAGGTAATTTTTCATTAATGATAGTTTTTATTTTAACCTTGTATTAAGCCAGTTCAATAGAATCGACGCGGTAAACCTTATAGTTTTGACAGTTCAAAGGTAAACAACGTTTTATCAAGGACCAGGCAGTTTTATCATTATAAAACCGAATGACTGGCCAGAATAACACGCTGCTATTGGTTTAAATACCAAAAACGTCACATATTGACATGTGAAAAAATTTATCTCAGGAAATACCACTGGAGGTTTTGTTTTCATCGGATAAACTTCAATTTTGTTTCAGTCAAACTTGGTAGCTTATAATATCATGCGAGCAAATAACATGAGATGAAATCACTCCCCTTGTGGTATTACCCTCGATAAATCAACTCCTGTAGAAAGACGCTCATTCAAAGATAACGTCTGAGACAGTTTGACACTGATAAAAAAGGAGCATCGTTTTTTATCGCGATAAAAATGCCTGTTCCTCAAAACCAGAATTCATCTCTTCATCACTTCCATTTCTGTCTGGTCAGCTATGACCGTTCCGTATTGTTGAAACAATATGAGTCATTTTTGGAAACATTACAACAATCGTGTCTTAATGAATGCTCATTCAAATAATCTTTTCAATGAAGGTGATTATTATTGTGGTGCATTTATATATCTATACTCGTTGATTTAGCTTGCCAAAAAACGCGAACTTTTCTTTTATTGGATAATTTTTTTTTTCAATTTAAAATTTCTCGACCTACAGTCTCGCAAATTTTTTCGTGCCAGTTTTTTTCGTAAAATTACTGATTGGCAAAATCAAAAAACGAAATTTATCATGTTATTTCCTTTCGTCAGATACCAAAGCAACCAAGTTTTCGTTCAAAATAAAAGTTTATCCGATAAAATAAAAACTTCTTCTGGTGTTACCCTTGACAAAAAATAAAAAAATCAACGATGGCGACAAGAAGAAGAAAGTGTAGTGTATAGTACTAGGAACGTATACGAAATCAAAGTTATGTTTTATTGAATAATACTACGTCATATTTTTATAAGCTTTTATTTTACTTGACATGTATGGTCATGTTGGTATGTGTGGGACGAATCTTTCTAACGAATTTCGACCCAGTTCTAGTCGTCCGATCAACTTGAAATTTGGTAGGTGTTCGTAATTCCGGTAAAATGTATTATGGAATTTGTTGGAGAAGAAAACAAAATGGAGGCTCCAAGATGGACGACAAGGTTTGTGATTATAGTCCGATTCTATTCAAAATTGGTATTTTTTGGAGGTTCTCGGGGTCGTAGATTATCAATTTTTTCTCAAAGTTTATTATTTCAGAATGGCGGCTCGCAAATATGGCAGAATAGTTTTGTAATTATGGTCGGACTCATCGTACTTCCAACATTCAGCATCATTAGAAGCTGTTATCGCGTTGTTAGTAAAAAACTACCAATATCGAAGATGAAGAAACTAGCCACTAGTACTAGCGAAACTTTAAGAAAAAATCCAACTTACGATGGCTTCAAAACCCCGTGAATAGTATATTTCCTCATCTTTGACATACACAAACACCAGCACAAAAATAGGTGAATATTTCAGACCAACCAACTCATGAAATCGTCCTGAAATGAAAGGGGTTAATAACCCAATCGCACACTTTCGAAAAATCGATAAACAGTAATCGTAGAAATGGATATATTAAGAGTACCCGTATGAAGAATAAAAATAATCGCTCGATAACAGTTAGAAACTGAATATTTATAATATATAATTCTGTGAGGTAAAAACAATGACACGAATATAGTACTGATACATTGATATGAGCTAGGTCATGAAAATTTCATTGAAATAGTTTCACTTTGATCTTCTAGCGTTATGACATGAAAGAATCGAAAACACCGAAATAGGTCACCAAAAGATGATGAAAATACTTTTAGTTTTCTACTTATAAAATGAAAACTAATGAGGTGGACAAAATCAAAGACTTCCTATCTAATTCATTCTTAATGAAAATGTGAATTTTCACTTTCAGATTTTTTCTTTTCAGTTAGAGTCTTTTCACAATATTTATCAGATGTAGCTCAATGTCCAGTGTGGGGAAGTAGTTGTTTTCTGTTAGATATTACAAAAAATTGACATTTTTCATTTATGAATTTTCATGGAGAATGTTCCCCTTTTCAGTTTTTGCAATTCATGGACTACAAAATTAATGGCATTTATAATAATTTAGCACAGACTCAGGCGACAGTTCAAGTTCCATTTACTAGAGGCTCGACGACAGCAATCTGTCACATTCTTTTTTTATAAAATTTTGAATAATATAATAGATCCTCCAGGGTAACTGTCTAATTTCTGTTTGTCTAATTTCCACTACGACTTTATTTGTTACGATCTATAACGTAGTATCACACAAGTTCTTCAATATAATAATATATAAAATACAGTCATTATGTCTACTAGATCAAGACATTATCTGAAATATCAAAACATTATCCAACTTCCATAACATATGAAAACATTATTGAATATTAATCCAGGATCTTAACATAGTTATCAAAATTCACTAATTCAAAAGAGGAGAGCTTCATATTTGTAATTGGCTCTTGATGGTTTTGAAATTCAAATTTTGAATAATATGTTTTGGGAGTCAACATGAATTTCCCAAAATAAATAGGATATCAATCGAACAAGTTAGAGAATTATTTTCATTTGGTATTTTTCAAAAACCAAATGCACATACAGCTGATATAGTACTTACACCTAATTATTTTAATGTGAATACTCCATGTGTCTATAGACTTATACTTGAGTTGAATCATCTGTACAACCATTGTAACTGTGGATGACAATTTAGACCTTGGGGTATGTTGTTATTCTATTTGACATTCGATGAAACTTTTGCTGTTTGTTTTCGTAATGAGGTTCTTACCTGAAACCTAATTTTTGATATCCAAAAATATTACCGTTTTGTAACAAATGTACTTTCCAATATTGGATATATTGTTTAAAACGATTCACAAAATGACCATATGTACATTCTCAAATTACTTTCCGTTTTCCCTAAGACATTCGCAGTAATTCACACCTGTAACAAACTGGTTAATATGGAGATATCATGCAGGTATCCATGTTATGTAGAGACAAAGATAATCATTAGGTATTAGATGATGGTACTTGAGAATAGACACCAGCCAGACTCATTTCTGGGTCTCTGGGTTAGCCACATTTGCCGCTGCATTCCTTCTCGTCTACTTATCTACGTCTAGACTGACTCCTCTCGTAGTTTATTGCTCGCAAGTACTCTTAAAGTACGAGCGAAGTACGTACATGACTTGGCTATTGATGCTGGTGTTTGATAGTGTGAAAATATTAGCGAGAATGCTGGTATTCAATGGTGAACAAGATTGTGAAAAAAATTCTTATCCTCCAACTTGTTGTTGTTGGACGTTTGAACGACTGTTGGTACATAATAATGGCTCGGTGAATTGGAAAATAATAATAATAATAATAATACCACCCGTAATGAATCCAGACGAGAAAAAAACATATTCGATAACTTAAACGACTACGTAGGGAAAATTTCGATTTTTGTAAGGCGACTTTGAGAAAAACGTGTTTTTAATCGAAGATCACGTTTTATGTTGAGGCAGTGTTACAGACCTGAAATTTGATAAAGACTTCTCGAATTGTTCGAGATCGTTCGATGAATTAGATGGAAAAATCTAGAAGCACTAACTTTCGTTCTGGATCAATCGTCGAACATTCTTATTGTGTTCTATTGATTTCTTAAGTTTTCTAGAACTTTCTTTGTATATAAAAGCAATGCATTTGTGAGATGAAGTAAGTTAGTTAGGAAGTTACTTTGAGTTACCTTGGATACAAGTATTTTGATATCAGATTTGACAGTGACTTGAATTACAGTGTTGTCAAGTGAAGTTTGATTAATAAAGGCGAGTTCATACCAGTGTACACTTATTTTTGAACCCGAAGACGCAACAATTTACTGATGATATAAAAAACTCCATACATTTTGTGTTTTGTTGTGGATTATAATACATCAAACAACAGGTATGTGAGGTTTGAGGTTGACCAAATCAGTGCACTCTAAATTCAGATAATTTAATTACACAAAGACTAAAAATGTGAGGAATTTATGGATTACAATTTGAATATTTAAAAACCCATCTGCACCCACCAAAAGAAATGATTATATTACTGATGAGCTTCTCTTCTAGAAAAATAATGAACAATGTTATTTATTCGATTAATTCTTAGATTGCTTTTGAAGAGAAACGAAAAAAAAAACAAATGTTAACGACACCAGGGAAATAGGTATTATAGACCGTCAGCTAGTGACAGATTTAGGTGCACCATTTTCGCATACAAGCCTCGAATAGGGTTGAAAAGTATATCGATTTGGAGTAAAATGAAGATATTTTTACGAGTGGCTCCTGGGGATAACATACCGAGAATTCGATTTTTCAGAACAGTGCTTATTTGTTCCCCTCGTGTTTCTATTTACGGTACGAAACTACAGAGGGTGATTCGTTAAGTCGCCTTGAGGAAAAAAGTTCCTATGAACATATGTCCGGAGTTGCTTCGTTTCTGAGATACAAAGGCGTTTGAAAAAAAAAATCAATGCCCTGTATCTCAGAAAAGAAGCAACTCCGAACATATGTTCATAAAAACTTTTTTTCTCAAAACGACTTAACGAATCACCCTTTGTAGTTTCGTACCGTAAATAGAAACACGAGGGAAACAAATAAGCACTGTTCTGAAAAATCGAATTCTCGGTATGTTATCCCCAGGAGCCACTCGTAAAAATATCTTCATTTTACTCCAAATCGATATACTTTTCAAACCTATTCGAGGCTTGTATGCGAAAATGGGGCACCTAAATCTGTCACTAGCTGACGGTCTATTATCATGATCAAATTTTATTGTATCTTGATAGACCAAGCTATAGAAGTCTTTTCAACCACAAAATAAAAGACTCAAATGCCCTATGCTGATTTTTATAGGATAGTTAATGAAAACCCCGGTTTTCGCCCCAGCAAAATCGCTTTGTGGAATTTTTTAAATAAGAAATAGTGACAAAATTACAACTTTTTTGGTTTTTTGCAAATATTTCCAAAACTTTTGAAGGAATCGTTTCAAAGTCAATAGAACTTTTGTAGAGATTTATTTAACCTACAAAATAGTTTTTTGTATGACCGGATCGGTGTATTTTCCTGCCAAACCAGGATGCCCACTGCAATTTTCCTATACAATACAGGAATATATTTGGGTATAGGCTTTTGCCTATACATGGATTGATAATTGGACCTACCCTATACTGATGAGGGCAAGAACCCAGAAATCGATCTATAGGTGGTCCAAATGTTTCAATTAACATTTTCCATGCAACTAGCAATTGCGGAGATAGCCTTGTAGGAACTCTGCACAGAAATTCATTGGATATAATTCAACGTTCGTCGTGGTATCAGCCAGGAAAGCAGTTGCAAATATATTCCTATATTGTATAGGAAAATTGTAGTGAGCATCCTGGTATGGTAGGACATCTAGTTTCTAACTTGATAAGAAGCTCATTGTTAAATAATAGATTCATTTCTGTTATGATAAATAACTGATTCATATCATCATGGTCATCAACGGAACAGTGTTGGTTCTAGAGTTGACCCCTGTGGAAAACCAGCATTTATAGGACGAAACTTCATCAACAACAATGTGGGAAGATCTGATTGAGAGAATGCTGTGATATTATAGGTCTATAGTTGCTAGGTAGCGTTTTTTCCGTTATTTTTTGGGACTGGTTGTACTCGTCCAATTCTCTAGTTGGACGGAAATACCTACAAATTATAAGAGAGGTCAAATAATGTGCCGAAAAGTGGTGTTAGTTTGGGAGCAAATTTCTTGAGAACGATCGGCAGTATTTCTTTAGATTCCCTGCATGGCTTTGTTGGTTTAAAACTCTGCAAAATTCGTCTGATAGTTCATTGGCGAGAGGTACTCTAAGACATACAGGGTGTCCCAGAATAAAGGGGACAAACTCCGAGGGTAGAATCCTCACTTCATTTTAAGGCTGAAAGTTCCAATAAACATATACCCTAAAATGAGTATTAACCGAGTTGCAGGGTGTTGAAAGTGAAACAGAAAAATAGATTTTCCAAAATAACTCCATAACGGCTCAACTTTTCTTACTGAAATTTGGTATGTCACTTGACAGCATTCAGTTTCATATTTCAAGGCAAATCATGTGTTTGTAACTCTGAACAGTACCCCTATTCGCCCCTCCCCAACTTTCACGCCACCGGATTAATATCGATTTCGTCTCCTTTTTCTTAATCCCCAATATTTCCTATACAAAAAAGGAATACGTTTCTATTCACAAATATCAACGGTTTTCGAAATATTTGAAAGGAATGTGAAGGTAACTATTTATAACATTATAACCAACATATTTCATACCTTGCAATGAGTATAAATTTAAATATTTCGAAGATTGTTAGCATTTGCGAGGGATTTAGTTCACAAAAATTTCCCGATATTCAAAACTTACATAGCCACTAACAAAATAATCACTAATCCGTATCCGTATCACATACGTATTCCTTTTTTGTATAGGAAATATTGGGGATTAAGAAAAAGAAGACGAAATCGATATTTATCCAGTGGCATGAAAGTTGGGGAGGGGCGAATAAGGGTACACCCCTGCCGTACGCCCCTGTTTAGAGTTACAAACACATGATTTGCCTTGAAATATGAAACTGAATGCTGTCAAGTGACATGCCAAATTTCATTGAGAAAAGTTAAGCCGTTATGGAGTTATTCTAGAAAATATATTTTTTCTCGGTTAATACTCATTTTGGGGTGTATGTTTATTGGAACTTTCAGCCTTAAAATGAAGTGAGGATTCTACCCTCGGAGTTTGTCCCCTTTATTCTGGGACACCCTGTATAACTGTGAAGGGCAGTGATGTTTGTTTCAAGGTTATTTTCCCAAATAATCCAGAGTAGAATTTACAGCAAATATTTTCGCAAAAATAACGGCTTGTTCTTGGGGGTTCGACAGGTTTTTCGAGTCGGAAGAGATATTTCTTCTCATAATTTTGGCAAGAGACCATAAGGACCGAGAGCAATTAGGGCACTCATCGAGTTTGATTATGTTATGGCGCTGTGAGCACGGGTCCCTTAGCTACTTGCACAAATTTCCAGCTTCAACGTTTATTCATTCCATAGAAAAACTAAAAATAAAGAGAGTTCTCAAACCTGCAATAAAAGTTGGCAACACGTTCAACAGTGGCGACCTACCTCGCAACTGGCCGAACTGAGTTGATACGGTTGGTAAAACAGATTTCTCCTCCAGAGCCGGCCTTAGTAAGCGCGAGGCCTGGGGCCAACTTGAGCGAGGCCCTTATATATTTTATTTATTAATTGATATTTTTATCCTTTGAAGAAATTCCTATTGAATGTTCTTATTTATTCACCTTCCCCTTACTACCTATCGTATGTGCCTACTAAATATATGTTCAAAATATAAAACACATAATTTAAATCAATAATTTATTTAGCAGGAAAAACACTTTTGAATGTTTTGACAATATAATAATTAATACTAGATAAACTGATATGAGAAATGTAACAACATCTAAAAAAAAACAATTATATAATATATTACGTAATTTCATTTTATATTTCCTCTGGTGAATTTTCTGAATTTATCGCGGTCTCGGCCCATAATAACAATAATGAATCTGTCTGCGACTACAGAAACACGTTCACGTTAATGTCTTCAATATATGTACAAAAAATATTCAGTTATTATTAAATACGAAACTATGATGTTGAACGCTTGAACCCAACTAATGACATGTCGTTCTAACACTTGATCATCCTAAGTGTAGATAGGCGGGAGAGTGGTAAAGTACAGTTTCGTTCTTAGGAGCTTGTTTTTTTTTTAATTGTAATCAGTGATTTTATTAACGAAACCTTCGGTAGCGCGAGGCCTCTACAGGCGCGAGGCCCGGGACCGGAGCCCCGTTTGGCCACCCTTAAGGCCGGCTTTGTTTTCCTCAATTATACCGATTGAGACCAGGCGGGTTTTTTAATTGTGTCCATTCATATAGCTGATAAGGTGTATTATTTTATAATTTATAAATTTGCCACTCCTGTATTTCATATGAATGGTTGTATCACATGAAATACAGGAATGGCAAATGGATCACTTATAAAATATATACAGTAATCGATTCGTGGAATCTGTTAGTTAGTTAGTTAGGTTAAAACAGAAGAGTTTCAAAATAAGTTTTTATTTTATTTATTAGGACAAAGAAGAATGAGTAGGTATAACGTGGTATAACAAATACTCCAGTTGAATAATCTGTAAACTATGTGGGTACTTGGGTTACCATAGACAAGAGTTATATGTACTTACTTCCTCAAATGGTGGTAGGAAATGGAAACTGATAAATGGAGGTAAGTATCGGTTTGTGACAAATTTTCTGCAACTGACGGCTGGAGATATGTAACAGTTTAAAGCAGATTATATTTTACCTTGTTGAAGAAAATTTCCAGGAATTTCAGCATCATCATCATCATCAAAAATTCCATTTTTGTCGGTGGGTTTATATTTCAAGTTCATAATTTGTACTATTAATTTGTCGATGATAATAACATTAAAAGAATAATTCTGAAATTACTGAGTGGTTTGTTATAATGAAAAATATATATACCTATAAACAATAAACTTATGTTTTCTGACAAATGTTGGAATGGAAAAGTATCATGTCTGTCGTTTTCGGGCAGCGCCTCCATGCCCAACTCGCTATTGTTTCAGTCTTTTCATTTATAATTTTTCTATGGTTTATTCTGCTCTGGTCTCAAGGTCATGAATAGGGTTCCATCTGTGGTATTCTGCTTGATTAAAAGCGATAGTTCTGGAGCAGTTTCTGCAAAGCCAGAACTCATCAGATGATGTCATTCTGGGCGCGTTTGGTTATATATTTGAATCTCCAGCATAGAAATACGATCTTTCTCATGGAAATGTTGCAAAAAACACGCGAAGACCATCCCAATTGGCTGAATTGTTAGGTCATCTCAGATGGAGCAACTTTGTGCTGTAAAAAATAGCAATGAATTGTGATGAGATTGTGGCCAGAGTTCCCATGTGGAGCACATCATTCTGTACTCGATGGAACAGGATCAGGATTAGTGGTAAGGAAGAGATCGAGTGTATTGGTATACTGATGGCTTTTGACATGAAGAATGCTGATCTGAACTATACTGCAAAGAGAAATTATTGAAAAATTATAAAATCAATTTGATTGGACGAATACCGGACCAGAAGAAATAAAGTGATAATGTCTTACTTATTTTATGGAAATTCATCTTCACATTCATTGATATAAACAGATGAACAATTTTTGTCAGTCAGGAACTTTGTTCCTACAAGTCACCATTTGATAGAACTGGAACCGGTCATGAATAATATAGAACATAATATTTTTATTCATAGAGTTATTCACGAATATGCTGATATAACTGATAGAACACGGCAAAATCGAGTTTAGTTATATAAAGTCGATAACTGACGAGGACGACGAGCATTTTAAAATTATATGCATATTTCTTCCATCAGGAAAATATTGAAACTCTGATGATCTGCATAGTTGCACCCGAGACTGTAATCTACATAAAATCAAAACCTTTAAATAAGAAATAAATCAGAACATGATAGGCACTTAACACGGCAGAAAAGTCGTTCCCGAGATGGTATCTTGTTCTTGTTGAATCAAATAGATGGGTAATTGCGTTGATAATAAATAAACGAAGTTGAATGTAAATTTGTTGAACTATTCCATGTAAACTTGTAATTACGTCAATTCAGCTCAAGCATTGAATTAGTAAGTTAGGTTTGCCGTAAAAGCCATATTTTAGATGGTTAATCATCTCTTTCCTAAAAAGGACTAAAGACAGAAAAACCTACAATTTAATTTAATAACTATACAAGTTTTTTTCCTTGCAAGGCTCGTCAATTATTGAAACTGCGACATTTTTTAGTTTCCTCGATAATTTCTATATTCAGCTGTCAGGAAGACAGCTGTACAGGATAAAGGCATGACCACATGTACGCGGTGGCGGTGGATTTCAGACGTAACCAAATATGCCGTTGCATACTTCTCTTAACTCGGTCAGATAATTACGTGTTAGTGTTACCGCCACCGCTGTCGCCACCGATACCGTCACCGCGTATATGTAGTCCTGCCAGATACTGTCGAAGTTCGAAGTAATAATAATAATAATAAATGCATTCACTCACATAGTTATATAAGCTATACAATACGTTATGCTAGAAGTAGTATAAGAAAATAATAGTTAACACTCCACTAATTCGTCCTGTTGCATATCATGCGTCAGGCATTAATGAAGTGGGGAATGAGTAACAATACTAAATACTAAGGGTAATGATATGTTGAGTAAATATACTCGGTAAGTAAACTACTTGTTCCGAGAGGAAAACAAAATATAAAAAAAACACATATTATATACTATACTAACTTAATAATCTATAATAAAACACAATAAAAATTTTGAAGTTGAAGCAAGTAACAATAGATTTATTTTTATTTATTTATTCAACATTGACGCTTGGAATATTTGAATTTGGATCAGTTTCATCTGGAGATTGGTTGCAAAATATCTATCTATTGAATACCTTATGAAATGTTTCTTTATTCAATTTATATTCTGGTGTCTATCAAACCATGGACGTATACCCTAGGGCAGGTCAACAAAAATTTTTTTAAACTTTTTTTAAATGTGTTATTTGACATGTTTTTGAGTTCATCGGGGATGCTGTTATAGAGTTGGGGTGCTAAGAACTCGTTTGATCTTTGACCTATAGATTTTGCCATGAAGGGAATTAAGTGCAATTTTTTTCTACGTGTGTCATATTCATGATTGCTTTTTTTAAATTTCTTACTTATGTGATAATTGATTATACATTTATAACTGAATTCTTGTCTTAGGTCAAACACTCCTGATTCAATGTATATCAATTCTGTTGAGTAGTCCCATTTTTTGTGTAACATTAGTTTTAAGAATCTTCTTTGAAGAATTTCTAAAGGTGTTATGTGTTTTCTGAGTGCTGCACCCCAAGCCAAGATGCTGTACTTCAAGTGACTCTCTACAAGTGCAAAATACACAATTTTTAGTTCTTTCTGAGGTAATGTGTGACAAAGATGTCTGAATTTATATAGAATAAATTATAATTTTTTTATTACAAATTGAATATGGACATCCCACCTCAAATGGTCATCAATGAGAACACCCATGTACGAACTTCTGGAGAGAGAGGACGTGGTTCACGTACGTTATCATTCATGACGATTTAAAATGAAGTTTATAGCCGAACCCAACGAAAACTCCAACAAATTCAATTTTGGAAATGAATAGCAAGTCCACGATCATGACCTTAAAGTTCTACGATACCTGTATAACAAGCAAGTACAAAAATCACATTCAATCAGTGTAGTGAATGTTTGGGGAACCATCTCAAACTATTAGTCACCATCAGGCACTGGCCACTTTCATTTGATGATTACCACAGATTTTATACTTCCTCAGCCCTTTTTCTCGATTCGACCACTTTTCAGAGTTTTCCGAGCAAAAAAGCGGTCGAATCGAGGAAAATGGCAGAGGAAAAGTTGTCGGACCCGTTAAGGACAGGCGCCTCACGAAGTATAGAATATATGGTATTGCTCCAATTTCGGAACGGCCTATACATAATACTATACTATGTATAATACCCTGACAAGATGTACATACCAATGACTCCAGACTCTACCCAGAATTGCACACCGCTGCCTTCGTTGAAGTGAACTGTCATCATGTCATCGACCCGGTTGATGTTGATAAACACATGTTCACAGTACTTGTGGATGATAATGAAATGTTTTGATTCGTGTTGTGTCTTGTGTGTGGCAGTGTAGCCCTGTCAGCTACTAGTACTGCCTTTAGCTACCAATGTTCCAGTTGGGATACTCGGTGACCAATGAGGCTTGTTTGTTTTCATTTTACTGTGATAATTACGTTCCTATTCCATCAGCTTGCAACCCATAATACGGGTGAGAGACTCTCTAGGTAAGCGTAACGGAAAGTGGGGGAATGGTGCGCGGCGGGTAATCGGGCGCACTGACGTAATTCATGTTTCTGAGACTATTCAGCAACCCCTTCCTACTATAATACCTTGACCGCTGACCGTAGAGTACACACTGCCAGTTGTTCAGTATTCGACTGCATGTCAATGGAGGTACACATTCTTATCCAAATTCAGTTGAAATTTTATAAAATTTGCCGAGTGAAAAATAAGGCAGTGAGTATACATTTTTTATTTGATAATATTAATCAGATAGTCACCTGAAACCTTATAGTTTTCCGTTTAATTTTGTGTATTATTTCTATCATTTCATTAAATGGAGTTTGTTCTGGAAAGTTGTTTATTATTCAACTGCCAAAGGGGAAATGGTGCGCACTAATGCGTACGATTACCCCACATACAATTATATGTAAAATTATAATTATTTGTTTTTTCTTTATAGATGCCGCGGAATTATAAACGGAAAACATGAAATTGTGCCATACAGCCCTGAAGACCTAAAAAATGCATTACGGAGTATAAAAAACGATGGAAAAAAAATTAGAGGGGCAGGACGAGAATACAATATACCTGAATCTACCTTAAGAAAGCGAATAAAAAATAATTCCGAAAGTCCACCCAGTCCCGTTTGGGTCGTAAGCCATTTTTTTCAAAGGAAATAGAAGCCGAATTAGAGGAATACGTTCTTCTATACGCCGAGCAACACAATCTATCGCATAATTTCAATAAGGAGACGAATTTGGTCGGAAAAGACTGGCTTTATGGCTTTTTAAAGCGAAATCCTGAAATAAAATTAAGACAACCTGAAGGAATAAGTTTGAATAGACTTGCTTCGTTCAATAAAGATGAAATTGACAGAATCCGTCAACAAGAAAACCTCGAGAGAAACAGCACTCCGAAATTTTGACCAGCACACCAATCCTGGAGAAATTGGAAGCAGCTGAAGAAAAGCGTAAATTGAGAGAAGAAAATATAAAGAAGAGAGAAAATGAAAAATCAGCTAAGTCTACAGTCCGCAGATGTTTTGCTAACAAGTCACCTGAGAGAAAGAAAATCAAAGGGAAACAGAAATTGAAAAGAGAACCTACACCTGATTCGTCTGAGTCTGAGGATATAGTTTCAGATATCTGCGATGATGATGAATTGGATGATGCTGATTTCACCTTTTCACCAGAACCTATAGAAACACCTGACGAATTGTGTGGTATTTGTGGAGAATTTAGAAAAAGTGGAGAGTTGTGGTATCGGTGTGTTACGTGCTTAGCATGGAACCATGCCGAATGCACAGGCGTCGATACTCCCAAGAACTATAGATGCGATTTTTGTTCATTGTAACAATATTTTTTTTATAATCACTCATTACTCTTGATTAAATGGAATATTGTTTCAGTTATAAATACTGAATAATAACTGCGCACCATTTTCCCAATCAACGCGCACCATTACCCCAATCAACGCGCACCATTACCCGGTGGTATGGGGAATGATGCGCAAATGCATGTTTGCACTTTATTCAAAATTGTTCTTTCATTTTTTTTTTTTTTAAATCAATTGGTTACTTACTTTTAGGGCAATAGTTATGGCTTGGGATAGTGTCAACAAATTGCTATTAACTATAAAATGCTCACGACAATAAACATTCTTGCTTAAGTGCGCACCATTCCCCCACTTTCCCTTAATCTTAATTAGATTCGACATTCAGTGTCTTTTCTTCACCGGTAATTGCCTTTTCTGGTCTGGAAGAATGGCGGACAGAGGTTCCCAAAATATCGACCCACATTTCACAAAATTTGTAAACTCTCAAAAAAAATTCTCACCTGCCATTCGTTTTAACATGACTTTATACACCCTTTCTTCACGGGAGTGCAAGAGGTTAGATTACACCCTGTATACCTACAGATCGCGTAAACTCGCCTAGATATAAAACCCTTCAGAAAATATATTCGAGAACGGAGAAACACGATACTTTTGACATCTCGATGATGTAGTTATAATAGTGTTATGGGTGTTCCTTAAAGACATGCTAATATTTGAGGGGGTGATTCTTTGACTTATTTTAAGGAAAAAACTTTCTATAAACGTATGTCCTAAGAGTCCTAACTTTTCAGATACAGGGTGATAAAGTTTTGAAAAAAAATCAGTTTTTTAATAATAACTGAGATAATATTGTAGACGTTTTTATAAAATTTGGTACATGTCTTCTATGCATCAAGGTGCATCTTTAAATGCACAAACATTTTCATTTTCTCAACCAGTGGCGTCCGTACGGGTTTTGCATTAAATATTTTTGGAGAAAGAAATACTACGCCACTGCTTTCTCAAAAAAAAAATACTTTTGAGATCCTCATTTATTTTTGAGCAAATTTAATCTCTTGAGTTTTTTTTGTCCGCCGCATGGTTTTCGCTTAAAAAAATAAAAATCGTTTTACTACAGGATCAATTCCTCAAAAATCTGATGTGGTGTGGAAATGATTGTGCATCGACTTAAAGCAAATAAAGGGGTCAGATCTGTTCCAAAATTAATGAGAATCAAAAAAATATGGATTTCAGCTTGTACAAAAACGAATTTTATTTTATTTTATAAAAGTAAGTTTAAATGAACGGATCAAATTCATTAATTATTGACAATACTAACACTGCTTATAAAAATTGTTGGAAATGGCCACCTTCACTTAATAGGCATGCTTCCGCCCGTCTACGCATGGAATTACGCACACGTTGAAATATTCCCGGCGTATTTTGAATAGTTTCACACGAGGCAACTATTCGCTCTCTTAAATCTTCTAAAGTATTAACGGGAGTTTTATACACTAGAGTTTTAAGGTGCCCCCATAAAAAGAAATCTAAACTGTTGAGATCAGGGGATCTTGCTGGCCATTGCTGAGGTCCTCCGCGACCTATCCAACGATTATGATAAACTGTATTTAAATGGTTTCGGACAATTACACTGAAATGAGCAGGGGCTCCATCGTGCATGTACCATATTCGATTCCTTAACGCAATTGGTACATCTTCAAGCAACCCATTTAGTTCTTCTTCGAGAAGAAATATCTATAATAAAGAGGTAGCTAAATTACTATCGGACGATTTATTGTCAACAAAATGTTAGGTACCTACTGCGATATGAAGCAATTTCAATTTAATTATTTTAATCAAGAACCGAGCATCTGACAAGAATTAAACATTTTTTTGGATTCTCATTCATTTTGGAACAAATCTGATCCCTCAATTTGCTTTCAGTCGATGCACAAACATTTCCACACCGCATCAGATTTTTGAAGAATTGATCCTGAAATGAAACGATTTTTATTTTTTTAAGCGAAAACCATGCGGCGGACAAAGAAAACTCAGGAGATCAAATTTGCTCAAAAATAAATGAGGATCTCAAAAGTATTTTTTTTTTTGGAAAAAGCAGTGGCGTAGTATTTTTTTCTCCAAAAATATTCAATGCAAAACCCGTACGGACGCCACTGGTTGAGAAAATGAAAATGTTTGTGCATTAAAAAATGCACCTTGATGCATAGAAGACATGTACCAAATTTTATAAAAACGTCTCCAATATTATCTCAGTTATTATTAAAAAACTGATTTTTTTTCAAAACTTTATCACCCTGTATCTCAAAAGTTAGGACTTTTAGGACATACGTTTATAGAAAGTTTTTTCCTTGAAATAAGTCAAAGATTCACCCCCTCAAATATTAGTATGTCTTTAAGGAACACCCTGTATAAGCATACAATGCCATTATTCCCAGTACAACGTAGAACCAACCATACAAACACCCACCGTTGTTGACTACTAAATGACAAGGTGTACAAAGTGGCACGCGTCCCTTCTAAATCGAGGTAACATAAGCTCTTAACTTTCGAACGTTGTTGATAAATAATCCTTTCATGTTTATACATGTGTTGTCTAGGTACGACCCAGGTAAAAAACAATGCGAGATATAAGGGGTCCGATAAGTTTGAAGAGCAAGATGCACATATAAAAACACGGGTGTCCTCGCCAGTGATATTTGTGTTTTCATATCCAGGTGCAAGACAGATTAGTTTGCGCCTGGATGAGATAAAAAGTACTCAATCTACTTTCAATTGACCATATTCACCGTCGCCATATTGCCATGCGACAATACCGACTTACCCAGGATTCTCAACAAAGAATAACTACATTTATTTACGACTAATATATAATATAAGTATTATACTTGTGGTTTTTGAAGTATAATGTCATATATTGATCCCTTAGGGAATAATGGCGAGGGATTAATAGTCTTTATTCCCTCTTGTACTCCTATCACAAAATTTCTCGAATTAAATAATACCATGGAAACAATATAACCAAACTCAAAAGTGTCAGTGTCAAACGCGTAGTGTTTGTGTATTTGTATTAAAATGAATGAAAATGAAGAATCTTTCACTTGTACACCACCAGAAATTGTACAATTAGCTGCAGCAACAACATCTACCTTAATACCAGAAACATCGAAATCCATTTATGATAAAACGTACGCATCGTTCAACGAATGGCGTCTTCGAAACAAGGCAAACTAGTAGGGGGTTTATGCCAATCCTGGACCTCCCCCCACCACTGACCTTGAGAGTGACCTTGGAGAATAGCCTTCAGAGGTTCACTTGCCCAGTGAATGACCTTGAAAGTTGGTGATCTTGAGAGTTGGCGACCTTGACGATTTGTGACCTTGAGGGTTGGTGACCTTGAGGGTTGGTGACCTTGAGGGATGGTGACCTTGGTGGTTAATGACCTTGGTGGTTAGTGACCTTGAGGGTTGGTGACCTTGAGAGTTTCGATGACCCTGGGGAATGGTAACCTTGACATGTAACTAAAGGAAGCCATGAATACAAATGTCCTTGAGGGCAAGTGAACTTATCCCCTCTCTTCCACCTCAACCACTAATATAAAAAGAAACACGAGTTTCAGACCTCATGTTCCTTCTGAATAGCCGATAATCGAGCAAAATGTATACTTGCAATTGTGGAAAAAGTTTTACTCGCAGTGATAATCTACATCGCCATCAAGTGCAATCCTGTACAGCGGTGACAGGTGAGCCACCTAGTAAACGGTCTAAATTGAGCCCCATATCGCAAAACGATATGCAGTTCTGTGATTGTTGTAATAAACCAGTTCCAATGGGTCAGATGGTTTCACATCGAAGAACACTCGAACACAGATCCAATTCTTGCATTCAATTGGGTGAAGACGTGCAAATTATCAAAAGTGCTTTCAAATGTAGAATAGTTAGCTATAGGATTGGGAGCGGTAGTAACTATATGGATTACAAAATATTTTTTGATGCATACAAACAGAAAATGATTTCATTATTGCAAGGTGTGTTGAAGATACATAGTGCGGTGAAAGTAAATATGGAACTATTCAGCTCACATATTCTGCAGACCCAGGAATTATCCGAGGTAAAGTGTTTCAATTCTCCGAACCAGATAGTTGACCAGTCCATGGATCTTAATGCTGTTTTGGATGAATTCATCGACACAATAACGGCACAAAGTACAGAATTCGAAGATCGTGACTCAGGTATATAAATTGCCCAAAAATCAATATTCATACCTTGAATGTAAAATCATTTCTATTGCAGGATGGAGCCTGAAGAAAATCATGTTCACAGAAATGAATGTGAACAAGTATAGCCCTCTTGGTGCGTGTTCCTATATAAAGCTGCCAGATTATATCGAGTCGAAAAAAGGTGTGGTGAATGTGCGAAATGAGGATAACTATTGTTTTGCATGGGCTGTGGTATCAGCACTTTACCCGGCGGATCGTAGGGTTTCCGAAGTGTCTTCTTATCCACCCTTTCAATCAGTGCTGAATGTATCAGGTATGGATTTTCCGATGAAATTAAGTGGAATTTCAAAATTCGAAGTTGCCAATGATTGCTCTATAAATGTATATGGGTTGGAAAAAAAATTTGAGGAATCTAAAATGAAATATGAAGTTGTAGGTCCACTACATTATTCACGACAACGACTCACCAGGCATGTTAATCTTTTACTTATCAGTGATGAAACGGGAAAAAATCATTATTGTTGGATTAAGGATTTGTCAAAATTAGTTTCTAGCCAAATTTCTGCCAATGGTCATAAAAAATATTTTTGTGATGGTTGTTTATTATATTTTGCTAACAGAAAATCATTGACCCAGC
Source organism: Chrysolina haemoptera (assembly GCA_958298965.1). Classification (NCBI taxonomy): domain Eukaryota; kingdom Metazoa; phylum Arthropoda; class Insecta; order Coleoptera; family Chrysomelidae; genus Chrysolina; species Chrysolina haemoptera. The sequence continues at coordinate 6,248,658 of OY282592.1, read as the reverse complement.
ATCAATTAAATGACTGCAATCATGTGTGTACAACCACACCTTCTGAAAAATTGAAAATCGACAAGTTCGGTAAATACATTCCTGAAAATATATTGAAATTTGTGAATATCGAAAAGCAGATGAAAGTTCCGTTTGTCGTTTATGCAGATTTTGAGTCAATTCTGAAACCAATTGATTCTTGTCAACCGAATCCAGATTGCTCTTACACCAACCGAACTCACATTCATGAACCATACTCGTTTGCATACTACATAAAATGTTCTTTCAATGAAAAATTCGACGAATTTGTTTCGTATCGAGGGGTCGATACTGCAAAAGTATTCGTCTCAAATATTCAAAACGATTTAAAGAATATATATCATAAACATCTAAAAAATGTTGTTCCAATGGGTCAATTATCTTAGACAGAAGAAAAAGAATTTTCTGATGCAAAGACTTGTGGCATATGTGATAATATATTCGAAGATGGTGATGTCAAAGTGAGAGATCATTGTCACCTGACCGGAAAAAAGAGATTTGGTGCAGCTCATTCTAAATGTAATTTGAATTTCAAACTTCCAAATTTTATACCAATTATTTGTCATAATATGAGCGGATATGATTGCCACTTATTCATCAAGGAATTATTCGACAAGGGCGATCGAGTTGATGTCATTCCACAAACCAAAGAAAAATACATTTCATTCACCAAACATCTTTTCACACACAGCTATTTGGGTAAAGATGGAAAATTGAAGAATAATTTCATGAAATTAAGGTTCATTGATAGCTATAAATTTCTTTCGGAGTCACTTCAGAATCTCGGTGCAAATTTAGTAGAAGATCAATTCATAGACACTAAAAAGTTTTTTCCGGATGTCGAAAAGTTTCAGTTGATGAAACAGAAAGGTGTATTTCCATACAGTTTCGTAGATTGTATGAAAAAATTAGATATCACACATCTACCATCGAAAGAAGAATTTTATGATAACTTAAATGACGAACAAATTTCAGATGAATGCTATGATAGGGCACAACGGGTATGGAATTTATTTGAATGTCGAAGTTTGGGAGAATATTCAGATCTGTACTTGAAATCGGATGTTTTACTGTTAACTGATACATTCGAGAATTTTCGGAGGATTTGTTTGAACACTTATAAATTGGATCCTGCCCAATATTATACCGCCCCAGGTTTATCTTGGGACGCTATGTTGAGATACACAAAAGTTGAATTGGAGCTTTTGACTGATATTGACATGATACATTTTTTCAAGAAAGGTATACGTGGTGGAATAAGTCAATGTAGTGACCGAATGCATGTCGCAAACAATGAATATCTACCTAACTACGATGCCAAAAAAGACGTATCTTACATATCGTATTTGGATGCAACAAATTTGTATGGTCATAGCATGTCTCAACCTTTGCCCATTGGTGGATTCACCTGGTTGACACCCAGTGAAATACAGGATTTGGATGTGATGAGTATTTCTGCTGATTCTCCTTTTGGTTATGTTTTTGAAGTGGACATTCATTATCCAGAAGAATTACATGATTCTCATTCGGATTTACCTTTCCTAGTCGAAAGTATAATTCCACCAGGTTCAAAATCCAATATTTGCAAGTTGATACCGAACTTATCAGATAAAAAAAACTATATCGTTCATTATAGAACTCTTCAACAAGCTATAGAAAACGGATTGATGGTTATGAAAACACATAGGGTTTTGAAATTTCGGCAATCGTCATGGCTTAAGAAATATATCGATTTGAATACAAAAATGCGTAATAAAGCTTTGAATAAATTCGAAAAACAATTTTTCAAGTTAATGAACAATGCCGTGTATGGAAAAACTCTGGAAAATGTGGAAAATAGAAGGGAAATTAAACTGGTTACTCATTGGGAGAATATAAAAAGGTCATTGGGGGCTAATTGTCTGATTTCCAACCCAAATTTCAAAACATGTTCAATATTTACAGAAAATTTTGTCGCTATTCATATGGGAAAAGTAAGAGTGTGTTACGATAAACCACTTTATTTGGGATTTAGTATATTGGATTTATCAAAAACAGTAATGTACGATTTTTACTACAAATGCATAAAAAGTAATTTTGGAAATGACGCTTCACTACTGTACACAGATACAGATTCTTTTATATTGAAAATAGCAAATAAAAACTTTTACGAATTCATGATCGAAAATATAGAAAGATTCGATACCTCCAATTATAACATCGGAAACGATTTTGGCATTCCTGTTACAAAACTCATTCTGGGGAATATGAAAGATGAATTTCCCAATGACCCCATTATCAGTTTTTATGGTACTGGGGCCAAAGCTTACTTTGTTCAGTCCGTTAAAAATGAATTGAAGAAAGCCAAAGGCGTCAAAAAGTCAGTCATTATCAAACAATTGCACGAATGTGACTATAAAAATATTGTTGAGAAGGGTGGTTCCATACTTAGAAAAATGAATAGTTTCAAAAGTGATACCCACGACATATTTACTGAAATGAAAAATAAAGTCGCTTTGTCACACCATGACGACAAGCGGTTCATTATACCCAATACCACAAAAACATTGCCGTGGAGCCACAACGATATTGAATTTTATCAAACGGACCCCGAACAAAATCTGTTATGGTGTTCAAACATTGTGGAATCTGCGATTCATAATAATTCACAACCTGTCAACAATTTGGATTTGCTGATTTCATTACTGGAAGCAGAATAAGTCGAAGTAAGCGAACGCAAATCCTTAATTATCATTCAACAAATTTTATATTATTCATCCGATAGCGTGAAAAGGGAATATTCATCTACAATTGGCTATGAAACTGTTTTCACGAATATTTGAACCAATAATTTGATACGTTTCATATCATATATTTGAATTCCTTTTTTTTATGCCAACCTATATTTTGACATAGAAGGTACTGAAAAACGGTTCCACTTATATGTTGGAGAATAATCCAGAAATATCTCATATCGAAAGAAAAAAAAAAAACACAATTTTCGAAGCATGAATATTCGATATTGAAATTACATTTCCGAATTGTTTCTACTCATATATGTTAATTTCATAGTGTAGCATAAAAATATTCAAAATATATTGTATAGCATCCACATATTGAATGAATAGATATTTTCAATTTTAACGTGTATGTATAGACTGAATAGACATTATAAATAACATTCTTTCGTCTCGTTGTAGTCAACGTTTTGAAAAAACTGTACCGATGTACATTCCTTAGGTCCTTATCGACCATACTGTGTTTGAGTGGTCTAGTCTTGAAGAATGCGAGTTTATGCCGCATTCCTTATTTTGTCTAGCAGCAGGTAGCGAGGCGTGGGTACCTGTACCGCATTCCTTTGCTTTGAACGATCAGGGTGTATGAAGGTGACCCAAAAGAATTTGGCCTTGTAGTGGTCTCTTTTCAATATCTCTACCTGTGCGCAGGCTCTGTACAATTTCGGAGTAGGGGATGTGCGAGGTTACTCAAACTAGAGGGTGGCATGATGCATCATTGTACCCTGTTCTTCCCACTGGTAAAGTTGTGAGTCGTGCTTTTATTGATATTGTGAAAGAGTGGTGTGATTGGATAACCGAAATGAAAGGTAATAAAAGTCCCAATTCTCAGGATAGTGGAAAGTCGGTTGTTAGTATGCTGGCAACGTTAGCATATCTTAGTACAATTAATATTGACAAAAATAAAGACGCGGTTAACGAAAAGACTAGAGACGCGGTTGATGATAAAAATAAAGATTCGGTTGCTGGTTGTTCGACTCAAAAAATAAATATATTAAGTGATGTTAGGATACAGAAACCCGAACAAACAGCAACCGACCAATCGAAATATTTGGATTTTGAACAAATTCACAGCACAGACATACCGAGTTTCCATTATTCCAGCTTATCGGTGGCAGATATGCAAGAATTCGGAGATGTAGAAATGGAAAAATATTTCGCGGACATCAAGGGCTTCACTCCACCTCTGTTACCATATGCCCCCTTATGTGAAGACATAAGCAACGATGAAGCGGGTCCTTCATCGTTGAATAAGTCTTCCAAAAGGAAAGAATTGACACCGGTAAACTCCCCCAAAAAACAAAGGATGTCTACCACAAAAAGTGACGAAGTTGAGTCTAACGAATTTCCGTTGCTGAGAGGACTACTCACAAGACCTCTGGCATCGAAACAATCCGTCGATAGTCCGATTCCAACGGTAGTTCTATCTTCCGAAGATAGTTCACCGTCACCGGTAATTTTGGGAAAAGAGGTAGTGCAATCATCGGCCCCGGCTAACTCTTCCAAAAAACAGGAATCGGCCTCAAAAAATGACGGAGCCGGTTCCAACGAATTTTCGGTGTCCAGTGGGTCACATGCAAGTCCCATCTCAGCAAAGCAATCCGTTGGTTTCACTTCTCCGAATCGATCGGTAGATCATTCTGAAGTGTTTTCTGGTAGAAGTTCATCGGTATCACCAATTTTGGGAAGTGGTAGAAGTGATGGGAGTGTTTGGTCACAAAATGCGGAAGAACAACATAAGAAAATTGTAGATGTTTTTTCGGATTTTGTTAACAAAAAAGCCCGAGCATATCTAGAACATCGAGAAGCTGCTGCAAAGGTCTCTGACGCTCAGAAATCGTTGCTGGCGTACGATACGGAGCTCGAAGAAATAAAAAATCGAAAGGAGGAGTTGAAACGACAATTGGAAGAGCTCGACGGACGCCAGCAACGAATTATGGGTGACAGTAATCAGCTTAGGCAAAGTTTGCCAACGCTGAAGGCCAAAGCAATTAAGTCGCAGCTCTCGCTCAATCGAGAGAGCAGACGACTTAAATTGCTGCAGGAGAAGGTTAAAGTTTTTATGGAGAAATGAATATGTGCGTGTGTGTATAGGTGTGTTTGCGTGTGAATATGATCCTTTTTTCCGATCCCAATTCCCTCGATTATTGTATTATATATAATTAAGATATTTGATACGAAATTATTTAATAATATTTGAATGTATATTTTTCATAGGATAGATTAAATTTTAAGTACATGTTAGTTGAGTGTGTTCGTATTTGTATTAGAGTGTAAATAAAGGTTTGTGTTTTTTAAAGTAGAAGGGGGGAGGGGGTATATATTCATATCGTATTTGTATACATAATTGGTTTTTAATTATTGTAATTATTAAAATGAATATTATCATTAAATAATATTTGAATGTGTATATTTAATAAGATAGATTAAGTTTAAGTACATGTTAGTATGTTAGTATGTTCGTATTTGTAATAAATCATAAATAAAAAAATAAAATGTTGTTTTGGAGGGGGGAGGGGGGAGGGGGGAGGGAGGGGAAATCAACTGCGCACAAGTCAGGTAGCTGGTTTAGGTATGCGACCAAAACGGAACTTTTAGGAAAGTGACAGAGAAAAGTTATGCGCAGTGGGTGGCATTAACCATGCTACCATACATGTCTATGATTCTCTGTCATATATGCACTGAAAATGTTCTCCAGACTAGAAAACTGGATGCGCATAGGTTTTTTATTGAATATATAGGTGCGCAGTTGGATTCACTACTTCCGTTATGTATTATATTACATGGCTGCTGATAAAAATATCACAATTTTCAAAGAAATATTCCCTCTCCAACCAACTAAAATACTCAAGAAAGATATGAAGTGTATATGAGAGCATTTTTAACAACAGGGGAATGTTCGAAAAATGAATTTTCATTACTACGCATTTCTGTAAGCTCCCGTTTGCGCATTAAACCAAAATGGAGCTATTTCAAAATGTGGGGTAAAAATGTATGCGCAGTTGAAGGTTTTGGTTATATTTTGATACAATTCATATACATCACAACGAGTTTTGGTTAAATACCAACTATAGCTAGAAATAATGGATGCGCACTAGTTTTTCATTAAACATTTTGATGCACAGATGGGCATGCCACTTTCATTTTAATATATTACATACACTTTTTTATTAGAAAATATATATCTCACTGTTTGAAAGTATATTTTGAAGCTGAAATACACCCAGGAAAGCGAATATGTTTTATATGTGTGTCTGAAAATATGTTGCAATAGATATAAGAAATTTCAGAGTATTTAAAAAAATCTCACATGTTAAGTTAGTGACATCAGACATTTCCAAACACAGTTTCTTTGAAATGTACACGCTAGTAGTATTTATACCACTTGAATAATTTTTTTGAGCTATTATTCACTATAGAGCTATCGATCATCAAATGAATGAAACATATTTTCATTTAAAATATATATTTCAGTCTTTTTTTCCCTATTATTATGCTATACGTTATACAAATCTAATATAAACACCCCGACTCAAACTCTAAAAGTCCAATCGCATGCCTCTTCCATTCGGATAACCTCTTCCCCGCCATCTTCTTCAGACAATTGCGCCGGACACCACCAATGGCTTTGATCTGGTAAATTTTCCCAGTCCAATTCAATTGTTGAACAATCGCTGATGTCATCCGGCGGTTCGTATTCCTGAACAGAAACACGAGCAACACTTCCACACCGATGCACATCACTGGAACTGTCTGCAGGGCCATATTCCAGTATTCGGAAATTTGCAATCGCTCTGTAAAATTATATTTTTTTAAAACTTGTATTGCAAAACAGGCAAGTGTCAATTAGGCGCACTTGACAAACAGTCATTCCACAAGCCACACAGTCGTAATCGGGAATATTATTGAAGTCCGTTTTATAATGCAGATCTACATTGTTATAATGTCCACTATCGACTAATTCACTGTACAGCATGAAGCACTTGTGGCATAGAACCTTACGATCCTCGGTGGTTGTTACAACCATCCAGCATGAAATTATCGAACAATACATATTTCTACCGACATCCCTCACACTGTTTATATTTTTGAACACGCACCTATATTCACCATCTACATCAGGACCATCTTCGTACATCCCTTCATCCTCGCTAGAACCATCATCATCGTTAGCGGCAACTGCAATAGCTCCTTCTGCCGCAACATCTGCTTCTTCAACAACTTCCACTGCTGCAACTTCTTCAGCTATATCGTCCACTGCTGCAACTTCTTCAGCTATGTCATCGTCCACTTCTGCATCTTCTTCGACATGATTTATATCGATAGCCACTAGGTCTCGTAACACACTCATTCTATCATTTTGTTGAGCTGCCATTTCAATACGAACTACTCTGATATTTCAATGAAACTGATGCAGAGGTGGTATTCGTCCTCTCCTTATATGGTTTTCCAATACTGTGAGGGGATGAAGGTCATTTCAAATTCGAAGGTCACCCGTTGCTCGAAGGTCGTTTGAGATGCGAAGGTCGTTTGGTGTTCGAAGGTCACTACATATTCGAAGGTCACTACATATTCGAAGGTCACTCCATATTCGAAGGTCACTCCATATTCGAAGGTCACTACATATTCGAAGGTCACTCCATATTCGAAGGTCATTCAGTGCTCGAATGTCATTTGAAAGTCACTCAACATGAAGGTCACTGGACTTCAAGGCCTTCGGAGGATACCTAGGTGGAGGGTATATCGGATTGTATATAATGAGGGTCGCTGAATGAGGTGGATCATTCTATGCGATTCTTTATAGCACACAAGTTTCATCATTTCTAGATATGTCGACATCAAGAGAGTGGGATTCTAAGCCAAAAATTGCAGTGTATCCATTAGTGATTGATAAAAATTTGTCATGTCATAACTGTGACATTGCATGGCCACCGAGTTTTATCAATACCTGCACTGGATTGTGTCAAGAGTGTGAAAGAATAAACCCTCCGAAGACTCCAAAAAAAGTGACAAAACGGTTCGGTTTATGGACGGAATGCCGAAAGTGTGGTGAAAGAATGGACACCACAAACTTTGGTATCATCAGAGAAGACTGTAGGGATTGCAGAGCAGAGGAGACCTTGGATTTCCAGCGATGTACGAATTGTGACAGCTACCAAACAGACTGTTGGAAAAACCTATGCGAACAGTGTCGAATGGGGTTGACATTATGTGAATGTGTCGGGTTTTTTTTCAAAGACCGAATAGACCATCTGCTCAAATGCTGGTGTTTGAACGAAGATCAGAGAGCCGAGCGGGAAGAGTTGAGGAAAACCCATGTGGTTCCAATAAGGAGATACATTTATGAAGTGATTGAACATCAATAAACACTTTGTATGACTAACGAAAAATAAAAAATTGCACCAAGTATTGTTCATTTTTTATTCATTTATAGTAATGAGAAAAACATTATATCAACGATTTCACTATAAATATATAACTCATAAAATTCACATATCGAATTAATATCAGTTTATGGCTACTTGATGAAAAAATACAGATATTCAATTATACGATCGAACTTTCATCAATCCATGAGTTTTTGTCGTTGGGAAACCCAAGCCATTTCACCATTACTTTCCCATGATTCCTCCTCAAAATTTTTTCCACCAAGTAAATGTCGGGCTGCTTCGTTTTACTCAACTCCATTTCATAAAAACAGCCCTTTATTGGTTTCTTATCCATGTCTTCAAGCTCATAGGTTACAGGCATTGTACTATTTACCTTAACAATTTTAAAAAGTTCAGTTGTGAAATTTGCTGTATAACCTTTATCGAATATGCTCTTGTACTTGCTTATTCGAACTACGTCTCCTATTTTGAATTTACTTCTTTTATATTTCGCATGTATTTTGGCGTGTTTATACAAATTCAGTTTCGTGGATGATGTCACTTCAACGGGCTTCATTCCAATGCTGCTATGAATTTTATTGTTGTACTGATCTGTTATGTGCGGAAGAATTTTCAACCACTTGTGATGCCCTTGAACTGAAAACTCTTTATACAACCAACTTTTCAATGTCCTAATAACTCGTTCCGCAATTGCCGCTTTTTTAGTACTGAATGTCGAATAATGATTGATCAGATGTTTCGCCATCAACGAGGAAAATTTTGTATTATAAAATTCAGTGCCTTGGTCGGATTGCAAGTTCTTCGGTGTGTACTTTGCGTCTTTCAACACACTCTCCATTGCTGCGGTAACGGATTTTCCCGTTTTATTTTTCAGCGGTCTTGACCATACAAACTTTGAATAACAGTTTATTACGATGAGGATATATCTATAACCTTTATTTTCTTTTGCATACGGCTGCATCTCCATCAGATCCATCTGCCATAAATCTGAAAACCCTTTAATTATGGTCTTCCTTCGTGGAAAATTTCGTCGAGCTGGCTTATGCAGTTCCTCAACAACTTGCCTTTTAGCAGTACTCATTTCAACTCTCTATTACAGAAGTCGGTTCCCAGGAAGGCGGTAAAGCTAATTGCCCAGTCCTCCAGTGTTTAGGTGGAGCCTTGGTTGTTGACTGTTCTACTTTAACGATTCGCTTTTCTAAAGTATGGATTAACTGCTCCAGTTTGGAAATTTGCTCGATTGAGCTATCCGACTTCTTGCCGATGACAAATCTGAGTTCAGTAATTTTGGAATCAAAATATGCTCTCGCTTCACGAATTACTGATGATACTGATTCTTGCACAGCGGACAGGGTCAACTCCTTAGTCTCTTTTATGCGGTCATCAACATAGCCCTTAGTGGTAGCATCTTTCGTGTCGGAGGGTTCACCAATATTCCACAGACGTTTATTCTGAATATTATAATTTCCATCTGCTGTGAGGATGAATCCAACTCCTGATCTTCCAACAATCACCTTCACACCACCCCGTCTACGACCAAATTTGTCGATTGTGTTATTCATCGTTGGAATATCTTCAGAAGAATGAACATAATTCACATACTCAGGAAATAATATACATACACATTCAGTAGATTATACCCTCTTCGCGTAATTCTTCTATTATTGATAATATTTCATTATCATGCCCTGTATGTCCAGCCATTTTTGAACTCCAAAGGAGTCGAAGCCTGTCGATTAATTCATCCAAGCTATTCCAATAAATGTAACTTATGGGTTTGTTTCCACCAAATAGTTTTCTGGATGGTATTTTCATTATTCCAGCACCTCCTATAGAAAGGTTTTCCAATGTGTTGTCTACAGATAATAATGGCTTGATTATTTTTTGATATTTCTTCCATTTATTAGGCAATAAACCCTGTGCTTGGTCGTGATTTTTATACGCTGCTTTTGTTAATCTGAGTATGTCACCATATGTATTCAGTTCAGTAGCAGACATATTTCCCGGAGGTACTTTCATGAATATCAACTTGTATAAGTTGGATGTGCCTTGGTAAGTACCAATGGTCCTACCATCTTTACTGAATACAATTCTTCCTTCAATAAAGTCTACATTGGAATCGCCCATTTTTAGCTTATTCGTAATGGGGATCTAACCGGACACCGAATATCGTATCATATGAAGAATTTCCAGATAACAACTTTTTAATATGGCTGGAGACTTCCCCATTACTGTCCGCTATCTTTGGTGATTCGGGGTCTGTGGTTACCATTGAGGATGATGGTGTATGCATTATCGATGTTTCTTCAGCATTAAATTTCACATCTTTGTCATCACTTTCCATAAAATTCAATTTTGGGAGCGGGGTACTACTCTCTATGGATTTGGTAAATTTTTTTGAGTGGCTCACCACCGGTAAAGGATTTATTTTGGACGTATTAGATGATATAGTTTTCAGTGGTTCGATTATTGGTTCATATATTTTTGAAAGCGCCACTTGGTCGCTTATGCGGTTATTTTTAATGTAATTAAATTTTTTTCGAACTGCCTCTGTTGCCTCAATTAATTTCCGTTTCAAATCTATTTCATCGCTTTTTTGTTCGTCCATAGTATTGACGTTTTGAATGCTAACGTATCACTGACCTGTTCAACTTCAGATTGAGCCAAATATCTAAAAAACATCAGAGATATATGAAATTGTCAAACCCTTTACGGTAACGACCTTCTTGTAGTTCTCTATCTTTGTCGATAACTAGAAATCCATATTTGTCATTCCAACATTTTGCACACATATCTTGAAACTGCTTAAACGTCATATCTGGCGATACATGATCAGAAAAAATGTGGTTGAGATTCATGTCATCCTGTTTGAATGTTACAATGAAATTTGAATTATCTCTGATCAATTGCTTCGGAATACGGGAATATGTTTGGGCTAGATAAAAACAGTCAACATTTTTATGGCGCCCCATACTAAAATATGCTCTAATAACATCTTGCTTTTCACACATAACATCATCAAAGATGAATACCGAATCAGGTTTAGCCTCTGATGGTTCTACTATTCCAGACGTGACATTTCCAAAAGTATAAAATCCCAATCCTTCAATCGGCTTCAACACTCCTCGTAAATACTCATATTTGGGTTGATATAGAGATTTTGAATAAACATACACATTCGCGAATCGCAATCCCAGTGGGTGAGTTAGTAAAGAAATCATCACATTTGTCTTCCCACAATTCGAAGGTCCAATAATGAGACCCCTAATTGATAATGGGAGGAGAGATCCATGGCGTCGTTCACTGTGCCTCCCCAGTCCATCATTTACTTTTTCGTCAAAATTATCGATTTTAAACTCTTGTTTCTGTTTCACAATGCGCATTGTACGACAGCTAGAGACTATATAAGTGCAGTGCTTCGCTGAATCTTTTATTTAAATGACAAAACTCAATCAGAACGGTTGTAAACGTAAACAAGTGGGCGGTAGAGGTTTGGTTAATTCTCTAATCAATAAACTACCCATTGAGTTGCATCTACCTGGTGGTTATCAGTACTGTGGTCCTGGAACAAGATTACATAAGAGGTTGGCAAGAGGAGATCCCGGCATAAATAAACTAGATTTCGCATGCAAGGAGCACGATATTGCTTATTCACTGAATTCGGATCTCAACAGTAGGCACAAGGCAGACCAGAAGCTTGAAGAAGCTGCTTGGAGCAGATTCAAAGACAAAAACGCTTCTCTTGGAGAGAAAGGTTCTGCTTGGTTGGTTACAAATATAATGAAGGGAAAGCGTCGATTTGGTATGGGATGCGAGTCAACTAAACCGTGTAAACAGGGAAATATTCGAGCTATGAGAAAAATTAAGAAGAAAAAAGCAAAAAATATTAGAAAGGTAGTAGCCTTCGGTTCTGGCATTGTAAGAAAGGTGCGAGATGTTTTACGTGAAGCAGGAGGAGGTAAAATTGTTGCAAATAATTTGAGAAAAGCCACCCAAATCGCGCTGAAAGCAGCCCGTAAATACACAAAAGAGGCAGGAGGAAAAAATAAAATTCGTACACCTCGGGTGATACCAATTCCCAAAGTTGGTGGACTTCTACCACTCATACCAATATTTGCTGGGTTATCAGCACTTGGCACTCTTACTGGAGCAGCAGCAGGTATAACTAAAGCAGTACAAGCAGCAAGAGCTAGTAGAGACCAGTTGAATGAGTCAAACCGCCACAATAAGTACATGGAAGCTATTGCTCTCGGTAAAAGTGGCAAAGGAATGTATTTGAAACCGTACCGCAAAGGTCTAGGATTATATTTAAAGCATCAGAATTCAAAAAACCTATGAGTATGCCACCCCGGAGAGCTCTTTCTGACATTGACATCAAATTAATCGCTAAGAAAATGAAAATTACAAATTTTCGCGGTGTATTTATGCGTGACGATCTTCCACTTTCAGGACCGCATCGATGTGAATCCGCAGTAGTTAATTTAGATAGCCGATACGGCCCAGGAACACACTGGGTGGCATATAAAAAAAATGGAGGATCAGTGCAATACTATGACAGCTTTGGTGATTTACCTCCCCCCAAAGAACTGATTCGTTATTTTCACAGTGGACCAAAACCAGCTAGTGAAATTTGCTATAACTATGAGCGACACCAGCGGTTCAATACAGTGTGGTGTGGTCATTTGTGTCTGCAGTTTCTATACGGTAAGCCACTATGGACAAAACCCCTATCCAGGATAGAGAAAGCATAAAGAGGATGGCGCATTCATTAAATGCATATTCTAGACTACGTAGTTTGAATAAAATGAGTAAACAACAACTTTCTGATATGCCCAAAGAAGTGTTGATTGGATGTGCTGCTGGGGAAATTGCGGCAGTGTGGGATAAACTACCACCACACCTTCAAAATGATATTGATGTCTTGAAGTATCAGTACTGCCAGGAGCATTATAATGATGTTGATACTTGCAGTTCATCTGATGTGAATGATGGACCAATACCCCGAAAAATATTTTGTTGCTACTGTAATGTGAAGGATGTAAATGTAGTAGCAAAAAATGATGTTGACACCCATTTAACATCACCACCAAAAAAGAGACGGATGCTGTATCATTTCTGTTTCCAGCAATAAAATGTCCTGGAATACTAACAATTGAACAGTCATGTCACGAACGTTCTCGCTATCAGGAGACTCAAGCGAGTTGAGCGCTAACTTTTACCCACCAGTCGAATTGGATACGAGTAGCAGTTATGGTTTGGGTTTACATGGTTTCTATTCCTACAATTCAATTTTCAATGTTACTGTGAAGAATAATGTGATCAGCTATTCAAAACGAATCAATTCTCCACCCATAACCATTAAAATTCCACCTGGCGCTTATGAAATTGATGAAATCAATAAAGTTATACAGCGATCCATTAGATCTAAAGAGAAACTGGCTGAAAATGTCACCGAAAAGAATATGGATGATGTGTTTCTCCTACATCCAAACAACAATACTCTGAAATGTGAAATGCGATCGAAATATTACATCAACCTCTTACATGAAAACTCTATCGCTGGTCTTTTAGGATTCGAGCCTAAGGTCTTTAGTATCGGTGAAACACATGAATCAACATTACCTGTGAATATCAATAATGTGAGAATAATCCGTGTGGATTGTAACGTCACTTCTGGAGCGTATTTGAATGGTGAGGAATGTCACAGCATTTTCGAATTCGATATTGATGTCGAGCCAGGATACAAACTCACAAAGGAACCACGAAATATAATTTATATGCCAATCAAGCCCGAAGGCCGTCAGTATCTCGACAACATTACTCTGCGCATTTTGGACGATCGTGGGCATCTGATCGAGTTCAATGGTGAAAGAATAATTATAAAATTGGAGTTGAAAAAATTGTAATATTGACCTCTGTCAAGAAAATACAATGGGGTTTTGTTATAATGTCCGGCGATTGAAACCGAAACGGTGTATGTACAATGGGGTTGAGGATCATGCTGATATAAAGAAGAGAAAAATCATAAACCGATTCATTTCACGTGAGCCCGTTAAACAATCAAGATATACCATCAGCTCTAGTAATCTAAACTTTCTGAAATCAATTGGCTTGAAGATCAGGAATACCAAGAAGAAATAAAACATGGCCGCTTTCACTACAAGCGATATGTTAGAAGTTTTTGAAGAGCCAATTTTCGATCATTCCCTGATTAGTTTGCATGAGCATACATATAAGCCGTATGGATCACCATATTATAAGAATTCGGACGAAATCAGAATTCCCATCAATTTTCAAGATCTAATTCTCGATATAGCAGATAGCTACATTTATATCGAGGGAAAATTCACACCTTCAGAGCCCAACAAACGATGTTATCTTTCCAATAATGCTCTGGCTTTCTTGTTTGATGAAATCCGCTACGAAATGGGTGGTGAACAAGTTGCAGTTGTACGAAAGCCAGGCATAACAACCACATTGAAAACTATGGTATCATTCGGAAAAACACATGAGAATAGTTTACTACCAATAGGTTGGGGTCTCAATCAGAATAAACAAGATATACTGGATCCTGCAAGTAATTTTTTCAGCGGCAAACTGCCCCTATAATACATTATGGGATTCGCTGAAGATTACACCAAGGGCATTTTGAATGTTAAGCAGGAACTCATTCTGATTATAGCTCGATCCTTCAAAAATTCATTCATAGGCGAGGTCGATGCTGAACTAGAAATCACAAAAATAGAATGGAGAATCAGACATATTGTACCAGAAGATCGCCAGAAATTGAAGCTCTTGAACCGAATTAATAAAAATAGTAGTGCCAAAGTCAAAATGGCCTACCGTATGTGGGATCTTTATGAGTTACCATCACTTCGTGATACAGCTTCAGACATATGGGCTGTGAAAACTACCAATAGCCTCGAAAGGCCTCGATTCATCATTATCGGGTTCCAAGACACAGATCATTCCGAAAATATTTCAAAAGATGCGACGAAGTTTATTAATGCAAATATAAATAATATCCGTTTATATTTGAATTCTGAAGTATTTCCATACGAACGTTGGAATCTGGATTTCGATAAAAAATTGGACTCTTCAGCCTACTATGCTTACGAAAATTTCCAACGCAGTTACTACAACAAGCCTATGAGTGAACCAATGATGGATATTGGAAGCTTCCGGAATAATCCTCTTTTCGTCATCGATTGCTCCCATCAACCTGATGCCATGAAGTCATCCACCGTCGACATCAAAATTGAGTTCGAAACCCGAAAGACAAAATTTCCCGCCAACACGAAAGTATATGCACTTATACTACACGATGCCTATTTGAGCTATAGTGCACTCAATGGTTCAATTCAGATTGGATTATCATAATATTTTATTGATATGTATCTTATTTTTCATATTTTGAATGTATCATAATATAGTAGTAAATAAAAAAAAATACTTTCAATGTTGTTTTTATTTATAAAATGAATATTAATATATGCATACTAAAAATAATTTTCTATGTAGACTGCAAAACTTCACCACTTTCACACACATTCCCTTCTTCTCCATCTGAGCTATACTCGTCTTTTCTCAGTTGATATTTTTCTGTTATATCTCCTGGTAAATATGCAATCAGGTCTGATAAAAATCTTCTCATTTCCGCTTCAATCATCTGCTTGCAATACTCATCCAAACTAATGAGTCCATAGGAATATTTGTTACACAACTTTACACCAAAGTCATATTTATTGCTGAGCTCCAAAACTCGTCGGACCTCTCAACATCAAAACAAATGTTCATATCATAATTTGCCGAATGTAGTGCATCCCAACTCAAATCATTCAATTCACAACGCAATCTTTCAATTGCAGAATCTATATCTACAGCCTCTGTCCACAACTCGCTGGAATATTGCATCCACATCTTTGTATGGAAGTTCTGAAAAATAAATAGTGACTATCAGTTTCAAATCATTATCACAAGCTATACCATACTCACCTTACGTTTTGAGTAGGTGGATTAACAATATTTTATATTCTACCATGAATTTACATATTATAATTATACTTTTACTCTATCACATCGAACTTTACTAACGATCGGGTTTTCGCACCAGAAAATTCCTGAGAACTCTGCCCTATATATGTTATTACCACTTTGGACTTTGATGAATTTATCATTTGAATAATCTCATCTGTTAATTGCTCGGTGACTCGTTTCGGAAGCCATGATTTGAATTTGACATTATCTTCCAACAGAATTACCTGAATAGATTTACCATATCTTGTAGAATACATTGCCATTTTTTCAACTTTATAAGCTTTACCGATCGTTAGTGATGTTATAGGTCTTTGTTCTAGAGTTTCTATGTGTTGAATAGCAGAATTTATTTTTTCAAAATCAAATTTTAGGGTATCCATTTTCGAATATGTAGAAATTATGGTAGAAAACTATAAAATATTTTCACCTGAATTGCGATGTGTTCCTTTTGGTGCACTATAGTTCGATGCCAACTCGGAAAAACTGATTATGAAGGCTCACTCTGGTACTATGGGCGGTGCAAACTGAATTCGTAAGTATCTACTCTCTAGCTTTTATAGCAATCGTTGAAGGGAAGGGGTATATTTGAGGTTGAAATGAATGAAGATAGAAAAATATTCAAGGTCACTTCAACCGAATATGTCAATGCTAAATTCATTTCAATACACCCTCTTACTCAATAGTCTTCAAAGATATCGGTCTACAGTGAAGGTCAACCAATTGAACAGTCATCCACTCTCAAGCTCAATTGATCTCAAGGTTACACACTTTCAAGGTGGCCCATACTCAAATTCATCCTTCAAAATCCATGGTCACCAACTTTCAAGGTCATCAACCCCCAATGTCAACTACCCTCAAGGTCACCAACCACTAACCAGATCATCCTCTGAAGGTCATTCCCCAAGGTCACTCTCAAGGTCAGTGGTGGGGGGAGGTCCAGGATTGGCATAAACCCCCTACTCAAACTCTTATTCCGAAAATGTTCTGCTGGCCTATTTCGCTGAATTGGGTGCAAAATACAAGCCATCTTCATTATGGTCATTCTATTCAATGATTAAATCTGTGTTGAAGATTAACTATGACGTTGATCTGGAAAAATATAAGAAACTACGAGCGTTTTTAAAAAGAAAATCTGAAGGATTTCAAGCAAAGAAATCTTCCACTCTGACCCCGGAAGAAATTAGGAAATTTATTGACAGAGCTCCTGATGAAATTTTTCTTTTGCATAAGGTAAATGTTCATATTTAATCTGATCTATTCAAAAACTCATGTTCTTATTTGATTCAGGTTATATTAGTTATTGGAATTATGGGCGCATGCCGCTCAAACGAGCTTTTTGAAATGAAGGTAGAAGACGTGAAGGATTTCCAAACAGAGTTATTGATAACAATATCCAAGACTAAAACTAAAATTGTACGAAAATTCACCATAAACAGTACGTTTTACAATTTTGTAAAGAAGTACATCGATCTCCGTCCGTCACATGTAGAAACCAATTCATTCTTTCTAAATTATCAAAAATCGAAATGTACAATACAACGTATAGGAAAAAACAAATTTGCAGACATTGGTAGACAAATTGCCAAATATTTAAACTTGCCAAATCCTCAAAGTTATACTGGCCATTGTTATCGCAGATCATCTGCCACTCTGTACATTGATGGAGGAGGCGATATAACTGGATTGAAGCGTCATGGGGGCTGGAAATCTACCCAAATAGCTGAAGGATACATTGATCAGTCTATGAGAAACAAAACAACTACAGCAGATACTATTGCCAAACAGATAAATAGTAATGAAGCAACTTCTTCTTTTACAGCAACCGAAATTCCAAATATTCTCGTTGAAAACTCTTCCAAAGTTAATCGTAATTCACTACCAATTCATTTTATTAATTGTACTATCACAAATTCTAATCTAAAATAAATAAATTTGTCGTAAATAAAGTAGAGTATACTACTCGCAATAATGGCTATTATTCTCTCGGAATGTTACTCCCTCGCCGCTAAGGCGGCTCGGTTCGTAAAAATTCCTCGAGAATAATAGCTATCATTATTGACTCGTGGTATAATCTACTATTATTATTCCATACGTCAGTGAAAATTAAAAATAATATTTATTTAGGAAGTGCATTTCTCAAAAAATATTTAGTATAGTGGAAGTGGGTTTAGTATCAAGTTGATTTCATTTTTAGATGAAAATCAGTAAGAATCCGTGGACAAAAACATTTCGGAATTTCCGTAAACATCAAATGATATTTGGAAATACAAAGTCCACAGAAAGCAGTGCCAAAAATTTCACCTTTTTGGTTACCGTATGTATGACAACTACATAAAGTTCAAAATGTTTTACTAAGTTTTAGTGACAATGTTGTCATTATTAACACTCAGGTGAAAGCTGATATTTTTTCTAGCTGTATAAAAATATCAAATTATTTTCTTATGAATAGCTGGACCATAATGAAATATTTGTAATTCAATGATTTTATTCTCATTTTCTCCACACCAGACAGCAGTATATAAAAAAAAAAATTATTTTTTCAGAACCCTTGCTGTTAGATTGGTTCGTATTTACAGTTACATCAGAATTCCACGAGTATTGCGATGATCGGGAAATCCAAAAATATCGTGTTTTTCCGATTATAATCAATTTCTGACGATAATCGTACACGAACGTTTCACTTTGCACATAATCGTAAAAATAGTGCGTCAAATTAAAGAAGCTAGAGTTTTCAACATTGCACGCGAAGTGAAACGCTCTGGCACGATTATCATCGAAACTTGATTATAATCTGGAAAACACCATGTTTCTGGAGTGTCATGTCATCACAATGGTCGTGGAATTCTGATATAACTGTTAGATACGAACCAATGTAACAGCCAGGGTTTTGACAAAATCCAATTTTTTAAATTTATTGCTCAGTGGTGTGGAGAAAATGAGAAAGTTTCGTCATTATCATTAAAATACAAATTTTTTAGTATGGTCAAGCTCTTCATAGGATAATAATTTGATATTTTTATACAGCTAGGAAAATATTAAAAAAATTGCTGTTTTTAATTTTCACTCATTATCTTTTCAAACTTTGTATGTGTGTATAAAATTTAATTCTAAGCAATTCTTTTCAAATAACTTTTTTGATATCTTGCCATTTTACCCCACTTTTTGCATTTTCATAGTACTTTTTTTTCAATTTGCCGACATATCAGCGATCACGTGACATGTGTCAGAATCTATTTTTAGGTTATCGGACATGCACAAACTGGTCCCAGGAATATCTAATGCACTAATAATAAACTTTTTTCCCATAGGGTACATACTTTTTGGCGCTCACCTGATTTTATGTAATTTTTATTTTTGCAAGACTTAATAAAATAAACTCAATAAAATGTGAATCTTCAGACAATAAAGTATATTTTGATTGATAAACTAACCTAACTTGATCCTTCGATTTTTGCCATTTTTGCTATTAATCCATCTTTCGTAAACTCAAGAATATCAGGATAATATGGAATAGTTATTTATGATACAAGTGTTGAAAGTGGCATTCTATTTTGTGGGTGGGCAACCCCACGAGCAAAATAAAATCACTTTTAACAAATGTATCATACAAATTTTTTTGTACAAGTTACTGCTAGTAAGAAAAAAAACAAAAAAAAATTAAGATCCATAAGGATTCGAACCCACGATCTTTGGGTTACAAGGCTGATTGACAGATACTTCAAATATAATAAACCCCAACTATTTATGAATGCCATTATTTGTCAGTGATGAAGGAGCTTCTACAGTTGGACTGAATACTACTTCGTTTGTAACTTCAAAAGGAATCAGTATTACCAATTGCACAAACGGCCAAATACATGTGTGAACTTTTATAAATGATTCCTTTTGGTAGGTGTTCTGTTTATAATATCCAATTGAAGTGTTTCTATTAGAGAGATCTATATTACTGAGTATTCATCATATCATCTGTCATTTTACTTTTAACACTAGTGTTAAAAGAGATTTTATGAAAACGTCAGTTTTTAGTTCATGTGTCAATGAATTAAAAACTTTATTTTTAACGACAGTTGTACAAAAAATATATTAAAATGCAGCTACTTACTGTAAACTAGAGTATTCATCCAAGATATTTTGCTGAGGGAAATAATCATGATTTTTTTCGTTTAATCAGTAAAAAAATCCAACATTATGCTGAAGGCCATTTCGTAAAGATAACCAGTTCTAAACATGCTACTATACACTGTAGCGCCAGTCTCAAAAAACACTTGAAGAATAAGATCGTTACAATTATCGTTGGTATGAGTTGTCAACAGTCTGAGGCGACGAGTAGGTATATTTTAAAATATATTTTTAAAGAATATTAATATTAAGAATAACACCACTAAAAAGTTGTTGGAATAACTGATTTCTATAACCACTAATTATTATTTGTTATTTTTAAAAAGGGCACACCAAATATGGACTTGTATAATTGAAAAACCCATTTCTGATTTTCTGCTGGCGACAGCGAAGTTGTGGTAATGACTGAAAAAAAGACAGGGAGTGTAAAATATTAATGACATGAATGAATGAATAAAGATGTATTGTAACAAAACAGAAACGACTCCAAAATAATTTCAATTACTACCACATGTCGACCAAATTCTAGCAGTATTTGGCCATGATTAGCGGAATAAATAACGAATCAATGAATTTAAAAACAATATACCGTAACATCTTGCATGATAGGAATTTCATAAGCAAGCATCTAACTGATAATGAATTCTTTTCTTTACGACCATTGTATTAAATCTCGTGCGAATAATATTATTATACTGTAAGGACCAAAAGTCCGTCGCTCCTCCCGTAAATTCTTCATTTTACATAAAAAAAATGTTGACCACATAAGTTGTAGGATTTCATTTGATCTCTTTGATTTTTCAGTTTCATTTATACAGAGTGTCTCAAAAAAGTGCAGCGACTTAAATGATCGGTTAGAGACGATCATATAGAATCCAACAACACCAAGTTTGATGCTGTTATCACCAAAGACTACGAAACTGAAATCATTAAAAATACCAAATTAAACCCTACAACTTATGCATTTAACATTTTGCAGTAATATGTAAAATGAAGAAGACACGGTGGGGGGGGGGGCGGCGACGGACTTTTGGTCCTCACTGTATACGAAAAGAAAAATCCTGTATTTTTCAAAGAACATAGTAAGAGCCGAGGGAAAGTAGGTAGGAATTGGTGATCTTCTTGGATTTCTGAAGACTGTTTGCCTTAAGGAACACGTCCAGAGGCAGCGAGCTCCAAAGCTTTGCCGTTCTGTGGAAAAACAATCCCTGGAAAGCAGTTGTGCGGCATGTCTCCAAAGTGACGGCATATGGATGTGAGGACTGAGCTCGACGGGTCAATCTCGATGAGACCGCTAACGGTGGAAAGATTGATGATATTTCGGAAGAGTATAGTCCATGAAAATATCTATAAAACAGAGACAGATCGCCAACCTTTCAGTGAGTATTTATTTCGGCCAATAGACGAAGTCTAAGTTAAGTAGCTCAGTGGTTAAGACTGCCGCGTACAAAACAGTTTTGAAAATGGTGTAATGACCGAAACTAGTCAACAAATATAAAATTATCGTGGATAATAGACAACATTTTTTTAGTGTATCCTTAGTGAACATGAATTTTCAAAAAATAAACAAGTCGTCAATCAAAGAAGTAATAAGTCATAGAGTGACATAAAAGTTATATGTATGTATAATAAATTAATATAAGTATAATGTAATATATTGTATAAATGTATAGATATATGAATGAAGTAATGTATTGACAACTATACAGGGCAGTTCAAATTCGACCCCAACCATTGGGATCTCCTAAACTACAGATACGTCGAAGCTTAAATTGGGGCAAAGTTGCGTTTTTTGTGCTTAACAAAATACTGTTTTGAAACTTGGAAAATTCCGAGTATTTCCGGAAATATAGGGAAAAAACTGAAAATCGGAATTTTCGTTTTTATTTTTTTCTATCGTTTTTTGACAACATAGCTCAAAACCAAAAGTACATTCTCATTGATACTTTTTCTTAGCTACAAGTTTTCATGTTCAGATTTACTATCCGACGTTTCGTCTTCTGGCATTCATCATCAACTTTTTTTTCTGTTATGGGCGCCATATTGTTTTTTTATACAGAAAAATAGTGATTCTCATTCTGATTTCATTGATGTATAATTTGTTATGATTTGCTCTTCTGAAACTACAGATAATTAAAAAAAACAACTTCATCTGAGATGGTCATGACTCCATCGAAAAATTTTGTTTAATAAACACTAGTTGTCAGAACTCATTAAACATCATAAGTTTGCACAAATACTTCAGTCGAAATGTCCTCATTCTCAAATAAAGAAAAACGAGATATGTTGAAACTTTATTATAAATTTGATAGGAATAGTACGAAAACAGCACAAATTTATGTTGAATTATATCCGGAAAAACAACAGCCGGATAGAACATTATTCGGAATTTTGACAAACACTTGGCTGAGTACGGTGCGTTTCAAAAACCAAGAATGAAATATGAAAGCAGAATGGAACAAAATACTAGAAATAACTTATTAGCCGAGGAAAAATAATTGTTCATTCCATATTCGAAGAAGTATAATTATTTTTGATACTTTTTTAGATAAATGGAGATCCTTCCAAATCAACACATCAAGTCTCGGCAGAAATGGATGTGCCACAGACGAGCGTTTGGAGGGAATTCAAAAAAAGTGGTTTGAAATGAAGATACATATTTCACAAAAATTACATCCAGGTGATCCTGAGAGAAGGATGGAATTTTGTAGCTGGCTCTCGAATAAGTTAGACCCTACAAACTTCTTGATAAACATTATTTGGACCGACGAAAGTACTTTTTCGAACTGTGGTGTTTTTAATAGAAATAATGAGCACATTTGGAGTGAAAATAATCCACGACACTTCAGAGAAGTCAGACCACAAGTTCGGTTTCGTTTGAATGTGTGGGCTGGAATTTATGACGACCGAATACTTGGACCTCATTTCTTCTCTAGTTGAACGGGGAAACCTATCTTCGGTTCTTAAGAAACGAATTCGAAGAATATATGGATATGTTTCCCCTTGTTAATTATAACAGCTGCTGGTTTCAGCATGACGGGGCTCCTCCACACAATAAAAGAGTAGTTTGCGAATATTTACACCAAAGATTTCCTAATAGATGGTTACGAAATTCTGGTCCAGTGAGGTGGCCGACAAGGTCACCTGACCTTACAGTTTTGGATACTTTCTTGTGGGGCACTTTAAAGAACAGAATCTATGGAAAGCAAGAATATGACACAGTAGATGAACTTAGAGACAATATCATCACGCAATTCAGGTCTATCAGAAGAAGGGATATTCTTAGGGTTGTTCTTAATTTGAGACGACGAGCTCGGTTATGTATTCAAGAGGAAGGCCATCATTTCGAACACTTGTTGTAATACTTTTTGTGCATTTTTTTTTTCATTCTTGTTTTTTGAAACGCACCGTACTCAGCCAAGTGTTCGCCCATAATTCCGAATAATATTCTATCCGGCTGTTGTCCCGGATATAATTCAAAATAAATTTGTGCTGTTTTCGTAATATTCCTATCAAATTCACAATAAAGTTTCAACATATCTCGTTTTTCTTCATTTGAGAATGAGGACATTTCGACTGAAGTATTTGTGCAAACTTATGATGTTTAATGAGTTCTGACAACTAGTGTTTATTAAACAAAATTATTCGATGGAGTCATGACCATCTCAGATGAAGTTGTTTTTTTTATTATCTGTGGTTTCAGAAGAGCAAATCATAACAAATTATACATCAATGAAATCAGAATGAGAATCACTATTTTTCTGTATAAAAAAAAATATGGCACCCATAACAGAAAAAAAAGTTGATGATGAATGCCAGAAGACGAAACGTCGGATAGTAAATCTGAAATCTGAAAACGTTTAGCTAAGAAAAAGTATCAACGAGAATGTACTTTTGGTTTTGAGCTATGTTGTCAAATAACGATAGAAAAAAATAAAAACGAAAATTCCGATTTTCAGTTTTTTCCCGATATTTCCGGAAATACTCGGAATTTTCCAAGTTTCAAAACAGTATTTTGTTAAGCACAAAAAACGCAATTTAAGCTTCGACGTATCTACTGTAGTTTAGGAGATCCCAATGATGGGGGTCGAATTTGAATTGCCCCTTATACTATATACTCATCGTATATACTTAGTTGATAATCTTCACCTAATATATCTTGCACATTATTTGTGCCGTTTCGTCTATACAGCATATAATCTCGTCCCATGAAAAAGGAAGCTCTTCTGTCAGAACTGCATACAGGAATGAAATACCACGTATTCGAAAGAGTACTTTGTAATAATGAAGTTTTACGTCCGCTTCATAATTGCAACAAGCGATAAAAAAAGAAAAATAAAATAGCTCGTGACTCGTGACTTTGAAATTAATATGCTGTAAAGCTCCCTTTGAATAACTAGATAAAGCTGAAGAAGCCACGCACCACCTGTACACCCAGGCCCGGATTGGAAAATAATATGCCCTAATTTTTCTTCAAAATTTGCTATTTATATAACAAGTTGCAACATGAGCGAGTTTTTTGTACCAGACGTGGTATTGGAACACAAGCGTAGGGAGGGGGTGTTATACAGTGAGTTTCAAAAAGTTTGTACCATATATAGAAAACTTTTTCATTATGCATTTGTTAGAAAATTATATACGCCATAAAAGTTGCCACTTTTGCAGTTGAAACGTTCAGTGATTTTAACCAAAGATGACCACGGCATGACTCGGAAACCAACCAAAATTGTTAGGAAATCATCATTGCGGTCAAAAATTTCCATATCTTATATCTTCTTTGAGATTAGAATTTCCCCAATAGTACAGCTCCCAGAGTAATTTGGTATGGGGCTAGTTTAATAATAGACGAACAGGTATCCAATGAGCACCGGGCTCTATTTTGTGAAAATCGAAAGAAAATCCGGTTCATAGAATTTTTCGACGCTTTTCCGGCCGTAAAACCTTGAAAATTTAAAAAATATCAATAGACCAAAAATAAAGCTAGGAAAATTGGGAACAAATCCTATATACTTTTTCCGGAAAACCTTACGTTTGATCGAAAAATTGAAGAGAAGGAAAACATTTATCCACTCCGACTTTTGATCGAAAATCCCAAGGTGAAATATGAAAAATTCTTTCGAAAATTTATTTTTACATTTTTATGGTTTCAATAGGAAAATATACGAGAGGAAATATTCTGGTTTATATTTATATATTTCACAATTTCAATGGCTTTCTGTTCGAAAGTTACAAAGCACGTTTCCATGCCTGTCTTTATTGTGTTCAGCTGCATATTGTAATAAGGTATACAGTATCGGAAAATTTTCATCTGGGGTATAGACAGAAACCTACGAGAGCAACAAGGAACGCAATGATATGATAATACCGCATAAATAAGAGAGACGCACCTATCCTGTTACCCCACTCGACGAATCAACAGCTCACGTCGATATCCTTTCCTCGAGCGAGTAGAGGAGAAATTATAATGCTCTCTTAACATATAGCAAGCTATTATACAGTGACCACCAAAAAGTATGTACCATGTGGGAAAAAAGTTTATTATTAGAGTATCGAAAAAAATATTCTAGGGAGAAGTTTGTGCATTCCCGATAACCTAAAAATCGATTTTGACACATGTCACGTGATCGCTGGTATGGCGGCAAATTGAAAAAAATTACTATGAAAAGGCAAAAAGTGGGGTAAAATGGCAAGATATCAAAAAAAGTTATTTCAAAAAGTTGCTTAGAATTGAATTCTATACACATATGCAAAGATTGAAAAGATAATGAGAGAAAATTGAAAATAGCTATTTTTTTAAATATTTTCTTAGCTTTATGAAAATATCAAATTATTATCTTACGAATAGCTTGACCATACTGAAGCATTTGTATTTCAATGAGAATCACAACAAGAAATTATTATCTTTACGGATAAGGCCGGATTTTCATGCATACGATATCCAACTAACCGATGGTACGAAAATGCTCTGATCGGTTGAATTAGTAGGCGTGACAACAATTCAACCAATCAGAAAATTTTGTAAACCAATCACAACATTTTCGTATCATCGGATATTGTATGCATGAAAATCTGGCCTAACTAGTCACGATTATATCACTATATACAGAGTGACCCATTTGAAAGCGGGCCACCTCTCTAAAACTGTTATTTATTATCCGATTCAGAAGTTTTTTTTTTCAATAGATAGAGCGTCAATAGTTCTATTAGAGTGCTGTGAAGTCGAAATAGAAATAAAATTTTCAAGGCCTACTTCGAATTTTTTTCAAGGTCAAAAATCCAAAAAACATACTAGCGATTTTTTTATATGAAATTTGACGACGCCACTGGATTTGTGATGCTTTCAAATGGTTGTGACTAAAATTTCACGATGAAATATGTTTTTTCAACAGAAATATAGCATAAGTAAAATTCTTATCACTTTATCTAAATATTTGGAATTGTCGTCATATTAAATCACAATATTATTAATAATATCGTTTAAAATGCTCTTTCAGGTCGTTAGCAGTCGAGCTTGTAAACAGCAGTTATTCAAAATGGTGTCAAATTATGTTTCTTTCAAACAGAACTCTATAAAGAATGGAAGATAGTTATGTCCATCAAAACACTGCAGTTTTTTTGTCAACAGAGAAATGAAATATACATCTTTACATCAAATAGTAATCAATATTCAATAATCAATAATAACCAATATTGATGAAATAAATGAACTACAACAAAAAAATGGATTGAGATGAGAGTGCCCAGACATTAATTTCCGTACTTTGTAACCAATTTCCGATTTAATTCGATACGTTTATTCTACCATTTTCTATTGCTAACTAATCATAAGATTCGATCATTAGTTTGGGGTAACATTTATGCAAGCCTGGTCTTATTCTTTCACGCAGTTCCTCTTTGGTGGTTGTCAGTTATTTCGAATATCTATCTTGGTTTCATTCAAACATGTTTGGGATGCCACATTTCGAAAATATTATTTTTATTAGAAGGCTTTGAAACTTAAGTTGCCGTAGAGATGACAAGTCATTAAAATAAAAGACGAAAAGACACAAATTTGTCAGTATTAATAGTGAAGTTTATAACTCTTCAAGTACCTACACTAATAAAGAAGTATGGCAGATAATTTGACTTTGCAGGAAAAAATTGAAATAGTAAAACTTCGTGGTAACAACGACAGATCCGAAAGGGAAGTATGTAGAATTTTCAATAACATGCATCCGGAGCGGCGAAATATTAGCAGAGCTACAGTTGGAAGAGTAAACAAAATTTTCAATCAGTATGGAGCTGTTAGTAAACATATCCTGAAGAATATCAATACTGTACAAAGGCAGAGACGAAATAATTCTGAACGAATTCGAAATTATTTTAATAATAATCCGAAAACAAGTGTGAGAATTGCAAGTTTGGACATCAACTTACCGCGTGAAACAATAAGGAGAAATCTTAGGAAATAATATGAAGCCCTTTAAACCAAAGTTTCTTCACACCTTAGAAGAAGGCGATAATGAAAAGAGGATGGAGTATAGTTTATGGGCTCAAGGAGAATATCTAAATAACAGGAATTTTCTGAAAAAAATTTTGTTCAGTGACGAGGCAACATTCACAACCAATGGAACAGTTAATTCTCAAAATTCAAGGTACTGGACGGAAGAAAATCCACATTGGATAATAAATTGCAGAAGACAGTACTCCCAAAAAATAAATGTTTGGTGCGGAATATTACATACCAGAATAATTGGCCCCTTTTTTTTTGAAAACAATTTGAATGGTCAAATTTTTTTGAATTTTTTGAAAAACGAGTTTTCCAACGCTATGGATGAACTTCCACTAGCAGAAGAGGCCCATATTCTATTCAATAAGATGGCTGTTCCATCCACAATAGCAGGATTGTTAGAGATTGGCTGGAAGAAAATTTTCCTAATCGGTGGATAGGGCGAAATAGTTCACTGATTGAGTTTCCCCCCAGATCCCCGGACTTGACTCCACTTGATTTTTTTTATGGGGCACCGTTAAGGAAAAAGTATACAAAACTCGCCCAACGAGCAAAGAGGAACTGCGTGAAAGAATAAGACAGGCTTGCAGAGATATTACCCCAAATCAATTATTGAATGTTTTGGTTAACATTAAAAAACGATATGGTAAAAGTATCGAATTGAATGGAGATTTTGTGGAACAGTCCAAAATTTAATGTGTGGGCACTGTCATGTTAATACATTCTTTTGCAGTGGTTCATTTATGTTTTTAATATTGATAATTATATTATGATATAAAGATGTGTATTTCTATTCTTTGACAACAAACTGCAGTGTGCTAATAGAGATAACTATATCGCACATAAAGTTGTTATGTTCTGAAGAAGTATTTTATACCATATTATTTACAAAATTGTTATTTAATATACAACTATTTGAATTATTTTGACAGTGATTGGTATATTTTACTTATGCCATATTTCTGTTAAAAAAAATAATTTTATCTTGAAATTTTAGTCACAACCATTTGAAAGCATCACAAATCCAGTGGCGTCGTCAAATTTCATATAAAAAAATCGCTAGTATGTTTTTTGGATTTTTGACCTTGAAAAAAATTCGAAGTAGGCCTTGAAAATTTTATTTCTATTTCGACTTCACAGCACTCTAATAGAACTATTGACGCTCTATCTATTTAAAAAAAAAACTTCTGAATCGGATAATAAATAACAGTTTTAGAGAGGTGGCCCGCTTTCAAATGGGTCACTCTGTAGATGTTCAAACGGCCTTGAGTTCACTGAAATAACCTTTTAAAAATTTCATGATTTTTTTTTAAATAGCAACACTCGCATTGCTACCCTTGGAGACTGCAAATGAATGTTGTACCAGCAGGATGGACCATCGAGGAGCATCCAGGCATCGCTGGGATCGCAACAGATTATTTTAATGGTACCCACGAATGGACCCAAAATAATCGGCTCCTTCGCCAAATTTGATAGTGATAGTCTGATTTCAATTTCTCAAACAGATTTTGAAAGTATAGTACTACAAAACGTATATTTTCATTTCTCGCTACAAAGACCAGAAATGAGTGAAAAGTACTTGACATGACAGAAATGAGCCGAGCCCGCCTAAGCGGTCGAGTAGTAGGAGAGACCAGGAGATGAGGTGAACAGTATTTTACATGGAATATCACGTCCCCTCATCTCCCGGTCTCTCCTACTACTCGACGGGTTAGGTGGGCTTGGAAAATTTCACCTGTTTGCAAGCATTTTTCAAAATTCACGGCATTGTAGCAAGAAATAATAATGTACGTTTTATAGTACTATTAGTTTCAAAATCTGTTTGAAGAATTGAATCGGACCATCATAAAGCATCCAGGCACGCTGCAAGATGTTGCAAAATAATCGAATTTCAATTGTGCCAAAACTAATGATCCGATAGCGCCTGTTTTGCTCACAAATGACGTACTCACAATTCACTACTCTCATGAAAAGGGCAAACTCTACAAATTGAAAAATGGCGGAGTTGAGAATTTTTAAAAAAAATTGCAAATAGTTTTCAAGCCAGGCTTTCATTCAAATTCGCTCAAAAGTAATAGAGTGCCTATCTGCAAAAAAATTACTGATAGATACTCTCTCCAAACTTCCTTCGAACCTAGTCTGCCACCGTTTTCATCTGCGACTTTTTAGTTTCGGAGCCGTTTTTCAAAAAAAAAAACGCGATATTTTTTATGTGTTTCCCTCGTGTTCCCTAACTACGATACGAAACTACAGAGGGTGATTCGTTATATCGTTTTAAGAAAAAAAATTCCTATGAACATATGTCCGGAGTTGCTTCGTTTTTAATATACAGGCCTTTAAAAAAAAACTGTAATACTTATTTCTCAGAAACGAAACAACTCCCGACATATGTTCATAGGAACTTTTTTTTCGTGAAACGACCTAATTACCCTCTGTAGTTTCGTAGTATAGTTAGGAAACGTGGGCTGAAAGTTTGGACGAACTGAACTCAGAAGACAACTCCCTGCAGAAAATGCAGAAAATCCTCCGGCATGGCAGGACGAAGAAAGCAAGGCCACCCTGTTCACGAGGCGACGTAGGACACCAGAGGGCCATGTGACATTCCATGGGTAGACGAAGCCGTGTAGAAGTAACACTAGACAAGAAACTCACGTTTCAAAGGCACGTTGCCGTTAAGCCGGATACATCTAAGAAACGTTGTCATTCGTTCGCATTCGCTGGTATTGCCATCAGTGCTGCTTGTTCGTCGTAGTCATTCGCGGCAACGTTGCTTGGTACTGACCACATTAGCGAAGTTTCTGCTCATTTCCATTTCCCAAAAACATTAATTAGTGTTCCACTCATTCGTGAAGATTAGTTGATGGTGTAAACATCTCGTGATCCACGTGTTTATTATTTTCGACACTGGCCACAAATGAACGCCTAACGTTCGCAGACATTCGCGAAACGGATTTCGTTTCGTTCGTTCGCATCGCTGACCTTTCCCCCAAAATGTATTCGTGGCAAATGACCGTCTACACTTGACGAATGAATGCGAACGAATGCAGACGAATGCGAACGAATGGCAACGTTTCTCAGATGTATCCCCGGCTACAGATCAGCACTAGAAAAAAGCGCAAGGCATAAGCTCATCGGACGTAGGAGTACCATGGGTCTCGAGCTGAAACTACGCCTCATCAGGACAGTTCTCCTGCCTATGGTGTACTACGCGTCGACCGCTTGGGGTCAATGCTCGAACACATATAGACAAAGAATCTAGGCCTTCTCCAACGTCTGCCTACGAATGGCAACGGACGCTCTGCGATACATGCCAAACAGGTTCATCTACCGAGATCTAGATATCCAACCGAACTACATCGACAGACTGATGAGAAACCACGCGGGGACCACTCTGGAAAGAATAGAGAAAGGCGAGAGAGACAGGGACAAATACAGGCGACATGTAAACCAGAAAGACACGACACCCTGGAAGAAGTAAGACGAAGGCGGGTGTTCCGACGACTGCAACGTCTACTTCAATATGGGTATACAGCTAACGAGGACTAATAATATTTTCTTTTTTATATTTAAGGTTCCTCACATCGGAAATCCAGTCAGACAAGCTAGGGCCATCAGCCACAGCAATGGGGCCTTCAGCCAGTTTCGGGGGGTCAATAAAGTCACAAGTCAGTTAAATTCAACTAAGGTCAGATATAAGGGAGTTCAGGCGCGCAAAGCCTGAGCACTCCTCATCAAAACGGGCTTCCGGACAATTGCCCGAAAACAATTTCCCGAAAGACATTTCTTCGAAAACAGTTGCCCGAATGGACAATACCTACTATAATAATCAAGGTTGGAATAAGTGAGACTCGTTAATTAGTTAATTATTAACTTTTATTTAAATACTGCACTAAAGGTTTCTTATTCATTTATTGTCCAAAGTCTGAGCAAGAGTCACGACGCAAAATGGCTTTGGAGTTTGTACTTAGTGAAAAGGGGAAGAGGAAATTATTGATATTAGCAGAAAGATAAAGAAAATCAAAGTATTCATTGGAAATGTGATTACTACAAGACGTTCAAGTGTAAAGCTCGTGTTATAACCTTAGAAAATGCAGTAGTAAAAAGAAGTGGAACACACAACTATGTAGCGGATGCAAGGCAAGTTGAAAAAACAAAATTTCTCAATGGCATACGTGAAAATGCTACACAACCAAGATGGGCCACATCATATACTATCAACTGCATCTATTCAGCTTGGTCAAGCTACAGCTGCCACTTTGCCAAAAGTGAGCAGCATTAAAAGAACAATAAGGCGTGTACGTAGTATCAGCAAGCCACTCCGGCTTTACCTCTTCACAGACGAGACATTGTTTTTCCAGAAGAGTATAAACTGACAAAAAATGGAAAAAAAAAATTTTATTATTTGATTCAGGCCCACACGATGATCGGTTGTTAATTTTTTCAACCAGACAAAATCTGTTTCTTCTTGCAAGGTCACAACACTGGTTTGCCGACGGAACTTTCAAAACTGTACCTCACCTTTTTCATCAACTGTATACAATCCACGGATTGGATAAGAATACTGCGGTTTCTTTAGTATATGCACTACTACCTAACAAGGCACAAGAAACTTATGTTCGCTTACTTTCGAAAGTAAAAGAACTTTTGCCTGAAGCTTCGCCTGCAACCATATTAACAGATTTTTAAAGCGGTATGATAAGTGCTATAAGACAACAATATCCCAACTCAAGACATCGTGGGTGCTTTTTCCATTTCAGTCAATGTCTCTTCAAAAGAATCCAGTCAGACGGTTTAAAAAGAAGGTACGAAACTGATGCAGATTTTGGTTTAAAGCTCCGATTACTGACGGCCCTAGCATTCGTTCCTACTGCAGATGTAGTGGAGGCATTTGAAACCATTTGCAAGCAAAATGTGTTACCTGCAGAAGCCCAGTCAGTAATTGATTATTTTGAAGATACCTGGATCGGGCGTCCACAGAGCGGGAGACAACGTCGTTTGCCCTTATTTTCGCATGATCTGTGGAATTGTTATGATGGGGTGAAAGAAAGTTTGCCAATAACAAACAATTCCATAGAAGGATGGCATCGAGGGTTTGAATAACAGATCCAGCGAACACTTATGAGTTCCTACGGGGAATAGCACATAATTTATCGTATTAGTATAAAGATAAATAATAAATAAATTCTCAAAAAAAAGGGAACTTGAATGTTTTATTCCAAATTCTAAACACGCCTAGCGATAGACGTGAAAACGTGCTGTGCACTTATCGGACAAAGGATTATATTCCGTAATATATCCAGTGATAAGGCACTCAATATAATGTACGCGCAATTGAAAATCTATTGGTTTCACTATTATATTTAAATACATTTTTTGGTCAATTGTCCTTTCGGGCAATTTTTCTTCGGGCAATTGTACATTTGATCAATTGTGTTTCGGGAAATTGTCAATTCTGGCAATCGTCCATTCGGGGAACTGCTTTCGGGAAATTGTTTTCGGGCAATTGTCCCAGATCCATCAAAACGATCAGATAGCATTCTGCTGATCGCCAGTCAACAGGTTGAGGATCCGTTCAGTGAGAGCGGAGGCGGTGGAAGGGGGGAGGGAGCCTTCGAGCACGTAAAAAGTGCTGGGAGCTTCTTCTTCCGGGCCTCAACATTAGGGGGTGCATGATGTAGTTAGGAAACACGAGGAAAACACATGAAAAAATCGGATTTTTTTGGAATAACATCCCCGAAACAAATAAAGACAAAGAGGAAAGCGGTCGCAGACTAGGTCCAAAGAAGCCATACAGAAAGTTTGGAGAGGAAAATGTTTGCCAATGGGTACTATAATTATAAGATATAATTTATTCAGGCGTGTAATATAGCTTATTCTGTGAGTTACAGATTCGAAAGCTTGCCGCCCGGAAAACTTTGCGTGGCAAGCTTTTGAACCTGTGAGTAACACACACACAATAACCTACCTACTACCTAATTTTTTCGCAGTGAGAGAATGGCCTACCAAGCTTTCCTCGATAACGTTTCATCGTAGTCCGGCACTGTATCCCCCTTATCAAAATGCAATTTCTACGTAGTGTATGCGGGCACGTGTCACAGTTATTTCCACTTTTTTATTTATTTCCATCGATGAACCGCTGTTTGCGATCGCGATACAAATACAAAATACAAACGTCCGCCGTGTGTTTTCTGTCTTCAATTAGACTATTTTGCAATTAAACTTGGTAATTAACGAGCTCGCAGAACCAACAAATGAATTGTGACCAGTCCAGTTTCAATTAAACTAGACCTGAACATCAATTCCATCAGCTTCCAATCACCATCCAAACGAAATATTCATTTTGGATGATTGTACGCAAAATGTTGGGACATTTGATATCGGATTTCAATAAGGTTTTCTGAGAAAATGAGCGCATTTTGTGAGAAATTACTAAGAATATTTCCTGTGGAGAATGGAATTATCTTTCGCCTTGTTGAAATTGTTTCTTGATAAATCTCATACTTTCCGAAATAACGGCAAAATTATAATTTTTTTAAATAATTTTTTTTCGAGTTCCACCGCTAATTTTTGATAAACAATTTTTTTTCCAACAATACATGATGTCAAGAAGTCATGTGCCGAGTTTCAAAGTGCTACGATTCATTCTTCACTTGTAGCTTACATTTGTCTGTGGTTACTGTACTATATATTTTCTTTCAAACAAGTCACAAAAAAGTTTTGAAAAATAGTTATTTATGATACAAGTGTTAAAAGTGGCATTTTATTTTGTGAGTGGGGAATATTGCGAAACGAGCGTTAGCGAGTGGAGCAACCCCACGAGCAAAATAAAATCACTTTTAACAAATGTATCATACAAAATTTTTTGTTCAACAGTTACTGCTAGTAAAAAAAAAACAAAAAAAAAATAAGATCCATAAGGATTCGAACACACGATCTTTGGATTACAAGGCTGACTGACAGATACTTCAAATATAATAAACCCCAACGCACTTTATTTATGAATGTCATTATTTGTCAGTGATGAAGGACATTCTACAGTTGGACTAAATACTACTTCGTTTGTAACTTCAAAAGGAATTAGTATTATCAATTGCGCAAACGACCAAATACATGTGTGAACTTTTATAAACGATTCCTCTTGAGTAGGTGTTCTGATTATAATATCTGATTGAAGTGTTTCTATTAGAAAGATCTATATTACTGAGTATCCATCATCTCATCTGTCATTTTACTTTTAACACTAGTGTTAAAAGTACTTTTAACACTAGTGTTAAAAGTGGTTTTGTGAAAACGTCAGTTTTTAGTTCATGTGTCAATGAATTAAAAACGTCATTTTTAATGTCAGTTGTACAAAAAAACTGTTTTTATTCCACTACAGAATATTTAGAACATGTTCGTAGACACGCTTTTGACGGAAGGAATATGCTTGACCAAACCTCCACGCTTCATCTGAATGTATGTTGTAATGTATGTTGTAAACTTGTCTTTTTTTTTTGTTCTTCAAAGAACCGATGACATGCTACAAATGTTTTTTAGACATAACGTAGTCAATAAAGAGCATCATAATATGCCAAAAATTCGAATTGTTAATTCTTCGATTCCAAATGAAGAAAAAATGTTGTAGATGAACTTACAAAGCAAAATCTTATCTAAATGAATGAAATTATTATTATAACATTGAATTTATAAAATTATTGTTTTGCCTTAGGTCCTTGATGTGCCTGCTAAATTTCAGAATACGTATTCGGAAGTGGGTGAAAATTGAATTCGACGTTAATTACTTTTTCCAACACATGACAATTATGACTGTCATTATTAATGTCATTTTAGACAAGTAAACTATCAAATAACTCACTAGTGAGTTATGGATTATAACTCACGTTCATATTTAAAACTTAATAATTATTATCTCATAAAAAAAGATTTCTTCCACTTGTTGCATAAAACATTGTATGCCACTCATGTTTTATGTTTTCTAAGTCACTTGAGAATTTATACCACTTGGCTTGACGGCTATTATTTTCACTTTTTTGAGTTCAGACATTCTCATTTTTCGACTTGTGTCACTTTTGGAATACACATGCGGATTGATTGTAATGGAAATATCAATTTGCAGTAACAATTTAACTCATGTATAAAAAATCGTATGTGCCACAGTGCAGTTATTGTTTCGACAGCGGCAAAAGTTAGCTGCAACTTTTACAGCGACAAATGCACTAGTGGTTTTTTCACTCATTCATTTGTTTATCAATTATCGCGGTGTTGGTTGCTAAAATAAATAGTTCAACATTGATATGTTTCTAATTTTCTTATTCATTGAATTGTCCTGCCGAATTACACTCGACGTTTGCATTGATATAGGGTAAATTTGTGTTGTTCAAATTCGAAACTGCTTCCTTTAGCAATCTGACTCGAAAAACTGTCATCCTAAAAACGCTCCTCCGTCAGCGTAGCATTTTTAATAGTTGAAAGTTTTTCTCGTCTGATTACTGGGCAACAGTTTCTCATTAAACAACACAAATTTACCCGATAAAATACAAACTTCTGGTGCAATTCTAAGTGAAAAATGCGCTATTTTGATAATACCTTCAAAAAGAACCCATTTTTCTGTTTATGGATGTCATATTTTCTCTTTTCAACTTCATTTTGTCTAGTTTAACTATTGCAAATGGCTGAAAAACTCTGGCAACTCAGGGCAAGAGCTCCTTTTCCATGAATTCATTCAATAATTAGTTTTCCTTGAACGCGAAGCATCGTTTATGTCGAAGGATATTTCACATAAATTCCATTCTCAGAAAGTGCAATCTTCTCACAACGTTAAGAAAAAATCGTGTCACATTTAATATTTGAATCATGATCGGTAATTTCTCAGCAGTTAATGCAGAGCTGCTGTCTTTTTACAATATTCTATGCCTAGCGGGTGCTATCAGCGGCATTTTTTTATTGAAATGTCCTCAGATCAACCATTATGCTAATGCAGCGGATAGTGAATGATATGAAATTACTCGGTAATTTCATGAAACAGCTTCATTATTTGCTGAATTTGTTAAATTCATTATTTATCATTTTCGCAAACTACCTTGAAATTTGCATGATGAGCAAATGCGTGAAATATTTTATTGCTTTATATACGAGACCTTGGATTTTAGTATGGGATAATGGATGTTGAGCAAATTGAATGGATATCGAAAAATATAGCGAATATTTTATATTAACGTTCTGCGGTTGAAACCCATATAAGGAGAAACAACTTTTTGAAAACAAAAGAGATTAACGCCATTATGTATTGAATTTTCACATTAATTATATACATGCACTGCACTGTTTGGAACCTTTGGTACAGTAATGAATATACTGTAGTTTTACCCCAACACCAAACCGCTATTTTTCACGCCTCGACACGTGTTTCAATCACCAAGTGATCATCTTCAAGAGGAAGATTAAACTAAATTTACAAAAAGAATTGTCCTTATTTATACTCATTAGATATACAGAGTGGTCCAACGAAAAGTATGCACCTAGCTTTTATCCTTTTCGTGGAATTGCAAGCAAAAATGCTCGGACACGTGGAGTTTGTTTTTGAGGGGGACACATTTCAGATATATTTTGCAATTTGTGTCTTCAACCCCTCAGCGACGGGGTGTCACAACCCTAAAATTTCAAATGGAACTTGGGGTCAACTGATATATCATTTGAACGGGCACAAAATTATCTTCCCAATGATACCCTATTTGTTGAAATTTACTGAAGCAGTTAATGCGAAAAGGGCTTTAAGAACATGAACCCGATAATGTTGGTATTAATGAAAAATACAAATAAGTTTTGGTTACTAGGAATTAAAACATGTACAAGTAGTACTTAGTACGTTTCAATATTTGTTACTTGTAGGTAATAGTGCTTTGTAAAAAAAAACAAGCTGTTAAATTGATTTATTGAAATGTTACTTCAACAAGTGTTCAAATTGTGACCCATTTGCTTCCATACAATAATACAGACTTTGTTCAAATCTATGTCTAACATTTTGTAGCATATCAGGTGTTATGCTTCGGCACTCTGCTATAATCCGTTGGCGAATATCTTCTCTGGACTCGGGCTGCGTAGCAAAACATTTATTTTTCAAGTGTCCCCATAGAAAAAAGTCCAAAGGCGATAAATCAGGTGACCTGGCAGGCCATTCCATTGGGCCTCTCCTGCCAATCCACTGTCCGGGGAACCGGTTATCTAAAAATTCTCGTACAGGAACAAAATAGTGCGGAGGTGCTCCATCTTGCTAGAAATGAAGCCGATCAGCATTATGATTTTGGTCATCTTCTATTATTTGTGTGATGAAAGGATCAATTGCGTCTTCAAGCATGTTTAGGTAGATTTTACCATTTAAATTTCCAGAAATAGAAAGTGGTCCTATGATATGACTTCCTAATATGCCACACCAGACGTTTATTTTTTGAGGGGCCTGGGAATGAACATCACGGAATAAATATGGGTTACTGTCATCCCAGTAACGGCAATTATGCCTATTCAAAGCTCCATTCAAATAAAATGTACACTCATCTGTAAAACAAATGTTACACATATCTGCAGTTTTTTTCTTACACTTATCTGCAGTCGTTTTCGACAAAATCACGCAAACGATAAATGGGGAATTTAGTTGTGATAACAAAAAATTATCATTGAAATGTTGCTTTCGGCAAAATAAAGTAATTTAGAAATGATTGTCGTTATCTTGATTCCTAGTAACCAAAACTGATTTGTATTTTTCATTAATACCAAAATTATCGGGTTAATGTTCTTAAAGCCGTTTTCGCATTAACTGTTTCAGTAAATTTCAACAAATAGGGTATCATTGAACAGAAATGTATGCCCGTTCAAATGATATATCACTCGACCCCACGTTCCATTTAAAATTTTAGGGTTGTAACACCCCCTCGCTAGGGGGTTGAAGCACAAGTTGCAAAATATATCTAAAATGTGTCTCCCTCAAAGGCACACTTCACGTGTCCGAGTATATTTGCTATGAATTCCAAATAATGGAGAAAAGCTAGGTGCATACTTTTCGTTGGACCACTCTGTATCTGCCAGATAACTGCGTCTTGTTTGTCCTATATTAATTTCACAATATTGCCTTATCGACTAATTAGGTAAATGATGAATTGAATGGATATGCTAATTATTGACATCCTGTGATAATAAACAATACACGCAGAAAAAAAATTTCATGGATTTAACAGAATCTGAGGGTCATATGTCCACGACAAAATATTTTGTTATAACAACAATTTTTTTAATTATTTTCGAATTGAATATTTTGTTTACTTAAAGAACTATTATGTCTACCCTAACATAGTGATTGGTTGAAAGAATAAAACATATTGTCTGACAACATCAGACTTTTTTGTAATTGATTTATATTATGTTCCTTCATGAAGGGTTGTCACCCCGTTCAGGACGTTGAGACGTCTAAATCTCGTCATGGATTTGATCGCGTAGTTCTACTCAAGTTTTTCGACACCTTAGAAATACCTGACAATGTCTATTACTTTTGTCATCGGTTTAAGTTAAGTTTTTCAGTACAGGGTTGTCCCTGCGTTCAGGCGGTTGGGGCGTATGTTAATCTCTGTATTGACATCGTTGAGCGGCATGACGACTAGACTGCCTCTCACTCAGTTTTTTTTGTTTTTATGGTTAGCTACGACAGTATTCTCATTTCACGAAATGCGTGCCTTCAATGATTGATATCGAATTACTCGATCCTATATTTTTTCCACAATCATCGAGTGTGTCGCAATACCACGAATATCTGTTGATGCGCTCAAACATTCCACTTGCATAAGTTGTATATTACGCTTGAACACCATTTGTTCAACTACGATTTGGCGGAAGCGCAGATTTAAATCTAAACCTAACTTCAGCCACCTAAAAAAGAAACCAAAATATTCTCCCAATAGCAGTATAATTTGTGGACAATTCGCTAGTATTTCGATTACTGTGCAAAGTAAAAAAGTAAAAAATGAAAGTTCGCTTGAGAGATAACCATTCACTGTGCCAGATGTACAAACACTAGTTTTTGTTCCACAACTTATCAGTTTTATTCACACTGCTCACGGTAATTTTCATTCCTTCGGATCAAAACCTCGCTCTGTCA
Source organism: Chrysolina haemoptera (assembly GCA_958298965.1). NCBI lineage: Eukaryota > Metazoa > Arthropoda > Insecta > Coleoptera > Chrysomelidae > Chrysolina > Chrysolina haemoptera. The sequence continues at coordinate 6,208,689 of OY282592.1, read as the reverse complement.
AACTGCTATTTCTGAATGCAATCTCGCTCCATCAAAGTCCGGTCCCCTTTCACACTCATTTTAGATACACTTCACAATCTTTTCACATGCATCTGACTACGTTTTCATTTGTTACGAGCACACATTCGAAAAACAAACACAAAAACCGCACGATCCTCCGTGAATAAATCGACCACCTTGAAGACTGGATCAAGCTGTTAAACTTTATCGCATTATTATTCTCGAGCATCTAATCGGCGTTAAATCTGGCGCTTGAATTGAACACGAGGGCGAGAAAAAAAGGTGCAAAGGGTTACCTCACACCTCAGACAGCAAATTGGGTACCGCATGCGGAGATTTAACGGTAGCAACTTATCGAGATTCGGAGAAGGAAGTGTCAAGAGTTCTCATTAATCACTGGCCTTTTTTATATTAGTATTCAAGAAATATTTACACAACAAAAGAACAGACATAAACTTCTTACATTACTGAATATCATCAATGAATCTTTTGTAGATCGCAATGGAAATATGCTCATTGTGCTTATGTGGTCGAAATAATCGATACTGACAGGACGTTTATAACACTTGTTACAGAATAGTAATTTATGTATCAAGTGAGTAAAGTGATACTTTTTTTACGAGTAGGAAATGTTGACTAGGCGGAGTGCGGCATTCCTACGAGCAAAAAATAAAAAAAAACACTTTACTCACGAGTTTCATACAGTATTTTTTCTACAACAAGAAGAAATTTTGATAAAACTTTTTAATAAATGGCATTCTCTAAATTCTGTGACTTTGCACACGCTGTTGCGTGTTTTCATACGGATAATCCATAAAAAATCCTCCATATTTCTTGCAGAATTTCTAATCATTAGGTATGCATTTCTTCACGCAGATGGCCATAAGATTATCTGCATCCAGCGGCGAGTATTTCACGTATTCACGGCGATAATGGCGATATAGAAGCGACTGGAATACCAATAGCTTATTAATAGAAAATTAATATGGTAATAATTACATTCTGTTGAACTAGACCTTTTCCAACATCCATAATAACAAATTGCTTTTTGATTGGAATGACCAGTAAGAAGTGAACCGTTCCTTTTTAGTCCAGGTTGATGAGCTACATTGAAACGATCAAATATTTTTAATGTTTTTTTTTGGACGAAGATACACTGATGAATGAATAGTTCGATGGATACTTAACTTCAAATTTTGAATACAATGACAAATCAAAGACACACTGATGAGGTTAATGAAGCGATTCATACGTTACGTGAAAGTGAACGATATCGAATAATAAGCTTTTATTGATCCGGGATGTGCAGTTTGTACAATCACAATGGTAGCTGCTCAAAAAGGCCAACTAATTGAACCAGGATAGAATTGATGTTTTTGTTGACGGAATTTCTCTAAGACATGATTAATAGACTTGGACGTGTTTCAGAAGTTTTGAAACTGTGCACGAAGTCTGTTGAGTATTTGGGATATGTTCCGTATTTTGCCTCTTCGGTTTAAAAATACAGAGCAATGCAGGAATTTCCAACACTGGAAAATGCTGCCAAAGTAAAAATAATTATAGGATCCCAGGTAGCACCTCATGTTGGCTGAAACTTGTTTTCATATTGGGCCAATATGGATATATTGTAAATGTAAAAATGATATTGAACCAATGAAATTTTATGAAATCGCTTTTAGGTACCTTTGTTTGGGAGGCACTGGTTTGATTCTTCAGGCCACAGCGTGTCTGTCCGCAGGCAGTGTTTGCGCAGGCTGTAGACCTATGATCAGTGATTACCAAAAACATTTTGAAAATTTTGAATTGAATAACTCTCAAAATAATTTTTTTTTGATAAAAATGTATTCTCTTATTTCGTTTTGCTTGGATAAATCAAGTATCCCAAGAATGGTATTTGTTTAAAGAAAAAAATAACAATTATACGGATGTAACAGTTCAAACAAAAAAATATGATAAACGAAATGTAATTCTGGCCTGTTTTATCCCGCGTAGACCATCCAGAGGGGTGTGAGAAGGGGCTGTTTCCGACTGCAGACAGCAACAGGAACGACTGCCAAATACAGAGGGGGTTGAAAGTTGTAACAGCTGATCAACCAATGCTGACGTAGTAAGGAAGCCTCTAAGGTTTGCACAATGAAAAAATGATAACCAATTGGAGTTCTCGTGATGGGCCTCTCGTATCCAACCCAGAGGATGTCCGCAGGAAGGGGTTCTATCACCCCTGCTATGGGCCATCCTAATGGACGAACTGATAGAAAGGTTAACATTCAGAGGCTTTCATTGCCTAGGATATGCCGACGACCTTGCGATTATTGAAAAAGGTAAATTTGCAAGGACAGTCTCGGAGCTTACACAAACAGCCATAGATATAATCGACAGGTGGTGTAAAGAAGAGGAACTGGCAGTAAACCATAAAACCACAATATTTACATTCACACGAAGAAAAGTACTGGTAGGACTAAAGTCACCTGTTCTAAACGGGATACAAATTCCCTTTGCCAAAGGGGCAATATACTTAGGAGTCATCTTCGACCATGAGTTAACATGGAATCAATATCTACAAAAAGTAATATAAAAAAGTTCAGTAGCCTTCAATCTGTGCAGGAGAATGTGCGTGAAAAATTGGGGGCTACAAGCAAAAATGACTACATGGCTATATACCAGAGTCATCAGACCCATGATAACATATGGGTCAGTGGTATGGTGGCCAAAGACCAAGCATGTAGGAGTGGTACGACGGCTGGGAGTACTGCAAAGACAAGCATGTCTGAGTGCTACCAGTGCCATGAGAACCATTCCAACAGCCGCACTAGAAGTCTTGCTCAACCTGCCTCTACTACACATATACATTCAAGGCGAAGCCAGGTCGGTCACGAGCAGATTACTTAGAGGTCAAGCACCCATAAGCAACATGCACGGGAGCGACTACAACAAGCTATATGAAGAGTTGGAAAACGACCTTGTCATACGTTTGCCATCAGATGGCATACTTCCCAGATATAGCTTTGACAAAACGTTTAAGACAAGCATAACGAACAGGGATGCGTGGAAGGAGGGACCTCCCATCAACGCGGAAATCGCTGTCTTCACGGCTGGCTCCAAAACCATTGAAGGTTCAGGAGCCGGCATATATGGAGCCAAGCCGAAAATAAGAATCTCACTAAGCTTAGGTAAACACATGACAATATTCCAGGCAGAAATCGTAGCAATACACCATTGCGCGCAAGAGTTAATAAGGCAGGAGTTCTCAGAAAAAACCATTGTCATTTACTCGGATAGCCAAGCCGCGATAAAAGCAGTCAACTCTATGCAAATCACCTCAAACTTGTTTGGGACTGCATCGAAGCCCTAAAAGAGCTAGGCAGTCAGAACAGACTGACACTAGCTTGGGTACCAGCACACACAGGTTACAGAGGCAATGAAGAGGCTGATTCACTAGCTCGAGAAGGAGCCAGTAAGGCCCTGAATAGCCCAGAACCGTTTTGCGGTATAGCGAAAGCTGTACTAAAAACCAACACCAAATCATGGATCCAACAGAAATCTCAAGAATGGTGGAACGATTCACCAGGAATGAGACAGGCCAATGAGTTTATCAAAAAACTGTTGCCAACATTCACAGAATATCTACTAAACCAGAGAAGGAGCAATACTAGAATAATAGTTGGACTCCTCACAGGGCATTGTAGGCTCAACAAACATATGAGCACTATTGGTCTGGCAGAAGAAATGCTATGCAGGTTCTGTCAGGAAGAAGAGGAAACATCGGCACACATATTATGCCACTGTGAGGGCTTGTCAAGGCTAAGGTTTCTAACGCTGGGAGAAGAAAAACCAAAAGCTCCCGGATACATGGGAGTTCTGAAAACTGGCCTATGAAGTGTCGTGACGAAGACGGGGCTAGATAAAGAACTCTAAACGATTTCGAGGGCGAATACAATAGATCTGAAAAGGTCGCGGTGTTGATGCTTATGGCACGGAAGCCCCAAACTAATCTAATCTAATCCAACTTAGAACACTTAGAGTTTGGTAGACAAAAAAATTCCTTGTGATGGGAATTCTTGCTCTAACCTTAACGGTGAAGTAAAAAAACGCTGAAAGCACGTAGCACAAAAACAGCTTCATCAATCGTACGTAGTTAAAAGTCGGCCGTCAAAAATGCATTTGATAAATCCAATTAAGAATGCGAATCAAATTGTTGACAAAACCTGTACTGAATAAAAAAATTACCTCGTTTCTCAAAAACGTGAACACCTTCACTTTGCCCTTCTTGACTGTCTTCATCACCGATCCTCTCTCCCTCATTTTTCGGTACCTCTCTTCGGTCGCTATGATATAGGACTTGACCTCTCTTTAAAAGCGATGGAACTGAAATATTAGGCGAAAAGTTAACATAACACCAACAATGTGCTTGAGATATATTTCAAATTGAATATTTTGGAATTTAGTAAGTAATATTCGGAAAAGTAGGTGATATAAATTCAACTAGATGGTGGTGTATGTTCCTATTTAAAACTAATTGGACGAGATGATATGGTTTTGATACTTTGATACGAGGGTGCTCACATTGCATGATGTCGAGACTGTGTAGGTAATCCTTTCATAATTATGACAAATAGTGATATACTGCTTTAAAAATGGAAAAATGGAGTGGCATTTCATTAGAATTTTTAAGGCCAAGAATGACGTCATAGATATCATCTGGAGAAACAGGATTCATAAATCATAAATCATAAAAAGGCTTCATAAATATTATATTTTCACGTTTTACCGACTTTTCGTCCTATTTTCCCTGACTACTGATTCATCAGGAGAATTTATGGCATAAACGAAAATATCGTGATTGCGAATATAGCGCCCGCGATGGTACTTAATGGGTGCATGGTTAACTAGATAACGACTTCCATAGGAGTACTTGCTTACGAAATAAAATTGCAACTTTATTGGAGTTTGTTGAAAATGAGGTTTCATTGGATTTTATGGGGGGTAGTTAAACGCCAAGTGGGATCAAATAAAAATTCGTTACGGACAATTTCTTATCTTTATGTTGAAACAGTTGTGCTGCCAGGTATGTGCGATAGAGAAATTAATGCGATTTGAGTAATATGCTCGTCGCGGTATCTACGCTATAAGGTAAAATAATGGTTGGTTTTTATAGTACGAAAGATGTATGTCACATTCACTATTCAAGACTTGTATGTTATTGATGATCCATCCAAGTGGCGTTCGATGGCAGATAGATTAGGTGTATTAAGTATTTATTATTATACAGTGTGTCCCACTTTGAGCAGCCACACCCTCGTATTTTCTTGTCAGTAAAGTGATATCAAAATTTGTTTTTATCGCATATAGTACCCAGAAATATCTACCTTCAGGTTGATGAAATATTCCTATATCCATTTTCCATGGCTACCTACGACCAGTCGAAAAGTGAAAAAGTGTGGAACACACATCAAGGACTTTTGTAGCACAAACGTAACAGCGGAGTCTGGTTCAGGAGACCCTAAAATTCCAAGACCCCAATTCTTGAATCATAAAAATATACAGGGTGTCATCTATAGCTGGCAGAATTGATAACGCTTATTTACTCGTAGCGTTTAGTTGATTTACAAAATTTCTTCTCGAGTCATAAAATACCCAAAAACGTTCAATTGATGCTGTACAAAATAGCAAATATTACTTTTTGATGCCTAGATATGATCAGTTGACAGTTGAATTATAAAGGAAAACATACTGAAGATTCTTTTGTCTCCGAGCTAACACCAAATTCTGGTTTAGAACACCATAAAGGCCCCGGATCCTGTTGTTCGAATCATGAAATTACATAGGAAGTCATCTGTGAATGGAAACATGTCTAATTCTTTATTAAATAAATTCTGTTGCTAGTTTTGCAGATGACACCTTGTATATTTTAATGATTTAAGTAATTAGGTCTGAGTGATTTAGATTGTTTCAAACCACAATTTGGTTTTGTGATGAAAACAAGCTCTGAAATGTTTGCCAGTTTTCCTATTTCCGAATATTATAAATAAAAATATAATCACGAGTATTAATCATTACTTTCACAAAACTAACACCGGATTCTCGTTCTCAACAAGCTTAACAAGATTTATGAATAAAAAGTATTATTATATACCCGGGCAACGAATTCTAGAGGTTTTGCGGTATATTCTGAACCAGGATATGTTGTCTCGGTAATAGAAGGATGTTTACCACCATTTTTCAATTTTCAACTGGTCATATATAGCCATGGAAGTATAATATTTCGTTTTTTTTCACACAGTATCAATTAAATATTTTGGGTGCTTCTTGATTGGAAAAGAAACATTCAGAAACAATTCAACATTACAGATAAATAAAAGTTATCAAATTTGCTAGCTACAGATGATACCCTGGTATATTTTTAGATTTAAGTATTGAGGTGGGGGTTTCAGGGTGTTCTGATCCAGAAATGTTTGTGCTTGAAGTATCCTTAATGTAGTTTCCCCATTTTTTCGTCTCTCAACTCGTCATAGCAAGCCATGAAAAAGTAATATTTGGTTATTTTCTAGAGCAGTAATTGAACATATTAGATACTTTGTTACTATAGAAAAAAAAAAATCAAAAACAACCAAAGATTACGGATGAAAACAAATTGAAAATGTTGCTAGTCTGTAAGACACCCTGTATATTTTAATGAGATCTGGGGGTTTAGGCATGTTTTGAACCAGAACCTGATATTAGTTTCGAAGTAAAAAATCTTTTAGTATATTTTTCACAGTTTTTCACTTTTCAACTGGTCATAGCAAGCCATGAAAAAGTAAAATTTGGGTATTTCTCATACTCAGCATCAATTGAACATGTTCAGGTTCTTTGTGACAAAAAAAATCGAAAGCAACCGATCATTTCGGATGAATAAAAATTAATAATGTTGCTAGTAACAGATGCCACCCTATATATTTTAATGAATAAAGCACTAAGATCTAGGTGTTTTAGGGTGTCCTGAAACAGAATCTGGTGTTATTTTTGTGATGAAAAAATGCCTAGTATGTTTTTCCCAATTTTTCACTATTCAGTTGGTCGTAGGTAGCCGTGGAAAATTGATATACGAATATTTCATCAACCTCAAGTTAGATATTTTTGGGTACTATATGTTATGAAAAATAACTTGGTTGCATCAAAGACTCATCTTAAGCCTGTCATTCATATTTACTTCACTCATTCTATGTTTTTCGCCTCTATGTGGTATTTCATTTGACAACTTCACCTTGTCATACAATGTCAAATTTCAATGTTCACTTCATTTCATAAAAGACATTCAAAAGCACATGTTCTATTAGAATTATTTTATCCAGGTTAATCCTGGCCCAGATCTTTTAATCTGCTGTGTTATAAAATGTTTTAATTTTAAATCACTTCCATCGTCCTCTGGACGCATGATGTTTTTATGGTTTTGGCTCTTGTAGACCTAACGAGTAAGTACTTAACCTTCATTTTGCATTAGGAAAAGGAATTTTTCTGAGGGGGGGGGCAAAAAGTGAATTTTTCCAACTCATTTTGAAATTTAGAAAACCATATATCGTCTCTAAAGCCCTCTCATACTTAGCTGAATTTCTTGGTGTCGGATAATCATTTTAGGATATTGATTATTGATTCATTACCAACGAACAGGACAACTTTTTCAGAAATATTTGATATGTAATTCAATTGAAAAGCTTGATGAGTTCTATTAGAATAAAATATTAGTTTTGAAAGCAACTGTTATAAAGTCGATTGGTTTATAAATAAAATCAATCGTTATTGAATTGGTAACGTATGGGTGACCCCTATACAAATTAAATGAAAAAAATGTTTTCCTAATTTCAGATTTGTTGAGAATTCACGTGAAATGGCAGATTCACAGCTGCAGACAATTCAACTACACATAACATTCAAATACACCACTTAGTATTGTTTGTGGTGCTCCCATTGACAAATCCCATAAGTCAGAGGCGTTACAAATCATGATTTATTTAATATGATTAAATGAAAACTCAGACAACTAATTTTTTTTTAGTTACATCTCGATGATTCTCAGATGTTTGGTTGAGTAGAAAGAAAATTAAAATAGTAGAATTCAAAAAAATATGATTAATATATTCTTCTAATTATGAACACAGCTCATAACCCTAAACCCAATTCCATTATTTTAATTTGTGTGAAGATGTCGCAGATTAATTTTGAAAAATTTATCACATAAATCTAGCTGATATCATTCATGAACAATACCAATACGTGACCAAAGACATATTACAGTAACCAAAAAACTCGTTAACGATTGGCCTAAGAAACAAACACACACGTTTAAACGATAAATGTTTCAAACAATTTAGGAATTCACTAACACATAATCTATAATTTGGAAATTTTGACAGTGTAGTTATCGGATAATTTTACCTGGTAATGGATATTTAAAAAATATATTTGTCTTTATTATTTATCAATTTCTGTTTAATACATACATTAAAATTCTGCCTTTGTTGACACATTTTATATATTAATTACAATCTATGATACCTGGTCTCGTGAAAAAAATAATCTTAGTTTCAGGTCTTGCTAAAATATTGCGGTTCTATCATTTATTTCAAGGAAATATACATTGGAATCACTATTTATATAATATTAATAGTAATAATTCATTAAGATCATCATTAGGATCATCAAAGATGATATTGAACAAAGTCAGTGGAATGCAATTATACATTACAGAGAACATACAATATAAAGAACAATGGGCAACACCTAAATATACGAAGCACTGTCATTAAAAAAATCATTCACGGTATATACAAACACACATAAACACACACGGTGTATATTGAGGAGTAATACCACGAGTGATTGAATTTTCGCGATAAGTCTGTCGATTTATTTCTGAACGAAACTGAATTGCTTCGTGAAAACACCACTTGATTGGCTATTAGATACCTTTGTAGTTCGCTTCGTCATTGGTTGTTTTATAAAACAAACCTACCCCACCAGCAAGTTGGTATAATGACACAACACCGAACTTTGAACAAACCATGATGAGCACTAACTATTAATTCATATATCAACTTCACAATTTTCGACAAATTTTTGACACAACACCGAACTTTGACCAAAACCATGATTCGCTTCACTTTTCATTCATATCAACTTTTCGACAAATTTTGCATACGCGTAAACCAAAACTCCGCCCTTTCAATTCCCGTAAACGCATGAAAATGGACGATGAGTCACTATCTATATACCAATGAACTGAACAATTTAATAGGCTTGTTCGCGTTCGACGGGTTCACAAAATAAACTGTCCGAAACCCGAAACCGTTACAAGCATGCGTAGTTCCACAGAACTCAAAGAATGCGTACAGTTATGTGAAACTGCGCATGCATCCGATGGTTTCAGACTGTTTGTTTTATGAACGCGAACAAACCTAAAGACAACCAACGAAAGACGCGCCCTGTGAATGGTCACTGAAATAGCGGGAAGTTTGAAATACCAAGACAGGTGCTCTGCGCAGTTTACTCCAAATAGTACTTTTGCAGGCGGCTTTCTTCATTATGACGGCAGTCCTCAATTTGATATTTATGTTTTGTTAGTTGCATAGTTTTAGAATTTGAATGTGGGATTGAATTCAGTAGCAGGCTGTCACATGAATGAAGGAAAACAACAAAAATTGTTGATTCAAATTCAAACTTAAAAATGAATGACATGAGCCATGAGCTGTTTCAATATTAACATTAATAATAAATAAAAATGGTTTTGATTTCATTCATGGAATAGTCTTAACAAATACAACTCGTGTACCGATGATTATCATAAATTCCATCTTTTTTTCGAAACAAATTATGTTGCTTTAGGAAACCAACATAATTTGTTTCTCAAAGTCGAAGGAATTTTTATTTCGATAATCACCAATACACTTGTTGCATTACCTACGATAACACGAGTTGTCTTTGGCTTCCGATTGGTCAGATTAAGTGAGAATTTTAAGATGAGTGAAATAGTCTAATAAAAGATATAATATCACAGATTATCATCTAAATATTCATTCAGCGTATACTACTTATGATTTATCCACGAGCAACTCCTTGATTCTATGCTTATAGAGTTTTAAAGGCAGATTCTTTATCGCATTTGGTAATTTACTATAAACTTTTATGGCCATAAGTCGGGGGCATGTTTCAGTTACTGTCAATCTGTGTGATGGCACTTCCAGCTATTGTGAATTCCTAGTGATATCATTTGTATTTCTGCTAAGACTTTGAAAACTTGTTATATCTGATTCAATTTAACATATTGCAATAACTCATAAATGTAAGTGCATATTATGAGTGTTACTACAAATGTTTCTACAACTAGTTCTTCTACTTACTCCCGCAATATACCTGAGAGTCCTTTTTTGGGATTTGATGTATCCTGGGGCAATCGCTAGATGCTCCCCATGCCACTATTCCATAAGAAATAATAGAGTGAAAGTGTGCCTGATACTATATTGATAATAGAGATTTACTCACACTGCAGCGAAGTTGTTGAATGCAATAGGATATTGGAGCAATATTTTACAAATCATATCAATGTGATTTTAGATCGAAAATATGAATAGGACATTCATAAAATCAGCCATTTTCAAGCCTAAAAATTGTTGGTTTCTCTCTCTGTTGTCGAATTGATCCATTTACCGATTTGATCAGCAAACTGTGATCAAGACTAGTCCCTGAATATAATTAAAACGTAAGAGTACAGTTTTTTTCATTCAAAACAAGGACATTAAGTTCATGGTATGAAATATACTATGAAGACAGCATACGATTCAACATCAAGTTGTCGGGCAAAATTGTTCAAATTTATCAACAATACCATCCTTTACCTACGTCACTGGTAACTAATGAATCGCTTGCCCCTAAACAGCCGTTAGAAAACGTAAGAATAACCACATCCAGTTGAGAGGTTCTTAAGTCACAAGTGGCTATTATAATATCTATATGAAAATTGTGACAAATTTATTGTATTTTCGGGAACCACGCCGAACAAAGGGCACTTATCTCGGCCGATCTGGAAGTCACTTTTATGGCAAACCCTCGACAATATGACAGATTTTTCGGATTGATAAAGTCACAGTCTGAACGTTTTTGTTGGAATTCGAGAGTATTTGTAACATATTTGGGTTTAATGAGGTGGATAATCGTATACGGGAGTTCTTTTCTCAAAGTTGGAGAGGCAGTATGAGTCGATCAGCGTAGTATATACAGGGTGTTTCACAACTTATCCAAATTTTTTGACGTGATAACGTCTTATAAATCGATGAACGCCGGCTGCACGCACGAAAAAGTATGACTCATTGTAACGTTCCGCCTGAGCCGAGCGTGCCACAGAAAGCGCGGAACAAGCAATAGAGAGGCACGATAGGCCTAAGCGTTAGGCTTGTGACGCATCTATCTCTCTTCCACTCCATCGGTCGATACGTCCGAGTAGAAGAGAGACAGCGGCAGCACACAACCTACACGTGAACTGTTTTGTCAACTGTTTATAAAGAGAAGTGAAAACTTAGTGAGCTTTCCATTGTTTATTACAACAACAATTGCGGCAAAAAAGGTAATTAATTCTTGCATTTTAAGAATTTGATTACAGATTTAATCTCATATATTTGTTCTTTGATTATTATAAAAAGTAGCATCGGTCGGTGAGTGCAGTAATAATAGGTTATGTTACAATTTTGACTAAAAAAATATTATGACTCAAACGATCGTACCTATATAAAGTTAAATGCTTTTATTTAGTATTCTATGAAAAAAATTATCGTGCGTAGCTTTTAATGTAAGATAAAAAATCAATGTTTAACCTCACATATTATAACAATGTGTTTAAAATAACAAGTTGAACCGGTCAGCCACCGTGCGAGAAAATCTTCTATAATATCAAACAGGTTAAGGTGGGCTTTTTGAAAGAAGCAATTTAAAAAAAATTGATCAATTAGCCGTTTGCATTACACCAATCAAGGAATTCCTGGGAACATTCATTAGCTTTATTTACAGATGTTTCTAAATCATTTTCGGCTAAAATTTGGTTTGTATCATCAGCATAGATGATCATTTTGTTTGGAGAAGTGCAAGAGTATATGCTATCATTCATGATTATTACGAAAAATAAAGGACCCAGGATTGATCCCTGAGGAACTCCCATTGTTACCCTTGACGGATCAGATTTGACAGCTTCCATCATAACTATCTTGCAAATAAGATGCTGTCCAGTCATTGGCCACACCTCTAACACCGCTGCGGTACAGCTTTTCAAGAAGTAAATTTTGATCAACTGTGTCAAATGCACGACTTAAGTCAAAATTCAGTGCAATAGGATTTTTTTCTTATTCATATATTCATAAACTTGACATAGTTCTTTTATTGCAGATTCAGTTGACCTTCCAAATATTAGGATAACTACTCACCTCTCTCCTGGATCCTTTATTTTTGTATATTGGGATTGACACACGGATATTTTCCTTCACCAAATGTGAAATTAATGACATGAGAGAGTGGAAAGGAAATTATATCACTAACCACGTTTTATCTATGGTGTTTTTTATTTCGTATGGTGTGGATATGCATACAAAAATATTGAAAACTCTTTTACATCAGGTTTGATATTTTCAACTTTCATAAAAAATTCATTGAAATGGTTTACAATTGAATCTTTTTTTGTGATTATCTTATCATTATCAATTATTTCAATAGGAGACTTAACAGAAGACTTATTTTTTGTTTCATTAATTATCCTCCAATTTTCTTTAGAGATATTGTTAACGTTGAATAATCTTTTATTATTATATTCCAGTTTAGATTTAGTGATATTTTTTTTATATAGTTTTTTCAGTTGTTTTGACATTAGACGTGAACAATTTTTGCCAGAAAATATTTCATTTTTCATTACATAACGTCTAACTGAAACTAATTATATTTCAATTCAATAGCAAAAGAATTTCCCTGTGATAATTTGTAATTAAGTACCTATCATTTAATGGCGGTACCTGAGGTAGATATAAATAGGTGAAGAACTTTAGAGCTATCATATTACTGAAGAATCAAAACAGCTAAGTTTAGAATTTTCAGATATCCTATTTCAAAAATTAAGGATGCATTCCAACTCTACTGAACATAACAGAAGTTCCACGTACACAAGTGTGAGCTGCAAAAAGGATAGCGATATTTCTCAACAACAGTGTACACTAACCAGATTTGTAGCTTCAGAAAAACAAGATGATCTAATGTTCCATGATACTTTGACTGTGGCACCACGACAAGATGCACCGACGGAGAAAGAGCTGTTGGAACTTTGGAGAGCTGAACGTTCTGAAGAAGAAATGTCAAACTTGCCACTGGACTTCAACAAACTCCTTTCTGAGCCTCTAAGTGAGATACCAGAACGGAAGGAATCGGATATCTGCGATGTTGCAACCCACAATGAAAAGCTTCACTCTGACAATGAGAAGGACTTGAGGTTTTTCAGGAAGCGGTCGAAGAGATGTAATTGCAATTTCGGTCAGGGGCTTTATAAGGACAATGGGCTGAACATAGACGTAATACCCGAATAAAATGAAATGAAATTCATTCATACGGAATTAATTCCATCCAAAACAATAAAGTTCAAGGAAATTAATTATTTTTTAAACGAAGTTTTTTCTGATATTTCGAATAAATCGAATTACTTTATAGATTTTTTTCTGTGTTCTAGCTATTTCTGGAATTTTGTGTTCCATGCAAAACCTAGACGTGATAAATAAAGATTATCAGGTTTATAATGGAACCAAGTTTTATTGATATTTCAAGTAAATCATAATAATCTATTATGTTTTGCAACTTTTAGTTTTTGCCGTTTTGAAAATGGGAAATCCATTAAAATTTTGTGTTTTGTTTGATGCCAAGTTGATATATCTTCAAGCTTATACTATATAAATATATTTACAAAAAAAATTATCAGTACTGAAAGGAAATCAACAAATCATCTGACTACTTTACGTATCTGACCAAATTTCAGGAGATATTTACAGTGTCTGGCATACAGTTCGCAGCATATGGAAAACCTTTTTATTATTGCTTTCTCAAAAAAAATTGTTGATTAAAAGCTCTGCTTCATCCCAAACCTGACTTGAAAACATCAGAATTGTATTTTTCAAGACGCTATACGAGGGAGAATGAAAAACATGCCTTGTTTTCGAAAAAATAAAATCCCATTACGCTATTTTTCACGGTAGATACGTGAACAAGTTTTGTCAGGAATGTTAAGATACATTTTCATTAAATAACTACTAACTGAAATCAATTATATTTCAATTCAATAACATCAGATACGCTCACTGTGACCAGAATTAGCCAATCAGATAAACATTACACTGATAATAGCCCCGGATAAGTGCTCCGGGAAATTATCACTGTTGAACAAGCGTGTCACCATGCAAATGAATTAACGTTTACAGATTTTAATTTTTAAAATGTCAGTTACTTCGAGCAGAAATTTTTTCAAATAAAAATGACTCAGTAGATATAAGTGAAAATTCATCAAAAATACTACATTGAGTTAAAAGTACACGTGGAAAATGTTCAAAGAGTTTAGTGCGGTGAGAAAATAGGAGTTAAACGAATGGTTTACTGTTGAAGAGTTGCCGCGTTTACTTGAAGATTGGATCGGAAACATGAAGAATTTAGACGGATCAGAGATTGAAAAAGCCACCATCAAAACTATTTGGAATGTGACTGGTAAATTCTCACAAGAAAAATACTTTTTCCTACAAGCGTGCGTGATTCACCCTCTACCCGCACGCAATTCAGTTTGGAAAGTGTCATTTTCCCACAGTTGTGCGGGAAAAGTTTTCCCACACTAGTGCGGGAATTTTTTTCCCACACTAGTGCGGGAAAAAGATTTATATGATATCCTCGTAAAATATAAGTGGTGGGTGACAAAATTTGAAATTTCAAGCTTTTTTGGTGCAATACTAAGTGAGTTTGTTCAAAATCATCCATCATTTTGCACTATTTATTGAAAAAATGAACAAATATTGATAAATAAAAATGTATTGTTATGAAAATCACCCTATATATAGGCTTTGATTGATCTGATAACGAGTAGGTAACAATTGATGTTGTCATGCCGATCAATACACAAATTTGTTTGTAATTGTCAGAGTGACAGACAAAGCGTTATTCATATAAAATTTTCGATTCAGTGAAATTGCCACAATGGATTATTCATCTGATGAAGAACTTCCACAAGAAATCGTGCAAGCAGCTACAGATGCGAACTTAGAGTTATTGCCAACGAAATCTAAACAAAGGTATGAGAAGCAATACACGAGTTTTATTGAATGATGCAACAATAAAAAAGTGAAAACACCAAATAAAGAAGAAGTATTCTTGGCTTATTTTCTAGAAATGTCTAAAACATGCAAGCCGAACACTTTATGGGCAAGATATTCAATGTTGAAGAGTGTATTCAAAGTAAAGCAAAATTTGAATATTAACAAATTTTACAAAATAATTGCAGTCATTAAAAGACAGAATGTCGGTTTCAAAATTTATGACTGAAGCACCCGATGACATATACCTCATGATTAAGTTAGTAGCAATTTTTGGATTAGCTGGTGCTTGCAGACGAGAAGAGCTGACAAAACTCACCATTGACGACATAGACGACAAAGAAAACCTGATAATTGTTAATATCAAGGATTCCAAAAATCATTCCTCTAGATCCTTCGTGATATCTGAAGAAGCAAATGATGGTTATTTTTTGAACGTATACAGAAATTATGTACATTTACGTCCAAAAGAGACTCCTCACCGTCGTTTATTCTTGTATTACAAAAGTGGAAAATGTACTGTACAATGTGTAGGAATCAATACCATAGGAAAGATACCCTCCGAAATAGCAGTATATCTGCGCCTTCAAAATCCAGAGCTTTACACTGGTCACAGCTTCAGGCGTTCCTCAGACACTTTACTTGCTGACTGTGGTGTGGGTATAACTAATATCAAACGCCTAGGAGGATGGAAATCGACTTCAGTTGCAGAGGGGTATTTAGAAGACTCCACCAATCGAAAAAAAGAAATGTCCAACAAAGTTCTCAATTTGAACACTACATCGTCTTCCGGGTGCATTTTAGAACCATCCACGTCTATATCGATCGGCGACGATTTGATGCCTGTGCCTGCACATTCGATTTCTTTCGATAATGTATTGCCCGAGTTACCTTCTTCTTCAGGAAATCAGCCATCTTCAAAAAATATGCTGGCTTCCGCTATAAATTTACATAATGCATCAAATTGTACATTTACAATAAATATTACGAATAATTAGTGGATAGAAAATGTTACTCTTGTTAGTTGTTTCCATTTGCATGAATAAATAATTGAAAAAATGAATTTGTTTCCTACGCTTGTAGAAAAAGTATTGTTCCTAACTCATGCGGAAAGTGTCTTTCCCGCACTCGACTGCTTACCCGAACTCCGCTCCGCGTCGTTCGTGTTAACGGCAGTCGCGTGCGGGAAAGCATCACTTTCCGCACTTGTTAGGAAAATTACTATTTCGGCAACCGTCCGGGAAGTACGTACTTCCCGGGCGATTTTTCTTTGAAAGTATCACTTCCCGGACCAGTCCGGGAAGTACGTACTTTCCGGACTAGTCCGGGAAATGCTCGAATTTCAACAAAAATATTTATATGAATAAAAATTAGAATGTTTCTGTTAGTACCTATCTTCTGTTCGCATTTCGATATTTAATACAAACAAGAATTAAAATGTTCGAAATTTTCTTCTACAAAGAAATATAAAAAATAAATGTGTCTCAATTTGTTATTCTACACGGTTGCCGAAAAAAGTGTGTACGCAACACGTCCGAAAACAGTTTTTTTGGACTCGCAGACTTCCAGGACTCGCTACGCTCGTCCTAGAATCTTGTCCACTCGTCCAAAAAAAGTGTTTTCCGGACTTGTTACGTAAATTACTATCGAAATAATGTGTTAGATAAGTGAACTGGTTTTTTAATTCTCTGAAAAAAATTTTCTTACCTAATATCCCTCGACAATACATAAATTCTCATAATTTGTCTTAAATTTCCTCAAGCGAGTTGCTTTCAGGTAAGTCCTTTTAGGTAAAAGCAACTCGCTTTCAAAAATTAGCGACAAATTATTTCGAAATTATCAATAGCAAGTGATAATTTGTAATTAATTACCTATCGTTTGTTGGCGATACCTGAGGTAGATATAAATAGGTTAAGTACTTTGAAGCTATCAGATTACTGAAGAATCTAACCAGTGAAGTTCATAAGATTCTGATATCCGTTTAAATTAAGAATGTATTCCAACTCTACTGAATATAACGAAAGTTCCACGATGCACGGAAATGTAAGATGCTGCACGGTTGGGGATATTTGGCAAAGCCACTGCACAACCATATGTGAAGCTCTAAAAGAACATAAGGATATACTGCTCAGTAGTACTTGGACTGTTGCGTCAAGACAAGAAGAACCGACGGAGGAAGAGTTGCTAGAACTTTGGGGCGCTGAACCTCTTGAAGACGAAATGCCATCAAACATGCCATCGGACTTTAACATACTCCTTTCTGAGCCTATATCCGAGATACCAGAACGGAAGAAAATAGTGTCTTCGAGACTCATTGAAAGATTTTCGGAAATATGCGCAATCGTAACTAACAGAGAAAAGCTTCACGCTAACCATGAAAAGGATTTGAAGTTTTTTAGGAAGAGGTCGAAGAGATGTAATTTTAATTTTCGTCAGGGACTTCCTAAGTACAAAGGTCTGAAGAGATTGGGAAGTAGGAAATATTCAACATAAGGAAATATCAGTGCATGCGAATGAGAAATGGAACACGAATTTCCGAAAATATTTGACGATAACTTAACGAATGAAAATATTTTGATGGTCTCACGGTTAGTGATAAAGAAAACATACAAAACTATCGTTACGATGTTTAATTGTATTGAATATTACAAAGAGCAAGTTTTTATTAAGATTTCAAATAAATTGATGTATATTATTGAATTTTTTTTTTATTTTATGTTCAATGCAAAACGCAAAAGAAATAAATGAAAACAATGAGATATACAGTATCGGAAGTTTTCATCTTGGATATGATGGTTTTATGAGAGCGTCAAGAATAGCTTGCTATATGTTGAGAGAGCATTACAATTTCTCCTCTACTCGCTCTATTAAGGAATATCGACGTGAGCGGTTAATTCGTCTGGCGAGATAACAGGAGAGGTGCGCACAAGTGCGTTTATGTGTTATTATCATATCATATAAAAAGTTTATTCAAGAAGTTGTTCATAATTGAAAACAATATTAAAATTTGGATTTTTTTGTTCTCCCCTGTACACCATTCAGAAGTTTAAAATTTCAATGACTCAATTCCATGTAGTCCGCGATTCACCAATTTTCATGGAAAATAAAATTTTCTGACAAATCGATAATACGAAAGTTTACCCTACGGTGCAAAATTTTTGAATCTCACTGTATAATAATGTAGTCATGACCACATTTTGATAGGCAACCCATTTTACAAGAAGCAGCCAGACTTTTTGTTATTCATCAAGAAATGCTGGAAATACAGGATTATGCTGAAAAAAAATTAGGTTTTTCTAGGGAACAAAAACTTAGCTGATTTTTTATTTTTTTCAGATTTCCCAAACATTTTCGGTATCATTGGAAAATACAGATTCGGATTCTGCAATATAGAAGACAGTGTCTGATGTTTTAAAAATATATGTGTCTAAGTGCTCTAACACTGTCAATGAAGTTATAAAATATTTTCCTCAAGCATAACTATCAAAGGCAATAGTTTCATTATCAAACTAGTACACTTATCTCTGAAAACTCACTAATGGATAGTTATTCGTAATCTGAAATGAGACCAGGTATTCAGGGCCTAAGAAAGAATAAGTAACACAATATAAAACCCTTTGTGAGCAGGTGAATCTTAATAAAACATTCTGCTGGGTGAAGAGAAAGGTGAAAATTATCACTTATAATCTCCCTAGTGCTTGAATTATTGCCGGAAATTTTTCGAGTACATGAATTTTTTGAAAATTACCCGAGTTGCGCAATAAGTTCCTTCAAATGAATTCGCTGTTTTTGCCGATTCGCTGTTTTTGCCGATGCACAGATTTTTTTAAGGCTCATTTTAGAGAGTAAAAAATGAATAGGATTCATTTCTTCACGTTTGAATTAGGTCAAGTAGTTGCTAGATACCTGTCGTGGTTGAAATGTTTACGAATTGTTGACTTTAAAATTTATTATTATGGTGTATTCAATTGCAGACAGAGTGGAAATCATTGAGCCTTTTTTTCAAAAACGATGAATGTGGAAATCGGGTCGCGGAGTTGTTAAACCAACGGCATCCTGACAAACATGCCTCTGGAAGAATTGTTCGCGACTTGGTGAAAAAATTTCACGAAACAGGTTCAGTTCATAACAAAAAGAGAGAGCTTGAAAATCCAGTATTGGGGCAAGTTTCAGTTGATAGTACGTTAAGTACAAGACAATTGGCCATTGCGATGGGTGTGTCTCGTACCAGTGTCCAACGGGTATTGGAAAAATTCAAATTCCATCCTTACAAAATTTGCTTAATGCACGAACTGAATGAAGACGACTTTGATCGTCGCTTGCAATCTTGCGAAATTATGAGTGAGCGAGCGTTACATAATGGTAATTTTCAATTAAATGTGTTTTTTTCGGACGAGTTTCTTCCTCCATGGTTTAGTGAATCGCCACAATTGCCGGTACTGGGCTGACACCAATCCAAGGATTTTCCACGAGACGCACACGCAACACTCCCAGAAGTTAAATGTGTGGGCTGGTATTTTTGGAAATTCCATTGTACGACCTTTTTTCCTTCCTGGAAATTTAACAGGCGATATGTACTTGGATTTACTACAAAATGCCATCGAACCAGCTCTAACAAATATCATTGAGAACGATCCCGCATACCATGAACAGAAACTGATTTTCCAACAAGACGGAGCTCCTCCTCATTGTTCCCAAAATGTGCGTAATTATTTACATGACACATTTCCAGGACGATGGATAGGACGACGGGGCCCAATAGAATGGCCACCTCGGTCACCTGACTTAAGTACTTTAGATATTTTTTGTGGGGACACATCAAAAGCCTTGTTTACAAAACACCACCAGACACATTAGAACAGTTGCAACGAAGAATCATTAACGTATGTCGCGAAGTGACACCCCAAATGCTTCAGAATGTACGACAACGGTTTGAAAATAACTTATACCACTGTATGCAGGTTGACGGACAGCAATTCGAACATTTACTTGACTTATAAATGAGTTTTGAAGTACAATTGAATCAATTTGTGCATTTTTCGTCACACATTATCGTTGGAATTTCAACGCTCCATATTTTCTGAAAGATTGGATCGATTTTGAAAATGTAAGCAGCACTGTGTAGGGAATGACAAGCTCCTTCTCCTTCCCATTTGAACAAAATGTTGGGGTGACACCCCTACTTAGGGGGTTGAAGGTTTTACTATGCTTGTTACGTCAAAATGTGTCCTTGACCTGTTTTTGAATTTTATCGAAAAGTTCTTTCCCAGCCTGTAATGCCTTGCGGTACGTTTTCGATGGGCCACCCTGTATAAGATACCATGTCAGGATGCAGTTCATAAAATTACGTCTTCCCGGAATCAATTATATCAAATGTCACCAGGACTTCAACAAACTCATTTCTGAGCCTTTAACTGAGATACCAGAACAGAAGAAAATAATGACTTCCAGATTCTTTGAACGTTTTTCGGAAATTTGCCCAATTGCATGCTACCCACAATAAAAAGCTTCACTCTGACCATGAAAAGGACTTCATATTTTTCAGGAAGAGGTCGGAGAGATATGGTTGCAATTTTTGGTGAGGGCTGAAGAGATTGGGACAGGGAACGTACATGATTATTTGTAAAAAATTAAACTTCATCAATTACATTAAGATAAAGGGTTCTGGTGCATACATTCATGTTAAGCTATGGGCTGACCCCATCTTTAATTAATTGCTCGCACCGACTCAATCTAATTACGGCATACGATTTATTTAATGGATCCAAGCGATGACCCGTATCAATTTTCTTGGCGGCCGAACTTCTTATCTACTCGATAAACGTCTACACATCCACAATTAGCCGAAATGGAGTGATTTGGGATGAGACGAACAATTATGGCCTTTATCAAGTTTTTCTTAGCTATTCCTCCAATTTGTTACACTATCGCCTCAGTTATCAGCAGAACTTACGCTGTCGATTGATGTACTCAATTACCTTTTTTGAAAGACCATTCTTCGCAGCTTTGATTGGCATGATAACGTAGATTATCTGGAAAACCTCACGAGAGAAGGGAGAGGAAAACCATCGACCGTACAGGACAGTTCAATGAATTAAATCGCAGTGAAGATACTTTTCGATTTTTTGCCACATCTATTTTCTCTTGGTTGCAAAATCAAACTTATTGGTACAGTTCGATTATTGGATCTTTTCCCATGAGTTATTATGCATATGGAATAAGTCGGGAATTACTCAAAATTCTTATATGAATGACAAAATGTGAATGATAAAAAAACGAAGTTAACATTTTCGAAGAGGATAAAAAGATCTTTCAGACACGCGCGATTTTTCGAAATAGAAGAAGTGTGTGAAAGATCAGTTGTCCACGAATACTTTACGTTAATTTTTTCAATTAGTGCACTTTTAAATCATAAATACAGGTTTTATTATTATAAATGATGGAAATGAGAACTTATAATGTAAAATAGTTGAATTCGTGATGAGACATCAGTATACCTTTCGTTAATGTTTGAATGAAAGTTTTGCATTTGTTTGTAATAATTTATTTGACGTTTCAAGGTACTTGTTCGATTTTGAGAATTGACTTCTTATAAATATTTATTATTTTGCCGCGTTTATGAAAGGCAGATTTATATTTGTTGGTTCCACATACTTTTGCACTCAATACATTAGAAACAAAAAAAAAAGAAAGAAGACAAGTCATTTTTTTGTGTGTGACAGAAAAGTTTTTGATAGAAAGTGAACGAAAGAAAAATTGCCGCTATTAGAAACGTGTGTGCCTATTAAACTTGAACTCGAGAAAAGAACAATCCTGAATCTTCAAGAGAAACGCAGAAGTGCCGGCCGGCCCAGAAGATCACGCCAATCACAGAAAACGGTAAGCCACAATATTGTCTGCCAATCTTTCGCTTAAAACTTCAACTTCATTCCTAAAACCTTACAGTCCACGCTCAAAAGAGAACAGTACTCTTGTCAATATCAATCAATAATCATAAACTTGTCATATTGTAGACTTCACGGTTTTCGAGTTGTTAATGCGTAGCCATGGTAACTTAAAAAAAGGCTCGTTTTTGAAAGTTCGATTTTGTACACACTGAGGCGTTCTTCAAATAGGTAGAAAGGGGCACCAATTGAAAAAAGTTACAATATCTATGAAATAAAAATGAATCACTAAATGTCTTGCCACATCCAAAACTCGAGAACAGCTGGACCAATTTAAATATATTTTTCTACGTTCATGCAAAATACAAAATTTTATTGCACTCATCTGTCATTCTACTATAGCGTTCTGTCATCATGACAGACATAAACTTTCAAATCGACCTACTTCGAATTATTTTCAAGGTCAAAAATCCAAAAAACACACTAGCGATTTTTTTTAAATAGAAATTGGCAACGCCACTGGATTCATGACATTCTCAAGTGATTTATGTGAAAATTACGTAGGAATGTGTCCATGAATAAAAAAGTTATGTGGGAATGAAATCTGAAAATTATGTCAAAATTATTATCAAAATTCTGACTAAACCACTGGACACTTGACAAAGAGCATGTTTCGATTCTTCAAACGAGAAGGACATATATATTTGTGTATCATCGAAGTAATGATGTATTTTGCCTGATTTGACGTGTTCGTGAGAATCACTAATATATAATACAAAAAGTAGTGGACCCAGTACGGAGCCTTGAGGTACACCCAAAGGTTTCGTAAGAGAAGTGGATTGGTTGGCTTCAAGGATAATAATTATTTGTAATGAAGATTCAACTTACAGGAAGCTTGATATTCAATGATACGATAAAAAATATATAATAGCCCATATGAAAATCAGTTAGCGATCTCCAATCAGTAAATGGTGGTAATTAGTTACATAAGACCGATTCCGAACAATAAAATGATTTATTTTTGACACATGCAAGTTTCCAATGAAAGATTTTCGATAAGAATTGAAAAGTGTCGGCTTGGTGACATGATGGTGTTAACTATGAAGATATCACTTTGTATCGATCTTTAAATTTTAATTGGGAGGTTTCGAACTGCGGGTATAACAATATGACTTTAAACAGGATTAAGTAAGATTTATGGCACGGATTGTTGTATAGTGAGTATGTAAATTATTTGTCGTTATCATAGAATGGTGTAAATATGGAGCATGAACTGAATAACAAATTAATTTCATATAGATTTCATTTTGCAATATCTTGTATATACACATAGATGTCTTGTGATGTTTTTATAATATCTTTATAATCCAGTACGATTGGGTTTTGAGACGAGAATCGATCGTAGCACCACCAAACTTGGTATGCTAGTTGTTGGAACCATGATAAACATGAAAAAAAATGTTTACCGTAATTCCAGGGGTGGAACGTATTTTTTTTTCGTTTAAAAATAAATGAATAGATTTTTTCTGTAATCTCGGAAAGTATTTGATATATCAGAAAAGCAACTCAACAATCTGAAAGACAATTCAATTCTCCACGAAAATGATCCATAGTAGTTTTTTATGAAATGCGCTCGTTTTCTCAGAAAAAACTCTCAAAAAAACTTTATTTTACTCCAGCGTCATTTTCAACTTAACATTAAAACCGGCATTCTCTTCAGTAAACGTTAAAAATAATCGTTTATTCATATCCTGCATATATGTTTAATAACACTGTTGTGAAGTGCAAACCTCAAGATTGAAATAAATCACACATTTCATTCTTTATGTAGGATGTTTACGAGCGATTATTTTCAACATTTATTGAAGAAATTGCCGGGATTATGGGCGAGTTGAAAACCGAGGCCCCGAGACCCTGTTTTTTCTTTGGCATGTATGAGTGAGACTTTTCTCACTAGACCAAAATCGTTACATATGGTCCAAAGAGGGTACTGATACCTGCTTCAATATAATTATTTCATATCAACCAAAATATCCATGACTTTCGGATCCTCCGTAAATATCGTAGAAGGGTTGTGTGAAGTGTTATAAAACACATTTTGGGTACTCAAATCCTCACACGTTATATTTGCGATATACACTTTTTCTTTTCTTCCTACTATAATTTTTAGCAAAGTTATGATAAATCTAATTTTCGGCCCTGCCGGAAATGGCAGTGGTAGGTTAACACGAGCCTGAAATTTGATATTGGAATTCAATTAGTTCTGAGAAAACGAGCGCATTTTGTTAAAAATTAATAAGTATATTTCTTGTGGAGAATTTAATTATCTTTCGTCTTTTTGAAATTGTTTCTTGATAAAACTTATAATTTCCGAAACAACAGAAAAAAAATATTTTTTTAAATAAAAATTCTTTCGGTTTCCACCCCTGATTTTTTGGTAAACATTTTTTATTTTAACAATACATGATGTCAAGAAGTCATGTGCCGAGTTTACAGTGCTATACGATTCATTTTTCACTTGTGGCTTGCATTTGTCTGTGGTACTGTACTATTACACCTTATTGAATTGAATAAATATTTTTGAAATTTAAAGTTGGAGGGGGAAACCGATGGGGAATTTTGGTGTACATGTCTTGGGTATTAGTGACATTACTTGGGTGTTAGTCGGGAATTAGAGGCATTACTAAAAAATTATTGGGCATTAAAGGTATTACTGGTGTAATACTCGGGCATTAGAGGAATTAGTTAGGAATTATTGGGCATTACACGGAAAAGGGAGGTCTTACTCTAGCATTACATGGGTATTACAGACATTTTTCGAAAGTGAGAGAACAATTACTGCACAATAATAATCGTTGCAGGGCAAAAAAAACGGTCTTCATAATGGTACTTGACAACAAACCTAACATTGTAACAGTATTACTCGGGAATAACTTGGGTATTACCCGGGAATTACTTGGGTATTAGAGGCATTACTTACGATTTTTGGGAATTAGTGTACACAATTTTCTCAGCGGTTTCCCTCTCGAAGATTGCCTTCATCCAGGCGGCTCGGGTTCGGTTCCCACCGCCGGCGCCGTCACGAGACTAAAGTGGTTCGGAATCCACTTATACGTGAGCTGTAGGTCCCGGATCTCCCTTGCTTGCAAAAACTCTGTTTTTGAGGGTTTTTTCCGAAACCCTGGAATATTTGTGAAACAATTTTTTGCACGATTGAGAAAATATACAAATTGGTAATGAATACGAGAGAAACCACGATAACTAACCAATTAGTTGTGATTTCAACTGATAATAATTTCTACAATGTAAAATGTCATCTATTTAATATAGAAACTGAGGCGCAGATATACTGATGGAGCAGTTATTCGTCCATGATACCTGAAATGGAGTTTCTAAATTTGATATGTTTCTTCAACCACATAGAAATAATTAAACCAGTCGCCATTTTATAATTTTAATTATTCTAATAGTGAATTCGAGTGTAAAAAGTGTTGCAATTTTAATACCCATCCATTTACAAGTTTTGTTTTTAGTTTTCCTCTGTGCAGCCAAAGCCGCTACCACTGACACTAAACGGGAGCACAATTAAAACTTAACAAGTAAATTGCTAGTGTATGTTTTCGCTTCTACAGTCTTGCGTGCACAATTTTATTCGCGTGATTGAAACTGAAAACTATCATTTTAGATAAGGGACACCTTCCTACGAGCATCATCCCAAAATAATAATTGTCCCCAATGGGCACAAGGACGTTGAAATAACGTTGTGGAATGGCTGAAAACCGAACGTTTTTTTCAACGAAAAAATGTCGCGTGAAACAACGTAATATTAAACCAATTGCTTACTAATTATCGACTTATTTCCGTTTTCATTCAGGTTTTTTGAACGTCGAAGATACTCAATAAAACAACATTGTTTTGGCCAAATAAAAGGTTGAGGAAAGTATCATAAACATTGATGAATGAATCGCATAGAGCGAGTTTGATTAACAATTCTTTTTGAATTAACATAACGATTGTTAAACGTATATTTAACGACTTGTTCAGCAAGTAACGTTGAAAACACATCTTTATAACGTATTCTTTAAACGTTGAAGATTACACTAAATTATTGCCGTTAAAATTTTCAACCAGAAACGTTTATTCAACCAATGCCACGTTTATAACACGTTTGAAAAACGTACGTGTGCCCATTGGGTCCTCTTCATGCAAAGAAAATTTTGGCACAAATTGGTGTTAAATTATTGAGACACAACAGAAGGGCCTGAGTCAACAAAAATGTGTCCGATACTTGATGAAATTTATAATTTAATAAAAGTTATGATATAACTTTTATGTTGATTTTCACATGGTGTGGTTCACAGAACCACTTAATTGTTACGCCGTACAATGACTTCTTCAAGAAGGATAATACTTTTGCGAAAGAATTGTACGGAACAATTGTCGCGGTTTTATAAACCGAAATTTGTAAAAGTCAACATTCAAGTTTTAGCATAAACGTAAAATAGTTATTTATGCAACAAGTGCAAAAACGTGTTGCCTGATGACCTCGTTGGACAATTTCACGTCGAGTGCAATAAACTCTTTTTGCACGAGTTTCATAAAATATTTTTTCTACGTTCATGCAAAAACCAGAAAATGTTTCATTTAGGTGGCACTAAACTGTAAGGAAGACATTGTTTGTTTAAATCTATCTGCAAAAAGTAATTCAAAAACATTTTGTGTAATTCAGATGATATTCGAAGGAAATAATTTTATTTTTAACAAATTGCATTTTCTAGTAATTTCATAGTCCATACGATGAATATGATGAAACATGCAACTATTTAAAACGTAATACAATCTCACAGAAAATGGGCTAAATTTGGCGTCGATTTGAAAGTTTATGTCTGTCATGATGACAGAACGCTATAGTAGAATGACAGATGAGTGCAATAAAGTCTTTATTGCACTCAGCAACAATTCATTTCCTTAGAATTCACAATTTTTAAATATTTATAAAAAGAGGAAGAATTGTTTGTTTTTAGTTTCAGAAAATTTTTCATCACCATTGGTCATGCTGATACAGGGTGGCCCAGTGAACACAAAACAAGGCCAATATTTCGTATTTATCGTTCACAGGAAAAAAATGCTTGGACCCGTCGATTTTTATTGCAAAGAGGACATCTTTTGCGCATATTCTCAACATTGTCACTTCAAGCCCCTCGGAGGGGTTAGCTCCAACCTTTAAATCTTTAATGGGAGTAGGGTTCATGTGATACCGCATTTTGATGGTAATCGAATTCTCTTTTCGAAGTTTTTTAGTTTTTTTAATTTGATGCAGTAGTTCTCGAGAAATCACTGTTAATATACTAACAAGTCAACATTGACAAGAATTCGTATCAACTTTTAACTTGAATTATTAGAATTGTGTTCCTGGCAATACTTTGACTAACTGAGTTTTTCGTATTTATTTCAGAATCACCGAATTTCATAGCAGCAATAACTACTAATAGTCCAGGAGCACGCTGCAAAAAGCTGGCATATCGAGTTACCAGATGAAAAATTTTTTGAATGTATATAATGTAAAAATCATATCCTGCCAGACCGACAGCTGTACAGGGTGTACCGAATTTTTTTATTTCCAGAAAATACCTAATTTTTTTTCACATGTTTTGCTTGGCATTCTCATTCTTAGTTTAAAAAACCTGTCCACACCACATGTCATGTTTTGTGCAGTTTCACAATGGTAATAGTAAGTACTTACACTAAAAAAAATGATCATCCGGTAACTCGATAGCTCTTGGATCATGAGGTTTCACTAATAAATTTGTAAAAATGATACTAAAAATACTTTCATGATTTTACGATTTGCAAGCGTAAAATAGTATACTACATGTTGTTTAAAAATGCAAATGAGGATATTCGATGCGTGTTTCTGGTGTATTAAAAAAACTGACCTTAAATTGTTCTTCATTAAAGTTGGCCAGGATAGGATTTTACCAAACAAAAAAGAGTAATTCTTAGATAAAACCCGTACTACCTACAAGATGAGAAATAATGCTGAAAGTGAAACAAGCATAACTTTAGATTCTTAGCCGATGATTGTTCTAAACTTGTTTTCTCCAGAACTTCTGCATCAAATTAAAAAAAACTAAAATATGTCGGAAAGAGAATTCGATTACCTTCAAAATGCTGTATCACATGAACCCTACTCCCATTAAAGATTTAAGGGTTGGAGCTAAACCCCAAGGGGCTTGAAGTGACAATGTTGTAAATATGCGCAAAAGATGTCCCTCTCGCAAAAAAAATCGACGGGTCCGAGCGTTTGTTTTTCTGCGTACGAGAAATATGAAATATCCCTGTATCTTTCGTATAGTTTAAATATCACTGTTCTTTGAGGGAATCTATAATCAACAGACATAGTCACTCACTCATAATGTCATATATTTTATACAGTATCGGAAAGTTTTCATTTTGAGTATGGTGGTTTCATGAGAGCGTAAAGAATAGCTTGCTATACAGGGTGTTATGTAATAAGTGTCCTATATTTAACAGGACGATTCCTCAGTTATTTATAAGGTAAAAAGTTTATATAAACATGGGTCCGCAAGGCCTTCAGTTTTGAGATAGAGGGTGTTGAAAATTAATTTTCATTTTGGTTTTTCGTGAATACATTTTGAAATAATGTCGATATTTGAACAAAAATTGGTATTTGGGGACTTTTCAATGTGAGAAATTCAAATTTGATCTCTGTTTGGCACTTTATTGTAGGGGGCGCCACCTACAGGTCTTTGTCTCTTTCGGGGAGCCACAACTTTTTGGTGCATGTATGTATCACATTTTCTAGAAAAAAAACATATCCCACTATCATTTTTACGTCAAAAAGGAATACTTGTCAAAAGTCGCTATACAAGCAGCCGTTTTCGAGATATTTTAATTTAAATTAATCGATGTATGCGTTTGTCCAAAAATGAAAAAAAAAGATTTTGTTTTTTTATTCAACCTAGAAACATTTCAATTGCTAATTCCTAATAAACCATAAATAACGGAACACTAAATATTAATCTAATTCAAAATTACAATAAATGTTCGAAATGTCCACCTCCTGCCTGTATGCACGCATCCAATCTTCTTCTCATTGATTCTCGCACTCTTTGGAAAATTCCTGGAGTATCTTGAATCGATCTGCATGCGTTAATTATTCGATTTCTCAATTCTTCTCTATTTTGGATAGGTGTCTGGTAAATTAAGGATTTTAGATGTCCCCACAGGAAAAAATCTAAACTATTAAAAGGTCTGGTGACCTAGGGGGCAATGATTGAGGCCCTCCCCGACCTATCCAACGGTTGCC
This sequence comes from Chrysolina haemoptera, assembly GCA_958298965.1. Taxonomy (NCBI): domain Eukaryota; kingdom Metazoa; phylum Arthropoda; class Insecta; order Coleoptera; family Chrysomelidae; genus Chrysolina; species Chrysolina haemoptera. The sequence continues at coordinate 6,179,131 of OY282592.1, read as the reverse complement.
GAAAGTTTGGTCTGAGAATTCTCGCGCTTGTATGCTAAAATATGCCGGGGCACCGTGATGCATAAACCACATTTCATGTCGTAGTCTAAGCGGCACATATTCCAGTAAAATAGGCAAATCTGCTTCAAGAAAATGACGGAATAAAGAATGGGCCTATCAGATAATCCCCAAGGATTCCTGCCCACACGTTGAGAGAGAACTGTTCTTGAAAATGTGATTCCTGTGTCCGCATGGGGGTTTTCCTCTGACCACAAATGATTGTTGTGAAAATTGCGTATAGCGTTGCGTGAGAAATTTGCTTCGTCGGTAAACAGGATTTGATTTTCAAATAAAGGATTTTGAATAAGGCGACAGAAGTTGATACGTAACGGAAAGTCACGAGGGAGGAGTGCCTGAACTCTCTGAATATGGTAGGGATATAACAAATTATCAATTAAAATTTTCCATACCAGAACATGAGAAATGTTCAACGTCAGCGCTATTTTCCTGGAGCTTGTTTCCGGGTGTTCTCCTACCAGATTAAGAACTGCTTCCTCGGTTGCTGGGGTTCTTATAGCGTCCGATGTGCACCCGACAGATGACTAGCTTTCTCAACACTTCCTGTTTCCCTTAACCGAGTGTGAATTCTTGAAAAGGTTTTTGAAGTAGGAGTTGTCTGGTTCGGATAACGCTTCTGATATAAACGTCTAGCCTCATATGCATTTCCGTTAGCAAGTCCGCAAGTAAAATGTATGTCAGCATACTCTGCATTGGTGAAGTTTACCATTTTCAATAAAATAATCACACTAGTAACAAATAAAACTATTTAACTATGCGTCAAGATATAATTTTTGAAATGACAGCACAAAAAAAACATTGGGATAAACTTACTAGCCTACTTGATTATTTTCAAAGAGTTCGCGAATCAATGAGAAGGCGATTGATGCATCGGTTAATTTAAATTAAAATATCTCGATAACGGCTGCTTTTAGCGACTTTTGACAAGTATTCTTTTTTCACTTAAAAATGATAGTGGAATATGTTTTTTTGACTCCCCAAAAGAGACAAAGACCTGTAGGTGGCGCCTCATAATAAAGTGCCAAACAGAGATCAAATTTGGATTTCTCATATTCAAAAGTCCCCAAATAACAATTTTTGTTCAAATATGGACATTATTTCAAAATTTATTCACGAAAAACCAAAATAAAAATAAATTTTCAACACCCTCTATCTCAAAACTGAAGGCCTTGCGGACCCATGTTTATATGAACCTTGTAAATAACTGAGGAATCGTCCTATTAAATATCGGACACTTAATTACATAACACCCTGTATATCGAGAGAGCATTACAATTTCTCCTCTACTCGCTCGAGGAAGGGATATCAACGTGAGCTGTTAATTCATCGGATGGGGTAACAGGAGAGGCGCATAGTAGTGTGTCTCTCTTATTTATGTGGTATTCATTGTATTCCTTTGTTGCATGCTCACGTAGATTTCTGTCTATACCCCAGATGAAAAGTTTCCGATACTGTATATTTCATTTTCTAAAAGAGAGTTGATATCATAAAATAATGGTACTACTATTGCTTCAGATATTTCTTTCCAGCTTTCATGTCATCATTGATGGATGACTCCTTATTTTCCAAAGATTAAATGGCTTCTTTAATATTTGTCTCATCAAATCAGTAGTGGAATTATCTGCGGCTGAAAGACTAACTTTAGTCGCCATTTTCCTTTGTTCGAAATAACCTCTTGTAAAATATTCATGATGAAAAGGGAAACATTCTCCATTGGAATCTGAAATGAAAAAAATTTACACGATGAAAATGATTTTTTTGTAACGTCCAACAGAACACAACTACTTTTCCTACGGCGTCGTATACGTCGATATTTCCTACTCGTAAAATAGTTATTTATGATACAAGTGTATCATACAAAATTTTTTGTTCAACAGTTACTGCTAGTAAGAAAAAAACAAAAAAAAAATAAGATCCATAAGGATTCGAACACACGATCTTTGGATTACAAGGCTGACTGACAGATACTTCAAATATAATAAACCCCAAAGCACTTTATTTATGAATGTCATTATTTGTCAGTGATGAAGGACATTCTACAGTTGGACTAAATACTACTTCGTTTGTAACTTCAAAAGGAATTAGTATTATCAATTGCGCAAACGACCAAATACATGTGTGAACTTTTATAAACGATTCCTCTTGAGTAGGTGTTCTGATTATAATATCTGATTGAAGTGTTTCTATTAGAGAGATCTATATTACTGAGTATCCATCATCTCATCTGTCATTTTACTTTTAACACTAGTGTTAAAAGTACTTTTAACACTAGTGTTAAAAGTGATTTTGTGAAAACGTCAGTTTTTAGTTCATGTGTCAATGAATTAAAAACGTCATTTTTAATGTCAGTTGTACAAAAAATACTTTACTCACTTGATACATAAATAACTATTATTTTCTATTGCTAAGCGAAGGTTGATCAATCTACAGTTCCTAAACGACGCCTTGCTGTGACGTCTAACGAGCATCCTGACTAATTGAAAACTTGTCAGAACGAATAAAAAGCAGCTGCCTCAAGACTTTTTCAGTAACAATATAAAAACTCGACAGAGCTTGATATAGGTAATAGCACACTTTTTGTCTTCAAAGGATACGTGTGCTTGGAAATCCTGTTAAACTAGTAGCTCGAAACTGAAAGTGCCCTGCGCATTAAACTAGGTACATAACATTTTCTCGAGCAAAAAATACAAGCTGCTTTAACCATCATCGACTCGTCTCTAATGAAAACGTTGAAAAAATCCGCAAGGATTAAAACACGCCATTCAATTAGGATGTTCTTCTATGATCATTAAATTTCAAACTGCATAAACTCTAGGAATCATCAGATTAATTGTTAGTCATTAGTGAATTACTTACTGCATGAGTGAGATGATTGGTATTATGCTCAACGCATGCCGGGGTTTTATTGAATGTAATAATTATCCGGATGATCGGTTCTTCTAGGCACTGTTCGTATCACCGGAGTGAATATGAAAATAGGAGAGAGTGTGAGTGAAAAATGTAATAGTCCTTTTCATTTAACGGTCTTTAGCCATCAAAATAAGAATCTTATATCGGTAGATGGCAGTGCGTGTTCGAACAATTGAATAAATTCAAACTCCGCCCATTTCCAGTTTGGCAAGAATTCCTTTCCACATCACTTTCCAATAGGCAATCCGCATGGACCAACCAACACTATTATTTAAGTTGCGCCTGCGTGATATGCAATGTAATTTTAGGTTGGGAATGTCGCAAATGAAGTTTCATTCGTCACATTAATTTTTCCAATGATCTAATAATAATATTAGGATGATCCCTATTTAAATGAATAAGAAATTTGTGAATATTGATTGAAAGTTTGATTTTGTGGAGGAAATCCAGTTCTTGACATGATTTTTTGGGTTTATGACCTTCCACAATCTGAAAATGAAAAAATTTTAATCCAAAGAAATCTGTACAAGTGTAAAAGGGCAAATTAATTAATTTGCCCGATAAGTTACTGCGTTCACAAGACTGCTGTCTTGAAAGAAATTAACTTTTGTCAGTAACGTACCCTACACTGAATTTGCCTATCTGAAAAAATGAGATCGAATTAACAAAGAATACTTCTCTTTTTTTGAAATGTTGACGTTTCGGAGGCTGTATCTGCCTCCGTTATCAAAACTTCTTGGAAAGACGCTGAAGAAAGTGAATTTGAATTGCGGTTATGGAAATAAAACCTTTCTTTGACAGAGTCAAATGAAATCTGTCATACATTCTTTTGATTGACATTTGGTATCTTGATACATAGGGTGTTCGGTATCAATCAATCACCATTCTATCAGTTCTTATTTCATCTCTGAGGAGGGGTAACCAGGTGCGGCCCATTTCTTTGGATTAAAATTTTTTCATTTTCAGATTGTGGAAGGTCATAAACCCAAAAAATCATGTCAAGAAGAAATTTGTGTTTCCAATATTATGTTTGTTGTGAAAACAAATAGTGTATGTGAGGAAGGAAAATTCATTTGCGACATTTCCAACCTAAAATTACATTGCACATTTGCACATCACGCAGGCGCAACTAAAATAGTTTTGATTGGTCCATGCGGATTGCCTATTGGGAAGTGATGTGGAAAGGGATTCTTGCTCCAGCTTGTCAACTCTCGCGCGGTACAGGACCGAATTAAAAGATTGTAAATCTTTTTTTTTTTAATTATTGTTTTCAAGATGACGGCTCCAAAATGGCTGATGAGTTTTGTGATTCTGGTCCGATTCGATTTTATATGCTAATTTATTGGTTTTTCACATTTTTCATAATTGTAATGTAAAAACCCTAGAGGCAAATTTTGAATAAAATCCAACCATAAATCATGCATCTCGGGGCCACCATTTTGAAATTTCTAATTTTGACGAAAAAGTCAAAATCTCCGACCGAACCGCTACATTTCAATTTTGAACGGAATGGGAATTACGAAAATCGTTCGTCATTTCGAATTCTGATATTGTGTTAAAAAAAATTATAATAATCAACAACTCAAACCCTATACCTCCACCAATTCAGAATAGAATCGGACCATAAATCGGAAATTTATTCTGCTATTTTGGAGCTGCTACCTTGAATTCTGAAATGTTTGCAAAAATATCATGATATCCGAACCCAAAAGCTCCTACACATCAATTCTGAATAAAATCGAATCAGTAATCACGATACTCGTCCAACAGGAACCGCTATCTTGATTTTTTTCTCAATCTGAAAATGTCATGATGCATTGTCTCCGAAGTGATGAATTCCTGCCAAAAAGTCGACTGGATGACTGATGAAAGTGGTCTAATTATTATAAAACACATAAACACACCCACACACACAAAAAGCAAGTTGAATAAAAGCTAATAATTGTGAAAATTATAATATTTTATTTTATCTTTTCCCAATCCCGGAGTACATCTACAAATAGTTGCATCATCTGTAGAGTTTATATCCAAATAAGTTTGAGAAAACAATTTCGACCAAGTTAAATGGAATGTACTTTCATTTAATATCATAACTGGTAGTTGTAGACATCTAAATAGCACAACAAAAATGTCTAGGCGCAGAGAATATTTCAAGTAATCCGAAATCCGACCCTGTGCCAGAACTTGTATGATCCCTCTCTTCACGTTTCACGTTATCAGCCGTATGGGAGGAGCAACATGAGGTGCGTAAAGAATAGTTATTTATGATACAAGTGTTAAAAGTGGCATTTTATTTTGTGAGTGGGGCAAAATAAAATCACTTTTAACAAATGTATCATAGAAATTTTTTTGTGCAACAGTTACTGCTAGTAAGAAAAAAAAACAAAAAAAATATAAGATCCATAAGGATTCGACTGACTGACAGATACTTCAAATATAATAAACTTTATTTATGAATGTCATTATTTGTCAGTGATGAAGGACCTTCTACAGACTGAATACTAGGTACTTAGTTTGTAACTTCAAAAGAAATTAGTATTACCAACTGCGCAAACGGCCAAATACATGTGTGAACTTTTATAAATAATTCCTTTTGAGTAGGTGTTCTGTTTATAATATCTGATTGAAGTATTTCTATTAAAGAGATCTATATTACTGAGTATCCATCATCTCAGTCATTTTACTTTTAACACTAGTGTTAAAAGAGATTTTGTGAAAAGGTCAGTTTTTAGTCCATATGTCAATTAATTAAAAACGTAATTTTTAATGACAGTTGTACAGAAATTCATTTCTGTTTCGGAATCGAGAATTGTAAGAAATAATTAATTTTCACTAGTCGACAGCTGACACATTCCTTTATTAGTCGTCGTTGGTAAAATTGGATAGTTCCCAATTCGAATGGAATAATGCAAGGAAATCCATTTCGCGAAAACAACACTTTTTTGTAAGATTATTTACAAATAAAGGGATTTTTTCAAGAGGAAAATGAGAATGACGTTGAACTAAGTAAATGATAGACTGCAATAATGCAATGAAACATCACAAAAATATTGGTACCTTTTGATGGTGGCAATGATGAAAAATGCACAATAATGGGGGAAAATATCCTTTTCATTCCATTTAATACTTTTGAAATATTTTTTTTGTTATTTTTATCTGTATACACTCATACATGCCTTCATCAATCAGAAAAAAAATCGTTTCTGACTCCTTTTTTTTCAGGGATGCAGACCCTTAAGCATTATGGAATTTGGAAACAGCTTTCACTTGTATTTTTCTCTATACAGGGAATAAAATCATTTTATTTCATACTGATACATTATAAACAAATAAACCCTTACTTACTGTAATCACCGATAAGCCGAAGCTATAAACGTGTCATAAATCTTGAACTCCCTATAATGTCTTTGAAAAAACAAACAACAACAACAATTGTCGACTTTTCCACTGAAATTATTTCCCGAATTGCAAGGAAAGAAGTAGTACGGCACGAGCTTTCTCAGCTTTATGCAACAAATCGCCTGAAATCTCAATTATCTCCAAGTTTGCATTCATTTTCACAAGTTAATAAATTTGACAAATATTTACAAACTTGTCAGTTGATGTATCCATGGCCTATTCAATTTTTAGATAACCAACAAAATTTGGTTTATAAACCTCATTTTGTATGAAATAATAGTTATTTAAGTAACAAGGAATGTAAAGACTTGTTAACATTCGAGATGAGCGAGTGCGAGCCGAGGCAAAGCCGAGGCTTGTCGCTTGCCGAGGATGCTAATATTCGATACATTCCGTGATACTTATTACTTTTTTCCCGCTGCTTGTTGACAGTTCTCAAAATTTGCCTGGATTGAAGTTTGTTTTATTACCTTACCCTTCCTTCATGATTATTTGTTCCGCTGTTTCATTTTAAATCGCTTGTGCGCGTAACTAAGTTCCCGAATAAACAGACAACAATAATATTCAAAAAGTTTCATAACCTAAAAATTGATATAAATGAAGCTGAAGGTTGTACTTGTCAAAGTCATTATTACCCTAGGCATGTAAATGACACTATTTACATTCCGTTGTCAAGATTAATTCATCTCCAATACATTTTGGTCGACTGATTTGGGAATTGATAGAATTGGAAAGCAGGCTCTTCAGAAGCAATTATACACATCAAGGATGGAAATCGATGGAAACTTTTCTTCTGCGGTAACACTTTGAAAGTTATTTTTTGACATAAACCTGTCATGGGCATTGCATTGCATCATCTTCGCAGATGATTCCACAACAGATTTTATGAATATCCTATTCATAATTTCGAACAAAAATCAATATCCAATAGTAATTCATGTATCAAGTGAGTAAAGTGATACTTTACTCACGAGTTTCATACAGTATTTTTTCTACAACTGTCAAAAAAAAATAACCAATTCATATTCTTTTGCAAATATGAAATGAATTTGGCATATTTTTATTGATTCATTATTCGAATTAAGTTCGAAGAGTTTCAAACAAATGAAACGAATAATTTCGACAGAGTCGAAATCCCTTTCTCTTCATACTATCCCGCAAAATGGAAAATTTGAAGCAAATATTAAAATAACATATTCATCGAGGTCAATATTATTATTATTAATGTTGACTTGTAACAAATTCTGAAGACTTTAATTGAATAATATCATCACTAATTTTGTATTTCCAGGTGATTAAAATTGGGAAGGTGAGATGAGTAACAAGCAAAAGGTAGGAACGATGTTTTATCAAAGTTTATTGTTATTTTTTTTTTGATTGAATCAATCTATAATCTTGCTCATATCACTTTCGATTTTCTGTTTTGGGTTTTCCCAGGATGCCGTGTCATCTGCAAAACTAATAATTTCTCCGTTGGCTTGTGCGGTATTCATGTAAATGATGAAGAATACCGGTCCCATTACTGTCCCTTGCGGCACCCCATATTGTGCTGTTCTTTCTTCAATCAGTGAATTTTCGATTCTTCACGTTGTTTTCTGTTACACAGGTAGTTTACAAATAATTTATGGACGTTCCCCCTGAATCCTAGATCTCGCAAATCCCCCTAGAGCTGTGAATGGTCAACAGTATCGAAGGCTTTTGCGAGATTCAAAAAAAAAACAATACAAATATAGAAATTGTTGTAACTCTTTACTAATGAATGAACGATACATTATATCAATATTATATACACATTTATTGTAATGGATACTGGTAGCTCTTACTTTTACACAATTCTTACACGTTGTTTTCTGTTACCCAGGTATAGTTTTCAAATAATTTATGGACATTCCCCCTGAATCCTAGATCTCGCAAATCCCCCTAGAGCTGTGAATGGTCAACAGATTCGAAGGTTTTTGCGAGCTTCAAAAAAACATACAAATATACAAATTGTTGTAACTCTTTACTAATGAATGAATGATACATTATATCAATTATATATATACATTTATTGTAGTGGATACTGGTAGCTCTTAGTTTTAATTTTGAATTTGTATATCCTAAACTTTATGCCAGAGGTCAAATTGTGTTTAACTCCCGGCAACACATAATTTACGCCTTTATTGGCAACCAAGTAAAGAGAGCCCTCTTGGTCCATACCGAAAGCGTCCGGCCACACCATAGACTCGTTTTTGTAGAAGATTTCCGATTTGTTGAAGGGCTCGTTGATGTTCCATTTGCCGATTGAGTTGAGTGAGTCGAGGGTATAGAATAAGTTGCCGCGGTTGTCCATCATCATGCCGTTCGTGGCACCCTGTTTCTTGCCAACTAAGGTGATGGATTCCCTCCAGCTGCCATTATTGTACAGCGGGAAACTCATCAAATCATCTGTTGAGGAAGAAATAAATTATGAAAGTTCAATACCAGGAACTAATACCAGTGATTCCAATATGAGTTTGTCCATGTAGACCAAGCTGTAGACGTTTCTTCACCCAAATAAAAGACGCAAATGGCCTTTTCTAATTTTGATAAGATAGTTCGCTAATGAAAACTCCGGTTTTCGCCCGAGCAAAATCACATTGTGGAATTTTTTAAACAAGGAATAGTGAAAAAAATTACAATTTTTTTATTTTTTTTGTAAATATTCCCAAAACTATTGTAGGAATCGTTTTACAGTCAATAGAACTTTTGTAGAGGATTATTAGACCTACAAAATGGTTTTTCCTACGAGCGTGCGGAAATAGTAGATTTGTAGAATGAGCATGAAATGGCATACATTTCCCACGAGTAGGTATATAGGAAATTTTGTAGAACGAGCGTACCGAGTACTACAATAGTTCATATACCTACGAGTGGGAAATGGGTCATTAAATGCAAATTGTACAAATTGTACACTATACTTTTTCTACGACCATCTGAATCATAAACAAATCTGTACTATTTTTAATGACACTATTTATCATAAACTTTCATACCGTCATGATTACCATAATACAGACAACCCAAAAAAGGAATTGAAGATACAAATATTGAAAATTATAATAAAAATCAAACACTAATCGATTTTACAAAAGAAAAAAAGTGATTTATTTGGGATTTGAACCCTCACTCCAACACAAACTATTATTTTTTTTACTTAAAAATCGAAATCTCGGACCCCGAAAACCATACCAATTTTGAATCGAATCTGAGCATAATCACAATACTCGTCCATCATCTTGGGCCGCCATCTTGAATTCATGAATTTTTACAAAAAATTCATAATCTCTGACCGTGAAAATCCTCACACACCAATTTTGAATCGAATCAGACCATAATGACACCCTTAGAGCCGCCATCTTTAGTTTATGAATTTTGATAGAAAATTCGAAATATACGACCTAAAAAAACCTCACATACCAATTTTGAATCGAATCTGACCATAATCACAAATCTCGTCCGTCATCTTGGAGCCGCCATTTTGAATTCATGAATTTTGATAAAAAAATCATAATCTCTGACTCCGAAAATTCTTATACACCAATTTTGAATGGAATCGACCCATTATTACAAATCTCGTCCGACATCTTGGAGCCGCCATTTTGTTTTTTCATAACAAAAAAATGTCATATTGCATTGTCACCGGAACTATGAACACCTGCCAAATTTCAAATCATTCGGACGTCTGGAAATGGGTGAAAATCACGCCCTAAAGAGTCAGTTACAAACAAACAAACAAACAAACAAACAAACGAACAAACAAACAGACAAACAAACATACAAACAAACATACAAGTGAAGCTAATATAAAGCGTGTAAAAATGTATATATCACCTGATGGAATGCTGAACAAATCATAGCCAGTCGCTGGTGCATAGAAAATAGTTCTACTCTTCGATTTATCAGGAGAAATGGGCGACAAAGCAATACCGTTAATCGCACCAACAGGAGGCACTCGATTATTATCGATGGAATATTCGGGATGGTCTTCTCTTGGGAACATCGAGCTATCCCTGAACTTCCCGATTGTGTTGTTTGTCGGACAGTACACCACTAAACCGGGATCTATAAAGGAAGAATCGGTTATATAACAATGACTTTCTTCGTCTACTACTATATCGTTCAGAAAACCCCCTTTCTGGAGACAGTATTCGTTCGCAAAGACGTACGTGAAGATCAGCTTCCCTCCTTGATTCAAATCGAATAGTTGAAGCTTGGGCGGGCACTTCGTAGTGTTTAGTCTCAGCCCGTCCACCACGTACATGATCCCTTTGCTATCTATCTCCAACGTCTGGACGTTTTGAAGATTTGAACAGTTGCCTTCTCGGTGCAGCAACGCGTTCGGAAAGGGAACCAGAGGTGTGTTGGTTTTGTTCTTTGCTTTCAAAGATACATAGCTCAGAGTAAATGGCACTCCGCCTTTGTAGTCGGGGGTGGCTAAATACATTTTACCGCGGTATATTTTCACACCAGTTGGATATATGTTTTCAGGAATGTATTTGCCGGTAGTCATAGCCTCTTGGTACTGGGCTGGGGATTCCCAGGTGTAGTTTATATGGCTCCATTGAAACGCCACTTGGGGGTCTACCGGAGTTGTCCCCACAAAGACAATGGAGACCGTTACCAAGAAAAACCAACTGATCGTGGTCGACATGTTCTGTTGACTCTGCTGGCTCTGTCGCTTTCAGTACGTTTAAGTAGAAAAAAGAAATTGATTTATGTATCCACATTAGAAACGGTCGTGAATGTATGTGCATATATGTCACATAAATTGCCCATTATCTTCGGTTATCTGTAGAATTTTGTCTAACGAAGCCCATTTCCTGAAAAAATCTCGAATAATTAGGTTAATAGTGAATAGCAATGATTTCCGCCAGATTATACAACTCTTTTATTCCAAGGTTCCGAATAATAGTTTTGATATGTTTATGAAACAGTTCAATAATTGGCGCGACCAAAGTTGATGAAATTCGGCAGAAATTCGAAAAATCGAAGACCTTTGCTGAGAAATGTCGGAAAGGGGGTGAAACTAACCCCTGAACCTTTAAACATCTTTTTATTCATAAAGGGGTAGTTTTTCTAAAAAATATTAGAAATGGGTATTTACAACGTCACTTGTAATGAATTTATTCTGATCACGTATTTTCAGTAATCCAGTACGATTGGGTTTTGAGACGAGGATCGATTGTAGCACCACCAAACTTGGTGTGCTGGTAGTTGGAACCATGATAAACTCGAAAAAAAATTGTTTACCAAAATTGGAAACATATATTTTTTTTTTGTTTAAAATAACATTAATATTTGATTTTAGTTCGAAAATAAGAATAGGACATTCATAAAATCTGTTGTGGAATCACTTTCAGATTTTTTCTTTTTTTTTTCAGTTTATAGTTTTTTCACAATATCTATCAGATGTAGTTCAATGTCAAGCGTGGCTTGTGCCGGGGAAGTAGTTGTTTTCTGTTAGATATTACAAATAAATCACACTTTTCATTTTTCAATTTTCATGGAGAATGTTTCCCTTTTCATAAATAAATATATTTTTGCTGTAATCTTGGAAAGTATATGATTTATCGGAAAAACAACTCGACAAGGTGAAAGACAATTCAATTCTCCACAAAAATTATTCTTAGTAATTTCTTATGAAATGTGCTTGTTTTCTCAGAAAACGTGATTGAACGCCAACATCAACTTTCAGGTTCACCCTTATCCGCCGCTGAAAATTCTGGCGGAGCCGAATATTTGATTGATCATAACTCTGGTAAAAATGATCAAAGAAGAAAGAGGAAACGTTCATATCGTTTCTGAAGACTCCTTCCTTCTCATCAAACATAATATGCGAGTATTTGTGTACCTGAAATGTATTTTATCGCACTATCCGAAAATCTTGAATAATTCAGTAAATATGGAATTATTCTACTGAAGCAGTATCCCATACCCTCTTTGGACTATATGCAACAATTTCAAAGTAGTGTGGCAAGTCATACTTATACATGCCAAAATAAAAACTTTGTTTAACTCCTGCCTCATTTTCAACTTACCATAAAACAGGCATTCCCTTCAGTAAATGTTGAACATAATCGCTTAATCATATCCTGCATATATGTTTAGTAACACTATTGTGAAGTGCAAACCTCAAGCTTGAAATCACATACTTCAGTTTTCATGTAGGATATGTATGAGAAATTATTTTCAACATTTACTGAAGAAATTGCCGGGATAATGGATGAGTTGAAAAGTAAGGCAGGAGTAAAACCCAGTTTTTTCTTTGGCATGTCTAAGTGAGACGTGTCTCACTAGTCTAAAATCGTTATGGTCCAAAGAGGTTACTGATTCTTGCTCCAGTATAATCATTTCGTATCAACTAAAATATCCATGACTTTCGGATCCTCCGTAAATATCGGAGAAGGGTTATGTGAAGTGGGACAAAACACATTTTGGGTACTCAGATACTCATATGTTATATTTGCATGAGGAAGTGCAAGTCTTCAGGAACGATATACAATTTTTTTTCCTTCCACTATGATTTTTAGCAAAGTTATGACAAATCTAATTTTCAGGCATGCCGCAAATTGCAGTGCCGGATAAAGGCGAGCCTGAAATTTTATATCGGAATTCAATCAGGTTTTCTGAGAAAACGAGTGAATTTTGTGAGAAATTACCTGCCAAGTATATTTCTTGTGGAGAAGTGAATTATATTTCGTCTCGTTGAAATTGTTTCTTGAAAAATCTTATACTTCACGAAACAACAGCAAAAAAAATAGAATTCTTTTAAATAAATTTTTTTTGTTCCACCCCTGATATTTTCGTAAACAATTTTTTTTTCTAACAATATATGATGTCAAGAAGTTATGTGACGATTCATTCTTCACTTGTGGCTTACATTTTTCTGTGGTTACTATGTACTACAGGACTTTCAAAGAAATCTCATAGCATAATTAGCATCAGAATCACATAGTTCCTGATGTTGCTTACTTTGTTGACGAAACGAGCGCCAAGTGATGTTTGTGCTTTGGTATTTTATCAAAGATTCCAACATAGAAATAACCGAAAAATGATAATTTCTATTCCACTGGCTCTCTTATCAATCTTTCTCTCTCAATTTTCGCGACAATTAGCCAATTGGCGAATATCAATATATTTCAATTATTGCCTGTTCTCCCAGCAATGACTTGTCAAGTTTCTTCATTAGATGAGAAGCTCGTTATAAAATGAAAAAATGCCGGTACACTAATTACCTAATTAAGAAGGTATCATTGTATAATTTCAATTTAAAGATAAATAGCTCAGCAAAATTATGTTGCCTGAGAAATATTTTTCGTATTTAATCAAATTATTTCTACCGTATAAGGGTTGCGAAGTGTAATCCTTTGATCTTTGCGAAGGTTACCAACTACAGAAGTAAAACCATTACGCTGAAATTTATATAGTGCGATTAATTCCGACCACAAGTTAACTTTGTTATGTGGCAAAAGTATTTAAAGAGTATAAATCACTTTGCGGCTAAATAATTATTCTAGATGTATCGTGTTCAGCGAAGCGATTACACGGTTTATTAATTTGGTCAATATTTCAAATGTCACTAGCGTGGAAATCATTTTCTTCTTGATTGATAAGACTATACGTATCCAATAATGAAAAGGGGTTTGGTTTCTGTAAATAAAAAAAGTTAGCTGCAATTTAGACATAAATGATATAGGCCAAGCAATAGAGCCACAAATGATTACTTTTTGGACAAAAAGACTACCTGGAAGCCGCCTGTGCCATTTTTTTAATTTGTTATAAACAATAAACAACGAAAAATCGCGTTTGTTTTAGTTTTTTATTGTAAAATGGAAACTATTGAAGCAATGTTACTGCAGAGAAATAAATTCCCAAGAGAATGACAGGTCAAACGATCCGATCGGATAATTAAAACCGGAGAAAAGTGGGAAAAACCGGAAAATTGTGCATTTAAAAAATCATAAATCTGCTATTTTTTGATATCAAGAGCTGAAACTTTGCACAATAGTAGTTATTGACGTGCACTTTATGTGTGGAAAACCTGGATTCATTCGGATTGATAGTTTCGCACAATCCTCATTTTAATTTTTTTTGGAAATATTTTCCCGAAGAACTGAATGCGTTTGAGGTCGTCCAATTGAAATTTAAAAAATAGATTTCAAAAGTAGACATGAACGGTAACAAAACGTATATTCTGATTTTTCGATAAAACGCGTTTAAGCGTGTTAAAAACTAGTGAGAGTCCTTTCACAATATCTATCAGATGTAGTTCAATGTCCAGCGTGGTTTTAGCCGGGGAAGTAGTAGTTTTCTATTAGATATTACAAAAAAAACACATTTTTCATTTTTCAATTTTTATGGAGAATGTTGTTCGACCCTTTTCAATAGCTTCATTATTTTCCGCCAATGATACCCATCATTCGGCTCTGAAGGAATGCCCATTTTCTAAAATGGACTAAATGTTGAAACCGCCTTCTTGATGGACACATTATTTGGGTACTTCTGGCAACTCTATGCATTGCTTTCAATAGAGTTCGTCAATTAATACCTACTATTGGCCACGGCAAATAATAACAATAACTGTCTTCGTCCCGCGCAGGTTATGCCTTTCGGTACCCTTTACGAGTGTTTATGAGGGATTATTATTATTATTATTATTCATTACAAGGTTCCAAAGAAATATTATGACAAATTCACGGCCTGATGTTTGATTTGGTTGCATAGATGCGAAGAAGTCCCAAAAAATAGAAATTAAGGGGTGTCATATCTGGTGAACGAAGGGTTCCCTTTTGCTGAATTGAAATAACTTTTTAAAAATAACTTTCTTATTTTCAACTTCAAGTTTAATTCGAAATACATGATGAAAAAAAAAGTTAAATATTTTGAGTTTAGTCAGCATAGGGTAAAGACCCAGTTAACACAGAATGGTCTCAGAGATGGTAGTGGGATTCACATTCATGTTTCAGATCACACATGTGAATCGCAAAGTGACTCCCATTATTATCGCAATAAAGCCTATTCAGTGCCCCGACATATACCAATACCATAAGAGGGACGCACTACTGTGAGCCTCTCCAGTTACCCCACCCGACGAATTAACAGCTCACGTCGATATCCCTTCCTCGAGCGGGTAGAGGAGAAATTGTAATGCTCTCTCATCATATAGCAAGCTATTCTTTACGCTCTCATGAAACCACCATACCCAAGATGAAAACTTCCCGATAATGTATAGAAATGTAAAAAAAACTTTAATTCAATTCCAGTGCTTTGCCCAGCATTTTCTTCTCGGAGAAATCAGTACCTATTTGAATTTAAGTAAGATTCTACCTACCGTTCCTGATCTTGGAGGAATACAGTTTTTGGTAGAAATAATTCTTGGGCAATGTTGACAAACACACTTTATCTAACTATTGAACTAAAATTAATCATACAGAACTCTGCATACTATCAGAAAAACCTATAGAACATTTATAGAATGACGTCAACAAAATACAAATTCTACTTGACTCGACTCGACAAACAACGCCGTCCATTTTATGTTATGTCCGGCCAGTTCTGGTACCAACCTTATTCCTTCAATACCGACAAAATCCGAATGAAACCAAAATCCATGTTATTGTGCTTCGCAACTTTATTCACATTTTGTACCTTAAAGCGACACAAATGAGAAGGCAATTGTGAACAATATACAGAGTGGTCCAACGAAAAGTATGCACCTAGCTTTTATCCTTTTTGTGGAATTGCAAGCAAAAATGCTCGGACACGTGGAGTTTGTTTTTGAAGGGGACACATTTCAGATATATTTTGCAACTTGTGTCTTCAACTCCCTAGCGAGGGGGTGTTACAACCCTAAAATTTTAAACGGAACGTGGGGTCGAGTGATATATCATTTGAACGGGCATAAAATTATCTTTCCAATGATACCCTATTTGTTGAAATTTACTGAAACAGTTAATGCGAAAACGGCTTTAAGAACATGAATCCGATAATGTTGGTATTAATGAAAAATACAAATAAGTTTTGGTTACTAGGAATTAAAACATGTACAAGTAGTACTTAGTACGTTACAATATTTGTTACTTCTAATAGTGCTTTGTAAAAAAAAACAAGCTGTTAAATTGATTTATTGAAATAATACTTCAACAAGTGTTCAAATTGTGACCCATTTGCTTCCATACAATAATACAGACTTTGTTCAAATCTATGTCTAACATTTTGTAGCATATCAGGTGTTATGCTTCGGCACTCTGCTATAATCTGTCCCCATAGAAAAAAGTCCAAAGGCGATAAATCAGGTGACCTGGCAGGCCATTCCATTGGGCCTCTCCTGCCAATCCACTGTCCGGGGAACCGGTTATCTAAAAATTCTCGTACAGGAACAAAATAGTGCGGAGGTGCTCCATCTTGCTGGAAATGAAGCCGATCAGCATTATGATTTTGGTCATCTTCTATCATTTGTGTGATGAAAGGATCAATTGGGTCTTCAAGCATGTTTAGGTAGATTTCACCATTTAAATTTCCAGAAATGAAAAGTGGTCCTATCATATGACTTCCTAATATGCCACACCAGACGTTTATTTTTTGAGGGGCCTGGGAATGAACCTCACGGAATAAATATGGGTTACTGTCATCCCAGTCACGGCAATTATGCCTATTCAAAGCTCCATTCAAATAAAATGTACACTCATCTGTAAAACAAATGTTACACATATCTGCAGTTTTTTTCTTACACTTATCTGCAGTCGTTTTCGACAAAATCACGCAAACGATAAATGGGGAATTTAGTTGTGATAACAAAAAATTATCATTGAAATGTTGCTTTCGGCAAAATAAAGTAATTTTGAAATGATTGTCGTTATCCTGATTCCTAGTAACCAAAACTTATTTGTATTTTTCATTAATACCAAAATTATCGGGTTGATGTTCTTAAAGCCGTTTTCGCATTAACTGTTTCAGTAAATTTCAACAAATAGGGTATCATTGGAAAGATAATTTTATGCCCGTTCAAATGATATATCACTCGACCCCACGTTCCATTTAAAATTTTAGGGTTGTAACACCCCCTCGCTAGGGGGTTGAAGACACAAGTTGCAAAATATATCTAAAATGTGTCCCCCTCAAAGGCACACTTCACGTGTCCGAGTATATTTGCTATGAATTCCAAATAAAGGAGAAAAGCTAGGTGCATACTTTTCGTTGGACCATGGCACTCTGTATAATATTCGGCATCACTAAGTGGTACATCACTAACAGTGATGTATAAATGCAACTCATTTTGTTACCACAATAATCAACAAAGCAACATCTTCTAGACGTTTGTGTTAACTGGCATATGTCACTAGTTTACCCATTTAACTGAACAATAATGACGGAGTTGGCAACGCCGATTCAATTTGGAAAAGGCTGTATAGAATTGAAACAGTGATAAAAATACCTAACGTGTATCTGAAAGCTGAAAATCAGATTAAAAAAATAAAACAATGAATACGTGTTTTCTAATGGAGCACCTCTTGTTGATAAATTGCATTGAACACAATTGATCAAAAATATAATATTCAAGCAGATTGATTTTTTATGAAATAGTTTAGACATATATCGCTCATGAAATATCTAGAACGCTCAGGAATTATCAACGATCGACAATATGGTTTCCGACACCAGAGATCAACCGGTGACCTGCTTGCTTATGCCCCACATATTTGGCAGCAATCTATCGAAAAGTATGGTAAAACTCTGGCCGTTGCATGTATGTATTTGTGTATTTGACGCGGGAAGCACAAATATTCATACGATAGAAGAGGAAGATGAAGACGTTCCAGTGATTGCATTAGAAGCATTTTTGCTAATGAATTCAGCTTTGTTACTGCTAAAAAAGGAGGAAAACAATCTAAAAGAAGATGATGGATGTTATCGCCGAATACATCTCAATACATCTCGTGACTCGGAAGTATAATCGATTATTCTCGATGCTTTTATGGTATTACTACTGAAAATAATGTCTGGTCTATATTCCAACACTTCTACACCGCATGTTTCATCGGCAGACACACACTTTCTACTGAAATTATAATAATTCCAAATTGAGAATTTTTCAGCAGTAAACTCTTTTCCACGTTCCTGCTTTTGTGAAGTGGATGAGACGCATTCCAAATCACAGATTAATTTTCATATAAATCTAAAAACTTCATTATCGCGTATTTAGCATAAATATAATATGCTTTATACAAAATGATCACGCCGTACGAATATGTGGATAAGAAGTGCCTTTGCTTTTTTTGCCAATATTTGCGCCTTTGATTTGTGTTCATTTACCGACATCGAGCGGGAAATCTTTATATTGGCCGAATATACCCCTTTTAGCGATTTTTTGCCTTCAAACACCCCATACACATATTCGTCTATATGCCAAATACTCGGATGTTTGTGACATGTTTGTGACAAATACCCAAATGTGTGGAGCCAATGACATATTCCACCCTATCTCCTTTAATTCTATATGAACTCACAAATACTGTTAATGATGTCTCTAGCACGAGACGTAAAGCACCATCTATAACTGATACCAATAATTGCCGAAGAATTTGCTTCTCGATCGGTTTGGTTTTCTTTGTTGGCGGCAATATTTCTGCACTGATTGACTCAACCTATAAAGAACCACTTGACGGTAATAAGATAAAACGGATAAAACACGCGCGGCTTCCTTTGAAGACCCACCGTAACACTCGTTCACGATGGAAATGGATTGTTCGTCTATAGACAAATATGTGGAGATAAGATTTGTTTGAGTTAACCACATCTTTTTGCATCGTGTGGTGGTATGGGGAGAGGTGATTGGGACTCTGTGTCGATGAGGGCAACAACCAAAAAAAAATTAAAGAAATCTGCATGCATTGTTCCCAATAAGCTTGTCAAGAGAGAAACAAGATGTCCTGCACTACCAGGACGACGCTTATTGCCATAATCCTATACAATAGGAATAATTGGGTCGAAAATCCATCAGAAAACAACTACTTTCCTGGCTAATACCACGACGAAGGTTGAATTACATCTAATGAATTTCCGTGCAGAGTCCTACAAGGATGTCTCCGCAATTGCTAGTTGCATGGAAATGTTCATTGAAACATCTGGACCACCTATAGATCGATTTCTGGGTTCTTGCCCTCATCAGTATAGGGTAGGTCTCTACAGACAATAACTAATGTCTGCAACAAACGATTCAAGAAAATCTCCATGTAAAGGCAGAAGCTGAGACACCGCCCGCAGCCTAGCGTTCACTAAACTACGGGCGTCATCTGAACTCCAGCCCCTCAAACAAAGCAATACCCAGAACTTGCGTGATTAATTCAACCACAAATACAAATTGAAGAAATCTGCATGCGTTGTTCACAATAAGCTTGTCAAGAGAGAAACAATATGTCCTGCACTACCAGGACGACGCTTATTGCCATAATCTTATACAATAGGAATAATTGGGTCGAAAATCCATCAGAAAACAACTAATTTCCTGGCTAATACCACGACGTAGTTTTGTGAACGCTAGGCTGCGGGCGGTGTCTCAGCTTCTGCCTTTAGATGGAGATTTTGTTGAATAGTTTGTTGCAGACATTAGTTATTTTCTGCAGAGACCTACCCTATACTGATGAGGGCAAGAACCCAGAAATCGATCTATAGGTGGTCCAGATGTTTCAATGAACATTTCCATGCAACTAGCAATTGCGGAGACATCCTTGTAGGACTCTGCACGGAAATTCATTAGATGTAATTCAACGTTCGTCGTGGTATTAGCCAGGAAAGTAATTATTTTCTGATGGATTTTCGACCCAATTATTCCTATTGTATAGGATTATGGCAATAAGCGTCGTCCTGGTAATGCAGGACATCTTGTTTAACCAAAAAAAAATTAGATTTTTGGTAAAAAAAATTAGATTTTTTTTCTAATAATACATGATGTCGAGATGTCATGTGCCCAGTTTCAGAGTGCTACAATTCATACCTACTTGCTCGAGTTGGTCTGTCGTTACTGGATGAAAGAGGTTTTTGTCAAAGAAGAAAAAATATATCAATTTTCAGAATTACCAATAGTTTTCATAATTTCGGTTCTTCCAACCGGATAAAAGTATAATTTCAGGTAATAATATCTATTACATTATGATACTTCAGATCCATCAAAAACAGCATTTGGAGACATTTAAGTCTGTCAAACATATCTTTGACAAGAAGTCAACCACTCAATAGCAAACAAATGTCTGGAAAACACGAAAATAAACAGAGGGGAGACGATATAAAGGGAAAAGTTGAAATAATCAGTGATAGACATGAAAGTTCTTCTTTTTATCACATAGGTCATAAGAAATTGTCCGAAGCTAAGGTAACTAATGGTATTTATTGCCGAATTCTTCAAGAACACAAACAAATAGCTGAAAGAAAAAGAATACCATTCAAGAAGAAAAAGAAAAGAGAAAGTAAGAATAATTAGATTTAGAATTGGCTTTGAAAATTGCAAAGATCGAAGAAAGTGTTAAGGAAGCAATTATACCTATCAGAAATTTAATATGTAGCAAAAAATTGGCGTTTTTTTAATACTGAATGAGAGACACCTCTTCTCAGAACCAGTTTTTTTTTCATAATGATACTCGCGCAAACCACTTAGCAACCTAATCGATATATTGATAAGTTCTATATAAAATTCACTACTGAATGTCGAAAAAAAATCAATACGAATTCTGCATGTGTCATGCTTGCAGTCTCACTCCATCTCGAGAGACGCGACACCTGATTAATGACTGTTGACTGATTTTCTGCAAGCCATATTACCAATCTTGATACTATCGAAGTTGCAGGACCGGCCCTGGTATTTGGACTGCCTCAACTGAAAAACCATAAAGACCATAGATGAAGACTAGCTCATATTCAGCATTTGTTCCAACTGCTAAGATTGTTGTTGGAATAAACTTCTGGAATAAGTGAAGAACTTGTCTGAAACTTATATGCGGGGACTCAATTTTTTTCTATAGAAACTGAGAACAATACCATCATTAGTAGAACCCAGTCTTTGATTTCAATGATATTTTGGTTAACAAGGGTACAGAGTCAGGTTTTGAGATACTGATTTCAGGATAGGGTGCTGTTCTATTACCAAATATGCTATTGTAATGGAAATCCCCCCCAGTACCAGATTTAATTAAATTGGGATGATACCGGTGAAATATAAAAATATTCTGAAACCACGCATTTTCTTTACTTACAAATAAACTGCTTTATTTTTGGTATGAACTTCATTAGAATAAACGGAAAAACAAATTTAATTCACAGTTTAGAAATCCTCAAATCAGAAACCCATCCAAGCCGTGACAAGTCCAATGAAGCAAATCCTTCTTGAGAAATTTGTTTGATACATTTGCTGTTTTGTCATTGGTCTTAACCTTTCAGTTACCGTGGATTCTGAAAATTCTGAATCTGTGATTGGCCGAGTGCCGTTCAATAATGAGTTAGGATCCACGGTGTCTTGGAATCATCTTCATTCATCAACTGATAACCAATATGTAATTAATGTAGAATACAGTAGTCATAGAGAAAAATACCTACAATATAAATGAAGGGAACTAACCATTACCAAACCCTCTAATTATTCTTGATACTCATTGACTCCCCAGATCCCTAACTAACTTTGGGCACTCCCAACATGTACCATTGACGTGGTCATAAGAAATCATCAGTACCCAGCGGATTTTACTACCTTTGCTTGCTTTATATTTGTATAATTAAATGGTCACATTGTCCTAGGTAGGTTTTCCCAGTCCTACGTGCAAAAGCCGTAGTATACAGGGTGCTCCGTTATGTTCTTCTAAAAAATATATGAAGACTCATATCTTTTAAAAAATTGGCTAATTCTAGCAGTTTGTTTTCTAGTTATAACGGAATGAGTGAAAATCAAAATTGATATTGCAGTATTCATCTATTTCTGTGAACAGTTTCTTGCCATGCTGTAATAAGACACCTTTTGTGAGATATTATTTTCATTTCATTTCATCTTAAAATTAGATACGAGAGGGTTATTTCTAAGAAAGTTCAATTTCGAGTTAGAGCAGGAGAATCAAATCAATGCATAATACCCAAAATAGCATAAATTGAATTTTTGACACCCTGTAGCTCGGAAACTGGTCTGTAAATTAGACTGCATAATAAAGATACACAAAAGGATCTACAAGATATCAAATGTTGAGCAAAATTAGCCAAAACCATTTTACATAGTAAATGTGCGGGGTCCTTCACCATTACCAAACTATTAATTATACTCTAATTTCCTTCCAAATCGATAGATCACTCACTTGATTAATTCGTTATTTTGAATAATTCTTATGTAGGACTAGCAATACATACCCGTTTTTTGTAGGACACTGTATTATTTAGGTGAAAAATACACTAACCTTTCATATGTTATCATTGTCCTATAGTTACTAATAATTTTTTTTACCATGGAATTGACAAATTCGGAGCGTAGGACTGGGAACATCTACCATTCAATTTATTTATAGGACAATATGATCATTCACAAGTATAAAGCAAGTAACGGTAGAAAAATTCGCTGGGTACTGATGATTTCTTACGACCACGTCATTGGTGCATGTTGGGAGTGGAGGACTTTTCAGTCCTACCATCCATTTTGTAGGAATAAAGTTTTTTCGAGAACTTTGGCGAATTATCTCGAGGTTAAACCAAAAAAACTCACTGTTATCAATGACTTGACTATCGAGAAATTTTGTAGAGGAAAAAGTTGGGCGTCTCGTCAAAATGAAGCTAATCAGGAAGATACAGTCTGTTATTAATCATTTTTGAAAATAGATGTCTATTAATTGTGCGTGGGTTAACCATCGATTCTAAGACCAATTGGATAACTGGTTGAGTAACAACCCTCCGTCTTAGAGATGGTACATAGAAATTTCGATATGCTTTACATATATTTCTATTCTTTGATATAATTTGACTGTTACAAAAAATGGACCCCCATTAGAGGTCTCGCCTGCGCCTGCCCTGTGGACCGGCAGCTTTTTGTTGCTGAGAACGCGCTCTGCTGAGATGATAATGATTGTGAGCAATCACTACTAAGAGCAAAGGAAGCTTTGTTATTACAATAATTATCACTTATAAATATTTAGATATTTATCAGTCTGCTAGTAGCTTGTCTGACATTACTCCATTTCTTGTGTGCTGCGAATCTCGATGCGATTCAGATATCATCGTATTTGAGCTTGAGTTATGTTGCATTGAACGGTTTCATGACTCCCGTTGTCATTTGTGTGATAAATGACCGGGGCATGAAACGACTGAACGGTGTAGATAAAAAGTGACTGCAAGATATTTGAGATATGGTCTGGTCTGGCTTTGTCGTAGTATCAGTTGATGATGGCTTCAAATGAGAGTTTGCTTCCCTCAAGGTACTAACTATACAGTGTGTCCATAAAGTAACCCCCCGCTGTTAACTTTTGAACGGGTTGGAATTTTTCGTTGACAAAATGGTTGTCCAGAAACATTCTTCTTTTTTGCCAAAGGGAATATCGTACCCATGTAGTAGCTTAGTACATTCGTTAAATACTTATTTGGTCAGATATACGGTCAGATAAATTGTGAGCAGTTGTTACTGAGAAGAACTTGCCAAAGTTTGGAGAAACCGGATCGAATTGATGTTCTTTTCCAAACGAAATCATGAGAATCTTCAAAGAGTTAAAAAAATATCAATTTTTGTCTGACCTTTTTGATCTGATAACTGATATAAACGGATTATTAATAGGCCTCGGGCCCGATACCAAGAAAAAAATTGATTACCTCACCACTGATACTTCGTATATGTGTTCTTTATGTCGAATTGAACAACATGGAATTTGTGTCAACTCTCGGTAGCGGGGCGTTTTTTTAAGGCACCCGCAAACTTTTGGGACTGTCGGACAACTTCAATGCCCCAAACAATTTGCCCGACAATATTACCACCAAATTTTCCATATTTTTATTACCTGATTCTGAAAAAATCAGATGTGAGGTAATACATTTTATGACGTCATAAACATGGTCGATAGGGAGTTTCAAAGTATAACTGACCATAATTTCATCGAATTATGTTGATAAATAAAGAAATTAAAAATTATCTGATAAAATGACATTTTCCTGAAATTCCATTAACAAATACTCAAATTTTATTATCTTATGATTTTCTTATTTATTTTGAAAATGTAGTCAGATTTTTTCTAAAAAAATCGCTAGTATTTTTTTAGATTTTTGAGCTTGAAAAATAAGATTAGTTGGCCCTGGAAATGGAGATAGATTCATTAATGACGTTTTTTGTCCTGATAGACTTTTTGAATGTCTACCTAACGAAAAAAAATCATCATTCTGATCTGTTGAAAAATGTAAGTTTTATAAGGGTGGTTCCATCTTAAATGGATCACACTGTATGAATAAAAAAAAGGACTTTTGTAAGTGTAGAAAAGCGCCGCCTCTGAGTGAACACACGTGTAAAGGCAGAATCAGTATTTATTCCTTCCTTCCTCCTCCTTAATCAAACCGAAGCTGGTAAATCGAAATGAAGTTGTATCAGCATAACAACCAACAGGAGGTTGCAAAATGAATGATTTTTGAAGAACATGACATATCACATGAAAACAAATTGAAGTAAATAATATTTTTGTCGAATTAAGCCTTAACTCCTTTTGAACGATTTTTAACAAAAATACGTCGAAATAAATGTCTCAACAAACACGGCGATGAACTGAAAATGATTGCAGATGTTAGTTCGCGTGGAACCACAGACCTTAGGCGCAGGGACAAAATATGTCGGTCTATTCAGTGGCGCGTTTTCGAAGGTTGGCGAAAAAAAAATTATGCAAATGATCTGGAGGAAATTTAATACGTGTGCTTCTACCTAATAGAATAGTAAACCATTTAATTTTCGGTAATTGGTGGTAGTTCACCCTGTATATCTATGTATTTATTATCAAATGAGGTTTTTACATAAATTCACTTTCATTGCTGAATTTTTGCATTTCTGTATAGCAGTTGCTATTTATTTATTTATTAAAGAAAACGTGGCAAGTTGTAGGACCTACCACAAATATTGAGGTCCTATTAGGTACATTGGACACTGTTGAGGATTCAAACAACAAACCGACAGATGAAAATTCTATCTACTCTTTCCTACCTCATATAAAGGTTATGACACTAAGTTGTGGAAATTTTAATCGTTTTTTACCTTAGTGTCATAACTATGGATTTCCATCAAGTAAAGGCCACGTCAATCCAAAATCATATAAAGGTCCCTGAGGCCGAAATCTAATAGCAAACTCTTTTTGTCATTACTTAAACTCAACTTCATTTAGCAAGGTGATTAATTTTTGATCCACCAAAAGTCTATCATATCGCTAATGATCTAAATCATCAAAATGGGTTCGTGATTTGGGAAATCTAATTATACTTCAAACTCACATATCCAACACTTAACTCAGTAGGCTCATTTGTAATGACTTTACTGCGAAAAATACGTCCAATATAATAACATCCATTCCATGTTCATTTTCTCATCAATAGCACTTGTTCGACAACTATATCTGATCCGATCGAAAATAAAAAAAATCAACTACAAACATAATTATGAAACGTTCGTGTGCAACAACAGAATAGCTATTGAAAACTGAGTCACTCATCGTTATCCTCAAATTAAGCGCTATAAAATTATTCAGGTGAAAGAGTGCATCAAGCAAGAGCCAAGGCAGATGTAGTCACATCCGCAGTTCACCCATTTATTCTTATTGGTCTCATCAGCGTTACCATCATTGGTGTGGTACATGGAATTGAAGATTGATAAAAAATGTATAACTTGCTTGTAGGTAACGAAACAGTATGGGCTGGTTGCATAAAACTCCGTCAAGTATTTGATGTCACGTTAAAAATTTAACATGGCGTGATATAGTGGAGATGGTAGCAGTATAATATTTCAGTTCCTGAACGTAAAATGTCCCAGAGCCCAAGTTTTGAGGGTCTCGGTCGTCCGTAATGACGTCATGAAGATGGCGGCCGTAGGAGAGTGCTGGACCGCCATGAATTGGTTATAATGACCAAACGCCTGAACCGATTTTAATGAAATTCAGCACACAGGAACTTGGGTACAATATCTCGGTCCAGCTCGTCAATGGTCGAACTCGATCAAGCCGTTTAAAAATGTCGGGGGTTCAAAACTAATATAATTATAACTTTTGAACGGCTGAGTTGTGAGGGTTGAAAAATTTCAAAGGCATTTTTTTTTTGAGGAATAGGCAGTGTTAGCCTTCTGTATGAGAGCTGCTGCCCGTCCAAGACACAACCGGTCACTGAAGGCGCCAAGGGAACACGAATCTTCAATTGCGTCTCCAACATCGCCTTCAAAACTCAGTAGTATTTCACGACCACTCTTGTCTGCTTTAAATCCAGGTACAAATGAAACCAGATGTTCTTTGAGACCTGTTCTATTCATGTCTTTTGCTTTTGTGCTTACAATCATTTCGGTCATACGCTGTGCAGTAACTTCGGCTTGAAAACTGGTGAGTTGAATCTTCATTCTGTTCTTCTTTATCTCTACCTCTTCGAACAGACCTCGCCCTCGTAAAGAAATTTGTATGGCAGGCTTTGTGGTATTTCGCTTCAAGAGCTACCATATCTGTCGAGTAAAGCTTCGTGAGAAGAGCTTCATCTTGTAGTAAAACAGCATTTTCATGGATAGAAGGTCCGATGCCAAGAGTCGATGCACTTACAAGATGTCCGTATTATTCTCCATAGTCACAGAAAATGCAGACTTTCCTCAGGTTTGCTGGTGACGAGGAAGATCGATTAGGCCGCGCACTTTATGAGGGTAATGAGGAGGGGCGGCCACCAGTTTTGCTGTCCCTTTTACTTGCTATCATTCGCTGAGCTTTATAGTTGTCATAATTACTTTACACAGTTTATGGTTTTATTTGCATTGTGCTTCACTAGTGTTTGCAGGACGCCACTACCCTCATCCAAACGATCAAGACTTCCAATATATCTTGGTAGACTTTCATATTCTGCAAATATACTTAAATCCTTTGCAAGACTTTCATGGCCTTCAGTCGTACGTTTCATCAAAGGCTGATCTGTTCTGGTTTGGCATGATATACAATCTTCCCAGTTGATTTCTGAAAGAGGTGCCTGTAGTGAATGCACTTCAATTAACTCGTGCTTTCTCTTCAGTGGCATTTCACGTAGTTCCTCTTTCCGTTCTCGGAAGTATACATTCAACCTGAAAAAACAAAAATTAGTTTACAAACTCTCTTTGTCCTAAAATATACTAAAACTTCAGTTTTGCATGTTTCCTTTAATGACACATGGGAGTGGTTGCCCTTCGAGCTGAGTAAGTGCTAACACTGCCTAACCTCAATAAAACGTCCCCTCGAAATTTTCAACCCTTACAACTTAGCCGTTCAAAAGTTATAATTCTTTTAGCTTTGAACGGCAGCCATTTTGAAACAGCTTGATCGAGTTTGACAATTGACGAACTTGATCGAGATGTTGTACCCAAGTACCTGTGTGTCAATCTTCATTAAATTTGGTTCAGGCATTTGGTCATTATAGTCAATTCATGACGAACCGGCATCCTCTTATGGCCGATATTTTGATGACGTCACGTTAACTTATGATTGCTAGTCAACGTGAAATATCGGTTGCATACAAGCCAATCAAGTTCTGACGTCGCCTCAACTCGAATTTGATCAGAGCACTGATTAAAGTATCAATCAAAAACCGACAGATGAAAATTCTGCCAAATAATTTGAATATTTCCAAGTTTCAGTAAACATTTTCAACATTTTTAGTTTCTGCTGGCATATCCTCAGCGACTTCAGATTTTTATCTGATGGCCCGAGAACTTTCTCGGGCTAGGAATCGCACGTTAAAAGGTAAGACCTCGTTAATCCTTGGCTCGCACAAGTTTCGACTTTTGAGGGCTGCCGTTCGTAAGGGGACGACAGCTGGTTAACAGAAAAAACAATATAAGGTGATGTAGATAAATAAGATTTGGTAGGTGAGCGTATATAACCGACATGTTTGAATTGAAAACGAAAAAGGAAATGCATAAAGTCTCTATCGATTCAGAAATTTCCCAAAATTTTAGTAATCCATTTAAAAAGATTCTCTCAAACAGAAAGATTTAGAGGAAAATTGAATATAACCATTGATTTTCCTCTGGAAGGTTTAGATTTGAGCAACTACAGTGCAAACAACGTAGCCACTTGTCGCTATAACTTATACGCATTGACACAGCGGGACTACCAATAGCGGACACTACACTGCTTACTGTAGGCATCCATATACAGGCACATGGCACGAGTATAACGATTCCCTAGTTTCACCGATTCATTCAAATTCCCTTGTGAGCGGAAAGGCATATATACTCTTCTACGAGCAGGAGGACACTTCGTCACATGTTCGAAATTATGCTTAGTTTTATTTTATGAATTTTATTATTGTATTTTATTGAGCGTTAAATTATATTTTGCATTTGTTAATTATCATAGACAGTATCTGAAACAACAGAATCAGAAGAACAAGTAAGTAGTTCGGAGACCAAGAACCTTTCGAAATACACACAATTCCATTGAAAATGAAGATCTCGATTTTTGTCAACAATTTAGTTATTCTAAATATTTGGTGATGGAATTAATCCATATATTATTAGAAGATGAGATTGAGATCATGAATCAATTACTATTAACGCTGATGTAGTATGCAACTGGTGCATATCAACAAGTTTTTGGGGACGGTTTGAATATACATACAATCAACAATTCGTATCCATACTTCTCTTTTTCTTTTAATGGATATGCTGTCTTATCTCTTGCATGCCGATAAATTAAAATGAAAAATCGGTTCCTTGTAGCTAGGTATTGAAATAATTCAACAAAAATTAAACTATTACATTTTAACAATATTCAGTTATATTGTTTCTTCTACCTCTGTACAATTGGATTCTCTTTTTCTTACAACTAGAACATTTCTTACTACGATTTATCTCAGATGAATAGTGTAATCGAATAAATAATACAAATGAGGCAGTTTTTTAAATGAAAACACAAATCGGAGCCATATAATGTACACATATATTTTCATCTGCATCTAATTCATTATAGCAATATTGTAGTCTTATCCATATT
This sequence comes from Chrysolina haemoptera, assembly GCA_958298965.1. Taxonomy (NCBI): domain Eukaryota; kingdom Metazoa; phylum Arthropoda; class Insecta; order Coleoptera; family Chrysomelidae; genus Chrysolina; species Chrysolina haemoptera. The sequence continues at coordinate 6,149,555 of OY282592.1, read as the reverse complement.
TATCTTTATTTCTCTTCCCTTCTCAGTGGATATGATGTCCGATTTTTTCCACAATGTTTCCATATCTAAAGAGAATAATGGTTTACATGCTTTTGTATCAAAATGATTCAACTGAAAACTATCCTTAATTTTTTAACAATATCCTTAAATATTGCATTTTTTCGTTCTGTTTAATTTTCTCCCTTTCCCTTCTTATAATTATTCAATTCTTACCTCAGACGAATAACATAGGTAATCGAATAAACAAAACAAATAACGAAATGACGCGAACACAAAAATAAACCTAACCTGATCACTCAAAATCATGATGGTTGTAGTTTAACCATGCAAGTTCAACAATGACCACGAAAGCTTCAAGACGCAATGATTATTATAGTAATTTTTCTCGTCATCCTGAACCCATGAATACCCACTACCGCCGCCTATGTGCTCCACTACAAACTTTTATTTCCTTTCTATCATGACGTGATGCTTGCTTGTTCTTTTTTAACCTACCTCAAGTGCCAAGATCTTTGCCATGGTCAAGGCAAGCTGGTCACTTGGTCAGCTGTTGCGATTTTCACTTTTTATCGGAGCGTTCACAAGATTAATCAGCCGCTCTGATCGTTTAATACGATATTCCAGATTCTAGATTGAATCGGTTATTTGGTTGATTTCTTCAGTCATGTCGTAAAGCTAACAACTGAAAGAGTTCGCAGAAGCACTTGATAAAACGGAAATAATAAATGGACGGTTATCATCATTTCAATCTCAATAGTTCATAAATTATTATGCAAATGCAGAAAATATTGAGATTCACGAATTTTCTTACAGATTACTTGAAAAGAAAAATAACATGAAATTAGTTATCTATAATATAAGTTTGTAAAGACGGATGTAAACAGAGCTGTGCCGAGACAAAAAGTGCTCGCGAGCATTAAGCACTGAGTCCTCAAAAATAGTGCTCGCGAGCACTGAGCACTTTCAGAAAGCGCCTAAAAGTTTCAAGTACTAAGCACAAAGCACTTTCGAATTTTGAAAATTTATTAATGAAACATAACTCAAGTGCTCGTGAGCACTAAGCACTAAACCCTTTTATCAAGTGCTTAGAGAACTAAGCACTAAGCACCGATTTGAAAAAGAGCTCCTAAGCACAGTGATTGAGTACAAAAGGGCTTGGAGTGCTTAGACAGTGAGGTTATGTGGAAAAATGTCAGTTACAAAAGTTGTAGATCTTCTTATCATCAACAACTTTTCCATTTAACTTTTTTTGATAGGTGGTCATCTCCCGTTGCAAATTGCGAAAAACCCTGAAATACCACTATTAACTCCTAAAAGTTTACCCCTTTAGACCCTTCTCCATTTTGTTGACTCCAATTTATTTTTCCTATCATTCGAACAATATTTTCCTCCTCTTTCAGTAGGTCTCATGCTGTTATTAACTTTGTTTTCTCAAAAAAGCATTAGCACTGGTCTATGACGGTGAAATCATTATAATAATTATTCTGCTTTTGGAGAAGTCATCTACTGATCTTAAATCCGAGCGATTCAGAGCGGATTAAAAACTATGCACTGGTCTGGTGACAGGCCAAATTTAACATTATATCCTTATACTGCCAATGACAAATTCTTGACTAACTTTTTAATAATATTAGAAGAATAATTCCCAGGGTGGGCGACTAGAACTGGTTGTTTGCTTTGGTGTAACTTTGGAGTAGAACCAAATATAATTGTTGCACCTACTTTTAGGTGAGGTATTACAGTCCACCCTCACGAGACTATTCGCATCCATTCCAATTCAGGGGGTATTTCTTATTGAGATGAACACGAAATAGATAAGGATTGAAAAAGTAAAATTGAGCTGAACATTTATTATCACAAATTCTAAAACAGTTACATCAACAAAAATAAAATCACAGAGTTTGATTAAAAATAAGGTGAATAAGAGATACTTCTGGCTAATTGGTTCCTGCCAAAGCCATAGAACTAATTAAAAAAAAGAGATATTTATTAAGAAAAAAATTTTCAGAATTTCATAAATATATTTATAATCGGGATGTATCTTGAAACGTAAACTATGTACCATTTCTAGAGTTGTACATAATTTTTTCGGCTACATAACTAAATAAATAAAAGAAAAAAGTTCTTCCTCATATAAGTTTCTTAGTGTTCTCCTAATAAAATATTCATGTAGTAGTCCCAAGTTCCCTTGTGGATCAGTATATTTGTTGCAGCTCTGTTTTCATTCAATTTTTATACTCTTCTTTGTTTCCGAAAACTCGAGACTAGATTCTCATCATAATTATTGTTTTTGTTCTTTTCCGGTGATATTGCAGATAATAAAAAAAAATCTCTTCAATTTTCATGTTCAACTGTAAAATTTGCAATATTGATAGATACACCAAATATATACAGGGTGTTTTTCATGAAGTACCCAAAATTCTTTTCGCCGATTTTGATTATAGTGAGTGTGTTTTTTAGTAGTAACAAGGGGCTTCTTATCACGAAATTAGATTTTGAATTTTAAGTGCAGTGGCGTAGCAGTTGATTCACCGTTACTCGGAAACGAAGCAAGTTAGGACACACGTTTATATGAACTTTTCTTCATAAAATATGACGAACACCCTGTATACAAAAACACCACAAAAAATACCCGGCTTAATCTTGAGCTCTTGTACTATATTTCCCGGTCTAAGTACAAATCCATCAAGTAATTAGAGGAAAATTGTAATGAGACAGTGGAACGCCATTACAAAATTGCCGTGGCTTGCTCACGGTAGGAACGTCTAACCAGTTTGAATAACTCGATAAAAATAAATTGTTAAAGTAAATTACGCTCGATTAAATTGAATATTTTAATAAAGGCTGCAAATCTTGGTTGACATTCAGAATGTAAAAGATTCATTATTTCATATTTATATGAGCAGTCAAGGGCGGATCCAGCTCTCGCGTAAGGGGGGGTGAAAATCAACGAAGAGTAACTTATGATACCATATATTTTTTATATATCATATATATAGAGAAAATATCAGAATGCTTTTCGATTTTTATTTATTCTGAAAAGAACAAAAAAACCGGAATAAATTTGAACATTACACTAACCCATTAAATATTCTGAACTTTGTTTTTGGAACCTTATGTCGGATGCATACAGAAGATTTTTTTTTTCAAATTACGAAGTCAACTTTTCGCTTTTCCCTGGCGAAACGGTCAATGACTTCTTCTACGTCAATAATTGTTACGTATTTGTGGACGTGGAGGAGTGCCAGTCCTGTGAGGCGGTCTTCACTCATCGACGCTAGAAGCCAAGTTTTCAATCGACGGAGAGTTGAGAAAGTTATACAAATCAGTAAAACGCAAAGTCGTCTCCACAATTTAATATCATCATCTAGTGTAGTGAGATGGTGAACGGTAAACGTTAACAATCAGTTAAACGTCTAAATAGTAGTAGTAGGTAGAACATGTTTCGGACTTATATAAGTCCATCATCAGCTAATTAATGAATTCTACAATAAAGGAAGAATAATGTAACTAAAGACAATATAGCACAATATAAAATTACTTACATGGAGAAGAAATTTGTAGTATTATGTTAAAAATTGTAATAAAGGTTATGAATACAACATTGTTTTTTATTTTTAAGAATAACAAACTAAGAAAAGGGGGGAAGGCTGACGAGCCTTAAGTCCCTTATTCCTGTAAGGAGAATTTTTGTTTTTGGAAACCACATCGGTTGAAATGTTAAGTTGGCAGAGAAAATTGGATGACAGCAAATGTGATATGAACTGGTGAAGCTGAAGGCAGAACGGAAGCACTGTCAAAGAAACTTCATGTCAAAATTGACACAGAACAATGACAAGAGACCTCAACACACAGAACAATATAGGTGGAACTACGTCCAAAACCAACAATGTCCAGAGTAAGAGATCTAGCGCCACATATCTATACCAGTGACACGAGGAGAATTCAAAACAATAAGAACCGAAGAAAATATGAAAACACAATTGTCACGAAACTGCTATACCATTCCACACCATGAAGCGAGAAAACTCCCCCCAACGTCCGCAACAAGGAACGGACCCACATCACACTCTGTCTACTTCTGTACAATGCGTTCAGTGTACCCCTTTCATTACCTCAATGAACTTTTCCATAGCAGCAACGAAACCTGTTCATAAATGTAAAAAAAGATCATCTTTGATCTCAATGAACTTGAATCATTGTTACGATGAAAAATGTATTGTGCCAATGAACGGAAAGGTAATGAACGGTGATATTATGTACCACATTTTTTTCATGAAATAATATACATTGTTCCAATGTACTTTTTTCTTCATTTCAATAATCTTTTTCAAAGCCGTAACGAAATATGTTCATAGGTATGAAATTAGATCATTATTGATCTCAGTGTACCCCTTTCCTCACCTCAATAAACTTTTCCGCAGGAGCAACGAAAACTGTTCATAAACGTAAGAAACGATCATCTTTGATCTCAATAAACTTGAATTCGTTGTATCAATAAATACCTACAAAAGTCAGTGAATATTTATTCATTGCCACGATGAAAAATGTATTTTGCCAATGAACGGAGAGGTAAAAAACGGCGTATATTGATATAACGTACCACATTTTTTTCAGTGTAGGTCATTTATCACAGAGTCTAAAAGAGGGAATATTCGTCTGCCGTTTGAGCAGGTTGGTTATTCGCTCTATGTGTTTGTCTTTGCACTATTCTAGGGAATTTTAGTTCTACAACCAACTGCTCGGCCACTTCTATCCCCTCCTCGAAAAGCTGTCGGAAAACAGTATCCACATGTTCCCTTTTTTGTCGTAGGACAGTGAGTGTGTCGCATAAGGCGTTCGTAGCCCTTTTTAAATCTATTGAGCTCGATTGTAGTACTCTACTCAATGAAACCGGTGTACCTGAAAAATATAGTTATTTGTTTTACTAGGCATAAAAGCACAAGATTTAATGCCGCGGCTGGTGGCCAAGGCATTAAATCTGCTTTTCTGCCGTGTGAAACATATAATTTTTTCTTCAAATTTGTTCCAATTCCACGCACAATCGACTTTTTCATATATAAATTGCGTTTCATTATCAATATCCAAATAACTAAATTATTTCATCAAAGGTAACTGGGCCCTGCGTTACTATGTTTACCGCTGATGACGTTTGTTGAATTTGTTTGTTTACTGTTTACTTTGTCATTGTCAATTTTGAAAAGTTGTCATGTTAGAAATGGATTTACTGCAAAGTGAGGATGAATTGATGCAATTAACACCACCTGAGATAAGAGACCAGGCGCGATATGTGGAATTTAACCTTTTACCGAAAAAATCAAGAACTGTATATGAACTCACATACAGCAGATTCATGGAATATAGACAGATGAAAAATATAGGATCTTTCTCTGAAAATGTGCTGATTGTCTATTTTTCCGATATTTCAAAGAAGCCTTCGACGTTATGGTCTACCTATTCGATGTTGAAAGCTACCCTGAACATAAAAAATAACATTGATTTGGCAAAATACCTGAAGTTACGGGCTTTTTTGAAACGCCAGTCAGACGGTTTCCATGCAAAAAAATCCCGAGTTTTTCAAAGAGAAGAAATCGAGAAATTTTTATCAGATGCCCCAGATGAATTGTATTTGTGTACGAAGGTAGGAATATATTGAAAATGATCTATTATGGATTAAAGAACTAATTTTCAATTTATATTTTAGGTTGTACTTATTGTTGCAGTCGCTGGGGCTTGTAGATGTGATGAGCTTTTGCAAATAAAAACAGATGATATAAATGATATGGGCGACAAATTGTTAATTATGCTACCAAATACTAAGACAAAAAGATCAAGATCTTTTGTAGTAACGGAATATTTAAGCGTTTACAGAAAATATGCAGCCTCCAGACCCTCGAATTTAAATAATCGGCGTGTCTTCTATAAGTATGCGAACGGTAAAGCACATCATCAATTCCTTGGCATTCACAAATTCGGTAAAATGCCAGAAGAAATTGCTACTTTTCTGGGACTATCCAATGCGAAAGAGTATACCGGGCACTGCTTTCGCAGAACTTCGGCCACGTTGCTGGTGCATTCTGGTGGGGACATAACAATGTTGAAGCAACATGGAGGATGGAAGTCTTCCGCTGTCGCGGAGGGCTATATTGAGGACTCGCTAGCCAATAAGTCGAACATCGGCAATAAAATTTTTTCTGGCGTTTCCGGAGTATCAAGTGTTGATACTAAAGTTGTTAATTTTACTGAAAAGGAGAGAAGTGGACAGAGTTCAATTGTATTAAATAATTGTTCACAATTCACCATAAATATATGTAATAAATACAAATTTCGTGTTGTAGTTTGTAGTTTTAATGCAATAAAACCAGTTTATTATCATCAGCATCATTTTGAGTTTTCTTGAGTTTTACTGCCTAGGCATTAAAAGTACAACTTCTAAGTCTGCCAAGTGTCATTAAAAAGCCGCTTTTAATGTCATTTGGAGAGGAAATAATTTATTTTATGTGTCCATGCAAATTGACTAATTACAAAAACAAGTGAACGGACGAGTTATTTATGTAAACTGCTGCAGTTTCTGTAAGTGTTTTTTTGGAGTGACTGGCGCAGTCAAAATAATTTCAAGAGTAATGAAAAAATATACAATGGCTTGTGAGGCACAATTTACTAATAATATTTATGTGAAAAGTTTTTGAGTTGATCATCACGTATTGAACATTAGAGAAAAAAATCTTCTATTGAAAAGTCAAGTTGAAAAATGGTTTATGCGATTAGCGTTTCTGATAGCCAAATGGCATTCAACTGACATAATGGAAAATTATACAAGGAGTTTTTCAAATCATTGTACTCCCATAAATACCGAGTGTCAAATAAAATTTCACTAAGAAAAATCTGTATGAAAACAAGCTTTCATTTATAAACTGTTGAAGTTAAAATAACAAATGATTTTTAGTTTGAAACGTCATTACACTTGCAATAAAGACAAAATTTCTAGGAAATAATTCAATTGTTTTTGTTTTTTTTTTAATTGTTATTTTCGCCAACCGGCTACCCCCTTACGAGAAACCCTCAAAATTCTGTTATATTATATTTTGGTGCAAAAATAAGTGTAAGAATCAATCGGTTATGAACATTCAGTGTATAAAAATATTGGTTGAAGTCGTTGTGAAATCGCGAACGGTCTGCGAATTATTAAAAGTGGTTCCAGAAGAGTGTATAGGGATAACACATATTTTGCCGTAGAGTAAGAAATTCCGTAGTTGTTTTTAACCTCTATAATACTCTGAGATCGGAGGCTGCGTTACTTTTAGTCTTCATATACTTGGCTCTTTGTAGCATTATTTTTTTGAGTTGTGGTTCATTCTTTCCAGATCAGAAACCAACCTGTATATGGCTCTATTTAGATAATTGTAGATAGACGGGAAACACCTTAGTACCTTAGAGTTATGCTGATATCAGTTCAGAGTTTGTTTTTAAAACACTAACGAGTAGAGATTTTTGTTGTTGTTTCCTTTATTTTTGCATTTTGAGTTGATTTGTTGAAGCAGGTTCGCTGAATATGGCTAAACGAAGGCAGTTACTTACAACTTGTCTATTCCATAGCATTATTTTGAACAAATCTCCCCCTCCTATTCACTACCACGAATTATTCAAACGATCGTTTCGGTACCAAATTAGCTATTTGTACAACGGAATACCGATGAATATTAAATTGTTGTATTTGAAAAAAATTATGAAACGATATTGATGAATCAGTGAATTAAATATGATTTCATGATATGACGAGACTCTAGTTTATTTTTCATTTTCTATTTCTTTTTTGTATTCTCAATATTAGAACACTATTTTGCAGATCCTTCCTTTCTCCTCAGAATGTTGAACTTTATTGAGGTTAAGTGGTAACACAAATCAACGATGTTGCTTCGTAGATTTCAATTTCACCTTTTATGTCAACTATAGGATATATTAATCATCCAATCCATGAAAATTGTACTCTGATTCCTAGCATAACCAATAAAATCCCATTATTATATTTTTTTTTATCCGGTTGGATTATCCGACACATCCAGAGGGCGCGCTGGTGAAATTTACCCAGATAGCCACTCCCCACGTCCGTGGGGTGAGTAACTACTGGGTCCGAGAATCATGTGCCCTGAGCAGACGGAGAGAACCAAGGATGACGGCCTTCTGCATTCGTCCGGCTAAGATTTCTGCCATATTATCACAAGCCGGTATGATTTTTAAGTTCGAGAGCAGTGTGTCCATCATATCACCAAGGACCCCTATAATCAGAACCACCATTTTAACAGAATGGTTTGGGTAGAGCCTTCGGAGTTCAAAGAGTAAGTCTCGATATTTAGTCCGTTTCTCCTCCTTTTTTCGGACGATGTTCGTTTCACCAGGAGCCGAAAACTCTATGACGAAAATCGTCTTACTTTGATGGTCGAGGAGGACTACATCAAGCTTATTGGCTTGTATTTGCCTGAGGGTGAGGAATGAGTAGTTCCAATATATTCGGCACTTCTCATTCTCCACAACGGACTCAATATCCCCCGGAGTATAAGGCAACACCGGTGTCTCGTCTATACCGTACGAGTATCGTAGATGGTAGTATAACACTAGTAGAGCCGCGTTATGCCTGTGGATATATTATCATTATTATTAATAATTGTAATAGAACAATGAATATTATCCTTCATTCGGTTGGGAATCACTACATGGACCCATCACCTGTTTCAGGGTTCTGATCTCTCATTAGTGCTAGCATACAGGTATGATAATATTAGATTCATCCTGTCCCACCCAACGAACGAAAATAACCAAAACTATAGTTTTCACTCACGAATGGAGCCGCGAATTACAATAAGTAAGTCGCAGTACCACTCGCCGGTAAAACAAGAACCCCTTCTCGGTACCAGAGGCTCCAGGTGGGGTGGATATCTTATTTTTTGCTCTTGAATCTGTTCTAACCGTCATCCGACTGCACGAGAGCAACTCTCAGAAGTCTTTAGAAGACTTGGTCGAGATAGGAATGATGCGGGTCTCACCATTTAACGTGCGATTCCAAGCGCGGTATTGCGACCAAAATCTGATAAATAAAAATGTTTCCCAAATGTGTCAAACATTATGTTCTATCGGTGAAAAATTCCAGAATAATTTGATTTTGGCAAACCAATGAGTACATTCTGAGAGAGGCTGAGACGCCACTGCTTGAATTGCTACCAATAAATACAGCTATCTTATAAATAAGATGCCGACAAATGTTATTACGCAGATAATTATTAACATTTCTATAATTTAATTAGTTCAAGTCAACGTCGAAATGAGTTATATCCATTAGCCAACTGGTACCAATTGGCATACCGGCAAAAAATATGGGTAAATATTCAATGAATTTGTGTAGTTAAATTTGAAATTTACCAGTTACGGATCCAGGGGATAAAGGGGGTAATTACCCCCCCAAGCCTATTTCAAATTCTCATACTGCCTTTCTAAGGTCTGAGGATGAACGCAGTATGTTTCAAAATATCGTAATTTGAGTGTTTCAAATACTTTTATTCGCATTTCTTACATATCAAGCTACTGTTCTGCTTGTTTTTATTATTTCATATGACTATTGGAAATGTATTCATAATTAACTTTTATAGGAGAATATTTATATTCATTACTCTCCCCATACCCGTACCCTGGATCCGCCACTGCCCCAAGAGAGGTTGAATAAATTGCAAAGAAGTGTGGTTATACCTAGCGAGCACATTTCTGTTTTGTACAGTATTGGAAAGTTTTCATCTTGGGTATGGTGGTTTCATGATAGCGTGAAGAATAGCTTGCATATGTTGAGAGTGCATTACAATTTCTCCTATACTCGCTCGAGAAAGGGATATCGACGTGAGCTGTTAATTCGTCGGGTGGGATAACAGGAGAGGCGCACAGTAGTGCGTCTCTCTTATTTATGTTTTATTATAATATCATTGCGTTCCTTTTGTTGCTCGCGTAGATTTCTGTTTATACCCCAAATGAAAAGTTTCCGATACAGATTACAGATGTTACAGATAACAAAAAGTTCAGAAGTTCAATTAAAAATCTTTCAGTAGAAAAGGCCTATTATTCGATCAACGAATTCTAATGTAACAATCTGTAAGTTCTAAATTGTAGTCATTTAAATGTTAACTAAATATATACTCATTTTATTCTATTTTTTATGTTTTGTCAGTGAATATTTGTTGTTTTGTATCTCTTATATTTTTGACGTGTACTTTAGTATATGTAAATTTCATGCTTTGTCAACAAGATTTATTATCTTAGACAATGAAGTATATTTTGACTTGACTTGACTTGACTACTGTATGTTGAGAGTGCATTACAATTTCTCCTCTACTCGCTTAAGGAAGGGATATTGACGTGAGCTGTTAATTCGCCGGGTGGGATAGCAGGAGAGGCGCACAGTAGTGCGTCTCTCTTATTTATGTTGTATTATCATATCATTGCTTTCCTTGTTGCTTGTTGTTCCTAGATTTTTGTCTATACCCTAGATGAAAAGTTTCCGATACTGTATGTTTGCATCCCCAGCATTATGATCGTAAAAATTGTCTGGCGCATTGTGTTGGATCTGCTCGATGGTGCAGAAAAGAGCGATGGGTAGAGAAGAGCTTGTGGTTGGAGTTCTCATGTGGAGCACAAACTTCTAAACTTAATGGGTCAGACTTGGTGGTGGGAGAATGATCAATCGTATTGGCATAGTGGTTGTTGACATCAGGAAAGCGTGTTGACAACTCCACTAGTTATTCTAGACAACACCTGATAGAGATGACCTTGGCGCATGTTCCAAAAGTGAATCTTAAATTTTTCGACTCGACTATTCCACTCAGGCTAAAATACGCGTTTTTGATTGGAGGAAATTTTTATATTGATAATTGAAAACAACTTGTTTTCGATTTTGTAGTTCTCTTCGTCGTTGGTTGTACTATAAAACAAACTTATCCCAACAGCAAGCTGCTATAGAAATAACAACGATCTTTGACCCAAACCATGATGAGCACTAACTATTAAATTATATCGACTTCACAATTTTCGACAAAGGCGACGCACACTCCTTATGCAAAAAGTCTTTCGATCAAATTTTCCAAATTTTTAGTATGTTGTTGAACTCTGTTTCCTGGACAAAAGTTACCATAGGCACATAAAAATTCTATGTATAGTTTACGAGATACAGAGTGTTGAAGTTATAAGATGGAACTTTCAGGCCATTATTGGCTGAACTTTATTGCTGGGAATATCACAAAATTATTGTTGGATTTTCGATCTATACCATACTACTATACTTGGGCAGTGCAATGGTATGCTTTTCAAGCATTTTTTAACCTATACCTCACATGACAGTGAAACCTCACTGAAGAATGTTGCCAAATTGTTCAATATTCCGATAGCAGATATTATTTTTATATTTGTTAGTATTCACCAATTCCATTAGCGTGATTTTAATTGATTTCATGGTAAAGGAACTTTCCGTTTTCATTTCAAAGTATGAAGGAAGAAATAATTAATATTGAATTTGTCCATAGTGTGAATTTATATAGTTACATTAGTATTTTAAGTAAATACCTATATACTGACCGACCCCGTATTTCTTACTTTCGATTAGCCCTATTTGAATAGTTATTCTGTATACTCTCAGTTGGGAGCTACTTTGTGAGGAATTAGTTTGAATTATCCTTCAAATGAATAATCATACTATCGGATTTTCAGCATCTCCATCCATTAATTGATAACTAGACATAGAAAATTCCTGTATTTTTCACAGAAGTTCATGTGATATATCCCCTATACAATGTGAAGAAATAAAGAAAATTGACCGGTTAGTTTTTTTTTATACAGGGTATTTCGCTAATTTTAGGTAATATTAGTCTCGTGTATTCTTAAGTCACACTGTATAATATTCAAAATGTACGTCCTGTCAAGTGGCTATATGGCACATATAACTGGTGCACTGAATTGATCCAATCATGTAATCCAAAGAATATATAACAGATACACTTATACTTTCAATCTCCCCTGTATATTTAAGGAAAAATCATATTTTTTGGTATCAGTCAATCTTATCGGATATACTGAACACAGAAAATTCAATTTTCATACGATCCGACTCATGACCTTGATGCTCCATTCTGAAATTATTTTCATTTTGTGTAACTCGGAAAAAGTCATGATTTACCCTGTATACAGTTTTAAAAAATGCTTGAAAAACATACCATTGCACTGGCCAAGTCTAGTTGTATGGTATAGATCGAAAATCCACCAATAATTTTGTGATATTCCCAGCAATAAAGTTCAGCCAATAATGGCCAGAAAGTTCCATCTTACAACTTCAACACTCTGTATCTCGTAAACTATACACAGAATTTTTGTGTGCCTACGGTAAATTTTGTTCAGGAAGCAGAGTTCAACAACATACTAAAAATTTGGAAAATTTGACCGAAAGACTTTTTGCATAAGGAGTGTGCGTGGTCCTTTTGCATACACGTGAACCAAAACTATTTAAAATAAAGACATAACCTACATCTACGAGAGAGTTAGTAAACATGCGACGAAAGACACGCTCTGGTGCAAATTGCATAGATATTTGGATGATGTTTGCAATAATGGGTCAGGCCACAGTCAGCCCGTTTCCTAAAATATATCAGAATAGTTTAGCAGATCATGGAATGATGGAATGTGGCTTAGTACTATGGTCAGTGGATGGATCCTCTTTATAATTACGGTTGAATCATTTTTGCTTATTGTAGAATAACGCTTTGCGATTCCAATGACTGTGATGACTCACTTATTCGACTCGTTCTTGCACAACACCATCCATTTGTGTTTTGTTAGTTGCATAGTTTTAGAAGTTATATGCAGGATTAATGTTCGTTGAATTGAGTAGTAGGCGGTAACATGTATCTACTGGTACAAGAAAGGACAAACTCGATATGAATGATGTTAAAATACTTATACAACAGCACTAAGTGTTCATTCAATATCAATATTACTGATAGATAAACAAAAATAATTTCGATTTGATTCATGGAATAGTCTTAACAAATACAACTCGTGTACTGGAGGATTGTAATAAATTCCTTCTCTTTTTCGAAACAAATTATGTTGCTTTAGGAAACCAGACTCTTGCTTCGCGTTCGCATATTGCGTGTATTTCATTCAATCACTTGTACAAGAATGAATATTCTGACATTGTTGTAGCAATAATTACGTTAGCCTTGACTGGCATCATATTGACAAGATGTGAAATGAAATGTCAACATAATATTTCGTTTGCTTTCCATTTGATTATATGTGAAATTTGTGGTTGTGGAGAAACCACAGTCTGATACTCGTTTAGAATGAAAATTCGTTATGCTCGCATCGAATTTTCCATTCTAACCTTGTCACAGAATATACTATTCAGTGCGATATCAGAACCATTGAATTGTTTTTCTCCTTCACAGAGAAAAGTACATAAATTATTGTTTCTCATCTTGAACACGTAACTGACTAACATTGGGTTGTATACAAATTGGTATACATCAGACATGTGTATACGCTTGAAAACTTCATTTCTGGGAATCACTTAAATACTTCATCGGACAACTTAATTGAATTTCAAGTATGAATGGGATTTTTATACAGTTATCCTGATGTACATGTTAATTAATAATACGAGGAATGGAGTTGGTATAAATGCTTGAAATAGTTGAGTATGCCCATAAGTGGTTGAGGATATTCCATCTGTTTTTTGTAGCATGAGCTGAGTTATACTGAGTGGAACAGTATAATAAATAATGTACCTCCAATCAAGTAATTATTCTGGGGAGGATGTCTAAGATTGTAAAACTTTTCCAACAAAAGATATAAGGTAGCCATAGCAAATAGTGGAGAATGAAAATATGGAATGCCAGAACACATTCTCAGAAAATTTTTGTTTTGAAAGTTCATTGAATTTTTTGAGAAATGCTCCGGCAAAAATCCGTTTCCGTAATAACGATAGAACCTCGTTGCTTTTTATTGATGATAAATTGAATAAAACGTATTGTCGACTTTTCAAACCCATCGATTCACAAAAAAAAATCAAGTCCGCAATCACAACTTCCTGACCCGGACCCCCCGCCTATTATGTCAAAGTAGCACGTGGAGAAGTTCTTTCCTTCTCCGTTTCACATCATACTTGGTCTTTTCTTGGAGGCTCAGCGTTGCAAAACATTTCAATTGAACGGCTCAGACGTAAAAACTGTATGTACTTTCTAACTGAATAACTCGAGAACAAAAAATAAGAACTGGTCAAAATTTTTAAATAAGTGTTTCCTTTTTTAAATCGGTCATAAGAGCGTTTCATGAAATACTTATGTTTTAGACACATAAGTAAATTATAAACTGTAGTTATAAAAAGTAATTATTAATAGTTATTTTGATTCTAAACTCCCATTTTCTGAATTTTTTATTTTAGATAGTTTGAAGGTATATTTAGTAAATAATTAACATTACCTATCTATAAATTACAATAATTATTGCGTTAAATGAAATACAAAACTACCAACTTTAGTTACGAAAAACAGGTGAAAAATTTGTAGGTGGTTATTCTTCTTTCATTTTTTAACAATTTTGTACTACCAAAGGTAGTAGACCTTTATTTTTTAATCTCGCGCGTTTTAAATTCTGAACTGTCAAATTTGAGGTTATCAATAATCATTAATTTTTTCCAAATATTTTGGTAAAATCTAAGGTTGTAGAAAAAGTCTTGTGTGTAAATAGAGCGCAAAAACTTTGCCGCTTTCAAAACTTTTTTCTCAAGCGGCAAAGTGTTACTTTGCGCTCTTAATATACAAATTGCTATTTTCTATGATGAATGTTTCCTTAATTTTCATCAGTGGTGTCCCTCTGAACATGGTAGGGCATGTTTACAGGGACATTTTCGATCAAAATAATGATACGCTACTGTTTTATTGTCAGATAAGTGTCATTTCTACAATTGTCCTTTAACTTCTCATAAACATTGTCTCTTGACTTTTTCTCGTCCGACGGACGGTTTTGATTCAAAAATGAAATGTCTCCATTTACTTTTGCACATATGCGATTTTTTGTTAGTCTCAATGAATGGAATTTTTATTTTTTAAATCGCGAAAACTGTTCGCCGTACGAATAAAGTCAAGGGACCATTTATATGAGTAAATAGAGAACAATAATAAACATACTATTCATTTAAAAAAAAACACAGTTTCGTATCATTATCATATTTGTTAAATTTCAACACCCTGTATGTCCAAAATAAAGTGGTTGCGGACATATATTTATAGAAGAAAAGTCTTACTTTGACTCCTATAAATATTTGTATTGAATTTTGGGTAACCCTGTATGTCAAATATTTGACTTTCACGCACCCGTGAGCTACCCTTTATATTGACTGGCCATTTGCTGTACGTGGTTGTTTGTAAGGTAAATGAAAGATTCCTAATCCATAATGAAAACGACCTTGTCGAGGTTATTTTCATTTATAAGTCTCGATCCACCCTTCGTTCGACTAATTTACTGTGCGAGTTCCCCTTTCTTCTTTAATTGATGTACAGAGAGAGCCAACGCTCGAGCCGACTCGGACCCTCTGTTTGAGTTAACTAATCCGATTCACGAATTGGATTCGATGGGAATATATGGTTTCAACTCTCGGATTAAGTGGTATCGTCACTGAACCAGAAGCCGTTCTTTGATTGAATATATTTCAATTAAAGTGTCGGGACGGTGTAACGGGTGAGTTTGTTGTGATCAAATAACGGACACAGCAGTTAACAAATAACAATAACAATTTATTAACAACACTAACAATAATACGTAACAGTTAAACGTACAGCTTGATAAACTTGGAGAAAAGTCTCGACTCGAGAACAGCGAGTCAGGAGACTGAAAAACGGAGAACCTCGCGAACCGAAAAGTCTAAACTCACTTTCTTCATCTTCCCACAATCCTCTTCAAATCTCCGTCTAGGTAGCAGGCAAACCCCCGTCTACGTCACGGGAAAATCCCAAATGTCCAAATTCCCCAGCTTACGGAATTATAATCCTATTTGAAATTTGATGTTCCTAGACACCATAAAAGCTTAGTCGTAAAACCCAGGATAATCCTATTACCAGAAATTTAAATATGGAATTCCCTAGTTCTGCAACTATGGTGAAGGCTTTTAATATTTCACTCTATAAACATTTATAGTCGGACAAAGGCCCTTTAGAAGGAAAAAGAATTAAGAATATAAGAATATGTAGAGATGTGGAGTAAGATTATTTTCTTTGGAAATAAAAATTATTTGAGTCTTATTGTTGGTAAAGCCGCTACAGTACCCCCTTGCCAGTGATGAACGATATAAGACTAAAAAAATGAATGAATATTGCGAAATCATTTAATTGAAGCCTGCTTGATAGGGTTCAGTGAATCGGACGCGACGACCTGAGCGCGTCTTATAGGCAGGTGGCGTTGTTGGAGCTGGTGGAGCTGGTGGGGCAGGTGGTGGAATTGCATCCTCTTGCACCGGAGTTTGATTCTCTCCCGGAGCAACAGGAACGAAATCGTCGTCGTCGTCCGTGGTGCCCTCTGGTGCGGCGATGTTCTCGGCGACGATGTAGGCCGGTTTAAGGCGATCGATGGAGACTGGAACATTTCTGCCGCGCATCGCGAGCGTGAAGTGTTTCTCGGCTCGAGAAATAACCTCGTAGGGACCATCGTATGGTGACTGCAGCGGTCCTCTGGTTGCGTCGTGTCTGACGAAGACGTGGGTGGTGGTAGCCAGATCTTTGAAGACAAAGATTTTCCGTCCGCTGTGCCTGGTGCCATTGACTGGACGGAGTGTCTGGAAATGCTGGCGCAGCTCACGAACAAAGTTGGCGGAGTCATCGATGTGTCTGGTGGAGGTAGATGCCAGAAATTCGCCTGGGAGACGGAGTGGTTCGCCGTAGATCATCTCAGCAGCGGTGGCTTGCAGATCTTCCTTCCAGGCCGCACGGATCCCCAGGAGAGCTGTTGGGAGTGTATGGGTCCACCGATCGGATTGCAGGCACTTCACAGAAGCCTTCAACTGACGGTGGAGGCGTTCGACCATACCGTTGGCTGCAGGGTGGTAGGCCGTGGTCCTGAGGTGGTCGGTGCCCATCAGCCGGTTTAAACAACGGAACAAATGCGATTCGAATTGTCTACCTTGGTCCGTAGTCAGGCGGAGAGGGACGCCGTAGCGCGCGACCCAGTTGCTGTAGAATGCCCTGGCTACGGTCTCTGCTTCCTGGTTCGGGAGGGGTATTGCTTCTGGCCATCGTGAGAAGCGATCGACGCAGGTGAGGCAATACCTGTATCCCTCGGAGTATGGCATGATGATGAGGTCGATGTGGACATGCTCGAATCGTCTGGATGGTGCTGTAAAATTGCCAATCGGGGTAGAGACATGTCGTGTGACCTTGGCCTGCTGGCAGGGAATGCAGGCGCGGGCCCAGGAACGGCAGTCAGCATTGATGGAAGGCCAGACGTAGCGTTGTTTCACCAGCTTCGTCGTCGCCTTGACGCCTGGGTGCGATAGGCCGTGGATCGCGTCGAAGGCTGGTTTGCGGAAGGCGGCTGTTAGGAAGGGCCGTGCCGTCTGAGTGGAGACGTCGCAGAAGATAGCAGCGTTGGATCCTGGGATGGTCACTTGGCGCAGGGTCAGGCCCGAGTTATCCCTCTGGCGATGTTCCTGCAACTCTTGGTCCTGTTGCTGAGCTGCTGATAGTGCTTCGAAATCGAGTGGCGCAGCGATGGCATCGATTCGGGAGAGAGCGTCTGCTACAACGTTATCCTCGCCAGAGATGTGCTGGATATCGGTGGTAAACTGCCCGATAAAGTCCAGATGACGAAACTGACGTGGAGAGCACTGGTCGGACTTCTGGCGGAAAGCGAAGGTGAGCGGCTTGTGATCGGTCAGGATGGTGAAATGACGCCCTTCCGCCATGTGTCGGAAGTACTTCACAGCCTTGTAGATTGCTAGGAGTTCTCGGTCGTACGCGCTGTACTTTGTTTCGGCACCGCTCAGCTTCTTTGAGAAGAACCCAAGAGGTTCCCATTCGTCGTTCACCAGCTGCTGCAGGACGGCTCCAACGGTGTGATCTGACGCGTCACAGACTAAGGAGAGCTTGGCGCCGAGTTTCGGGTGCGCAAGGAGTGTCGCTTTGACGAGGGTGTCCTTGCAAGCGATGAAGGCGGTTTCAGCGGCATCGTTCCACGTAACTGGCTTCTTTCCTTTGATGTTGCCCTTGAGGAGGTCGTTGAGAGGCGCTTGAGTCTGAGCAGTCCTGTGTATGAATCGTCGATAAAAGTTAAGCATACCTAGGAACTGTCGGAGCTCTTTTGCTGTCTGGGGCCTTGGGTACTCCTGGATCGCGGAGACCTTCTCCGGGAGCGGCTGCGTGCCCCTTTCAGACACCATATAGCCGAGGAACTTGACTTCAGGCTCGCCGAAAACACATTTGGCCGTATTGATGACAATACCAGAGTCCCGAAGGCGTTCGTACAGCAGCCGGAGATGCTCTGCGTGTTGGTCCTCGTCTTCAGAGGCAATAAGGAGGTCGTCGATGTAGGCGTATACGAAGTCCAGTCCGCGTAGCTTCTCGTCGATGAACCGCTGGAAGGTCTGTGCTGCATTGCGAAGACCAAAACTCATCGCAGGAAACTCGAATAAACCAAACGGCGTGGTAATTGCGGTCTTCGGGACGTCTTCCGGTGCCACAGGAATCTGATGGTATGCGCGTACCAGGTCGATCGTGGAGAAAATCTTCTTGCCGCGTAGGGTCTGGGCGAAGTCCTGGATATGGCGGACTGGGTAGCGATCGGGTATCGTGCGGGCGTTGAGTGCACGATAGTCGCCACAAGGTCGCCATTCGTCATCCTTCTTCGGCACCAGGTGTAGAGGGGAGGCCCAGCTGCTCTCTGAAGGGCGGCAGATGCCCAGTCGCAGCATGGACTCAAATTCTCTCTTGGCAGCGTTGAGTTTGTCCAAGGGTAGGCGGCGTGGTTTCGAAGCAACGGGTTGTCCTGGCGTAGTCTGTATGTGATGCACCGTCTTGTGTTTCCTGTTGTCCATGTTGTATGCACCGTCGGGACGAGTGATTGCCGGAAACTGCTGGAGCAGGGTGTGATATCGCGAGTCACCAGTGATTGTCTTGAGTCCCGCGACCGTCGCGCACCTTGATTCCTGTCCCGCGACACTCACATTCGTAACGCGGTCTAGTAAGCGTTCATTGCGCATGTCGACGAGGAGGTCGAAATAGGATAGGAAGTCCACACCGATGATCGCCTTTGACACATCCGCGATCACAAAGTTCCACGTGAAATCGCGACGGAGACCCAGGTTAAGCGTGAGCGGCATCAAACCGTAGGTGGCGATTGTGGTGCCGTTAGCTGCGGAAAGCTCGTACCCGGTTTTCACCCGTCGGCCACACACTAATTTCCGCGGAAACACACACAAATCGGCACCGGTGTCGATCAAAAAGTCTACCGCACTGTTCCGGTCTGTCAAGAATAAACGTCGCGGGGTGGGGCAACCGTCACTCGCCGCCGCTAGTGACTGCCCTGCGCGTTTCCCGCTCGCGCGACGAACGAGGCGTTCAAACTGCACGGGGTCCTACATTTTCGTGCACTATCCCCGAACTTGAAATGGTACCAGCACATACCATCGTACTGTGCCGGTTCGCGCGAGTTGGATCGGCCGCGATGCGACGGTGAACGACCGCGGCTGTTTGACGAGGATCGGTCGCGGGCGTTGGGTTGGCGGCGGCGCGCCTCCTGGAGCTCTGCACGCAAGGCACCGATCTCCCGTCGATGGTCGCTCTGCACTTCCGACAACTGTTGTTGAAGTTTAGTAAGCTGTTCCAGCAGCTTCGACTCTAGAGTAGTTGATACCGCGGAGACCTGGATCCGCGGCGCCAGCGAGCCAATTGAGTCCATAATGTTGTCAGCGATCCGCGCCAGGTCGTCGAGATCCGTGGTATCTGGCTGGGCTGCGAGGCTGGCACGCACGATCGGGTTGAGCCGGTCCGTCCAGAGTGCTTTGACGATGTCTTGGGCCGCCGTTACACCGGCAAGTTGCTGGAGGTGACGCAAGAATTGCGACGGAGTCCTGTCACCGATGTCCTCACGTTCCAACAATTGCCGCGTGCGCTTGGCCTGTGATTTGCCAAGTCGTCGGAGAAGCTCATCTTTTAGTTTTTTGAACGGGTCCTCCGCTTCCTCTGGTGGGTTCAACAACAGGTCACGCACCTCCTTAGCATATTGCGGCTCGAGCGACGTCCCAACGTACCAAAATTTGTCGGTGCTTGTTCTGACACCAGCGTTCTTGAGTGCCCAATCTACCTGTTGGAACCAACTGCGGGTTTGTCGATAGGGGGGGTCATTGTGGCGGTAATATCTGTGCTGATTCTCCGGTGCGTTTATCTAGGTCCCAAACCGCAATGTATAACTCACTCGCGTCACTGTCACACAAAAACTACATCACGTCGGGGTCACCACTGTCGGGACGGTGTAACGGGTGAGTTTGTTGTGATCAAATAACGGACACAGCAGTTAACAAATAACAATAACAATTTATTAACAACACTAACAATAATACGTAACAGTTAAACGTACAGCTTGATAAACTTGGAGAAAAGTCTCGACTCGAGAACAGCGAGTCAGGAGACTGAAAAACGGAGAACCTCGCGAACCGAAAAGTCTAAACTCACTTTCTTCATCTTCCCACAATCCTCTTCAAATCTCCGTCTAGGTAGCAGGCAAACCCCCGTCTACGTCACGGGAAAATCCCAAATGTCCAAATTCCCCAGCTTACGGAATTATAATCCTATTTGAAATTTGATGTTCCTAGACACCATAAAAGCTTAGTCGTAAAACCCAGGATAATCCTATTACCAGAAATTTAAATATGGAATTCCCTAGTTCTGCAACTATGGTGAAGGCTTTTAATATTTCACTCTATAAACATTTATAGTCGGACAAAGGCCCTTTAGAAGGAAAAAGAATTAAGAATATAAGAATATGTAGAGATGTGGAGTAAGATTATTTTCTTTGGAAATAAAAATTATTTGAGTCTTATTGTTGGTAAAGCCGCTACAAAAGAATCTAGAGATTCACGGGTTTGACTATTGTTTTTTTTCTTGAATGCTGGTCCTATCGCCAGCTACACCTCAGCCTCTTGGGTTCTATAGCACTCACTCCTTGAACTATAGTCCCCTGTACCAGGCTGCACAGGTTCTTCACCGGTGGACTGTTGTATTCTTCGGGTGTTTCCCGAATATTGCCTGTCTCTTGCGGTCTAATGGATGTTTCTGTCCCTTAACCACATTTTCTGCAAGAAATCTCTCCGTTGTACAGCCCCATTTTGTGCAAGTGTTTTCTCATTGGACTGTGACCAGCGAGAAGGCCCATTATTGTTCTAACTTAATTTCTGCACAATTTGAGTGGTTCTTCAGTTTTGTGTTTTGACGATTCTTTAACCCTAGAAATTGTCAGAAATCTTCGGTGTTGTTCGGGTGTCGCTTCAGTCCATCTACGACTTTTCATCAGTCGGTGTCTAGAACTATAGTCCGGTGGCAGGTAGAGTTTTCGTAGCCGATGAAGTGCGACGGGATCACCCAAGTAATTCTTATGTATTTTGACCCGCTGAATCCGAATTTCGAGGGCGATAAGCCATGAAAGCATCCGGAAAATTTTTATGGACGATTTTCCGAGGGAAATCGAAAAATCTATTTTTTACAAAAACAAATGATGTAAACAAAAATACACCGTTTTCCAGTAAAACGTGCTCGAAATTCGAAAAAATGCGATTTTCTCAATTTTCAGTACTCTCTCATTCAGTCACATAATGATATTTTCAGGATTACCTTTTCCCAAATTATTTATATATATCTCGACTATGAATAACAGAAGAGACATTCTTGAAAAAGTCATTCGTGTGGATTTTCTGGCACTGAATTTCCCGATACTTTTACCTTGCATGGAACCGGCATTTTTTATTCGCGAAGCTCGCGAAGCTCACGCAGTGGACGAATTCTTTATAGTGTCAATCAAAACGGGTTCAGCACATAATTTTTCATGATCACAAAGCATTTCAGTAGCGGAAAAACGGAAAATTTTACCTAAAAGTTAAAGAATTTTTTTTAAACCAAAAGTAACCGAAAACCGTCACATAGCTGGTGAATGATAAAAGAGAAGGGCCACCCTCAAGATATGAAAACGTCCGCCAGAACTTTGAGAAGGCAAAAAAGTCAATAATGAATTTTGTTAAAGTTTCCCGGAAACCTGAAGAAGAATAGACATGACATCTCGACATCGTATATTATTAGAAAAAAATTGTTTACCAAAAGATCAGGGGTGGAACCTAAAAAATTTTTCATTAAAAAGAATACAATTTTTTTTTTTTTTTAAAGGGGAACATTCTCCATGAAAATTGAAAAATGAAAAATGTGACTTATTTGTAATATCTAACAGAAAACAACTACTTCCCCGGCACAAGCCACGCTGGACATTGAACTACATCTGATAGATATTGTGAAAAGACTCTAACTGAAAAGGAAAGAAAAAATCTGAAAGTGAAAATTTGCATTTTCATTCAGATAGCTGACTTTTTTAATTCTTTCTAGTTTTCCTTGAAAAATCATTACATAAATTAGATACAGAGAATGTTATTAAAAAAATATCACTCACAGAAATCGTTCATTTCATTGAAGCAAGGTTCGCTTCTCTCGCATTTAATCCCCAATACATTTTGGTCGACAAAAATCTATTTCAAAGTGTCACCGCAGAAGAAATGTTTCTCTCATATCCATCCCTGATGTGTATGCTTCTGAAGAGCCTGTTTTTTTCCAATCCTATATCAATCCTCCTGAAGAGCTTGGCAAAGCGAAATAGATTTTTGTCGACCAAAATGTATTGGGGATTAAATGCGAGAGAAGCGAACCTTGCTTCAATGAAATGAACGATTTCTGTAAGTGATATTTTTTTAATAACATTCTCCTTATCTAATTTATTTAATGATTTTTCAAGGAAAACTAGAAAGAATTGAAAAAGTCAGCTATCTGAATGAAAATGCAAATTTTCACTTTCAGATTTTTTCTTTCCTTTTCAGTTAGAGTCTTTTCACAATATCTATCAGATGTAGTTCAATGTCCACCGTGGCTTGTGCCGGGGAAGTAGTTGTTTTCTGTTAGATATTACAAATAAGTCACATTTTTCATTTTTCAATTTTCATGGAGAATGTTCCCCTCTTCAACATGAATACCTCACAAGAGGTTATCTTGAACGATGGAAAATAGCGACTAAAGTTTGTCTTTCAGTCGCAGATGATTCCACAAAAGATTTCATGAATTTCCTATTCATATTTTCGAACTAAAAACAATTTTTTTTGTTGTTACTTCAGAAAATGTAAGATTTATCAAAAAACATTTTCGAGAGGTTGAGAGATAATTCAATTCTCCACAAGAAAGATTTTTAGTAAAACCTCATGAAATACGCTCGTTTTCTCAGAAAACGTGGTTTAACGCCGACGTAACATTTCATGCTCGCGCTAACCGCCACTGCAAGTTCAGGCAGGGCCGAAAATTTCCGATTTGTCATAACTTTGCTGAAAATTATAGTAGAAGGAAAAGAAAAAGTGCATATCGTTCCTGAAGACTTCTATTTCCTCATATAAATATAACATGTGAGTATCTGAGTACCTAAAATGTGTTTTGTCCCACTTGACATAACCCTTCTACGATATTTACGGAGGATCCGAAAGTCATGGATATTTTAGTTGATATGAAATAATTATACTGGAGCAGGAATCAGTACCCTCTTTGGACAATATGCAACGATTTAAGGCTACTGAGACAAGTCTCACTTATACAAGCCAAAGAAAAAACTGAGTTGTACTCCCGCCTCAGTTTTCAACTCACCCATAATCCCGGCAATTTTTTCAGGGAATGTTGAAAATAATCGCTCATACACATCTTACATAAAAAATGAGGTTGTGATTTCAAGCTTGAGGTTTGCACATCACAATAATGTTAGATAATTCCATATCTACTAAATTATTCATGATTTTCCGATCATCCGCAAACATCTCTGTGAAGTGCGACAAAACATATTTTAGGTACTCAAATACTCGCATTATATTTGCATGAGAAAGTAGGAGACTTCAGAAACGATATGAACTTTTCCTTTTTTTTCTCCGATCATTTTTAGCAGAGTTATGACCAATCCAATGAATATTCGGCTCCGCCAGAACTTTCAGCGGCGGGTAAGGGTGAACCTGAAATTTGATGTCGGCGCTCAATCACGTTTTCTGAGAAAACCAGCGCATTTCATAAGAAATTACTAGGAATAATTTTTGTGGAAAATTGAATTGTTTTTCACCCTGTTGAGTTGTTTTTTCGATAAATCATATACTTTCCAAGATTACAGCAAAAATCTATTTATATATTTTTAAATGAAAAAAAAAAAATACCCCTGGAATTTTGATGAACTATTTTTTTTCGTGTTCATCATGGTTCCAACTACTAGCGTGGTGTTACAATCGATTCTTGTCTCAAAACCCAATCGTACTGGATTAATAATTTAAAATCGCAAAATCAAAATAAATAAATGTTTCTATTGGAATGACTTCAAAACTGTTATTGGTTGGATCAAAGCAGAATCTACAATATTGAAACCGTCCTAGTAGGCATTTTCAAAACACGACTTAACGTTCAAGTCGAATTTCACAATAAATTGTCATTAAGAGTTTTCCACATATGATGCCAACTTTTCGAAGGGGACTGCAGATTTCGATGAATTTCCATTTTTTCAGTTTCATATTGTGAAAGGTTGAAATATCGAAAAACCCATGTCAAGAAATAGACTTGCGGAAAAAGTTATTTTGACCCTTGACAGATATCGCGTATAGAACTCAAATTCTGAGTATTCGAAAAATGATATATTGTATTCCAGTGAACTACCGGTATTAACAGAATTGGTTCATTTATTGCAGTTATTTTTTGTGAAGCCACAAAGAATGCATGTTTCATGACATGAAGAATACCACAAATTGCAATTTATGTTCTGATCCACGGATAAAATGTTTCATTATTAAAAAAACTGTTGAAGCCATGAATATCATTAATACCGTCTCCCCCAAACGTTCCGATAACTATTTATTGACGACCACTCGAAAAATACAAAACACATACAAATAGCCCGAATGGGATTAGGTCAAGTTTCAATGTGGCCACATCGTGACGCAATTTTCAATGGAATTATTAAACTGGGGGAATAATTTCAACCGCATTTTCATCTCTATGTAGACGGTGAATAGGGGCGATAAGTCGCACCCCTAAACGCTTATCTAATACGTCGATCTTCAGTTGTCTGCCGTAATGCCAACTGCGGATGTACGTTTTTATACTTTGTTAAGTCTTTGTCGTGTTTTACAGGAGCCGTATTGTTCAAGTCTCCCTGTTCATTCACAAATCATATTTGCTTTTTGTTGCCTGGAGTGATAAATTGTTTCGAATTTCATTGACTGCATTGAATATACATTTTTTGTTATAGGATATCCTTGTTAGTGTCAACTTTTGGGTATTTGTTTAATTTTTTATTTAGTTCGTTTATTATTTCCATCTCAATTCCATGCATTTTTAATGGTTTTTTTTGCAAGAGTTTACATTTTACGAATAAACTTTCGAAAAAAGAGCGCTCATTTCATCCACAAATATATTTTCTCCAGGAACATCACGGAATCTGTCATTTCTGATATGACATTGGATTTTCTTAAATTCATAACTTTGTAATGCTTTTATATCTATGATTATTTGTTTATAACACACTCACGTAAAGAACTGAAAAAAATTATTAATAATGACTACTAAAAGTACGTAAATAATACAAAGGGGAAAATGAGGAGCGACACGAAAACATTTTGGTCTCTTATATCGAACAAAAAACGTAAGCCATCAATTCTCCTGCAAATGAACTTCAACAACAAAACATGTGCAGGAACAGAATCCATATGCAATACGTTTTCTGAATATTTCGGAAGTATATTCGAGAGTAACCAAACTCCAAGCTTAAAGTAGTACCTCCTCATGCAGGCGGTTTTCTTACGAAAAGGCTGAAATTGATATATGATATAAATTAAATATTGTTTTTCAGTCCCCCGTTTGAAATATTTCTTGTGTCCCGTTTTTGAGATGTGTAATGAAAAAATCGACCATTTTTACATGTACGGTATAAGAAAGCAGTACCAACTCATATGATATAGAATCTAAAATTCAATAACTTATAAAAAACATTTGATATATTTCTATTATAGTTTCTATGGTAACTCAGCGAGCGTTTTGTTTACTTCGTCACTCGGTGAGCGGCAAAGTAAAAACCGATCGCTCCACAGCAAAGTGCAACTTTGCGCTTTCTTTTTGAAGCGCAAACATGGTACTTTTCACTCTGTTGTAGAAAAAAAAAGTATTTCTATGAGTAATTTGTATGTACCAATATTGAAAAAAATATCCAAAGCAGTTTTAGAGATATTGGGGAAGAACGAATTTCAGCATCCTATATCTCAGAAATAAAGCAGTCAGTTTTCACCCCCTACCACCCCTTTCAATTATGGCCCTCTTTATGACTACTTCCTCGACTCTGTAGGATCTGAAAAAAAAAACTTGACTGTTTAGGTACATATGGACGAAAACTCCTTCCCTTAGAGGTTGCTTTTCTTGGTCCCTAAAGAAGTGCTACCTAAAGTTTCAGAGCTCAATCATCCAAGTCCATTTTTCCAATTTTTGAACATAGCTGGTCCTGCTATGCAGTTTCTTAACTGCACCTTTTTGCCCCCCCCTGTAATCCGGCCCAGCTAAAAATTCCTTCCACCTCAATTTAAGGGCCAAATTGAAACTAATGAACTAAAAAGTGAGAATATAGGAGACCGACTAATTTTTGACCTAAGATATTTTCGGGAGAAAAATTTTCAATATTTTTTTACAGCCCCGGCCCAAAAAAATTTTATTCCGCTTTGTCAGATGATAACTGATCACTTTCTGAAGAACATATCTTAACGGAACGAATATAGAAGACGGCTAAAATTTCGCGATACTGACAAAAAATAGTTTGAATTTTGACACTACTTGTCATTGTCTTTAAGAAGTTTAATTAATATTGACAAGCCTGACTCACAATAGCCTATAAGCCAGGAATCACACTGATCGACTAGGACCGACCGTCCGCGACCGTCCACCTACGACCAAAATTTCCAACACGTATATTCTTATCGCACAACTCACACTGTATTATCGTCATTGACCGTCCTCGACCGTTTTTCAAAGACCACGTTTGAAATTGTAGTCTGCTGGAAATTTTGGTCGGTGTCACACTATCCTGACGTAAGTAATGGCATTTTGACACACATTTATGATGAACTTTTGACTTCAACAAAACTCATCTAAATAGGTATATTTCCTACCGGAAAAATGAAATGTCTTTTAAAAACTATTGATATTATGAATTTAACTTATTTTCAATAAATGAACGGACAATTCACATAACCTTTCGAATGTTAAATTAATGTCAGATTTACAAAATTATTCTAGTGGTCGGGTGTGGATGGTCGATCAGTGTGACTTTGAAAGTTTTCATTGATCTACGTCTACTTTTGGTCGTAGGTGGACGGTCGCGGACAGTCGGTCCTGGTCGATCAGTGTGATTCCTCACTTAGTAACTGCTGTACGACTTTTTTGCTGTACGACTTTTTTATGTACACAACTGTACCTATGCTTGACTTCTGTTCCATTTTTCGACCTGCTTTATATGAATTATGAACATATGAGTCACTAACTACAATTCAGGAACTAGACTTTTATATACATATATGGACCCAGATGGATTGGCGGTTCCTCGCCTCGCATTTGCTCTGAGAGTATTCCACAATGTCCACCTACACAGTTTCTCTTCATTTCGATCTGCTAAAATATTCAGCTTATCATTTTTATCTGTTTCCCACGAGAAGGGTAAAATTATACATTTTCTCTCAACACTGAAACAACTATTATTCTATTTATAACGAAAAGTGTACATGTCATTAAGTTTGTAAATGTACCCTTCTCATACCGATATTCAATTTATTCACCCCCTAAAAACACTAATTTGAATAAATAGAGGTACTTAAGCGACATTGCCTTTTGGATGGTAGCTTCAATTCTTTCAACCGTGAATAACAAAAAGGACGATCGACACATTTAAATAATTTTTAATTTATTCACATTGAATTTCCATACAGCACAAATAGTATTTACATGATCTACTGTGTTCCTCCCATAGTCCAGATAAATTAGGAAGAAAGGCCGAATTACCAAATTACCTATCGCGTGGCATTCTTTGACGATGTATGTTGGGTTGAATGCATCTAGATGCGGAAGGAACAATGAAAGAACGATCGCGAATCATTGAGAACAGTTTATTGTGAATATAAATACCATAATTTGTAAACATAAATTAGTGGTTCTTGTTTTTTCCGTTAACCAGTTGTCGTCCCCTTACGAACGACAGCCCCCAAAAGTCGAGACTCGTGCGAGCCAAAGATTAACGAGGTCTTACCTTTTAACGTGCGATTCCTAGCACTTTCTCGGGCCATCAGATAAAAATCTGTAGTCGCTAAGGACTCGAACCTAGCCGACCAGCAGTCAATGGTTTCGAACGCGAAAGTCTCAACCACTGAGCTACATGGCCCTTAGTAAAAAATAACTTAGTTTAAATCACTGAGAGAATTTTTATTATAATTGGTGGAAGTGAGATGTTTGAAATAAATGATCGGGGAGTTGTCGTCTTCGTATTGCGGAAAAGTTATACCTTTTTCGCCCAAAATAGACTGGTAACGCGTTTGACAAACACGTGTTCGCGAGGTGAATAGTTTTCTGGTGTCGAAAAACTTTCGAGAATTAACATTTTTGTCTGTCTGGCTGACACTAGAAGAAAAAATATTCTCTAGGAAAGAACGTCGATTTGAAAGAAGCCGATTTGAGGCAAGAATTGGAGAAAAGGGGAACTTGAGACAACTGATAGGAAATCTGTACATGAAAAGTTTGATTCGATCAGTAGACCCCGAAATCAATTTATACGAAGTTTCTGGAAGCGACTCTTTGATGAAAAGGGGAACATTCTCCATAAAAATTGAAAAATGAAAAATGTGACTTATTTGTAATATCATGAACAAACTCTACGAAAAATCTAAATCATTGGAAGATAAGCTTCTAGGAAATTCGAAGAAAGATATTCAAAAAAATTCTAAAGGTTTCAAGGAAAATTTTTAAGAAGTTTCCAAAAATCTAGAAAACATATTTTAGAAAGTTCGAAGAATCCGGGAAATTACTAACTAGAAAAATTTATGAGTTTCAAATAAGAACTAGAGGAAAATTCAAAGAGCTTCACATAGAAGCTTTAAAAAAAAATTAAAAGTCTCGATAGAGAGCTTTAAGAAAATTCGAATAGTATGGAAAATGATTTCTTTCAAAATAAAAGGCTTGGATAAAATTTAAGATGGTGTCGAGACGGAAATGGACATAAAGAAGGAAACAATCAGTGAGTTGAAATAATGAATAAATACTGCATACACCATGGACGTGAGTTTGAACTTGAATGAAGTTCGAAAGGAGATGCGAGATTTCAAGATCTGTTTTGAACCAGGGACATTTTTCCTGAAGCAGCCTCAGGAAAGCTCCGTTAACAAATTTTCGCTGACAATTTGGAGCTGCGGCAAAAGCAAATACATGTAATGAAGATTAAAAAGCTGGGCCTCAGAAAAGCTCCGTTAGCAATTTAGCAAATACATCCAATGAAGAGAAAATAGCAGTAGTATTAACACTAGCATTCTGTGGAGAAGTAACTAATATTTTATGAACACTCAGTACCCAGGAAAACTATGAACAACTGATTAAATATGGATCACACATGTACGAGCACTAGCGGTTCAGGCAATCTTGAACTTTGCGATTGAGAAATCAGGAAAGTATTGATAACCAGCTCGTTTAAAACAGCTCGTCGATGCACTGGAACGTGAATTCGAGTCAGAGTAGAACCCGAATGGCGGAGAAAAATCTGCTTCTGCTGAAGCGACCATCGGGAAAGTGATGACGAAAATGTTCTCTGAGGAAAGAGAGAAAGACACGCAACATTAAAACATTCAAGAGTCGTCACCGACACAATTCGTAGAACCATGACAGTAGATAATACTGAAAATTTCACACCTCACTTTTTCAGCCAATCAAAAAATTGGTTTTTATTTAGTTGCCATGGCAACCCAAAAAATTTCCGGAAATTTTTATCCTCCTGGGTACCCTGGGCGAAATTAATAAGTGGAAATTTTTCTGTCAAATATTTGACATGTGATAGTTAACATTTTGCTTTTATGTACAAATGGAATGTTATTTTTCATATGAAAGGAGATAATATTTCATAATTATATATTCATTAAATATTTCGAATGTGAAAATATTTTGAGAACTTGCATTTCAACGATGAATAAAAAATGTATATCAATCAAATCTATCTATGCTTGACTTGATGAACTTAATATTTGAAACAATTTTATTCAACTTATCTTTTCGTGAATACTCGGCTGAAATTTGCAAGAATTCCTTTCCACAGCACTTTCCAATAGGTAATCCGCATGGACCAGTCAAACCTATTTTAGTTCTGCGTGATGTGCAATGTAATTTTAGGTTGAAAATGTCGCAAAGTGAATTTTCCTTTCTCACATACAAACACCGCCACTAATACTAACGCGTAACTGTCATTATATCAACAAAAACCATTCATGGCCCACTGATGTTACAACTTGTTTTCTCTCAGAATAATCTACAAGTCAGTTGAATTAACCATTAATTTAATATATTTTGGTGTGAAATTTTCTTACCGAATCCCCCGCGTGCTTGAATTAATTGCTGGAAATTAATTGCTGGAATTAATTGCTGCGAGACTCGGGTCATTTTCAAATAATTCATGTACTCGAAAAATTTCCGGCAATAATTCAAGCACTAGGGAGATTATAAGTGAAAAAAAACAACAAGAGCCAGAAAGATCAAAACAAAGATCCAGATCGTGGTTCAGTCATCAGATGGAAAAAGAGCATAGTGGTAGGAAATCATAAGTTTATTCGCCAGCGATGGAATCCTACAAGATTGGATCAACGGATATCTCTTGCTCTGAAAAATGGAGTTATGAAGCGTGTGTTGAAGTCCGAAGATGGTAGGGAGGACTGATGTCGTCAGATAGTTGTGCGCAGGAACGGAAGAAAATAAATACTTTAAAACATTTTGGGACTTTTACTGTGGCAATTGTCAAGGCGATATCAAGTATCGGTTCAGAAAGTATTAGACCAGGATCCCACGCTTGTTTTCGAAAACGATCAATAACAGACTGTATCTTCCTTAGCTTCATTTTTCCGAGACGCCCAACTTTTTCTTCTACGAAATTTCTCGATAGTGGTACCTAATAAACTGCGCGAGGGGAGAAAATGGGGCATGACCAACAAAAAATATCACCCTGGAGATTCTTACAAACACTTTACATGTCCATTAATGTAGGCCCTAACCTAACCAAACCTAACCTAACCTAACCTAACGTGACCTGTGTTTTCAATTTGAGCCAAATATCTGCAGGATCTATAATGAAAAAACAAAAAAAATCTTGAAATTTCTACACCCGTAGATCGGCAACGAAACATTTGCGGACCTATGTTCATATGAACTTTTAGTCGTTAATTAGGCCGAAAAATTTCCCAGTTTCGGATGTACATGATGTTCAGGAATACCCTGTATATTGAAAGTGTTAGAGAATCGAAAATATCCACATCAATATTTTTAATCCAGTTCGATTGGGTTTTGAGGCGAGGATCGATTGTAGCACCACCAAACTTGGTACCTATGCTAAAAGTTGGAACCATGATAAAGACGAAAAAAAATTGTTAACCAAAATTCCAGCGGTTGAATATTTTTTTTTTTTTCGTTTTGCTGTAATCTTGGAAAATGTTTGATTTATCGAAAAAACAACTCAACAGGGTGAAGACAATTCAATTCTCCACAAAAATGATCACTAGTAATTTCTTACGAAATGCGCTCGTTTCCTCAGAAAACGTGATTGAACGTCGACATCAAATTTCAGGTTCACACTACCCGCCACTGAAACTTCTGGCGGAGCCGAATATTTGATTGGTCATAACTCTGCTAAAAATGATCGGAGAAGGAAAAAGAAAAGTCATGTTGTTTCTAAAGACTTCTTATGCAATATGATATGCGAGTATTTGAGTACCTAGAATGTGTTTTGTCACCCTTCAAGGAGATGTTTACGGATGATGCGAAAATTATGAATAATTCAGTAAATATGGAATTATTATACTGAAGCAGCAACCCATATCCTCTTTGGACTATATGCAACAATTTTAGAGTAGTGTGACAGGTCCCACTTATACATGCCAAAAACAACTTTGTTTAACTCCTGCCTCGTATTCAATTAACCCATAAAACCGTAATTCTCTTCAATAAATGTTGAAAATATTCGCTTATTCATATCACGAGGGTACTGATTCCTGCTTCAGTATAATTGTTTCATATCGACTAAAATATCCATGACTTTCGGATCCTCCGTAAATATCGTAGAAGGGTTATGTGAAGTGGGACAAAACACATTTTAGGTACTCAAGATACTCACAATATGTTATATTTGCATGAGGAAGTAGAAGTCTTCAGGAACGATATACACTTTTTCTTTTTCTTCTACTATAATTTAAGCAAAGTTATGACAAATCTAATTTTCTGCCCTGCTAGAAATTGCACTGGCGGGTTAATGCGAGATTGAAATTTGATATCGGAATTCAATCAGGTTTTATGAGAAAACGAGTGCATTTTGTGAGAAATAACTGAGAATATTTCTTATGGAGAATTGAATCATCTCTCGCCCTACATGACGATTTTCCGGGTTTTTCGCCTTGTTGTTTCTTGATAAATCTTATACTTTCCGAAACCACAGCAAAAAAAAATATAATTTTTTCCAATAATTTTTTTTTGTGTTCCACCCCTGATATTTTGTTAAATAATTTTTTTTCCAACAATACATGATGTCAAGAAGTCATGTGCCGAGTTTCAAAGTGCTACGAATCGTTCTTCACTCGTGACTTAAATTTGTCTGTGGTCACTGTACTATTTCACGTAAATGTCTAATTTTCTCGGAGTATGCCGCTAGACAGAAAAGGATGGATCGAGCGCGATATCGAGTCTAGATAATAAATAACATGTTCGTTCGATATTTCGACATATGCTACTAGACTAATCGTACGTAGGTGATAAATTGGTATCGAGGCACGCGACCCCGTATGCCTGCGAATCACCCCTTCTTTCGAACGCGTTTAACATTACATTAAAACAGTTATAGTTCCTCTAGGGAACAATTCAGTAAAGCGTTTTACCACGAATCCTGTTCAGTTTTGAAAGAAAATATTAAACGTCGCGGTATCCTGCTTATAATACTGCAATTATTGTATTTCATTCATCAACTTGTGTTAGATTTTTTTATGGTTCATTTGAGGTAGGAATTTTATTTTTCCGACTCCGAAGTCGGAATTTCCGACTTTAAACTCGGGAATTCCGGCTTTGAAGTCGGAATTTCCGACTTTAAATTCGGGAATTCCGGCTTTGAAGTCGGAATTTCCGACTTTAAACTCGGGAATTTCGACTTTGAAGTCAACATTTTTGTATAAAATCATTTTCTCCTATAAAAAGTGCTCATTTTCTAAAACTTTTTTTTCAGGTAGGTATACCTACAGCGGGACGCAAGTGGGCTATCCATGGGATGCAAGTGGGCAATGAAATTTTGATTGTGGGGCGCAAACGGGCAAATTTTCTGACCGCAAACGCAACTGGGCTACAGCCTTTCCAAAATACCCAAAATATGTAAATATAATATATATTAGTCTAAGTAGCATTTTCAACACGTTACTAAGAAAAATAATTTTTTTTTCAAAAAGAATAGTATATTCTGTAACAAGGTTTTAATGAAAATTCAATGCGAGTAGGAAGTTCCGAGCGCGAGCTAGAGGCGAGCGTGAAAAACCACGAGCATCGCGAATTTTCATTCTAACCGACTAGCAGACTGTGCTTTCTCCACAATCACAGATTTTACAAATTATAATCAAATGGAAAGCGAACAAAAAATTATTTTGACATTTCAATAGAGCACGTCAGTGACGTAATATGACAGTTGCGGAACAATCTCATAGGGGGACAAACAAACCATACTGAACAAAAACAAACCCATTGAACCCATTTTCCATAAGGTAACGTGAATCTTTCTGGTCAGTTTTCTGCGAAAAGTGATTTATAAAAAATTGCAATTATCCACTAACACCCACAAAAAACGAAATTTCATTTCATCAAATGTCAAATGCTTTGTTTGTCCCTCCATGACCGCCATGTTGTGACCTGAGCTAACAGTGCTCTATTCACTATGATTCCAGTCAAGATTAACGTTATTATTGCTACAACAGTGTTAGAATATTCATTCCTTAACAAGTCATGGAATGAAATACACGCAAAATGCATGAGACAACAAGTGTTGCAGAATGTTATCATTCTGTTATCCAATTTGATTACAGAATTGGTAAATTCTGTAACGGTTGTAGAGAAAAAAAAATTGAGGTTTGAATTGAGATTCCTAATAAGTATGTAAGTTGATGGAAGAGCGTAATCAAGTATGTAACACCATCCTCTTGAATTAAATTTGCAAATAAAATCCGCACGTAGGACATTCATTCATTATCTACGAAGGCGTAGAAGGGCCAACAACAAAATATTTTTCGAAACATTTGGAATTGCCACTTTGAACTGACAATTATCACTTTGGATTGACAATTGCCACTTTCAATTGGCAATCGCCACTTTGAAATGGCAATTGTCACTTGGAACTGACAATTGTCACTTGGAACTGACAATTGTCATTTTGAACTGGCAATTGTCAGTTTGAACTGGCAATTGCCACTTTGAAACCGCAATTGTCACTTTGAACTGGCAATTGTCACTTTGAACTGGCAATTGCCACTTTGAACTAGCAATTGTTAATTGCAAAAAAACAATATTTATGCATACAGTTGGCAATAAATATCTTTTTTGAGTAACAATTTACAGTTCGAAGTAACAATTGTCAGTTCGAAGTGACAATTGCCAGTTCAAAGTGGCAATTGCCAGTTCAAAGTGACAATTGTCAGTTCGAAGTGGCAATTGCCAGTTCAAAGTGGCAATTTCCAGTTCAAAGTGACAATTGTCAGTTCAAAGTGGTAATTGCCAGTTCGAGGTGACAATTGCCAGTTCAAAGTGGCAATTGCCAATTGAAAGTGGCAATTGTCAGTTCAAAGTGACAATTGTCAGTTCAAAGTGGCAATTGTCAGTTCAAAGTGGCAATTCAAAATGTTTCGAAAAATATTTTTTGTTGGCCCTTCTACGCCTTCGTAATTATCAGTATATGAAATTATAAGTAATACGAGAAAATCGCAGGAACCCTGATATGAAAAACATTCTTCGAATGCTGTACCTGGTTTAATCATGTTTTTTTTTTGTTTCAGTTAGACTATTCACCAGCTATCCAGCGATGTTAACCCTTGTCACATAATAAAGACTTCTTCAGGCTGGGAATAAAAGGAGCGAAAAGTCGTAGGTGGTCTTGAACTCCCGACGACGTGAAAAGAATAACTTCACGAAATGAAATGAACGCGTTGAATAGCAGATAACATTTTTACCGGCACATAAACAGAAGACTGCTGACGGTTGATTCGGTTTCATGGAAGACAATGGAATGTTGTATTCATGAGTGTTCTTTGTAGAGATAATTTAGTGATCTTCGTGTTTTCGTTTTATGTTCAATATTATCATATTTCATATCCTGACAATTTTTTTAAAGCTTTGTCACAGGTAATTGATAGGAAAATGTTTCATCATACACGGTGGTGCTAATTTGACATGGCATGGGGATCGTGCATATAATATCACTCACCCAAAGTTCCAGATGATCTGAAAAATCAATTGTTTTCAATGGGATACCAATATTTTTCATTCGAGTTCTGTTCAGAAATGTATCTGTAGTGTTTTCTTTATGTTCATATGCAAACAGATCTCTAGGTCTAATTACTATGGATAATAAGTAATGTGTTCTGGCTAGGCCTTTTTACTAACTCCATACAGCCTAGTTACTTTGGCAATAAAGTTCAGCAATATTTTTCTTTTTTTTTTAGGAACAAAGTAGATCACAGAATTGAGCAAAATAAGTATGTTTTCTGGGATTCTAGCACTGGTAATAATTTTTCACGTTTCCAGGACCGGTATGGCCCAGACAATAATTCATAACTCATTATGAATTCTGCCAATTTCATATTTCAATGTAACAATAACAATCAGTTAAGAAAAGAAACCACATTTTTCCGGGCGTCCAGGGCTAGCTTCACTCCAGCAATAAATCTCAACTTCCTTATTAGGATCTGTGCCAGTTTCATATTTCAGAATAATAGAGAGAATCGTTCAAGAAAAGAATCCGCAGGTTCAGAATAATTTTTCCGGGTATCCAGGTAGAGATTTATTGCTGGAGTGAAGCCGGCCCTGGACGCCCGGAAAAATTATTCTGATTATTCTGATTATTCAGTGGTTGTTTAAGGAGACTAGGTATAAGATTTCATGAAGTATTTCTTTCAATCACAACGATATCATATGCTCATTCGCATTGGGAAAATCATGATTGTTACTGCAAAATAGAATGTAAGATGTTTTATCAATATTTATTGTTAGTGACCTATCATCAAGCCAATTAACTATAGTGTCAATATCCTTTCTTTTATGAGATGTTACATCTTCCCAAGTTGTTCCACCAACTATTAGCACTGTATCATCAGCATATGAGATCACTTCTCCAGAAATACCAGAGGATACCATATCATTCAAATATAATATAAACAGGATTGGCCCTGAACCAGTACTCTGGGGAACTCCGTATTTAATTTCTAATGGGTCGCTCAGTACGCCGTCTATTTTGACCATCTTTGCCTTTTTATTGAGGTAGTTTCTGATTAGATTATTTGCCAGACCTCTGATACCAAGATTATTTGATTTCGACAGTAATTTTTCATGACTAATGGTATCGAAGGCCTTGGCCAAATCGATAAATACTCCCAGACATGGTCGTTTTCTATCTAAGTGTTAATATATTTGGGTGACTAAGTTAGTTATGGCATCAGAAGTTGATCTTCCATTTTGAAAACCAAATTAGAAATCTGAAATGATATGATATCTCTCTGTGAAAGCCATTGAACGTTTTTTGAGGATTTTTTCGAATATTTTTGCCAGATTGGATATTATGCTCATTGGACGGTGATTGTTTACTTTGTTTTTTGTGCCCGACTAATTGTTTCATAGGTTATGTATGCAATCATTATTAAGAGTAACATAATATAGTATGGGGAATGTGAAACTATAGTAGCTGAGAGCTATATTAAAGAATATATTTCAAATAAATTGATCATCACTGAAAAAATTGCCATGGATTATACCGGAATGATACCAAATAATTATTTGAACCAACTGCATTTTCAAAATTCAGGCTTATGACTTAATTACATGTTGAAAAAATGTCGATTGTGGAGAAATGTTAGGAAGAGTATTTCTCTATTGTACTAAAATAATTCTGATTCGTGTTAGGTCTTGCATGAAAAGATGTGTAAATATAGATAATTTGATGATTTTGTCTACTTTACGGCCCACGGGCCATAATGCGCCTGCGATAAAGTGACACTTTACGCTCGCTGAACCGGGCGGTAAAGTGTACTTTACCGCCCGCTCGTGTATATATAATAAAACAACTCATTTTTAGCAGACGGTTCTATCTCGGTACCCATTCTGGCGACATCTTCAACTTCAACTACATCCTATGCCATTAGCATCATCTCAGCTGGAATAACCAGTAAAATAAAAAATACATTTTATCAACAGAAATATTTCTCTGAAGAAATAACCTTTTTACGAAAGATAAATTTGTAAACGGTAACTAGTCGTTTATAAGGTTTTGTTCCCTTTTTAAGGGGTTTTTCACCTAAACCTCATGTAAACAATGCGGAGGGCTAACTCTTATTGCGGAGGCAAAGGTCGTGGTACGATTGTTGGTGAATTAACCCAAAGATATTCTTAGAAATTCAATTTATGGCAGTGAGAATAAAATAGCTAAATAAAAGTTGTCATTTGGACGCCATCTACAGAAATTCTGATATAGTATTTCATTCTCAAAGCCAGTCTCTGTAGAAAGTCTTTATTACACTGAAAGAGAAAATACTCCAGACATACAAATAAAACAATAACAAAAAAATTGTATTTAATCAAATAAATGTTGTTAAGCCTAGTTCAGGGCTTGACGAGATCTAAAAAAGTCTAGAAGTAATGATTGAATCAGGTCATGTGAAGAAATTTGGTTCTTTGGACTATTGTAGGTTATTCAAATGGTCATACCAACTTACTTGGAATATTGGGTTAAATGCATTTAAACCTTACATATTTTCCTTGCAGTTATAAGAAAGAATCAACCAAACTCCTCTCCTGTTAATATATTTCAAGCTCTTCGGGTTCCTTGGTTCTTATATAGTGACAGCAGCTCTGGAACACTCCTGAATTCCCCACCTGGTTCTGGACACCTGATCGAGTGTGTAATTCAGCCAGTTCAGCTAGCATAGGTAGCTATAGTTGTTAGTTCTGTATTGTGGTAATTTAATTTGGCAATCGGCCACTAACATCGCCGCTCATTCAATGGCGAGAAATAAGCTGTTAAGTAAGCTTTTTAAAGAAGCTTTTAAATTATAAAAAGCATATTTTGAATTTAAATCTGGTCGAACTACACACAAAAAAAACATGTTCTTTGACGCCATTTGAGAAATCATGAAAATTCATTGGAAATAA
The DNA here is from genome assembly GCA_958298965.1 of Chrysolina haemoptera. Classification (NCBI taxonomy): domain Eukaryota; kingdom Metazoa; phylum Arthropoda; class Insecta; order Coleoptera; family Chrysomelidae; genus Chrysolina; species Chrysolina haemoptera. The sequence continues at coordinate 6,110,568 of OY282592.1, read as the reverse complement.
AATAATTTTAAAAGCATTATAAATGACAAAAATATTTAATCTAATGAATTCCACTTTGAATTTTAAATAGATAGTTACCTCTTTATAAATGTTATTAATAGACACTGATTGGCTGATTTTCAAAAATAAAAATTTAAATCATCAGCGAGTTCTTCAAATGAGACCAGACGCAGAAATGGACGAAATGGAGGAAATGGAGGATAACGGAAATTCAAAATTCAATCCCCTCCTCAATTTCTACAAACAGTGTTACCAATTGTCACACTATCAAAGAATAGCTTACCAACTGTTGGCTCATGTTTAGATCACAGACCTCATAGATAGAATGAAACCAACATCTTGCCTACGCATGAAAGCTTTAATTATACTATCTCTCTCTGCATGATCATTACAAATAACATCTATGGTTTGGACAGAATTCTCACTTTGTCGGAACTGGCCAATTGATCTAATTGTCAATCCAAATTAAAATAAAAATAAGAAGAAGAAGAAATAACTATTTATAATTCAAACTTGACTCTGACAGAGTTATAACCAACTTTATTTTGAAAGAAATAAATATCTTCTACTCAGACTTGGTGGAGTATTCAGCAGCGTTCTTCGAGCTGTAAAATAGGAATTTATCAACAAAAACATTGTAAGTCATATTCAGAAACCTATAACTCAGTTGGTGCCCGTTCACACTGCCATGTTCCACGGTAAAAATGATGAAAATGAACGTTTGTAGAAATACAACCGTTATACGTTAATACACCATAATTATTTCAAATATACAGAAAAAAATCTGATATTTCAGTAAAATACTGGATAAATAATATAAATTTTGTCTAAGGATCCAAAACCGATCATAACAAATAAAGTCTCAGTTGACATTGGACCAAAGTTATTTTCTTTACCTACACACAAGTTGATATTTCAGTAGATATTTTTTTTATTAAACATAATAAAAGCGCATCAAGTGATAACTTTTCATGGCCTATGATCGAGCGAGAGGGAAACTACTCTTTCATTAGGTGTACATCATAACATTTTCATTAAGTCATTATTAATTTTAAATAAATTCATTATTCGAAATGTCGAAAACTCGCCAGAAATTATTTTTGCGCAAAAAAAAAACATTTGAAAACTGATTCAGAGCTGACCAACTTGAGAACGGTTAGAGATAGACGAATTCTGCGAACTCCAATCAATTCAGAATGGCCGGATTAGTATATACTGAGAATTTGAACGAAAAAAATCTACGGACAAAAAAGTCGAGTAAGTCATGATAGATAATTTTTTGAACTTCTTTATTTTCACTTTTCGAATTTAAAATTTTTGTCACCGAACGTATTTTGACGTGCTGATTCCGAATCTTCCAACGAAAATATCTAAAACTCATCAGAAATATTTTTGACGCCAAAAAAACGATTTAAAAACTGATTCAGAGCTCACCAACTCGAGAACGTTTAAAAATAGACGAATTCTGCTAACGCCAATCGATTCAGAATTGCTGAATTAGTATATATTGGGAATTTGAACGAAAAAAATCGACGGACAAAAAAGGCAACTATATCATGATAAATAATTTTTTGAACTTTTTGAATTTAAATTTTTCAAATTTCAAATTTTTATCCCCGAACGTATTTAGATGTGTTGATTTCGAATCTTTGAACAAAAATATCGAAAACTCATCAGAAATATTTTTCGCGCCAAAAAAACCATTTGAAAACTAATTCAGAGCTTACCAACTCGAGAACGGTTAGAGATAGACGAAATCTGCGAACGCCAGTCGATTCAAAATGGCCGAATTAGTATGTATCGTTATTTTAGAGTCAATCAAAATAAATTGAAAATTACTCGAAAAAGTTCGTTCACCCCTAAAAATCATAAAAAGTACCAAGTTGTCACATCTACTTGAAATTCGCACTGTTTACGTAAAATTTCATGCTCATTCCAAAAATTAATGATTTTCTATGCTCAGATATAAGATTTAACCGGAAAAAGGTGTTTAAGATAAAACATTAAATTTTCTTTCATTATTTTTCATGTTTCGAATTTAAAATTTTTGTCCTCGGACATATTTTGACGTGCTGATTTCGAATCTTTCAACAATAATGTCGAAAACTCATCAGAAATATTTAAAAAACCATCGAAAAACTAATTTAGAGCTGACCAACTCGAGAACGGTAAGAGATAGACAAATTTTGCGAACGCCAATCGATTCAGAATAGTCGAATTAGTATGTATTGTGAATTTCGAGTCAATCGAAAGAAATTAAAAATTACTCGAAAAAGTTGCAAGGGGTTCACCTTTCTCCTGTTCTCCTTATGTAACTATCCAATCTCGTTCAATTTATTTGATACCTACTCGTTGTCGCCTACTTAAACCAAAAATCATACGTGGGCATGAGCTTCGAACTTTCTGGATCTTATTTTTATACATAAGAGTTAAATTATGTCCATACAACGTATCCGCGTAATTGAATGGTAATTATCTTTCATTGCCCCCTAAAACTTTTTCATTATTTTTCATTAGAGATAATTACTTCACTGCTTTCATGAGGTGTACAAAAAATGACTAGTTGTTTCCCCCTCGATCCCGAGTAAAAACAGATTGAAGAAATCCGACTCTGGCATTTATTCGTAGGGAAACACGTGGTAGCAGTAGATTAGTCTAAGAACCTGCAATATCATGTAATAACTAAACTTCTATTGGTTCTTTCCAACTCCACCATAACTCACGCTTTTGCAAAAAAAATAGTTTTCAAATCTGAGTTCTCTCCATCTTTTGAAAAAATATCCAGAATTTATCTCCGACTTTAACGGCTGGTAAATAATATCTCCACCATCCATATTTCATGATAACCAGCACTGAAATTGACAATAGTGCAATTAAAATGATAAAGCAAGTTTATTATAAATTTTTTCAAATAATTGCATAACCTCACCAACCATTCCCATGCAGCATGTCATGAAATATGATCTCGTTAACAATATATAAGCTAGCTAGCACATCTCTTCATCATATTTAAAAGTGTTAACACCAAATCGTTTGCGATGGAATTAATAGATCTTCAATGTTATGCCTTCTTTCTTTTTCTTTCATAAATTCCGATCGTGGTTGAGGGCCTAATGTACTCCATTATCAGTAAATCTATTTATTACTCTTACTGTTGGTGTGAAGTGACTCGCGAAAGAAAAAAGAAAAGGACGTGAAGTCAGATGTGCTGCTGTATACTGGAATACTAAGATATATTGTAATTGGAAACATGTAAATGTAAACACTGAAGTGCACGGAACGTTGATAATTTATCGACGGAACATGATACTATTATTGTTACTACTATATACAGGTCATTCTGAAAATGATTCGCCGATTTATTGATAGAAATTCTTATGAAGAAGTGAACAGTGTTTTACGAATGGACAAGTTTTCATTTTTTGGTTATGGATTAATATAAAAATGTGAGAAAAATGAAACAAAACTGTGAAAGAATCATCGAACTATCTCTAGAAATGAAAAATTTATAAGACTTTGAAGTTGCGCGTGGAATAATTATTTCATTAGACGCGGCGCTCTAGTACTAATACTGGGGACATACATATGGGTGTACCCCAAGGTTCCATCTTGGGTCCATTGTTCTTCATTATATTCATTAATGATGTTAATGGCTCCTGCATATCATCAAATCAAATGATTGTTTATGCTGATGATACAAACATACTAATGCCAAATAAAAATATCGAGTATCTTGTTGAAACAAGCAATAAGGCGTCTAAGGAATTGAATGAATACTGTTTAGATAATGGACTCAAGATGAATTTAACAAAAACCTACCACATGCGCGTCCTCCCAAAAAATGTCGCACCTGATTACGATCTATACCTCAATGTATGTGGCCAGTCTATTCAGAGCAAGGATACTATAAAGTTTCTAGGTCTCACTCTAGATCAAAAATTGACCTGGGAAGCACACATAAATGCATTATGTTCAAAACTAAGCACGACTTCCTACATAGATAAACTTCCTACTTGAGAGAAACTGTATCAATTGACATTTTGAGAATTCTCTATTTTGGATTGGTCCAGTCAACACTCCAATACGGATTGATTTTCTGGGAGTTCAAGAGAAATTGTGATGTGCATTCATATTTTACGAGGAATAGCTATCCACCAACCGTACTCTAGGCTTGGGGTGAGTCAGAATTCACCGAAATACTTATATAGGCATTAAATGTTTTAACAAAATAAGAAGTTTTATTGATACAGGTAACACAACAACCATCTTCAAGAAAAGCTTGCATGCTTTTTTATGTGATAAACAATTTTATGATATTGTCGAATTTCTTAATTTTTAATTTTAGTTTCATATATTCAAATATACATTTAAATAATTCTGAATGAATCTTGTTGTTCTCTTTATTAGCGTATATTTAGTGTATTTTTAATATTTTAATTTGTTAGAGTATCTATTTTTTCTACTTTCATGTGTATACAGGTATATCTATATATGTACTTGTGTTAAGATGTTTCATTATGCAAACCATTACCCCCTTACTAGTCCGATAAGTTTATATACATTTGTATTTTTTTCTTACATTGTGTGTAATCTTTTGTGGCGAAATATCTATCTATCTATCTATCTAGTGTGTGACGTCACGCGACTGTGCAGTCATTTGCTCCGTTCGTGTTGTGTTTTAGCCATTACACGATGGCTGAAATTGAAAAAATTGCCCTATGTGTGAAAGCACAACGGTTAAAAATCCCAATAATTTTTTTTTTCGTGTACCAAATGACATGAATAAAAGGAAGAATTTGTGCAAACTAATGAGGCGTGACTTAATTTGACCTAAAAGCAGTAGATACGAATATGTGTGAAGATTATTTTGATGTAAGTACCTATTATAGTCTGGTTGGTATTAAGGCGAAGTATATACCTAATGAAATGTCGTATATGGAAGGCGGTCGCTATTCTTCAAAGAAAATATTACCCCAAATATATCAATAGAACAGTTTGAATACCAATGGAGCGGCTTTCATAATCTGTGAATTATATCTATAATTTTGTTCGAGTGAAATCCTTTTTGCCGCTTTTACTAAAAACTAAAAGCCGCTTTGCACCATTATCGCTAGTACGATAGACACGTGCAGTTCAGTTACTAAACTAAAAATTGTTTATAAAACGTTTTTTGAATACATCATCATTATAAGTTGAACAGTGTGGCTGATGAAGCAAACTGAAAAATAAATACCTACTCATTTGAAAAGTTCAATTCCATTTATTTCAGCACAGTTATTAGATTTGGAATCATAGCCATCTACGCAATAAAAAGTACTAGTTAGTATCTCGTATGAGAAATTTGGACCAATATATTATTTGTACTTAAATATCGACGTTTGTTGAAAATGGTTTGACTTTTTACTAGTTTTTTGGTGACAATATGTATGTCGATAATAATAATATTTTGTTGGGTGGGTGGCTGTGAAACAAATTTTCTCTATAGATATCTTTGATAACATTAAAAATGAGGTTAGTTTAATCTTGATCAAAATTCCTATTTTTTGTTCTTCCCTCTACACCGTTTGGAAGCATAGAATTTTGATAACTCTTTTATGAAGAATATCATTTTCTGACAAATGAATAAAAAGGAGGAACCTGTGAATTATTCAAGAAATTAATTATTTTGTATCGTGTGCGTACTATTGAATGGGTTGTACTTGCCTAATTTGAACAAATTATTATCGAAAATGTCGAAGTTACTCCAAAATATCTTGAAAAATATGTATTTTTATCATCTTGTATCTAGAAAACCAAGCCGTTTGGGACATATATTTATATGAACTTTTCGTTCTGAAAACTTTCAAAGAAACACATTTGAAGTTTGTCAACGTACTTAATTAACACCCTGTATATTATAATAGTCACGGAATTTTGAGAAAGGTCTTCCAGAGTCCAGACGTCTGTACAACCTTTGTATGAGCTCTGTGTGCTACTTGGGTATAGTTAACGGGATAGTTTCATTTCATTCTGAGAGAAGTAGAAAAGGTTACAAACTCCAGGTTATGATGACCAGACTAGAAATGACAGCGTTTTCCTCATGAAACGAACGAATCCGTTCTGGCATTCCGCCAAATTACCCATCGAAATTAGCATCAACCATGCAGTCATAACCGATTCAATTACCCAACACCGCCATGAACAATTTGATATCCATTGAACCAAACAAAAGCGACATATCGATACACGATTCCCATTTCCAGCCAACCGACCGTTCATGCAAAATGAAACGTTAGTTTTTTTGTTATCAATCAGTCCCGCCAGCCGTTAAACTGAATAGCACACGTTTCTAGCTAGGAAAAAAGTACTATCACCTGTACCCTCATGCTCGGCACACGCCTGCGAAATAGTCTATCATTAAATATATCTAATAAACTCGTTAGAAAGGTGTACGCACATTGCAGTGTAGTTGCTAGTCTTGTCGGTCTTGTGGAACTGTTTCTAAGAGAACAGTGGCGCCTGGTGGGTGTGCCCACGACCGTGGTATATGGAGAAATTTATTTCCTCATTCAGGAAAGTTTATCTATGCGGAGGAAGTTCAGGAAAATGAAATAAACATAAAACATCTTTTCACAAACAAACTTTCATTAATAAAAGTATTGAACTAAAGGGTAAAAAATAAAATTTAGTTTATGAAAACAAAAAACTATTCAAAATTTCAATATTTTTTCAAAAGTTTAAGGCGTAAAGTGTCATCACTCTTTGAATAAAGCCTCAAGCCGGAGACACTATAAAATTCCCCCCTAAGTCAAAGGGATGAATGGTTGAGGGGTACTCAACCACAAGCTAAGATTTATTGAGAAACAATTTCAACAAGGCGAAAGATAATTCAATTCTCCACAAGAAATATACTTAGTAATTTCTCACAAAATGCATTCGTTTTCTCAGAAAAATGTTAGGCTTGTCAACCCGCTCGTTAATCCGCCACTGCAAATTCCGGCAGGACCGAAAATTTGATTTGTCATAACTTTGCTAAAAAATATAGTAGAAGGAAAAAAATAAGTGCATATCGTTCCTGAAGACTTCTACTTCCTCATGCAAATATAACATGTGGGTATCTGAGTACCTAAAATGTGTTTTGTCCCACTTCACATAACCCTTCGACGATATTTACGGAGAATCCCAAAGTCATCAATATTTTAGTAAATATGATATAGTTATACTGAAGCAAAAATAGGTACTCTCTTTGGACCAAATGCAATGATTTAAGGCAACTGAGACAAGTCTCACTTATACATGCCAAAGAAAAAAACTGGGTTTTACTTCTGCCTCAGTTTTCAACTCACCCATAATCCCGGCAATTTCTTCAGTAAATGTCGGAAATAATCGCTCACACACATCCTACATGGAAAATGAATTATGTGGTTTCAAGGTTGAGGATTGCACTTCACAATAGTGTTATTAAATATATATGCAGGGTATGAATCAGGGATTATTTTCAACATTTACTGAAGAGAATGCTGGTTTTATGGGTAAGTTGAAAATGAGGCAGGAGTAAAGCAAAGTTTTTTTTTGGCATGTTACACTGCTTCAAAATTGTTTGCTGCTTCAGTATAATAATTCCATATTTAATAAATTATTCATGATTTTCGGATCATCCGCAAACATCTCACTGAAGTGCGACAAAACATATTTTACGTACATAAATGCTCGCATATTATCTTTGCATAAGAAGTTAGGAGTTTTCAGAAACGACATGAACTTTTTCTTTCCCTTCTCCGATCATTCTTGTCAGAGTTATGGCCAATCAAATATTCGGTTCCGCCAGAACTTTCAGCGGCGGGTAAACCTGACAGTTCCCACAAAAAAATTGGTACCTGAATACAATGAAAAGGTTCAGTGACTCGATGAATATCTTCATCAATATTGGTCCAATGAACGCAATCGTTATGTCAATGTACCACTGGTTATCCATACTATGTATAAGGATTTTAATAATATCAGTGAATGCTTACGTTGATATCATGGTCAAGTACATTAAATAGGTTCGTTAGGGTAATGAATTCCATTCATCAAGCAATGAATTGTATTCGTTTAATTCATGAAACTGTATTCGTTAGATTAATTATTATTTTTGTTCTTCGACTAAATGCTGTATGATTGGTATAATTTAGATTACTTCGACGATGAATATTTTTCATCAATCCAATGAATGGTGATTACTTGAAGTCATTGTAACAATGAAAACATACATATTTCAGTGAATGATTATTAATTGACTCGAGGAAAAATGTATTGTGCCAATAAACGAAGAGGTATTCATTAATATAATAAACAATATTTTTTAATAATATATATATCAGTGCTCTTGGACCTTGAATTATGTTCGTTAATATGATGAACAATTTCAAATTGTTTTACTGTACCCCTTTCCTCACCTCAATGAACTTTTCCTTAGCAGCAACGAAACCTGTTCATAAATGTAAAAAACGATCATTTTTTATCTCAATAAACTTGAATTCATTGTACCAATGAATAACTACGAACTTCAGTGAATGTTTATTCATTGCCACGATGAAACCTTTATTTTGCCAATGAACGGAAAGGTAATGAACGGCATTTATTGATATAACGTACCACATTTTTTTCACTGTTGATGTCAGCGTTCAATCACGTTTTCTGAGAAAACAAGCGCATTTCTTAAGAAATCACTAGGAATAATTTTCGTGAAAAATTGTTTTACACCTTGTTGAGTTGTTTTTCCAAAACTACAACAAAAATCTATTTATTTATTTTTAAACGAAAAAAACAATATGTTCCACCCCTGGAATTTCGGTAAACTATTTTTTTTCGTGTTTATCATGATTGCAACTTTATAATAGAGACAGTCAGTTTTATAGAAATAAAAAATTACCCAACTCTTACTTGGAGATCACATTGTGAAACATTGACAACATCCAAACCCAATTTAATACATTACCTTTTCAAAAATGGTGAATGTGTCCTAACTAAAAGAAAGTAAAGAAATTTGTATGATGCTGCAGTAGACTGTTATTGTTTTCGGAGTAGGAGATTTTCTCTAAAATAGATCATTCGATTTATTGCTGGTGTGAAATACAATATCGGAAACAATCCATCTGGGGTATAGACAGAAACCCACGCGAGCAACAAGGAACGTATTAATATGATAATACCACGCTACTGTGCATCTCTCCTGTTACCCCACTCGACGCGTTAACGGACCACGTGGCAATGCGACACAACGCACACAGCGCACGTCGATATCCCTTCCTCGAGTGAGTCGAGGAGAAATTGTAATGATCTCTCAATACATAGCAAGCTATTCTTTACGCTCTCATGAAACTACCATACTCAAGATAAAAACTTTCCGATACATTCATTCCTGCAAAAATATTTAACGCTGAGATTATTATGTAGAAATATCTGTATAGATCTTTGCGAATAAGAATAACTTCAAATTGGAGAAAGAGATCCACTTAATGAATGAGTGTTCAAAAATTGCAATATTATCCAAAACATCAATTTGTACAACTCCGAAGATGATAATCATTATATTCACAATGTTTTTTCTTTCATAAATATATATCGATACCTAATAATAATGGCTAATACCGAGCACCTGGCTGTACCAAAGTTAATTCCTACAAAAATTGAATGAGAAAACAACTGAGTAGTATATGTTTTAAAAGAAATGATGTACCAATCTTTTGTTGCTTTGGTACCGCCACTGTTTCAGAATTTATCTACGCTAATCAAAACTATCTCGTTATTGTATGAGCATCCTGTTCAATTAATTATAATTTATTAAGCTATAAATAAGGAGCTCTTTGCATTTCCATTGTTCGCGAATTTTTACGGGTTTACCTATATAATACAGCTTTTTTGCTTTCAGCTCGAATTTATTTTATAATCTGAAATTATAACTTCTACATACTCATTTTCGTTCATAAGAAGTCATATGTTGATTATTAAATATTTTGCTTTTACAGATTTAACACACAAATATATCTGAACTTGCATAATCATTAAAGTTATTTCTACACAGGAAAAAATCATTGAGTATACCTACCAATAAATCATAATAAATTCTGACAATAAAATTTTAGTACATTTCAAAAGCTAGGACTCGTTATTTGAAATGGTTAAGTGCTTGCAACATTAAGAATAGTAAGTATGTTAAACGTTATTTCACAGACCGGCGCCAGTAAATTAACTTTGTATTTAAATTATTTGAGTTCAATACTCACACATACAATTTTAAAAAAACAACGAATGTTCAAAAAATTGTATCTACAACTTGATGACATGACGTCAATTCCTAACGGCGTCGGCGATACAAAACTAATAATGAAATAATCAACCTAGTGAAAAAATGAATATAGAACATTGGAAGAAAACTATTTGTTTTATCCTGTAGCAGTAGAAACTTTTGGCGTTTTTGCTCCCCAATCTCTCGATTTTATCCAGTTAATTGGCAAACGATTGGAGAAGGAAACAAGATCCAAGAGCAACACATTTCTCACTCAGCGAATAAGAATAGCAACTCAGCCCGGATATGCTGCATCAATTCTTGGAACTATACCAGTGTCCCGTTGTTTTGACGAAATTTTGCTATATCCATATAAACGCAACAGTAACAACAAACTAATTTTTTAAAGAATAGCTGATATTCAGATTCTGACTGAAGAGGTCCGTTCGAGTTTTAGGTTTTCCGATCACAAGCAAGTATTTCACTGAAAATCTTGGGCCGACGCTCCGGGTCCTTCAGGAATGGGCAATTTTTCCATAGCAAAAGTCGGTTTGGTCCACGTGGGCAATTCATATTACATGAATAGCGTCCAACAGGCGTCATTTATGACGAGAACATTCAGAAACGAAGTTTTGTTATATAAGAATAGTTATTTGTATACTAAGGCCGCAAAATGCTTTTTCGCGTTCCGAGAGAGAGATTATCGCCGAGGCCGCTCCGGCCGAGGCAAGATAATCTCGAGGTCGCGAAAACATTTCGCGGCCATAGTATACACAATATTTTTCGTGCAACCGTGAAAATTACATAATTTCAATAAAAATTATGTCTCCTTAGAAAAGACAGCGTTTCAACGCGAATATAGAAAATTACACCTCAATATCACAATGTTTCTATGGAGATGAAATATTTAGCAATACAAATCAATTTGACATTTCTCGTGAAGTCGTGAAGATGTCCGATAGCGATAGTGATATTTCAGTTACTTGCACTCCTCCTGAGCTGAGAGATCTCATAGACTCAGCACTTTCTGATTTGATACCCGAAAAATCTAAACGGAAATATGAAAAATGTTACAGCAACTTCAAAGATTGGTGTGTCAACCAAAATGTCAAGACGGTGTCAGAAAACATATTATTAGGATATTTGATGCAGCGATCAAAAGTTGTGAAGAGTTAACTTTATGGAGCATTTATTCTATGTTAAAGACTATGCTTAACGTACGAGATGGAATTGACGTAAAGAAGTTTTTAAAATTGGTCCAATTCCTCAAGAAAAAGTCAGTTGGTTATCGAGCAGAGAAATCAAAAATTTTTACGCACGAGCAAATTGATTCATTCCTCAAACAAGCTAGTGATGCAAATCATCTACTGTGGAAGGTATATAAATATGGAAAAAGAGTGAAGTATGATGTTTTATTCATAATAATTATTATTATAGGTAGTTTTGATAATGGGAATATCAGGAGCATTGCGACGAGATGAATTAGTGAGAATGACCCTCGAAGATATTCAGGAAGACAAAACTGTATTGATAGTAACTGTTCCTGATACTAAAACTGATCAAAAGCATGTTTTTACCATTACTAATCAAGATTATATAAGAATTTACTATAAATATGTAACTCTTCGACCAAAACATACTGCTATTCGTCGTCTATTTCTGAGATATGAAAATGGAAAGTGCTCGGCACAGGTTGTTGGAGTGCATACGATTGGAAAAATACCTAGTATGATTGCAAAATATCTCGGCTTACCAAATAGTGAGGCATACACAGGCCACAGTTTTAGAAGAAGTTCCGCCACGCTGCTTGCCAATACAGGTGCTGATATATCAGTTCTTAAACGCCACGGTGGATGGAAGTCCACTACTGTAGCGGAAGGATATGTCGAGGATTCCATCCATAATAAGAACAAAATTTCCGATGCAATTTCTGGCACTGTAGCATCTAGTTCAAATGTAGTCAATCGCAAAATGTTAATGTCCAAAGAAAATAATACGTTTTTGTCTAATGTAAATAATGATTGTTCAGAAACAATAGATTTAGTTGCTTCATCTTCAGGGATGAATATCAGTAATAATATAAACAGTACAATCAATGTTAATATATATCAAAAATAAAGTATGTTTCTATTGTGAATTTGGAAATAGTTTTTGGTTCGAAATACATTGTTATTGTCATATTTCAGAAATGTCAAATGCTGTAGTGGCGTTCAGTTTGCCGGCAGTCACTATGGGAACGGCCCTAAAAATTTTTGTCGGTCGTCACTCTGGGTAACGGCCGCAAAATCTCATTTTGCGGCCTCTGTTTGTTTTGCGTCCGGTTGCACGAAAAGATATTTCTCAGCTGTTCTCGAAATTGCAAGTCCTTTTCGCGTTACTGCAGTTCTCAACAAAGTCGTATTTGTCACCACATGAAATATTGAATATTTCAAGACCAAGGCTTCCTTCAGGGGCAACAACACGATAGTTCAGAGTTTCTGGAGTATTAACTGGATACACTGCATGAACACGAGACCAATTTCAATAGTAATGAAGTCGACCTTGAAATTGAAGCTGCAGCAGTAATACCAACCGTGGTGACGCAGTCTTTTGGAGGAAAGATGTTGACCATTTCACGATGCGGAGAGTGCGGGACCAAAAATGAATGAGTGGATAGTTTCAGGAAGCTCCAACTATCTTTCCCGAACCAGTCTGAGAACCACACATTACTGTCCTTGATGGAGTATCACTTACAACCCGAAAAGCTAACAGGCGATAACCACCAGTATCACTGTGATCTATGCAGCATATTAACAGACATCGATAAGACCACCAGGATAGTAGAAGCACCAGCTAGATTGACACTCACTCTAAAATACTTTCGTTATCACCCAGCATCACACCAGCGTACCGAGCTCCTGCAGTACGTGACTCTAGATGAACACCTTACACCAGATAACTGCCACTACGAGCTGTATGTGGCTGTCAACCACTGCGGTTCAAATTCAAGGATACGTTTGTTTCTAAAGCCTCACCAGAGAACCTGAGTCGCTTGAAACCTCCTGAAACTCCATATATACTGTTTTATTGTCGGGAAGACATTTCAGATCTGGAGAAACTGCCGACTACTGTGCTTTTGCATAGGTTACAGATACTTTTAATTGAAGATAATTCAGATTCCGAGCAGGTTGAAGGGTATCGGTCTGTAAATTCATTTTAATTTCATTGTATGTTTATATTCTATAAATTTATGTTATTTTTCCATATGAACAATATACTTTCTACCTAAGAAATAATGAAAAATGGATTATACAATCCAATCTTCCGCAAAAAACACTATTCCATAGTTGAATTACATCTGTTTGATAATTAAAAATTCTTCTACAAGAACAACTTTGCAATGCTTCATGAATATATATAGCTGCGTTTATTTCTCGATTCAAATGGGGATCAGCTATACGTACTAGTTTTATGGTACTTGCCAAGCGAAAGCTAGTTCCTAATTGAATCAAAAAACACCCCTGGCACCCTGGCATCATTTTCTAAGTTCCAAGAGATTGGCTCACCACGTTCAGTGTCGAATACAAGACAAAGTTCACCGGCTGTACTGGTTGCTGCATCGAGAAAAAATGCTCCGATTTCTGCTTTTCATGATCACGAACCATGCTGAGAATGGGATCTGAACCAGTTACTTTTCAGGCTCCATACAGTACCATTCTCTTAAAATTATTGAGTGACCTTGTACCTCCAGTGGTGGGGGTGCCACAGTTTTGAGTTCAGTGAAAGTTCTCCTCCTACATATGCATAGAGTATCCTTCCATTCAAAACTCATGTAACTGAAATATATTATAAACAAAACTAATTGAATAACACCAATCCAGGATTTGTTGCACCCCATCTAGCCATGAGGTCATAAGTCTTACCAGATGGTGGTGGGTGCTTGGGAATTTTTTCTCCAATAGTTTTCGAGGGCATGTCGAACCTCTTCCGGATTTATCGGGTTACGCATATCATTGTGCTTCGGAGCTTAGGATGACTAAGGCTCTTGAAGAAAACTCTGAACTGCGCTGGGGCTGGTGTTCTGGGTAGTTAAAAAAAATTGTTAAATTGTTAACCAGCTGTCGTCCCCTTACGAAGGGCAGCCCTCAAAAGTTGAAAATTGTGCGAGCCAAGGATTAACGAAGTCTTACCTTTCAACGTGCGATTTCTAGCACTTTCTCGGGCCATCAGATAAAAATCTGTATAGTCGCTGAGGATTCGAACCTAGCCGACCAGCAGTCAATGGTTTCGAACACGAAAGTCTCCACCACTGAGCTACATGGCCCTGTTGAGTTACTTGGCCCTTGAAACTCTTCCATCAGAAGGTTTTCCACTCGATCAGCTGCTGGTGGGTTATCCACAACAAAGTACCTACTCATTGGAAACAATTGCTTTAACTCAGTTACCTGAGATATCTCTCTCCCATTGTATGTTACCATACAGACCAGGGATTCACCAAGCCAATTAGCTTGAATTTTTTCTTAAATACTTGACTTGACTTCCAAACTTAAGCTTTTGAAAATTTGATATTTGACTTGACTCGATTTACGGTGTGGAAAACTTGACTTGATATCTAGTGAATATGCACCTTTGAATAGTAGTAGATCAAGGATAAGCAGTGGTGGCTAGAGAATAATTGTTCTTGTCTGATTTAAGTGATTTGTCCGTAATGGAATCGGAACCTTCTCAAAGCAGCGGCTCAGAATATATGGTAGATGAAAATATCGTAGATGAAAAAGGGTCAAAATTTGATGACATCGAAACAGAAGTAGAAAGCGCAGGGTCGGCGCCATTGAAGTTAATAACACCCTGTATAAGATTATTTATTCTCAGTTGGCTCCTCATCTCTGGCAGTAAGGCAGTAATTTATAAATTTTCGTTACTAATTCCGCAATATACCACCCATAATAGAATAATTTATAAATCAAACAGTTTTGAATTACGCTTATATTTTCCCACAACGTAGCAGCTTTAAGTGGCAGACACAATGGCTGTAATTTAACCCTTGTTATCTGGTATTTATCGATGATGAAGGGTTAGGTATTGAGTGTCGTACCGTTCGATCACCCTTTCGGTAAAATACGTGACAATTTAGTCACCACAGGGTTTGACTTGAGATTTGAACTTTTTTACTAGATCTTTCCAAAGATACTACTGATACTTATATAGTTACATAGTAAGTATTGCAATAAATGTTTCCATTTAAATGGGACCACCTAGGTACCGGATTTATGGTACTTGTCAATCATCAGGGAAGGCTAGTTCCCAATTAAATCGAAAAACAATGTCAACTTTCGTTGGGAATTCCTAAGATGAATACTGAAGTATAAATCCACCTCTAGGTTTCAATTTTCGAAATATTCCAGAATTCATTTCATTTTCGAGGATAATGAAAGTTGTATCATCTGCAAAAAAATTGCATTTGCTGTGATTTAAGTACTTATGAATATCATTCAAACAGAAGACGAACAGTAGAGGCCTGAGTTTAGCCGGATTTTTTTCAATCAAGGCCAATTTTCTCAATGAAAAGTTCCATTACAAAAATCAAAATCAAATTACAAACCTCCCAAATGGCCCAAATCCTTGAAAAACGTATCCATTCTAGAATATCTTCATTTCAAAAAGTTCAATGAGAATTAAATTTTATCAAAACCTCATTGATGATTTATTTCCATATAGAATCTTCCTTCCAAATCTTTCTTGTTCTATTATGTGTACCCAACACTAACGGGTTTCTGTCCTCCTCCCTGTCTGTATCTCCGATGTTTGACTATGTTGATCACTAATTTCTACCCGATATTGTATTTACACAGCATGCAGTAGTCGACAACCGTCTCTAGAAGTAATAGACAAACATATTAGAGGATTGAGAAGGGAATTATACATATGAGGAAACATATGCAGGGTGTCCCAAGTTATTGTTTATACATGCTATATTTGAGCGCTTATTCGAAAAGATAAACAAATCAAAATTATTTTGATTGGCATTCCAAAACCCATCCATCTGGTGACGATCAAAAAATTTTATTCAAGTTTACCACCCTTGGAAAACGCCCCCCAAGTTTTTTTTATCAAATTGCATTCCCTGTCTACTGCAATCGGAAATCAATTGCCACCCAAGTAGCATTTTGGCGACGACAACCACACATAATACACCAAAATTAACGTTGTAGTTGGTGTAGAAATTAGTCATTTATGAAACGACGCTCTCTAAACCACCGGTCAACGTTGTTTTAACCTTGAGCATGACATCAGTCAAGCTACAACGTTGTCATAACGTTTACTCAACCGACTATAAGTAGTAAATATTCTGGGAATGGGAATAATGTTCTGAAAACGTTTAAGTGACAACTTCAGTTATGTTAAACGTTTTCCCGACGGTAAAGCGACCTTGTGAGATTCAACTAAGCAGTGGGTAATTTTTCAGTTGAGTTGAAAACGTTTTCGCAACTAACCTTCCTTGAAATATTTACTGCAGAGGACGTGTAGGCCAAAATTAGATAATGATGATTTACCCAATTTATTATATTTTTTTCATTTTAGTGACAAGGATCATTCCTTGCTAAATTGTTTGACAGAAAATGTATTTATAGTAAAGGAAAAAGGACTAGAATGATCCTAACCTAACCTTCGGATCGTAAATGAAAAGTGCTAACAAATACACTGTCTTCTCATACAGACAAAAAAAAAATAAGTCGTGAAGGAACTTCACGGGCACAAGCTAACATGAAGACAGACAGTTTGGAAATCTTAAGTTTAATTTCTTTAGGAACAAATGCCAACCTGAATAGAGAGATATTAATGAACGCAACTACTTTTTCAGAGGAACAACTGTTTATAACCAGGAGAAACAACTGTTAAGCAAATTGTATTCGTTAGTTAAAATCAATTCAGTTTTTGGCCCGATAAGCAACTCCAGTCGCGCTTCGGTTATAAAGTTAGTTGTCTGGCAGACTAATGTTAAAAAGTAGTATATTTTTAGTTATCTGACAACCAAGGTCGCGTTACAACTTGTATACTCCTACGCCATATTGGAACTGTAAATCTCTTTGGAAACATGGTCAGCCATTACAATTTGGAATGTAAAACAAACATTAACAAAGGATTTTGAAGCCTCATTTTAGTTTTCTAGAAATAATTCATAGGTAATCCGTTTAGTTCACGCTTGAATGGATATAAACATTAAAAATTGTTTATAAATATAGGTATATATTTTTACTCTTGACATTTGTAATCTTCGCAACAGATTGAAAGCCCGCGTGTTTTTTAGTTTTTAGCATGAAACAATGGTATATTTGACAGTAAAATGCAATTTCTGTTTCGTAATCGCTATTTTTCGGTTATATTGAGCATGAAATAATTTGATATGAACTTGCGGTAGTAGTTTCGAGAAAGTTTTTTTCTCAGTGTCCATTTTGGCCCTAAGTAATTATTTAGTTGATAAATCAACTATTTTCTTAACACCATAGAAAATAAACTGTCATTGCTGCTTGAGAGGGCGCTGGTGTGCAGTTGTTCTCAAGTAAATTCAGCAACGTTTAGGAAACGACAAACTGTTACATACAGTTGCAGCAGAAACGTTGCAAAATCCCAAAAATGATTGACCGAATTGGTGTAAAACAGAGTTGTGACAACGTTGTGTCGACGTCGGCAACGCAACTTATGTTTGGTTGCACAACTTTTCCGAACACGTTGCCGCAACGTTGAATGTATTTTATATACATCATTAATAACAAAAAAGGAAAGATTTTTCATTTTGAACTTTCAATTATTTACACAATACAAAATAGAAATTGAAGCGTACAATGCACTTCTTTGTCTATATAAATCAAATCATGTGTTTAAAATTTTGTCCTATAGATTCCTTGTAAACTTCGAAACGTTTGAACAGAGCTCTTATACCTACATGCAGCATAAAGCAATGTTGGTGGGATGAATGCTACTACATGCGACAGGAATTCGTTGTTTGAGGTCATCTATATCTACAGATTGTGTTTGATACACTAATTCTTCAAAATAGTTTTGTAAAAAATGTCCAGTAGGGTGATGTCCGGTGAACGGGCCGGCCAAGCTGTCGGTCCGTAGGTACCAATCAATATTTGTGAAGGCATGCGATTTGATGAAAAAAAAAAATTGGGGTGGTTTTTTGAAGGTGATAAACATTTAAGGCAGGACCACATATACACGGTGGCGGTGGAGTAAACGGTGGCGTTCAGACGTTACAGGTATAATCGAATATGCCGTTACCCACTTCTCTTAACTTGTCTGCGGTCAGATATGTATGTGTTAGTGTGACCGCCACCGCTGCCGCCACCGCTACCGCCACCGGTACCTAGCAACAAGGAACGCAATGATATGATAATACCACACTGTCCTTCAACTCTCTCCATGAATATTATCGGATTTTACTTTTCGTGAGAACATAGAAATAAAAATAAAAAATAAAAACTCAGTCTTTTAATTTTCCCGCTTCGAGAAATATTTCTATATTACTTGGATTCACGTTAAATTTTTATCTTTGAGACGTCAAAAATAACGAAAATTCCTTTATATATTTTTTGTTTTCCTTTTCGTGCGAATCCTAAGATGAAAAACAATAACACACGCTCTTAAAAACAATTTTCAAAGTAATGATTATCCTTTTTTCATGAAAACTAACATTATGCAAAATATATATTCCATAAATTCAATCTTTTAGTATGTAATTATTTCTGAGCGAGTGTCCATCCAGTCCCTGAAAATCTCAAAAAATATAATCATCACAAGTATGGCTGATTTCATGGCCATATAACAGGATGTCGGTGATTTAAATTGAAAGATAAGTCTCATTAATATAAATGGCAGACAAAAAGTTGTTTCAGGTATATACATCGAAGTTGAAAATGAATAATCCATTTCTGGCGTGCTACGTTGTAGTTGTCTCTTTTTCGGAACAGCTTCCTGTAGCATCAAAAACAAATGAATGAAAGTTGTATTGCGAAGCCATTCATGGTAACAAAGACTGCTGATTTCATTCATAATCCAGTACGATTGGGTTTTGAGACGAGGATCGACTGTGGCATCACCAAACTTGGTATGCTATTTGTTGGAACCATGATGAACATGAAAAAAAATTGTTTACCGAAATTCCACGGGTGGAAAATATTTTATTTTTCGTTTAAAAATAAATGAATAGATCTTTGCTGTAATCTTGGAAAGTATATGATTTATCGAAAAAACAACTCAACAAGGTGAAATACAGTTCAACTCTCCACAAAAATGATTCCTAGTAATTTTTTATGAAATGCGTTTGTTTTCTCAGAAAACGTGATCGAACGCCGACATCAAATTTCAGGTTCACGCTTACCCGCCGTTGAAATTTCTGGCGGAGTCGAATATTTGATTGGTCATAACTCTTCTAAAAATGATCGGAGAAGGAAAAAGAAAAGTTCATATCGTTTCTGAAGACTCCTACCTTTTCATGCAAATGTAATATGTGCGTATTTCAGTACCTTAAATGTGTTTTGTCTCACTTCACGCAGATGTTTGCGGATGATTCGAAAATCATGAATAATTTGGTGAAAATGAAATTGTTATACTAGCAACCCATACCCTCTTTGGACTATTCGGAACAATTTTAGAGTAGTAAGACAGGTCCCACTCATACATGTAAAAAAAAACTTTGTTTTACTCTTGCCTCATTTTCAATGTACCCATAAAACCGGCATTCTCTTCAGTAAGTGTTGAAAATAATCGCTTATTCATATCCTGCAATATGTTTAATAACACTATTGCGAAGTGTAAATCTCAAGCTTGAAATCACATACTTCATTTTTTATGTAGGATGTGTATGAGCGATTATTTTCAACATTTACCGAAGAAATTGCCGGGATGATGGGTCAGTTGAAAACTGAGGCACGTATAAGTGAGACATGTCTCACTAGTCTAAAATTGTTGCATTTGGTCCACAGAGGGTACTGATTCCTGCTTCAGTATAACTATTTCATATCAACTAAAATATCCATGACTTTCGGATCCTCCGTAAATATCGTAAAAGGGTTATGTGAAGTGGGATAAAACACATTTTGGGTATACTGAGATACTCACATGTTATATTTGCATGAGAAAGTAGAAGTCTTCAGGAACAATATACACTTTTTCTTTTTCTTCTACTTTAATTTTTACAAAAGTTATGACAAATCTAATTTTCGGCCCTGCCAGGGATGGCAGTGGCGGATTAACGCGATCCTGAAATTCGATATCGGAATTCAAACAAGTTTTCTGAGAAAACGAGCTCATTTTGTGACAAATTACTGAGTAAATTCTAGTGGAGAATTGAATTATCTTTCGCATTGTTAAAATTGTTTCTTGATAAATCTGATACTTCCAAACAACAGCAAAAAAAATATATAGCCAAAATTCTGATAAACGTTCTGAAATTGAAGTGTTGGGTTGATTCATTGGCTTCCGGATAATTGCCCGAAAACAATTTTCCGAAAGACAATTCCCCGAAAACAGTTGCCCGAATGGACAATTTCCAGAAACACAATTGATCGAATGTACAATTGCCCGAATAGACAATTTCGCGAAGAACAATTGCCCGAAAGGACAATTGACCGAAAAATTTATTTTAGCGCTACTTTATAAATTTGTAACCAATATTTTCAGAAAATTATATTTTTTGGATTTTTGACCTTGAAAAAATTCAAAGTGGGCCTTGAAATTTTGATTTTTATTTCGAATTCATGGCAATCAACTAGAACTATTGATGATCTATCTATTGAAAAAAAGAACTTCAGAATCGGATAATAAATATCAGTTTTAGAGAGGTGGCCACTCTGTATATAAAAACAAGGTTACATATTTCATATTATCAATTCATCAACAGATAGGTAATCAAAGTTTGAATTGAATCGGCAGATACTTGATAAAAATCCATGGCAGTTACGCAAATCATTTACATACAAATTATTTGACTTACTAATAAAGAAAATTTGGATTAACTAAACCACTGTTCTGATCTAATATATTCAATAGTATTTCGTCGGCGAGTCCCTACCAGAGAGCAACTACTGCCCCTTAAGCCAGTTGAATTATATCTTGTAGAATACGAATATTTCCATTGCCCATTTACGTTAAATTGGACGACTGGATCCGCACAGGAGTGCCAATATATGTACCTGAAACAAAAAATGTATTTTTAGAATTGTTTCAATGAAAAACAGCTTTGGTTGATACTTTGCCCTTTCATCGAATGATTCAACATGCTCTATTACCTTTTTTTTCTCGTTATTTTTCAAATTGGTGAATAAAGTTGATTATTATTATATTTCTTCCCGTGATTGGAATCACGGAGTCCATTTTTTTTCTGTACATCAGGCTTGTTGCCTGAGGATGGGGAGCGCCACGTTATGCCTGTGAATATAGGCAGTGACAACATAACCTTGACAAGCTGTCACAATTGCATTAGGGTCTCAGGAACCCTACGACATGCTCTATACCCATCATGAGGCCAAGGTGAACCAGAGGTTGAAGACCCTCGCAGGCCATTAGGAATCACTTGGTCTCTGACTTCCGGGTCTTTAATATTCCAGAAGAAGACTCCATAAATTGAGTTTTCGTTATGTAGCTGCAGCTTTGTCGATGAGCAGGGTTTCTTCGTAGCCAGCGACCCCCTTCATTGACCACCTTTCGTATCAACTACCATTATTATTTACATGATTTTTTATGAACATTTATAATATACAGTTAGTTTGCTTTACATTTTTATCCTTCGGATGCATAATTTCGATGAAGACGTACTATAGAACCTACCAATTACTCAAATTAAATTTGCCAGATTGATACTACAGCACGTGATATGGCAATATTACACTAGAAGGTAATTTCGTACAACTTCCGAAAAAAAAATGTCGACTTTGTCGGCATTTTCTTCTCTATTCCAGTCAATGATGCTAGTAAAATAATCTTCAAAACATCAGCTTTTGTAGAAACTTGTCATTTATTGGCAATTCAGAAATTGTTATTATTCCTGTCAAAACTAAACAAAATCATCGTCATTATACAGATTCAAAATCAAATGTGATCGCTTGGCAGATCAGCACTAGTTGCAACTTTTGACCCTCGATACCTAAAAAACTGTCCATTTTTAGGTCTCGGGCCAATGGAGACTTTTGATCAGAAGGGTATAAACTACAACATATCCAAATTTCAGCCAATTCAACAGGGATCTATTTCCCATTTGATTTATGCGAGGTCCTTCGTTGCTCTTGTTTTGTGTAGAGAGTTATGAATTTAATCAACGATTCTTGATATAATATACCTCAGATTTATTGGCCTTAGGAACTCACCACCGAAGTGGATACCCAATGATATACGGGATGCAGCTTCCAGTCCTCATTCATAATAATTAAAGAGTGCAATGAGAATATCAGAACATCATCTGGATTTTTATCAGGTGGTTTGAATGTTCTGCCGTTTATCTTAGTGAATATCTAAGAATCAACGTTAAAAACAGTTGTCACACTAATTGGTAACACATTTTTATATTGCAATACATATTTCTCAGTTGTAACACTAAGTGGTGTAATAAAATACAGAATACTTATGTTAAGTGTACAATTAAAACAACGTATTGCCTTCTTCGGACCATTATTTTCCCAACGACAACTTGATGGTGTCAATTTACACAACCTCATATTCCACGTGTTTATTTCATCGATTGATATTTTTTTCTGAAAACAAGATGTTCAGAATGATAGATGTCGTACAATTCCAATTTCCGTCCATCAATCTTCTCTGTTCGAACAGCAATGTAGTTTTTTTAAGGTAGATTCAATAGCCCGAAACGATAACAAGTCGTTTTGCTGAGAGTGTCTTTATCCTTGGGTTATTGAAATGTATCATCTACCCAATGTAACACTTTTAGAAAGATGTTGCAAACTGACTGAAAAGAAAAAATATACAGGGTGTATCTTAAATGATGTTATTAATTTGAGGAGGTGATTCCTTGTCATATTTAAAAAAAAAGTTCATATAAACGTATATCCTAACTTGCTTCATTTCCGAGTAACGGTGTATCAACTCCGACGCCACTGGAACTAACCCAGGTAGCGCCTCATGTTGGCTGAATCTTGTTTTCATATTGGGCCAATATGGATGTTGTCCAACTCGGCCTGACGGCCTCGTCGAACAATTTCGAGTGCAATAAACAATTTTTGCACGAGTTGCATACAACATTTTTTCTACGTTCATGCAAAAAGCAAAAATTAATTATTAAGGTGCGGCACTAGGTGTAGGAAAATGAAAATTGTAATTCAAATAATTAATTATTACTATCAAATTGCATTGAAACAAATCACAATCATCTATTTTTCCATTATTATTACTCATTTTGAAACTTTCAATTCTGTAATTGTCAGAATTAGTTTTTGACTAACGTTTCTGCAACTACAGATGCATTATAAAAATCAAAATCATAGTAGCCGTGAGCGCGTATGTTATCACGAGGTGTGGTCATAGTTTGCTCTATGCAGGTAGACGGTTTAGAACAAAGCGGATCAGTTTTGATTATGGGGATTTTCACTAGTGCAATAAAGAACTTCTTTTTCCACTAAATATAGTTCAATAAAGTTTTGATTTTTGCATGAATGTAGAAAAATATAATAAAAGAAGCTATCTGACTTGATTATCTGGTTTAAGCATTCTCTTGAATTCAAAATGCATATTAACTTACTGCTTCCTTTATAACTGCATTGCAATTCATGCACCGTAAAATTGTGCACTTTTATCGATTTTCAATGGTCTCTGATTAACTAAACCACTCAGGTTCCATATTCAGAGGAATATAAATTTTACGGTAATTGATCGATGGACTAATTTTCTTTCGGTTTGTGACTAATCAAGTAATTTCGTGAAGTCTCCTTCATAGCTTGATTATATAAATGAAATTCAGCTTTCTTTAAAAGAGTTTGCTCGGTGTAAATGTGTTAATTTTTTTTTGTTGGCTTTACCAGATGATGCCTACCATACAAAGTTCACGAAAAAATGTCCTGAAAACTATGAAAAAGAGAGATGTTTTAAGTACAATACGAAATTCTCTTTTTCTTTAAATTTTTCGAATTATGAAATGAAAGTCTTAAATACAGTCTGTCCCCCCCCCTGTCAACTTTTGATTGGATTTTTTTGACAAATGGGAATTCATATACCTACTACTTTTCGACAACAAAAAACGACTCCATTTTAAAAGATTTTTCAAATGGCATGGGGTCGAGTGGTACCCCATTAGAAACGTTTTTTAATTCTCTATACGATAGTAAAATTTCAAAAAAATATATTTCTCCAAAACAAAATGGCGGTACATACTGTTAGAACTGTCATAAAGTACTCCTATCCCTGTTAACTTTTGAACGGTTTGGTATTTTTCCTTTGATTTTTTTTGGTACAGTCGTAAACTACTCCATGACAACAAAAAAACGCGAAAAATTTTTTGGAATGGCATTGGGGGACGAGTGATACCTCATTTGAATCGTTTTTAAATTATCTATACAACAACAAAATTTTACGCAAAAATATCAATCCAAAACAAAATAGCGGTACATGATGTTAGAACCTACTGAAAATTTTTAGAATGCAAGAAAAAACTATAAAATGATCTCGAATCTTCTAGGAAACTCTTAAAAATCCCAAATTTTCATGAATGAACGGGTATAAAGGATCCGGAAGTTTCTAGAACGTACTGAAAAGACACCCAAGTGAAAATTCGGCCAACAGGAAGGTGCTGTGGAACTTTTTAGGTTATGAGATATAAAATACTAAAATATTTTCGGAACTTCGGAAGAATTCTGGAAAACCTTAGAATGAACCAGGAGCTTTAAAAAAATCTAGACCGTACTAAAAAGACACAGTAGTGAAACTTTCTGAAAACTTCTAGAATTTCAAAAAGGAAACTCCAGAATGTTCTCGAAGCTTCTATAATTCCCTTCCTGTGCATTGCTTTTTTCAACTCTTATGCATTCGTCCCCTTCCTCCACCAGAAGCTCCTTTGGGGGGCCACAGCGAGGACGTAAATTACCTCCAAAGATACTGTTCTGTATATGATGCAATAGATCTCAGCAGCATCTTCCTCTGCTGGCTGGTCATCATGTATTTTCTACTGTCATTATTCTGCCCCATACAGATGTATCGATTGGTTTACCCAACACAATATCTATTTTTAGAAGCCGTACTCATGTTTGGCTCTCTTGATTGTTCTTTGTATATGAGAGACGTATGACGAGCTGGAAGACCACCATCTAGCTGTCAGACAGTATCGTATAAGGACAACCTGGCCCTGTTAGTCAGAGCATCTGAGAAGGAAGACCTGGTAAAAATACAAGCCTGAGCAATATCGCAGCCCTGGTAGTCATAGCAGCTGAGAAGGAAGACCTGGTAAAAATGCAAGCCTGAGCAATATCGCAGCCCTGGTAGTCATAGCAGCTGCGAAGGAAGACCTGGTAAAAATACAAGCCTGAGCGAGATCACAACTTGGACTACCACCTAGCGGCCTGATGGTAGTATATAGTATAAGGACGACCTGGCTCTGGTTGACAGACCAGCTGAGAAGGAAGACCTGGTAAAAATACAAGCCTGAGCAATATCGCAGCCCTGGTAGTCATAGCAGCTGAGAAGGAAGACCTGGTAAAAATGCAAGCCTGAGCAATATCGCAGCCCTGGTAGTCATAGCAGCTGCGAAGGAAAACCTGGTAAAAATACAAGCCTGAGCGAGATCACAACTTGGACTACCACCTAGCGGCCTGATGGTAGTATATAGTATAAGGACGACCTGGCTCTGGTTGACAGACCAGCTGAGAAGGAAGACCTGGTAAAAATACAAGCCTGAGCAATATCGCAGCCCTGGTAGTCATAGCAGCTGAGAAGGAAGACCTGGTAAAAATGCAAGCCTGAGCAATATCGCAGCCCTGGTAGTCATAGCAGCTGCGAAGGAAAACCTGGTAAAAATGCAAGCCTGAGCAATATCGTAGCCCTGGTAGTCATAGCAGCTGCGAAGGAAGACTTGCTAAAAATACAAGCCTGAGTGAGATCACAGCTTGGACCTAGCTTGGACCTAGCTGCCAGATAGGAGCCTACAAGGACGACCTGGCCTTGGTAGTCAGACCAGCTGCTTTTATGTACACATGGAATTTTATGAAAGTAGATAATATTTCATAGGTATGAATTTACTAGATATTTCGAACGTGACTGAACATATTTTCTCCACGATAATCGCAGAATTTGTAAATTCTAAAATCAAATTCCAGAAAAACTTCAAACCATCTGTTGTTCCGAATGTTATTCAGAAGTAAGGTTTTGGCCTCATAGTTGCGAGGTCGCTGGTCCAAACTCCAGTGGGAGCAAAAATAATTTTACTTTTTTTTTGTTGAAAATATTGAAAAATCAAATGTAAATTTTGTTGAGTGTGTTTTACATATCAATACTTTCATGAATCTTTTTTGTAGTATGTATATAAATAGTTCAGGGTAACCCATGGTCAGTTATTTCTTATGAATTTTTGGATATATTTTGGTGTGAAATTTTCTTACCGAATCACCCCCCCTCGTGCTTGTAGATGAATTGTTTAAGAAAATTTAAGAATTTTTTAAGAAAATTCATGTGATCGAAAAATTTCTGACAATAATTCAAGCACTAGGGAGATTACGAGCGAAAATTCACCCCAAAAAGTATTCGGGCAAGCTGCAAAAGCTCGATAAATGTAATATAATATGTCTACTAAGTATGATTGAGACTGAGAAGTATACTACAAAAATGAAACCCTTTGGCCTATGCGACTTTTTTTTTCTTCAAATATCTTCATTTCCAGAAATAGAGAATTCATTACAAACATTATGAGCGAACTGTATAGGTGAATAAAATATAACCTGTGGTAGAAGTCCATTATGTCTCAAAGTGGAGTGGTATGGATATACAAATCAGTAAAACGCAAAGTCGTCTCCACAATTTAATTTCCCATCTAGTTCAAAAGGAAGTTGAAACGGTGAATGACCGCTATCAATCAGATAGCCATCAAAAAGTAGAAGTAGAACATGTTTCGGTCCTATATAGAACCATCATCAGCTATTCAAGAAAATTATGGAGAAGAAAATAAAGTAGTGTGATATAAAATGTTAAAATATTATGTAATTAAATAATTTTTAATTCACTTCAACACAATAATTAACAATGTGGTTTTTTAAAAATTATTTAATTACATAATATTTTAACATTTTATATCACACTACTTTATTTTCTTCTCCATAATTTTCTTGAATAGCTGATGATGGTTCTATATAGGACCGAAACATGTTCTACTTCTACTTTTTGATGGCTATCTGATTGATAGCGGTCATTCACCGTTTCAACTTCCTTTTGAACTAGATGGGAAATTAAATTGTGGAGACGACTTTGCGTTTTACTGATTTGTATATGAATAAAATATGTTGAAATGTTCTAGACTAGGTAGGTTTCAATAATTTTTGCATATATCAGTTGAAAGAAGGAAAACTTCAGAGATTCAGAAAAATGCGTTACAATCTGCCCCTCTGGCAGACTACATCAAATTATTCGTTCAAGATCATTATCATTAGTTTACAACGGCTGAAATTCATGAGATTCTAAAAGGTGATTTATTCCTCTAAGAAATAAAACCGCAAGATTCGAGTCTTGACTCATGAAGTAGGTGGTTATTTACAACGAAAAAAGGATTTCTTGGTTTTTCCGAGAGCACATTCAGTCTAATGAAAAGTAATTACTCTCTGCACACAAACACACACCTGCTCTGTTTCAGATTACACGTTAAAACAATTAGTGGAAGATTATGCTTAATTGAATACTTCAGTACATTCTCAGACGATACACGAACACGAAAGTTAATAAAATAAACAAGCTTTTATTTAGAAAAAATTGAACTGAAAAGTAAAAAATTTTATTCAGTGTGTGAAAACAAAAAATTCAAATATTTTCTTGAAAGTTTCAGGCTCTATTTCAAGTGTTATGATATTTCTTTTGAAAGAATATTAAAATTTCTGTTTTTTTTTTCAAGTTTACTGAATACTAATTTTTTATTTTAGTTCAATAGGTAGTCTATGAATGAAAGCTTGGTTCCAAAAAGATATTTCACGTTTATTTTATTTTGTACTTTTTAGCATTAGAGTTTGTTTGATAGGTGCCCAGGGGTTGATATCCGTGTGATGGATATCTAAGCTACCAAAATTATTCGACTGCCGATGTTTTCAGTTTTTTGATGATTTTTTCAATTGAAAGTTTTCTGAATTCATATGTGTTCTCTGACTAGCACTCAGGGAAGCAGGGGGGTCAAATATTTTTAAACCAAATTTTTCGATGTTATACAGAATTTTCACTTTTCATATATATTATATTCTGTTTTGTACACTGTAAAAAGTATTGTTTTGAAAGAAGACAGTGAACTTTTTTAAAAATAATATCTCTGGTGAAGAGTTTACTTCTTCAGATCAATTATCTCATGTACAACTGAAGTTATCCAATTTCTTACATCAAGAAATGCCATTTCTTGGTCATTTATTGAAATGGAACAATCGAACAATTTGTCTGAAATGAAGAAACTTTGGAAGAAGATTAGTGATTCTTATTTTGAAACTGGCTACATCTTTGAAGTGAGAAACGAAATATTTTCCATTGAGAATATGGTGAAATTGAACTAATTGAATAATATTTTATTTCAACTTAATGCTTTATATCACTTGAAAGATCTTAACTCATTTGTAACCAGAAATCAAAAAGTCGTGGAATGAGTGTATTTCGCTCTACCCGAAAAAATGTCATTCTCATACTGAATTTACACTGATGTCTTGAAACTGGCTCATTATTCGTGTCATTTTGAGACAAAATGTCTCATTTCAGTATATCCCACGCGATTTTTAGAAGATCTCAATTTCATTACTACAAGAAATTGAGAATATTCGATAGAGCGAAGATTATTTTGATTGTAAAAAATTAGTTTTTCACAGACCGGTATCATTTGTAGGGGGAGGGGAACAACGGTTCTATGAGTACGCGGTCGGGTCCATTATTGTTGAGTGTTCGTTAAGAAAGGGTGTGGAAGGTACCGATGCTCCAAGTTTTTGATATAAAAGTACTTGTTAGAAGTTTATATAGGTACAATTTAAAACCCAGAGCATCTTCGAGAGTGGAAGCTATCTCAGTTGATCCAAGTTTTTCAAGGTAAGTGATGATATAATGTGTTTCATGTCAATATTTTACCACGTTGATTGTTGGAAAAACTGTTCTTCACTACAATAATATGTGCATTCATTATCCTCGCTGATTATGTTACAACTTTTTTCTAAAATAAAATCATTCACAATAAGTTATGTATACTTTCATGAAATCAGTAGATATTTCCCTTATCTTTGAATTAATAACGTATTCACTTAGTGAGTTTTCTTCAATTTCATCATGTTGTTTTTTTCGAGAATGTCCATCTCTTGTTTCAGTAAATTCATCATTTTAATAGAAGAAAACATTTTTGCCATCCAATCAATGAAACTTCTCTGATTCTTGACTTAGGTATTGAGCCTTTGCATGAAATACGGTTCAATTATTCTTCCATTCTCGTTCCACACTGAATTTCTACAATATTGAATATCCATTATTGTTTTTTTGTAGTAGAAAGAAACATGAAGATAACAATATTATGACAGCCAAAACTATGACACTCTTTCCCAAAAAGAAATTCAGTAACATTAATTCAGTTTCTGCGAAAGGAAAATGAATGGATCAGGCCAGGAATTGGAAGCCGGAAAAGGTAGATATATTCTAGAAATTCCAGCAAAAGACACATTATTTAGTAAGGAAGCACAAAGTTCTTGTAGATGATTTCAATAAAACGATTCCTCTTCACAGCTAAAGAAAATATTGAATCACAAAGGTTCCTCAGCTCGAGGTCAAAACCATGGGAAGAAGTCAGTCACTGGAACACTGGAATGAAGATTTCCATTTAAGAAGAACTACAAGTGAGAGTAGTCTCTGTTTGCCTTTTAATGTTATTTTGAATATTGACTAATGAAAAAATTAATAATTCTTTACATCATGATTTGTGAAATCATCAAATAGAAACAACGATTATCTCAAAGTTTTTTGCTAACTCAATTAAATATACATATATATTTGAAAACACGGTTTTCATTATCCTCTCTTGGACACAAATTGGTAGAAAAGGTCTCAAGAGAAACAATTCATCACGAGCACAGTAGTTATTTTGAAGCTTCAACCAAAATAACTGATCTATCTCATTGGAAGTTGTTGAAGTTCTCAGTTGAACATATGAGTGTGTCTTAAAATGAGGGCTTCATGTAATTTATGTTTTCAATTGAACAAGTGATATTTCTCAATTGAAATAAACCAAATCTTCAAGTTTCTAGTCCTCTTCAAATAAGCTATATACTCAATTCAACAGAAAATCATTACATTTTTGTTCCGAGTACGTTTTTTATCTCTCCAAATGTTTAGAAATTTCTACTTGAAATTATAAGTTTCTTCGATCAAAGAATTAACTAATTTCAAATAACCATAATATCTGTTTTGTTCTGAAAAACTAGGAGATTTCTCTAGAATACATCGATAAATTTTGATGGGAAATTATATTTAGTCCTATTAAAAAAATTGTCCAATTTCAAATTGAGAGAATAGATTTCTCTATGTGTGAAAATATTTCTTTATGAATATAGAAGACAGGGATTTCTTTGATCGGAGATATTATTCTTTATTTCGAGATTTTTATTTTTACTGTGTAATTGTCATATATTGTCCTTTGTGCATGTCTGTATAGATCTCATCACATGATCTGTTCGTTGTATATATTTGTATAGATCTCATCACATCTCCCTTTTATACTTACTAACCAGTTCCTGGGTTCTGTATATTCATCTTCCATTTTTGGATACTAGATTTTTCATTAAAAATGTCAACAGAATCTGAATCACTTGGAGTGGTGCTACCAGATGCTTTACTTTATTGCTTTCATTACCATTGTCATTGAAACCACTTTCACTTTCTTACTCGTCACTTTGACTATCACTGGTTATATTATTATATTTATCTGAGTAGCATCCCTCTCACCAAGTTAATTAACTAATACATTTTCTACGTATCCCATCTCTTCACTAACATTTTCCGTTACTATTCTTGGTCTTGTCTTGGTCTCGATAAAAGACCAAGACCAAGACTTGACTTTCGAGACCAAGACTAAGACCAACACTCTCTCCCAAGTCTTGGTCTTGGTTTTGGTCTTGGTTTTTCATATGGTTGGTTTTTAAATTTTGTTCACTCCAAATCGAAAATACTTTTTTCAAATTCAGTATTGCAGTTTTACAGTTTACAACAAATATATGTATGTTTTAAGGTCGTATTGGTACGTACGTGGGAGCAGAAAAAGTGCGTGTCCGCACAAAAGTGCTTCACGAGCACTAAGCACTGTGCTTTGGGACAGCTCTGGACTACGGTTACAGAAATACCGTGTCTGACAAACAACAAACAACAACTCGGAAGTTCGATTACTTGATGGCTTGTATTGTTTTCATGAAACCGCTCTATTTCTATATAATAATCAATAACCAAAAGTTATTTCTCCCCTTTCAGTTTTAACAAATAACAACCCACTTTGTTCCATGGAAGTTTGGAAAGTGTTTTTTTTTTGTGACCTAGAGTATTTATTATTTAATATTGTTTTTCTACATTCATGCAAAAAGCAAAACTTTATTGAACTATATTTAGTGAAAAAAGAAGTTCTTTATTGCACTAGTGCAATAAAGTTTTTATTGCACTCATCTGTCATTCAACTTCAACGTGCTGTCATCATGACAGACATATTGTGTGAGAAGGCAATACGTTCCAAACAGTTACATATTTTGTAGTAATGTTAGCAGCCAGAGCTAAACCAATGCCTTCCCGAGAAAAACTCCATAATCAAAACTGATCCACTTTGTTCTAAATCGTCTACCTGAATAGAGCAAACTGTCTGTACTATGACCACACCTCGTGATAACATACGCGCTCACGGCTACTATGAGTTTGATTTTTATAATGCAACTGTGGTTATAGAAACGTCAGTCAAAAATTATTTCTGAAAATTACTGAATTGAAAGTTTTAAAATGAGTATTATTAATGGAAAATAGATGATAGTGATCTGTTTCAATGCAAATCGATAGTAATAATCAATTATTTAAGTTGCGCTTTTCATTTTCCAACACCTAGTGCCGTACCTTGATAAATAATTTTTTGCTTTTTGCATGAACGTAGAAAAAATGTTGTATGCAACTCGTGCAAAAATTGTTTATTGCACTCGACGTGAAATTGTCCGACGAGGCCGTCATAAACACTTACTTTTTGCACTTGTTGCATAAATAACTATTTTCTACGTTCATGCAAAAAACAAAACTTTATTGAACTATATTTGGTGGAAAAACTGTCTCTTTATTGCACTGAGTGCAATAAAGACTTTTTTGTACAACTGACATTAAAAATGACGTTTTTATTCATTGACACATGAACTAAAAACTGACGTTTTCACAAAATCACTTTTAACACTAGTGTTAAAAGTACTTTTAACACTAGTGTTAAAAGTAAAATGACAGATGAGATGATGGATACTCAGTAATATAGATCTCTCTAATAAAAACACTTCGCAATCAGATATTATAATCAGAACACCTACTCAAGAGGAATCGTTTATAAAAGTTCACACATGTATTTGGTCGTTTGCGCAATTGATAATACTAATTCCTTTTGAAGTTACAAACGAAGTAGTATTTAGTCCAACTGTAGAATGTCCTTTCATCACTGACAAATAATGACATTCATAAATAAAGTGCGTTGGGGTTTATTATATTTGAAGTATCTGTCAGTCAGCCTTGTAATCCAAAGATCGTGTGTTCGAATCCTTATGGATCTTATTTTTTTTTTGTTTTTTTCTTACTAGCAGTAACTGTTGAACAAAAAATTTTGTATGATACATTTGTTAAAAGTGATTTTATTTTGCTCGTGGGGTTGCTCCACTCGCTAACGCTCGTTTCGCAATATTCCCCACTCACAAAATAAAATGCCACTTTTAACACTTGTATCATAAATAACTATTTTGTACAACTGACATTAAAAATGACGTTTTTAATTCATTGACACATGAACTAAAAACTGACGTTTTCACAAAATCACTTTTAACACTAGTGTTAAAAGTACTTTTAACACTAGTGTTAAAAGTAAAATGACAGATGAGATGATGGATACTCAGTAATATAGATCTCTCTAATAGAAACACTTCAATCAGATATTATAATCAGAACACCTACTCAAGAGGAATCGTTTATAAAAGTTCACACATGTATTTGGTCGTTTGCGCAATTGATAATACTAATTCCTTTTGAAGTTACAAACGAAGTAGTATTTAGTCCAACTGTAGAATGTCCTTCATCACTGACAAATAATGACATTCATAAATAAAGTGCGTTGGGGTTTATTATATTTGAAGTATCTGTCAGTCAGCCTTGTAATCCAAAGATCGTGTGTTCGAATCCTTATGGATCTTATTTTTTTTTTGTTTTTTTCTTACTAGCAGTAACTGTTGAACAAAAAATTTTGTATGATACATTTGTTAAAAGTGATTTTATTTTGCTCGTGGGGTTGCTCCACTCGCTAACGCTCGTTTCGCAATATTCCCCACTCACAAAATAAAATGCCACTTTTAACACTTGTATCATAAATAACTAATATGAAACTAGTGCAAAAAGAGTTCATTGCATTCGACGTGTTGTCCAACTCGGCCTGATGGCCTCGTTGGACAAATTCACGTCGAGTGCAATAAACACCCACTTTTTGCACATGTTGCTTAAATAACTATAGTCATTGTAGGCCAAAAGAGAGACTTTTGTGCCAGTTTTAGACACTTATCAATACCTGAGTGACTATAGTGAATGCGATTCAACATTCGTTATATACACGGGACTGAAGTGATGTAATCTGCCCGCGAGATCAAATGGTCATTTGGCAATAATGTAATATACACTCCGTTTTTTTTTTCAACTATAGATGGCGTCTATTTAATGAAAATACTTCTGATTTTGCCTTTTGAATAAACTCATAAAGAAGAGTTTTACGCTCATGGCGTCTTACAATTTTTCTGAAGATGAGACATTATTTGAGTCGTTTTAACCTCAAATGAAAAAAAAATCAAAGTAAGTAGTTCTTTCAGTCACCACACATAACTACATCACCACGTTACGTGATGCATTTTCAATGATCCTCTTGAAGGTAACGGTTCTCTCGTCACTTCTTTGTTCAATACCACAATGTATCAATTGAAAACTG
Organism: Chrysolina haemoptera; assembly: GCA_958298965.1. Taxonomy (NCBI): domain Eukaryota; kingdom Metazoa; phylum Arthropoda; class Insecta; order Coleoptera; family Chrysomelidae; genus Chrysolina; species Chrysolina haemoptera. The sequence goes on along the minus strand of OY282592.1, from coordinate 6,075,949 downwards.
AAATTAAACGGAGAAATTGAAGCGGCGCAACGCACATGAAATATAAAACGTATCAAAAAGTCACCCGCTGCTACTGACAATCGTTAAAAAGTACGGAATACAGTTTGGGAATACAATGAACGCAGGGGTGAGTTACAAAGTGGAGGACTCTTGTTCTGTCTCACTGAGCTTCGGCATTTTCGAGGAGATTTCGTATGGTAATGAGCCAATATTGTTGGATAACCGGTCTGGTACGTAATTTTCAAATATGAGATTATGGGAGTGGAAAACCGTGTGAAATGGGCTGGTGATGAATGCTAATACTGAACGATAATATTCAAAAGTAATTCGAGAATTTTTGCCGGAGAGCAACAAATAAATGAAATAGTAATATCGACAATTTCGAAGTACCCTTCTCTCCAAATATTTCCACCAAGGGTAAAATATAAGGCAATCATCTGACAGAAAACAACTACTTCCATGGCTAATACCACGACGGACATTGGTTTATATCTGACAAATATTTGTGCCACGTTCTTCCAAAAGACCCAGTTGCAATTGCTTATGGTAATTATATAGCAGATTATCCTTCATTTGGCTGGGGAAGACCACCTGCAGACGCGTTTCTTGCCGCTCGTCAGTGACAGGGTAGGTTTGACAACATTAGAGTCGTCCTGCCCCAACCCAATAAATTACAGTTCACTGTATAACTAATATTTCCTTACAAATGAAGCAGCGACTTACGGTAAAAGTCAGTCGCAACGCCACCCCTGGGGAAACCAACAAGCATTCCAATAATGTGAATACAACGATCAATGCCTGTCTGTTTTTATCATTTCTTCATGTGTATAAATTTTTTTCTCGTCTGTTTTTGACGAAATGGAGAAACTTCATCAGATTTTTTTTGTAGAATTGATAGGGTACAATAAAACTGTTCATAAAACATTTTTTGATTTCTTGTTCGGTTTTCGAGTTTTTTACGATTTTTTATTTTTTCATCATAAATTTCAAATTTCTTTAAATTTAACAACTGTTTTCTCGTCTGTTTTCAAAGTATTTAATAAACTTCAAAAAAACTTTTTGTAGGCTCACTAATGCGCAATAAAACAGTTGATTTAAAAAATTTCGATATCATGTTTGGTTTTTGAGTTTTTGGCGATCTTAGGAAGAAAGTACAAATATTATAATATTTTTTTTCGAAATATGAAAAATTTCGTACGAAACTTTTTGTAGTACTAATCAAGTATGATGAAGTCCAGCCTTTTTTTCGATATTATTTTTTCCCCGCTCTGTTAATGAAATCGAAAAAACCAAATTTGGAGGGTAGATACGGTTCGTTGAGAGGTGATTTTTGCAAAACACAAATTTTCAAGTTTTTCGTTAGTTCAGGAGATATATCGATTTTTCCATTTTTTTCAAAAATTTACCGCACTATTGATTTAATCACAAAAATATAACATTTTCTGTAGCTTTTTGGAAGGCAATCAAAAAATATTTCTTGTAAAATTTCGGAATTTGAAGCCGTTTTCGAAATATTCGATATTGAAAAAAATGAGAATTTTAATTTTTGGAAAAATTGTTTTTTCACCATTTTCCCATCGTTTTTTTTTCGAAAAATGTGCATACGAGATTTGTTTGTTTTTTGAAGCTCTATGTACTGCATATTTGAAATCCCGATTTCCTCTATCGGTTCAGCCACAATGGAGGCTCAAAAAAAAGTACATTTTTCGGAAAATCGCCCGGGAAATCGTTATGCATATTTCGATCCTTTTCAAAATCTATACGTATCTGTAGAACATATAGGCGCATATTGACAAAAAATATGGTTGGAGAAAAAATCACTTCCTGGGCTGCTATCACGAGCCGCGTGAAAACAGGAAAACCCCCGTAAAAGTTTTCCGATCGCGAAAAATTTCACTTTTCGAGATACTGTTTTTTTGTTATTGACGTGATTAAAATTTGAACTCGATAACTTCAACGGTTCCGGAAATATAAGGTGGTTTCTAAAGACGACGGACAGACCGACAGACAGGCAGACGACAGAATTTACGAACAATTTTATTTTTCGACAAGGATCATTTTCCCTTTAGTAACCATGGGTTTATATAGCCAAAAAAAAGTTGGTGTCTGCCTGGAGAACCGTAGGAATACAACTTCTTTAATATCTGTATAAAAATATAGCAGTTTCTGTAATGCAAATTGGCTGATTCTTCGCTAGAGTCGTCGGGGGCTCATTTGATTTCAACAAAGATAAGCGTAATACCTACCTAGTACAATAAAAGAAAACGCCTTAGTGTAACATAAAATTGAATCACTTGTGATATAGTCCTGTTTATTACCCATTTTATTAATAGTGGAGTAAAATCCACCCAAAAAGTCGTTCTGTTCTCGAAAAAATATTTTTCGAGGTATAACCAGTTCCCACCTTCACAATACAGTGAGGTATATATTTTTCTATTAGAATACCATTGGACGACATTTTTGAGTGGGGACGAACTTTTTTATTTAGAAAAAACTGAGAAAATAATGATTTTTCTAAAACACGATTCTTGATGAATATCACCCCATAACTCTGAAACTACAGGAGGTATGGAAATAATTTTTTTTGTACAATAGAAAGAGAATTCTTTCCTGTTTCTCACGCAAGTATGATAACATGATAAATAATCATAGGTTTTTCGTAAATTGATTCGGAACGCAGGATATCACTTTTCATGAAATGTTTTTTTCAGTAATCGACAAACTTTTTTGTTATAAGCTTTTTGTGTATATATGCAGCGAATGAAATGTTGTCAAATAGCCATAAAAGTTTGGAACTAACAAAAATTTGAATATGTAGTAGTTTTTGAGATATGATTTTTCAAAGATGTAGGTACGCACGGCAATGAATATTATGCCTGTCGGGACAGGATTGTGCCAAATTGCGAAAAATCCACGGATACAAGGCTTTTTCGTTATTATCAGCAGGAGAAAAAAGAAAGGATATTTGTGGATCGCGCATTGTTATGCAAAGAGAGCAAATTTTGTCTGGAAAAGAAAAAATTGTGTATCATAATGAACTTAGGAAGAGTTTCACCAGCATTCAAAGATTGTTGAATTTTAATGAGGAAGCTTTGACCGTATCTTTTAAGTATATACTCCTCTTATATAGGAATTAAAATGATAATATCAAAACGTTGAATGATTTACGTTATCATATAACGATAAATACCAATCGGCCTTCAGAAGAACTACCCCCAACAGATGATGCTTTTCAGCAACACTTACTGAGGTTTGTGATTATCATTATCTTATTTCAATAAATCAATTTGTAACTTCCAGATTTATATATCAATTGAAAGTATGCTACTCATCCCATTTACCATGGTCCAACTGAAAATCCGGCAAATTTTTGTTGGAAACACGAAAATGATTGTTGAAACTCTGTATTCACTAAGCAAGACCCAGTGCCTAATGATGTGAGAAAAATCCTGGCCATTCATTGTGCTGATAAAAACTGCACAAATAATAAATGTAAATGAATTAAAGAAGGTTTGAAATGTTCCAGTGAATGTAAATGTAGAGACTGCCACAATACATTCAGAAATCCTGTAGCGGAATCGGAAAATGAACAATATTAATATTTACATTATTTTTCGTTTACTAGATTGGTTCAAATTCTTTTGATTTTGTAAATTATTATGAAATGCAATATAATTTTCATCTGTACTTGTATCATTGATTTTGAAACACCTATCATAAGCACAATTTCTCAACACAACATAGTGCGCTAATGGGTCGGATATTGAGAGTAGGCCCTGGTGGTATTGCGCCGAGCGCGAGAGGTCGCCCGGAGACAGACATTTTCAAAAAATCATACCGTCAAAACTATCACATATGAGTTGAATTTTTTTATTCTAAAAACTTTTGAGACTCTTTATCTCTATTTTCTTCGCTGCATGTACATAAATATTTCGAATAATAAAAAAGTTTTTCGATCAGTGAAAATTTGATTTCACGGTTTCTACTATTTCACATTATCTTTTCATTCAGATAAAAACGCGATTTTATTTCATCTTGCTCATGATATGTCGAGAAATGATCCCCTTCCGAATAACAAAAAAAGCAAATCGATATCTTGAGTAGTTCTCGAGATATTGCGTGATATGTTTAAGAAAACACATTTTTCAAATATTCTATTTTTTTCGTACTTTTTTTAATAAAAAAGTTCAGCCCCATAGAAAAATGTCGTCCAGCTGGAGTATGATGAACAATCACATGAAGAAAATTATCAGATAGGTCTGATTTGGTTATACCACGGAAAAAAAAAACGATGGATTTTGGCCCCGGTTTTACTCCACTATAATAGACCCAGCTTGATTCGCGTTAAGAGAGAGTATGTTGTATTCCAACCATTTGTTAAGATTCCTAACTTGAGGCATCAAATGACGCGAGGTGACGTCATTAAAAAAAATCAGGAGTACACTTCAATGTTTATCGATTGTTCATTCAACTGCCAGATTTGAAAAAGTCCAATTTGTACTTTTCAGAATGACAGGAATATTGATCGCATTTCATTTAATTGAAATTGTTAATAATAATTAAATGGGCGGGGATTGTCGCAGTGGTAGCGCCGGGGCTTCGTGATCGAAAGGTCGCTGGTTCGATCCCCAGGCAGGACAAGATTTTTTTCAGTTTCAGATATAAATCTGAGTGATTGAATCTTGTTGCTGGCTGGGGATAATCCTCCGCGATTCACTGTTGCGTTAATAATCAGCAGTGCTGATCTGCCTGCCTCTGCCTGCCTCTGCCTGCCTCTGCCTGCCTCTGCCTGCCTCTGCCTGCCTCTGCCTGCCTCTGCCTGCCTCTGCCTGCCTCTGCCTGCCTCTGCCTGCCTCTGCCTGCCTCTGCCTGCCTCTGCCTGCCTCTGCCTGCCTCTGCCTGCCTCTGCCTGCCTCTGCCTGCCTCTGCCTGCCTCTGCCTGCCTCTGCCTGCCTCTGCCTGCCTCTGCCTGCCTCTGCCTGCCTCTGCCTGCCTCTGCCTGCCTCTGCCTGAATCTGCCTGCCTCTGCCTGCCTCTGCCTGCCTCTGCCTGCCTCTGCCTGCCTCTGCCTGCCTCTGCCTGCCTCTGCCTGCCTCTGCCTGCCTCTGCCTGCCTCTGCCTGCCTCTGCCTGCCTCTGCCTGCCTCTGCCTGCCTCTGCCTGCCTCTGCCTGCCTCTGCCTGCCTCTGCCTGCCTCTGCCTGCCTCTGCCTGCCTCTGCCTGCCTCTGCCTGCCTCTGCCTGCCTCTGCCTGCCTCTGCCTGCCTCTGCCTGCCTCTGCCTGCCTCTGCCTGCCTCTGCCTGCCTCTGCCTGCCTCTGCCTGCCTCTGCCTGCCTCTGCCTGCCTCTGCCTGCCTCTGCCTGCCTCTGCCTGCCTCTGCCTGCCTCTGCCTGCCTCTGCCTGCCTCTGCCTGCTTCTGCCTGCCTCTGCCTGCCTCTGCCTGCCTCTGCCTGCTTCTGCCTGCCTCTGCCTGCCTCTGCCTGCCTCTGCCTGCCTCCCTCTACCTGCCGCTGCCTGCCTCTTTCCGACTTCGTCTACTTGTATCTTCCTGTCTAGTTCTGCCTCTACCTCTTGTCATTTCAATGCTCTTTGACTTTGTCACATTTTTCCAAGTTCTTCCTGTTTTCTGTTTCAATCATTCAAACTTTTAGTACCCATCTGTCATATTTTTTATGATTTTATTTATTTCTGTTGGGGGTATTAGGTCAGGGATGACTTGTCATGCCATTTCGTTCCTACTGTTGTATAATATAATGCAAATTGATAACTCTGAGTATCATCAATACGTACGTGAGATTTCTTATTGGAGGCATAAACAACCTTCTTCTTAGTACGATTTTCTGAAGATTTTTGAGCCAAGTAGTATTTTGTAGTTTATTAAAAAAAAATTGCCATTTTCAAATGTAATGTAGAATAATGTAGGTACTTATATCAATGTATTCTCATCTTTCATCAACATATGACATTAAGGACACTATGTATTAGTGAGTTGCTTTTAGGTAACAGCCCGACGCCGAAGGCAACTCCCTTTCGAAAATTAGCGATAAATTATTTTGAAATTATCAATAGGCTTCGGATATTATAAGTGATTATTTGTTAGTAGCAAATTACAGCGATAAACTTTTCTCGTTGTTTGATTGGTTCTTTGTTTAAAATGAACTCCTGATCCCGACTTCTTTTTTTACTCAAATGTCAAGAGAAGTCCTAAACAACAATTATGTGACATTTTTTATCATGTGAAGCTGCTGACGACGCTTATCAAGTTCAATTTCGAATTCTAACGAGAATCAAATTTATGCATAATACCCAAAATAGCACAAATCGAATTTTTGACACCCTGTAGCTCGGAAACTGGTCTATAAATTAGACTGCATAATAAGGATACACAACAGGATCTACAACACATCAACTGTTGAGCAAAATTAGCCGAAAACTATTTTACGTTGTAAATGTGCGGGGTCCTTCATCATTTCCAAACAATTAATAATAATACTCTACTCTGTAGACTATTTCCTTCCAATTCGATAGATCACTCAGAGCTTGATTAATTCGTTATTTTGAGTAATTCTTGTAGGACTAGAAATACATATTCTTTTTTTTGTAGGACCCTGTATTATTTAGGTGAATAATACACCAACCTTTCATATGTTATCATTGTCCTACAGTTACTAATAATTTTTTTGTACCATGGAATTGACAATTTCGGAGCGTAGGACTGGGAACACCTACCATTCAATTATACAAATATAAACCAAGCAACGGTAAAAAAATCTGCTGGTTACTAATGATTAATTATTGACGCCTGTGCAGTTTATTAGCTACCACTATGGTAGAGGAAAAAGTTGGGAGTCTCGGTAAAATGGAGCTACTCAGGAAGATTCAGTCTGTTATATATCATTTTTGAAAACAGGCGTGGGGGATCCTGGTCTATAATACAGTTTCCTCATTTCCATTTTATACTTCTATTGAAAATCAGATTCGAATGTCAAAGTCAAAGTTCAAGGCTAGGATACGTAATGTTAATGAGAAACATCAAATGCTCTTACCTGAATAAAATCTCGTTCTCTGGAGTTCGCACTGTCTCGCGTTTCATTAAAAAAGCATCAGTGGTGGTCATACAAATAAACCAGAATTAATGTTTTCTAATCGACACGAAATAGCTAATCCAAGATTACCACCTGCTCAGGCTTGAAACATGGATATTTTCTAGTTCTCTACAACTCCTTCAGCAGTTTTCTGGCGGGGTTTAATTTATAGTTTCTCGTTTTTCGAAAGAGTATATGGTAATGAGGTATAATGACGATTATATTACTGTCAGTTCTAGATAAATGAGCTGATAAATCAAAGTTAGAATTATGTGAATGTCAGGACCGTACAGAAGAAATTTTCATCATTATAAAGTACTGGAGTTTCGAAACAAGACTTTTCAAGAAGTTTAATTATTTATTATCAACATTCAACTTCATCGATACACAACAGAAACAAAAAGTTAAAATCTTCAGGACAGCAGGTCCAGATGGAATATTGAGGGTATTTTTAATGTGGTACATATAGTCAATTCTAAACAAAAAAAATGTGCGTCTCGGAACGCACGACAGAAGTGATAACTTAAGCCAATCCAAGTTGAACTATTTGATATTCAAATTGTTTAACTTGAGAAAAGCTTAGGTTTTTACTTAAATTTTAGGTATATTAATATGATAATGTAAGGAAAGGTTATTTATCAATAAAATACTTTTTGTGCATGTACATTATTAGTATCATTATTTAATCCTATAAAAGTAACGATTGGCTTATACTAGCTATAATAAGGATGTTGGAATGGAACTATTTCGGTTTGTCTATATAACCAAAAACTGTATATAGGTCGAAGTTTGAACAATTTATTTATAATAATATCATCACGACCGTTTATTCAAAATATTCAAAATGTAAACACAACTATTGAATATACATTTTTCCACAGATTGAAATGTCTTTTTTTATTACATAGGCAATAAAAAAAATAAAAATAACCACCAGGATACCAAATTTCATTACGTGATCAATTTCAAGGCCAACTATTAATACCTTTCTATGTCAAAAATCTAATCAATCCACAATTTTAGAATTTCATCGAAATCTGATCATATAAAAAAAACTTAGGTGAGACAAAGTTTTATTTCAGAAAAATGTTGATGAATCTTCTGAAACTGAGTTTGATTGAATGACACATTTTTCCAATTTTTGCATTTCGCATTTCAACTCAATTTTGACATAGACCATTTAAAAATGTCGTGAATTATTGAGTAGTAAGATTTTTGACCTTTTTGTCCCTATAAATGAAGTTTCATTTATGAAATTAGATGCTCTATTGGACTTTTGAATATCAACTTATTTAAAATCAAAACCATTCCAATCGCTTGAAAAACGTATGTTTTATACCGAAGTGTATATTTTAAATGGGTCACAGTATACAGTACGTTCCAACGAATACTTGAACCCCCCTGTAAGTCAGAAACGGATTTGTGATCAAGAATTTCAAAAAACACGTCAATTTTTATCTCTAGGGGGACTAATTTTGATATAAAAATCATACCCGAAACTTCACCCCCTTGCGGTCAGCAGCTACCACCCTATTTTTTTCAATAGTTGGGAGTCGAGTGATACATTATTTCAAAGGTCTTTTGTCCCTCTATTCCCTCTATTATTTTTTTCCAAATTGGTTCATTCGTTACTGAGAAATTAAATGTTTTATTTAAGAAAGAACAAGAGAATTCGCTGTCGTTTCTTTTATTGGGGTAATCAACAACAAACAATATCAATGGGAACAAAATCAACGGATAAATTGCTCAAAATGACCTCCACCTAATTCCATACAATAATACCGTAGACTTTCGAAAGCGTTCTTTACATTATTCAATTTTTGCTTTCCCAAACAATTCTCTGTCGCAGCTCTTCTATGTAAGGATAGCTGCTGACCGCAAGGGGGTGAAGTTTCGGGTATTATTTCCATATCAAAATTAGTCCCCTTAGGAATAAAAGTTGACGTGTTCTTTGAAATTTTTGATCACACGTCCGTTTCTGACTTACAGGGGGATCAATTTTTCGTTGGAACGCCTTGTATAGAACAGTTCCAATAAAAATTCTCAATTGCTTGCCAGATTCAGTTTGTTAATTTTACTTCAACCATTTGCCAGAAGTAAAATCATAAGACGAAAATGAAAATAGCATAACGTCAAAATGTCAAAATTAATGAAAAATGGTGAAGCTATACCTGTACTTTGGTCTAGTATTATTTGTGTCTTGATAGTTTTCTTCTTAAAATATAACTGACCCCAATCGCTTCTGTTGGAAAAATGGAATACATCAATTTACCCTGTTATTGTAGACCGAGTCTGTGAAATTTTCACACGAAAACCACAAAACAGTTAATCAATGCTGGCATGGAACACGAATATCGGTGAACACATCACAGACCTTTGGTACGAGATCATTCCGATAAAAGATGACGTAACTTCCGTTATCTCGTGGCCATCAGACGGAAGTCAGGATCTTCACTAATCTACAGGTTCCCACACAATATTCGGGGTTGATGATTCTCAACCCCTCTCGAATAACGAAACTCTATACCTACAACACGCAATCCCGATATTCATTATTAAGTCACTGATTAGATGTGACTGATTCGAGAGAGAATATGTGGGAGCGGTGTGGTTTTTATGGAATGATTTAACTTTTGTTCGTCAATTTGAATTAATGGGTTCAAGTTTATGCAAATTTTCCGTGGGTAATACTAGTATGGAGGCTGATAAATAAATGGTTTACCATGCAAGCAATTTTATCTCTGACAGATCCATTTGAAACTTCACTCATAAATGTGCTCGTTTTTCCCAGGGACCGAATTTTTATATTTTTCGTAAATTATTCATTTTGTGAATATGTATGAACCAATAATTCAGTAACGACAGACAAACTCGAGCCAAAAGTGGAGAATGAATTGTAGCACTCTGAAACGCGGCACATGACATTTCGACATCATGTATTATTAGAAAAAAAATTGTTTACCAAAAAATTTTTCATTAAAAAAATATAATTTTTTTTTGTTGTTATTTCAGAAAATAAAAGATTTATCAAAAAACGATTTCGATAGATTGAGAGATAATTCAATTTTCCACATTTGTCATAACTTTGCTAAAAATTATAGTAGAAAGGAAATGAAAAAGTGTATATTGTTCCTGAAGACTTCTACTTCCTCATGCAAATATAACATGTGAGTATCGGAGTACCTAAAATGTGTTTTGTCCCACTTCACATAACCCTTCTAGGATATTAATTTTTATTTATAGGATCCGAAAGTCATGGATATTTTAGTTAATATGAAATAATTATACCGAAGCAGGAATCAGTACCCTCTTTGGACCATATGCAACGATTTCAGACTAGTGAGACAAGTCTCACTTATACATGCCAAAGAAAACACTGGGTTTTACTCCTGCCTTAGTTTTCGACTCACCCATAATCCCGGCAGTTTCTTTAGTAAATGTTGAAAATGATCGCTCATACACATCCTACATAAAAAATTAGGTATCTGATTCGCACTTCACGATAGTGTTATTAAACATATATGCAGGATACGAATAAGCGATTATTCTCATCATTTAGTGAAGAGAATGCCGACTTTATGGGTAAGTTGAAAATGAGGCAGGAGTAAAACAAAGTTTTTTTTTGGCAAGTATAAGTGGGACCTCTCACACTACTTTAAAATTGTTGCATATAGTCCAAAGAGGGTATAATAATTCCATATTTACTAAATTATTCATGATTTTCGGATCATCCGCAAACATCTCCGTGGAGTGCGACAAAACATATTTTAGGTACTCAAATACTCGCATATTATATTTGCATGAGAAGATAGGAGTCTTCAGAAACGATATAAACTTTTCCTTTTCCTTCTTCGATCATTTTCAGCAGAGTTATGACCAATTAAATATTCGGCTACATATAGTGCTACAATAGATTCTTGTCTCAAAACCTTATCGTACTGGATTAATAAAGTAGGGTGTTATTTTGCTATTTTTCAATAATATACTAATAATAATAAATAATGAATTTCAAATTAGAGTTTTGTCTGTTTCAAATCAATAATAGTTTGTATAGGAATATGGGTTTGTCGTTTTTCTAAGTTTAAAAATAATAATAATAAATACAGTCTGATCATGATTTTGGGGTGATTTGTTATTTTCGAAATGAGGGTGGTATTCTACTTAGTTTGAGGAAAACTTCATTTAAATATGAGTTGATGATAATGATAATTCAGATATAAACTTGAGAACATGTCCTTTTTTGATGTAAATAAAACTAGTGGTTTATAAACGAATTCGTGCTGTTTTTGTGTATAGCTCTAGGAGTGCGTTTTATAGTGTAGCTAGGACTGACAGGAATGAAATTATTGACATTTTATTTTGGTGAGTGCAGGCTTCTAGACACATTCATTTGACAGTAGAGCAAGCTTTCATTTCTTCTCACGCTGCCGACACTGTAAATAGTCCTTACATGCTTAGCAACAAACACATAAATGGCTTATATCATTCGTTTACTAATTCATCTTGACAACGGAATGTAAATAGTGTCATTTACATGCCTATGGTAATAATGACTGACTTTGACAAGTAATACCTTCAGCTTCATTGATATCAATTTTTAGGTTATGAGACTTTTTGAATATTATTGTTGTCTGTTTATTCGGTAGCTTAGTTATGCACACAAGCAACTTAGAATGAAATAGCGGAACGAATAATCATGAAGGAAGGGTAAGAAAACAAACTTCAATCCAGACAAATATTGAGAAATATCAACAAGCAGCGGGAAAAACGTAATAAGTAACACGGAATGTATCGACTGTCAACATCCTCGGCAAGCGACAAGCCTCGGCTTTACCTCGGCTCGTACTCGCTCACCTCGAATATTAACACGTCTTTACATTCCTTGTTACTTAAATAACTATTAATGAGAGGGTGACCATTTTATTTGACCGTCTTACCTGACAAATTTATAATATATTTCGCTTATTTGCAATATCGAGTGTATGAATTCTTTCGATGGAATTCACATTATGGTATACTTCTTTTCTTAGTTTAGTTATATGTATGTTGCATATATTTCACACATTTATGATCGTTCAAACATTTTCCGTCGTTTTTTCTTCGGTACATAAAGCTAGTTCGTGGAACTTTGCTGACTATCATTTTCCCCTTCAACCCCCTCATACAAATTCCACGCATTTGTGAAGCCGTGGCCGAACCTGCAAATCTACAACCAGCCCTTCGAGATGATGGTGAAATAGGAGAACCAGTAGCGTTGTGAAGTTATTTATTCTGCTTCTGGGGAGGCTATATCCTCTAAGCTGAATTCGAGAGATTCAGAGCGGATTCAAAACTATACTCTGGTCTGGTGACAGTCTAAATTTAACATCCCATCATTAGCCAGGAATCACACTGATCGACTAGGACCGACCGTCCGCGACCGTCCACCTACCACCAAAATTTCCAACACGTATATTCTTATCGCACAACTCAAACTGTATAATCGTCATTGACCATCCTCGACCGTTTTTCAAAGACCACGTTTGAAATTGTAGTCTGCTGGAAATTTTGGTCGGTGTCACACTATCCTGACGTAATCTCATTTTGACACACATTTATGATGAACTTTTAACTTCAACAAAACTCATGTAAATAGGTATATTTCCTACCGGAAAAATAAAATGTAGATCGTATGAAAATCTCCCTCTTGTTCTCGGTTTGAATAAAGTTCTCTAATCCACATATATCTTTTAACTTTCTTTCTTCATTCGTCGTTTATAAAAATAGTACGTTATCATAAATAGTTCTTCTTCAGTATCACTACTGTTCATTATTTAAAGCAAAACTATTGATATTATGAAGTTAACTTATTTTCAATAAATGAACAGCCAATTCACATAACTTTTCGAATGTCAAATTAATGTCAGATTTACAAAATTATTCTAGTGGTCGGTCGTGGATGGTCGATCAGTGTGACTTTGAAAGTTTTCATTGATCTACTTCTACTTTTGGTCGTAGGTGGACGGTCGCGGACGGTCGGTCCTGGTCGATCAGTGTGATTCCTCACTTATACTGTCATTGATAACTTTCATTACTTTTCTAATTTCTTAAATACAAAAAAATACTTCCAAGGGTGGTCGATAGACAGACCCACTCTCAGGCCAAGGTATTACAATATTTAGTTTTCAATTTGCATCAGTGTCTTGTTCGTTTCAGTTATAGCCAAAGAAATACTGAAGTCCTACATGCTATCAATATATCTTCGGCGTATAATTCCTTAAGAGGCCATGAGCACGACCCTTGAAAGCGTCCCTTTAAGAGTCAATTGATAACCCAAAAACGGGTTGTCTTATCGATTTCTAACAAGGAAAGGCTCCTAGAGGACGTTTGATTCTAGGTAATTGCTGTAATGGAAGTTGAATTTTCAACCCACTTTTTCACAAAAGATAACTCAAAAATGTCCCATAAATGCAGTTACTTTGAAGCAATTTTTTGGGTAGATCAACAAATATTTTCAAAAAAACATTACAGCACGTACATAGATCAACGTTTTACCTTTCTTTTCATACCAAATTCATTTCGATAGTATAAAGATTGATTCAAATTTTAATAGAAGATAAATACCACTGCAGCTGCTTCGACTATCCATGACAAGAATTTTGAGGTGCTGCCGCAGACAAAGTCAAATATAATCAAACTTCTTTCAGAAGCCTATCCTTGTTTGGAATCGATACGACGAACTATTTTTGAGTTATCGACTTTTCTACCCTAAAAAATGGCCAAAAACAATCAATAAGTAACTTCATATCATTCTAATACAAAAACAAACAGTAGAGGGCCTGACACTCCCCTGGGGGACCCCATTTTCAATATTCACTTTTCTAGAGCAGATTTGTCCAGAGTAAACCATTTAACGATTCATGTAATCAAAGTGAATCTAGACAAAAAACAACGTGCAAGCTCGTAAACTGGATGCTAGAGGCAAAGAATGTGATAATAAATGTATCTGTTGGAATAACATTTATGCTCGAGCGCCATCATTCACAAAGAATCTCCAAACGTCTCTTCTGTAGGTGTTCTACATGAAACAGGAAATTTCTCAAATTTTTTCTACCTCTTCTTTGGTAGGTATGTGGTGGATTACATCAGTGGTACATATTACAAACGGCAAAGATATAAATTATACATATCTACACTGATTCATGAGACCATTGGCGTACAAACACAGACAACTCATAGTTTCGAATGAGTGGGGAGAATTAGTAGATTAATTCAATGCTCATTTAGCTGATATGCATTTCTTTTTGACTTTGCGGATGGCAATGCGTGCGAAGCAAGACGTATTCACCAGTAGCGATTTCCTAATCGAGTACTGCCTTCAGCTCCAACATTTGCCAGTCTCCACCGTCGTTTGGCAGAAACAGGTAGATTTAAAAGGACTGCTGATATTATTGGAAGACCACGAGTAGTCCGAATCCCAGAAATGGAAAACGCTGTTTTGATCGCTCTCGAGGAGAATCTAGAAACAAGTACAAGAATAATTGTTGAAGCACTCATTTCTACTCAGTCCACAGTTTTGAGAATTATCAACGTTAATCATTTTGATCCATACCATATTCGAAGGGTACAAGCTCTTTTTCCATGAGACTTTCCCCAACGAATTACTATGTGTCCGTGGTTTTTGAGATAATTGGCTGGAAATCCTCAATTTTTAAGATATGTGCTCTTCACGGACGAGGCAAACTTCTCCCGAAATGCTATAACAAACTTTCATAACAACCATGTTTGGGTTCTAGAAAATCCGCACGCAGTTGGTGAAAGACATTGTCAATATCAATTTTCTGTAAATGTATGGGCGGCAATAATTGATAATTACTTGATAGGTCTTTTCTTTCTTCCGCTCCGACTGAATGGTGCAACTTACAGACACTTTTTAGAAAATGAATTGCAGAGACTACTTCAGAATGTACCATCAGAAATTCGTATCCTCATGTGTTTTATGCATGATGGGGCTCCGGCCCATTTTAGCGTTGTTGCCAGAAAATTCCTTAACACTGTCTATCAAAATTGATGGATCGGTAGGGGTGTAGAAGAACCTAACCAGACGTACATGGGCACCAAGGTCCTCAGATCTAAACCCGATAGATTTTTACTGTTTGTTAACTCCAGTAGCGAACGAGGAAGATCTAAGAATAGTAGACGCTTGTGAAACAATAAGAAACACACCAATAATTTTTAAGCGGGCACGACATTCAATGACTAGAAGACTGAATGCCCGTATCTTCGCTGAAGGTGGACACTTTCAACAATTTATTTGATAACAATTATGTAGTTTCCTTTATTTTATCTTATTCTACATATTCAAAATTTCTTGAAATAAAATGTTGATATTTCTTGCAAATATTATTGAAACAAATACTGATTTTGCATCCTTGATACAAAAATAACATACCCAAAAGAAATGACCTCTTCAAACGAGAAAAAGTAATAGAATAGGTGGCGCCCCCTACAGAAAACCCAAACTACTTACTTAAACGCCAAATTACTTTCTTGTGAATAATGCAAAATAAAGGTAATTGTTTCAACATACATCGATTCATCAAATGATCAACTTGAAACTTTCAAGTCCAAATATAGAGAAAACGGTTGCTTATAGCGACTTGTAACAAGGCTAGCTTTTTTACGTAGATTTGATTGTTGAAGCACTCATTTCTACTCAGTCCACAGTTTTGAGAATTATCAACGTTAATCATTTTGATCCATACCATATTCGAAGGGTACAAGCTCTTTTTCCATGAGACTTTCCCCAACGAATTACTATGTGTCCGTGGTTTTTGAGATAATTGGCTGGAAATCCTCAATTTTTAAGATATGTGCTCTTCACTCTATCGAGCACATTAACAAGAAATGAGAGCTCTGCGATGGATGAGCAAATACCCCAAAAAAATTGAAAAAATACATGTTCAAAGCTCCATTTTCTCGAAAACAGTCCATTTTTGAGCTTTGTGGCTGTGAACACTTTCTATCAGCTCATCAAGAACTACAACCTACCAAAAATTCAGCCAAATTCACGGAAAGCCATTTCCCATAAAAAATGTGCGGGGTCCTTTGTGTTTGGATGACCCATATGCCCCATATCATGTTGGTAACGATTATGTGAATATAGATAAATCGATAGTGATCATATTTTATACAGGGTGGGGCACCGAAAACGAAACAGATCGAATATCTTCAAAACGCATGTGTCCTGAAAAAAATGCAAAAACACGTCGATTTTTAATCCAAGGGGGACATCTTCCTATCATAACCTCAACTGTCATACCTCTCCCCCCCCCCCTTGGACACTATCACCCAAACAATTTGAATAGGGAAAGTAGTGAGTGTGACACATCATTAAAAAGGTAATTTCATAAGGAATTCAGCCATGTCAATTTTCGCTACCTAACTTTCTATTTTGGCGCCCTCTTGCGGGAAAAACAACTGTTCCGTATTCCAAATTATGATACTTCATTTGCAAGCTAATTTAACATAAATTCGGTGACAATGAATTATGGAATTTTTCTAAGGCAAAAAACAAAACAGAATGGCAGGATTTGAAATTATGGTCCAATTTGATTCAAAATTGATAAGTGAATTAGCTCGCAAATGAATTATCATAATTTGAAATACGGAGCAGTTGTTTTTCCCGCAAGAGGGCGCTAAAATAGGAAGTTAGATAGCGAAAATTGACATGGCTGAATTCCTTATGAAATTACCTTTTTAATGATGTGTCACACTCACTACTTTCCCTATTCAAATTGTTTGGGTGATAGTAACCAAGGGGAGGGGGGAGAGGTATGCCAGATGAGGTTATGATAGGAAGATGCCCCCCTTGGATTAAAAATCGACGTGTTTTTGCATTTTTTTCAGAACACATGCGTTTTGAAGATATTCGATCTGTTTCGTTTTCGGTGCCCCACCGTACTAAAAATGGTGTTAAATATCGAATGTCCCATTCATAGTTTTTTTCCAACATCTGAATTACCCCATTTTATTCAAAAAGTACTATCAGGTATCAAAGAACCAGACATTTTCACTGATTCGTTTGACTATGAGATGATATCCATTTCAATCCATTTCGAGCCATTCTGAGGAAAATGTTTAAGCACCCTATTGTTATATTATGAAGATTTGTGAGAATATACTCACTTATATGTAAATAACATAGATAGTAATCATAATTGTTGTCTCTGAGAATATATAATTTTGAATTTCTCGATTTTACCCTTTATATCTTACGGATCCTAGTTTATGAAAGTTCTGGAGTATATATTGGATATTACTGGTCATCAGATATATTCAGAATTGGTCATTTTGGTCCATGTTCAGAATTTACCCAAAATGTGTAGTTTTTCTGAAATGAAAACTATTTTAGAGTTATTTCTTTGGTTAATCTTGGAATTCGTATCTCATTTCATGGTCAGTGCAAAGAAGTGTATGAAAAATCGACGATGTCGTCGCCTCATATAATTATTCGATTGACACCGCAAAAAAGGAAAGAAAATCAAATTTTAAAGCTGTATATCTCGAAAACTGTCCATTTTTGAGCTTTGGGGCTATGGCTCTGGCTTTTGATAAGTACATCAAAAACTACAACAAATTCAGATGAATTAACAAAAAACCATTTCTCATAAAAAAAAATGTTCGGGAACCTGTCATCTTCATCTTCTCATTTTTTCGCTGAATACCTATTGAGCGTTTGAAATGAAATTACGTCTGTTGAAGAAGCTTATATGTCTTACTCAGTAATTTTTCTAGTATTTTTCCGAAAGTCGAAATAAGTGGAATTTTTGGAATATATTTTAGTTCGAAAATATGAATAGGACATTCATAAAATCTGTTGTGGAATCATCTGCGACTGAAAGACAAATTTTAGTCGTTATTTTCCATCGTTCAAGATAACCTGTTGGGAGGTATTCATGTTGAAAAGGGGAACATTCTCCATGAAAATTGAAAAATGAAAAATGTGATTTATTTGTAATAACTAACAGAAAACAACTACTTCCCCGGCACAAGCCACGCTGGACATTGAACTACATCTGATATTTATTGTGGAAAGTCTCTAACAGAAATATATTGGAATATACTTTGTTCAACTTAGGTCCATATAGTAAAATAATTGTTTCCATATTCTATAATCTTTTGAGATAGGTATTCCACAACATTCATTTATAAAATGACGTTTTCATCCCATTGTTTGTTGAAACAAATACTTGTTCTTTCCTTCAACCGGCTAATCACTTATCTACGAACAACCCTCAAAAGTATTCGAAAGATGATTACTTGTGCTTCGTGAAAAATTGAAAGAAGTAGAAATCTTTCAACCATTAAGACGATGGAAGTCCGAAGCACAAGTAATCAAGTTACTACATCGTCTACAACCTTCAAAACAATATTCGAAAGATATTGCCAAAATGTTATGACTACTTTCTAGTAATTTCTAACGTTGAGATTAACAGGTACAAACAATTATCTTGAGCACTGGTGAAAGAATGAAAAAAAATCACATTTCAAAAACAATTCTCTCTACGCATTCTCAAATTGAGAACATATGCATGATTCAAATGCAAATTAATCTTCTTAGCGGTGAACACAGTTGGTGACATGTTCTCTCCTAGTTCGAATATCTCATGCAGAAATGACGCAGCAAAAGGTTTTATCTCTTTAATTAATCTCGAAATTCAAGCGCAGAGATGCTAATTATATCGAGTCCCCAGATTTTGTTAGCCGGATCTCTATATGACACATTCGACTGTGTTTTCTATGAGATGCTATCATAGAGACGTTTAAGTGGATGAGAGCGGCAGTCATCTACAGAAGTGAAACTACAAATTGAGAGAAAATGAGCTGATATGATATCAACTCGTTTGGTCTTAGTTTATAGCAACTCAATTTTCGCCGCAGTTATACGGTATCGAGGCGCCGAATATATTTGTGTTTTAAGAAATAACTTTTATGGAGACAGGTATTCTTTCAGAACAACACTATCTATATTATATTTGAATGTCAATTTCACTCGCAACTAAAAATTCTCATCTCATGTGATATAAGAACCAATCAAAAGGGTGTGCTTCGGTAGTACACAGTTCCTTCGTTTCGAGCCGGTAAGACCACGTCGTCCTTTTGATTTTTGTTCGAAAATATGAAAAGGATATTCATAAAATCTGATATGGAATCATCTGCGGCTGAAAGCAAACTTTAGTCGCTATTTTCCATAGTTCAAGATTACCTCTTCGGAGGTATTCATGTTGAAAAGGAGAACATTCTCCATGAAAATTGAAAAATGTTATTTATTTACAATATCTAACAGAAAACAACTACTTCCCCGGCTAAAGCCACGCTGGACATTGAACTACATCTGATAGATATTGTAAAGAGACTCAAACTGAAAGGAAAAAATCTGAAAGTGAAAATTCGCATGTTCATTCAGATAGTTGATTTTTTGATTTTCTCTAGTTTTCATTGAAAATTCAGTAAATGAATTAGATAGGGAGAATGTTATTAAAAAATATCACTCACAGAAAACGTTCATTTTATTGAAGCAAGGTTCGCTTCTCTCGGATTTAATCCCCAATACATTTTGCTCGACGAAAATCTATTTCGCTTTGCCAAGCTCATCAGGGAGATTGATAGAATTGGAAAGCAGGCTCTTGAAAAGTAGTTATACAAATCAAGGATGGAAATGATGGAAATAGTTCTCCTGCACTTTGAAAGTGATTTTTTGAAATAGACCTGTCATGATCATTGTATTTTGATTTTTGTTCGAAAATATGAATACGAGATTCATAAAATCTGTAGTGGAATCATCTGCTGCTGAAAGACAAACTTTAGTCGCTATATTTTCCATCGTTCAAGATAACCTCTTCGGAGGTATTTATGTTGAAAAGGAGAACATTCTCCATGAAAATTGAAAAATGTGAAAGCAAACAAATGGACTAAGCTGGTGATATAGCTGTGATTTCCCAAAAAAAAAACAATGTTTTGTCTTTGTGATGCAATGGTTATGTAACTTGCAACTTGGTCATTTAGGAGTTCACTGCCCCTAACGATTATGGGAAACTAATAAACACCGAAACGAAAGTCACTCTCGGTTTCAAACCAGCCAAATCTCACGCCTACTCTCGCGTCCCCACTAACCCACTATCACCTTCTCATCAGCATGCGTTTTATCTGTTTCCCGCACCATCCAACACCTGGCCGACAGCGAAAGACATAACTTACCTCGTCCTCCGAGCTAGGAGGCACGCAAAGAAGAGCGCAGCGGTGTCTGGTCGACCGGCAGCGGGTCACGTGACCCTTACGACGCGCACGTGACTGCCACTAATTCGCCATTCATTCGCTTACGTAATCCAAAGCCGTCTGGCTTTTTATCTATCGACGTCATCGACTTGCCGAATCGTCCTTTTTGGGGCATTTAATTTTCGGTGACCGATTCAGAACGGGTTTTCGAAGCGGTTTTGACCCAATCTCGTGGTCACGGAAGGTGCAAGGTCGGACGTTGGCGAAGAAGTAGTGCGAATGCAAAAGAATTTCAACGGGCTAATTGGCTTCCTCCGGTTTTATGCTTCCGTGGTGAGGCATGAGGCGACGTTGAATGGTTCATAAAATGTTATTTTTTCCTTGTGAATTATTTTGGACGTGCTAAATCGTTATCCTGGATTACTGAAACTTACGAAGGCGCAGAAGGGCCATATCAATTTTATTTTCTGGAAACTGGCTTAGTAACTCTGAATTCCGAAATAAACAATCATTGGTAAAAATATATTACATCCAATAAACTGATTTTCAACAATTGTTTACATTATTTACTAATTTTTTTACACTGTTTAAGGAAAAAATATTCACAGGGATTTATTTCCGTGAATGCTCTTTTTTTCCTGACCTGACGAAGTTAATTAGTGGATTCAGCCTAGTTCTCTGCGCATATATACCTTATTCAGATCATACAATAAAGGTACAAGTCACTTTTTCAAAAATAAAAGTTATTTAATGGGGTCCGAAATCGTACAAAACTTGAAATTCAAACAAAAATCTTGAAAAAATATTTCAAATGATTATATTATTATATATCATATATTTTACGATCTAGTTACCCCACCGCGTACTTCAGTCAAAGTCAAATATAGAAACTGGAAAAGATACTCAGCGTCATTCAGTGAGTCTCACGAGAGGCTCGTGACTGAAATACGAGACAGGGAGAGACTTGAGAGGGCAGTAGACGAAGTGGACAAGGCAGTAGTCGAAGCCTACGAAGAAAGCTGTCTTGAGAAAAAAGGCTCAAAATAACAAAACGGTCTGGTGGAATGAGCATCTATAAACCCTCGGAGGTAGGGTGCGGAATCTGTTCAACAGAGTAAAATTCAACCAATATTGAACCACATACAAGGCGTAACTCACGCAGTACAACAAATAAATTAGTAAGGCCAGAAGACAATCACGTGCTACAGAATCCATACGGTTTTAGCCAAAGAAGGTACTGTAAACCAAGTAGGTTTCTTGAAAAATAATGACAATGCCTATACAACAACAATCGAGGAAAGTATAAGGATGCTCACAGAAGCACAGTTTTCATCCAAACAGGTGAACAACTTTGGAATGGAGGCTTGCTACGGAAATATCGAGACCAAATAGTATCAGGTGGGCTATCAGTAGAGAGATAGACATGACAACATTTATAGACATTAAGGGTGCCTTCAACAATGCATCCACCGAGTCTATAACAAGCGCTCTAGTAAAAAAGGGGTTCCTCTCCTACTGTGCCAGTGGAGAGACCCTAGCCTGGGTACCAGCACACACAGGTTATAGAGGCAATGAAGAGGCCGATACACTAGCCCGAGAAGGAGCAAGTAATGCCCTGAATGGCCCAGAACCGTTTTGCGTTGATTTGAGACTCTCAACCACTTCTTTCTTATCGCACTGTCACTGGCAGTCATCGACATAACCTCAGATGAGTACTTTGATTGAAAGCTCCAATAACGAACAAGAGTACTTTTAGTTGTATTACAATACAATTCCTTGAGAAATTCACTAAAAATGTCATTAAATAATCAAAGAGTTTTGGAGTGAAAAAGTGGGTGTTTGCAGAAATACTCCAATTTTTATTTGGCATTTTAATCCGAACTGTTTGTCTGAAAAAGCTTCCACTTCTACTCTGAATGGAAAAGTTTTTCACGAAAAACTGATAATTTTCGAGTTATTAGCGAAAAAATACAAATTTTTTTTTTACCATTTTTTGCATTTTTGTATGTTCCGTCAAGAAATTCTGTTAGCAAACTCAGATTCGGATTCAGCACTTCAAAAACCGTGTGAAATGGAAGAAATCAGAACTACCCCAAAACAAAATGAATTTATTTGTATAACCAGGTGGTACATCTTTTTCTCATTTTAGGTACATATTCCTTATTTTATCACATATGCAAATAAAATATCGAATCAACTCTTGCTGAAATTCCTCAACGTTAATTTTATATCAAAAGAGCGTTGAAATATAAATCTTTTGAAGTTATAACGTAAATAAGTAACCTGCCGTTTGATTTCCCAGCTGGAGGTCCATATTGGTGATTTCTCCCGCAGAGATGGTGAATTGCCTGGAAGTACTCGATTGGGAGAAAAATGCAGAAATACTAGTTTTCCCATAGCTAGAACGTGTTGGTTGATAAAAGTACCAGATACTCCAGTCTGAAATCCTGAAAATGGCAAAAGATTGATGATGGAGTCATTGACCCGTGGCGTGTTGTATTTCAAAGAATATTTTCTGGTTGGCTTTCCAAATGAAAAGGAATTCCGTTTTCTCAATTTTCATAGCTAACTATAATTATGTCTCGATCGATGTTTTTCATAAAAATCTCACAATACTAATGGTTCGACAATGTTTCAAAATGGATTTGTTCATAATTTTCTCACAAGTGGTCGTCAATAGAAAAAGACCAGTTTTGAAATATATATGTTTATGATCCAACTAATGCCATTATGGGACGCTGGCAAAAGTTGAAAAAACGGTGAAAATGAGGGAATAGGTAGAGAGAAAAAATTCTAAAGGACCAACGTGAAAAATGGAAACAACAATAAACATTTCACTGATAAATTGTTCAAAAAACCCAATAGTTGTAGCAGTGGGATAAGGCTGACTGCAGAATTTGAGTGAATAATGATTTAGAATCTATGAATGTTTATCCCTGAAAGCACTATTAGGGCTTTTCAGATATGACTTTGGCAAAGCCCGAAAGAACCAAGCCCTTAGCCACACTGGCTATAAACTTCAATGAATGAATTAATAAATTAATTAATAAATTAATTAATAAATAAGATAACAACGGCTAACCTAACAATGCCCAACCGACCTCCGACCCACCTACCAATGATGTTAGATAGATGTTAGATGTTACAAGGGAGCTGCTCCCTTGGCCTAATCCACCGCGACCTTTTCAGATCTATTGTGGAGGCTCCGATTGCTTATAGCACATCATCTAGCTTCGTCCATTTCATCAGACTGAGCAGATTTGATAATGGCCTCTCGAGATAGCTTTCCGCTCTTGGTTTTTCATCTCCAAGTTGTAGAAACCGCACCCTTGCTAGTCCTTCGCACTGGCACATTACATGTATTGCGGTTTCCTCTTCTTCCTGGCAGAACCTGCAAATTGCTTTTTCCGCCAGACCTATAATATTCATATGTCTGTTAAGCCTACAATGGCCTGTCAGCAGACCTACTACTTGTCTGACGATCCGCCTTTTATAGCTGAGGAGTTCCGTCGTGAATTTTGGCCAGCGTCTTTTGATGAACTCCTTGGCCTGTCTCAATCCTGGTCGGGTTTCCCACCACTCTTGAGATTTGTTTTGTCCCACTGTTTGGTCTGGGCTTTTGTCGTGGATTTTGCTACGCCGCAGAAGGGTTCCGGCCCAATGAGCGCTGCCGAAGAGCCTTCTCTGGCTAGTGTGTCGGCCCGCTCATTGCCCAGGTGTAACTCGTGTCCTGGCACCCAAGCTAGGGTCACATTGTTACGACTACCCAGCTCGGTCAGATCACACAAACATTCCCAGACCAGTCTTGATTTGACTTGGTGGGAACCGATTGCCTGGAGCGCAGCTTGACTGTCGGAGTAGATGGCCACTATGTTATAGATACAGGTGCATCAGTTTCTTGTCATTTCCGTCAAACGACCGCACCATTACGAGCAACCCTCAAAAGTTTTCGGGAGACTTGTTCGAGCTAGGGAAGACGCAGCCCTTTCCTTTTAACCTATGATTCCGTGCACGAGACCTACGTACCCTGAATTAGCAAGCGAGCACATATAACCTATGCGCCACCAAGGGCCATGGGCCCATATGAAACCACTTTTACGTCCAATTTCTTCCTACAAACAGTTACTGAAGGAAAATCTCCAGTACTGGGTGATCTTATTAAGTGACTATGGATTTTCCTTCGATTGCGAATAGAGAACAATGACAACTAGCGTAGAAGGATTTATCTGAAAGATAGCGTTCTACGGTTAGTAAAAACCGTAGAAACTGGATCAACTGAAGATATCATTGAAAAAAAAATTTCATTACAGTCGTCTCTAGTTATCTCGAACGTATTCACTAATAGGCTTGTGAAGTGTAATATTAAACTCACTCTAAAACCAGTTTGATCAACATACTGGTTCTCATGACATAATTTTAAAGAATTTTTGTTGAAGTCGATGAAGTTCAGAAATTACCCGGCAATTTCAATCAGCTTTTGCTACTGTATCTATTTAAGTAGGTTAGCAATGTCGTAGGGAATGATGAATTATTAATAAGAGGATTTAATAAACAGATAGCATCAGGTATAATATCGATTATTTTCATAATCTGATCAGTGAAAAAATTCATTAACATATTCTTCCCTGGGGGAATTATTATAATATTTTTATTTTTATTCCACCGATTTTCACTTAAAATCCCTCATTATTATTATAACCATAGAAGTACTATTTCAAATTTTCGCAACATCGATGAAAACTAATTCTTGTTGAAATGTTGGTACATGTTTTTAAAAAATTCAATAATATTAATGCTTCATAGCAGACAAACTGAAACCAAATCGTTTCTGCTAAACAATAAACATAAAGTATCGGAAAGTTTTCATCTTGGGTATGGTGGTTTCATGAGAGCGTAAAGAATAGCTTGCTATATGTTGAGAGAGCATTACAATTTCTCCTCTACTCGCTCGAGGAAGGGATATCGACGTGAACTGTGTGCGGTGTGTCGCATTGCCACGTGGTCCGTTAATGCGTCGGGTAGGGTAGCAGGAGAGACGCACGGTAGTGCACAGTTATGTGGTATTATCAAATCATTGCCTTCCTTGTTGCTCGCGTAGATTTCTGTCTATACCCCAGGTGAAAAGTTTCTATTACTGTGTAAGAGCTGGAATCCATATCTAAACTCTGAGACGAGAACGAAACAGCGTTCTTAAAAAAATGGCTTATGAATTTTCTTGTCAAAATAATTCAAGATGGCGGATAAGTTTTGTGGTTATGGTATACGATTAGATTCAAAATTGATATACGGAGCTTTTCGGAATAGGAGATTATGATTTTACTGTCAATATTTATAAATTTATTGGAGTTTCTAATAGTGCAGTGCAAAAAAATATATAAATTTAAAAGAGCGACACCACGATGTCAGACTAGTTTTGTGATGATTATCCGATTCAATTCAAGATTGGTATGTAGGGGTTTACTCATGGAATTATGTACTCGCCGCTAAGCGGCTTCGTGCGAAATTTTTTCATTCGTGCGTAATATGCCTTTTACAACACTTGTTACGTAATATACTATTCAACAGGTGTTTATTAAATTATCGTTAGTGATAAGTTGAAACTCCCTGAATCCAGTGGTGTAGTCAAAGTTCTGTTAAAAGTTTTGGAATTGAAGTGGTGGGTTGATTAAACGGCATATTTCTCATATTTCATTCCCCTATAACTTTTTTATTGATTGTCACATTTCATCGCAATTCACATATGAACCATTTTGAAATGTCACAATTCCAGTGGTGTAGTCAGCTTTTTTCAAAAAAAATTATTGGTAATTGTTTTAGATTTTTTACTTTGAAAAATAAGATTAACTGGCCCTGGATATGGAAATTTAGTGAAATGGTGTCCTAGTAGACTTTTTGGATGTCTACCGAACTAAAAAAAACTCATTCGAATCGGTTAAAAAGTTTCATAAGAGTGGTTCCCTTTTAAGTGGGTCACACTGTATATATATTTTTTATATTTATTGTGATTAGGTATTTTAATTATATTGAGAGACATTTGGTTTTTGCGTGTTATCTATAATGTGATGTAAATTATTGATGACTTTATACGACTTGAGAATTTCAACTGTTTAAATTGAAAGCGTTGAATAAATATAGATAGATTTATTCAACGCTTCTATCTAATCTATAATTTAAAAAAATTATTTGAATCAGACTGGCAGTTCGCAAAAAAATCAATGTTGAGATAAAAAAAACAGTAATAATTAATAATAATAATAATTTATTTACCATAAATACAAATACAAACAACAATATCATATACAATTTATATGTGAAGGGTAAATAGAGGTGGTATATCCCAAAAAAGCTCTCAGGGAGCTTGTCTATGGGAATTTCCTATTCTATAACTCTAAAAAATTAAACAAAAAATGAGAAAAATGTGTTGTTAATCAAGGATAAATCGATGTTTGAATTCTCATTTTGGTAAAACACTATAATAACATATGAAACATGCACAAATGGTTTTGTTCATACATATACATACACTTATTTTCGTATGATTATCTAAATACACTCTAACAATATGGACGTATCATTGAAATAATATAACCATAATATAACGAAAAGTAAAACTACAAGGGCAGCAGTAATAAAATAATATTCATAAAAAGGTAATAAATATATTGAGAGTTAGAAGAAGTACTAATAATATGAAAATCAGGGATCAATGAGATTACGAAAAACACTTCTGTACATAGACAAAATCCAAGCTTTTATCTTTTTCTTATAAATATTTTTTGAGTTTATAGTTTTTAACCAACCAGATAGTAGATTTCTCAACCTTGGAATGATATAAACGAAATACCTCTGTCCTATTGACTTATGGGCCCGTGGTAATATTTCATGTGCAGCAATTTTATTTCGAGTTTGGTATTGATGTTCAATCAAGGAAGATACAGGTTTGTCATATGTGAATACTAAAATGTTTTTGCAGTTGTCTTATGTCCATAATTCTTGTCCCGCTGTACAGAAGGTCAGAGGAGAACTGTGGTGGTTTTTTGAAAATAATTCTAAGTATGCGTTTTTGTATAACTTCCAGTGGTCTTAACTTTGTTTTTCTTATTCCTCCCTAACCTATTATACCATACTGTATTATGGACTCCGCCAATGAGTGATAAAGTATCTTCAGATGTGTTAGGTGTAAGAAGCTTAGCTGTTTAAATTTATAGACAAGTTTGCGAAGTTTGTTGACTACACTTTGAATGTGGATATCCCATTTCAGAAATGAATCAACTACAATGCCGAGATATTTGGCTGAACTGGAAAGTGGTACTTCTATGTTGTTGATTTCCATAGTCTCATAAGTAGGTAAGTATCTTTCGTAGGAGGTGAATGGTATAATTTTAGTTTTGGAGTGATTCATTATCAAACTATTTTCATTGAACCAATTTGAAATGATTTTTAGGTCATCGGTGGCGGTTTTTCTTACCTCATTCCACGTATTTCCTTTATATACTAAAATTGTATCATCTGCGAATGAAATTATGGTACCAGTCGAATCAAGAGCTAGTAGGTCGTTCAGGTATATGATGAAGAGTATGCGTCCCAGAACTGTCCCTTGTGGTACTCCACAAGTAACTATTCTTTCACCGCTCATTTCATTATTTATCAGTACTTTTTGCTTTCGTTCAAGAAGATAGCTTTCAATGAAAGTAATAATCAACCAATAATATAGAAAAACTTCTGTTTTCATTAAACCGGCTCTTAATACAATGTAGAATGTAATACCCAGCCCGTCCGATTGACCCTTTTTCTCGTGCTGAATGGAGCTTCTCGCTTAGTGAATGACTTGCAGTTGTCGAAACTGGTTTCTCGTACTCGCAAATTAATGCCAATTTTGACAAAAAGTCCAGTCCACTCGGAATCGAGACTCGCAGAGGATGCTTTTATCAGTGACACTGAACTGAAACCTGAATAATGGATGTTATTTGCGAGGACGTGTTTTTGATGTTGATGAACGTCTAGATAGCCTTGTATGATTGAATTATTTTTTCATTTTGTTTCCGTTTCGCATGTTTACATTTGTTTCAAGTTTCGTATTTTTTTTATCGACACGTTGTTTGAAAAACGCGATGGGTCGGCCTTCTCAAGGTTTCATTGATGTAAGTAACATTTTTAATCTAATGAATGGAGACCAAAAAAGGGGGGTTATGTACCTTACAAACGGTCCGGTAATTCTAAATTTTTGATATGTTGTAAAGGATGGTTATTAAGTGTTTAAAATGGAAAATGCACAATTCTCCCTCCTTGGCGCCCGCCGCCATATTGAAAAAAAACAAAAAAATCGGCACTTTCTTCAGATTTTCGCTTATATATGCGTTTTGGTGAAATTTTAGCTACAAAAGTTGTTTTGAATTTTGTTTCTAGGACTGATAGTTACAGAGATATGCACGTTTAAAAAAAAGAAAAAAATCGCATTTTTCGGAAATTTATAATTTAGAACGCTATAATTCAGTTATGGCCTATTCCAGGAAAACAAGTGTAGGAATAAAATTTGTAGTAAATTCAATTACCTACAAAATGCATGTAACACTTTTCCTAACCAACCCTACGGAGTGAGGGGGAGGAGGAATTAAATATAAAACAACGGCATATTGTGACTCCACATTACGTTTCTCTTTTTGAATCTTACTTAACAAACAGAAAACAAATGGTACGCATCGAACAAAATTACTCCGACTACCTTGTTTTAAAATCAGGGGTTCCCCAAGGGTCCATTCTTGGGCCGATGCTTTTTACTATCTATACAAGTCAAATTATAAAATTAATAAAACACTGTCAAATACACCTCTATGCGGACGATACACAATTGTATCTCTCGTTTGATCCTGAAGAGGTCGGTAATGCATGTGAGCGTATAAATAGCGACATTAATACATTTGTAGATTCTTCAGCAGACCATCAACTCCAAATTAATGCAAATAAATCCAATGTGATGGTTTTTGGTCCAAAATTCAGTAGGTATTATGTTAAAAATCATGTTAATGTCAAGATTGGTCAGAACACATTAGAAGTAGTAGAATATGAAAATCTACGTTTTGAAAAACACATCAATACACTGATACAAAAAGCATTTTGTTCCCTGAAGTTGATTTATAATAGCCGAAAATTTTTATCCAGAGAAACAAAAGTCATGCTTTGTGATAGCTTGGTACTATCAATTTTCAATTTTGCAGACTGCCTTTATGATCCAGTGATCAGTGTTCTTCAAAAACAAAGAATCTAGAAAATACAAAATTCATGCCTGCGGCTCATTTTTGGAATCCGTAAACGAGATCGCATTTCTCATACCCTAGAAATTCTCAATTGGTTGAACATGAATGGTCGAAGGAAACTGCACACTGCTTGTTTATATCACAACATTATTATAAATAAAACACCAGAGTATCTTTATAATAAAATAACTTTTCGAAGTGATGTGCACACATTGAACTTGAGATTTAAAGGGCTGCTTACACCTCCTATTCATAGAACTGAACAATTAAAACGCTCCTACCGGTATCAAATTTCGAAGATTTATAATGATATCCCAAATTACTTGAAAGAGATGAAACACAATAACTTCAAAAGACAATACAAAAAACTTTTGCTAACTATACAAAACCCCGCCCCTACGCGCTCATAAAATAAATCTTACCTTTTCTTCTACCTTATTTTTTTATTTTTTTATTTTTTTTATTTTTTATTTTTTTTAGATATATATATATATATATAGTATATTTAGTTTCAATGTTACTTCTATTATGTGGTACGTTTCTAGGTTAAGTGGAAGAGCAGCTAAATTTAACAAATTGTGTATCTTTTTTATTTTCGGTCCAAAAATTATGAGCTGAACTTCGCCTATTATGCCAAGAAAAATGTTAACTGTACAAAAAAAATCATTGTCACCCAATGTAAATGGAAAATAAAGACGCTATCATTATTATTATTATTATTATCTAAAAAATTTTTCCAGTTTTGGCTTGAATTTGGAGTCTATATCAACCCTTGAGTTTCTTAATGTAACACAGCTATGCTCATGAAGCAGGTACTATTCCACTTGATAACCTACTGGTGAGGGAGGATGTTCAATTTCAAATAACCCACAATACAGCAGATACATTTTTCAAACATTAATTTATTTAAACACAGTGAGAACAAAGGGCAGTAATAATCATACAAAAATCGAAAGTAATTGAAATAAGAACTGAAAAGAAATAGCTATTTGTATTACAAGGAAGGAAAGTGTCACTTTTCCTCCCGCAGGATATAGTTTACTGTCCGACGCGAAGCGGAGGGCAGTAAACATCAAAAAAATGTATTCCTTCTACCCAGTTGCAATTGAAACATAGGGTGTTTTTGGATCACATGCACTAGAACTATTAGAAGAAATTGGAAGAAGAATGATGAAGTCTACTGGTGATTCTGGATCATACACCTTCCTAACTCAGCGAATCAGCATAGCATAGCAATCCAAAGAGGAAATGCTGATGGAAACGTCTGAAACCGTCGAAAATTTTTCCGAAGTTTCGAGAAACAGGGGTCTGAGCCACCTCACATACATTTTTTGAAAGCTAGCTTATTATGTGTGTTGTTTGTGAGGTACAAAATTATAAAGGTAAAGGTACCTAGTCTAAACCACTAATTTTAAGAAAAATGATGATAATGAAAAGTCGAAGCTTCACTTTACAGTATTTTTCAGCTCAACGTAAAAATTAAATTAAAACTAAAATATAACATACTTTCGAACATACATTTTAAATACGTTGTGTAAAATGACTTCATGTTACAATAAGCAAAGTTAATAAATACTTACAATCACATTACACAATTCTAGAGAAAATTGGAAATAATCACAGATTAATTTTCACTTTTGTAGAGAGTTTATCACTAATAAGAAATAACTGCCTTGTGGTATTGTATGAGCTTTGAAACAGATGATACATGTCTGGTAAATTTTATATCGAATTTTCCACAAATTCATAGAGAATTTTTCGAAAGTATTGTATTCACACGGGGAATTTGCATCCACCCTGATGGTTGAAAAAATAAATTTCATAGAGGGATGAAAACGAAAGGTGTATTTGCGTGTTAACGGTATATCAATGCCAAAGATGACCCCTATTCACGCCATTAGCGTGCTATTAGTTGAAACAGAATACGGTCTATACACGTGACCTATTAGCGGACTAAAGAGTTCCCATGGATTTCATTAATAAAGATGATGCCCTACGGCTGTCCGTTAAATGTGGAGGTGTTAACCCGAAATATTATTCGGTGCTGAACGATTCCTGGGAATTAACTTTGAATGTGTGGTTTGGCTGCCATCATCAAATCAAATCAAATATATTTCACAGTTTTACAGTACCAAGTAATACAAATGTAAAGAAAGTTGTACGAATAAAATAAAATAAAATATTCATGTGAGAACAATTATGTTATATAAATGCTATAAGGTTATATTCCCTTTTTAATGGGTTTTTCACCTGAACCTTAAATAAACGATTTGGTTGTTGGTGAATGAACCCAAAAATATTCCTAGAAATTCAATTTATAGCGGCGAGAATGAAATAACTAAATAAAAGTTGTCATTTGGACGCCATCTACAGAAATTCTGATAAAGTATTTCATTCTCAAAGCCAGTCTCTGTAGAAAGTCTTTATTACACTGAAAGAAAAAAATACTGCACACATACAAATAAAACAATTGCTAAAAAAATAGTATTTAATTAAATAAATGTTGTTAAGTCAAGTTCAGGGCTTGACGATCTTGAAAAATTCATAAATACTGATTGTAATCAAATTGTGTTGAATAATAATATTTAATAAATTAAATATTTGTTTAACCAAATTCAGGGCTTGATGAGATCTTGAAAATTATTTAATGATTGTAATCAGGTTGTGTGAAGAAAATTTGGTTCTTTGGACTATATTGTTCGTTATTCAAATGATCATATGTTTTTGAAATATTGGGTTAAATGCAAAAATGTTAAACCTTACACACTCTTCCTAACCAATAAGTTATAGCACTCTTGATTGGAAACAACCAAACTCTTCTCCTGTGAATATATTCATATATCAAGCTCCTTTTGGGTCCCTTGGTTTTTCTGTTCAGTGACTGCAACTCTTGGAACACCTCTGAATCCACCACCTGGTTCTGGACACCTGATCGAGTGTGTAATTCAGCCAGTTATCATTGGTAGCTACATTTGTTCAGTGTTCTGGCAATCGGCCAAAAACAATCATCGCTCATTTAATGAGGAGAAGTGAAGACTCGGTGGTTTGGCGGTCTAAGGCGCAGGCCGTTAGAAGCTTCAGTATAGCGGGAGTCGGTTCGAGCCCGATGTAGGTACGAGGAATTTTTTCTCAAATACTCAATATCGGAATCGATAGACGACCACAGGCCTTGTTGTAAGCAAGTGTATTGTGTGTTGTCTAGATGCCAATCTCGTCTAGTGGTAGCTTGGAGTGCATGCCGGCCACCCGAGGTGGTCCTTTAGGTTTTCTGGCTTTTCCTGCAGCTGGAAAGTGAATACGCCACCAAAAATCAGTAAGTCGCACCGGAGCGCCTCGGCAAATAATAATAATAGGTAATAGCCGTCCTCCACCCGCACAGGCGATGCTTTTGGGTACACTCTACGAGTGTTTATGAGGGAGTATTATTATTATTATTATTATTATTATTATTATTATAATTCTTAGCTGCATTGAAGTCTTCGAGTTTTTCAGTTTGAAAAGTTAAACAAGCTTTCAAATAAGCTTTTCAGTTTTAAATTTTGTAAATAAATCTCGTAGAACAACACATAAAAAAGGAGGAATTGTTGTAAAACATATGTCCTATGACGCCTTTTGAACAATAATCAAAATTTATTGGTAATAAAATAATTTTAAAAGCATTATAAATGACAAAAATATGTATTCCAATTAATTCCACTTTGAATTTTAAATAGATAGTTACCTCTTTATAAATGTTATTTGTAGAAACTGACTGGATGATTTTCAAAATAAAAATTTGAATTATGAGCGAGTTCTTCAATTGAGGCCAGACGCAGAAATGGACATAATGGTGGATAAACGTAAATTCAAAATTTAATTCCTACGTCACGTCAATGTTAACAGTGTTATCAGTGTTACCAAAATGTCACATTATCACAGAACAGCTGATTAACTGTTGGCTCATATTTAGACACAATGAAGCCACCATCTTTCCTATGTATGAAAACTTCAACTATACTACCTCTGTCTGCCTGATGGTTATAAATAACATCTATGGTTTAGACGGAATTCTCACATTTCGTCAGAACTGGGTAATTGCTCTGTCAAACCAAATAAGAAGAAGAAGAACTATCGATGAATTGTTGAGAAATTTCAAATAATTCAAACTTGACTTTGACAGTTGAGTATGAACAAAAATTATTATTGATTTTATTAAATATTTAATTACCAGGTTCGGTGGAGTATTCAGCAAGGTTCTTTGAGCTGTAAAATGGGAATTAATCAACAAAAACATTGTAAGTCATTTTCAGGAACTTATAACTCAGTTGGTGTTTTGTTCACATTGCCATGCTGTATGAAGAAATTTAACGTTTGTAGAAATACAACCGCGGTTATAATGCAAAGGAGCCACCTAAGCTACGAAAGCTTGTAATGTGGATCTCGAATTGTGACCTAATTATAATACTTAAAATTATATACAGGGTGTATCTTCATGATATAAGTTTATATAAACGTATGTCCTAACTTGCTTCGTTTCGGTCTAACGGGGTATCAACCTCGACGCCACTGGAATTAAAATTCAAAATATTATTTCATGAAAAGAGGACCCTTGTTACTACTAACAAACACCCGAAGTTTAATAAGAATCGAAGTAAACCATTTTGAGTAATTCATGAAAAACCGATTTTTTATTAAACTTTTGACACACCGTTACTCGAAAATGAAGCAAGTTAGGACACACGTTTATATGAACTTTTTTTATAAATTCCTCATCCAATTTTTGTAGAAATTCCCGAGAAACGAATTTACATAAGCATCGCAAAACCGTCATCTCGCTAGACCATGATAATGATTTGCAATTATCGACCTGCGCGAATCGTTCAACTTTTTTCTCGAGCATTATTCAAAAGTATGAGATGCGAGCGCCTCACGTCTTATTAATAAGCAGATGCGAGACGCGTAATTACTAGTTTCTTTAAATCTTGTTTACTTTTTCAGAATGTCGACGGCATTACGGCTTAGCATTCATATTCATAAGAAAGTCATCTCGTTTTATAAATATATTTGAAATATCCAATAAAATGTATCGAGATTGCGACGATTCGTTTGTTTTTTCTGTATGTGATCTTGTCTGGAGAAGATTAGAACACCTGGTACACCTGTTACTGCTCCTAGAATGCACTTATTTGCGACCATCTTAAAAGCCTACACATCCTGCTACAAAGCTTTCTCTCCGTTGATTATTTTCCATATATGTTTGTTGGGGGTTTATCTGGAATTTCTCGGAACCAAAAGTTGATGAAGGTTTAGTGCTGAAAACGTTTTGATGATCAAAGTAGAATACCGTTGCATATTTTATATCTGTTAATAATTAATTTTAATCTAAGTATATAACCTATCGTTTGTCATGATGAAACTTCCCCCATGTATCTATGTGATTATAAATATAGAATTTTGAGCTCCATAGTACCTATATCATATTTATATTTAATAGTTGCATTGTTTATTTTGTATGAGTATATTATTGTATATTACATGTACTGTTGATAGTTTCAACTACTTTTGAGAACCAAATATCAAATGACAATTCGGATTTGCTGCCTATCGATAATGGTGAGTTTTTCTGAATTTCGACAATCTCGTTACTTGGCTATGCTGCAATGATGATGTTCATAAACATATGCGCTTGCAGCTGCGTCAACACTTTGAATAATCATTTTTTTTGAGAGTATCAAGATTGCATTTATTCAAAAATTCCATTCCCTTCAGAAGGTTTGAAAAAATACCTCTTCAGGATAACCCATCGAGATCCCTACGGTTAAAAGATCAACTATCAAAAGAAATCAACTAGTAATAAAAATTATTAATGTTTTTTGCCTAACTCTGTAGACACTTTGGGGAATGTAATTTGAAAAGTTCAATTAATGTATTCATAGCTTTCATATCAACAGAAATAAATGAGTATTCTCCCATAATTTCGTTTGAATATAGGTAATTGAGAATTCGCCTTTTGGAGTCACCTTGCAGCGTCACACAAAAAAAGTAGACGAAACTTGATTTTCATTCTCTGTGAAAAATTAAACTCAGATATCAACAATAAATCCACTATCCCATCATATCCCATTAATCAACCACCTTATTTTTTGCTCACTGTGTAGAAACGTTGTGAAATGTATTCCGAACAGTTCGTTGGGTTCATCTTCACAATATGCCTCAAGAACAAGAACGAAAAGCCCACAATTGAGCGAGAAGTCAATAAACGAATTTAAGAAAAATCGCGTTGTCTGCCTCATCCTGTAGTAATGTACACTATAATTGACATAATCAAAGGAAATTGATATTTTTCACATAATTTTATACTCAAAAATCAAGAAAAACCCATTCGCAGAAAATATTTTCTGCGGATGGATTCAAACCAAACATCAATCAAACCATTTTTGTAGCTCACGCTGTAGAGCCAGAAAAAAAAAGTCTAATGAAGAAAGTTGCTTGTTTTGACGTGTAGAATGATATAACAACAAAATTATCGCAAATAAACAAAAATTCCATAAACAAGTTATGAATTTTGCGTAATCCATTTGAAGGTGGAAAACTCAGATTGTAATTATGTTTTTTCAAAAATAAGTTAAACAGTGAGCAAAACGTACCACAAAAACCAAATTTCTATTTCTGTTTTCTTCTTTTTTTGTTCGTCAATTATTAGTGTGTGGCACCGAGGTCCATGTTTTTTTTTATGTTCTGGTTTCCATGAAAAGGTGAATGTAACGTAATGTTCAAAGAATTTCGCTCACAAGCTCGCTCACTTCCCTGGAACACCGCGGAAAGGTTGGCGATCTGTCTATGTTCTATAGATATTTCCATGGACGATGCTCTTCCGAAATACCATCAATTGTTCCATCGTAACCCTGTCAAAAAGATGTCATAGAGACTGATACAAAATAGCTATTTATGATACAAGTTCGTAAAGTAGGACTTTTTTGTATGAGCGTGAAGTTTGTTGAATGAGGCGCAGCCAAGTTCAACAAACACGCGAGTACAAGAAAACCCTTTACGAAAGTGTATCATACAAAGTTTTTTCTTCGACAGGTATATTATAGTGCCAAATTGTAGCAATTGTATCATTGATTTTTATGTTTTATGTTATGAATTGTCGTCGTATTATCAAATGATGACTTCAGAGTTATATTTGACGCAAATTCTGTATTTTTCGAAAATGCATAAATGTATGATAAGTGTGTAAAAATGTACTTTACGCGCTCTTGATGATTTTACGCACAGGTGATTTTTTTTGCGCACTTTTTTGCGCAAAAGTGTCATTTTACGCACTGTCAACAGTGCGCAAACACTCAGTTTTACGCACTGTCGTAGAAAAAAATATATATGAGAATTTATGAAATCCAAGCTGGATAGTGGAACCTATAGAGCCATATTCGATATTCATCAGTATTTAATAGACATTACAGGTACAGATTCCTTTAATTTCTAATGGCATTTCTTAATGTGAATCTATGATATATTTGAAGGTGTTTTTAGACATAACTGTTATCTGTTTCTATCAGCGATTCGTAGGATGAATGCTTTATGTTTCTATGAGGTTATGCAAGTTGAAAATGGATGATAACGTATGAGATTTTGATTATTTTAAAAAAATCATTGGTTTTCTGCGAGATTCTGGAATGTTCCATCTATATGAAGTTTGCACATACATATATAATCAACTTCAACTGCTGATATAAAAATATATAAATAACACATTCATTTCTAACAGAATCGAAAAGCGGGTAGATCTGTTTAGACAGATTTATTACGATCTATTCCTTGTCCGTATATCACAACTGGCATCATATCATACCATGGCTGGCTATTGGTGTTCTCTGATCCCGCGCAACAAAACGTAGTCTAGGCCGCGCCATCTTCCGAGTAGAGGAATAAGCACTCCGAGTAGGTTTTCCTGGATTGTTTCATTTCGTTGATCTTGTGTGTTAGTAATCTTTTTGAAATATTTTTGGAATATTCTGGCGTAATATGATAATACTAATAATCTATTCGAATATTTTGGTAATATTCTTAGAAACATTTTGTTTAGAATATTCCATTTGATTTCATAATATTCATTCGGTTGGATCTCATGGAATCTCATAAGATTAGCATAAAATTTGATACGGAATTCCAAATACAGATTGAACCATCGAATCCTGAACAGGGGCGTTTTATCCATAAGGCTGGTTAGGCTAAAGCCTCAGGCGCCGCAGATTTTAGGGGCGCCAGCAAATCCTAGGAAAAAGTCAAAAGTTGGCAGCGCTGGAAACGAAATCGTTATTAGGCGCCGGTTAAATTTTAGTACACCAATTCTTATTTACTATCACTCGACTCTTACGATGTTTCCTGAACAATAAATGATTTTCCTTTTCATGGGAATCAGACAACCAAGGAAAAGTGTTCCTCTTGAATTTCTGCAGTCTGTATGCCTCAGGAAATATCTTCCAATGCAGTGAGTTTTGAAACTTTCGTTTGAAGAACGAACCCTGGGAAAAGAGATGTTTAGCATGTCTCCGAAGTCATGTGAAGACTGAGCTCGACTGGTCACTCTCGATAGGGCCGCTAACGGCAGAACGACTGATTCTATTTCGGAAGAACATCGCATCATCGACGAGTCGAATAGCTCTTTTTAAGAGAATTAATTATGTTATTGGGAGCTACACCCCATATATGGAAACATTATTCTAGAACAGGTCGGATCCTGTGTCTTAATGAAGGATAATCTGCTGTATGATTACAATAAGCATTTGCAATTGGGTCTTCTTGGAAGAACGTTGACAAATATCTGTCAGATGTAATTCAATGTCCGACGTGGTATTAGCCAGGGAAGTGGTTGTGTTCTGTCAGATGTTTGCCTCACATTTTCCACTTGGTGGAAATATTTGGAAAGAAGGGTACTTCGACATTGTCTATTTTACTATTTCATTGATTTGATCCGGTAAAAATTCCTGAACACTCTCTGATGGGGCGCGTGAAATATTTATATTCACTGTCATCGTCTCACCTTCATTGAGGATTAATGAATCACATCGGCCAGGATCCAAATTCATCAGCAACTCTTATTACTTCTGCTTTCGATTCGTCAATATTATTTGTAGCGATTTTAATTTTAGTATCATCAGCTAACATCGTTATGTGAGCCTCCATATGTTCCGGGAGGTCATTGATAAAATAGTGAAAATCAGTGGTCCCAGTTCTGAACCTTGGGGAGTGTATCCAATTTATATAGAGCTGCAGCAAGGTCTAAAACCAATTTTACATTATCGTCGATAACCGTCACTATCT
The DNA here is from genome assembly GCA_958298965.1 of Chrysolina haemoptera. Taxonomy (NCBI): domain Eukaryota; kingdom Metazoa; phylum Arthropoda; class Insecta; order Coleoptera; family Chrysomelidae; genus Chrysolina; species Chrysolina haemoptera. Next base: position 6,037,051 of record OY282592.1, on the reverse strand, counting down.
TTCCCGCTATTGATCCGGTCCCGCTACTTAGTTTCGGAGGCCGCGAGTTAATCCCTCGTATCAGTCGTATCACAATCGTACGAGAATCAACAGCAACCCTCAAAGTAGTGCCGATTTCAGTAATTAACGGATATCACAGGAAAAGCTGATATCTCGTTATAGAGTTAGGTGCTCGCCAGCTCGGCTTTCCTTTGTCAGCCAATTATAACGGCCTTTAGAGATAAACAGCGCGAATAATCTATCAAATTAATGTTTATCCAGAACGATTTGTTATCGTTCACCGTCCAGAATGGCGTTCGCATCGACGATTGTGCATAGATGTCTTTTTCACCGCAAGCAATGCGATTTCTGTTGTTTTGTTATCAGTTGTTATGAAAATTTATCCAAGGCTTCCTGAGATGTTTCAATTCGGTAAAAATAAGTATAAAAACTTTTCTTGTACCTCTATTTATTCATACATTAATCATAATGGAATTCTGCATCGAATTCGAAAAATGGTACGGGTATTCTTCTGCAGTGACCTACAATGGTGAGCAAGCAATGAACGGTAAAGATATCTGCAAATTGTTCGCAGATTTTTTCAGAAGTGTTTATGAGCCACATCAACAATTACTGATTGAGTTCTCATCGAGCCCAAATAACAAATCTGATGATGAACAAAATCCATTTCAGCAAAGACGATGAACTAAATAAATTAAAATCTTTAGATGAGAAAAAGGGGGTGGTTTTGACAACATTCCTGCTTTTTTTGTGAAAAATTGTGCAAATAGTTAGTACATATCTCTTCAATGTATCTGTTCGTATGAGGGTGAATTTCCAAGGATTTGGAAATCTGCCTACCTTGTCCTTATTTACAAAAATTGTGGGTTGGAAAATTTAGCCACCAGTTACAGAGGAATAAGTGAGCTTCTGGAAAGTTTGATTTATGATCAACTATTTCGGAACATCAATGCATTGATAATTGAGGAACAACATGGTTTCTTTGCTGAAAGAGCTATTGACACCAACTTGATGATTTACTGTCAATATATATCAGATTCTATGGATGAGAGAATTCAAGTAGACTTCATGTATACGGATTTCACAAGGCTTTCGATAAAATTGATCATAGCATACTCTTGTCAAAGCTTGCTGAGGTGGGTATACATGGAGATCGGCTAAGATGGTTTGCCCCTTATGTTTTTAATAGATCGCCGAGCCTATTGCTGTTACATCTGGGCTACCGCAAGACTCACACCTAAGTCCTTCATAAGATTTTTGAACTTTAAGGTAAATCGTGTTTTCAATATAGGAAATGTAAATTCGGTAAGACTTTCATTCAATATTTTGAAGAATAATAACAGACTGGGTCTACAGTTTCAAAATTCTCAAAAATATGTATGACGCTCCCCACCTTCTGGCTTTAGTGGGTTTCCACGTGCCTTCCAGAAACAATAGAAATAAAGCTTTCCTTGATGTTACTCATAGGAATACTAACTTCGGCCAAAATTCGCCTATTCCTAGATTAGGTGATACCTTCAATAGATTTTGCTCTGAGATGGATATATCTTGTATGTTAAGATCCTCATTCAAAACTTGTAGCAAACACATTTTTCTATCTAAATGTGTATAGGTATAGATATTTTTAGTTTTTAATAAATATTTGTAAACCATGAGATAAATGTACATAGTGAATTGGTGTTTATTTACACCTGTTTGTACCCCAAAATCGTAATAAATAAACAAACAAAAATATCATTGAGTTAGCAAGATAAAATAAAAAATGGGTACCTATCAAACATCGAAAAAGCATACGGAAAATATTTCGTGTTTTTATATCTTGGTAAATGTTGAATTTTTATGTCCTTTGCGGTCACTGATGACCTTCCCAATTTTTATTTTTTCTAATTGTTCCAAATCGATTATACCCCACATTCAAAAACTACGAAAATAAGATAGGTAATAATCAACAACAATAAAAATGATTGAAAAATACTGGAAATTCGTATTTTGACGTCAAATTACATGTCAGCAAAGATATCAAAAAAAAACATAGTTTCGGTAGGTTTGCAGTACATAACTTAACAATGAAAAGATAATAATCAACTACTTGCAAAACTCTAGATAGACCGATCAACGACAAGTCAACACCATGAGAATATATTTAGTTTTCATGGACTTTGACGTCATACTAAGGCGCGCGTTTTACCAAATTCAAATTTTCTCTGCATTTTTAAATATAAATTATTCATAACTTTCAAAAGTTACAGTTTAATGAAACAATGTAGATGGTGCACACAAAAATTCAAGTAATTTGTACAATTATACAATTTGTACAATTTTATCTGTCCAGTTGAGGTTTTAGGTTTCAGTGAAACTGGTAAGGAATTGTAAAAAAATATATTTACATTCTTTGAAAACTCTCAAAAAATAAATAAACAACAAATTCACATACAAGAAAACCAATGGGATAAATTATACTCTCTGGTAAAAAAAGGATAGCAGAAGTTTTTCTTTATTGAAATCTCTGAAACAGTTTTTGTGTTTTGCGATACATAGATAAATATCAATTTTTGAACATTTTATTCTTGTATTACTTTCAAAGTAAGTCAAGTAAAACAAATTAAATATAATTCTGAAAGTCCCTCATTCCTTCGTTACGAAAAATGACCTATAATACTCGATCGTTTGGTCTGTTGTCTTATTGTACATATATACTCACAACTTTCGGACAAGTGACCACTCGTTCTATTCGGTTTATGTCCCATCCACCCAAAAAAGCAGTAGACAGCATCAATACGGCTTTATTGTCCATCCAATTGATGACACACAATTTTTGTCGCTCTTATAACAAATTCTTCACGCTCGTCCTTTCCATATTTCAGTCTTTGTTTAAATTAAGGTTCTTTCAATCTATGGAAACAAAAATGACTCTGGCAAGTGAGAAATAGGTCTACATCATAAACTCAATAAGTTCTCATATAATGTCATGAAATTTTCAACTATCATGTACACAAGAAATTTAAATGTGGACGAGCTATTAATTTTTGAATGCAAGAAAAATCCGAGGAACGCAGCAACTGTCAATGATGAAAAGCATTCCAACAGACCATGATTTCAATATTTCTCAGTTGTGGAAAAACAACTCGCACAAGAAACTCCCAAACAGAAACTTTCATCATTGATGTGGTGATGAAAATCAATGTTTTAACATAACATAACATAACAGCTTCTACAACGGAAATTAACCAATAGTTACAACTTAGTCATGAGTCATTAATGAAGTTTAAAAAAAGCATAAAATTTGTGTGAAACTAATGGATACTTCAGAACTTCTGAATAATCCAAAGAATTCCTGTCTATAAGATGTTCTCGTTGAAATAATGTCATCTTGTATGAAAGATTCGCATTGCCCATGATCATTAATTTCGCAACACTATGTTGGAAAAAAATTTCACGTCGTTGGCTCTCTGATTACTTATACAGAGTGGTCCAACGAAAAGTATGCAGTTTTCTCCCTTTTTTGGAATTCATAGCAAATATACTCGGACACGTGAAGTGTGCCTTTGAGGGGGACACATTTTAGATATATTTTGCAACTTGTGTCTTCAACCTTCTAGCGAGGGGGTGTTAGAACCCTAAAATTTCAAATGGAACGTGGGGTCGAGTGATATATCATTTGAACGGGCATAAAATTATCTTTCCAATGATACCCTATTTGTTGAAATTTACTGAAACAGTTAATGCGAAAACGGCTTTAAGAACATTAACCCGATAATTTTGGTATTAATGAAAAACACAAATCACAAAATGAAAATGGCAGCTTCAGAATTTTTATTTTCCCAACATTACCTTCATTCCTACTAAATAATTATGATTCTTTCACTGTCTTGAATTCGTAAAGTAAGTGCATTTTTATGTTCAGCTGAGTTGTTTGAAATTGTTTTTACATATTTTTTTCATCCATACAACAGAAATAAGTCTTTTAATAAATTAAACGAACATAGTTGTTCTTGTCATCCTTTTCAATAACTGATATTTTGCTTGAAATGAATAACTATAAAATGATGCGCCACGAAAAAAAAATAATAACCATTTGTTATTTCCACAATCATATAGGAATTTCTTTGATGAGGAAACCATTATCTTGAAAGAATAGATATTTTGTCACAACCATTATGCATATTGAAAATATAATTTTTTTGAACAGTTGCTGTTAATTGTTGTTCCATGTTAATTTATTTATTAATTCAAATTACGTATTATAATTGAAATATCTCTTGTATGTTTTGTACATTAATTTTTCATCCAGCATTCCATTCTTGGTCGAGCAATGACAATGCTCAATCAAATTTACTTTTATTGCTATCACCAGACGAGAGTATTGTCAAATTGGAAGATAAAAAAAAATTAATTGAATCGAGTTGTCAAGAGCGTTTGCTCTCGCATACAGGCGGCTCGGGTTCGATCACAGAGCTAAAGTGGTTCGGAATCCACTTTCAGTAGCGGAAAAATCGTCCATAACAATTTTGCGTATGCTTTCACGGCTTATCACTCTAGAAATTTCGATTCAGCGGGTCAAAATACATAGGAATAACTTGGGTGATCCCGTCGCACTCCATCGGCTACGAAAACCCTCCCTGCCACAAGACGTGACCCATCTTCATTTTTCAATGATTCTTGGAAATTGAAAATATCACTTTCATTGAAGTTTCTTTTTGTTGAGTGAACTTGAGAGATGCTTCACCATTTTTTAATCCGTATACAGGGTGACCCAGGGCTAAACCGCCAAACGTTCAGTATCGGGTTTGAAGGTGATAATAAAATGTTTTCTTCATATAAGCATGTGTCCCAACTTGCTTCGTTTTCGTGATACAGGGTGTCAGATTTTCAAAAATATTTCGGCTGATTTTGATAAAACTTGGCATGCTTATTTGCGATGATAAAAGGCTTATTTTATAGTACTTAGAATTGAAAAAAAAAAATTTTTTTCAAACTTTGACACCCTGTATATTGAAAACGAAGAAAATTGGGACACATGCTTAAATGAAGAAAACATTTTATTTTCACTCAAAAAACCTACACTGAACGTTTGGCGGTTTAACCCTGGGTCACCCTTAGGATGTCTAAAAACACTGGTGTACTGACTGATTAGATTTTGTTTCGAATTTATGGAAGACGAAACAAATGAATTAGTGGTCTACTTTTGTAATCGACTCCAGAGATGGCGTCCTCTTTCTCGTGTCAACACTGTCAACATTTCAAGGATATGGTGATTGTGATTGCTAATTGAATTTTAAAGAATTTTATTAAACTTTTGTGACATACGAAAGTAATAGTCCATACTCGAAGTGGAATATCAAGTTTAATTGAAAAAATAACTCTACTGAAAATGTGTAATTTTTTCAAAAAAAAAATCTAAAAACCATTTGTCGTGTACTAAAAATAAATTGTGCAATAATCTTACATTATTGATGTGTTTCTTCATTTTCCTTATATTTTAATAATTTGATCATGTTCTGTTTTTGTACCGACAAACCAGAAAGATGAACACCGCGATATGAATGATATGATATGAAGTCCGCGATAAAGTAAAAAATATAAATTTTTCTTCATTCCCACTGAAATCTATCTATTTTTTGTCTTCAGTAAGCTTGTTAAGGTTTTGGTTATTTTCCATGCATTCTTTTTATTTTGAAATGGTGAAATCTTTTTAGTGTAGTTGATCAAAAAATACACTTTTCTGTCGAACAAAATTGCACAATAGAAATATTTTCACCATTACTTGTCATATTGAACGGTTTTTTAAAAGTGGAAGAACAATATAACACAACTCATCACAAATATCAAATCCCAAATGCAATTAAACTCAAAGCCACAAAATTATTCTTTATTTCTTTAAAAAAGTTTAAAGTAAAAACTCGGGCACAAATGCACAGATATCAGCGCGAGAGCATGCGCTGCGCATAAGATTGACAGGTGCTAATGGTGAATTTCCATGCGATGCAGCTGAACTGCAAAAAAAATTAATGAATCATGTCGAAAATGTAACAAAGAGAACTGATTTGGGACAGTGATTCCGTATATTCCAATAATTATATTGTTTTATTAATTTCATGTTCGTGAATCGTGGGCAAAACTTCAAACTTCTGTTCATGAAAATTAACCCTAACAGGAAAACTGACGATGGCGGAGCACTCAAGTGTCGCGGGATATTCGAAACATAGCCCACGGATTCATTTGTTTTCTTGTAATCAAGTTGGCGAATGTCTCTCGTTTTATCCCACAGTTTTGCAGGCATCTTATCTGTATATCCTTGGTTACTCTGGTTAGTAATTTGGCGGTCCGTATATACCAAATTCTTGAAAATTCGTTGACAATTTCCTGAAACATCGGTAATTTATCTGTCATCAGAGCAACCATACTTTTTCCTCGGTAACTCAGGAACCACTTGTCCAAAATCGAATATTCATCTCAGAACAGGTCTTTGGGTCTGAAAGCATAATATTTAATTGTTTTTTGATGAAAAAATTTTACTTTCAACAAGATTATTTCAAATTGTTGACTAAAGACAAGTGACAAGGGGTCCGCATATGTACAGCCGGTTGCTTGAAAACTCAGAAACCGCTACCTACCGATCTGAAATGTTCAGTGATATACGGACCATACTGCCTGTAGGTTTGCACGGATAACAATACGCCACTGCGGTGGCGGTAATTTCAAATCTAACGAGATTTTTATCGTCGTTCTATGGCCGGTATTGGATTCGCCTTCAATAAATTACGCTTCGCCGTAATTTATCCAGAAGATCTCCTTTCTTCTTCTTCCCCGGGTCACGTACGACTTTTTGACCGCCGACGCACCAACAAAATATCTCATTAATAACATGCCTCGATCCGTATCTGAGTAATAGCAGCGATGGTCAGTAATGGAAAAAATCATTTCATTGCAATTACCATTGAAAACGGGAAAAAATACCCAAGACCTCTGACCCACGGGTTCCATACAGTTGCTAAATTATCCTGGTAGTTGTGTGCGATCTTTATATGAAGATAATTTGCGGCAGATTATAAGCTGTAAGACTGGTAATTTAATTTTCTCGTAAAGAGGCATTGTTTGCAGGGGCGGGGTTCTCGGATTTCGTGATTTCGTAAGAATGTGGAAAAAGCGGCTTGTTGAGGAATACAAAAGTAGTATTTTCGAAACATCTGTAGAAAAAAAATGAGTGCTAAGTACGAACACACCACACTATAAAACATGATATACATATGAAATCATTTTCAGGTCATATCAAAAGACAAAACGTATTGTGAGGCAGTGCAATATTTTTTTTTGGTTCTGGTTTCTACGAAAAGAAAAATCCATAATGAAGAGAAACGTTCGACATGTCTCCAAAGTGACGACAAGTGGATGTGAAGCACGAGATCTACAGGCCAGTCCCGATGGGATCGCTAACAGTAGGACGATTAATGAATTTCAGTTTTTAGGCGTGCAGCCCCTAAGCACTCCATTTATACAGGGTGTTAATTCAGTACGTTGACAAACTTGGGGAGGCGATTCTTTGAAAGTTTTCAGGATGAAAACTCCATACAAACGCACGATACAAAATAATTCAGTTCTTAAATAATTCACAGGGTCCTCCATTTTTCAGAGTCAAGCCTTGTTCAACCGTCAGTTTTTTTTTTTCGCCGTCATTGACATATTATGAGACAGGAATGATCAATGTTGTTTCATTAAAGTTTTTCATTTACTTGTACGGTTCAGAAGCTACAATGAAAATATTAATGCGAACATTTTCCAGTATCGCATAACATAAAGAAATTTGAGAAGCAAATATTCTCACAAACTTCGAAGGGTGATTCTTTGATAGACGAATAGACAAAATTCTAGAGCGAGCCGTAGGCGGTCCTAGAAATCTGCGAGTCCATAAGAACTGTTTTCCGACGTTTTAATTATTTTTTATTAAATACTAGCGGTCCCGACAGACGTCCTGTATATCGATATGGATTCACAGAAAATTTTTGTTTCATGTTTCCCATTTCATGTTTCATGTTACCTGTTTCCCGTTTCATGTTACCTGTTTCCCGTTTCATGTTTTATGTTTCATGTTTCATGTTTCATGTTTCATGTTTCATGTTTCATGTTTCATGTTTCATGTTTCATGTTTCATGTTTCATGTTTCATGTTTCATGTTTCATGTTTCATGTTTCATGTTTCATGTTTCATGTTTCATGTTTCATGTTTCATGTTTCATGTTTCATGTTTCATGTTTCATGTTTCATGTTTCATGTTTCATGTTTCATGTTTCATGTTTCATGTTTCATGTTTCATGTTTCATGTTTCATGTTTCATGTTTCATGTTTCATGTTTCATGTTTCATGATTCATGTTTCATGTTTTACGTTTTGTTTTATGTTTTGTTTCATGTTTCATGTTTCATTTTTCATGTTTCATGTTTCATGTTTCATGTTTCATGTTTCATGTTTCATGTTTCATGTTTCATGTTTCTTGTTTCTTGTTTCTTGTTTCTTGTTTCTTGTTTCTTGTTTCTTGTTTCTTGTTTCTTGTTTCTTGTTTCTTGTTTCATGTTTCATGTTTCATGTTTCATGTTTCATGTTTCATGTTTTATGTTTCATGTTTCATGTTTCCCGTTACATGTTTCCCATTTTATGTTTCATGTTTCATGTTTCATGTTTCGTGTTTCCCGTTTCATGTTTCCCGTTTCATGTTTTATGTATCATGTTTCATGTTTCATGTTTCATGTTTCATGTTTCATGTTTCATGTTTCTTGTTTCTTGTTTCTTGTTTCTTGTTTCTTGTTTCTTGTTTCTTGTTTCTTGTTTCTTGTTTCTTGTTTCTTGTTTCTTGTTTCTTGTTTCTTGTTTCTTGTTTCTTGTTTCTTGTTTCATGTTTCTTGTTTCTTGTTTCATGTTTCATGTTTCATGTTATGTATCATGTTGATTAGATATTAGTTTGTGAGGTGAATAAAAATCAACCAAATACACATTTTTTAGTGAACCGTATTGTGAGTTTAAACCATTCCCGAATCCACTTGAACTCACACAAAAAATTTCATCGAAATCGGCACAGTCGTTTAGGAGGAGTTCACAGTCGTATGGGTGTACAGAAGATTTTTATATATAAAGACTGAAATATGAACAGAAGATAGGTACTAACAGAAACATTATAATTCTTATTTATATTAGTATTCATATCAAAATTCCATCAAAGTACGGACTTCCCGGACTAGGCCGGAAAATGCTTCTTTCTTAAAACAAAAGCGTCCGGGTAGTGATTACTTTGTTCGAATAATGAATCAATAAAAATATGCCAAATTCATTTCATAAATATGAATTGGTTATTTTTTTGACAGTTTTAGAAAAGATACTGTATGAAACTCATGAGTAAAGTGTTTTTTTTTTACTCGTAGGAATGCCGCTAATACATTTCCTACTCGTAAAAAAAAGTATCACTTTACTCACTTGATACATAAATTACTATTTAAGAATACCTAGATCTTTCTCTCTTATGTAATTTTTCAAACTTTCTCCCATTTTCCTTAAAAAATGTGCCAGTCATTGCATGAACTTCTCCGAGTTGTATTTCAGATACAAGGTTACTTCAACAATTTCTTTACGATTTTTCGAACTCCATTTCATATCCAGTCGAAAGTTACAGCAAATAATTAATAATCGGCCAACCATAACCTCAGTCCCACTATTTCAGATATCAATCACCTACGTCCCTCTGCGTTGAATTAAAAAACAATTGCCTACAACACCCCACACTACAACAATTAATATAAATTGACTAGATAACAAAACCAGTCCTCGGCGATCGAAAACAAGATCAGATGAAAGCACATCTAATTATAAAGCAGAGGATAGTAAAACAGGAATGACTAATATAATTGAGCAATTTGAATACGGTGTCAGATGGGAAATACTAGCATTGTCTCGCTTGTCACTTTGTGATGGTGCTGAATTCGGTATCGAGGAAAAGGATAGACTGTGCGGACATGTGGAAGTATTTTTCAGTCATCACCCTCAGTGAAGTGTCAGCTGCATGTGTGTTGGCTCTCTGCAGGACAGCAGCAGGAATGGAACAATGATCAATTAGAATTTAGGAAAACTGCACGACCTCCAAACAATTCAGAAATAACCAGAGTTAAACCCAGGAGTGCTTCAAATTTTATCGATGATTTTTTAATTTTCTAGGAAAACTCGTTGGAATAAATACAGTGAGGACGTAAATAGTTCTCCCCCCTCCCCACTAACTTTTGAACGGAACAAGTTATCGAGGTCGGGTAGAATTTGGGTAAAAAGGTACAACTTTTACTGAATTTTGGCATAATAGTATATTGTGTATCTAGTGCGTGAAGTATACTTTCTTCACGCACGTGGTGCACACTATACTTTTTCTACGACCTTTTACTTAGAGATTGAATTAAAGGAAAATTTGACTAATATTCTTTATTACAATAATAATTATTATGAATAGTTATATTGCAATTTTGTAAATTGTCAAAATGTACATTTACTTTCTCTTTCTCTACAAAATTAGTGCTGCTTGTACTGTTGGTATTGACAACATAACTACGATTATTCTCAGTTGTTAAGATTTTATTGCAGACATCTATCTTTTTAAATAAATTTAAGTAAATTTTTACCACAAAAAATTAGCTGTTCGACCAGAATCAGTAAGGGAGTTAAAATTCTGCTGCAATTAATAGTTAAAATAATTCATTTGTCACATATTTCAAGCAAATTTCAAACCCTTGTCAGTTTGAAACGGCTTGGTCGATTTCCACAATAAAAGCGGTGTTGGATAGAGAATCAGAAGTCCTTCAAAACCAGGTGCCACATATCTTACAGTGCCCTGAAGATGTCAAAATAAATTGACGAAATGTCGGCTTTCAAGAAATATCGTTTTCTTCAATCTGAGACCTAAGTCCCAAAAACTACTCTGCAGTTATATAATATATCCAGTGATGAAAACGAAATACTTGAAATCTACCATTCTGAAGTAAATATCATTTGCCTTCCCAAATTATTAAATCTTCTTTGCAATGACGGTTGAAATTCAAAAGAAGCTGGTATAACGCCGACATCAAACACCCAACTGATGAGAATGTAATTACTTTAGTTCATGGAATGAATATATAGTTTTTGTTTCTTGTGACTTGTATACAGAAATTATGTCATTTTCACCCATCGCTCGCATTATTTGAAGTTATACGAGTAACCTTGACGTCTAAAAAAACCCTGAAACAGAGTTATTAACGCAGGTGAGATGTTAGCAAAAAGGTCTTGAATGATGTCTGAGACGACTGGAAATTGATCACAGTGACAATAGCGACAACCTCCACAGAGGTTTGTTTGCCATTTTGGATTCGAGCAACTTTCAGTTTGAATTGCAACAACCACATATATTGTCCTTGGCGGTATTTAAGAAATACTTTCCTTGGGAATAAGGGTCTTCCTTTGAATAATATCACTTTCTATTAGGTATACAGGGTGATTCAAAAGTACTTTGACAAACTTCAGGAGGTGATTCCTCACAATATTCTAATATGAAGTGTCGAAATACATATATGTCCGGAAACGCTTCGTTTCCAAGATACAGGGTATTGAAGTTTTATTTTTATTTTCATTTTTTTTTTTCAAATAACTTTTGAAATACTAAACATAATTAAACGAAATTTTTGAGGTGACGAATTCGAATCTGATGTTACTATTGCTCTTACTCATAGGGGGCGCCACCTAAACGTCTTTCTCTTTTTTGAAGATTTATAACTTTTTTGAGCGTACTTTTAGCACATATCTACGTAATAAAACTACCCTTGTTACAAGTCGCTATAAGCAACCGTTTTCTAGATATATTTGGACTTGAAAATTTCAAGTCGATTAATGTTAAATCGATCGAGTGGGAGAGCCGCTAGAAGGCGCCAAAGTTGAAAATTTCAAAATCCCTTGATATGGTATTTTTCGAGAAAAATCCTGATTTGTTCGATTGTGATTCGATTTAATGAAAAAATATCATCAAATCAAGAGTCAGTAATATTTATAAGGGTACAAGGAACTCAATAGATTGAATTATTACAAGTAGTAAAGGAGATTAAAATAATAATACAAAAGTTCAGAATCAAAACACTCAAATCAAAAGCAATGAGAGAGGTTGTGTTATAACACAAATCAAAATATTACAGACTGGTAACGCGTTCAAAGTTTGTTCGAAACATAATATCGCTGATAATTCAACAATCGTCGGAAAATTGAATAATCGTTGAAGAAAATTCAAGGAAGTGAAACTGCTCATTCTGAAAATATATCAATGCGTTAGTGCTCGAAATTGACAAGCTATGAAAGTGACAAACGGAGGAACGTATTCGTTTAAAATATGAATGAGTTATGGGTTAAGTGAATGGGTTAAGAAAAAATATATATATATATTTACATACATATATCCATTACTATACAGGGTGTCCAACACAAAACATGCATTCGAAAATAGAAAACCCAACTTGAAAACCTATGCTATTCTCCGAATGGTTAAATAAGTCTTCAACTCAAATTATTTGGGGCATCGACTCTCGCCTATTTGTAGAATCAAATATGAAAAGCAATGAAAATATTGGTTGGCAATTTATGGGTACGCTTTCCATACCTGCAATATACCTACCACATACCATAAAGCAATCTCTGTATGAGCTATGTATTCATCGCCTAGCACTAAATTTTCTTTTATTTATCGATAAAACATATAACTCAACATATAAAACTATAAATATACAATACAATTAAAATAAAATCACAGACCCCACAGCCTGCTCGGATTCTAAATTATCTTTACTTAAAAGTATCTGTAACTTATACGAAAGCATAGTAGACGGCAGGTTCTCCAGATCTGAAAGGTCTTCCCGACAATAAAACAGTATATACGGCGTTTCAGGGGGTTTCAAGCGACTAAGGTTCTCCGGTGTGGCTTTAGAAACATGCGCGTCATTGAATTTGAACCATTCCGTTTTATCTCTGGCAAGCGGGTAATAGTGGCCGGAATCCACACTTGAACCGCATACAGCTCATAGTGACAGTTATCTAGTGTGAGATGTTCATCTAAAATAACGGACTGCAGGAGCTTGGTTTGCTGGTGTGAAGCTGGGTCATAACGAAAGTGTTTTAGAGTGAGCATTAGTCTAGCTGGTACTTCCACTATACTGGTGGTCCTCTCGCTGTCTGTTAATCTGCTGCACAGATCACAGTGATATTGGTTATCGCCTGTTAACTTTTCGTGTTGTAAGTAATACCCCGTCAAGGATTGTACTGTTTGGTTCTCAGACAGGTTCGGGAAAGAAAGCTGGAGCTCCCTGAAACTATCCACTCGCTCACTCTTGATCCCGCACTCTCCGCAACGTGAAATGGTCAATGTCTTTCCTCCAAAAGACTGCTGCACCAAGGTTGGTATTACTGCAGCAGCTTCATCTTCGGGGTTGACTTCATTACTATTGAAGTTGGTCTCATTTTCATGCAGCATATCCAGTAGGTACCCCAGGAACTCTGAACTATCGTGTTGTTGTCCCTGAAGGAAGCCAGGAGGTCTAGAAATATTCAATATTTCATGTGGTGACAAAGACGACCTTGTGGAGAACTGCAGTAACGCGAAAAGGTCTTTCAGTTTGGAAAACAGGTGAAAAAAATCCTTGTTATATAATAAAACTTCTTTTCTAAATGATCTCGTCATAAATAACGCCTGCAGGACGCTATCCATGTAACACGAATTGCCCAGGTTGACCAAATCGACTTTTCCTATGGAAAACTTGCCAATTCCTGAAGAACCTGGGACGTCGGCCAAAGATTTGCATTTCTTGTAATCGGTGCTGGACATTGAATTGGAAGAAACTGCTGAAGATTTTGTGAATTTTGGAGAAGTTGCTGAATCTTTTTGTTGTGGTTTATAACTATTCTGTTCAGGAAGAACACACACAAGACAGTATCTGAACTACGGCTCCAATCACACGAATTCCACGAAGAGGCTCGTCTCAAGGCTGTAAGTTCTAAAGAATCAGGAGCTTGGCTTAATGCCCTTCCAGTAGGTTTTCTGGGTACTTTGTTGGACGATCAGTCATTCATAATTGCAGTTGGCCTTCGCTTGGGCACATCAATTTGTGTAAGTCATAAATGTCGATGTGGATCAATCGTAGAAGAAAATGGAATACATGGCGTGAGTTGTAGGTTCAGTTCGGGTCGTTTTTCAAGACATCATGCGGTCAATGATCTAATAAAGCGGGCTCTCACAACTGCAGAAATTCCTTCAGTATTAGAACCAGTTGGGATAAGCAGAGACGACGGAAAACGTCCAGACGGAATGACCCTCATACCTTGGAAGCTTGGGAAGCCTTTGGTTAGATGAATCATGAGGGTATAAAAAAATTTCATCCAGTTTTTGGGACGTGGGGAGTGTTACCAGAACTGAAGCGGCATTTCCTCTCTGAATAGCTATGCTTATACGCTGTATAAGAAATGCATAGGATCTTGGGTCATCAGTGGCTTTAATCATTCTCCTTCCAATGTCTTCCAAAAGTTCTAGAGCATGTTTTCCGAATACTCCGTATGTTTCAATAGCCACTTGATAAAAACAGTAAAATTCTTCAATATTGGAGTATTAACGGAACTTTAATTTCTCAGCAGAAACGGCTGCAGCGCCTTTTGAATTGGAGGTCGCTATATGGTGGGAAGCTGCTACTGTATCCACACAGGTGAAATCTCAAACCAAAGGCTTCCCAAGCTTCCAAGGTATGAGGGTCATTCCGTCTGGACGTTTTCCGTCGTCTCTGCTTATCCCAACTGGTTCTAATACTGAAGGAATTTCTGCAGTTGTGAGATTATTAGATCATTGACCGCATGATGTCTTGAAAAACGACCCGAACTGAACCTACAACTCAAGCCATGTATTCCATTTTCTCCTACGATGGATCCACATCGACATTTATGACTTACACAAATTGATGTGCCCAAGCGAAGGCCAACTGCAATTATGAATGACTGATCGTCCAACAAAGTACCCAGAAAACCTACTGGAAGGGCATTAAGCCAAGCTCCTGATTCTTTAGAACTTACAGTATTGAGACGAGTCTCTTCGTGGAATTCGTGTGATTGGAGCTGTAGTTGAGATACTGTCTTGTGTGTGTTCTTCCTGTAAACAGAGTTGAGGATACCAGCATCTGTTCTTTCAGCTTTCACATCGAGAAAGGACAGGGTACAATGCATGAGAATGGGTATGTTCGGATGATGTTGTGCAGAAGATATCCTCCGACAGGGAAACCTCGTGATGAATTTCCAGGAGTTCATCAGAAGATCCGGAGTACTCACGAATTATAACTGACAGTAGGAAGCAAAAAGGTTCTACCCAAAACTACTTGCACTTCGTCTGGGAACCAGCACCACCAAGCAATAATAATAATACATAAATAAAAATTAGAAATCACTGTTTTTGCAATATCCATGCTCGTAAAGAAGCACACTTGACATCATGCCTGTTTTTCTTATGTCATGGAAATAATTAAATTCAACTATGATGCAGAAGTCAGTGCGTGAGATTGGCATAAAATTACAACACATTTTTATCGAAACCAAAAACAAACAAAACTTCAACAGGATGCTAACTATCTGATGTGTTCCACTGATTAATCGCGAGTGCAAGAATAAATCAGTCTGATTATTGTTGAATAAATAAAACTCAATTATTGCCTTATATGACAATACAATTAATAGATGGGATGGCAGGTGGCTGTGTGGAAAAAATCAACCCGCTCTAACCATTCTGCTGCAATATAAGTGGAGCTTCAAGTAAATGAAGAAGAATGGAGCCAACTACGAGTAATTGGTTCCACGATTACAATACAGGTGGTGTTTTCAATTTATTTTCTTCTAGCTAGGTATGAAATCAGTCAAAGTGGGTAATTTTTGAGACATGTCTAAGTGGCTTTGTTCATTAAGAAATTCCTAAATTAGTTCAAGTTTGTTAAAGTTCTCATATAATGGAAGTATAGCAATTCATATCAATTTCGATCATTCATTAGCCAGAAAAATCGTTGTCCCTATCTGCTATCTCAGATTATACATTTGTTGAATTATTGGTTTAATTTCGACGTATTCGAAATGTTTTTTGTTTCTTACATTTCTGACTCTTGGACATTGAACTACATCTGATAGATATTGTGAAAAGACTCTAACTGAAAAGAAAAATCTGAAAGTGAAAATTCGCATTTTCATTGAGAAAGGTTTGCTTATCTCGCATTCAATCCCCAATAAATTTTTGTCGACGAATATCTATTTCGCTTCGCCAAGCTCATTAGGGAGATTGGAAGAATTGAGAAGCAGGCTCTTCAGAAACAATTATATACATCAAGGATGGAAATAATTTCTTCTGCGGTAACATTTTGAAAGTTATTTTTTGACATAAACCGGTAATGGGCATTGCATTTTGATTTTTGTTCGGAAATATGAATAAAATATTCATGAAATCTGTTGTGGAATCATTTGCGGCTAAAAGACAAACTTAAATCGCTATTTTCCATTGTTCAAGATTGGGAGATTGGGAGATATTCAAGTTGAGGAGGATCTTGAAAAAACTGAAAAATGTGATTTTTTTGTGATATTCAACAGAAAACAACTACTTCCCCGGCTAAAGCCACGCTGGACATTGAACTACATCTGATAGATATTGTGAAAAGGCTCTAACTGAAAAGAAAAAATCTGAAAGTGAAAATTCGCATTTTCATGGAGATTGTTGATTTTTAGAATTATGTCTAATTTTCATTGAAAATTCATTAAATAAATTAGATAGGGAGAATGCTATTCAAAAATATCACTCACATAAATCATCTGTATAATAATGTAAGTCTGACATGACGCCATGATGGAAAAGTAAAAGTACTTAGAGGCTGGATGGGAAGATTCAAACAATTAGGGAGAAAAGTTCAGGCAAATCATGAACATTTTTGGTGAAATAAAGTTCTAAATATTAGTATTATAAGGTAATTCAAGTTGTACAGTTAGTTTATAATATTTAGATTAAGGTTAAAACCAAAGTGAAAGTGAACAATATCAAACTGACAAAATTTCCGCGAGTGAAGTGATTCAGGAAAATTTAGAGAGACTTGAACTCTGTTTCCAAGGAAAAAAAGTTTGTTGAAAAAAGTTGTTGACTGACAACCAAAGGACAAACGATAGAACAAACTGACTACCTAAAATTTTGACATCAAATAGAAAATCGACCTATTAACAATTCTTAACCTTAACCATCAGTGTTAACAATTTATTGAGAACATGTGAAATTGATTTTATGGATATTTCTAATGCCTCCCTACTATCATCAATATAAGTGATTTTAAATGCTTATTTATTAGTTCTTGCGTTCCTTGTTGCTCGCGTAGATTTCTGTCTATAACGCAGATGAAAAGTTTCCGATATACGTATCTGAAGGCTAACAGCTGTACATATTTCGTTTCATTCCTCCAACTGTTACATATTTTCAGAAATTGTCTGTTTACGAATAAATAAACATATAACAATATAAAAAAAATTAAACTGCACACCGAGGCGGCTTAGATGGATTTGGTGGCGCATTCGCTTTAACAGCTGCAGAGAAACCTGAAAAAACCTGAAGATTGAATTAAAACTGGTCTGTCGAATTGTTGATATCTGCTCTACCGTACTTAACTGTCGTCAAATTTGTACCACCCCGTTCTGTTCTTTTCTTCTACATTGATATAGTTTGATAGATCTACCATGAATGACGAAAAAGGATATACCTCAATCATTAAGGGATATTTGGTAAAAAAAATTATAAATGTGGTCAAGGACCTATCCATAGCGAAGATTCATCGGATCGAGTGAAAAATTCACTTTCCTTAAAATCAGATAAAAAAATGTCCACATAATTACGAATTGAATCAGTGTTTCCAACATTCAAAAACCAAATTTATTACCAACCTGACAGCAAAAAAACGATTACCGAATTTTGTCAATTGAGTTCGACAAATGTCACACGACATGACGGTGAAATAGCCGAAGGCAAAAAGCAATTAAAAATTAGAGCCGCTGCGTGAAGGTATGTCCAAACAACAGACACGCCGTAGATAATCTAGAGTAGATCTAAAACGCATCTATTTTAGATAAAACGCCACGATAAGGCGCGAATGACGCATCGGCATCATTACATGCGCTAAAAAAGGGTGACAACCCCTAATTATGACTAAACTAATTTACATGATACATAATTGTGAATTTGTGCTGTGCAATATGGTTTCCTATGCCACAATTGGTGATTACAGAAAAATTAATATTTATGACGAGAAAGAAGAGTTGATTAATTCGTAAAACCCGCATAGCATGTTGAACAGTATCTATTTTTTTCAGTTATTTGTATGAATTCAGGATATCAGTAGTTATTAACTAACAACACTGATAACTACAAATGCGAGCAAATGAATATCCTTGTTGAAGTTACAACCTTCAGGAAAACTTTGGAATGGAATGGAACAAAAAATCAATTTCTGTTCGATAAAGAACTCGTTGAGAAAAAGAAAATGTTACAAAAGTAGTTCTGTCAGCAACTACAATAGTTATTTGTATACTAAGGCCGCAAAATGCTTTTTCGCGTTCCGAGAGAGAGATTATCGCCGAGGCCACTCCGGCCGAGGCAAGATAATCTCGAGGTCGCTAAAACATTTCGCGGCCATAGTATACACAATATTTTTCGTGCAACCGTGAAAATTACATAATTTCAATAAACATTATGTCTCTTTAGAAAAGACAGCGTTTCAACGCGAATAGAGAAAATTACACCTCAATATCACAATGTTTCTATGGAGATGAAATATTTAGCAATACAAATCAATTTGACATTTCTCGTGAAGTCGTGAAGATGTCCGATAGCGATAGTGATATTTCAGTTACTTGCACTCCTCCGGAGCTGAGAGATCTCATAGACTCAGCACTTTCTGATTTGATACCGAAAAATCTAAACGGAAATATGAAAAATGTTACAGCAACTTCAAAGATTGGTGTGTCAACCAAAATGTCAAGACGGTGTCAGAAAACATATTATTAGGATATTTGATGCAGCGATCAAAAGTTGTGAAGAGTTAACTTTATGGAGCATTTATTCTATGTTAAAGACTATGCTTAACGTACGAGATGGAATTGACGTAAAGAAGTTTTTAAAATTGGTCCAATTCCTCAAGAAAAAGTCAGTTGGTTATCGAGCAAAGAAATCAAAAATTTTTACGCACGAGCAAATTGATTCATTCCTCAAACAAGCTAGTGATGCAAATCATCTACTGTGGAAGGTATATAAATATGGAAAAAGAGTGAAGTATGATGTTTTATTCATAATAATTATTATTATAGGTAGTTTTGATAATGTGAATATCAGGAGCATTGCGACGAGATGAATTAGTGAGAATGACCCTCGAAGATATTCAGGAAGACAAAACTGTATTGATAGTAACTGTTCCTGATACTAAAACTGATCAAAAGCGTGTTTTTACCATTACTAATCAAGATTATATAAGAATTTACTATAAATATGTAACTCTTCGACCAAAACATACTGCTATTCGTCGTCTATTTCTGAGATATGAAAATGGAAAGTGCTCGGCACAGGTTGTTGGAGTGCATACGATTGGAAAAATACCTAGTATGATTGCAAAATATCTCGGCTTACCAAATAGTGAGGCATACACAGGCCACAGTTTTAGAAGAAGTTCCGCCACGCTGCTTGCCAATACAGGTGCTGATATATCAGTTCTTAAACGCCACGGTGGATGGAAGTCCACTACTGTAGCGGAAGGATATGTCGAGGATTCCATCCATAATAAGAACAAAATTTCCGATGCAATTTCTGGCACTGTAGCATCTAGATCAAATGTAGTCAATCGCAAAATGTCAATGTCCAAAGAAAATAATACGTTTTTGTCTAATGTAAATAATGATTGTTCAGAAACAATAGATTTAGTTGCTTCATCTTCAGGGATGAATATCAGTAATAATATAAACAGTACAATCAATGTTAATATATATCAAAAATAAAGTATGTTTCTGTTGTGAATTTGGAAATAGTTTTTGGTTCGAAATACATTGTTATTGTCATATTTCAGAAATGTCAAATGCTGTAGTGGCGTTCAGTTTGCCGGCAGTCACTATGGGAACGGCCGTAAAAAATTTTGTCGGCCGTCACTCTGGGTAACGGCCGCAAAATATCATTTTGCGGCCTCTGTTGCGGCTGCAAAATGCTTGTTTTGCGTCCGGTTGCACGAAAAATATTAAACTCAATATATTTACTGTTATGAAAATTGGGTTCGTGGCTACCGAAAATACTGGTCAGTTTACTCGTCAATATACAGCTCAAAAACATCAAAAAATACCAATTAACAAATTATACAACTCAAATACACTGATACAATAATCTGCCTACTTTACTGGATAATAATTATCCTCCATAAGCTTCTACTTGTGGCTCAACTTCTGTAAAGTTCACCGTCCGCTTGAATATTCTGCCTTATATAATACAATGGAAGCATCGAGAACTTCTGCGGCGATGAAAACGTCTAGAATCTTCCATTTCAAATGCATCCTTCGATCTGAAACATCTGTCGATGTTCCACGCTTTGATAGCGCGCCGATGGTGACAATCCAACTCGCACTGACAAGCGTTGCTTGCTGAACTCTCGGAACTGTAATTTGTAGCTGCACAATTCATCTTGCAGAGGGGGTGGGGTAACATTATTTTTCAAATTATAATAGAAAGAGCACCTATGGATTCAAATGAAACTAAATGTATTGATATAATATATAGAATTTTTTTTTGTAGTTGTAAATATAAGCAACGCGTTGAGGTGACAGTTAAAATATGTTGAATTTTGTAATTGTTTGAAAAAGCCTTTAGTTGATGAAGAGTGTGAAAAATAATAAAGTGGTATTTTTATTAAATAATGAGATGATATAATAGAATTGTTTTTGTTGTATAAATATTGTTGTATAGAAATAAATGAAATGAATTGATGTTATATATTTCCGTTTTCAATAGATTGCCCAGATAGATACTTACTCTTTGCTTTGTAGTTTCACCTTTTTATCTCATTTTCAGTATGTTCGGCGCTCAGGAATGTAGATATCGCTTTCTCAGGGTAGAATTCCAAAAGAAATAAATAGCAAGTATTCAAACTCAGGTGTTGGTCTTTTATTATAAATAGGAAACAAATCTATGCAAATAGAGGGTGTTCAATTTCAAAAACCTTACCTTACTAACCTGATCTGCGTTATCTAACTTATTTGTGAAAAGATTTCATTATCATTCAAAATTCAACTGGTTTGTGCTTATGAGTGCAGTTCACTGGCTAAATATCCTCAGTACCATGTCAATTTTAAATTTAGCAGCGTTGTGATCTAACTTCACTTTTTTATGTAAATAAATAGAAATGATTCAAGAAAGAAAATTGTGGGATAATAATTAAAAATTGTCTGTGCAAGGAAGATAATAAACTTTTGAGTGATCAAAATGTTTCAGGGTTTTTTTATTAAGTCCACAGTGTTTTCGTGCACGGAGAGTTTTTGTTCGAGGAAATTTTAAATTCTTGAAGTTAAATGAAAGCAGCTCGCAGAAATATCTAGTGTTAAGAAGAGTTTGTTCTGTTGATTTGGATACTATTCGTTGTTAAAATGAGGATAAATACCTTCGAATTCTCCTTTTTGTTGCTGGTATTTTTGACGAACTTCGAGAGACAAAACGAGAGAGATGTGCGTTAGGATTAGATGTTATTTTTGTGCTTAGATTTGAAGAAATGGAAAGACAGATTTTATTATTCTGTTTTCTAAAAACAAAGTCTTATATATTCATTTTGAAATATAAAGTTTTTGATTGAAGTTGTATATTTAGATAGACAATATAGATTTTTTACGTCATAAGGCAAGAAGTTATAAAGTTTTGGTCCAAAAAAGAAGATAAATCTTTGTGTATGAGTTTTTCTATAAATTGGTAAAGCAATCGACTTATTTTCGACGGATCTAGTGTGTTTTGTATCTTTATTATGAAACATGCATCCATACTGAACACTGGTAGATATAAAGACCTCTTATATCCAATATGTCCCTAGACTTGCTAGAATAACTAAATATGCGACTCACCTCCTCTGAACGTACAGAGTTTTTTTGTGTGAACCGAAAGATTAAAAAAAAATAAAAAGGGTTTCGATCATAACTAACCATTTTCATTTATATTGTAGTAAGAAATCCCGATAATAGAAACTTTTCAAAATGAAATTATAGTCGCTAACAATTTGCAACTCATCGAAGGCAGTTCAATCTTTAACAACTTCTTCAAAAACTTAATTGAATTATCAGAAATATGCTTTGGTCAATTACAGCAACTTATTCCAGACCATTATAAAATAGTTATCACGCAATAAAGAATAGCTGACAACCTGTAGAGACGCTTATTTTAACGATACTTGTTCAATACCATAACAATAATTATAAATGGCCAGTGTCTTGAAACAGTAAATAAAATAGCTAACAGTGATTTGTCGATATGTTTTTATTGTCGATATTATTAAATCTGTACACGTATTATGCAAAAAATGGCAATCTTCCACATCGTCGCGAGCATGACCACAAGACTGTATAATATGTAGCGTCTTTCCAAATATAGAAGTACAGAATTGATGAACGACGAGTTTTAAATGTTTGAATTATCAGTTTGGGATTGCATACAAGTGAATAATTGACGTTGTGGATATTTCCTAATTAGCGGCGGAGAACTGACTTGCATTCGAATGTATCTTCCACTGAAGTTCTTCGAACATTTTTTTTCAAAGTATCGGTAATGAGGTACTACCATAATCACTTAATTTGTGACTTCTTGAATTATGCTGAAGGTTCTTCCTTGTATAACTCGGATATGAATATGATATTGCATTTCACAAATCTTGGAATCAATTATGGAATCAATGGAATTAATATCAATTACGGAGTTATAGAATGGGAGGAAAATGTTGCTTCTATCTGCCTAACAAAACTGGGACTTAGTAACTTCGTTACACCTTCTATGATCTTTCCATAGCCCCAATAAAACCTGTGTGTAGATCTGAAAATAGATTATAATTGATTTCGATAAACTTGGATTCATTGTAACAATAAAATCATCTCTGGGACCATTAATTACGTTCATTGATATGATGAACAATTTCAAATGGATTCAGTGTACCCCTTTCATTACCTCAATGAACTTTTCCATAGCAGCAACGAAACCTGTTCATAAATGTAAAAAAGATCATCTTTGATCTCAATGAACTTGAATCATTGTCACGATGAAAAATGTATTGTGCCAATGAACGGAAAGGTAATAAACGGTATTCATTAATATAATGTACATTTTTTTCATGAAATAGTATACATTGTTTCAATGTACTTCTTTCTTCATTTCAATGATCTTTTCCATAGCCGCAATGAAACATGTTCATAGGTCTGAAAATAGATCATCATTGATCTCGAAAAACTTGAATTCATTGTAACAATAGAAACATACATATTTCAGTGAATGGTCATTCATTGACTCGACGAAAAATGTATTGTGGCAATAAACGAAGAGGTATTCATCAATAAAATGTACCATATTTTATTAAAATATATACATCAGTGCTCTGGGACCATGAAGTATGTTCATTGATGTGATGAACAATTTCAAATTGTTTCAGTGTACCACATTCCACACCTCAATGAACCTTTCCATAGCAGCAACGAAACCTGTTCATAAATATAAAAAACCATCAACTTTGATCTCAATGAACTTGAATTCATTGTATCAATAAATACCGTCGTACATCAGTGAATGTTTAATCATTATCACGATGAAAAGTTAATTGTGCCAATGAACGGAAAGGTAATAAACGGTATTCATTGATATTATGTACCACATTTTTTTCATGAAATAATATACATTGTTCCAATGTACTTTTTTCTTCATTTCAATAATCTTTTTCAAAGCCGTACCGAAATATGTTCATAGGTCTGAAATTAGATCATCATTGATCTCAGTGTACCCCTTTCCTCACCTCAATAAACTTTTCCGCAGGAGCAACGAAAACTGTTCATAAATGTAAGAAACGATCATCTTTGATCTCAATAAACTTGATTTCGTTGTATCAATAAATACTTACAAAAGTCAGTGAATATTTATTCATTGCCACGATGAAAAATGTATTTTGCCAATGAACGGAGAGGTAAAAAACGGCATTTGTTGATATAACGTATCACATTTTTTTCAGATAGGGTTGCGTTTACGGTAATACCGAAAATTTAAATGGAAGATTTCATTGGTATGGATACTCCCGAGGATACTCGTGATATAAAAGACAAGCTTGGGTTCTTTTGCATTGAATTCTAAGTTGGTGGATCTCCTTTCTAGAAGTTTAGCTTAGTCAGTATTTACATCGTTCTACATCGTTCACGATTCTTCCCCGTTCGTTTCGGATTTCACTGGCTGGTATCGGAGATTTGCAAGAAAAAACATTATGGGGGTACTATCATCTGCAAAGCTGTGTACTGGACAGGACGTATCTTTCAACAAATCATTGATGCGAAGAAGAAACAGTGTCGGTGCTAGAATGGATCCCTGCGGATCACTTGCATTTATTGGTAGAGTGTCAGATGATATTCCATCTACCACTACATGGAGAGATTGGTCTGAAAGAGAGCTACTAGTACAATTTAAAAATCTTGACATATGGGTTTAATTGCTCGGGAAAGAACATCACAACACTTTGCAATGGCACCAGATAAAAGCTATTTGAATTTCCTCGACTGATTTTTTTTCTCTCAAGTTTCAGAGGATTAACACAAAACATGAACTGCGCCAAGAAAGTATATATCACAAATTTATGTCAATAACCCATTGACGAATACTCCTTTCCCAGAAATTCGCTTACCCACATAAAAATGAACAAATATCGAATTTTCACCAATAATAACTCGCCCCCTAACAACATGCAAAACCGCACTATTGCATATTCCAACGGTAACTCATTGTAATAACCACCACTTCATAATAACAAAACCGCCCTCGCTGACAGTCAAAACAGCAAACGAGAAAATAATAAACTGATTGAATTAACCTTGGCCGGGAACACATAAACATCCATGTTGCGAGGGTTTCCTTACAAATTCGACAATGGCTGTTTACTGGACACAATGGTGGGTTTTGGTCCCAAAAGCGAGGGTGATATTGGAAACCTATATTTAAGGGCATGAGTCAATAAATGAGCAGATAATAGTTTTGTGCGGTTTCAATGCTGAAGTGACTGGCGAAAAAGGATTATATTGCGCAGTTTGTGGTAATTTCTCTTGTGAAGTCAGGCGTTAAGACTGATGCACATTGATACTCACAAAAATATTGATTTGAGTCCATGCGATAGTCACCCATGCTATAATAATATTTATAGCGATTTTCTCATATACAGTCTCTGAAAAAGTATAAAATCGCTATCTTTTGAGCTACCAAAGAGTTTTTGTTTTCGGTCACGGACATCAGATTCAAAATTATTAACGAGACAACCTGTATATTTTGGCATTTCTATGTTCCTCCCTATAAAACGATTTCAACAGACTTCACACTTGTGGTCTAAAACGATTAATTCAAGAATTACAGGTACTTCAACATCATTTGTCCCACGACATCTGAAATAGCGATTGCCAAATTATTTAAGTTTGGGGTCACCCTGTATATTTGGGTTGTCTTACCCAAGTAGCACACCCATACTGGGACAATATTGGTACAATATTGTGAAAATATTGGCAAAATATTCAAATAGTAATATTAGCGGGAGAAAAAATGTGGACATTCGGCGATATTGGTCCAATATTCAAAAAATAATATTGGTGAAATATTCTCGAAGCAATATTGGCCTCAAAATGTTGAGTGATACTGGTTCAATATCGCAGTAACACACTCACATTGGAATAATATTGGTAAAATATTGGCAAAATATTCAAAAAATTGGCGAGATAAAATTATAATTATTTCTGAATATTGGTACAATATTACTTGGACATTATACAAATAATCTTAGTGAAATATTGTGGAAGCAATATCGGTCTCAAAATACTTAGGGATATTGGTACAATATCATTTGCATATATTGGTAAAATATTCAAAGTGAATTTGTTGCCTTGGAAACATTGATGAAATATTTCCAGAAAATTAACCACTGAGTAAATTGACTTGAAAACGCATTGTGAGAAGCCTTATTTAATATATGTTACTATGATTCAGTTGTCGTTCTATATGTGGGGCTACCTAGCGGTTTCGTACCCAAATTTTATCATAATTCATTCAAATATTGTTTATTGAATATTCGGCCAATATTCAAATTTCAATGAGTAATGAGTAATAAATTTATTTGGTAATATTGTATCAATATTGTCTTTCAAATATTGACATTGGGTTTTCATGACAATCTCAATCAATATAGGGTCAATATAATTTTTTGAATATGGATTAAATAATATTCCACCAATGTGCTATCAAACTTTTGGATATTATACAATATTGTTTTTTATCTCTAAAATCGATATGAGAGTAATATTGAAATCGCAATATTGGAGCTAGATGCTGAAAACAATATGTAGGCAATATCGCTCTATCGATATTAGTGAAAATTATTGAACCAATAATGACCCAATATTTAATGAAACAATATACATTCAGAACAGGTTGAGCCAATATTCCACCAATATTATTATTGAAATATTGTTTTTCCAATATGCACCCATATTGGTTCAATATTATTTTTACATTTACAATATATCAGCCAACATGAGGTGCACATAAAAATTCACACAAAAATTCGACTTCCTTGTCAACATAACCTAGAATGTTAGTAGTATTTGTTCTTGTAGTGAGTTGGTCACTTGTTATACATCATGATCGAAAATATCCATTGTTGCCAAATCACCACCATGAAAGTGAGAACAAACATGAAAAAATAACACAACCAAATCTAGTCCGTTTATGCTCGATAGTCGGATGTTTTGGGACCAATACAAATCTGTTTGTAGTAAAGGATTGTCGTCTCTTGGCACATAACGTCGGATTTTTTAACGATACATTTTATTTCTTTCGTACCAATCTCCGTACAGACATAATCGAGCAGTTGTAGGTCCAAATGCAGATATACTGATTCTTTCCTGATATTGTCACGGTCTTCGTCAATTTTTTTTTTCTGAGAAGAACCCAATGCATACAGTTATTGATATACCTACTAGTAATTCTTTATAGAATTATATATATTCCGGTAAACAGCATTATCGAGCAGATGTGCAATTCGAAATAATGAAGATATGCAAATCGTACAGCGTGACGTTGACTGATATTTCAATCGCCTATTTAATTAAAGGAATATTTAATACGCCTTTATCGGGACTGGTAATGAAAACCGACACTGGTAAAACAGTTTGTGTAGCAAATGAAATGAAACATATATTATCTAGAATGCTTCGTTATCCGTGATTGGTTTTTGTCTGTGGCTAATTAGTAGGCCTTGGGCCATGGAATTTGAAATGAGTTAAAAATAACTGGCATTAACTAATAGCAAGTTTTCAATCATCATTTAATACTTTCCACAGGTTGTTTTTCCTAATATCGTGATTATAGAAACAAACAAGCTATTTGAAACCCTTCTTTCAGGCCTTCGCGACTGGCTGAATGATTTTGCATTCGTATGAAAGAAACGCCTTGAAACACAATAAAGAAATGTGATTCAAATCCCTGCAGTAAACTACATCCTGCGGGAGAAAAAGTAACACTTTCCTCCCTAGTAATACAAATAGCTATTGAGCTCTGACAGTGCCACCAACTTCAACTTTTACTCGAACTATAACAGAAGGACTGTCTAAGGACGTCCTGAAGTTGACCCTCGACATTATGAGTACATTATTATGAACGTTGAACGCCTCAAAAGGTTAATGTGAGATACTACGAACGACCAAGAAATGTTCAAGAAGTTATTTGTATGTGAATTAAGATAACAGGAGGACATCCAGTGTCCTCGGGTTGGCTCCTGTGCTATCTGGGAATCTTTTTTTTTTATTCAGATATTTGTGTCGGCCTGAGCAATATTGTTTATTACACGAACATAAACTGTTTTGCAAATGCTCGTACATGAAGGCACTCAAACATTAGTCGCACTTGCAAAAATCAAAATGCCATGCCCATGACAGGTCTATTTCAAAAAATAATTTTCAAAGTGCAGGAGAACTATTTCCATCATTTCCATCCTTGATTTGTATAATTACTTCTGAAGAGCCTGCTTTCCAATTCTATCAATCTCCCTGATGAGCTTGGCAAAGCGAAATAGATTTTCGTCGAGCAAAATGTATTGGGGATTAAATCCGAGAGAAGCGAAACTTGCTTCAATGAAATGAACGATTTCTGTGATTGATATTTTTTTGAATAACATTCTCCCTATCTAATTTATTAAATGAAAATGCGAATTTTAACTTTCAGATTTTTTTCTTTTCAGTTAGTCTTTTCACAATATGTATCAAATGTAGTTCAATGTCCAGCGTGGCTTTAGCCGGAGAAGTAGTTGCTTTCTGTTATATATTACAAATGAATCACATTTTTTCAATTTTCATGGAGAATGTTCCCCTTTTCAACATGAATACCTTACAAGAAGTTATCTTGAACGATGGAAAATAGCGACTAAAGTTTGTCTTTCAGCCGTAGATGATTCCACAACAGATTTTATGAATATCCCATTCATAATATCGAACAAAAATCAAAACAGTTTTTTGCATTGATAAAAATAGTCCGTGAATATCAAATTTATTTTATACCAATATGATTCTCAATTATTTCTCATTCTGTCCTGGCTTATTATTTTCTGGCATTATCGCAACGCATTGTATAATTTTTTCCGTGAGCATCATCTAATTGCAGTTACAGCCGAAAAAGCAGACAGTTTCAATTGAAACGAAATCTAATTCAAGTGTATTATCAACCAATCAGTGGGTGCCGCTGTAGTTTAAGTTAAATTGAATGAGTCATGCGAACACAGACAGACGGAGGGTACGGAGAACAACCCTCGCATAACATCACACACGTGGTCTCAAAGAGCGACTTCATTCGTTTCCATAATCGACGAACTTTAATTGTGGTGAATTCATGGTCGGACAGTTCTCACTTTTATGTTGAATTTCGGTCGCGTCTCCTAGACGTGGATAAGAAAATACGTTGGACGATTGCCGGATGGAAAGTTGGCATGAAGAGATAAAAGTTGAAGCTAGCGCACGTGCATTTTGAACTAGGATTAAATGATATGGAAACAATAATGTAGGCTACGTCCAGTTCACAAACTTTTGAAACGGCGATTTCCCGCTATACGCGCGAATGTGAATATTTTTAACGGTATGTCGGTCTGTGCATAATCGTTAGTACTGTATAAACCGTCTTCATTTTTCACTGATACAAAAATCTTATTTTTTCTATTTTCTTCCTGGGTTTATCGTCAGCTGTAGTGTCAAATTCAGAGATTCACTACTTGACTTGATTTTCTAACTACTTGACTTGACTTGACTTGAAATCAAGACAAACTCAAGTCAAGTATTGATTTTTGAAATTCAAGTCGAATCAAGTAGTTACACATCAAGTACTTGTAAATCAAGCAACCTTTTTGTATTAATTTGAATAACTGCCAAAACACGTGCTTTCTACTTCTGTTTCGATGTCATCAAGTTTTGACGCTTTTTCATCGACGATATACAGGGTGTTTCTTAAGTACGTGTAGAACATTTAGGACCATATTCCTGACATAAAAATAAGTAGAAAAGTTCCCATAAACATATGTCCGAAAATTATTCGTTTTTGAGATACAGAGTGTCAAAGTTGAATACTTATTTTCGTTTTTTTTTTATGAATTTCAAAATAATTGTGATATTCGATTGAAGTTCATTATCTGGGAGTATTTTTAAACGACAAGATTAAATTCTAGAGATTGTCTCTTTCGTGGGGGTTGCGCCCCCTACTTTTCTTTTCAGCCATTTGAAATTTCATAACTTTTTTGTACGTACCTGTATCACGTTTTCTAGTAGAAAAATGGATTTTTCTGGAATTTTTATATGAAAAAAGCTGTTCTTGCACCTCCTTTATCCTTTACGAAATTGTTAAAATTGTTAAATTTGTTAAAATTGTGTTTTCCGTTAACCAGCTGTCGTCCCCTTATGAACGGCAGCCCTCAGAAGTCGAAACTTGTGCGAGCCAAGGATTAACGAGGTCTTACCTTTTAACGTGCGATTCCTAGTACTTTCTCGGGCCATCAGATAAAAATCTGAAGTCGCTGAGGATTCGAACCTAGCCGACCAGCAGTCAATGGTTTTGAACGCTTCAGTCTCAACCACTGAGCTACTTGACAAACTAACATTCGATTATGTAATTGAAAAATAATCCGAGATACCAAACTTTACTTCAATATCACAAATATTTTGAGATTCATTCACAAAAAACTAGGAACTTTTCTTATTATCTTGACGTTAGCAACATGCTCCTGAATTTTCTACACGTACTTAAGAAACACCCTGTATTCTGAGTCGCTGCTTTGAAAAGGTTCCGAATCCATTACGGACAAGTTACTCTAATAGGACATAAACAATTATTCTCTAGCTGCCACTGTTTATCCTTGATCAACGCTGGTCTACTGTTTAACTGTTTAAATTTTGAAATTTCAACTCAAACATTTTTGTTTTAAAAAATTCGTCTTCAAGATTTATGTTCAAGGAATGTTCAGAACATAAATTTCCGAATTCAGCAATCAATTCAAGCAAAATCGTTTTCGTTGAACTTGAAAAATGTATTCGTTGATAAACGAGGTCTTGTTATATTACCCCCGATAAAACACTTCCGTCCATCATTGTTTTTATTGTTCTTGTTGAACCTTGAATGATGACCTTTTTCAGTTAAAAGAAAGGGCATTTGTAACAGAACTCAGAATAGTAAATTCTATAGCAAGGTTAGAATGAAAATTCAATGCGAATGGGAAGTTCCGAGCGCGAGCTACAGGCGAGCGTGAGTAACCACGAGCATCGCAAATTTTCATTCTAACCGAGTAACAGACTGTTATGTCTCCAAAATCACTACATATAATAAAATGGAAAGCCAACGAAAAATTATTTTGACATTTCAATTCACATGTCACTATGATGCCAGTCAAGGACAGCAAGTCTTGTAGAATATTCCAATATCAAGAGCGAGAATGTTACCTTCTATCAAATTCGATTTCAGAATTGGCAAACTCTGTAACGGTTGAGGAGAAAAATGTATTCTAGTCTTTCTAGAAGTTTCTGTGAAAAATTTCTTTAGATCAAGGACTGAAAAATCGTAGGACTACTCAGAACTATGTTCGCAAATTTTGTCATCTGTGATAACCAACACACTTATCGGTAATAAACTCCAGAACGAATGACGGAGAGGCATTTCCGTTGTCTGTCTTTCTTTCGTTATATGCATGTACCCCGTCAACAATCATTTGGTAATGCCTGTCAAACAAATGAATATCAAAGAGAGTCGCTCGATCCATAGAAAGCGTATTGAATTTTAAAACGTGCGTAGGAATAAAGGGATATAAATAAAGGGACAATAAAGGGACATACGATACTTTGCGAAGGCTAATGTTCTAACAGACAACGTATGTCAGAAACAGTATTGTTGGATCAAGAACTTAAAACAAAACAAGAACACTAGCTGAATGGAAGGGGACAAAGGGGATATGCTCCGGAGAGATTCTGTTGATTTTTAGTTATCTGGAGATTTTTTTGTTTTTGTTGTGGCTGGGGTGGTCTAGACGTTCAGGTCGTCGAAAAGAAGTATTAATGGATCTCTAAAAAAAAGGTATGAAGTTTGGGAACAAACAAAACAAGTGCTGTTTTTGAAAATCATACGTACCTACTTCAATAAATTTGGTCAACCACACGCCATAGCTCATAGATCCGCACTATCGAATAAAACTGCAAATCACTTTCAGATTTTTTCTTTTCAGTAAGAGTCTTTTCAATTTAGATGTAGTTCAATGTCCAGCGTGGCTTTATCCGGGAACGTTTTTTTTTTGTTATATATGACAGAATAAGACATTTTTTCATTCTCAATACAGACTATTTCCCTTTTCAACATGAGTATTTTCCAAGAGGTTACCTTGAACGATGGAAAATAGCTGATTCCACAACTGATTTTATGAACATCTTATCTGGCTGGGGAAATTACTTCTAATGAGTCTATTTTCCAAGTTTTTCCGACCTCCCCGATAATCTAGGAACAGTGAATTAGATTTTCGTCGACAAAAATGTTTTGCAGGTCTAGCGATAGGGGTGCTCTTCTCGCATTAATTAATTGAACGATTTCCGTTAGTGATACCTTTGAATAACGTTCTTCATATCCCGTTAATTTGTATGAATTTCAAATATTAAACTAGATAATAGAAAAATCAACTATTATTTCTTTTTAGTTAATTTTCACAATATCTCTCAGATGAAAAATATTCAGGAGGTTGACAAATATTCCAATATGTTTTAAAATATTAGTATTATGCGATTATTGTACAGAGGAAATTACGTTGAGACTCGGGACATAGTTTTTCTCAATTATCTCAAAAACCTTCACATTTAGGTACATGGAATGTTTACGACCTTCAGGTTGGATATGGATAAGCCTAACTGATGTCAAACACTCAGTTGTCCATTCATTTATCCAAAGATAGTATGAAGGAAAATATGACCACATACCACCGAAACTACGCCACTGGTTAACGAAAATAAAAAATTATGACTTTAAATTATCACGTTGATAAACCTTGATTAGTGTACCAAGTTTGACTTTTTTTCCATCAGGAGTTTTGGAAAAAAAAGTAAGTTCAGTGCAACTTCTACGTGGTTCAAAAGATTCATGAATAAATGCACAATGAAATTGACCAGGGAACATGTAATTTGGTTCCCAGATTAAGAAGGATCAGATACTCTTTCTCTCTCTCTCTCAGATGAATTACATATTCTATCTAGCATCTCAAATGAATTTCTAATCTACTACCTGTTTTCTAGTTGACAGGAACCAAATTGCTTACACCTTTGACCAGTATTGGATGTATTTACACACGAAAATTTATTAGTCAATTCTGGTGTTGATTTTTGTCAGGAATACCATCATAATGACATGAAAAAGTTCAACAACTTTCCTTCTACGTAGATGTATTATAACAGACCGAAAGTTACCAGATATTGCCGTGAAATTCATGAATAATTGGCCAAGACAAATTGGCTGGCGAAAATTTTCTATTTACACCAATCAATAAAATTCAAGGTCAGAAATTCGCACTCAGTTGTGTTGTAACTATAGTATCAATCGTTATCCAAATCGCGTTCACCAAAAACGGTCATTTTCTGACTCGTGCTGAAGGTAAGTAAGCTCATGGTCCCAGAAAAGACCAGTGCACTTAATAGTAATCAAATTAAGATCTACTCAATACTGAAGTATTTTCGTGACCTACTAACTGACTCCTTGAGTTGCGATGATACACAAAAAAAAAACTGGCGCTGTACTCGTTACCAAATTGATCAACATTAAATATGGCAAATCACGACTTTGAGGTCAGCGTGAAACTGAACTGATGATTACATTTTTCCGAAGCAATCTTGGAAATTATCTGTAAGGCATGATTTTCGTTGAGTTATATTATTATTCTGTTAAAAATTGGCGCGATACGTATTCACCGCTTTCGTCAGGAGTTGCGTGCTTTGTGTAATGATCTAACGCCAGAAATTACAGTCTTTTTTGCCAACTGCTGAATTAATATTGTGTTGAGTGAAATTCGCCAAACCCAACTACACACAGAAAAATGCATTCGTTCGTTAAGGAAAACTTCCAAGAACGAGACCCATACATACATGTAAGTAAAAATAATGATAACTCGTTTCATCATAAAATATGCTCAAGGCAGAGTTCAAACAGACGAGGTGACAGTCATGAATATTTCGACCGTCTATTGTTTATATTGCTCGCTAGGTGGAGCGACTTACACCCATTTCATCAGCGTAACCAAATAGACAGAGTGGAGTGCTGATTGGGGCCTCAAAGCTATTTGTAGTGACCTACCCTGTACTGATGACGAGGCAAAAACCTTGAAACTAGTTAACAGGTGGTCGCCCTGTCCGTAATAAAACAAAGTTCTAATTGTATCCTCTGTAATGAGGAACGTTGCGCAAGTATCTGTTTGATATGATTCAATAACCGCACGGTAATACCCAGGGGAGAAGTTGTTTTCGGGTAGGTATTTGCCTTACACCTTTGGGGGTGGATGGGAGTAGAAGGGTGAAACTTCAATAGGCAACTAGGTCGTTTCCCTAACTAAGATACAAATTAGTTTCCAAATGCGACAGAGAAATGGGAGATAATCCAGTTTGAAGTTCCACATATCTTTGCTGTTGCCAAATTGAGTTGAACGCGCTGGCGACTGCTGCTGCCAGAGCACAGCATGATGTCGATGGCAGTCGCTGCACTGCACTCTTCCACCTGCATCTTGCTATTTTAACACTCAAACGTGACAACGCTGTAAATTGATCGCATAACATCAAGTTTTCATAGTATTCTGACGACAAGCGTGCTTTTAATTTTTGTCCAAAGCCAACCGAATTTACTTGTTTACTTCGCTTTATATTAATAAATTGTTATGGCCTGCTGTGATATCATACATTGGTATTGTTTACGTTTCTGCTACAAGTCGAAGGTGTGGCTTGAATTCTGAATTCCCAGATTCAATTTTTCTCATCTCACCCCAATTTGAATATGTCGGTCACTGCAAGGAGTGAAGAAATATCAAAGGCGGTGGATGTAGTGTCGCACCTAAAACCATGATCTGTGATTAGACTGATAGACTATATTATTTAAACAATAAGAGTATGATGATGATGATGTTGATTGGGGACGGTTCTTGGGCGGACAACACCATGGGCCTGTACAAGGACTTCGAACACTATTTGTACAGGATGGTCCAATCGACTGATTTCATCAGCCTGTCAAATGACGTCAGCGTGATGCCTTATCAATGGTTTATTTATACAGGATGTGATTTAACCTCTTGCACTCCCGTGAAGGACGGGTGTATAATGCCATTTTATAACGAATGACGGTGTGAAAAATTCGAAAAAAAAATTGTGGGAAGTATAAATTTTGTTAGAACATTCGGAAAATCTTGGAAACAGCTGTTCGAAATTACACAGTTTCTTCCATTCGGCAGTTCCAGTATTATTGCGGCTCTGCTCCGGTCAGCTGACGTTCAGCTGAAAGCGGTTCCCAAAATTTCGACGAATTTTCTAACACAATTTGAACTTTCCAAATTTTTTTTTTCGAATTTTTCACACCACTTTTCCTTATATATTTGGAAATTTTAAAATTGGAAGTGACTAGTGGCCAGTCCAACCGGCCTACGATATTTTGTTCGCTCCCAGTCCGACCACTACTACGAGGACGGTCCGACTCTTTAAGCGTGATTGGTCACTGTAATGGCGGGACGTTTGAATGAAAGACAATAAGAAGGAAAACTGAGTTGAAAATGAGTGAATTTATTTTTTCGCTCGCATAGTTTGCCTTCTCACAACAGGGTACTTTTTCGAATGTGTATCAAGACAAGAAGGCGAACTGAGTTGAAAATTCGTGAATTTGTGTTTTGATAGCGATTGACACACAAACCTAACCTGAGCAAGCTTACAGCTTGCCTGTTCACCACAGGGTACTTTTTCGATTATGTATCAGGACAAGAAGATCAATCTCGCTAAAATAGTAAAACCGTTTCTATAGTAATAACTGGTCGGACCGGGAGCCAACAAAATATTGCAGGCCGGTCGTACCGGTCACTAGTCACTTACTTTAAAATTTAATTGGTAAAAATAGAAGGTGAGGATAGGAACCACATTAAAAATAAGTCATCAAATAAAATTGAAAATTTCCTGCCATGAGGATTTAAATTCACATGTCAGTTATAAAAAAGCGGAAGGAATTTGAAATATTGAAATAGGACACTTCATACTTGTGACATTTGACTTTTGGCATGGAAGGCATAGAGATACCTGTTGCATACAATCAGTATTACCAACTGCAATAGTGATACCAACTTAAATTGTAATTTGAAGACAAAGGAACATTCTGGAAATGGAATTTCTCAAATAATTATGCTTAATTTGTTAATTGATTGATTTTCATTTTCATTTCCATTGAATTTCAATGTAGAATATTCCTTTTTTCAACAAGAATTTATTTGTATCATGTTTCGACGAAACATTGGTTTTAAATTTGGTATAACTAATTCGGTAAAATTTAATTTTTCTGTGTGTACACCGCTACAATATGCACGTAGATTTTATTATTTTAAAAATGAGTGGCAGCATATTAATTTAACAATTATTTTACTGGCACGACTTCGCACTTTCGTATTATTCTCTTCATTTTATTTTTTATTCACAGTACGTGATTTTTGTTGAAATGTTGAAAGGATTAGTAGAGAATACACATAATGAAAGGATCTCGTCGATTGGCGGTGTATGAAATACAAAAAAAAAACTCAAACGAAGTGGTAATGTAGGTGTATGAGAGAATATTTTCTAACAGGTGGAAAAATTATATTTAGTTGAAGGTGCAGACCTGAAAGAGTATAATTGATAAATTATATAATAATAATATACAAATATATCAGAGGGATAAAATCGTGAATAAACTGCGAGAGTGACGTAAACTGTTACCAATTTGTGTGTGACTGGAAAATGTAATATTAATTATTTTATCGTATCATTGAATATTAAGGTTCCTTTAAGTTAGCTTCATTACAAATTATTAACATCATAACATAATAACAACACATAATACATTGGGTACAATATAATACGTTAGTCAAATGGCACACTAAATGGCACGCTAAAATGACAATAACGTAACAGGTTGATTTTATTTTCACATCATCGTTGTCAATGATACGATAAAGCTTTCATTGTAACTTGATTATTATGCAATTTAAATAAATCTCGAAAGTTGCACATTTATCATCCTCATTTATTATAAATCACATAGTAATCTCGTTACATTAATAGCTAAAAATATTAAATTACATCAAAAATAAAATACATATATACATTAATTTAAATAACTATACAGTCTGGAAATGCCATAGTAACAGAAAAATATTAACAGTCAGTGGTTTTGTAAAAAATGTGTAAATTTTTATTTCGAGAACAAAAGCATACATATGTGGTTAAGTTTCCGGTAGTGTACAAAATACAGGGTCATCCAAAGATCCAAACCTCGGGTAGACCTTGCAGTGTGACCAGATTAAAATCATTTCGAGCCCAGTTTCATCAGTTTGACGGAGAGTGATATTTACCTAATTCATTTTTTCAAATTGAATTTTTATTATTCACCTGATAATTATAAACTTTCTCAAGTTTGTCGAGAAAACGCCTATACGCGCTGAAAATTGGTAACTTCAACAGAAACAAGATCGAAATGTAGGCTTTTACGGCTGGCGGCAATGTTCTGCCGCAACCAAGGTAAACCATGGTAAAACCTGGTAAACAGTTACCTTGATGCATCAACTGAAACTGAAGCTCTCGTTCCTGGCACGCCATTTATAATGCTGTTTTGATTCTCACTTTCTGAGAGGGTGGATTCGCGCATAGTTACCCTTCCATTTGTGTAACGTGGCATGTTTCGGATCCTTTCAGTGTTGTCTGCCAGATATTTTTTTTTTCGTGCTTGTGTATTTCTATGGCTTTCAAATACGTTTTGTTCGGATAATGATTCTTCATAGCATATCAGTGTTTTCTAATAGATATTATTTTTTCCAATCAGACAACGCGTGAAAATCAGAAGTTTCTTGAAAATAACCTTTTAGAAAATTCAAAAAATATGAAAGAAGATCTTGAAGAAAATTCAAAGATACTGGAGAATAAGCTTCAAGAAAATTCGAAGAGTCCAAAAGAAGGAATACAAAGAAATGCGAAGAGTTCTAAAGAAGAAATTAAAAAACACAAGAAGCTTGTCCAACACATCTCATAATCAAAACAATCTTACACAAGTCAGAATTGAGCTCAAATGATGGACAAAGGT
The DNA here is from genome assembly GCA_958298965.1 of Chrysolina haemoptera. Taxonomy (NCBI): domain Eukaryota; kingdom Metazoa; phylum Arthropoda; class Insecta; order Coleoptera; family Chrysomelidae; genus Chrysolina; species Chrysolina haemoptera. Next base: position 5,998,886 of record OY282592.1, on the reverse strand, counting down.
CCATAGAATCCTGCTACTATCGAAGCTTCCATAAGAAAATTGATAAAAGTAGTATTGCCTGAAAAAAACATGTAAAACGCTGGAATTGTAGTAATATTGGGCAAGTGCGAAGTAATGAACACAATATCCAGAAAGTTCAAGAGAAAGACCGATAGGTCGATTAGGTATGCCATTGGAGCTGAATTCGGAACAGTATAAAACTTTGAACCCAACCTATTTCAGGACAAGATATTTCAGCAAACTTTGGTAGAGAACAGACGACATCTATAAACAAGTTTGTACATAGGGAGTACCAGACATAGGAAGAAGGAGACCTATGAGATCTAGGTACATATTTTTTTTTTTTTTTTTTATTACACTATTCAACAGATACAAGATCCAATTACAGAATAGGAGTATACAGTAAAGTATTTAACATAACATTTACATATCAATATTAAAGGGTAAAAACAGAGCAGTCAATGTCAATGGTTTCATTCATCTTATCATATGTGGAGCACATTTTATATACAGGTGCGTATAACTTAACGTTAGTGTGACAAAGCGGGAGATAGAAGGTGTTATTTTTTCGAGATATGAGCCTAGGAATATGAAAGTTTAACATGTCCAAAATATGGGTACAGTCCAAAGTGTTATGAATAAGATTATAAAGGAATATAACATGTGACCTGTTTCGTCGAGATTCAAGTGAGTCCATCGAAAATCTAGAAAGAAGTTGCTCATGCGGAAACCCTACTGTTGGGTAATTGCCATCAAGTTTGAAACATACATACTTCAAAAATTTTCGTTGAATATTTTCTAGATTAGTTATATATATCTGCTAATGTGGTGCCCAAACTATTGATGCATACTCTGAGTTTGATCTAACATTTCATTTCTTCCAAAATCTTTTGTCACTCTAATGATGAATCCTAATGATCTATATGTTTTTTTGATAACTTGCTGTATATGATTTCTAAAAGAAAGTTTTTTGTCAAATGTTACTACTAGATCTTGGAGGGTTTCGGGGCGATTCAATACAACATTTTCTAGTTCATAATTGTGAAGGATTGGATTTAGCTTGGCAGTGAAGGACATAACATGACATTTGGAGACATTAAGGAATAAGTCATTCTCGGTGCACCAGACATTGACTCGATCAAGATTTTCTTGGAGAAGAGTACAGTCCTCTCTGGTGATAATTTTATGGTATCTCTTAAGATCATCGGCGTACAGTAAGTGACGGACTGTGAGAGCATCAAGAATATCATTAATGAACATAATGAAAAATACGGGGCGTAGATTGGACCCCTGGGGTACACCAGAAGTTGGAAGTATTTCAACAGATCTGTGACCATAGAATTTAACATACTGCTTTCTCTCATGAAGGTATGAATGGAATAAAGATATGAGACTTGGAGTTAGTCCAACATATTGGAGAATTTGGTAACCTACCTTGGTTGTACAACCCTAAGCAGCTCCGTGGCCTATCACCAGAGTTGCGGCATTCGTGAGAATATCCGTAAAATATCGTGAAGAAAATAAATGATCTCATTTACCGAATCCAGCATCTACCCCCGTGGGAAACCTAGGGTCATCCACTTCAATAGGTTGGCCCCTATTGTTGGAGATTACGCCCAAGTTCGCACCCTCAGACCACCGAAGGATGGGGTGAAGTTCCAAACGTTCGTGTCTTTGTACTCAAATGGAGAAAAAGTGCCATACGGAACTGAAAAAGAGCCACGATATCTTTCGAGGTGCTGGCTGATCAGGCGTTGTCGGTGTAGTTTTCCCCTAAAAATTTTGTAGGCTTCAGAATTTACGGGAAGATAATCCAGAAGTTATAGGGGTGGAAAGGCCAGAGGAACATTGACCTACCTGGTAATCAACGTTTGATAAACCGTCCACTGAAGTTGTCTGGGATAGCCTCACCAATCTAATAGATACGATGATGGGTCAGAATCTTTTTAACCTAGCAGTACCAAAATTCACCTGAGAGATTATTGGGCTGGATTGGAATGTAACAAAAAAGTATGTTGGAAATGAAATTTCGATCCAGTGACATCATCATTTTGGTGTGTTGTGGCATATTTCTGCGTACGATCATAAATACTGTGGAATATCACTTCCATCTAACTTCACGGTGCAGATATAGAAGGTCATTGAAGAAAAAAATATATTGAATATGTACTTATATTAATGGAAAAATTGGCTTTCTGTCAAGTTTGAAATTGAAGTTTTCCTCTATAAATGGAAACATCGTGTAAAATAATATCAAAAAGCTTGCAGACTGACTTTCAACAAATCATTGAAAACCTCGGCATACCTACCCATGTACCCATACAACATTGCGACTAAATCCAGGTGTTGAGAGCACCACAAAATGATAAATCAGTTCCCTGTCACATTCAACAATAATCCAGTAATCCACTTTTTATTACCATAAAAAATCAAAACAGACTTCGAAAGCTACGGCTTTTTTATGATCCGTTTGGAGTGTGTACCCGCAATTTAAAGCAATGATGCCAATTACACACAATGGGCAACTGCCACAAAAATTATCAGCCCATATCGAAGTTGACGTTCAATCACTCCGGCCACCCTCTTTGACGGGTGTTAAACTGAATTCCCACCAAAGTGGGCCTTGGGGGCAGAACAATCGAACACAAAAACATCCCGCGGTAGCCAAGGAAAATAGTCGAGAGAGGTCTGCTCAATACGTTATGACGTCAAAACGATTATTAGGATTGTTCATTTGTGTCAGTAAAGCTGCTGTAAACTGCTATTTCACATCTGTTCATTCATCTTCAACACATGTAGTTCATTCGTCATTCTCTTTAAAAAATAGCTACTCAGATCAGCTTTCATTGACACCAATGAAAAAACCTTTTGCTTTAACACTATCCGCTTCAACACTCCGTCTTCATGAATAATAGCTCTGAAGGTGGTGGAATTGATTCAACATTTCAAATAACTAATAATTATTAACCTGTAACGGAGTAGTTCGGGACGATGTTCCCTAACCTCTCTTTTTGTGAACCTTGGTCTCCATTTGAAGTATTAGTAATCCGTCAATGTCCGTGATATTCATCTATTCATTTGAGCTGGTAATTCTGTTGTTAATTCTGTATAGAGTGGGTAGGTGGTATATTGTGAATGGTGGGTGACTTGCGATTTTCATGAGAAATTTGAGTATTGATACCATTTATTCCAACATGATTATAAGTTTATCAACAAAATTAATGAGATCTACCAGTTATTCAAATGCTAGATGGTTTTTTGGGTTTTGACATAAAAGTAGAATCTGGAATCTGAGTCTTTTCATCTTCACCGGAGTAAAAATAAACTCTAATGTTCGAAGAAATTCGTGACAGCCAAGGAGACCAAAATACGAATGAATTCCAAAATTTTGTCGTTTGTTTAAGGAACGACACCTGAGGACAAAATCTAAGACGAGTTTCTAAACTTACACAGAAGGAATTCAAGTATTTGAAGTTACCCAAAACACTAAAACAACGTCACTTTCACTGGACGCGCGTTTCGCCAACTAAGTTAGCATTCTTAAGAGCTATAATTACTAGTAAGCTAACAGGTAGTCTGATATCAGGAGGTATCAAAATTCACCAATTCAAAAAAAAATCTAGCTGGTCAATAAGGGTTTAAAACTTAACTAATTGTTTACAGTAAGCCTTCCAGTTCATCAAAATGAATACCCAAAAATTTTATCTGGTCAAGGCTGCTCTGTAAAATATGATTATTATAATCGAACTGTAGTCGTGTAATATTATTCTGGCGATGGTGAAATTGAAGAATTGGGGTATTGTCAACATTGAAGAATAGATCGTTTTTATTGAAATAATCGGATGCAAACGCAATTGAATTGCTAAATTTTTCAACCATAGAAACCTGATCAAGAGCAAACACAATTAACGAAAAGTCATCAGCATATGCAGTAAGTGTGATATTTCGACAACATTATCGATTTGGTTGACGTATAGTAAAAATGAAATTGGTCCCGAAATAGACCCTTGGTGGAAACAGACTCTGAGATTATATGAGTTACTCCGCCATTATGACAGTATTGCAAAGAGACATATTATTAACGATCTTTTAAAAAAGATGAAATCCAATACATATTATTAACGATCTTTTAAAAAAGATGAAATCCAATTCAAAGAGACCCCTCTAATACCATAGTTTTCCAGAGACAACAGGAGTTAGTATAATTGACGCAATCGAATGCCTTGCCTAAATCACAAAATATAACAGCAGGGCACTCACCTGTCCAATAGGGTCAATGATTGAATTAAACAATGATACTAAAGCCGTAATGGTTGATTTGACTCTAACTGAAAAGAAAAAAAAATCTGAAAGTGAAAATTCGCATTTTCATTTAGAAAGTTGCTTTTTTTGATTTTCTCTAGTTTCCATTGAAAAAATGTTATTAAAAATATCACTAACAGAAATCATTCTTTTCATTGAGCAAGGTTCGCTTCTCTCGTATTTTATCTTCAATACATTTTCGTCGACGAAAATCTATTTCGCTTTGCCAAGCTCTTCAGGGAGATTGATATGATTGAAAAAAACAGGCCCTTCAGAAGCAATTATACATATCAGGGATGGATATGAGGGAACTATTTCTTCTGCGGTAACACTTTGAAATTTATTTTTTGACATAGACCTTTCATTGGCTTTGCATATTGATTTTTGTTCGAAAATATGAATAGGATATTCATAGAATCAGAAATTGACGGGTCCGAGCGATTTTCCACATTTTCATTTTACAGCCGGAAAATCGAGGTGTTAAGTTTTCGTTGGACCACACTTTACATTATCTTCTTACAAGAAGTGTAATAATTGCTATAGTACCTATTACTTCAATCGGGATTTCATTCTACCGCCACCAACTTTATCATTTAATACTCCATCCATCTTCTGGCAAAGCGGCGCAGATTATTAACCCTTCTGGATCCCCCTTCCTATACCCCCATAACAAACTTATTGTTTATGATATTTTAGCCATAAAAATCTTTGTCCGAGTCCACTGGACGTCAACACTGATAAACAAAACGAGAATAATTGGGTGAATATAGCAACACGTGGCTTAATAACTGTTCCATCGTTAATTCTTATGCAAATAAATGTCTTTTTCCACCGAGGGTCTTTTATTAGTGAAGGGTAGGGCTGAACTGTTCCATAAATTGGTTGCGTGTTCCTTCAAATGACTGTTGTATGAAGCAGCAAGTAGTTTTGACAGTTATTAACATTATTTTCAATTTATTTTATGAGCTCTCGGTTGGTATATTCATAGAATTTTAAATCGAGTGTGTGTTCCTTGAGAAGAAAGGCTGAAGCAGCATTTGAAACAGGAATTATTAATTGTGATTTCACTTGAGAAGACAGCTGTAGCGGAAAAGTGGGGTACTGTTGTGAATCATGTCAGATCTCATGGAGCTTCAGGAACTCAATAGCTGAGTACTTCATATTAAGGTTAAATTTCAAATTGCTGACCGCCATTCAGCAAGATGAGGATCCGCTCTGAGGTCGCGAAGGTAGTGGAAAAGATGAGGGAAATTATGAAAAATATTTTCTATATTTTTGTGGAAAAGATTTTTCTGGCGTTATTCTTTACCGTTGATCGTCGAAAATAGTGAGTAAAAACATTAATTTACCAGAGTTTCAGTTTTACAATTAAAAGTGTCTGTTTCAAGGATAGGTTTGATACATCATTTGATTTTGAAGAAGCATTGGATGAAATTCCAAAGATTTAGATATAGTTCTAGATCACTTTCTCTTCAGTATGAGCCCTTCAACATATTTTGGAATACAAGCTTGAAAGAGTTTACGTCTTTGAACAGTTAGCATATAAATGGACTCATCTCTGTGTGCAAAAATATTTAACAATAATGCCATCTTTGGGAAAGTAAGTATATGTTGAAGACATAATTTTAGTTCACCTGAGAGTTAACTTATTGTGGGTTTGTCATGTCCAAAGAGTTTCAGAAGCTGCACTAAATCCTTGAGTGCTTCAATCTGAAAACGGAATTATCCTTACTGGTCATTGGGTGGTTTGACGAACTACCTATCAGAGAAGCAGAAAACAAACCAAAACTATGACTGAGAGACGCGGACGACACCTTCATCATATGAAACTACAGAGATGAACACCTTGAGGACTTCTTTTCAAGAATTAACAACATAAGGGATTCAATCAAGTTCACGATGGAAAAGGAAATATATATATAAAAATAACCAAACACAAAAAGTGGACTCAACGAGGGGAAACATCTAAATCAGGAATTGCTGACCACACCTGGACAGAGCACTATCGAATTTTTTGGGACGAGGCTACTGTTCTTCATAGAATAGAGAAAAGCATTGGTTCAAACGCAAATTAGCAGAAACCGCCTATATCTAGGCCGGTGGAGCCTTCAGTCAACCGAGCGTAGAAATTCAAAACGTATGAAGACCACTCATTGACCGTTCTGGAGGGAGAAAAAGCGCGAAACCACGCTCGCCACAAGACCGCGCGTAATTACACCATCATTGCATCACGCTGACGGACCTATAAAATCATCGCGTAGTTTCTTGATTTATTAGTATTCATCTGAAGACGATCGCGGATTGAAGCAATTGAAACGTAGTGAGAAACGTAGTGAATGTTGTTGCATACATGTTTTGAGGTATGTAAAATATTATGATACGTTCATGTAACATTATTATTGAACGTTACATTGTAAAATACATATATAAGAGGCAGAAAGTACCATGAACGCAACATTTATGTAATATCAAGCATTCCTTTAAATAACAACACAAGGTCTCGATCTGAAGTTTAAATATGTTTTTATCTTTAGTGGGGCTCAGCACTGAGAAACATACCAAGAATCTGGAAGCCGATCGGGGTGAAGAGTTGAGTGAATCAATTTCTTCAAAGTTCCAAGTCCGGAGGCCAATGAGTCTAATCCTGTTTTCAATGAAAACTTCTTGTCAGACAGATCAGAAAAGGCGTTCTGGCTTTAAACTTACCACACTCTCACCCTAGTGCGTAAATGATTCACATATGGACCAAAAATTCGAGAATGGAGATCCAACAACTTCGTCGTCATCTGATTCTAGGCAGAGGAAGAGGGAGAAGAAATAAAGTACAGCTGAACTAGCTCTTACTGTTATTTATTAGACTGGCACCGTTGTGCTCACATTGACATTACTTGACTTCTATAAGATGAAAGATCAACTTTTTGTATTGAAATTACTGCTAACGTACCTAACTAGAATAAGAAAAAACCTGTTTGTGTTTCTTCGAAAACAATAATTTAGTGTTCATCCCGTAGGTATGGATGGTGACTGATGCGCTGCGACCTGATTAGATTTATTGTGCCACATGGTCTTCTGCTATCACAAGGTGTTCTTGATTACAGCAGCCCTTCAAGCCTCAATTCTTTCAGGAATTTGAGGATTTTGAGGGGGTCTACTCGTGGTATTTCTCCCACAGTCAGCTGGTATGATCCCAGTATATTCAATCTTTTATGATGTACAACACTCCATCAATGAATGGGTGTTTCTGGATGTTCCCCACAGAATCTGCAGGTGCTGTCCTCCTCTAAGCCTAGCTTCCTCAGGTGTTCTTTGAGTCTGCAATGCCCCGTTAGAAATCCTGTGATTGTCTTTAGACTAGTTTTGCTGAGGTTAACCAGTGTCTTTGATCTTGCTCGTTGAAATTCCCAAGGTCATTGGCCTGCCTCAGCCCTGGAAGTTTGAGACCGTATGTTGCTTTCAGTGCTTCTTCAGCTTTCTTGAGTTCTTCTTGGAAGTAATATTTTCAAATTCCGCAGAATTGTTCCGGCCCGATCAATGGCGTTGATGCGCCTTTTCGTGCCAAGGTGTCTGTTTGTTCATTACCCTCCACTCCGACGTGCCCCGGCACCCAGAGGAGGGTCACCTTGTTGTTCCTGCCTAGATCATAAAGTCTCTCTAGGCATTCCCAAACTATCTTCTAGTTGACGTTAGAAGAGCTCAACGCTTTGATGGCTGCTTGACTATCGGATAGGATCACGATTTCCTTGTTCCGGTTTTTCCTGTTGAGGTTGAACTGAATGCACCTTTCTATGGCGTGGATTTTCGATTGGAAAATGCTGGGGAACTGGCCCATGGGTTCCGAGTATTTGGTGCGAGGCTCAAAGACTCCTGCTCCAGTTCCCTCGGGAGTTTTGGACCCGTCCGTGAACCATGTTATGGTATTCTTTCCCAGTGCTCGAATGAATTCTATGTTCCATTGTCGCTTGGTGCTTAGTTCCGTTCGAAAAACTGAATTTCCTGGTAATTTCGTCAGTTTGGGAGATCCTTACAACGTGTGCTGTCCGACTTTAGCCAACCTGAGGTTTGCTTCCCAAGTGTTTCTCCTCACCATGATATGGAGAGAAGTGAGATCCAGAATGACCTCTATTGATGCTGTTGGAGTCGACCTCATTGCTCCTGTTATACAAAGACATGTTAGTCTTTGCATTTTCTCCAACCAAGATTATGTTTGTTGTGGCGAGCTCGGTTCTGCCGTGCCACACTACTGCTCCGTAGGTGATCATAGGTCTCACTATCATGGCGTGCATCCATCGCAGTAGTGATGGGTTACAGCCCCATGTTTTTCCTGCAATGTTCCTGCACACCATCATTGATGATGTTGCCTTATTAGCGACATTCTACGTGTCTGTTCTAGAGTAGTTTTGAATCTAGGGTAAGCCCTAGATACTTCACCTCTTGCTGCCATTCTAAGTCTGTTCCGTCGAGGCGAACAGTCCTTAGGTGCTGAAGCTTTGTTCTGGTGAATGGTACTACTATGGGTTTTGATTAGTTAATTCTCAGCCCCACCGAGAGGCACCACCATCTGGTTGTCTCTAGCTCTTTTTCTATGAGATCGCAGAGGGTTCCTTCGAATTTGCCTTTGGCCATAATGACTATGTCGTCTGCATAACCAAAGCAAGTGACTCCGTTCTCGGTCAGTGTTCCGAGTAGTTCGTCTACTACGAGACTTCACATCAGAGGTGATATTACCCCTCCTTGTGGGCACCCCCTGTTTGTGCTAATCTGAAAGCTGCTCTCGCCCACTTTCGTTTCAGCAGTTCTTGTAGCCAGCATTTGGCCCATCCATCTAAAAATAGCGACTAAAGTTTGTCTTTCAGTCGCAGATTATTCCACAACCGATTTTATGAATGTCCTATTCATATTTTCGAACTAAAATCTAGATGTTGTTCTGTCCACTCCTTTATTCATTAGGCCCTATTTATTGCTTCATGAGAGTTGTGGTCGAATGCCCCATCCATGTCTAAGAAGGCGCATATGGCCATATCATCAGGCTCTAGTGATTTCTGGATGCTTTCGGTAAGCGTGTACAGAGCAGTTTCCATTGATCTGCCCGCCCTGTATGCATGCTGCCCCGAGTGCAATGGCAACCTCTCCAGTATCTCGGTTCTACTATAGTAGGTAGTAGGTAACTTATGAAACAGAATATACTCATAAATCATGCGAAATCCAGAAGAAAATAAAATCGGCATGCTTGTACGTTTCCAGTGATCGATATTCCGTTTGTTTTCTTCCTTCAACTCGGCAAACAGCATTTCCTTTGCTCTTTAATTAACTCAAAATATTTACCAAGCTGGAGAGTGTTCATAAATGTCGAGAATCAGAGGTTCTCAACAATTCAGGATGACGCCTAAGCAATTTTATCAAGATGATTTTGACCACTTACTCCCTCATATTGAAAAACATTTTTTTTAATACAAATTACGGCATTCCAAATGAAAGATAAAATGATTATTTTGTCTCGAGTGTCAACAAGAAAATTACTGGAGAGCTATCTTCAATAACTGAAGAAAATGTTGAAATGTCGAAATACCTTTTTCTGAGATCCCACTTCTGAGTGGAATGAGTGCTTCTGGAATTGGTTGACAGCGTAAAGATCTTGAAAGTGAAATACTAGGAATACAAAAAAGTGTTTTGTTTTAATAATCTCATTTAACGATAGTCGTCGCCGACCGATATTTTTACCCTTTTTACTCCGATATACACCTACTACGTATGCTAATTGTGGCATATACCTGTCAGAAAACAACTACTCCCCTGGCTAATACCACGACGGGTATTGAATTATATCCAACAGATACTTGTGCAATGTACCTCATTGCAGAGGAAACCATTGAAAGCGCTTCCTGTAACCAAATGACAGAATTTCAATTTGATTCGGACAGGGGGACCACCTGCAGACTAGTTTCGAGGTTCTTGACTCGTCATCAGTACAGGGTAGGTCACTACAGACAGCTTTGAAGCCATCTGTTCCCTGTCTGAATCAATTAAACGAGAAAAAATCTGGCACAATCTGTAGAATTTCTGGTGAAAAATAAAAAGTTAGTCTAACAATTCAAATAAATTTGTTAGTATCTCGTGCATGGCATCATACGTTAAAATGTGAGGGTGGCATAAATTGTACATTCAGTTAGAATGCATACAGAGCTTTTCTGCTACCGCGTATCAATAGGCGATTCGTGCCGACTTCATATCCCTTTATCCAATGTAACACATAAAGTTCGCCACATGTGAAAGTTTTTCTTATTAATAAATACAGATTTTCGTACATTTATAATTCACATATTCCCTATTTATTGAAATTTAATTTAATGAAAAGGACTTTAATTTGTATAGAACAGGAAGTACGGCACACTGAATGATGAATTCGGTTTCTTTATGAGATTATTGAGATGAATCAATGAATGTTGGGATGGTTTGTTGTGAATTATGTTACGGGTATTTTGGTTTGATGTTTATTACACGTCTAATGGTGAAAACATAGAATAAAAAATTTATGAAATTAATTAAAAAAATGTTGCGAAAAATTATTATTTGCTCAAAAACTACATCAAAATATTTCGAACTCATCTGCAGCTAACGGGATACAAATGTGTTAAAAAAGGAATATGATTATAATAAGTATACTCAATAAGAATGAAGAGAAACGCCCATACAACAAAAAAATCAGTTTAATAATGAAATGAAAAAACTAGATGAACTTTACAACAACAAAGTCGAATTTCTGGAGGTTCATTTATCAAAATTATGGGATTTGAGTCATATTCTGTTCGATTCGATAGAGCGAAAGATTCGAAAAATAAAAAAAAATTGGAAAAAAGCCGAAGTGACAGTAGAAAGTCCAAATTTGGAGCAAAGGTATAAAATTGGAAACTGAGCAACTTTTTAATTTAGCATTTTTCGAAATTTCCAAAAAAAACTTGATTTTTTGAAGATTTTTGAAAAAAATGACAAATTTGACAGGTTTGAAGTAGCACGTGACAAAACAAAAGAGGCTGGTTTTTACTCATTTTTCAAGCACAAACTAACTGCGGAGTCAAATTTTCATTATATTTGTCAATAAAAAAAAACGTCCATATGTGGCGAACTTTATGTGTGACACTGTAGATTTGCCAAGCTATACAACTGTTTCCCAATGATAAATCATAAAAATGGGTTATTATGTAAACAACCTTGATTCCCAGTTTGCTACCAAGGAAAACAACAAAAAATATCATTCGAGAGATTTCACAAGGAAAACATTTTGGGGACCTCTTGGGAATCAGAAGGCAAAGGACGTGATAAAAGCAAAGGAATCAAAGGTTGTTCTTGCTTCGTTGGATTCCCAACTGACAATTCTCATGTTTACGGCGCGCTTCTTCTGTTTTCTACACACACATCCGACTAAACAACAGACGTCGTTTCGCAGCACACTTGAGGACGCCTCCGACTTGCTCTGAATAATTAGAGGGTGATGTGAATTGGGTTGCTAGAATGAGACATTTCTTGAAAATGCACCAAAAGAATTCGAATTGAGTTTAATTTGCATAGGGCTGAAATCTTGAATACTTTCGGATAACTTGTTTTTCTGAAAACTTCAATCCAAAGATTCCTCTCGTAAAGATTCCTGCTTTCTTACTTTTACTTTTACCTGCTAGAGAAGCCCATTATTTCACCAAAGACTCCTACAGTGCCTTCATTTCAAAACTTCCCACCCCTATTATTTCTTTTAGCAGGAAAAATTTCCTGTAGAGAAAAAGACACGTAAATTTAGATATGGTGGGGGAAGTTTAAAACCAGTGCCAGTTGTATTTTAGGTTTAATCCCCCTACCCCTAGCTACCCCCACTTAATAATTTTAAATGGCACCCCCACACGTGTAACACATCATTTTAAAGATCTTAAAAATCCTCACTCAACCCCGTTTAGAAAACTGAAATTGGTTGATCCGTTCTCATAAAATAGGGCAAAAAGAAAATAAATTATAACAAAATGCAAAATAAATTAATGAATTTATAGAACCGCTACCACTAACTCAATAACGGTATGTTTATGTTTCTTTTTACACAGAGTTTTTGCCTTAGCTGAAAGTGAGATAAGGGCACACAGTTTCTTCTTGGCGTCAGTTAAAATTAAATGGTGAAAACATTTATAAGAATTAGGTATTCCTGATTGTTAAACTGTTTGTCAAGTGGTGTCAGTTGCACTGACAGTAATACAAATCGTAATGGAAAATGTAGTCGATCCACTCATAACACAGTCCTTACAAAGCCAAGTTGATGAAGAAGACCACCCGCTCTTGGATGAACAAAATTTACATTTTCGACAGTGGCTCGATCAACGGTATCCTGACAAATGTATTGGCAGAAGAGGCACTCTGGAATGGCCGGCGAGATCTCCGGATTTAACACCACTGGATTTCTTTCTCTAGGGTTATTTGAAGACAATGGTATACAAAACTCCCCCGCAGGACATTCAGGATCTAAGACACAGGATTACTGACACAATTAATAACAAAACATTTACAAAAGTCCGACAGGAATTCGGGAATAGATTGTACTTTTGCTTAGCTACCAATGGTGAACATTTTGAACACCTTATGAAGTAAGGTACATTTATTTAATTGCAATAGCTATTATTTATTTTTTATTATAATTAATTTTCTTTTTGCCCTTTTTCCGAGAACGGACAACCAATTTCAGTGTTCTTAACGGGGTTGATTGTGGATTTTTAAGATCTTTAAAATGATGTGTTACAAGATAGGGGTTGCCATTTAAAATTATAAAGTGGGGGTAGCTAGGGGTAAGGGGGTTAAACCTAAAATACCACTGGCACTGGTTTTAAACTTCCCCCTCGATATCTAAATTGACGTGTTTTTGTCTACGGCAAATTCTCCCTGCTAAAAAAATTAATAGGGGTGGGAAGTTTTGAAATGAAGGCACTGTATGTGATCAGAACTACTATTTTCTATTTCAACAGAATGATTTGGGTTAAGCCTGCGTATCTCAAAAAATATATATCTTTAGTTTGTCCGTTTTTTCTCCTCTTTGCAGACGATAGTATATTTCGCCAGAAATGAAACACTCCAAGACGAATATCGTTCTACTTTGGTGGTCGAGGAGGATAACTTATTGTCTTGACATAAGCGTGAGGAAGGAGTAGTTCCAATAGATTAGGCATTCGGATTAGGTGGTCGCTGGCGGTCTAAGGCGCAGGCCGTTCAGAACTTCAGTATAGCTGTAGTCGGTTCGAGCCCGATGTAGGTACGAGGGATTTTTTCTCAAGTACCCAATATCCGAATCGATAGACGACCACAGTCCTTGTTGAAAGCAAGTGTATTGTGTGTTGTCTAGATGCCAATCTCGGCTAGTGCTAGCTTGGAGTGCACGCCGGCCACCCGAGCTGGTGCTGTAGGTTTTCCGGGTTTTCCTGCAGCTAAAAAGTGAATACGCCACAAAAATCAGTAAGTCGCCCCGGAGCGCCACGGCAAATAATAATAATAGCCGTCCTCTACCCGCACAGGCCATGCCTTTGGGTACACTCTACGAGTGTTCATGAGGGAGTATTATTATTATTATTATTATTATTCCTCATCTTCCACTATGGACTCATTATCCTAGGTATTTTGTATGTACGAGTGTAGTGTAACACTCGTAACAATATACAGTATCGGAAACTTTTCATCTGTGGTATAGACAGAAATCTACGCGAGAAACAAGGAACGCAATGAGATGATAATACCACATAAATAAGAGAGACGCACTACTGCGCGCCTCTCCTACTACCTCGTCCGACGAATTAACAACTCGATATCCCTTCCTCGAGCGAGTAGTGGAGAAATTGTAATGCTCTCTCAACATATAGCAAGGTTTTCTTTACGCTCTCATAAAACCACCATACCACAGGTGAAAACTTTCCGATACTGTATGTGAATGATGACAGTTATTGGTCTCTGGTGCATCTATATAGTTTCATTGGATATTCAAAATAAATCCAAATAGGGATTGATTTCTTGGATATGCGATACGTATCCATAGGATATCCCTTTGGGATATCCACTACGAATATCTTATGGATATCTTTATATTATAGATTTAGTTCGTATTTTGCGTTCGGTAAATGTCGAAAAGTGCGTGTTCAACCGTTTCAACGGTTCGTAGTATTTGAGTTATAAGTTCTTTTGTTTATATTTTTCATTTGAATTGAGGTAAGATTGTTTTCGGAAAAACTAATCAGTCCATATTCGCTGTAATTCCAGGAAAAGTTATTTAAACGGTACATTTGAAAAAGTTCTAACCTAAAAATCAAAAAAATTTCATTATAGAAAGATTATATATGCCAAGGAAAGTGTACTCAATAAAATTTACGAAAAACAAAGAAGAGCTGGAGACAATTAATTGTAAGTATATATCGGATGTAGACCAGATAGATACTTGATGAAGTACGAAATGTCAAAATGGATTCTAATAGAAGTACTCTACCAAACGTTTATGATGTTCAGTCAATCTTTGTGGCTTTTCAAGATTTTTCTATTGACACCGAAGAATCGTTGGGCGTGCTGCCAGAATTATATCTGTCTGAAAAAGACCAGTTCAAGGCTGCTGTAAGTATTCATTATTTGAATTTTGACCGGTCATAACTTTTCAAAAATAGGTGCCACATCATATGATTTCAAAGAATGCCTCTCATCAATAATTACAAATGATTTTGCTTCGCAGTTCAGTTGGCAAGGAGCAAAAGGGAGATTGAAGATAGCAGAACCTCTGCTTGGTAAGGAATATTACTGAATGTTATCTAATTACTTTTTCATACTTTCAAAAACTGCCAAAGTCAACACAATATCAGATGATAAAAAATTTCTGAACAAGCTAATAAGGCTTAATTTGAGGAGAAACTGAGAGGTAAAGATATATCTTGTCTCCAGAGGAAGCCGATGCTAGTTTCTTGTTCTTACTATGATGTTTTTCTTTCAAAAGGAAGTTACCTACCAAAGAATGCACATTTTAGATAAAATTATCTTTGTTTTTTACTCATGAATATATGTTTATTGGGACATTTTTTGTAAGTTTTATTTTGTCTCTAGAATCCAGTCTATCATCGAAGTATTATTGCATTTAAACTGAATATTTTCTTATGCAGAATTATAAGTGTTATTTTCCTGCTCCAAAAAAAATTCAGGCTAGCTTTTCCTGACGTTCTTTGTGAATTTCATGTTTTCATTTACTCATCACTCTGTCAATTGTTCGATAATGACGTCCATGAGGGATATATTTTGGACGCCCATAAGATATATCTCATGGACGTCCATGAAGGATATCTTATGGACGTTCGTAATGGATGTCTTATGTACGTCCGTAATGGATGTCTTACGGACGTCCAGGTTGGTGGCCTGAGAATATCCATCGGACGTCCGTCCAACATCTATTGGATGTCTAGGTGTTGTATGGGAGGGGGATCAAGTTGGAGTTCAAGTAGAATTTTAAAAAATATAGAAATTATCCATTGAGGTAGGCCAATTACTATATCAGTATATTTGAGTTGTATAATTGGTTTATTGGAATTTGTTGTGGTTATGGGTGGGAGACGCAAGCGTCAGCGACTAGGCACCAGTGGGTCCTATTCGCAAACCCTGGTATCTTCACTCATCCGATGGCGGATACCTGCCTGAATCTCTTCGACCTTCTTATGATAGTCGAAATATCCTTCCAGTGCAATTCCTCCTCCCTAATAGTAGCAGCTCCGAGGACGTTTTGTCTGAGCCTGTCATATATTTCACATTCGCTCAGGAAGTGGAAGGAATCCTTCTCCTCATCAAAATCCGCGCATAGTAGGTCTGCCTCAACTCTGATGAGAGGCATATGCCTTCTGTTGTTGGATAACCTAAAGCATAGGCTCTTCTCTCTCCGTTTTCTAAGTAAAGTCCTGCTTCAGCTTGTGCCTCCTCCAGTTTGGTCTCTAAAACAGACCAGGCTTTCTGGGGGAAAGATCTCTCGTTCCCTTTTCCTTTTCCACCTAATTGTATCCTCTGCCTGTATCATTAGTGGGAATTCTTGCTCCGGTACCATAGCGATTTCGGTGTGCCCTGTGTACCCTTTTCCTCGCCAGCTCCCTGAGTCCCGCATTCTCAGATAGGACGACATCGCTTCCTTCTTTATTCTAATTTGTTGTTATTTTGGAGCTGTGAATAAACGGGACATAACCAGTATTTGTCTGTAGCCACGATCCACAATTTCGTAACAAGATGTTCACTACTGATGGATTGTCTAATTAATTCAAGCTTGTGGTTTTAGTGATGATGGATGTAACGACTTCAGGTAGACTTCTCGATACTCAAACTACGCTCACTGTTGGAAAAATTTGCATTCATCTGCAGAGATAAAAACTACCGCACCTCCAGAATAAATACTCCACTTCCTTTCAACGAACACAATCTTATTCTTCAACGTCAAAACTCCTGTATAAGCCGCGAATATATCTTGTAACATTTTCATATTAACGAGCTGATTCACGGCCAGGGCAGTAGAATAAACTCGGATTGGACCACTTGGACGCCACAGAGCAGCAGTAAATACTTCATTTATACCCTACAAATAGACCTTACCATAAATTATCATCGGGATATCATTTAGACCGAAGTTGGTAGTATATTTGTATAAATAATCAGCAATAAACGGTCAACAAGGTCGGTCGCCATAAATAAATGCATTTTGCAGGACCGGATGAGGTACTCATGATGCGAAGAAGGTGAAAGTATGGGTGCCTGGACCTCGGCCTGGACTCTTTCTATACAGGGTGTTCCTAAACGTCATGTACATCCGAAAGGAGGACATTCCTTGGCTTATTTTACGACTAAAAGTTCATATAACGTAGGTCCGCAAACGCTTCGTTACCGATATACGGGGTGTTAAAATTTCAAGATTTTTTTGTTTATTCTTTATAGATCCTGCAGTTTTTGAAATATTTGGCCCAAATTGAAAACAAAGGTTACGTTTTAGGGTTTCAATCAATGGACATGTCGAATGTTTGCAAGAATCTAGTTAGTTTTTACGTATTTACGACCGTTATCGAGAAGAAAAATAGAAAGTGATTTTTTTTTTATTCGCTAAAATTTAGTTTATTCGCCGCTGTCTACTAAAAATTATAAATAAAGGCTTTTGTAACAAATATTTACTATACAAAACATCTAAATGAAAGACATAGCAAGGAAACTACGTTACAACAATTATTGTTGAAAGTGACCTCCTCCATTCCTTATACACGCGTCCGCTCTTCTCATTGATAATATTTATAACAAATATACACCATACAATTAACAATATAAATACATGCAAAGACACCTAACGACTCCGAATGCGAAATGTCAAAATTAGTGACAACAAGCAACTATCGACAATAACAATATTTACTTTTTTTTCAGCAAATTACAATAAGTCATTTTTTACTTTTTTATTCAGATGTTTTGTATAATACATTGTTGTTGCAAAAGTCTTTTTCCATAAAGGTCCTAGATACGGAAAAACTACATGAAACAAAAAAGTTTGTAAACAAACCAAAAAATAAATTTTGTATTTTAGAGTTTACCAACAGCGCACCTCAAAAAAGTTCAGGAGGAGAAAAGGGGGCATGACACATAAAAAAAATCACCCTGTAGATTCTGACGAACATTTGACATGTCCATTGATGTAACGTAACCTGTGTTTTCAATTTGAGACAAATATCTCAAAAATTGCACGATCTATAAAGAAAAAACAAAAAAATCTTGAAATTTCAACACCCTGTAGATCGGTAACGAAATATTTTAAAAGGCATGTGAAGTCAAGTCAAGTAGTTACAAATGGAATTCCATTCTCTTTACAACCGTATAATTTTTTTTTTAATTGGGTCAATATTTTTTTTTTTTCAACTTTGAAATATCAAATATAATTGCGGATCTGAATACTACTCATACCTCGGTAAATTTGAACGGTTTGATGTGGAACAATGGAACCAAAAATATTTTGAAGGGTATTACCGATACAACTTTTTGAGACAAAAAACATTACAATTACTCGACAGATGGCGCTGGGGGCATATCAACTTGAAAATTTCGAAAGGCATAAAAATCGAAATTGGTAAAAAAATTAATAACAAAATTCAAAAAAATGTAGATGGTTGTAAAGAGAATTCCCTTTTCAACCCAACCAGTGTTTTTCAAATGGAACTTTTGGCCATATTTTTCGGCCATATGATGTAGTATTACAACATGAATATCTTTTGTGAAGTGAATAGCGTTTGAATAAAAATATAAATGAATCAGACAAATTAAATTCCAGAAAAAAACTATCCGCGAACAGGGATCGAACCTGCGACCTCTAGATTGCGTGCTCTAACCAACTGAGCTACCGAAGACACACGTTTGCATCTGCATATCGGGATACCGCTTTCACCTGAAATTTGATGTTAGTAGTTTAGCTATTCCATTTCTTTTATTTCTTTTTATATGTCACGAATTCCTTCTGAGGTTTGTTTTATTTCGAGTTCTTATGAGTCTTTAATAGCCACAGTAGTTTTCCCCACTCATTTTCTGTTTTCTATTTTTCGCATCATCATATTATTTTCTGCTTCTGTTATCATTCTTTTCATATATTTTCTGCCTCATAATATTTTTGTAACCTCTGTTATATTATTCCTTCATTGTCTTCATTTATACAGTGGCCGGCAGAAAGAACGCATCATATATGAAATGTTTTCATTAATAAATTTTAACTAATATCGATAAGTGAAATCGCTTCTGCATCAAAAGCAACCCCAAAATACAGTGCCGTTTGTGTTTTCGTGTTTGACGGAAATTAAAAAATTATACAGTGCGGCCTTTAATAGTCCCCCATCTGTTAACTTTTGAACGGTTTGACGTAGAAACATGAATAAGAAACCGTTACGAGGGTTTCATTAATACTACTTTTTAGTTTCACTAATACAATTTTTAAATGGCATGGGGGGTCAAGTGTCACATCGTTGAAAAGGAAATCAAATTCTCTTTACAACCATTTGAATATTTTTGAATTTTGTTCATAATTTTTTTCGATTTTTATGCATTTTCAAAATTTTTGAGTTAATGTGCCCCCAGCGTCATCTGTCGAATAACTGCAATGTTTTTTCTCTCAAAAAGTAGTAGGGAGGCTATTAAAAGCCGCACTGTAAAATTATATCTCAAAATACACTTGTTTGAGAAAAATGTCATTCAGAAAAGTTGTTCAAAATAACATTTCAAAGCTATGTTATGATGTTTTGAAATATATCTGAAAAAAAAAAATTTAATCGATTTTTTGCCAAAAAAAAATTATATTTGGAAAAATACATTCCTGACAAAGTAACTTACGAATATTTCATATGATGTTTTGTAAAGATTCGTAAGCTGTTTCTATTTTACTCGGAGAAAATTTAAAATATGTGAATTTTCCATGTGTTCAGCTGCTCCATAAGAGGTCACTGAAATATCATCAGGACTTTTTAATCTAGAAACTGTTTATTAATAATGAAGGACCATCTATCTACAGAATTTTAATTTGAATTTTTCATTAGAACAAAAAATTAACTGATTTTTGTCAAATTGTTGGATTCATAGATAAAAGTTAAATATTTGTAAGTTCTTGTTAAATATATTTTTAATATATATATATATAACTTTTACGAATACAATTTTTCGGTCTTTTTTCAAACAAGTGTGTTTTGAAAAATACCTTTTTAGTTTTTTACATTTTTTACATTTGTCACAATTTATTGATACCATTTTTTCCCATATGATGCCTACTTTCTGTCGGTTACTGTATTACAATATCAGTAGAAATCAATAATTTTAATAAAAGTTACTTCCCCCTCAATCATAAACGAACATTGGTTTTCATAAACGAGTAATTTACGGTACACAACAACTATCGTATCGACAAAAGCGAGGTGGACATACGCCATGTGTCAATAACCGGCCAAATTACAAGATAGATCGTTTTCAGATAGCCCCAATCCTATTCAAATATCCTTTTGTGGGTATGCAAAATTTAGCCGGTGCTTTGTTCTCTGCCTTAAAGCGGCAACAATAGCCCTAACAAGGTTTTCAAAAATGTCACACTCGTGAAGCTGCAAATATTTGTAGGGAGATCAATACAAAAATGCAGGAACGTAGCCCCGATTTGGAATTTCGTTTGAATTGTTCCGTGTGACATACGAATTTGTGAAAGGATATACTATTTCGTTTTTATTGAAAGAGAAACCCAACCAAATTTTCCACAACCATTGTTTTAGCCCGCAGTAGAATGTACGTCTATTTGTATAAGACGGTGTTATAACAATAATTTGTGATAATTTCGTATGAAATTTATTTTTTTTTTATTTCAATTTCTGCTTATGCATTTTGTTAAAATGTTTGTTTTCTGACAATATTTTTCAATGCAGTATTGTCTTCAACCATGAAATCGTTTTAGTGACATTTTTTTCCATTCAATTTGAACCTATCATATCTACGAATTTGCGATCGCATGTGACCAGAATCAGCCAATCAGACAAACATTACACTGACTATTTCACTCATCTTAAAATTCTCACCTAATCTGACCAATCGGAAGCCAAAGAAAACTCGTGTTATCGGGGGTAATACCACTAGTGGTCGCAATACTATCGATAATTCTGTCAGAAATCAACGGTAACACCACGAGTCCCGTAGGGACGAGTGGTGTTACCTCAAAGCAATTTGATCGAGTTAAACATTTCTGACAGAATTATCGATTGTATTGTGAGCACGAGTCGTATTTATTGAGATAATTTCACGAACTAACCAAGTTATTATTTGAAATTTGATCGAGTAAACAAAGTGAATTCTTCAATAGTTGCAACTGATGAATAATAGACATGAAGTCTGTCAACCTGACGTTTATGTCATATTAGATTACAAGATGTATCATTGCTGTTTATATTTGTGGTTGACTTGACGACGTGGTCTTTCCGGATCGGAAAGAAAGGAAGCGAAAGGAAGCGCGTACTTTCGCGAAATCCCATTCTGATTGGTCCTCATATCGCAGGAGACGCGACTTTCATACAGTGAGTGAAATTGTCGCGATAACACCAGCTGTCTTTCAATTCTGATTGGAGGATCAGCTTCGGCATTTTCAACGACGTAACCATGACTAAATGAATACGTTTGACAGTTCGATCAATAATAAATATAGCCGGATATGTCAGAATGAGTCGCTTCACTGCAAATTCAAATGAAATTATGAAACGAAACATTATAATATTGACGATTTTAATAATTTCTTCATGACTGTTCGTATTTATATTAATGAAGAAACTTTATTCGTGAAATAGTCTAATAAAATTCAACTTGTGAATGAATTTATCTTATAAGTCTGTCTTTTATTTCTGAACTCAACTGAATTGTTTTGAGAAAACCACGAGTCCGCAGGATGAGTGGTATTACTCCTGATAATGGCCCCGGATAAGTGCCCCGGGAAATTATCACTGTTGAGCAATTGTGTCACCATGCAAATGACATATAGTTTGACGTTTACGGAATTAATTTAGGTGAACTGGTTTTTTAATTCTCTGAAAGAAATTTTCTTACTGAATATCCCTCGACTAGTGATAAATTCTCATAATTTGTCTTAAATTTCCTCAAGCAACTCGCTTTCAAAAATTAGCAAAAAATTATTTCGAAATTATCAATAGCCTTGGTATATTACAACTACCTCATGGTCACCCGGTATAGATGGACTCGAGAAGCAAATCCTTATCTAAATAAAAAATTTGATCCAAATCGTTTGATGCAGTGTCATCCACATCTAGGCTGTGGTCCAAATTTCAAGTATTTAGTTTATGGGGAAGTTAGTTCAAAATAAATTCCACCCGGACAGACATACAAGAAAGCGAGTTAGTAAAATAGCACCATAAAATCGTAACCACCATATCTAACAGAAGAATCACGCTTCAAAATAACCGGATAATAAAGTCATCAAGAGATTTAAAATTCACACGATTGAAACCCGAGTGCAAAGCGACGCCACCATGTACACCCGTGGCAAATAATGGCTGCTAATAAACGTACGAAATCAAGAGTGCCGTATAAACGCATTACCATATTTTAATTGTCAACTGTTATAAATATATCTGGGCCCACTTGATCGGCAAACGTTCACACGCTCCGAGATCTCGATGTTCAATTGTCGATCGTCGGAAAAAAGCTAATGAGGGTTCATCTATTAAAGTGACACTGGTATTTTTTTCTTTTTACACATGCTCGAAAAGAGGGTGGTTCGTTATTCGAGGCGATTGTATTTGCAACATTGTGACCGGAGATTGATTAATGTGACATTAATTTCGGAGGCGGGTGACTTTTTGCGAGGAATTGGGGCGTGCGAGTGAGGCTGCGAAAGAGTTGTGATATATATCTACCAGCTTTATAGGCCAACTTAGTCGATTAGGTCAACCAATAAAAAAAATAGAACCAATTTTCACACTTAAATAAATACGCAAATATACGAAAGCGTAGAAGGGCCATATAATTTTTTAAAAATATTTTTCACTAATATCCGACTTCAAAGTCAGAATTTAATAAAATCCCGACTTCGAAGTCGGTAAATAATAAAATTCCGACTTCGAATTTGAAAAATAATAAAACTTCGACTTTGAAGTAGACTTAGAAGTCGGAATTTTATTATTTTTCACGCTTGACAATGAACTACATCTTATAGATATTGCGAAAAGACCCTAACTGAAAGAAAAAAATCTGGAGGTGAAAATTTGCATTTTCATTCTGATAGTTGATAGAATCACTCACAGAAAACGTTCATTTCATTTATGTAAGGACTGCACCTCTTATATTAGATCTCCATCAGGGAGATCGGAAGAATTGGGAAGCAGACTCTTCAGAAGCAGTTTCACACAGCAAGGATGGAAATATTTAGATATTCCATCAGATTTGGTTCAATATCCAACATGGCTTTAGCCAGGGAAGTAGTAGGTTCTCTGTTAGATATCATCCAAGTAGCACACCCATATTGGGACAATATTGGTACAATATTGTGAAAATATTAGCAAAATATTCATATAATAATATTAGCGAGAAAAAAAATGTGAACATTCGGCGATATTGGTCCAATATTTAATAAATAATATTGGTGTAATATTCTCCAAGCAATATTGGCACCAAAATGTTGAGCGATATTGGTACAATTTCGTTGTAGCACACTAACATTGGAATAATATTGGAAAAATATTGGCAAAACCTCACCAAATCTCATGTGGGGAAGAAACTGATCTTGGCAAATACCACAAAAAAAAATCCGCAAGAAAGAGTGTGAAATTTGCAAGAAAACTAATTAGGTACTAATGTGTTATGTTAAGTCACACTTTCAATTGGCAATTGCCACTTTGAACTGGCAATTGTCACTTGAAACTGACAATTGTCACTTTGAACTGGCAATTGTCACTTTGAACTGGCAATTGTTAATTGCAAAAAAAAACAATATTTATGCATGCAGTTGGCAATAAATATCTTTTTTGAGTAACAATTTACAGTTCAAAGTGGCAATTGCCAGTTCAAAGTGACAATTGTCAGTTCGAAATGGCAATTACCATTTCAAAGTGGCAATTGCCAGTTCAAAGTGACAATTGCCAGTTCAAAGTGACAATTGCCAGTTCGAAGTGACAATTGTCAGTTCGAAGTGGCAATTGCCAGTTCAAAGTGGCAATTGCCAGTTCAAAGTGGCAATTACCAGTTCAAAGTTACAATTGCCATTTCAAAGTGGCAATTGCCAGTTCAAAGTGGTAATTGCTAGTTCGAGGTGACAATTGCCAGTTGAAAGTGGAAATTGCCAATTTAGTGGCAATTGTCAGTTCAAAGTGACAATTACAAATGTTTCGAAAAATATTTTGTTGTTGGCCCTTCTACGCCTTCGTAATTATGAGATAATGATTAATGAGTTTTAAATATGAACGTATGAGTTATAATACTTGATAGTTTGTTATTTGATAGATGGATTTTCATCAAATATCGGCTACATCGATTTCAAATATGTATAAATGAACTGAACAATATTAGTTATAAACTACATAGTATTTTGTACACTATTTAAGTATTTATGAATGTTGTTGTAGTTTGTAGTTGTACCTAATTTGAAAAAATAAATATCCACCTATTTGTCATAAGCATTTGCGATTGTTTAAATCAAACAGTTTATTGTCCAGATGCAAATGGCCACTTTATTTTTCAGTG
Organism: Chrysolina haemoptera; assembly: GCA_958298965.1. Taxonomy (NCBI): domain Eukaryota; kingdom Metazoa; phylum Arthropoda; class Insecta; order Coleoptera; family Chrysomelidae; genus Chrysolina; species Chrysolina haemoptera. The sequence goes on along the minus strand of OY282592.1, from coordinate 5,974,331 downwards.
TTTCCAGTTATCGGGGGATTCAGACATAATACAACAATACAAGATAATCGTGACCAGGTGCCGCGTAGTTGACTCCAGGGACCATAACAAAGATAACAAACAAGCGCACACTCGGTTATACTCCGAGAAAATTTGATGGAAAAACAGAACATTATGTAAAGTCATCGCACAATGGTTTTTATCTGGTAGGTAATATATTCATAAAGGATAATAGAAAAAAATTGAGAAATTTGGTGATCCAATTGTATTATCTTTTGAAATTGTCTAATTTTCTCTCTCGTGATTACTGACACATGGAATGACTGACGCAATTACATAACTCGCGCGATTGATAATTCCAGCTATTTTGAAACTATCTATGTTAAATTCTTTAATACACAATCACAAAACCAGTTAGTTATATCAGGAAGTTTGAAATAGTATATTCTGTGATAAACGCTGGGAGATCGTGATTATTCTTTCTTGCCTTTATTGGATGGCATTCGGAATCCTTCACTCGCATCGATTTCGTTCCAAAATAGAATAGCAGATTTTATTTTGAAATAAAAACATTACAATAAGAATCTGAACGAAGTGTACGTTTTTTTTTCATATTGACATTTATGTTCATGTTATGTATCTAGATATCCTTAACCAGGTGTCTATTGTATGCACAAAATTAGCTCATAATTCACTGACAATCAACGCTAACCTATCCTAAGCGGTTATAGAATATTTATTTCATAACAAGTTTAAAATAAAATACATGTAAAATACATCTAACAAGAGTTAAAATGCATGCTCGAACAAAGTTCGAAAAGGGTGCCGGAGAGTTTCAAATAAATGAAACAAACAATTTCTACAAAGCAAAAATCGATTTCTCTCTGCACCTTCCCACAAAGTGGAAAATTTGAGGGAAATATCTGCCAGAAAACAAGTACTTTCCCCAACGAACATTGAATTACATCTGATATTTTTGACATTATTTTTTGGATTTGTAACCTTCCACAATCTGAAAATGAAAAAATGTTAATCCAAGGAAATCTGTACAAGTATAGAAGGGCAAATCATGATAAGTTACTGCGTTCACAAGACTGCTGTCTTGAATGAAATTAATTTTTGTCAGTAACGTATCGTACACTGAATTTGACTATCTGAAAAAATTAGGTCAAATTAACCAAAAAATACTTCTATTTTTTGAAAAACGTTGACGTTTCGGAGACTGTATCTGCCTTCGTTATCAAAACTTGCTGAAAATTGTATTTGAATTGGTTTGGAAATAATAAGATCTTTCTTCGACAGAGTCAAATGAAATCTGCCATAGATTCTTTTGATTGATATTTGCTATCTTGATACATAGGGTGTTCGGTATCAATCAATCACCATTCTATTAGTTCTCATTTCATCTATGAGGAGAGGTAACCAGGTGCCTTCCATTTCGATGGAATTCGTTGAAAAGCAGTTGTTTGATAAAAGAATGCACGCAGTTTCCTTTAACTTTGTTTTACCTTCATTTGATTCTCTCAATAAAATTTTGGTATTATTTCATTTCATCATACGATCGCCATCAGATGTTAGAATAAGTTCGGATATTTTCGAACCTGTTATTTTTTGATTTCTGATGTAACTTTAGTGTTCTTCCTGTGGCACAATCAATGGTCTTGATGTTTCACCTATATAACTTTCACCACACGAACAAGGTATGTTGTGAACACAATTTTTTGAACATTCATTAGTGGTTTTGTATGTGTGAGTATTGATCTCAATGTATTGGTTGTTTTGAATGTTGTTCTTAAATCATACCTATGGCCAATCCGTTTTATCTTTTCAGACAGTCCAGGGACATAAGGTATAATGTTGGTTGTTGGATGAGTATGGGGATGTCGTACTTCTGTGTGTTGTATTGTTTGATTGTTAGGTGTATTACTATTTTCAATTCCATAAATGTTTTTTTCCACGAATTGATTTGGATAAACATTTTCCTTGAGAACGGACTTTATAAAATTCAATTCTTCTTTCAGATCTCCTGTTGAATTGCAAACCGCTTGTGCTCTGTTGTAAAGACATTTCACAATTCCCTTCTTCATAAACCCAAAAAATTATGTCAAGGATCGAATTTATGTGTGCAATGTTCTTCCAAAAGGATACAAATGCAAGTGCCAACTGCAATCAAGCATTGAATATAATCCCACTTATCAGAAAAAAAAGTAAAAAAAAATATCCCGACATGTGAATTTTAGGGCATGGAAAAACCAAACTTGACAGATTTCCCATATCTAAGAAATTTAATATATTGCTATTCCAATTGCTTTCCATGCGGTGTTGCCGATTTTCTCACCACGGCTCGAGAGATGAACCCTTTGCGGTCTTTTGTCGGGGCAGCCCCGACAGCAAAATTTCACCGTTTCGGTCCAATATTAGGTAATCTCCGAAAGTATCACGTTCCAGTCCGATGTCGGGTCAGCCCCGACAGTGGCTTTGGTCGAAGTCGCTACTTGTTTGTTTTAGGTTTTTCCCTGTTTTTTTCCTCTGCATGATTTGAATGGACTGTTCTTCATTTCTTTGATTATGAAAATATAATTGGACCGCAAATGGTTAAGCTGTGGTCCAGTCGTTAGAGGTTTTTTCCTCTAACCGGGACCAAAGTTGATGAAATTTGGCATACTAGTAGATTTCGAGGCGGACAATTGAATAATCTAAGAATCCTCACTGAGAAATGTTGTAAAGGGAGTGAAACTACCCCTCGAAATTTCAAACGCCGTTTTCTAAAAAATATTGCCGCCATCGAAAGAACGGAAAATTTCACGCTAGAAATGATTGTTCATACATCTAAGATATTTTTCTTCCGAGTTTGAAAAATTTTCATCACTGATTACTCGTGAAAGCGCGCGAAACTAATAATTCAAAAGTTTTCTGTCAGTTTCCGCACTGAGATTGAAATAACGTGGGAGAATATCGTGGAAAGTTATCTATCAAACGGAAAAACGAGTCTGAACCTTCAATTCGTGCGTAATAACACCAACGGAATAGTTAATATAAAAAAATTGTGTTGTTGCAAAAGTAGGACATGGTCTCGAATCAGACTGTCGAACAGAATAGCACGTGCGTCGTACGTTCAGGAACCATGGGTTTGCACGTTGCCCGAAGGAAGTATCGTCACTGTCTGATTTGACAATCGACGGCGAATGGACTGAAGCCGGCAAGATCTTTCCTATTAAAAAAATGGACAGCGACTGTTCTTTGGCGCCTTTGCTGTTTCTCCAGCTTTATGTTTTCAGGGTTTCTAACATTTTCTCTACCTCGATCTATTGTTTACTACTCAATCCACATATGAGTCTTTGCTGAAAACAATTTTAAAGCTTTCTTTTTCCTTCCCAGATAACGCGATAACCATGTTGGGACCAATACGGGAGGTCCCAAAATTGTCCGAGGGATGTTCCTAGGTATCCCAAATAAGTCCCTGGGAGATGAAAATGTTACCAAACTCTGCTTGGTTAGGATGTCCTCAGGATATCCCATGCATGTCATAGGGATGAAACAGGGATACAACTAGGTCACACTTGGACCGAATTCTGCATGATTGGGACGTCCCGGGGATGTTCATAGGTATCCCAAACTTGTCCTTGGGAGACGGAAATGTTTCCAAACCCTGCATCCTTAAGATTTCCTCAGGATGCATGTCTTATGACAACCATGGGATATACTGTATGACAACCATGAGATATACTCTATGACAACCATGGGATATACTGTCTCTGATCAATGTCCACAATCATCTTCATTGTTAAAAATGCTATTCAGGGACAATCCAAAGATAACAATTTTTTTGTTGCATGTAGTAGTTTAGTTTAGTAGTTTAGTTGGAAGTATAAAAATGAAAAACCCTTGGGAGTCTCGATTCCTTTAAAAAATACAGTGATTGGATTTAACCAAATTCTCACGCACCTATTTCGGGCACTAAAATGACAAAATTATTATTTCTGTAAACCTTCTACCACTCACATTCTCTCTCAGTTGGTTTCAGCCATTTATCTTTTTCAATAAAAATTCCTTCATTTGTTTTTTCGAAAATTCGGCCTTCTGTACTAAACTAAACAGGGAATGTTGTGCTTTTTCATTTTGGAAAGTAGGAAGTTTTGTTTACATTCAAGGATCCTGAAATTTTGGAAAAAAAATACTTTTTCATTATAAAAAAATGATGAAATTATGTGAAAGGGAATATGTGTTTTGTAATATAGTTCAAACAAGAATGAATTTCACATGTTTTCAGTGTCCGGAATGGATTCCTGACAAAAACTATTTTGTGAACTTCAATCATATACAGTATCGGAAAGTTTTCATCTTGGGTATGGTGGTTTCATGAGAGCGTAAAGAATAGCTTGCTATATGTTGAGAGAGCATTACAATTTCTCCTCTACTCGCTCGAGGAAGGGATATCGACCTGAGCTGTTAATTCTTCGAGTGGGGTAACAGGAGAGGAGCGCAATAGTGCGTCTTTCTTATTTATGTGGTATTATCATATCATTGCGTTCCTTGTTGCTCGCGTAGATTTCTGTCTATACCCCAGATGAAAAGTTTCCGATACTTTATGACAATATATATCTTCTGAAATGATTGAGATCGCCAAATTTTGCATCTATTTTTAAGCTTATTGACCAAACTACCACATGCAAAAAAAATGAGATCCACGAATTCTCTCTAAACTGCAATATGGCATTTGATCATAGAGAACGGTCAATGAGAATGAATGAATGAAAATATTTGTAAAAATATATATATTTCCTCAAATTTTTTCCATGTAACAAATAGAATAAATACATTAAATTGACAAAAAAAAATAAATATTTGTATGATTATTTTCTTTTTTTGGAAAGGCAACCAACTCTAACGGAACTTTGCCTTAGTTTCATGCTTTAATTAAGCATTTGTCTTGATGCCTTCTGGAGGAAAAAATATTTCAAATTCACTTTTACACATGTATGTATTTATGTATATATAGGTGTGTATGTGGGTGTTTGTTGGTGTTTGTTGTATTTGTATATCGACCTCATGCCAACCACTTTCTCTGTTCCACTTTTGTTTCTCATCTCTTATTAAGAATGCTTCATCAACTTTTCTCAGGCATAGGTACATCATTCGTTAGTCAATCCTGATGTAAGATATCGATGAATAAATTCAACACACCTCAAAAATCAGTCCCAAACAAATAAACACTTGACACAAACTCACAACTGCCTATCAAAATGGCGTTAGACGTAGTTCTTCCATTGTTGTTTCGTGTTCATTACGAGTGACGACATTTCGTGCAGTGGTGCCAACTAAAAAATGACACACTTTGTCCCACGGACATTGATGGGTACTGATGGGTCTTGAGGACATGCTTAGGATGGTGTTTCTGAGGACGTCCCACCATAATCAACCATGATGAACTGGGGATATTCTGGGGATGTCATCTGGACACAGTTTCAAAATATCCAGGGAAACCAGTGGGAGGTCCACGGGTCTTGATTCGGACACTGATTTGGGATGTCCCACGGATCCGGTTGGCATTGATGGGATAAATATTCGGGATGTCCTGTGGAAGAGACGGATGATCAAACGGAGAATTTCTGAGGATTGTGTGCTATCTGGGGTTCTTCGTGGCTGTTTTCACCACCTTTGGCAGAGCACTAAACGGAATATTCAGCAGCTTAATTGGCTTGGAGAGTCAAATGACAAGCTACACAAGTTTTGCGTGATGCTGGGTAGATTGGCGTTTCTATTCCTGGAAGATGTCAATAAAAGAATGGATTTTTTTCACAATTTCCACCGAACACCTGAAACATTCACGAAACACTCAACGAAGGAAGCAAAACGATCAATCACGCGGAAGGGTAGAATAATAGGTTTTCCAATTTGATTGGAAATTCGGGCCAGTATGACCTGACACCCGGCAATAAGAACAATAAGAACAGGGGATTTTGTTCTTAATAAAACTGAATTTCCTTCAAAACTCATAATTGTCCCGTACTAACACGACCGCAAGCACACACCTAGGTAGTCTGGGGTATCGGTCGAGCAGAATGCGAATCCTACGCGCGTCTCCGTCCTCCGCCGGCCTGGTGTCGAGCCGGCGCTGTAAGCGTGCCCTCTTCAGGCACGAGCTAACAGCCGCTGTTGGACGGCCGCGTCGTTCAGGTTCGCTGGTCAGGTACCCGTATAACCTGGTGCACCGTGTCCACGTGCCGATGATCTATTTCTCGGCTGGATTGCTGGACACTGGAAGTAATCACTTTCGCTTTCTATATTTACGGGACGAGGTTTACAGTGGCTGCGAAGAAAATAGACATCGCTGTGAACAATCTTGAGACAAACTGGTTTTACTCACAGTTTCAACCCCCATTTCCTTACAGTAGGTAACTAACTTGGAAAAGGTCGTATTGATTTTGATGGTTTTTTAGGGTAAAAGAGTCGATAACTCAAAAACGGTTCGTCGTATAGATTTCAAAGAAGGATAGGCTTCTAGAGGACGTTTGATTCTATGTAACTATGTCTGCGGCAGCACCTTAAGATTCTTTTCATGGATAGTCTAAGTAGCTGAAGTGGTATTTCTCTTCCATTAAAATTTGACGCAATCTTTATCCGATCGAAATGAATTTGGTATAAAAAGAAAGGTAAATTGTTGATCTATGTACATGATGTGATGTTTTTTGAAATTATTTGTTCATCTACCCAAAAATTGCTTCAAAATAACTGCATTTTTGGGACATTTTTGAGATTTTTTTTGTGAAAAAGTGGATCGAAAATAGAATAGAAAATAGAAGCCTGTCCTTGTTTGAAATCGAAGACGAACCGTTTTTGAGTTATCAATTGACTCTTTCACCCTCAAAAGCGTCCCATACGTGATCGCGCTCATGGCCTCTTAATAAGAACAGTTAGTATTTTATCTAAAATGGGATCACCAGCACCAGACGAAAATAGCGTAAATATCATTAGACAAAATCGCCTTCTGATATGTCAACATCTATTTCATCAGGGACTGTTAATAAATTCACAAATACATCAATATAGAAATGAACAAAGGTCAATAAATGAACATTACCTATAATCCAGTGCGATTGGGTTTTGAGACGAGGATCGATTGTAGCACCGCCAAACAATTGTAGTTCCAACAACTAGGAACCATGATGATTACGAAAAAAAAAAGTTTACCACAATTCCAGGGGTGGAACATATTTTTTTTTCGTTTAAAAATAAATAAATAGATTTTTGCTGTAATCTTGGAAAGTATACGATTTATCGGAAAAACAACTCCACAAGATGAAAGACAATTCAATTTTCCACAAAAATGATTTCTAGGAATTTTTTATGAATTGGGCTCGTTTTCTCAGAAAACGTGATTGAACGCCGTCATCAAATTTCAGGTTAACGTTTAGCCACCACTGAAAGTTCTAGAGGAGCTGAATATTTCATTGGTCATAACTCTGCTAAAAATTATCGGAGAAGTAAAAGTAAAAGTTCTTATCGTTTCTGAAGACTCCTACCTTCTCATGTAAATACAATATGCGAGTATTTGAGTACCTAAAATGTGTTTTGTCGCCCTTCACGGAGATGTTTACGGATGATCCGAGAATCATGAATAATTTATTAAATATGGAATTATTATACTGAAGCAGCAACCCATACCCTCTTTGGACTATATGCAACAATTTTAAAGTAGTGTGACAGGTCCCACTTATACATGCCAAAAAAAAAACTTTGTTTTACTTCTGCCTCATTTTCAACTTACCCATAAAACCGGCATTCTCTTCAGTAAATGTTGAAAATCATCGCTTATTCATAACCTGCGTATATGTTTAATAATACTGTTGTGAAAACCTCAAGCTCGAAATCACATACTTCATTTTTCATGTAGGATGCGTATGAGCGATTATTTTCAACATTTATTGAAGAAATTGCCGGGATTATGGGTTAGTTGAAAACTGAGGCAGGAGTAAAATCCAGTTTTTTCTAAGGCATGTATAAGTGAGACTTATCTCACTAGTCTAAAATCGTTGCATATGGTCCAAAGGGGGTACTGATTCCTGCTTCAGTATGATTATTTCATATCAACTAAAATATCCATGACTTTCGGAACCTCTGTAAATATCATAGAAGGGTTATGTGAAGTGGGACAAAAACACATTTTAGGTACTCAAATACTCACGTGTTATATTGGCATGAGGAAGTAGAAGTCATCAGGAACGATATGCACTTTTTCTTTTCCTTCTACTATAATTTTTAGCAAAGTTATGACAAATAATAATATTCGGCCCTGCCTGAACTTGCAGTGGCGGGTTAGCGCGAGCATGAAATGTGACGTCGGCGTTAAACCATGTTTTCTGAGAAAACAAGCGTATTTCATAAGGTATTACTGAAAATCATTCTTGTGGAGAATTGAATTATCTCTCAACCTATCGAAATCGTTTTTTGATAAATCTTATATTTTCTGAAATAACAACAAAAAAAATCATATTTTTTTTTTAATGAAAAATTTGTTTAGCTTCCGCACCTGATTTTTTGGTAAACAATTTTTTTTCTAATAATAGAGAATATCGAGATGTCATGTGCCGAGTTTCAGAGTGCTACAATTCATTCTTCACTTTTTGCTCGAGTTTGTCTGTCGTGGATTATTGTATAAAAATGAAGAATATTCTGACATTGTTGTAGCAATAATAACGTTAGCCTTGACTGGCACTGACAAGATGTTGAATGAAATGTCAAAATAATTTTTCGTTTGTTTTCCATTTGATTATATGTGAAATTTGTGGTTGTGGAGAAAGCACAGTCTGCTCGTTTAGAATGAAAATTCGTTATGCTAGAGGTTCCTCGCTCTCGCTTTCAGCTCGCGCTTGGAACTTCCCACCCGCATCGAATTTTTCATTCTAACCTTCTTACAAAATATACCATTGTTGGCTTTTAATGCTATCTGTCGATCCAGTAGTAAAAGTCTTACGAATAATTGTGTCGAATGTCTCCGCCAGATCAAAAAGAAACAACCAGTCATCGTTTTTGTTATCTACTGTATCACGTATTGCAAAAGTGATTCTCAACTATGTGTTATGTATTCAAACCCTTCGTAAATATAAAAACCTCTTATTCTCCTTGCGGTTAACCTGTCTCAACTTCATCAAATCCTAATCTGGCAGAATCAAGCTGAAAGTAAAAGTCTCGAGAACAGTTATTCACTCAACCTGTTACCATTATAACATTTACCTCATTAAACTCATCATTGTGTTAATCGAGAATATAACCAAAGTGACAGAACCTGATGTTTAAGCAAAAAATCAACTGGAAAATATAATTGATATGAATCGCCTGAGTAGAATGTCTTCATGACCGGTTATATCGCTTAAATTAAAGTTGGGATTCCTGCAAGACTGGTATCTTAGACCGATCGAAAATAATGCCATTCCTATTTTCAACTACTTTCGCAATGGTTTTCATTTAATTGGCACTGGCGTTGGAATTTTGTGCCTAGCTCATAATTGAACTCTAAATCGTTTACTGGGGGTGAGATTGAGATCAAGTTTTTTATTACGATGATCACGAACCTTGAGGCAGCAATTATATTCATCAACTGTTCAAAGATAATAAATAGTAGTGGAATGGATAATGAAACAACATACAGGGTGATTCAAAATTCGATGTAAATATTTCAAGGGCGGATTGTTGGGATCAAAATACGACTTTTTCTTCAAATCAACATGTGTCCTAAAATGCAACCCCTCCGAGCTACAGCCTCTGTAAGTTAGGAAAAAAACAAGATTATCTAAAACTGTGACTATAATAACGAATCGTATCTTCTGAAAATTGGCATACCCCTATTTTTTTAGGCACTCTATTCTTTTTTTGCTTCAAAAATTTTGTAAACCCAGTTTTGGGGGAGTTGGAGGGGGGTCCACACTTTTATTGGCCCAATTTTTATATTAAAAAAAAACGAATTCGAATAGCATAATCTCATTGGCCATAAAAAAAAAACTAAGAATTCGGTGTCCTGCATTTTTGTCATACAACTAACCGTTTGCCAGAAAATCGTAGTCAACGAAAGGGGGGTACTTTCACAATATCAAACTAACAAAACATTTATTGAGTAATTAAATAATTGATAATCTCATAATAAATGTTGAAAATGTCCTCCCCCTTGCTGCTATACAACTTTCCATTCTTCTTTGCATAGAACGTCGAACACGTTCTAAAATCCCAGGAGTGGTTCTTATGTTTTGGAAAGCATCAATGATGCGTTGACGGAGGTCCTTAACCGAATGCATGGGCCCAGCATCATAAACAACACTTTTCACATATCCCCATAAAAAAAAGTCTAATGGGGAACGTGGCGGCCAAGCTATTGGACCAGCTCTAACTTACAGGGGCTGTAGCTCGGAGGGGTTGCATTTCAGGACACATGTTGATTTAAAGAAAAAGTCTTATTTTGATCCCAACAATACGCCCTTGAAATATTTACATCGAATTTTGAATCACCCTGTATATCGACGGTAGCAATCACAAGAAGCTCGTTACTTATTTTATTCCTCAGAGGGTGGATTGCACAGTTGGGTTGATTTGAGTTCTCTCTGCACTGATAAAAATAGGTAGAAAGGAACAGAATATTTTCAGAAAAATAATATAGAAATACAAGTTATTATACAGGGTAACCCAGGGTTAAAACGCCAAACATTCAGTATCGGTTCCTTAGATGAAAATGAGAGTTTTTCTTCAAATAAGCATGTAACTAGACAGATATGGGATAAGAGGAAATATTTACGGAATATTAAAAAGCTTTCTAACAGAGCGTGAGCAGAAAGTGAAGATTGGCGAGGAGTTAAGTGATAGTAGGTATGTGACATACGGTGTTCCCCAAGGAACTGTACTCGGCCCCCTCCTGTTCACTCTATATATCAACAGTTTACTCACCTTGAGAACCAGAGGCAGAATTCTGAGTTTTGCAGATGATACTGCCATATTCTATGAATCGAATTCATGGGACACCCTGAAAGCAGAAGTTGAGGATGATTTTAGATACATAGAAAATTGGTTTCGATATAATACACTAACTCTAAATTTGGAGAAAACAAAATACTTACCGTTCTCCTCATATTCCAGTGGATTACCAAATATGGGTCCTTTAATAATCGGACCAAATTCAAAAATCCCTGAAGCTGACTCTATCAAATATTTAGGCATTGTTATTGACCGACACCTCAAGTGGGACCTTCACATAAAAAATATAGTCAATAAGTTGAGAGGTATGTTATATAGATTTAAATACATGAAAGATTACCTTGATGTAAAACACCTCGCAATATTGTATCATGCACTTGTTCAATCACATCTGACATACGGTATTGTGGGCTGGGGGGGTGTGAATGACAACAATTTAGAAAATTTGAACGTTATTCAAAGATGGATACTAAGAACTATATATGGTAAGCCTCTTAGATTTTCTAACGATAAACTACACGACGAATCGGGAATATTTGATATCAGACAACTCTTCTGTCTTAACATACTAATCAACGTCAAAAAAAACAAAATTACTCTTAACCCCGTCACACACTCCCACAGCACAAGAAACAAAACAACCTCGTTGAGCGTACCTCGCTGTTGTAAAACCATCGGGCAACGTCACTGTGATTTTCTTGCTCCGAAACTTTATGGCTTATTACCTGTTGAGATTAGAACTTTACAGAGCATCAATTTATTCAAGAAAAAAACAAAAAAATGGATTTTTGCTTTTGGAAGGAACAAACTACATGATTTTGTCAACCAAAAACTCATTTGTTAAATGGACAGGCATTTTACATCTTATATTCTTCAATAGAAATAACGAATGGTCTATTTATTATTGATACTTCTAATAATATTGTTATTTAGTAATACTCATATTCCTACGAGTTTTTATCGTGTTAGTCTGGATATATCTTTGTATATATGTGCATATATAATTATACGTACGCACATATCACTAACTATATTTATATTACTATATCTTAACACTTCTGTAGTTTTATGCTTATACAGTTTTAGATTTTTAAAGTTATACATTCTTACTTTTACACTTATATTTTGATACTTTGATAAGTTTTACACTTTTACATTTTACTTTTAACAATTCTACATTTTTAAATTCTTAAATTTTTACATTCCTACATCTAATATTTTTACATCTTTACGGTTTACACACACCTTTACATATTATATTTTACATTTTTATATTTATATATTGTTATATTTTCAAATTTAGTCATAACAAATCATGTTCATTTAGTTCTGTACTAATGAAAAGTCAAAAAACAAACAAGAAACCACGTACAAGCGATAGTTCCCTGGAACTAAAGCTTCTGTGGTATCCCGTTTATTTGCTGTACGCACCTCATCAAATTCTCTGTAATTCTTTCTTGGTGAATAAACTTTATTATTATTATTATTATTATTATTATCCCAACTTGGTTCGTTTTCGAAACACATGGTGTCAAAACTTTCAGAAAAAATAGTTTTTTATTCAGTACTCAAAAACCGTTCGCCAGATTTTGATAAAACTTGGAATGCGTATTTGTATGTATGTATTTGCGGTGATGAAAGGCTTACTTTAATACACTTTAAAAATATATTTCAATCTGAAAACTTTGACACCCTGTATCTTGAAAATGACGCAACTTGAGACACATGTTTATATGAGGAAAAATTCTTATTTTTCATCCAAAAAACCGATAATGAACGTTTGGCGGTTTAACCCTGGGCCACCCTATATAACGTACAATGAGCGAGTTCGCAGAAACCATGAATTTTTTTTTAGAATTTTTAATTCAATTTGTAGTATTTGTTAGCAAGGTCTCACCGATGACAGAAGTCTTATGTTGAAAAGGGGCACATTCTTCATGAATGTGCCCTCCATAAAAATTGAAAAATTAAAAATTAAATTTTTTTGTAATATCTAACAGGAAACAACTACTTTCCCGACTAAAGCCACGCTGGACATTGAACTACATTTGATAGATATTGTGAAAAGACTCTAACTGAAAAGAAAAAATCTGAAAGTGAAAATTTCAGCCGTAGATGATTCCACAACAGATTTTATGAATATCGTATTTATATTTTCGAACAAAAAACAAGTCTTATGTGTTTGTCCACTCATCAAATTATGCTGCTATAATATATTATTTATAAAAATGCAAGGGAAGAACTTTATTCAAGACCAAACGATAAAGAAAACATATAGAATGACCAGAGAGGAAGCCACCAAACACAAGCTTCGATTTCTTCCAGGAAATATCCAAAACTGGAATATGCTCCAAGATGAGATGACAAAAAAGCTTAGCTTTGTAAAAGAATTCACCACAGAACTAAGTAGCAAAAAAGAATGGGGCACAGACACCATCCCAAGACTCAAGGGAAGTGCTATTAATTAGTACATAGATAGATCCAGAACCAGAACCAAATGTTCTGAAAATCTATGCAAATCCCTTGGCATTTCACAATCGGAAATATACGACATCGGAAAATGCGAAGAGTTCTTGAAGAAAAAATATTTCACATACAAGAGATAATCCTCATGTCAAACAGCCAAGCAACCATCAATGTTCTGACTCTCATGAAATCCAAGAACAACACTGTTGCCCTCCTATGGGTTCTGGAACAAAACTGGAGAGACGGGTAATGAAATAGCAGCCGTACTCTAGCAGAAGAAGAGGTAGACACACCATTTCTGGGACCTGAACCCTTCTGCGGAATAAGTACCAAGACCGTACTTGAACAAGTACGTACATAACAAAAGATCCCAACAATGGATATAATCACAAGAAATGAAGCAGGCCAAGAAACTACTGGGAAACTACAACCAGAAGGGACTAAATGACTGCACCAGCAAGAGTAAAAACAAGCTCAGAATACTAACGGGAATCCTAACAGGGCACTGTCGGTTGAGAGGGCAACTTATGAAACTCGGACTAGTCGAGGAAAATGACGAAACATCCTTCCCCGTTATCTCAGAGTGCATTACCCTGTAAAACCTGAGGGTAAAATACCTCGGAGAATACCAAATAGAAGAAGGAAGAGGGAAATCTACCTAACCTGAGCCATCTGATACTCTAAACATTTTAAAAGCCATAGGAATGGGGGAACTGCTCTTCTAGTCATCGGCTGGGCTGGGCAGCAGATAGTCCAACCAATATAACAAAAATAAAGCATGTTTTGCAAATTAATTCTAATAGTAAGCGACTTGCGCCATGACTTCGGGGATACTTTATAAATGACTAAAATCCAAATTGCAACTCAAAATTTTTTTGTGCAATTGTTTAAACAATGATTATTAAAAAAAAGGGTCCTTTTTTTGGTTTTTTGTAAATATCTCAAAAGGTTCTGGACGAATGGCTTTACTCATAAAAGACCGTTTATAGAGAATGAAAAAACCTACAAAATGGTTTTCGGGCAATCCCGATACGACCATTTTTCGCCGAGAAAAGCCGGAAAAACTCTTGAAAAAAGGCCTTTTTTCAAAAATTCGTATCTCCCTCAATTTTCAATATTAAGAAATAATTTTTCGGGAAATGGTACGACGTCTTCGCTGTATAGAAAAAAACGCCTTGTGCGCGCAACCGGTCTCTCATTTCTCCGCTTCTCGGCGCCCCCTCTACTACCTTAGCACGACTCGGCGACGAATTTTCACTCGAAGCGCTGTGTTCAGAAGCATTTTTAACAATGTTCTCCAAAATTATGGGAAAATGTGAGATAGACAAATTGTAGTTTTTAACCTCAACTTCAAAATGCCGCTTTAAAAATTCAAATCGGACCATTTCCCGTAATATGACGCATCATGCAAAATATGGCTGTAATTTTTTTAAAACCCGATTGTAGGAAAACTATTGAAGCGACAATTCCCACTTTTCGGGAGCTCAACGTACATGATATTAGCTACTATTTCCCGAAAAATTATTACTTAAAATCGAAAATTGAGGGAGATACGAATTTTTGAAAAAAAGCCTTTTTTTCAAGAGTTTTTCCGGCTTTTCTCGGCGAAAAATGGTCTTATCGGGATTTTCCAAAAACCATTTTGTAGGTTTTTTCATTCTCTACAAACGGTCTTTTATGAGTAAAGCCATTCGTCCAGTACCTTTTGAGATATTTACAAAAAAACAAAAAAAGGACCATTTTTTTTAATAATCATTGTTTAAACAATTATCAAGTATCCCCGAAGTCATGGCGCAAGTCGCTTACTATTAGAATTAATTTCCACAAAAAATTTATATTGGTTGGTCTAAGAACGGGATACATGAATTGTAGCACTATGAAACTCGGCACATGACTTCTTGTCATCATGTAACGGAAGAAAAAAATTGTTAACTTGAAAAACAGGAGTGAAACATAATTTTTCTTTCTACTTAAAATGTTTATTTTTTTGCTCTTGTTTCGGAAATTATCAGATTTATCAAAAAACAACAGGGCGAAAGATAATTGAATTCTCCACAAGAAATATTCTCAGTAATTTCTTGCAAAAAGTTCCCGTTTTCTCAGAAAACGAGATTGAACGCCGATGTCAAATTTCAGGATCGCGTTAACCCGCCACTGCAATTTCCGACAGGGCTGAAATAGGTTTGTTATAACTTTGATGAAAATTTTCGTAGAAGGAAAAGATATAGTGTATATATCGTTCCTGAAGACTTCTACCTTCCCATGCAAATATAATATGTGAGTATCTGAGTACCTAGAATGTGTTTTGTCCCTCTCCACCTAATCCTTTTACGATATTTACGGAGGATCCGAAAATCATGGATATTTTAGTTGATATGGAATTATTATACTGAAGTAGGAACCAGTACCCTCTATGGACCGTATGCAACGATGTGAGACTAGTGAGTCTCACTTGTACATACCAAAGAAAATACTGAAATTTCAGGAAAATTTTATTCCATTATCTCATAAATTCTGATTGGATATATTAAGAAATAACATAAATTCAGTGGTGTAGCAGAATTTCTGAAACTGAATTGATGGGTTCATACTTTTGTTTGATGGGCGCATTCCTGCGTAATTTTGAAATAAACCATTTGAAAATGTCGCAAATTTTTTTTTTTATTTTTCACCTAACAAAGTAAGAACGGTTTGGGCTCTGAAAATGAAGACTCATTCAAGAAATTTAGTGTCTTAGTGCACTTTTTAATGTCTACATACCTGATGAGATAAAATTCTTCTAATCGGTTGAAAAATATATGTTGAATAAGAGTGCTTTCATTTTAAATGAGTCAGAGTATATGGAGAATGCTCACTGGAATTCGGTACAAATCTAATTTTTTTTTTCCCGAAACCCGCTAACATTATCTGTTTCAGACCGCAACGCGTCTTCAAAAACTTTTTTGTTTGCTTCCTAGAGAAATGAAAGAACCTGAAAGGATCTCTTAATTTAAGTCTACACACGTTCTTGTACACTCCCGTATGATGCTAATAATAAATAAATAAGTATAATAACGCGGGATTATCAGCTGTTGAAGAGTTATTAAGATTTCATTAGTGATATCACCCCACTTATAATTTGCCGTGTTCATAAAATATTGCAGTTTAACAGTGATACAATCTTCAAGACTTCATCTGTGCGTAAAACTTCACAAGGCACTATAAGTAATCCATTTTTTACGATTTTCTTTATTAATTTTCAACAATCTTGGAAATAGGTTTATTGAGCCGGTTTATTCCTCAACTGATATACTTTATTATATTATATCCAGCTAACATAGCTTGCGAGTTAGTCGAAAATGCGTGAATTAGTTTTTCGCTCGCAATTGACACACAAACCTAACCTGAGCAAGCTAACCTAGCTTGCGAGTTAGTCGAAAATGCGTGAATTAGTTTTTCGCTCGCAATTGACACACAAACCTAACCTGAGCAAGCTAACCTAGCTTGCGAGTTAGTCGAAAATGCGTAAATTAGTTTTTCGCTCGCAATTGACACACAAACCTAACCTGAGCAAACTAACCTAGCTTGCGAGTTAGTCGAAAATGCGTGAATTATTTTTTCGCTCGCAATTGACACACAAACCTAACCTGAGCAAGCTAACCTAGCTTGCGAGTTAGTCGAAAATGCGTGAGTTAGTTTTTCGCTCGCAATTGACACACGAATCTAACCTGAGCAAGCTAACCTAGCTTGCGAGTCAGTCGAAAATACGTGAATTAGTTTTTCGCTCGCAATTGACACACAAACCTAACCTGAACAAGCTAATATAGCTTGCCAGTTAGTCGAAAATGCGTGAATTAGTTTTTCGCTCGCAATTGACACACAAACCTAACCTGAGCAAGCTAACCTAACTTGCGAGTTAGTCGAAAATGCATGAATTAGTTTTTCGATCGCAATTGACACACAAACCTAACCTGAGCAAGCTAATCTAGCTTGCGAATTAGTCGAAAATGCGTGAATTAGTTTTTCGCTCGCAATTGACACACAAACATAACCTGAGCAAGCTAACCTAGCTTGCGAGTTAGTCGAAAATGCGTGAATTAGTTTTTCGCTCGCAATTGACATACAAACCTAACCTGAGCAAGCTAACCTAGCTTGCGAGTTAGTCGAAAATGCGTAAATTACTTTTTCGCTCGCAATTGACACACAAACCTAACCTGAGCAAGCTAACCTAGCTTGCGAGTTAGTCGAAAATGCGTGAATTACTTTTTCGCTCGCAATTGACACACAAACCTAACCTGAGCAAGCTAACCTAGCTTGCGAGTTAGTCGAAAATGCGTGAATTAGTTTTTCGCTCGCAATTGACACACAAACCTAACCTGAGAAAGCTAACCTAGCTTGCGAGTTAGTCGACAATGCGTGAATTAGTTTTTCGCTCGCAATTGACACACAAACCTAACCTGAGCAAGCTAACCTAGCTTGCGAGCCTTCTCATGCAAATATAATATGCGAGTATTTTAGTACCTATAAAATGTGTTTTGTCGCACTTCACGGAGATGTTTGCGGATGATCCAAAATCATGAATAATTTAGTAAATATGGAATTATTATACTAAAGCAACAACCCATACTTTCTTTGGACTATATGCAACAATTTTAAAGTAGTGTGACAGGTTTTACTCCTGCCTCATTTTCAACTTACCCATAAAATCGGCATTCTCTTCACTAAATGTTGAAAACAATCGCTTATTCACTATATATATACGATATATATACGATACGATACGATATATATATATATATATATATATATATATATATCTCCGATCAATCATTTTGATGTTTTTACTTCGTTCTTGTTAGTTTCACTATGTTAATAATGTCATTTCAAGCTTGAGGTTTGCACTTCACAATATATATTTATATATATATATATATATAAAGCTAGGAAAACTTGTTGGGTACGCAGCATGCAGGAAGTATACTCTTATAACACTTGTTCCAATATTTCGACAACGTTTATTGTCATCCTCAGGGAAAGCTACAATATTATTAAAATACAATGAAACAATGACTAACAGTGGATTCCAAAACTACTTACAGTGTCGGTGAGGTTATGTGCATAGATATTATAAAATAGACGTTAACAATTGCAATGTACATATTAAAACAATTTGTGAGAGTCCTTAAAGGTCATCATCAACAATTATTGAACTTTTATAGTTAAAAAACATTTATTATAATAAAATTGAAAAATTATTTCCTCATACCGGTATTTTAACGTCGGCATGGGAGAAGAAGAATTTAATTTAGGTTAACAAGTGAGGTTAGGTACGATCCTGCATGGAACAGTACTAAAAAGGGGAACATTGACAGACTGAACCTACCATGGAACGAGACCTTGTCATTCAAACATGGAATGGCACAGAACACCATAGAAAAGACATCATATCATTAATTATGGTGTTCTGTGCCATTCCATGTTTGAATGACAAGGTCTCGTTCCATGGTAGGTTCAGTCTGTCAATGTTCCCCTTTTTAGTACTGTTCCATGCAGGATCGTACCTAACCTCACTTGTTAACCTAAATTAAATTCTTCTTCTCCCATGCCGACGTTAAAATACCGGTATGAGGAAATAATTTTTCAATTTTATTATAATAAATGTTTTTTAACTATAAAAGTTCAATAATTGTTGATGATGACCTTTAAGGACTCTCACAAATTGTTTTAATATGTACATTGCAATTGTTAACGTCTATTTTATAATATCTATGCACATAACCTCACCGACACTGTAAGTAGTTTTGGAA
Source organism: Chrysolina haemoptera (assembly GCA_958298965.1). NCBI lineage: Eukaryota > Metazoa > Arthropoda > Insecta > Coleoptera > Chrysomelidae > Chrysolina > Chrysolina haemoptera. The sequence goes on along the minus strand of OY282592.1, from coordinate 5,955,141 downwards.
TCCACTGTTAGTCATTGTTTCATTGTATTTTAATAATATTGTAGCTTTCCCTGAGGATGACAATAAACGTTGTCGAAATATTGGAACAAGTGTTATAAGAGTATACTTCCTGCATGCTGCGTACCCAACAAGTTTTCCTAGCTTTATCTTAACTGGTCAGCAAAGACTTCCTCTCTCCTATATATATATATATATATATATATATATATATATTTAATAACACTATATATATATATATATATATATATTTATATATATATATATATATATATATTTAATAACACTATTGTGAAGTGCAAACCTCAAGCTTGAAATGACATTATTAACATAGTGAAACATAGTGAAGTAAAAACATCAAAATGATTGATCGGCGCTCCGGGGCGGCTTAAATGGTATTGGTGGCACATTCGCTTTCAGAGCTGCAGGGAAACCCGGAAAAACCTGCAACACCACATCATCTGAAGAGTTGGAATTCCTTGATAGAGAACTTCTAAAGAGGTCCGACGAATTGTGACAATCTGCTCTACGGTAAAATAGGATGTATGGTGTCTTCGAAGGCTCCAAAAGGTCCAGTTCCAAAGAAGGTATTCTATTTACGCAATTGTCATCAAATTTTTACCAGCCCGTTTTATCTTTGGCTAAGGTGTAATAGTGGCCAAAATCTGCTCCAGAACCAAAATGAACAATGACTGCGTAAAGCTCGTAATTGCAGTCGGCTAGATTGGGGTGTTCTTCTAGCTTGATTCATTGAAATAGTTTGATGCATCTTTGGGTTGCTGAGTCATAACTGAAGAGCTTCAGAGTTATGATCAGATTTGCAGGTGTTTCAACCATTCTTGTTATTTTATGACTATCTGTTGTTATGGCACAGCTTTGACAGTACAGTTGACTATCACTTAATTTTTTATGTAGAATGTGTTATTTTCAACATTTACTGAAGAAATTATGGGTGAGTTGAAAACTGTGGCAGGAGTAAAACCCAGTTTTTTCTTCGGCATGTATAAGTGAGACTTATCTCAGTAGCCTTAAATCATTGCATATGTTCCAGTATAATTATTTCATATGAACTAAAATATCCATGACTTTCGGATCCTCCGCAAATATTGTAGAAGGGTTATGTGAAGTGGGACAAAACACATTTTAGGTACTCAGATACTCACATGTTATATTTGAATGAGGAAGTAGAAGTCTTCAGAAACGATATGCACTTTTTCTATTCATTCTACTATAATTTTTAGCAAAGTTATGACAAATCTAATTTTCGGCCCTGCCTGAACTTACAGTGGCGGGTTACTGCGAGCATGAAATGTGACGTCGGCGTTAAACCACGTTTTCTGAGAAAACAAGCATGTTTCGTATTCGTATTCTTGTGGAGAATTGAATTATCTCTCAACCTATTTTCAATAAATCGTATATTTCGTGAAATAACAACAAAAAAAATCATATTTTTTAAATGAATAATTGTTTAGGTTCCACCCCTGATTTTTTGGTAAACAATTTTTTTCCAATAATACATGATGTCGAGAAGTCATGTGCCGATTTTCAGAGTGCTACAATTCATTCTTCACTTTTTGCTCGGGTTTGTCTATGTTGTTACTGGATTATCAATACAATCTCGTGATTGGACAAGGAACTTTAAGTAATGGAAGAATCATTGAAGCCCATGAAAGACTGTCCCTGATCATTGAGATAATACTATTGAACATTGTATCCATGCCTGTTGAGCATTGAACAATAAACCCTTGGTAATAAAATACATGTTTTGATGATGACAATAACACATAAAATTGATTGGATAATGTACAAAATACATTGATGCCTTGATGACGTAATTATGATTTCAATTATGCCATATATCTGTTGGGAATCAATATTTTTTATGAAATAACGGTACTACCTAGTTGAAAGTATATTCCAAATTCAAGAAAGTAGTTAGATTCCTTTAAAAACATTGCCAAGTTATTTTCTGGGTATTTGGCGATGAAATAAATTTGAGGAGGAAACCTCTGGGAAATTTCGGTGTACGTACCTTGGGTATTCGTAGTATTAGTCGGATATTAGTGGAGAATTGGAGAAATTAGTTGAAAATTGTTGGGTATTAATCGGGAAGGATAGGGGTATTAGTTGAAAATTATTGGGTATTAGTAGAACACCGTTGGAAAAAATCATAATTGTTTAACTAAAAAAAAAACTGAAGTCTTCAAAATAGTACTTTACAAAAAACCTAAAATATGGACAGGGTTAAATATTTCTATTACTCGACTATTAGAGGAATTACTTGGGTATTGGTGGCATTAGTTCGAGGTATTATTCAGAAATTCATTGGGTTTTAGAGGAATTAGATATGATTTTTAGGAATTAGTGTAAACGATTTGGTTTCCCCCTCGAATACCTAGGATTTAAAATTTTGAAGTTTGATTTAAACTCATCTTATGAACTGAATCTGTCAATGTTTTATCCATTGAAAGAAGGAACGTCTGAATGAAGTAATAATTGATCATTTTAGAGGGGTGTACCGCTTCCAAATGGGTCATTCTGTATTATAATGGTGACTATGAATGACAAAGCAGACGTAGATTAATTTCTCTATTACAAAATTAGCGATTGGCAAAATCATTTCGTTGAAAAAAAAAAAAGAAATGTATCCTATAAACTCTTGTGTTTTGACTGTTGATAAATATTCAGGAATTAATAATTGTAGAAAATAGGAAATTGAAAAAACTTACAGTCTAAATCCACCAAAAATATTATTTATTGTAGCTGGCTGTCATGCAGTCAGAAGACTGACATCACGTTGAAATCATGTAGTCAGAAGACTAACATTAAGAGGGAGGACATGTTTCGAAAGATTAATCCTTCATCTTCAGCAAATTATGAGTTAGTTACAAGTCGATCTAAGGAAAAAACAAAACGGTTACCAAAGAGTTATGAATAACAATAAAATGTGTGAACCTACCATATTATGGTGAAAAAATCACAATCAATGGGAAACTTTTAAAAAATTCTTAAACTAAACATTTTTGGTCATAACCAAAGACCATGTGGTTCGCATCTGGAGAGAAGGCCACTCCACTAATGTCAGGGACCATGGATGGTCCATCCTACAATAAATATTAACATATTGAAAATAACTTTGAAGCTTAGAACTCGATTAGCAGAACACGTTAGAATTATAAAGTCCAATTCTGAAAAAGAAGAAATTAATTCAAATTCCGTTTTTTCCAATCACATCATAAATGAGAAATACAATTTCGATTCCAACTCGGACTTAAAAATTTTACATGTTTGCGATAAAGGCAAGAGATTCAACTTACTTGAGACTCTTGAAATTAATAAAGTGATTAAAAATTCAGATTTACAATGTTGGAACGAACAGACCCAGTTTGACAGTTTAAAACTTTTTAACTCTTTACTATTTTGATACCTGTTTCATTCCACTTAATTTTCAATGATTTACTTACATTCTTTTAGTTAAAGTTTTTATTAAATACTCAATAATCTTTACAAATGAAAACATTAATTCGTTCGTTCTATGGTTCTATCTGTAGATGTCAATTTCTCAATTTTCTAGTTCCATGAAGCATGAGACATCTCACTCTCTTCTCTGTCACCTTGATTCAGGACTGTCCACATGACAGATGTCATTCATGTCAAATTTATTGTCACTTCCTCTTCCTACTTGTTACTTTGTAAACATTGCTGCATGGTCACGGTTTAATTATCAAAGTTATTTTCAATATGTTAATATTTATTGTTGGATGGACCATCCATGATCCCTGACATTAGTGGAGTGGCCTCCGCTCCAGATGCGGACCACATGGTCTTTGGTTATGCCCAAAAATGTTTAGTTTAAGAATTTTTCAAAAGTTTTCCATTGATTGTGTTTTTTTCACCATAATATGGTAGGTTCACACATTTTATTGTTATTCATAACTCTTTGGTAACCGTTTTGTTTTTTCCTTAGATCGACTTGTAACTAACTCATAATTTGCTGAAGATGAAGGATTAATCCTTCGAAACATGTCCTCCCTCTTAATGTTCGTCTTGTGACTACATGATTTCAACGTGATGTCAGTCTTCTGACTGCATGACAGACAACTACAATAAAGAATATTTTTGGTGGAGTTAGACTGTAAGTTTTTTCAATTTCCTATTGAATCTCACCTCCACTGTATGCAATGGATCGTCTCCGATGGATTGTAGAAAATACTGTGAATATACCTACCTGTTGATATTAATATAACCAGTGTTCATAACACTGCAGTTACAATAACTCTCCTAATCAACATTTCTACATTTCCAGCGACCATCCCAACAAATCACTCGTTATCGAAATTTCCATAACAATCGATAACCTAACCCACTTTCCTGAAACTCAAACAGCCATCGAACACTCCCAAATTGAAACCAGTGCGATTGCCCCATCCCAATTTCACAACCTACCTTTCCTGAAAACTTTCTTTCCCAACAATTCCATCCAATGAACCCACTCACTAACATCAGGTGCGAGATACCGGAAGCAATGGGCCGAACTCGGCTCGATAACGCCAGTCTATTGGCTAGCAGACTGTTAGAAGTCTAGGAGTAGGAGAAGAGGGAGTGGTCTTCTATTCCAACGCTTGGGCTGCGTTTCAGCGAGTTCAGTTATCCTTGATAGCCTCTAATGCTCGGATGCGATTGTCCTTTGAGGCTGCAGCTTTGCGAGAAGTTTCAGTAGTTTACTGGTTCAGGATAGAAGCTAGTGAAGAAGTTTGTGCAGCCGTTTTGTTCTGTTTTACTGTGAATTTTGGACTAACAACATTTGTGAACAAGAAGATATGGTAATATTGTAAGTACACACTACAACTACTATAATATTATGTTTATTATAGACTATAGAATGCCTTATTTCATTCATTCTGAGATTCATTTTAATGGAGTACCACATAAAATAATCATTATATTTGACTTTTCAAGAGTTCAAGTCATTCAAATAGTCCAATTTTAACCGAAATAATTCATATCATGCATTTGCAAAAATATCATGTTGGATAAAATTTCTAAATGTCGGAGTTTTATCGTATTAGCGGAAACAAAACAGCACTGAAGTTTGTATTTGATAGGGATGATTTTTATGTTGACATTTTAATTCATGTAGAAAAAATCGCATGCCACAGTGCAATTGTCACTTTGACAGCGGCAAAAGTTAGCTTTAACTTTTACAGCGACAAATACACTAGTGGTTTTTTCACATATTCATTTGTTTATCAATTATCGCGATGTTGGTTGCCAAAATGAATAGTTTGACATTGATGTTTCTGAATTTCTTATTCATTAAATTGTCCTGCCGAATTACACTCGAGGTTTGTATTGATATCGGGTAAATTTGTGTTGGTCAAATTCTAAACTGTTTCCTTTAGCAATTTGAATAGAATAACTGTCAACCTAAAAACACTCCACCTTTGGTGTCGTGTTTTTAATAGTTTGCAGTTATTCTCGTCGAGTTGCTAGGAAACAGTTTCTCATTAAACAACCCAAATTTACCCGATAAAATACAAACCACTTGTGCATTTATAAGTGAAAAAAAAATTGTTAATACTGAGTTTGTTTCAATATTTATACTGAATTGGATAACTGAAAATGAAAACACCATTCCGCGTTCATTACCAAAGAATAAACTTATTTCGAGTACTATCAACATGTTAATTTTTTTTAGTAATAAAAAACCTAAATTTGAATATTTTTTTACCCCCGATAATTTTGGTTACGGTCATCCTGTTAAAATTTTCTCTTTACTCGAAAACTCAAACATAAATGTTTTCTAACCCCTAAAAATTTCGTCTCCGATCATCCTATCAAAATGTTCTTTTCAAGTGAAACTTTCTTCTTCTTAACTCAGTTTTTTTGGATTTCTGACTCCTTACAGCATCAATTTCTCCAGATCAGGTTATTATTATTTAATATATATATTTTATAGTCAGATAATAATTGAATGTAAAAAATGGTAATAGATACATGTGGCCCCTGATTACGACAAATCCGTTGTAATCCAGCCTTTATACTGGCGTAGTTAACCAGAAAACCTGAAACTTTCACAAGTAGTTACATAACTTCACACACTTAACGATATTTATTGTAAAAAAAATTCATATATCTAAAACTTTAATTTCATTCGAGTTCCGCCTTCATGTGGTATCCACGTGCCATCTTTCGTGATCGGACTCACTCAAATACGTCCGACCACTACTTACTACGAACGAAACGAAACTGCAACTAAAATTTAAACCTAACTATTTTTCAACAAACTTTAAAATTTCCATAATCCTGTTCAATTTTCTCTTTTTTCAAAAACCTAAATCCTCATACTTTTTCATTCCTAAAAATTTCGGGTATTGTCATCCTGTTACAATTTTCTCTACAATCGATAATAATAATAATGAATAGTAAACATAAGGAAGTGTTAAGTCAAATGGTGCATAGAAACTTGTTTGGGCAATTCTTGACCTTCACAAAATGTTTCTATTGTGAAAAAAAAATGATTAGAACCATTGCAATTGCATCCCAAGGAGACCAAAGAGTAGAAACCTTGCAGAACATTATTTCAAAAATTATATTTACCTCTATAGGTATGTATGTATTGCCCCCTCTAGGTCTATACATTTTGGAAAATTCGTTTAACATTCACAATCAAGAAACATTAAGCAGAATCAATTCTTTAATGATAAACTCGCACCAATTATGATTTACAATTCGACGCCTAAACTTTAGCACTTGCTCATTCACCAATTTCTCACTATATCTATGATTTTTTAATGAAAAACGGTTCCCTGAGAGGCCATGAGCGCGATCACATTTGTACGGTTTTTTTTGTGTAAAAAAGTCCATAACTCAAAAACGGTTTGTCGTATTGATTTCAAACAAGCAGGACAGGCTTCTAGAGGACATTTGATTATATATAACCATGTCTACGGCAGCACCTCAAGATGCTTTTAAAAGATAGTCGAGGTAGCTGCAGAGGCATTTCTCTTCCATTTAAATTTGAAGCAATCTTGATCCAATCGGAATGAATGTGGTATCAAAAGAAAGGTAAAACCTTGATCTATGTACGTGCTGTAACGTTTTTTTGAAATTATTTATTCATCTACCCAAAAAATTCCTTCAAAATACCTGCATTCTTGGGATAATTTTGACATTTTTTTTTGTCAAAATCATAATTGAAAATTCAATTTCCATTACAGCACGTACGTAGAATCAAACTTCTTCTAGAACCCTGTCCTTGTTTGCAATCGATATGACGAACCAATTTTGAATTATCAATTGATCTTTTATGCTAAAAAGCGTCCCAATGTGATCGCGCTCATGGCCTCTTCATAATTTTTAATTAACAATTTGGCAGTTTTTGCGAACAGAACTTCATTTTTTGATACTTTCCTCTACCTATATGCAATTTCGAGTCAAATAACTTTCGGTCTCTCCAAAAAAATAGTCGCCCAAAAAGAACTAATGAAACAGACTATAACTTATATATTTCAAATAACTATTTTATGAACAAATAATAATTGACATTCATTACGTTCATATACACGTTTATTTCAAACCAATTCGCAAAACCCCCGTTTGCAACACATCCGTAACTAATTCCACTGATTGAATTTAATTTCCACATCATTGAACTTACATTGGGGCATAGGAGTGCTCAAAGGGTGGTAAAATACGTCCTCGAAACACCCCTAACAACGGACAATGTTTCTCATAAAAGCATAATCAGGAGGGTGGGCTTGTATGGTATTTTAGATGGGGATGTCAATGAGCGGTAAGACAAGTAACGTATTCCCGATTATATTTGGGTAATGATGGATCAGGAAATTTTCGCGGGTTATTTTCAGCAAGTTTAATAGGTCTCATGCATGTTTTTTTCTCATTGTTTCAATTGATCATACCATCCATTGAAAATACGATAGAAGCCAAAATATCAATAAATATCAATAAATAACAATGTTTGAAAAATAGTGGAAATTCAAATGTTCGTCTTTTGGCGGGAAGGTATGATGCTAACGAAGAATATCTAAAGAAAGCTTAGTTTCGGTAGGTTTGCACAGTAACTCAATAATAAAAAGATATAATATATATAGATATAATAGTTTAGTAGCAAAGTTTCGATGGTGCACATAAAATTTCAAGTGATTTTGACATGCATATGACCTATTGGTGATGTTGACCATAGGCACATGTAATGTTGAATATAGAGAATTAAGAATCAAGATTGTTTATCTCCAAGAGATATCTACGAGTATAGCATGCTTATATAAAACATTTACAGTCGTTATATTTATTTTCAAAAGACTGCAGAATATGCAATTCTGATATTCAGGCTAACTATTCTCTGTAACTGTAAATGCCAAATGAGAATAAATGAACTGAATTACTTCAAACGCTTGATACAGACATGCAAATTCAATTATATGTGTTTATCATTCGGAAGGTAGGTATTGAATTAATGTGAACCCATGTTTTTATTCCAAAAGGTTCATGGAGAATAATTTGTAATGAAAAACAAGTACCTACTCGTCCCACTTTGCATACTTGTTATTCGCTTTATATTCAAATTTCAAAGCTTTTGACTTCCATCCAGATGAGCTTGAAAATGTGTTGGACAAAGAGAAAAATTATACTTTATAAAAAATCATATCCTTTCTAGTTGAAATATGAGGAGGTTTTATGGCATCATTTCATAAATAAAACAAAAATATTTGGCATCAGTTTCCTTATTGAAAGTTTGGTTAACTTTTTTGTTACGTGCAATATTGATGGAAAGGTCATTAAAAACATAATAACATAAAAGTTATAATTAAAATTAAAGAATGGAAGAAATAAAGGGTATCAATAACACAGGATTCGTATAGGTATGTATTATTTTTTCCACCTAGTTCAATCTCAGCTTAATCTTCATAGAAGAGAATAACTCTGCAATGTGGTATGCCAATTCTATCAGATTTTTTAGTATTTTTAATATCGAATAAAAGATTAAATGCCTTGTTGGACTACAGGTAATCATTAAACATCAAAAAATCAAATACTCCTGACTTACCTCGGCCCAGTAATTTACAAAGAGATTCCAAATGAAATTAGAATGATATCCATCCTTCTTACTCTAATATTTTGATAAACTGAGTTATTTCAGCAAGTATATATGTGTATTATATTTTTTTACATCTCTTATTTTACAATTGATTACTTTATATAACTAGAACTTACTTCTCCATGAAAATTGAAAAATGAAAAATGTGATTTATTCGTAATATCCAACAGAAAACAACTACTTCCCCGGCTAAAGCCACTCTGGACATAGAACTACATCTGATAGATATTGTGAAAAGAGTCTTAACTGAAAAGAAAAAATCTGAAAGTGAAAATTTGCATTTTCATTCAGATAGCTAATTTTCACTTTCAGATAGTTGATTTTTTTAATTTTCTCTAGTTTTCATTGAAAATTCATTAAATAAAGTAGGGATAATGTTATTAAAAATATCACTCACAGAAATAGTTGTTTCCTGTTAGATATTACATATATATCACATTTTTAATTTTTCTATTTTCATGGAGAATGTTCCCCTTTTCAACATGAATACCTCCCAAGAGGTTATCTTGAACGATGGGAAATATCGACTGAAAATATCGAATGAAGTTTGTCTTTCAGTAAATGATTTTACAACAGATTTTATGAATATCCTATTCATATTTTCGACCAAAAATTAAAATATAACTTACTTATTTTACCATGTGTATATGTATATATTAGGACTAATACTAAATTTTCAAATAATAAGCTATCTTATACTAACACACCCCATACAGGCCATACATCCTGTATCTTATATATATTTACTGTTTTATGTATTTTTGAGAAATAAATTTATTATTATTATTATAGTTCCAGGAGGTGGTACTACTTTTTGTCAGGAAATTTCCTGTTCTCGTTGGATCCATTCTTCGATTTTGATTACCTACCCTAGGTTTTGAGGTATTCGCTAAACCGTCTTTATTTTTTCATTAAATTGTTTATAACTTCTGCAGTTTTTGCGAGGGTGCTTTCTTTTTTCATACTTTTTCTATATGCCACTAAGGATCGAATGATTTTCGGTCTTTCCAGAAAAATGGCCGTCCAAAAAGCACTGGTGAATCAGATCTTTAGTAGAAAGAAAAAGAACTGATGGCAAGAGTTGAAAAATTGGTGAATGAGCAAGTGCTAATGTTTAGACGTCGAAAATGCTTCGATTTGTACATTAAACAAAATATTTACTTTGTCTCTTGGACATGTACATAACATTCTGCTAAAATTACATGATTGTAAAGTCATATTGGAGTATTAAATTCACTCCTCACTAAAATAATACATGTTTAAACGATTCTTCGTCCCACGCGGGCAAGTTTCTTCGAATCTAAAATGAAAGTTTGTAAAATAATAGTAAGCGTTTGATTCTTATTGTGAGTTATGGTAATGTTGATGCCATAGGCGTCCTATGAACGTTTGTAAAGGTGAAGGTGTCCTTCCTGATCTGATTGTGTTATTTTGTTTGTAGCAATTTCAAACATTTGTTCAAATACTGGTATCAACAAGGTCTTTGTTTGGTGGGTAGGAATGATAAGTCAGGTTTCCTTAATTATTTGAACAGCCTTGATCCCAACATAGAATTCACAATGGAAATGGAAGATGATCACAATTCGCTGAACTTCTTAGATTTAAAGATCTGCCGATCAAACAACATATATAATTTTTCAATATATCACAAACCTACGAATACTTACAGATACAACAATATACACAGTACCCATACTCTCATAAACTCGCAGTATACCACTTCCTGATACAGAGACTCATAAATCGTAAATATCCCGCAAACCAGTCAAATTTCCAAATAGAATTGAACAGAAGCAAACACATTGCCGTCAGTAATGTATATAAAACCTCTATTGTACACAAAATTCTAAAGCAAAAACAAAATCGCAAAACATTAAATTCAATCTGGGTACCCTCAAATCAGAGAAAAGGATTACCATCGCCTTGCATGTCTAACATATCTCGGTTATTCAACAAACAAAATATCTGGTTTCCTTCAGAAATAAGGTATAATTAATGTAGCATTCAAGACAAGTAAAAATTTGCATTCATTCATGAATAATTCAAAGTCAGCACGAGACAAATTCAAAAAATCTGGGGTCTACAAGCTCAAGTGCGACGACTGCCATGCTTTATATATAGGCCAGACAGGTCGCAGTTTCAACCAGAGATTCGAGGAGCATGTGAGAAGTTACAGATTAAATGATTCAATCTATGCCAAATACCTCATAGAAAATATTCACAATTCTACAAATTCAACCATTGAGGCTGGATATAAATATATTGGAATCTAAAGAAATGAAAAATTATCTAGCTAATAAAAATAACTTATTTCTAAATCTCAATATATAATTCTTGACATAAAAATAAAATTAGGAACTAGACACGACATAAAGTTGAGCAATTTTCAGAATTCAAACCGCCATCTCGCAACATAGGTTCGTCCTACTTTGACCACCGATCTGCGATCCCAGGTATTATTCCCTCCAACCTCCCCTGAAAGCTTCTTCTAGTCCGACAATGCTCACAATAGACGAGTCTCCTGCCCTCGGGACACCAGTTATTAAACAATCGTAATTCAGCTTTGTCGCTAGACCTGCAATTATCATGTTCGATTAATTATATGATATCTGATCTCGCTATCGTAAATAATTCAGCAGTAGGCCGTAGAACTGGATATACGAGATACACAGCTCGAAAAACGGCACTATATCGGCGCGGCGCTATCGCTAGTGGGACATATAGATATAAAAGCGTTATTCACTTCTCGCGCTGCGCTGCCTTCTAGATCCCAGATAAATAGTTTCGTTGCCGATGCCGATGAGAATGAAGTGATTGAATTAGAGATCCAGGCTACCCAGGAAACAAACGCGATCTGAAGTGGAATGCTCGTTCTTTTGTTCCTTGAGTACAACCGTATCAAAGTATTGCATATTACACCAATAATCCAACAGTACGATTGGGTTTTGAGACGGGGATCGATTGTAGCACCACCAAACTTGGTATACTAGAAGTTGGAACCATGATAACACAAAAAAAAATTGTTTACCAAAATTCCAGGGGTGGAACATTTTTTTTTATTTAAAAATAAAAAAATAGATTTTTGCTGTAATCTTGGAAAGTATGTGATTCATCGGAAAAACAACTCAACAAGGTGAAAAACAATTCAATTTTCCACAAAAAAGATTTCTAGTAATTTCTTATGAAATGCTTCGATTTCTCAGAAAACGTGGTTGAACGCCGACATCAACTTTCTGGTTGACGCTTCCCGCCGCTGAAAGTTCTGGCGGAGCCGAATATTTGATTGGTCATAACTCTGCTAAAAATGATCGGAGAAGGAAAATGAAAAGTTCATATCGTTTCTGCGATTATAACATGCAAGTATTTGAGTGCCTAAAATGTGTTTTGTCGCACTTCCTGGATGTTCGCGGATGATCCGAAAATCATGAATAATTTAGTAAATATAGAATTATTATACTGAAGCAGCAACCCATACCCTCTTTGGACTATATGCAAGAATTTTAGAGTAGTGGGCAGGTTCCACTTATACATGTCAAAAAAAACTTCGTTTTACTCCTGCCTCATATTCAGTAAATGTTGAAAATAATCTCTTATTCATATCCTGCATATATGTTTAATAACACTGTTGTGAAGTGCAAACCTCAAGCTTAAAATCTCATACTTCATTTTTCGTGTAGGATGTGTATGAGTTGAAAACTGAGGCACGAGTAAAACCCAGTTTTTTCTTTGGCATGTATAAGTGAGACTTGTCTCAATAGACTAAAATCGTTGCATATGATCCAAGGAAGGTTCTGATTACTGCTTCACTAGAGTCATTTCATATCAACTAAAATATCCATGACTTTCGGATACTCCGTAAATATCGTAGAAGGTTTATGTGAAGAGGGACAAAACACATTTTAGGTACTCAGATACTCACATGTTATATTTGCATGAGGAAGTAGAAATCTCCAGGAATGATATAAAATTTTTCTTTTCCTTCTACTATAATTTTTGGCAAAGTTATGACAAATCAAATTTTCGGCACTGCCGGAAATGGCAGTGGCAGATTAACGAGAGCCTGAAATTTGTATCGGAATTCAATCATGTTTTCTGACAAAACGAGCGCATTTTGCGAGAAATTACTAAGTATGTTTCTTGTGGAGAATTGAATTATCTTTCACCTTGTTGTCACAGTTGTTTCTTAATAAATTCTATACTTTCCGAAACAACAGCAAAAAATTGTAATATTTTAAATAATTTTTTTTTGGGTTTCACCCCTGATTTTTTGGTAAACCATTTGTTTTTCTAACAATACATGATGTCATAAGAGCATGAAATGGGTGATTTTTTGACACAATAGGAAGAAAAACGACTGTGCTATCACATAAAAGACAGTCCATAATTATATTCTGTTCTGTATTCGACTCGCAACTGTCATTTATTTTGTTATAAACAATTAAATACAAGAAGCATATTTTTTGCTTATAAAATGAAAAATAATACAGCAATCTGGTTGCTCCTAGGAGAAGAATTGTGAACCCATCGAAATCGTTTTTTGATAAATCTTATATTTTCTGAAATAACAACAAAAAACATATATATTTTTTTTAAATGAAAAATTGTTTAGGTTCCACCCCTGATTTTTTTTTCTAATAATACATGATGTCAAGATGTCATGTGCCGAGTTTCAGAGTGCTACAATTCATTCTTTTCTCTCTCTGCTGTAGTTTCTCTGTCGTTACTGGATTACTAGCATGCCAAAATTGGTGGTGCATATTGTTCGAGAATATGGCGAAGGTTTTGATGTTAAAAGGAGCCTTCTGTCGGTTAAATTTCTTGAAATTTAAGTACAGTATGCGATCACCTTTTAAAAAGTGTCATTGACCCAACACGATCCTATGACTCTAGTGTTCGAAATATGGGGTGCTGAATTTGATAGTGGCAATTTTTATTTCATTATTTTTTACTCAATTAAAAGTAAGTTTCAATAATTTTTTCCTGGCGTTTATCATTCGTAGTATTCAAAATAATATTCGTATGCTTGTGTGAGACCTAGTTTTCAATTATCTACAGGTTAATTCAATAATACATTTTACTAAAACATGTGTCAGAATATAATGAAGAAACCTTGATCAAAAATAACTCACGACTTCCTAACTCATGCTGGGTGATTCAAAAAGGTTAATGGTTCAGCATTTTTAATACATCTTGTATATTCTGAATACATATATGATTTTACTGAAGAACCACCGAGTGATTGAATAGAAAGTTTTTTAATGAAATCACCCTAAGTTTCGTCGGTTAAATTATTTGATATTCTGTTATTTCATTGAGTGGTGATATTTCAATGGAAGTCTAGAATTACATATGCCTTCTATGGCTATTTTTTAAATTATCAGGCGCTAAATTTATTCATTATCTGTCAGTGATGAAGGACCTTCTACAGTTGGACTGAATACTACTTCGTTTGTAACTTCAAAAGGAAATTGGTTTTACCAATTGCACAAACGGCCAAATACATGTGTGACATTTTATAAATGATTCCTCTTGAGTAGGTGTTCTGATTATAATATCTGATTGAAGTGTTTCTATTAGAAAGATCTATATTACTGAGTATCCATCATCCCATCTGTCATTTTACATTTAATACGAGTGTTAAAAGAAGTTCGAAAAGTATATCATAGAGTTGAGTTTCAAACAAATGAAATGAATAATTTCGACAGAGTCGAAATCTCTTTCTCTTCACACTATCCCGCAAAATGGAAAATTTGAAGCGAATATTAAAATAACATATTCATCGAGGTCAATATTATTATTATTAATATTGACTTGACTTTCGAATAACTAGTCCATCTAAGTAACTTTTCATTTTCTTAGATTTGTATTCAAAATAAATAAACAATCCTCGTGAAGCAACGAATACCTTTTTCTTTCTTTGAACTATGTCAAGGAAATCTCATATTTGCACTATCCACGATTTTCTCCGTTCAATCTTCATCACTTTTCATTTCTACTTGAATTAAATTTATAGTTATCAAGGATGGGTTATCTGGATAGATGACCAATTTCACAAATTTCATTAATTATTGTTGTCAACTAGTTTCTCACGGCCAAACAGCCATAGCTACCTTGGATTACCTAGTGTAGATTAGGTCCAATAGTTCCTTAGAGGTATATGATATTATTTTGAATATATTCGCCACGTTAGTTTGGAATTTTGATAATACTTATTTAATAGTAAGAATGCTAAGAAAATTATTGGTGAAACATTCGTATATCAGATATTTATAGGTTATTAGTTGCCAAAGCAAATGAGAACTGGCTTTATGACAGGATTTCGTTATTATTCGGACCTGTCACTGTTGTTGCATGAAACTGTCGGTTGCCTAGCAACAGCCGTTGAAAAAAGTGCACTTTTTTTACGCTTTTCCGTTTAATAATGAAATCGTATGTTGATAGTGAAATATTGTAATACTTTACGCACACAAACCACACAAAAAAGTGGACTTTTTTGACAGTTGTAGAAAAAAATGCTATTTACGCTCCGTATTTGATATGTATGGTGACGATTTGAGAATTATTATACAACTTGAGAATTACAATGATGACTATGAATGCTTTGATATCTCTCTCAGACATGGAATTCCCAACTTGAAATCCAAAAGATGCGTGACATATATGTATAATAGGACAATTTTTCGATGAGTTCCCCCATTTGTCAACTGAAAATGATGTAGGATAATAACTTTTTCTGTGATTTACTTCTCACAACTATTAGACGATTAGCAAAGGGTGTTTTTCTGTAGTTAACTGAAGCATTTAATGTATATATTTTTACTCAGAATACGCTATGAGTTTGTTCACCTGTAATAATGTTTTCATTATCATTATCACTCTTATTATTATCAATATGACTTTATTTTGATATTACTAACATTTATGATTCGATGAAAACACGTAAAAATGTAATGAAGGTGTGCATTCCTGTAATTGTCAATGTTCAGTCATTACTTTGGAAAGCGTAGACAATAAATAAATAAAGAAATGAATTTCGTCAAATTCCTTACCAAACCCTTCATTCTATCAATAACGACCGTGTTTTGCTTTCCAGACACGCCCCCTCCTCCCCTGGCATGACTTGCCGGGCGTACTCCAACACCACGGACTGGGACATCAACGACAGCTCCATCCCGAGGATCAACGAGTACGACCCGTTTTCCGAGTGGGCCGACGGCCATTGCCGGCTGGTCTACCGGGCCGACAGCGAGGAGGCCAAGAGGCATTCTTCGGGCTGGGCCATGAGGAACACCAACAACCACAACGTGCACATACTGAAGAAGAGCTGTCTCGGGGTGCTGGTGTGTTCCCTGAGGTGCACCTTGTCGAACGGGGATACCGTGCATCTCCGGCCGGCCATCTGCGATAAGGCGAGGAAAAAGCAGCAAGGTACTACAGGCAAGGCGATATATAAATGTATAATTGATCAATGATGATGATGCATACGAATATTTCACAAAAACAGTGTCACATGCTGAACCAAATACAGTATTTACAAATTGTAATGTAAATGAGAAACGCTAAACAAATTGCAACCATCTACATCCATCTCCTAAATCAATTATTTCAGACATATTAAAATACATCCAATTGAATATGCATATGATTTGAAATTGCAATTTTTTCAAAACACGAATGAAAAGTAACACATAATAGTTAGAGTGCCCATCGGCAAACATTTTTGCTGATAGATACCCTCTCCAAACTTTCCGTATGGATTCTTTGAACCAAGTCTGCCACCGTTTTCCTTTGTGCCTTTTTTTGTTTCGGGGGCTTTTTTCCAAAAAAATATGTTGAATATTTTTTTGTATATGTTTCCCTTGTGCTTCCTAACTTCGATACGAAACTACAGATGGCGATTCGTCAGGTCGCTTTGAGAAAAAAAGTTCCCATGAACATATGTCCGGAGTTGCTTCGTTTCTGAGATACAGTGCGTTTAAAAAAAAACTTCAACGCGCTGTGTTTGGTATTTCGTCGGATTCTTTTACTTGGCTGAATTGTCGTATTCCAATAGATCCAATTTTTCATTTATGGCCTGGACGAATTTGTCTGTTGTTTTTTGAATAATTCAAAAATCTCGTGTGTATTCTTGAACTTTCATTTCCTCCAAATAAATCATTTGATAAGCTTTCAAATAGTCCAGTCCAGATGTTTATAGGTAATTTGATAAAGGCAGTCAATTCAAATATTCTCAGATATACAGGGTGTTTCTTACGTACGTGTAAACAATTTAGGAGCATGTTGCTGACGTCAAAATAAGAAGACATATGTCCACAAGTTATTCCTTTCTGAGGTATACAGAGTGTCACAGTTGAATTGTTATGTTTATTTTTTGTGAATAAATTTCAAAATAATTGTGATATTTGATTACAGTTTGGTTATCTAAGAGTATTTTTCAATGACAAAATCAAATGTGATGTTAGTTTATCTCTTGCCTAGGGGTGGCGCCACCTACATGTCTTTTCAATCAATAACGTACTTGTATAACGTTTTTTAGAAGAAAAATGGATTTTTCCAAAACATTTGTTCAAGAAATATGTTCCTGGTAGAGGTCGCTGCGAGCAACCGTTTCCAAAATATTTGTGTTTGAAATAATGTGAATAACTCCACTGTTACGAGAACGGATCGGAAAAGAGTAAAAAAACTATTTAAAAAAAGTAAGAAAAGCAAGAATAATTTTTTTTTACTACATTCAAGTGTTGAATCTAGAAGACCATTGAATGAAAGAAAAAAGATGCATTGGCGTATCTTCTTCAATGTTTACTACTTAGAGGCGACCTAAAAGACCCACGGAAATAATTAAAATGCATAGAATATTTCAAATTCAAATATGTTGGAAACGGTTGGCCGCAGCGACCTCTGCCAAGAACATCTTTCCTAAAAAAAATTGGTAAACGTGGTACAGGTACATACAAAAAAGTAATGACATTTCAAATGATTGAAAAGACATATAGGTGGCGCCAACCCCACGAAAGAGACAACTGACATCACATTCAATTTTGTCGTTGAAAAATACTCCAAACTTTACTCGAATATCACAAATAATTTTAAATTTATTCACAAAAAACAAGATTGAGAATTCAACTTTGTATCTCAAAAAGGAATAACTTGCAGGTATATGTTTATTAAAGGAAGTCTTCTTCTTGATTTGACGTCAGCAACATTCTCCTGAATTTTCTACACGTATATTAATCCAGTAACGACAGAAAAACTCGAGCAAAAAGAGAAGAATGATTTGTAACACTCTGAAACTCGGCACATGACATCTCGACATCATGTATTATTAGAAAAAAAATTATTTACCAAAAAATCAAGAGTGGAACCTTAAAAAAATTTTATTTCGATAGGTTGAGAGATAATTCAATTCTCCACAAGAATGATATTCAGTAATACCTCATGGAATATGTTCGTTTTCTCAGAAAACGTGGTTTAACGCCGACGTCACATTTCATGCTCGCGCTAACCCGCCACTGCAAGTTCAGATAGAACCGAAAATTAGATTTGTCATAACTTTGCTAAAAATTATAGTAGAAGGAAAAGAAAAAGTGCATATCGTTCCTGAAGACTTCTACTTCCTCATGCAAATATAACTGAGTATTTGAGTACATACCTAAAATGTGTTTTGTCCCACTTCACATAACCCTTCTACGATATTTACGGAGGATACGAAAGTCATTGATATTTCAGTTAGTTAAATAATTATACTGAAACAGGAATCAGTACCCTCTTTGGACCATATGCAATGATTTTAGGCTACTGAGACAAGTCTCACTTATACATGCCAAAGAAAAAACTGGGTTTTACTTCTGCCTCAGTTTTCAAATCACCCATAATCCCGGCAATTTCTTCAGTAAATGTTGAACATAATCGCCCATACACATCCTACATAAAAAAGGAAGAATGTGATTTCATGCTTTGAGGTTTGCACTTCACAATAGTGTTATTAAATATATATATATATATGCAGCATATGAATAAGCGATTGTTTTCAACATTTAGTGAAGAGAATGCCGATTTTATGGGTAAGTTGAAAATGAGGCAGAAGTAAAACAAGGTTTTTTTTTGGCATGTATAAGATCTGTCACACTACTTTAAAATCGTTGCATATAGTCCAAAGAGGGTACGGGTTGCTGCTTCAGTATAATAATTCCATATTTACTAAATTATTTATGATTTTCGGATAATCCGCAAATATCTCCGTGAAGTGCGACAAAACATATTTTAGGTACTCAAATACTCGCATATTATATTTGCATGAGAAGATAGGAGTCTTCAGAAACGATATGAACTTTTCCTTTTCCTTCTCCGATTATTTTCGTAGATTTATGACCAATCAAGGGTGAACCTGAAATTTGATGTCGGCGTTCAATCACGTTTTCTGAGAAAACGAGTGCATTTCATAAGAAATTACTTGTAGAAAATTGAATTGTTTTTTACTCTATTGAATTGTTTTTCCGATAAATCATATACATTCCAAGATTACAGTAAAAATCTATTTATATATTTTTAAATGAAAAAAAAATATATATATATGTCTCACCCCTGGCATTTTGGTAAATAATTTTTTTCTTGTTTATCATGGTTCCAATTACTAGCATACCAAATTTGGTGGTGTTACAATCAATTCTTGTCTCAAAACCCAATCGTACTGGATAATATATTGACTGTGTCATTTTGATATTTTGAAAAACAAAGTACCAAATAGGGGTGTTAGTGATAAAGTTGTCACCCGTTATAAGAGGAAAAACAGGAAATTTTATTTGTCAATTTTTGTGATCATCTCGTATCGTTCTATTGATTATCTCGTATAGTTCTATTGATTACCCATTTTCCGAATTCAAATAATATTCACAATTCAACCCTTATTGAGTCAATTATTTCTTACAGGTAAACCATGTCCAAATAGACAATGTACCGGCCGCCTAGAAATTTTACCGTGCCGTGGGCACTGTGGCTACCCCGTGACACATTTCTGGAGGCACACAGAACATGCCATATTTTTCCAAGCCAAAGGCGTCCATGACCACCCACGACCCGAAGCCAAAAGTACATCTGAAGCGAGGAGAACATTGGGCAGCGGGAGAAGAGTGAGGGGGTTAGCCGTTCTTTTAGCGAAAGAGGCTGCGTTAGGAAATAAGGTGAATTGTAGCCTAGGAAAATTTGCAAAATTGATAATTGCAACCTCTATCTTTGATTGACGCATTCTTTTCAAAACCACATAAGTGATGAGTTTGGATGAGACCGGAACTTTTCACAAAAAGAGAGAGCGAAAGGTTCGAAATAGTTATTTTCCTAGCAAATTCGCGTGCGGAAAGTGATACTTTCTCGCACGCGACTGCCGTTGACCCGAACGACGCGAAGCGGAGTTCGAGCAAGCATCAGCCGAGGGCGGGAATAGATATTTACGATATAAGTGTCGTAAAGATTCATATTACGATATGAGATGAAACATTTGTCAAACGAAGCCTTTATGAATTTACAACACAAATATTGTACAATATTTTACCTACTATCAATAATGTTAATTATTTACTCAAAATTAGTCAAAATTCCTTATATTAATGATATTAGAATCATGCAACAAGCAAGCGTTGCGCCCATTGTTGATTGATTTTGCGAACTGTCAACTTTTTACTTTATCGCACTGGTGCGGTAAAGTACCTCATTACAAAACTCATATCAGTATCGTAATGACTGACATTACATATTGATAGTAGGTAAAGACACTTTACGCATGTATTAGGGACATTAATTTTTCTACAACCGCATGAAGATTCAAAAAAACACATTAAAAATTAATATTTTATTTCCACATACAAAAATTTCAATGAAAATCCACAATTATTTATATTAATGTTAAAAACACCATTTGTTGACTTCTACTTCCTCATACAAATATAACATGTGAGTATCAGAGTACATAAAATGTGTTTTGTCCCACTTCACATAACCCTTCTACGATATTTACGGAGGATCCGAAAGTCATGGATATTTTAGTTGATATGAAATAATTATACTGAAGCAGGAATCAGTACCCTCTTTGGACCATATGCAACGATTTGAGCCAATTGAGACAAGTCTTACTTTTACATGCCAAAGAAAAAACTGGGTTTTACTCCTGCCTCAGTTTTCACCTCACCCATAACCCAGATAGCACAAGTACGTCCCGTGGACGTCCTCAGGACGTTCGTTTCGGACATTACAGATGTCCTAAGGACGTCCCATGGACATCCTATGGACATACGATGTTACAAAACCAGATGTCCATAGGACGTCCGATTTAAGACCATTTTGGGTCTGAACAGGACCATTTAAAGACCTTTAACGTATGTAGGTTCAAAAACATATTTTTCATGAATATTTTGAATACTATCATAAATAATGTTAATTTATGACCAGACACCGATAATGATAAACACATCACTGATAGATCAATAAAGTGATCAATAAAAGATCTCGAAAATTGCCAGTAAGTACAAATAACATGAAAATCACGATCAAAACGTTCTATATTAATCTGAAAAATTACAGGTTTTGTTCTATATTATCTGAAGAATAACAGGTTTATGAACAGTAAGTACTCATGATACATAAAATAAATAAAATTGACACAAAAATTAGAAGTATACTTCTCGGTTTCTCGGTATATCACTTCAAGCGGTTCATTAATTCTATTTTTTTTGTTCTGGTCAGCACTCATACGATCAGTTGCTCTCTTCAGCCACAATTGAATTGATTTTTCAGTTGCAGTATAATTCTGCGACTATCCTGCTTTATCTGCAGCACCTTAAACAACAGGAAAGTTAGTAAATTGTATTGTGTTTTTGGAGGTTATGTTTCATCATGTTCTTAGAAAAGTAGGTATACCTATTATCTATTTTCTAATTCAATCTCTACTCACCCATAAATACAACGTGACTGCCTGATATCTACAAATAAAAAACACATTCATCACTTACACTATTTCGCACTTTTAACTTTACACACCGAAAAATCCAAAGCCAGCGTCTGTTTTCTTGACAGGATGTTTGACAAGATTTTAGATTTTATTGAAAGAACACAACTGTTAACTGTTTAGTTACTACAATATAATTATTGTACCTAGAACTATATAATAATATTAAACACAACAAACACACCAGTAGAAACGCTAAATTAGCTAGATGCTGCTTATCTGAAAGCTGAATCGAGAATGTTGGAGTCGGATCCATTCGTTGCGACTCGGGAGAGTCGAAACTCCCATTAAACAGAAAAATGTTAATATTCGATATTCACTTTGTTCACATATTTTTTTATTTTATGAATTTCGTTAATTGAAACATATCGGTAAACATCAATCTTATATAATAAATACTCCATATATATACAAATATTTTCCGAAAAATGAAGAATGTCAGACCTCTAATGGACGTACCAGAGACGTACATGTTTGGACGTCCAGAAGATGTCCGTTTCTGGACGTCCTGAAAACGTCCTTTCAATAGCTCGGGATAGACGCCCTGTGCTATCTGGGTTGATACTTGTGGCGCCATCTCTTGCCTAAGCCCATTACTTTTCAGCCTGCTCTCGTATACTCGTTCTCCAATTTTTTTCTTTCGTGAAGTAAATTCGGTCGACATTCCCATATCCTGCTTTCCCAATCCAGCTCTAGATCTATCGTCGCAACCCCAGGGAAAACAAACAGAGCAGCTAGTTTGTCAATGTTATGTATCCCGCGGGTGTATAAGTATAACTGACTAATTATCAGTTCGAAATGTTGTTGTGGCTCTATAATTAAATATGTGTGGTCGATTTATCAGTCGACCTGTTCGTTTTGAAGATACTGATGATTGGAGATGTTCAATCGGTTATTACAACAACCAGTTATTATTAGATAGATATGGTTATTTTCTGATTCTCTCCGGAATATATTAAGTCCTTATGAGTTATGAAAGTACGAAGAGTTATGGCCGCTCGAGGAAGTTGATTTATCAACAGATAGGAATTTGTGATTATTGAATGTTTTTTATACTGTTTCATTATTTATATGTTTGCTGTGAGTCTGCTAATAAACCAGGTTGTTGTAATATTAATGATTCGTCTGGCCCAAAAACCGCAACAGTTGATTCAATGATTGAATATATCAAAACTCTCAAAGAAAACTGGCCAACATTCATATTCAAATAATCGCTGTTCACAAATTTAGTTCAAACATTGTATTTTGAATTTTCTCCACTCGAAGCTTCAAGAACATTCTGAAGTTGTATTCCTACATTCTAGACATTGTCCACTACAGTGTGCAAAATTTCATTGAGATCGGTTAAGTAGTTTTGGAGTTTAGCTCGAACAAACATCGTGATAAGAAATTTTTAAATATACAGGATTGCTACACTTGAAATAGATATACTTATACTTTTTTTTTGTTTCAGTTGATGTCCTTACGAGAACCAAAACGACAATGTAGAGAAATAACCAACCAAGTTTCAAGAAGTATTAATCCGCCTGTACTGATTGAGTCAGAAAAAGGTGAGATATCATTTCTATCGTATTGGAAGTTTAACGGATTCTAATGGAAACACCCCTATATCTTCTGTTTTTATTGGTGGGCCAACACGAAGGTTCAATTGAAAGCACTCGAATCAGTCTGTCTTCGAATGCATCTGTTGTAACGTTTTTTTTTATTCATTAGTGGCCAGAGGCTACGTAAACATGGTGCGGCAGATATTGTACTGAGTATCCCCAGAATAAACCCAATTTCAATGTATGCCTCGTGGTTACTTTGTCAACACCTGAGGGACACTGAAAATCAATACTCGATTATCCACCTCTTCCTACCAGCAGCTTCTTCGTAGTAGAACGGTATAAAAACTACAGGAGTACGATGGCTCTCGTAGCAAACGGTTAGAAAACTTACAAAAAGTCTACTCTAACGTTTTAAGGTACCTACCAAAATCCTGCGGGTTGGCAACAGGAGTCTTATAAAAGTAAAAATTTCCGGAACAAGAACTTCTTGAGCACAAAAACTGGTCGGTGTTGTGAAGTATAGCAGGCTTTTAACCGTCCATGCATAGAAAGGAATCGACTGAAATTTTTAAACAAACTGAGAGCAGATAGTGAGATGAAGTATTTTCAGAATAACTACCTCAGAACTTGTTACCCTGAATATTTTTTGCTCAAGCCATCGCGGAGCTAAAGTGGTTCGGATTCCACTTTTTAAGCTGTAGGTCCCGGGTCTCCCTTGCTCGCACAAGCTCTGCTTCTGAGGGGTTTTCTTCGAAAACCTGGGAGATTCATAATAACAAAAATACTTCGTTACACTCTGGGTTCGTCAATTCTGAAAGTCTTCTTTGATAATTACGAAAAATACAAATGTGCTTCCATTAGAATACGGATCCAATCAAAAGACTGCTTCAAAAACAAATTTTCCCATCTAAACCATCTTGATGTTCTTCTGTTTTCAGGTTACTGTTCCTGTCCACCTTTCGAATGCATATGCAGTTACCAACAACCCATAATGACAACCATCAACCAGTTTCCCACATCTCCGTCAACGTATCAACAACTACCAGAATCCTACTGGACACCAGATACTGCCCACCAGCAACACTATCAAACTGAGCTGTCATCTCTGACTCAACAATATGACTTTAACAATATATCGACCGACCTCTTCCAGCCTGAAGAGATATTCCAAATGGAGCAACCCGTCAAACCTGACTACGTTAATCTAACACAAAGCAATGAAGTTGCACGGAGTCCACCCACGCTTCTAGACCTTGGAAGCGGCACCATACACAAAGAGTTCAAGTCAGAAGACTACTGGCATCCTAACATAACGAATATGTTGAACGACGATAGTAATAATAGTAGCAATAGCAATAGTAGGTTCAATTCAAGTCAAAGCCCAGATAACAGCCAACTACTCCTGAACAACAACGTACCTCAGCTAGACCAACACCTGTACTTGGAGTCCAAATTGGATGACAATCCATTTTCGGTACAAAAGAGCCAGTATTATCCTCAGCCAAGTTCCTTGGAGAGCAGTTACAAGCCCTCCAGCTTCGATATCAGTGACAACAAGTCTGCCTACACCATGGAAGACAAAGGCTTCCAAGTGTTTGAGCCTTACCACGCCCCAAAAATGTACACAAAGTCCACCCAGGATGAATACATCGACCTTGGACAGTACAGCGAATACAGCCACTTCCTCAACGTGTATGATAACAATAAAATGACTGAAAGCGCAATGTTCAACGACCTCGACTTCAGGATCCAGGGTTCCTGTGTTCCTTCTATCAGTAATCTACATAACTATAGTCATGATACGTTTGATGTGATGTCTCATCAGTAAATTTGATGTTCCATTCCATATTTGAGTGCCTTGTTCCCTAATTGCTTTCTATGATCTTCACTGTCTCTATGAGATTCGACTAGATTTTGTCTTGTTGTTGTATATACTGTGTATAAAATATATAGTTGTGATATTATAATGTCCGTCTTTTATTTCGATTCGGCTTGTAAGCTTTGTACTTCCTGAGAACAGTCAAAAATATTATATACAGCGTTGAAGAATATACGAATGATGGTCGCAGAGGACAATTTTTTTTAATTTTTCCTAGAAGGATGTTCCAGGTTCCAGTCAGGCCCTGTCTCCGAAACCCCGATACATCCGGAGGGCACGCTGGATCATTTACCCAAATAACCACTCCCCACGTCCGTGGGGTACGTGATTACTGGGTCCGAGAATCATGTGCCCTGAGCAGACGCAGTGAACCATGGATGACAGTCTTCTGCATTCGTCCAGCTAGGATTTCTGGTGCATCACGGCAAGCCAGTATATTTTATAGATTAGATAGCAGCGTGTCCATCCACAAAGTACTACATCAGGCTTGTTTGCTGGTATTTGCCTGAGGATGGAGATAGAGTAGTTTCAATAGATTCTCATCATTCCCTACAACGGACTTGATATCACCCGGAGCACAAGGCAAGACTGGTGTCTCGTCTATATCGTACACGTGTCGTAGATGGTAGTACTCTTCATCTAGTGTCGGGGACCTCTATAGACTTCAAGCTCATATAACATTTTGAAGGAGTCAAATGACCCAGCATGAAATATATTCAGAACGATGCTGCTATATGAAAAAATAACTTCAGGCACTATACCGTGCACGTAACTAGAATAATAATGATAATAATAATTGTCCATAGGGCCGAGGATTGTCGCAGTGATTAGCGCTCGGGCCTTGTGACGAAGAGGTACTGGGTTCGGTTCTCGGCAGGGCAAGTTTTTTTTTTTTTTCATTTTCCATAAATCATATGTTATCAAGACAGTGCTGTTTTATGGTAGAAAGCACGCCTTGATTTAGGGTGTGGTAAGCACGTTTTCGGCAAATCGCCGCACCGTAAGTGTGAAGGGCCTGTTGGCCGTCACGTAGTCCACCACACACTGGATACGATGTGAAGTATTTCCGACTTGATCTGAGCATCCATCTTGTGTATGCGTCGCTCATGCCTCCCTATCATAGGGGTGGTATCCCTCCTCTCCGCTTGGGACAAAGTCTGAGTAGCGTCAAAATATTACTATTATCGTATCTTTGCTACCCGATGACGTTTTCTTCAGTATATAGTAACCCCCAAAAGTTATGTATCATATGATGGATACAGAGGGAAAACCATAATGATATCCGAGTTATTGGCATTTTTGGGTGACAATTCATCATAAGTTTGTACGGTGTATAGTCTTGTGACTACTTTTCTGACCAATTGATCCTTCATGGAAAATAGATTATTTACCACCAAATAGTGAAGCTACCGCAATTTTATTAAAAGTGGACTTAGCTAGTTTTTTCTTGTACCATTCATATGGCAAAAAAGTTTAATTTTGGAGTATTGGAAAAAAAATCTGGAGTTTGTGCGTGTCCGATAACGTAAAAATCTATTTTTACACTTGTCACGTTAACACCGGCATGGCGCCAAATTGATGAAAATTACTATAAAAAGGCAAAAAGGGGGGTAAGATATCCTAAAAAGTTGCTTTGAATTCAAGTTCATACACTAAACGAAGTTTAAAGAGATAATGCAAGAACATTGAAAATGGCAATTTTTTAATATTTTCCTATCTACAGCGTGACCCATTTAAGATGGAACCACCCTTATAAGACTTACACTTTTCAACCGATTGGAATGATTTTGTTTTCAAAAAGTCTACTAGGACAACAAATGTCATGAATAAATCTCCATTTCCAGGGCCAACTAAGCTAATTTTTCAAGGTCAAAAATCTAAAAAAATACTTTGGATTTTTTTAGAAAAAAAACTGACTACACCACTGGATTCGCGACATTTTCAAATAGTTCATATTTGAATTATTTGAAACTCCTTGAATCCAGTGGTGAAGTCAAACTTCTGATAAAAGTTTTGGGTTCGGTAAAAGTGGTGGGTTGATTGAACGACATAGTTCTCATATTTCATTCCCTTATAACTTTTTTATTGATTGATTCATTTCAACGCAATTTACATATGAACCATTTGATAATGTCGCGAATTTAGTGGTGTAGACACATTTTCAAAAAAAATCGCTATTAATTTTTTTAGATTTTTGACCTTGAAAAATGCTATTAGTTGGCCCTAGCCCTGAAATTTGGTGTCCTAGTGGACTTTTTAAATGTCTAAAAAAAATCATTCCAATCGGTTGAAAAGGGTGGTTCCATCTTGAATGGGTATATTAAATGGGTGTATATAAAAATGTAATTTTTTTTAGTATTCTGAAAAAATTTGTATTTCAATGATAATGAATAAGCTTTTCCATTTTCTTCACTCCAGAGAGAACAAAATTAAAAAAGTTGGATTTTGTCAGAACCCTGGCTGTTTGCAAGGGCGTCGATATGGATGGGGGGTATGGGGTAACTACCCCCCCCCCCCCCCCAAGAATAGTTATACTAGTATTTTTGGTGTTTTCATATTAAATTCAAGCCTTTACCCCATTCCAAGAAAAAAAATCAAATCCTTTAACCGCCCAAGAGAGCCTTTACCCCCCCAAGAAAAGAAAAAAGCGACGCCCTTGGCTGCTTGTTACATTGGTTCGTATCTAACACTTTTATCAGAATACCACGATTATGATAAGGCAATCCAACAAAATAGTTTTTCTCCACAATCACCTTATAATTGAAGTTTTATCCACACTTATGAACCGTATAAAGTACCACTTTATCCACTAGTGGAATAATGAAATTACTTTATTCCACTAGTGGAATAATGAAAAATACAATTTTGAATATCAATCACATTTTACCTATTTATTATTAATATTAACATTAACATTTATATTAATAGACATTTCTTCTTCGTTTTATCATAATTCAACACCTCCCGATATTCTTGTATGTTATATCAATGATTTTTGAGGAGGTTATAGCCGCTGTTAGAGCAAAACGTCAAATCATTTTGTGATGAAAAATTTCCGCGATTCTGATTCTAAATGAATGTGATTGTGAATAATAGTTTTTCTACAAACGTCAAAAAATGACAATGTTCGCGCATTGACAACAGTATGCGAAGTGACACTTTTTTAATTTTCCTCCGTTACCATGACACCGTGCGCGAAGTAATGTGCGAAATACCTATTTCGCACACTGCATATATAAACTATATGGTATTTTCATATTCTAACCTATCCTCAATCCTCAATCAAGCAAAAATTCAAGAAATCATTTATTTCTGAATGTTCAACAATAATTAAATAATGCTTTTTAACACTTTTCAAATTGTGACAAAATTTTATACTACCTTTTTTTTGACGTTTGTAGAAAAAAATTTGTATGCATCTCGTGCGCGAAATACTTTGGTGATCTCGACATCGTTAAAAAAACTCAGTTCTCGATCACCAAAGTAGCATTTAGCGCACTAGATAAACAAAAACCATTTTCTAAAAACGCAAAAAAATTTTAAAGTTCGCGCATTAATATCAGTATGCGAAGTGATTCAGAATCATACACTTTTTTTATTGAATGAAATATTGAATAAAATCTAGAATAGGTATTAAAAGTTTTCATGAAATAGCTTTGAAGGTATGAGAATCCTCACAATCTCCCTTGAAACCGGACCTGAAAAACAGTGTTCGCACTCACAGTGTACGTACATCATGCAATTAATCACAGATCCAATAAAAATGATCCGCGACCGATCAACATCGTATCAAACACGAAGATTTATTGTTTCATCGTTGGTGTGCGAATATCCAATGAAAAATTTCATTATTAATAGTAATGAAACATGAAAGGCGTATTTATGGAGCTATGAATAGTTACTATCTATTCTTCACTGTGCAGGTGCTGGTTGCTAGTAGTTTCATTTTAATAATATTGCTCAGCAGTAAAAGTGGCAGGTGGATCGCATCATAGTGCGAATATATTTCATCCACTCTTTGGGTCTTGCATATATTGCGTTTAACGTGTGATATATCTTTGGTGTAATGGTCTTGTAAGAGCGGATTTTTGTCTTTTGAATTGTTAATTTATAAGTGGAACGTGCAAAATTATCATATGGGCTCCGGTGCCGTCCAGAGAAAAAAAACTTTGGAAGTGCAAAAAGTAAAATGGAAGAGAGCATGAGGATGCGTTATTTCAGATAATACAGTTTTTGAGTTCCAGACACAGTTTTGGCTATATTTTCAAATAATTTTTATGTGTTTAATAATATTCTATGGGCCAAGGAAGTTTTAAATATAAAAACCAAAAGTAAAAAAAAACTGGATTCTCAAGGACTAGAATAAGTGGGGCATAGCTAGGTAAACTAAACAATATTATTTTGAAAAATAGTTACTTTTGGAAGAAGTAATTTTACAGTAAAAGAGCAGTCTTAGAGAAGATGGCATAAAAACAGAATGAAAGATTATCGAAGTATAAAAACACTGAAATTTACATTTTTGTTAAAAAATTAGTGATCACTCTAAATAATATTGGTTTCAAAGGCAACAACTTTAGACTGATGCAACCTTCTACCAATCAAAGGAGACATCATAAGTTTTGCTGATGAAACTGCTGTGTTTTACGAAGACACAACTTGATAATTTGAAAAAGAAATCATACAGCCAATAAAAAATTGCTTCGGTAAACTTCGGAATTATTTGAACTGTCGTTTAAAGTGAGAGGTTCGATTAAATCATGTTTATAAAAAACTTAATCCCAAAATTCAAGCTATGCAAAACATTTTTTACGATCAAACAACTCAACTATTTTTAGTTTTAACTATTTATTCATTCATGTTTGTAAATATAAATTCAACTGTGACTAACTTGTGATTTATAAATTGATGAATGAATATTATTATTACAACTATTGCTGCTGAAGAAGCATGCAAGATAGGTATAAGACGTGATTGGTACAATGATACATGTTAAAAAAAATACTGAAGAAGATATGGCAGGGGCTAAATAAATGAGGACCCTTAACATGGTTTTTTAGGTGATTTTACCTTCCACAATCTGAGAAATGGAAAAAGTCAATTCAAAAACATCTGCACAAGTTCAGAAAGGTATCCTACACTGAATTTTGCCTAACTGAAGAAAATAAGCCCAAACTAAGAAAAATATAATATTCATCTGAAGACGATTGCGAATTCAATCAATTGAAGCGTTGTGAAAAATTTAAAGAGGTAAAAACCACCATTCAGACGATGACCGTTTGAAAATGTGTTTCCAAAACTGTATGAAACTCGCTGAATACTCTTTTGAACAAAAGTAAGAATGGAATCACAAAAAGCTTCTTCGAAAGGGTTAGAGAACAAAATAAAAAATAACGAAATAAACGATAAAGATAAACGATAAAGAAATAACAGAGGTATTGGTAAAAAAAACAAGTTTGGATGTAATACTACAAAGAATTGGTAATAGATGAAGCTGTGAATGATTCACAGGTAGCAAAATAAGAATACCCTACCAGATAACGACCCACTAACTATGCAGTTAATTGTACGACAAATAGTTCTACAGATTGGACAGACAATTGGTGCAATCATCAGTTGTACAGTATTTTGGCCATAAAATTTGTGGAACGTTCAGTTTTCTGCATACAGAATATCATGGCACCTACTTTATCAAAACTACTAGTGGACGCTTCATTTGATGATGGAAGAAAGAAAAAAAATACGTTTTTTCAGATAATCCAGTTTTTTTTACTTACTGACACATTTTTTGGCTACATATTTGAATAATTTGAATGTGTTCAGCAATATTCAAAAACAAAATCAGGAAGTTTCAATAGTACTTGGAGACTTCACTGTTCCAATATCGAAATAGGATTTGATAGAACAAGTTGCGGGAATACACACATGAATATGACAGACTGGATAAAAACTCTGTAATACTAGCATCAAGAACAAATTTAATGAGGAGCTCAACAAAATTTAAGCAGCCTAAAATGCACAAGTAGCATTTTTTATGGTTTGACAAATGAAAAAATAGGCAAATTCCCGAATTCTTAAGCAGATTATTGACTCAGAAGAAGAAAAAAAATTATAAAATCATTCATTTTGACGCAAAACCGATTCTACTATTACCTTATTGACGCTCCCAGCTACGTATTTTTTTTACGTGCTTCGATCTTTTGAAAAATATATCCCCATTCACCCAAGATATGCGGCGCAGTGATAAAATTTGATTTTCGTGATGACGCGCTGATGTTGCCTCTTAAGGTCAATTCAGTGATTGATAAAATTTGGCATTTTGTAGGTACTGATTTCGCCGGGAAGTATAATGCAGAAGATTGGAATTATTGAATTATAGATTTTTCCACATTTCTGAAAATTGTTATTGTTTTCTTGCATTTGTTTTTTAGCATTCCATTACATATGAACCTTAATTCATTAGTAAGGAAAATAATATTGAGGTATAATTTCTATTTATGTTGAAATTTTAAGTGTTTTTGTGACATACAGGAGAATCAGAAAGTGAAGCGCTTTTTCAAATAAAAACCAATCCATTCAATTTAACATTGTTACATCGAAAGGGTCTCAATGTGCATTCGATTCCGAGGAATAAATGGAACGACACATTTAGCTCATCTCGAGTCACATTTTGCATTACATTTTGATGTCTCGAACTGACTAACGGGGCACCGAATAGACGTTTATGCGGTAATAATGGAAATCACTTTATGGTTCACTGGTGTGATCTGAAACATGAATGTGAAGACCACTACCATCTCCGAGACCATTCTGTGTTGACTGGGAATGCACGCAGGAAGTTGAACAGGAACCTATACAGAGCAAGAGTTACATACCGGCAAGAAAAATCCTAAGACATAGTTAAATGGAGAAGCAAAGGTAAATGTATAAACTGACAGATTGGGAGTGATCCAACAAAATAACTGGATTGCAGAGCTTTGCTTCACCCGGCTGCCCCTTTGCGATGGGAAACCTCAGAAGTAGGCAAGACGAGGCCCTTATCTATTAACGTATGATGCCATGCACGGACGTGAATTCAAACTATTTAAGAGCGTTCAAGTACGTCACCCATCCAAGTGCTGACCGCAGTCAGCGTTGCTTGACTTCAGCTATCGAGAGTACCCAATAACTTATCCGTTACAGTTGTCTTCTCGATGTTATATAGATTTTTATTTGAAATGGGACAGTTGAAATATAAATTAGAGTTCAGAATGGTGAGTACTCATTTTAGTACAAGAAATGCGTCTACAGGAGGTATCCAATTTTGAATCATCAATGTTTAATGTCAGAAAGTTGTTTCAATATAGAATGATTGTAATTAACCTTTATGGACACTCTGTACATCACTGTTCCGCCCAAAATTTTAAACATACTCTTTAGCGAAGTATTTTTAAACAGGTTAAACCCAAATATAGGTTTTCGACGTTTCTTATAATCAATCAGTGTTGAAAAAGCCAATTATAGTAATGAATGTAATTAACAATAAATGTGTTCCACCGAGATCATTTTTCGTCAAAACTCCAACAAGGCAGAAATATGTCTTTGACCGTGGGACCAATTGAGGATAATGGGAGAACTTACAGGATGCTTTCGTCTCCCACAGTATGTGGTTTGGCGTTGGTAGTGCACTGTGTGTACTCGCTATTTTTGTACGAAACGTGGATGGTCTTGGCCGTTTTTACAACTTGTGTTATTCTGATTTGCGCCTTATATGTCAAGCGAAGAAAGTCCCCAGTCAACCTTCTAGTTTTAGCCGGATTTGTAAGTAATTATCATAATTTTTCATTATACTATTATGTCCGTTTCATATTAACTATTTTTCAAAAAGATTCATTCAGAAGGCAACTATTCATATTGGGAGTGACCACCTCCCAGGTGGTCCCAAACAATGAGGGATAATATTGAATGCTCCTGGAGGAACATTATTGCCAGATGTACTTCAATGTTCATAGGAGGAAGTAGTTGTTTTCTGACAGATGTTTGCCCCAAATTTTGAACATTAAAATTTGATGCATGTGAGCAGTCATGGATATATTTGGTCAGGAAAATCAAAAACCCATAATAATCACAATCAAAAAAGCATACATTAAAAAAACGTTGCTAATATGTGTCATTACCGCCCGGTCTATTATAATAAAAATAATAGTAAGTCGGTAAGACATTAAAAAAAATCTTTAATATAATATAAAGAATCGTCAAATTATGAAAAATCGTCAAATTAGAATTATTTTAAGAATATTGTTCCGATATTACTATTCTTGAATTTAGAGGAACATTTACAGTTCGGCAAACATAGCTGGAACTGTGAGATTTCCACTTCTTGCGCGGGCGTTTAATTTTAAGTGCCTCATCACGAGTTTCAACTATGTTTGTAGCACTGTATACTTTTGCAATGTGCTTGATGGCTTATTTTTAAGTACATATACCGTCATGCATGCATGAATTATATTTTGTTTCCAATTTCAGTCCTGATTCCATCAGTCTGCAAATCCTGCGACTATTTCTTCTTCCATAATTATTACGAATTGAAAAGTAATCATTAAAATTCGGCAATGATTTATAATGAATATATTACGAAAGCACAGGAGGGCCACAAGAGATTTTTTTTTCATCACTTCGACTTTAATGTTGAAATATCGACATTAATGTCGCAATTTCGGTTTCTTTCTCGAAATTTCGACTTTTTTTTCGTAATTTCGACTTTTTTCTCGAAATTTCGACTTTTTTCTTGAAATTTCGAGTTTATAATGTTGAAATTTCGACATAAAATAGACTTTTATGTCGAAATTTGAATGAATTATTTCTCCAGTATTAATAAAATTATTAGTTCTGAGCCAAAGAAAATATGACTTTTTGTACTATGTGCACACAGTACAAAAAGTAATAAATTTGGCAGTTTATAGACACAAGGGTCGAAAATATTTGCTTGTAAATTGCACGTGCTTGAAAAACGGGTTGCAAATCTACACAACTATTCGGAAAACTTTTCCGATGTATATGTCAAGTTTGCAGAACCTTTAGAATTTTCTCTTATGGTATATCAAAGAAACACATTTATAGGTTGATAAAAAAAAAAGTTCGGTATACTGGAATTGGTTGCAAACTTGATTCGTGATATGAAATAATATATTCAATACTACTCAAAGTTTGCAGAACTTTTGGAATTTTCTCAACGAGTATACAGCAAAATTCAAGTTAATTGCTATTTTGACAATGTTACGTACTTTGGAAGAGGTTGCAAACTGAGATTTATTGCTTTCTCGATGTACCATTCATTTGAAAACTTTTGGAATGAATGTGAATTGATTATTGTCTATTTCTACTGGCGTAACTTGATAATATAAAAATTTGCCATAATTTCATATTCCAGGTGATGATTCAAGCTCATACAGTCAGAATAATTTTGTCCATTCATCCACATGGAATTGGTTTACAAGCTTCATTATTGACTTTGGCTGCTTTAGCAGGTTTAAGCATATATGCAAATCGAACAAAACAAATTTTCTCATCTGTTAGTTCACTGTGAGTATTCAATATAGTTCATATTTTTTTTGCGAATTTATTCATTATAATCTTCAGATGTGTGTTTTATTTTCGATGGACTACCGTACAATTTTATATAACATATATGAAACTAAGAACCGTTTTTTAAACATTGGCAAAGCATACCAAAATATACACCTAGTTTAATAAAAAAAAATATATTCAATGCAGATCTGTTATATTTCAGGATACTTGTATGTTTTTCTGTACTGATCTTGGGAGGATTCTCACAAACTTTCTCTCAGTCAACAAAGTTGGACATTACTGTATCAGCAGGAGGAGCTTTGGTATTTGGTATTTTGGGCATAGTCGATACTCAAAAGTCCCTACAAGCATCATCTCCAGAGGACTATGTCATTTCAACAATGAATCTTTATATGGATGTCATTAATTTACTTGTGTACATTTTACGAATATTGCATATGACAGTTTGAACTGGAATCACCCAATTTGTCATACTAACAATAAATTATTAATCCAGTACGATTGGGTTTTGAGACGAGGATCGATTGTAGCACCACCAAACTTGGTATGATAGTAGAAAAAAACTTGTTTACCAAAATTCCAGGGGTGGAACATATTTTTTTATTTTCTCGTTCAAAAATAAACAAATAGATTTTTGCTGTAATCTTGGAAACTATATGATTTATCGGAAGAACAACTCGACACAGTGAAAGACAATTCAATTCTCCTCGTCATGCAAACAAAATATGCGAGTATTTGTGTACCTAAAATGTGTTTTGTAGTGTAACAGGTCCTACTTGTACATTAAAAAAAAATTGTTTTACTCCTGCCTCATTTTCAACTTACCCATAAAACCGGCATTCCCTTCAGTAAGTGTTGAAAATAATCGCTTATTCATATCCTGCATATATGTTTAATAACACTATTGTGAAGTGCAAACCTCAAGCTTGAAATCACATACTTCATTTTTCACGTAGGATGTGTACGAGAGATTATTTTCAAATTTACTAAAGAAAATACCTGGATTATGGGTGAGTTGAAAACTGAGACAGGAGTAAAACCCAGTTTTTTTCTTGGCATGTCTTAGTGAGACGTGTCTCACTAGTCTAAAATCGTTGCATTTGGTCCAAAGACAGTGATGATTCCTGCTTCAGTATAACTATTTCATATCAACTAAAATATCCATGACTCCATGAAGTAGAACAAAACACATTTTGGGTATTCAGATACTCACATGTTATATTTGCATGAGGAAGTACAAGTCTTCAGGAACAATATACACTTTTTCTTTTCCTTCTACTATAATTTTTAGCAAAGTTATGACAAATCCAATTTTTTGCCTTGCCGGAAATTGCAGTGGCGGATTAACGCGAGCATGAAATTTGATATCAGAATTCAATCAGGTTTTCTGAGAACATGTGTGCATTTTGTGAGAAATTACTAAGTATATTTTTGTGGAGAATTGAATTATCTTTCGCCTTGTTGAAATTGTTTCTTGGTAAATTTTATACTTTCCGAAACAACGGAAAAAAAAATATTCTAATTTTATTAAATGAATTTTTTTTTGGGTTCTACCACTGATATTTTGGTAAACAATTTTTTGTCCAAAAATATATGATATTAAGAAGTCATGAACCGAGTTTCGTTTTCGACCCATTCTTCACTTGTGGCTTACATTTGTCTGTGGTTACTGTATGATAAATGTTCCTCCATGATCACCACAAAAAATTCCACTTCATTTCATTCGAAATATATCATATATTTCATAAGAAAAAAACAATTTTGTCTTCAAATTTTTTGTTTTTAGATTTAAAAATGTAATGAAGATTGAATTTATAAATGGAAAATTTAAACAGACTTCTAATTATAAGCAATAGAATTAATTATTCATTTGAATAAATAATTTACTTCTCTCTGCAGCATTTTGAGCTTCCGTCCGTAATTTTGGTGTGGGATCTGCTAGAAAAACCTTATTGAAACAATAAAAATCATTACGAAATAAATAAACAACATCCCAGGATATTTTGTGTTGTCATTATAATTCTCAAATCTGTAAATCACCCAAGCTATTCTTGTATTTGAAACAACGAAAACGATGAGAAATCAATGAAACACCCAGTAAATATCATTCTTATTCAATTTATTGATGTTTTTTTATTGTATATTGCAAATAACAGTTTTTAAAAAGCTCTGGGTAAATAATAATTATTGCACATTAAATTTATAGAATTTCTATATATATATATAACAACAAAAATTTCACAACAAACAAATATATAATATATTATAGAATTTAACGTAATTAGGAAGTAGGTAATGAAGATCTTTAGCAGTTGATATGTACACAATATATCACATATTACCCTATAAATTGCAGATATCAGTTTTATAAATACAAATAAATCACAAAATCACAAATGGTATTATCTGAATTTGATATTGCCCTGATATTCTGGGAAATCTTAATCTTTTATAAGGCAGGCTTCAACATGCATTTTAGTCTATCGGATAAAATCTGCTGTCATCTACCTTAGGATGTGCCAGAAAAATTAGTGAAAGAAATTCAACTTTCTTTATTGAAGCCAGAATTAGTGGAAATCCAATATGGTTTGTATTGCTCATACTTCAGATATGACACTGGCTAACACTGAGAAATAGGTAACTATATTATTAGTTTGGTGAATACAAATATTTTTCTAACACACCTAGTGAATCCCAACCTACCAAAACTTCTTTTTTTTTCTTAAAATTGTCACACAAAATGAGTGCATTAGTTGCACAACGTATGCAGTAAAAATCACAATAAAAAGTTCACAACCAAGTAACATCAGTACAACTATACATTTAACAAAAACTATAGTATATTGTTGGGCTTCCTAACATCCGTATCAATATTTGGGAAAGATAACTTGAAATAAGGTGGATTATTTTACATAGCAGGCTTCTTTATTTAATGGAAATCTCAAAGAAAATAAAAATCTCAAATATATAGATTCTTCAATGTGGTGTTTTCTACAAAAAAATTAGATAAAGGAATAGGTAATATGCCATACTTTCATTCTCAAAATATAGAAATTTGTGTCGTGATTCATATTCTATTAGTCTTCAGAATTGTCACAGTACAATGATTTATTATCAAGAATTTTTATAATGAACTCACTTTGCACATTTGTTGCAAGAATCATCGATGAAAGTGAACTTCAGAAATAATTTCAGAGTATAGAAATAGTTTCTTCAAAAAATAT
This sequence comes from Chrysolina haemoptera, assembly GCA_958298965.1. NCBI lineage: Eukaryota > Metazoa > Arthropoda > Insecta > Coleoptera > Chrysomelidae > Chrysolina > Chrysolina haemoptera. The sequence goes on along the minus strand of OY282592.1, from coordinate 5,916,815 downwards.
ATTTTAATATCTCATATACCTGGAAGAAATGAGAATTAATTATTAAGATGGCAGTGTTAAATTTAAAGCCAAACTATGCATAGTGAGTGTATTTTTTTAACATCTAAGACCACCATGAAAATGTCAAAAAATAATAAAATTTACCAAACGGTTGATGAGGCATTTTTTATAATTTGTTTTGGATTTTCATTATCTGCATTGTTTTTGATAAAAATGACGGTTCAATCGGTGGCAAACGGTCGGAGATTCTATAACGATTAAAACGTTTGAACAAAAACAATTCAGATAATGGAGAATCCGAAGCACAAGTAATCAATTTACATCATTACCTGAAACTTTCAAATAGACATGGTTTTGTAAGAAATTTGACCACCATTCAACCTTGACAGCTCAAGTTCAACCACACCATTCATATTTCGTAAATTCAAAAACACCATCTGCTCCGACATATACAATTTAATTAGTAAACCTTCAACTTTTCTCATGAATCGTTATTTTTCTTGAAGATTTTGTTTCTTATGTACTTATTGAAATAAATAAATAGATGAGAATTCACCTGACAACTCTATATAACAATTTCCACTAATCCAGTTCTATATACTTTAGTATAACTTCTTTAGGAAAAAATAAGTTCAAAAATTATAAGGAACATGAGTGTGGCTTAATAAATAAACGTAAATAACCAAATTTCATCTCTACAAATTTCAATCAAATCAATGAATGATATCAATATTTTTATTATTCTTAAATAAAACTGCTTCAGTGATAAGTATTCTTCCATTTGGAATGGGTTCTTCAATGGACAAATCTGTTGTCATTGAAGCGACAAAAAATGACAAATGATGATGGAAATCCCAATCAATAAAGGCATGGTTTGGAAAAATATGTTTGGTTATTTCAGTTTCTAGCCATGTTCTGTTTCAAAAATCAGATTCGGCACAAAATAAAGGTAATGACTACTTGAATTGTTCATAGATAAGTAGACAATGAAAGGAAGCATATTAAATAAACTTCAAACGTATTTTTTAGGATGGCATATTATGGTAAGAGGAATGCTCTTCATTTATTAGTTTTCATATACTGGATGTCAATGAGATTTGTTATGTCACACATCTTTATTTTCCAAAATTACAATTTTACTTTTGAATATGTTTGATTGAAGGCTATTTTTCAATTTTTGGAAATATCTGATTCTGAAACATGTCTCCCAGTGTCACCTGAAAAGAATTTCACTCAAGGATTTCAAATGAAACTTTCTGTATTCTTTTCAATATTTAGATAGTGTTCAAATCTGAATTGAGTAATATGCTATATGACGTGATTTATCGACTACATAGTCAGGAAAAAATCCGGTGATTCAAAATGTATGATATTGATCAAGTAGTAGAATTGTACTTTGGGACCAAAATAGAATCAAAGTTAAAAATTACCAAGAAATGACAATGATGAGAAATATACAGAAAAATATTAAGGAGATAAAGGTCTACAGTACCCTCCAGATGGTTCAAACAAAATAGAGGTTTTCTTAAATACTGTTCAGAAGATTAGAAATGTTCATAACGAGCGTGCGAAAACTTACTTTTCCGCACGATTTTTGTATTGTTGAAAATGAGGATATTTAGGACTAACTGATGATCTATGTAACTATTTTGTCTTATGTGCCATTTTGTAACATTATTATAAAATCTTGTTTATTAAAAGCATTTTGTAACATTATTATAAAATCTTGTTTATTAAAAACCTTTTTTATTTATAAATAAGATTGACAAACACACTCGTAGGAAAAACATTGTACCTAACTCTTGCGGAAAATGTCTTTTCTACCCTCGACTGCTTGCCCAAACTCGTGCACCTGCCGTCGCGTGCGGGAAATTAGTACTTTCCACACTTGTTAGGTCAATAACTATTGTATGTTCTAGACAAATAATTCTAAAATGTCACAGAGCCAGTAGAAAATTATACTCTATCGATATTTCAATTATACACTATCCTTAAAATACAAGTCCGTCAAGATAGAAATTATCATAAAACAAACTTGACAAAATAAAATGAACATCTTCAAATACTTTCAAGAGTGAGTTCAATTGTATCAAAGATTGAAAAAATAATCAGTACTCTCTTTGGTCACATGGAGTTTTTTTGAGTGGATAAAATAAAATAATTTCTAAACAAAATATAAAGCAAACTATTGCACTTTCACATTATTCAACTTCCTCTACCATCAATTTGGTTGATTTCACAGCAAAGCAAAGGTAGCGAAGAACTGTGAAAATATATAAAGATATTCAAATATACAAAAACAAAAGATATACATTTTCTGCATTGATTTGGGTCCATTTCAATGTCTACTGTATTGTTCTATGGTTCTATTCAGAGTTAAATAATGAATCTGAATAAGGAAAAACAATATAGGAAGTAATATAAGAGGTTTATTTTGAAATTAGAAAATGGATCAAGAAAATAGAAAATATGTATATGTCTCAAACCATAATTTTTATACACCTCCACAAATAGTCAAACAGTAATACTAACAAATCTCCTTGTTACCCAGTATATTAGACTTGCGACTGGAAGTCCCACAATTCTAAAAAAGCTAAAGTAGTAAATTAAAATGTACATCACCTTTCATTTCAGCAGTTCACATGTGAATTTATGGTGTTCCCGAAATGATTTGGATTTCTCTTTAAATAACTAAAATATAATAATTGAGTATACTTACCAAATAATATTATGCTGTCTTTTAAAACAATGTAAATTACCACAGCCAGGATCAAACCAAACAATAATTCAATTTATATAGTATTACTTTTATATCTATTAAGACTATATTCTCGTCGACTTATTTTGTATCGAGATATCATAGATAATCCAGATATAAATGACTAGGTAAAGGAACTCAAACCGACGATGGAGATTTCAACCCGATATTTCCCTCTTGTTGGATGAGCAGGCCAAACTCGCTCCCAGTTAAAGACTTGCTGATCACCCTATCCCACTGCTCGGATGAAGCAGGAACTTCCGTCATTGTTCGCAGTTTCTCCATTTTCTTATTATGCGTTGAATCTGAAATATCAAATAATTGAATCCTGATGAAAAAAAAATAAAGATGTACAAGTATGTGAAACTAAACAGACAGAAAAGTAATTTCTTCAGGTAAATAAAAACTAGAAAAGTATATACAGAGGATAATGAAACGTGTCAAAATACGCCATTGAAGTGAGTATTAATTAATTACTCAGCCAAAGTAAAAAATCTTATGTTTCCATGCTATACAGTAAAGTACATATTGTTTTTTTCTTTTTCCATAAAACTAGATTTGGTCTATTGTGAATCTTTATATTCAATGATATAAAAATATTGAACAAAAGTGTAAGATATGAACCATTGCAACAGCAAGTGTCTTAGTTAAAACCAGTTTTTTTTTAATTGACTGAAAAAGTTTATAATGATTACTAAAAGTTACTCAAGACCAATAAAAACCAGCCTTTTTTAATCAAGAAAAAAAATATTTAAAAAAAAATGCAAATTTCAATTATTTCAGGTGAATATTTTCAATTTTTCGTTGGGGATTAAAATCAAATTAACAACTCTTTCAAAATGTTTCAATCTTCAATAATAATAATAAAATCATTTAAGAAAACAACTTCATTCGAGTAAGTAGTTTTTGTTGGTCTACCAAAAACGAATTTAGAAAAAGAATCTTCCATCATAAATACATACCAAATGTGTGAAGTATATAACGGTTTTTTTGATTTAGTAATGGGGAATAAGACCTTCAGATTTCCCGTACTACCCTCGCTTATACTGCCAATCTAAATTTGAGTTACCATTTTTTTTTAACCTGGTCATTTTTTAAAGCAAAATTTTTCTTTCAGAAGCACTTCACACTGATTTATTCCAACATGCCCAATTTCATCCTGATATTTTCTTAGTAAGTTGAATTGAGCCGCTTTAGAAATTACGAGCTTAAATTTTGTGTCTAATATTTCCCGGTATAATTTATTAATTATTAATTAATTCCATACGTTTTAAAAATGTCCTGGTCATTTCCCATTGAAAATTTTATTTTTATTATTCGGATACTTTTATCTTGCATTTGTAAATCGACTAACCATTCAGCAGTATCCAATGAAAGGTTGTTAGATATAGGATCACACTCCTGGATACTCAGCCACCAGCGAGCTACTCTTAATGATACATCCTTTTTTTTTTAAGTACTTCGTACCGCACTACAATCAGATACTATCTTGAAATACCTAATACATAGAATCAAAAATTTTAATTGATTCGACAATTCGTGCGAATGATATAAACTTTTATTATGAGAAGTATAGTATTTTGTCATCATATTAATAATAATAATACTCCCTCATAAGCAGTCGTACGCATAGCCTGTGCGGGTAGAGGACGGCTATTATTATTTGTCGTGGCGCTCCGGGCCGACTGACTGATTTTTGGTAGCGTTTTGGTGGCTGCAAGAAAACCTGGAAGATTACGTCTTCACGACGTCTTTAAGGTTTCAAGAGTTTCCCTTCAAACTGCATAAGAACTACACCAATTCCCTTGCTGCATCAGTATATAATTCCGTTTTTGCATCCGGGTAATACATTTTTAAGATTGGTTGGTTGACTAACAGACTTTTGATTTTCTCTACGTCTTTTACTTGCTCAACTCCCCATGCCCAAGAGTTATTTTTACATAATAATTTCGTTAAAGAAGCCACTATCCTAGCAGGATATTTTACGATATTCTGGAAGTGAAAACTCAACCCTAGAAATTGTCTTAGTCCATGTATATGTGAAGGCTGCTTGAAATTAGCTACAGCTCTGACTTTTTGATCACCAGAACGAATTTCCCTTTCCAAAACTTCATACCCAAGAAAATATCGATGTTATTTTGGAAAAAAGAGCACTTTAAATTTGCATTGGAAAACAATTGAAGTATCTTTTTTAAAATATTTAAACCCTCGTCTATATCTCGAGATCTCAGATCTCCCAAAATATTATCAACCATTCGTTGGAAGGCAGCTGGAGCATTCGCAAGTCCAAATGGCATTCTTAGGAACATACTGTCCGTCTGGAGTTACGAATGCCGTTTTATGGACTGATTCTGGAGGCACAGGTACCTAAAATAGCCTGAGCCATTACATATTTTTTCGATTCGAGGTCGTCAATATACGGTAAAGAATACCGACCCTTCACGGTTTGAGAATTTATTTCTATTAGTATATACACAGGCGAAAATCTCCAGCTTCATTTTTAATTGAAACTATGGAGCTTGGAAATTTTGTATTTTATCTTGAACGATATTTTTTTCAACTGAGACAGTCTTTTTGCATTTAATACATATGCGTGGTGTGACACATTTGAATCTTGAACTCACACTAATGTCACATCTATCCCAGGTTCAAGTGTCTTCGTAGCGTTAGTTTGTTCTGGTTAGAGCAGAATAAAAGAATTTTTTTAATTAACGTTTCACGAGAATGTTGCAGCTCAATAGTTGTTCGAGTTTTTACAAGGCACGGTTCATATTTTATTAATTTCTCCTATTATTCTGCAGTTTGTTGGCCAAGAAAAAACCTGTTATTAACGGTGATAAAGGAAAAAATTGTCTTGAGTAGAGAAACAAAACAAGAAAAACTTGAAAAAAACAAAAATAGACAACACCAGTAACTCAGGTTAATATAATACTTATAAGGTTTTTCAAATAATTATTTATATATAGTTTTTAGAAAATCGCAACTTGTTTACTTTTTTGAGGACAACTTTGCAATGTCAAGGTTAATCTTCTATAGAGACAAATTCAAGTATGCAGAACACATTCATTTGAATATAATTAAGAATCTGAACTAAAATATTTACTGTATCGCCTCAAGCAATATACATTTTACTGATGAATAACCATTATCAAAAAATTATCAATATTATTTATTACCATAACGTTAAAAAAGGAATTTTGTTCTTCGATCAGCAGACTAAAAAAATAAGCTGGGTAATTCGGTATTGTCATATAGGAAAGTTATAAATATTGAAATTAGTAACTACATATCAGTACAAGGACATGTGTATTTCAACAAATACGAACAGAAAATCATTCATGACCACATACTTTGATTTTTTTTTAGGTGAACTACTACTTGAGGCACAAGACTTTACTGGGGGATGTAAACCTTATGAATACCTTCCACTTCATACTTCCAAAAACGGTTGTCGCTGAAGAGAATTTGTCACCTCACTTGATACAAAACATCCCAAACAAAGCGCTGTTTGAAAAAAACTACTTCGTAAATTTATACAATGATCAAAATAAATGTTAAAATTTATTGAATTGAAACCGTCTTCTACACCTCAAACTTCTATTTGAGACTTTTTCCAACTATCTGATAGAATAAATTTTCACGACCGGTAATCTCGGCGATTTTCGGGTATGTTGGTAGTGGTCTCGAGGTAATTCTACCTGACATTTCGTCCAAGCACAATAAAAGAATAAACCAGCATAGACACCGAATCAGTCAGGTTCAGACGATCGAGACGAGTCCTTCGTCTGTTACCGCACCGCCTTTGAAAATAGCTACCGCAGATGTAGACGAAACGTCAGTAAGACTTACATCGAGACCACGACCAACCAACCCATCGAAAGTTTCACGAGATAGTAAGTATTGTTGCCAACTGTACAATTTTGACATAATTTCCCTTATCATGAATACTTTCCGAGCAGTGTTGCCACAACTACTTCAGATAAATTTAGTTTGCACAGTTATTCCAGATGATCTGCGATTAATTTTACATTTTATAAGTAATTAAACAAATACAACAAATAATATATCATCAAAGTAAACTCGTCAAGTGAAAAAAATAGTGTTGAGTAATGTTACCAACATTATACATATGGTGGTAGCCAAAATTGTTGAAATAGTATGTCCAACATGTTGGCAAACCCAAAATGACAAAAAAATTTCCAAGTTTGTAATAAATGACTTCGAAAATGTCGACACCTTCACGTACAATAAGTTGCTGCAAAAAACCGTAGAAGCATGCGCAGTTGACTGAAAAAAGTCTACCACACTGAATTCCATGCCATTTTGTGGAAAAGTATGTAATGTAAAATAGCTCTTAGCTGAAAAAATAACCAGTTGAAATGTATTTAGCAATCGAGTCACAACAGATATTGGAACTACCTCGTATATTTGCTGCTTCGTGATGCAGGCGCCAATAAGAAATAATTAACAGTTGAATATTACGAACTGTTGTTAGAGATTTTAAATGATTCAGGTGAACACTACCATTGTGGAAAATTTGTTAAAATAAAGTAACATAAAGAAAAAATAAATTATATTATTGAGCTCACCTAATCTAGCATTTTGGGCCCTCATCGTTTCCTGCTTGATGATTATTTCATTAGTAATATAAATTTCACGGCGAATCTTATCGTGCAGGTCTCCCGGCATATCGGGTATACACCATTTGACGATGATCATGACGAGCACAACGACATTTTCAAATATTACCACGAAAGCTAGCTTAGCTGCTAAGATATGCCAATACATTGCTGTTCGTTCATATTCATTGGGGCTTCCAGGAGGCTCTCTGTAATCGGGATATCTGGAAAATCATATGAAAACTATCTATCTATTTCCTGCAGCTGATTATAAATGATTCAATTAAAATTGAAATATATTTTAAATTATAAATTATCCAAAGTTACATGAATTATTCGTACTATCAATCAAAATTTACAATTTTAAGGCAACTATAGAAATGTATTGATATTTATTATTAGATCTTGGTGGCGCGTAGGTATTGTACCCGCTTGCTAAGCCAAGGTACGTGGATTCGATTCACGGCGCTGTCACCGGCCTCGAGCATGGCATCACACGTTAAAAAGTAAGGGCTGCATCTTCACTAGCTCGCACAAGTCTCTCGAGGACCTTTGAGGGTTGCTCATTGACGGAGATAACAACAGATTATACTTTTATTTCGAAAATATGAATAGGATATTCATAAAATCTGTTAGAGTCTTTTCTCAATATCTATCAGATGTAGTTCAATGTCCAGCGTGGCTTGTGCCGGGGAAGTAGTTGTTTTCTGTTAGATATTACAAATAAATCACATTTTTCATTTTTCAATTTTCATGGAGAATGTTCCCCTTTTCAACAGATTATACCTTCGACAATCACTTAAGATAGAATAGAAAAGAAATTTATTCACCTTAATTACCATACTAAAGTACAAAAGGTAAGTCACATAATAAAATTGGTGCATGGATTATACAAAGCAGGTTATTTCTGATCAGTCACTGACCAATGGTTAATTTTCTTATTTGATACACACTCAGTGTGTCAAAATATCACCAAAACACCCCGAGTTTTATTAATCTTCAACGTTCCTAAAGCTGGAAACTATTGCAAGAGATAATTGTAATCAAGCGATGAATGTTATCCTTCATTTGGTTGGGAATGACCTCCTGCATACACCACATGTTTTTCATCAGTGCTAGGATAGGTCAGACAACATCAGAATTATCCTCTCCCTTCCAACGAATGATAACATCCAAGTCCAAAGTCTACACTTACGAATGAAGCCGCTACTTACAATAAGTCATTCGCAGCGCCATTCGCGAAGCAAAGCAAGAACCTCGGTAGCAAAGACTTCAGAAAGGGTGAATGCATGAATTCAAATAAAGTTCGAATAGTAGCAAATAAATGAAACGAAATTTCAAATTTATGCATTTGCTCCACCCCATTGTCAATTATTATTCCTTCCATTTAACCTGTAAGTATCTGTCCCTTCGGTAAATTCTATGGGCCGCGGCCGGTTGCATAAAGAATTTAACAGAAGATTGAATACTGAGATTAAAAGGCAACACATGCCTTAGCTAACCAGTTAGCAGTGTTATTTTTACATTGAACTAACAGGTTTTATGCAGCCGGCCTTTGGATTTTTGAGAAATGATTGATATCTATATTAAGTACACACATGCTATAAAATATATGAATCTCTATCAGAAATTTTGTTTGGCTGTGAAATTTGAATTTCGTTTTTTGAGAATGTTGAACTTTCAGCAAAAAGTTTATTGTATTATCTACAAAATACTATAGGGACAAGATGGCAGTAGATGCGTCTGATAATGCTGTTGGTGCTGTACTACAGCAATACATAAATAAAAGGTAGTGTCCGATTTCATCTTCCAAAAAAATTTCAAGAATGACATAAGATTCAGAACTTTTGAACAAGAACTGTTAACAATTTTTCATGCAAAGAAATACTTTTGTTATTACATTAAAGATTAGGCATTTTTTTGTCCTCACCCGTCATGCAAATATTTTTCCATTCCATTTTACACAGTAGAATTACAAATTTACAATATTAAAATATGAAATATGTACCAAATCTTGGTAATATATATTTTTTTTATCGTTTTGTACAACCAAGGAACTATTTTCTAATTTAGGAATAATATCTTTTCTACACATTCCAATTTAAATAACTTTTGTTTTGTTTCGTTTGAAACGTTTGGAGATTTTAACCAAAGAAGACCACGGCAAAACCCGGAAACCAACCAAAACATTGTATAGTATGTTCACATTTCAAATACGTATGATGTAAACAATGATCAATTCATGCTTGAAGCGTGTCCAACTCGTGATCGCCAATTCTCGCAACGCTATTGCTCGTTAAAACATCATCTGACACGACACAAAACGAAATATTTTCGCAGAATTACATGCTCGGTTGCGTTACAATTATCAAAACTGCGTTTTGTTTAAATTTTCCGCGGTGATTTGTTTTTTCGTTCTCAATTAAGTTATTGACTATTTATTTCAAATAGTTGTCCTGATCTTATTTAGTTCACATTTTAAGAAGAATATAAAATATGTATATATTTTCAAATTCATTTCACAAGGTTCATAAGCATAATACGACTCTGTTCAAGTTTGGCAATCACGTGCTTTTGTTAACATCGTTCGTATTTGATATGTAAATACACTGTAGGTATATGTACAAAAAAGTGTGCGGTAAAGGGGAAAGATATCAACTATTCTCATTGAAGTAATGGAATATTTTATCAAATACCTGCAAACACTTTCAGAATTCCAGTTATGAGGTCTCGAATTATTTTCAAAATCGCCTGTGTTGAAATATGACAAAGAACTGTTCAGATAGTTCTCTAAACTACTATGTTTACTCATATACACCAGTTTTGGTATGAAATCCGAAGTAAAAGCTATAATAAATCCCTGAAAATTCACCATCATTAGTAACTTGTGCACTAGTACATATCCATCAACTTACATTCGTAACGACAGATAACTTTCCTATGGAGTCCAATATTCTGTACCACACCCCTATGTTTTTGACTCTTTGCGATATTGGGCGTCTGTAGAATGTTAATAATTTTTGAGCATCTAGTCTCATTTCCAGAATGTTATTCAACAATGCGAAAAACGGGGCCAGAGGAAAAGCTGCGACAAATATAGTCAAAAAACCATATTGAAGCACTAAAAGAAAAATAGACATTGTAAAGATTCAAAAAAAGATAGGGAACAAAGAACTGTGATCGTTGCAACCTGAGGAACAAGGCACAGGAATAAGTCACATATAATTCAATGTACATCTAGGTTAATAAAGAAAGTAGTATCAAAAATGGTACTGAATTACAGTAGTTGCTTATATCCTTACAGATTATAAACTTATTTTTTTTCCAAACATCATAAGTCAAATTTCTTAATGAAAAAACTGTTACATGTAGCATTTGAAAAATCTTTTATTAATAAAATCTTACGTACGCCACTGTCTTATTAAAATTTCCATAACGCTAGAATATCCGTCAAGCAATAGGAGGGAATTACAGAGGTGGATAAAATGATACGACACACTGTATCTATTAGAAGAATTAATAGTTATTTATGCAACAAGTGCAAAAAGAGGTGTTTATTGTCCAACGAGGCCATCAGGCCGAGACAATTTCACGTCGAGTGCAATAAACTCTTTGCACGAGTTTCATACAATATTTTTTCTACGTTCATGCAAAAACCAGAAAATGTTTCATTTAGGTGGCACTAAACTGTAAGGAAGACATTGTTTAAATCTATCTGCTAAAAGTAATTCAAAAATATTTTGTGTAATTCAGATGATATTCGAAGGAAATAATTTTATTTTTAACAAATTGCATTTTCTAGTAATTTCATAGTCCATTATATAATGAATATGATGAAACATGCAACTATTTAAAACGTAATACAATCTCACAGAAAGTGGGCTAAATTTGGCGTCGATTTGAAAGTTTATGTCTGTTATGATGACGGAATGCTATAGTAGAATGACAGATGAGTGCAATAAAGTCTTTATTGCACTTAGTGCAATAAAGAGACAGTTTTTCCACCAAATATAGTTCAATAAAGTTTTGTTTTTTGCATAAACGTATGAAAAATAGTTAGTACTACTAAAATGAGGAAGAAACGAGTTTTCTAACGATACTAAAGAAAAAAATTCCGATAACGACACTCAAAAAAATATGCAGAGTTCAACTCAAACTTATTACTTACTTATTCGAACTTATTTTCAATAACTCTCACATTACCTAAGAAAAAATGGGCTGTTTCATACATTTGACCAGCTATGAAAAAAAATTATCACATATCATCAATCAAAGCTCACCCATTTCTAAATATTCAGGGAACAAACTTCTAGGCCCCCATTCAACTAATTTATAATCCCTCACCCACTGCGATTGGCAACTCTTACAGGAAAGGGTCTCTTTACTCAGTCCCGTCTTGACTTTGAGGGTGTTCAACCACTTGAAAAATAGGGGAAACAACATTTCCAAAATGGTGTTCATTGCTTGTTTGCCTATCATAATAATACCAAGTTGAATGCAGAGTTCCATAAGACAGCCCCCTAATCCACACTAAAATAATAATAATAATAACAAATTTACTTATTTCAATAAAGCAAATGCTGATGAATGTTTAGTAATTGATAGTATTGAAGAAATTTCGAAAATGTCTCACCTCTTCCTGTCTGTATCCATAAATTTTATTATATTCCTTTGGATATCCCACAAATCTACCTTTGAAGAAAGCAATATAAAATATCGAAGCGTAGTAATTAACAAACTGCAACAGATAAATTTTGAGGGTGAGAGAATCATCGAATTCTGTTTGTGTTCTAAGCAGTTCAAATTCTGTCAGATATTCTGCTATAAATGTGTATATCTGAAACAAACCGAATATATACTAATATATCAACAAAAAAAAACGTAGTTGTGTTTAAAGCAAATGAATGACTCACATAGTTGAATATCACAATAAAGACCAGGTTAATACATGCTGCAGTACAGGTAGTGAAGAGCATGGCGGAACTATTATCGACAAGTATAGTAGAAGAGTGATCAATAGCTTTTAAAGACACCAAAACTGACATCCTGTACAGAACTACCGCCACAACGGTTGCCAGAGCCAGAGTCACCTAAAATTAAATTGATGATAATAATAATAATATAATATTACTTATAAATAAATACAAACTCAAGTATATATAAGTGTATGCATTTTGGCAAAAAAACCTTACGAAGGGAACCTTGCTGAGGTAAACTTATATCATTCAAGAACTTAATATCAAGAAGGTATCTATTTCAAAACTAACAATTTTTGTTATCATTATTCGTTATTCCTAAATATTTGACATATTTGGTTTCATTGATTTTAAACTTACATTAAATTTTGAGTGGACCTGAATTTGGCAATGAATTCTGATAACAGGTGAACGTAAGATAATTCGTTTTATCAAAATTTATGGTCAAAACTTCCAATTTTTATATTTTCTTAATCTTCGTTTCCAATACAATAAATAAATCAATAAAAATATATATATATATATATATATATATATATATATAAAGGAGAAAATTAGTGGGTAAACCCTCATAATGCAACCGTATAAATATAATAAATAAATCAATAAATATATATATATATGTATATATACTACTCAAAGTACTGTAAAATTATTCACATAAAAAAAAAGATTTCCTTGCAGATTTGAACAATTCATGAACAATTCAGGCTAATCAAATAATTTATCATGCCACGGCCGCTGATGATGACTGCCAGAATCGACTTTAATTGTTCAATTAGTGAGTATATGAGATTCAGCACCTAAATTGTCACAACTCAAAATAAGTTGCTAGCAATGGCAACAACAATGCAAGTACACAAAAATTTACGAGATAGCGCTATACGACATTATTAGTATGAGATCAGATAAAAAATGTTTTTTGTGTAAAATCGCGTTCTTTCAAGAAATATCTAACATTTGATTTGTCATAAAACGCCATCTCATGAAGAGTAGGATAACAAACTACAATGCAAGTACCTCAAAAATTCATAAGATGGCGCCATACGACAAATATTTTTTTTCGTATAATAGCGTTTTTTCAGGAGAGACGCCTACATAGATGGAATGTAATAAGCAAAATCTGAAAGGTCCTCAATACAAAACAAAAAGGCTCGACATTTAGAAAAAATTTTGTTTTTTGATATTTTAACAATTAAAATGTACAAACCAAAGAATTCTGCACAGATTATATGCAGTAAAAAATTTTTTCACCAATTTTATTTTGTCTGTCAGAAAAATATACCAACAAATTTTCAGATTCATTGGGAATCATCGATTTGCAACTTTCTAAATACTCACCAGAAGAAGTACTACGGAAAAACTAAAAATGGTCATAGGAACACGTATTTTCCAGAAAGGCACCTGTGGTTCCATAGTATTTGTAACAATATTGACCTGCTTTTGTTTGATATGAGCAAGACGGGCTAAGTACTCTGGTCTGGGGTGTTCTTCTTGGATATCAAACCCAGTCAAGTCCCATCTGTGGGTTATTTCAGCCGAATATCTCTTCCACATCTCCAAAAATAAAGTAGCTATAATACCCATATTTCAGAATGAATACATAAATTATCATTAGATTATAAAAACATGTTGAAATAAATAGAAAGGCAGAAAAAATACCTGAAAAATACTATCTGAGCTTCAAATACTCTTGGCTGTATAATGATAAAAATATGTTTATGTAACACACTGAAAATTACATTAAAAACATAAATTGAAATCATGCAAGGTAAAATATAAAAAATATCTATTTTTCTGTGACGGGAAAAAAGTTTAACATTTTATCTCTGTTGACAGGTACTAAAATATGACTTTTCAAATTACTTTTTTCCCCGAGAAAAAAGTGAGTACTTTTTCCCAGACATATACATAGGTAAAGGTAGATATATGCTATTGCAAAAGCTTATCTCGCAAGCATCGGATATTCAGCTCTGGGCTTTAACCCAACCTTCTACCTTCCTCACTCAACCTGCACATTACTAACCTAACCGGCCTTTATTCCTAATAGTCTAAGAGCCGAAGAGAGGTCGACCTTCACTGTTCTGTTTAACGGATGAAACATACTTTTAATCATGTTTCATGATTAGACGAATATACATAAAATGAGTTGCCAATCAAAATGTGATCTAGACTATATACCAGCAAGTTTCATCCGTTAAACAGAACACGGTGAAGATCGACCTCTCTTCTTAGGTCCTAAGCCGTAATACATTTGATTTTTTTCACTATTAAATCGTCGTTTTTCCGGTCCAGATAAAAATAGTGGCGACAACACATCCTCGAGCTAAAATCTAATACTTTTTTCCCTTGTATAATAAATAACTGATTTCTTCTTTTTGTGAACATAATATTGAAAATAAAGTAACATAATAAAAAACTAAACACATAAGTTTTATTTGGTTAATCAAAACAATTCATTTTTTGTTCTGGTCTTTTGCGTGTTTTGCCATGGTCTTCTTTGGTTAAAATCACCAAACGTTTCGACTGCAACTGCTGCAGTCATCTTCAGTAGCGTAGTCGAAGTACTACTGTGCGCCTATCCTGTTACCCCACCCGACGAATTAACAGCTCACGTCGATATCCCTTCTTCGAGCGAGTAGAGGATGAATTGTAATGCTCTCTCAACATATAGCAGGCTATTCTTCACGCTCTCATAAAACCACCATACCCAAATTGAAAACTTTTCGATACTGTATGGCTTCTTAATAAATTCTTGTTGGATGATTCTTGGTGTTTTCAAATAGGATATTGTGTTCTCCGTCGGACGGTGCATGTTCGGCGACTGCGGGCTTTCAGTTTGTCCCAATCTACTAGGCAGTTTCCAATGTTTTTTTTTTGTTTGTCCGATTTAAACCTTTCCACAATATGCTACTCGACTCATATCAAATTTGACGCAATAAATGAGTATTTCCTGCAGTTTTGGGCTTATAAAACCAACTTATATCGATTTCGCTTGATAGAAGTGGAAGATGGCTGCATAATTTCAATTTGAAAATCGAATTTTTCATTTTCAAATTGGAATGCTGAAAACACTATCGGCCATGACGTGACGTCATACAATTTGTAAACAAATTTCGTATGTCTTTTTGTTATTAAATATTTTTAAAAACCCTCAATCTACGTGTGTTTCTGCTACTGTTTTATTGATAAAAGCAATCAAGGACGAAAAATTCTGAATCATCTAAACAAAGCAAGGAATATTCAAAATTCATGTTCCTTTTCGTTAAATAATTTCATATATCAATTCCTTATTACACCTCTTTATTTAACATATTAAAAAACAATGTAAATACATAATTTGTAGGGTTTCATTCAATCTCTTCAATGGTTTAAGTTTCAGTTATACAGAGTGTCTCAAAAAAGCGCAGCGACTTAGAAGTTAATGTTTTAAAAAAGGACAACTTGTATATCACTGCATGATCGGAATCCAACAATACCAGTCCAAAGACTACGGAGATATCACCTATTCTTTTATTCAAAAGTTCAATGTGTGTGAAAGAGAATTTACTGACCCGCCAGAAAAAGTCTCTGTCCCACTCATTGGTCTTATGGATAAAATAATAGGCGATATCTTTGTAGTATTTGGAGATAACAGAATCAAACTTGACATTGTTAGATTACTTATGATCATCCCTGACCGATCACTCAATGATATATAGGGTGAACTATTTAAAAAAATAAACTTCCAAGTCGCCGCACTTCTTTGAGACACTCTGTATAAATTAAACTTAAACCATTAAAGATATCGAATGAAACCCTACAACTTATGTATTTAACATTTATTTGTAATATGTAAAATAAAGAAGTTACGGGGTTATAAAAAGCAGGCTTTGAACAATTTGTGTCAAACGTCAAAAGTTATTTTGAGTATACAGTGAGTGTTGGGTGCATTAATTGTGCATGGAGGCAGCAAAAATACAAAATCCTACCAATAAAAATAAATGAAGACCTAACATTTAAGTAAAAAAAAGTACATGTTCCTAATAATAGTAAAGTTAAGTATCTTTTTGAAATAAACTAGGAATGTCGTCTTTAATTAAGATAGGTGTACTAATATGTCAGATGTTGATTATACATTATTGGTAATATTATTATGTGGTCGTAGAAAAAATAGTGTACATTACTTGTAACGTCCAAATAATGTAATATACTACAATTGATTACACATAAGCTCTGAAGTCCAATACCCAGCAACTTCCATATACAAAGAAGACCACGGCAAAACCAACCAGATTCTGGACTACAGCCGTGTAAGCCTACATTTCTGAATTTTTTATCATTATTCTTTCCGTTTTGTGGAACCAAAGGTATTTATTCTGCATATTCTTTTCTTCGTTTCAACTCCACTCACCCCATATGGACATGAATATAGCAAAGAACACAGTTGTTGGATTGTCAAACAGGTAGGTAATTCTTGCATGAACACAGGACTCGGTGATATCCCAATAATCGCACCAAACGTCACAAAGCGGGCACATCTTTTCCTTGACTCTCTTATTGCAAATATCCTCGCTACATAAAAAGCACATTCAAGAAACAAGACTTAAATTCAATGGTTCCTTTTTTTTATAAGAAATGTCATGATTGAGATTATAAATTAAAAGAATTATAATTCATAAGATATTCATCAAAGTTAGTTGCACACATTTTTTTTCTATGGTCCGTGAGTCATTTCGACCCCGGAGACACTGCAGAAATGTTTATTGTACTCAAAATAAGTACTTACAAACGTACTTTTAACTCAATTGTTCTATACAGTAACGCTTTGAAATATGAAGAGAACCATTTAGAACAATCAATCCCCTTACACCCTTTATAAAGACCAAAAATGTATAATCACATGAACACAGAATAAATTGTGAAGCAGTGGCGGCATTTCAAAGCGGACAGAGAAAGCTGAGACCTACCTGATTTTTCAATTTAAATTTTTTTTTTTTTTGCATATTACCAAAATGTATCGACCTTCTGCATCGGATCTAATATTCAGCAGAGTTGTGTTATCATGAGCATAACCACACATTGATTTTGATACATGGAGTAAAATAAATCGTTAGCATAATTAATAAACAATAGAGGGTCACGATGTTTTCTGAACATTACAGGATTTTTCCTTTTTTTTATGGGAACCACAGCATGAAAAAAAAGTTATAAAAAAACTATGTTCTATTCGAAGCCCTCATCTATGATACCTGTCACAATTTTGATAATATCTCTTAGGTATGATTCACTTTTGAATTCAAACTGTCGAAACAGTTTATAAATTATTTTGATTCAACATTCGGCTCTGATGCGAATCTGCAAATACAGTATCAGAAACTTTTCATCTGGGGTATAGACAGAAATCTACGCGAGCAACAAGGAATGCAATGATATGATAATACCACATATATAAGAGAGACGCACTACTGTGCGCCTCTCCTGTTACCCCACCGACGCGTTAACGGACCACGTGGCAATGTGACACAACGCACACAACTCACGTCGATATCCCTTCCTCGATAGAGTAGAGGAGAAATTGTAATGCTCTCTCAACATAGCCAAGATGAAAACTTCCGATACTATATATCTAAAAGACAAACTCAACTGTAAGCAATATCCACTTTTTGGTCAAAAAAAAGCTACCCTTAAAGCAATACAGAGGAAAACAAGTAAATACACAATTTATAAACACTGTACCAGCTTAAAGTCTGGCTGATAATAGGACTGTTCGTAAATCCTCAATATAAATTGTGAAACAGTCGGAGGTAAAGGCATTGTGACGGTTCACGAACACGCCTATACAGTGCTAGTCTAAAGTCCGTTCCCCCTCTACTAATTTTTGAACCACCTGATATATCAGAACGAAATTTGGAAGGCTCAAATAGGAGATAAAAACCTACATTTTCATAAGAAAATTCCAGCTAAAAGTTTCAAAATGGCAGCTGAGCGCCATCTTCAATCATTTTTTTAAATAGAACACCCGGTATATCATTGCATGATCGGTTAGGGACAATCATAAGGAATCCAACAACACCAAGTTTGATGCTATTATCTTCAAAGACTATGGAGATATCACCTATTACTTTCTCCATAAGCCGAATGAGTGCTATTGATTACCAATCGATCAAAATTTTATTGAAGTTTTCTTTTACAATAATATCAAGTGAAACCTAATAAAACTGGAAAATACTAACTAATCCAACAAGTCAAGGAGACAAAAGACAAATCACAATACAAAACACTAAAAGACATTCACTAAATAGAGTGAAACAGTAGTTTATACACATATATTTAAATAAATATTATATCAAATTAAGAATCTTGGAGAAAAATACCCTCAGTTCATTCTTAAATATACTGACATTTGGAGCTGATTTTATCTCATCATTGAGCTTTTTATACAGCGAGGTCCTAAAATAACGGGTAAATGAATTTTTTCTGAATTTGAAGATATTTCGAAAAAATCCTCAGATACGTCGATTTTCTTTTCCAATGGATCAAATTTCGAACCCCACCCAAAATAGGTTATCCGCCGAGTAAAAAGTACTTTGATGACATTTTTAAATTGGACACCCAGTATATTTTCCTATATTTGGTTAGGGATCGTTATTACGAATCCAGTGATACAAGATTTGATGGATTTATGTCAAATGGCTGCGGAGACATTAGTAAAAAACTTCCTCGTATGTCTAATGAGTATGACTGAGACTCCACACGATTCAGAAGGTTGAAAGTCTCTGTCGCACTCATTGGGCAAATGGAGAAGTTTTTTGCCCATATCATATATTTTAGGTGGGGTTCAAAGTGTAATCCACTTGAAAAGAAAATCGACCTATCCGAAGATTTTTTCGAAATATCTTAAAATTAATTTATCCGTTACTTTAGGACGGCACTGTATAGTTTTACACCACTGTACATGGGATGATTTTATAATATTATCAACCTATTAAAAAGTTGGAGTAATTGTAAATTAGTATTGGTGTAATGATCATGTATTTGTTCTTTCTTTCATAGATAATAAATGTTCCTTTTGATGTAGATTAGAAACTAGGCATTGTGAATGCATTGAAATAAAACCCGAAACCGGACAAGAAAAAGTGCATATCGTTCCTGAAGACTTCTACTTCTTCATGCAAATATAACTGAGTATCTGAGTACCTAAAATGTATTTTGTCCCACTTCACATAACCCTTCTACGATATTTACGGAGGATCCGAAAGTCATGGATATTTTAGTTGATATGAAATAATTATACTGGAGCAGGAATCAGTACCCTCTTAGGACCATATGCAACGATTTAAGAGTAGTGACACAAGTCTCACTTATACATGCAAAAAAAAACTAGGTTTTACTCCTGTCTCAGTTTTCAACTCACCCATAATCCCGGCAATTTCTTCAGTAAATGTTGAAAATAATCGCTCATACAAATCCTACATAAAAAATGAAGTATGTGATTTCAAGCTTGAGGTTTGCACTTCACAATAGTGCTATTAAATATATATATGGAGGATATAGATAAGCGATTATTTTCAACATTCAGTGAAGAGAATGCCGATTTTATGGGTAAACTGAAAATGAGGCAGGAGTAAAACAAGGTTTTTTTGGCATGTATAAGTGGGACCTGGCACACTACTTTAAAATTGTTGCATATAGTCGAAAGAGGGTATGGGTTGCTGCTTCAGTATAATAATTCCATGTTTACTAAATTATTCATGATTTTCGGATCATCCGCAAACATCTCCGTGAAGTGCGAAAAACACATTTTAGGTACTCAAATACTCGCATATTATATTTGCATGAGAAGGTAGGAGTCTTCAGAAACGATATGAACTTTTCCTTTTCCTTCTCCGATCAGATTCAGCAGAGTTCTGACCAATCAAATATTCGGCTCCGCCAGAACTTTCAGCGGCCGATAAAGGTGAACCTGAAATTTGATTCGGCGTTCAATCATGTTTTCTGAGAAAACGAGCGCATTTCATATGAAATTACTGGGAATAATTTTAGTAAATCATGTACTTTCCAAGATTACAGCAAAAATTTATTCATATATTTTTAAAGGAAAAAAAAATATGTTCCACCCCTGGAATTTTGGTAATCAATTTTTTTTCATGTTTATCATGGTTCCAACTACTAGCATACCAAGTTTGGTTGTGCTACAATCGATTCTTGTCTCAAAACCCAATTGTGCTGGATTATATTGCCATTTTCTGAACTGTAGAGACTTGGTGAGCATGGGACTTGATGATCTCAACACCATAGGCTATAACAGACTGTATCAAACTATGATGAAACGGTTTGAGAATTTCTGTTGAAACTGAATTTTATAAGAGTCAAAAGTAAAAAGTTACCCACAAATCAAAACAAAACGAGTTGTATCAAAATCTTACTATCAATCATGAGAGATTACTTTCATAATATCCAAAATGGGCTCATATATATTATCTGAAAATAAATTATAAGCAGATAATTTAGGCTCTATTACCTCAAGAATACAGAAATGCTCATCACTCCATAAGGGGACGTTGAGAAAACTTGAAAATGAGACTACAATATATGAGATAGTCATAGCATAACCTCAAAAACATGAAAGAGAGAGAGAGAGAGAAATAGAGTTTATTGTTGAAGAATACAGAATTTCTTATTGACAAAGCATGGTGTATAAAATCAGAGTAAAGTGTATAACATATTTATATAAATAATTGACAGGTACAGAATAAATTTATTAAAAATGTGGTAGGACTTACCTTGGACTGTTACTGTATAACGTTGCACAAGAATAAATGAAACAAGCCAGTCCAACCAAAGCAGCAGGAATGAGCATATGGGTGTAAAATCCCAACCAGGCAAAATAGAGGGCTATTTTCACCCCAAAATATTCTTTCACATAATCTAATGGTTGATATTTATACCATTTTCTTACAGCTGCCCATTCCGTATACAACAAATTTCTTGTAGATCCCACTGTCTTCAGATCTCCCTGAATAGAATGAAGATCATTGAGACAAATTTCGAAAATTAGTCAGGAAATAGTTTAAATATATTTGTTGCCACAACAACGGGTCTTACGTGTTATAATAAGGAGAATCTAATACTTACATCATGTAAGGGGTAACTGGCTACATAAGCCCTCTCATTCAAAAGTCTTTCAATTCCAAAGGCAAAATCATTATGTGAATTAGTGTTGAATCGTTGTCGATCCAGAATGAACTGAACTATTCGAGAATGAATGGCTGGTGTGAAGAAATTTGGAGAATCAACGTCAAATCTGAAAAAAAGTGTTATGTTATTATGCAGTGGCTCATATTCTGACAAGGTCCGAAAAATGTACCGCGAAGTGACAAATAAATGAAACGAATTATGAATAATAATGTGAAAATATGAGGCAGAATGAAGCAGACATCTGCCTCATATTTTTCTAGGACCTATACTCATTTTATTGTATCTAATAGATCTAGTAATAACTTATCATTCAGATCATTGCATTAGTAGGGTTATAAAATAGCTCAAAATCGCAGATCTACTAAAAAACAAAAATCATTGCAAATGTCGGGTGGGGGTTGAAAAAATATTGTTTATGACATAAATTATAAATTATCCACTATTGAATAGGAACTATAACCTGCTTGTTATAAATCAAAAATATATATTATGTTAATCGGGTATAATATTCGTAATTGCATCTAAAAAATAATTAAAATATATTATTTATTATAATAAACTGGGCTTAACTTGGCCCCACGTTGGGCGCCATCTATTTGATTTTTGTTGTTGAATAGTTTTTAATAATGATGAAAAGAAATGATTTGATTATGTTTCAATTTTGTAAAGTTTCGGCAAGACTCTATTCTCTAGGGCGAGTTCCATAAAAATGTGTTGTGTATTGTTTTTGCTGTTTTTTTAACTTTTAAAAATTCTTCCCAAAATTAAATATTTTAATCTATTTCCACATCTATTATTATTAAAATATGGTACTTTTTGCCAAATAGCTGATAATTTGTTTATATCTACTGTGTAATTACTAATTTGTCAACGTTCTTATATAATAGCGCCATCTATTGACGAATAGTCTAATGCAACTTTCAATAAATTTGAGAATTACATAACTAATAATATATCTGTTTTTGACAAATTGGCAAATTGTGATGTATTTGCAAGAAATTGTGTCTTCTGAGTGTGTTTTGACAGATATTTCTTCGTCAAAGAATGGTAAAAATGTTGATAAATATATCTTTGTTGGTGTTGGAGAATATTGGCCAGCTTCTTGTTTTCGAAATACTTTCACTTAATTAGACTAGATTACTTAACAGGTAGGAAATTCACAGTTTATAGGTTAAGTACTGGGATTTGTATTTCATTGATAATTATTTCACTTTTGGTTTCTTACATGCATTATTTTATGAATTTTATCTTCAAAATCAAAATTACACAACTGGTTTCTTTGTATGTTATTCAGCATATGCCTTCTAAAGAAACCAATGACAGCATATATGTCTTTCATTTCATTCAACAAACTTATATTTCTATTAATTTATAATATTTTAGGTATACAGAGGGATTTAATTATTTTGACATTTGCATTCTTGGTTATGGTTTCAAATACAATAAAAAATTATTTTTTCGGTTATTATTTGACATTTAGCATATTTGTGCTACCAAATAGGTTACTAGGTGTTCCATCAATAAGTTCTCAAAATATAAAATAATTTAAAATACGTTCGATTAAAGGAGTAAAAGCATTCAAAAATGTCATTTATTGTTCACTTACAAGTATTCTCTGTCTCTGCTATATATTGCTGTAAACCTGTGTCCTTTATCAGGAAATGTATTTTTATCAACAAATACCCAAGATTTCACGATGTCCCACTTACTAGCAATCTCTTCAATAATGAAGTTTGTTTGTCTAGAGACCTGCCTGAGAACTGGAATCTAAAAAAATATATTTTGAGTGAGCAAATCATACTTGTCAGCAGGATTTATGCAAAAAAACAAAAAGAAAGCAGGAGTTATAAAAAGAACTCTACAAACACAAATTAGTTTAATCTCTCAGAAATCCATTATAATACCTTCTGCTTGATACTACTAAACATATTAGGTTGTTGATACTCCGTTTGGGTTTTACATAATTCCTAAACAAAAATAACGTGTAAGCTGAGAAATAGTAAAGCTCCGAAAACATAAAAATAAAAGTAGAAATTTATGAGTTTTTGAGGTAAAGTTCATTCAACAAGAAAAACAAATTAGAGAAAATTAGTCAAGAATTTATTCAAATTGGAATTGAGGAAAGTTTACCTGTTAGTCCAGTGATAAAATATATGAATCTAGGCAAATACACATGTGAGTTGCTACTCGTTATTTAAAATGGATTTGATAATTTTGTCTACTGATAATCTATATCATTCATTATATTTTGTGATCAACTTACCTCTTTCATAGGCATTCTCAACTTCAATATTTCACTATATCTTCTAAGTACTTCTTTTGGGGCATGTACCTAAAATCAAAAGCTATTATAATTATCATTTTCAGAGTGATGATAAACTAATGAAGTTTGTATTCTAAATATATGAGAATATTCAAACATTTTGAAATCAAATAAGTAATGGCTAGCAATGTATCAAGAACAAATCAGCAGGACACTATTAATTCAAAATCAAAGAAAGATAAATAATTAATAAACGATTTTTTCGAAAACAAGTTAGATATTTTTCAATAATAGAGCTCACCTTAACAAAATTCAGTCCATTCGGTTCTTGTGGATCAGATTCAATTTCCAACCCTTCTTTCAACAGATTTTCTTCAAATGTTTTCCTCTTATCATATGCTTCAGGTGTCACAGCTTGATGATCGAAAGCATCCCAAACTAGTATATAATCGACAGATCTCAATCCGTCCTTGAAAAAAATTTTTGGTGTTGCACATTTCACAGCGTTGCACTCTTGACTAGATTCTTTGCGACAAGGAGACTCAATGCATTCACTACCTTCCATGGTACCTTCTTGTACTCTGACTATATGCGAAAAGGGATCTTCCTCAATGAAATCTCTGAAAAAAGATTAATAAGCGATAGTTGTTGAAGTTTCTCAAGAATTTGTTGCATGTAAATATGTGTAACAGAGAACACGTGAAAAATCAATAAAATTTAATTACTGTAAGTGACTAGATTGGTGGGCATGGAATTAATTTAACCATGCAACAGGTTCTCATTACCAAATTAATGTCTACAAAAAATTCTTTATCTTGATGATACATTTTAATATGTAATATTTATGACCCCAATGAGAATTACAGTAATCTAATGTCCACAGGAATTTCATGGGTAATATGCAAATTAACTAATGGTTATCATAGCAAAATTCAATTTTAGCATTCTAATTTTAATGTTGGAGGATCTCTCAGATATTTTTTGTGCAGTAGGCATATTTATGTAACAGATGATTCTTCTTCTGCACAGGATATGTATGCCATGTTCAAAAAGCAAACAATTTTTCAACTCCAACAGTTTGACTGATGGTGACGAAAAATTTCGAAGTTCCAATACTGATATATAAATTTGCTAATTTTGTCATAGTTTTGTTGCACTTTTGGAAATAATTATTTGTATGAACAGTGTTGAAAGAGCAATTTTGTTGCTCAGTCGCACATGTAAGTACTAATTATTATTTTATCAATAAACTGAATCGAAATTTAAAGTGCTTTATGAAAAAGTAAGACAGAACATTTGATGAATAATTGGAGAAGAAGATACAAGATCTGAAGAGAGGCCGACCTTCACCATTCTGTTTAAGGGATGAAACATAATTCTTATGAAGTTTCATAAATAGACGAATACGCATAAAATGGGTTGCCTATCAAAATGTGGTCCAGACTATATACAGTGAGTTTCAAAAATTTGTGCCATATGGAAAACTTTTTTATTATCGATTTGTCAGAAAATTTTATTCTTCATAAAAAATAGTGCATTACAGAATAATTGCAAAAGAGTTGTCAAAATTTCAAATTTTCGAAAGGTGTACAGGGGGAAACAAAAAATAGAATTTTGATATCATTTATATTGTTCCTTCATTGGTAGAGGAATTAAAATTAAAATGATTTTACCAAGGTATTGAGATAAATACCACAATGTTTGGTAAGGTCTAAATAAATCAATTTAAAACAGTCCAGACTTCCACATTAACTTATATAGAAAAATGAGAATGTTTGCATTGTTTATAATCCATTATTTGAAAATGATCTTATACACCCAGCAAAATGATATTTTTACTATACTGAGGCAGGGTGACCCGGGGTGATGTTTGATTTGTGTAATTCTGGGATTTTACCTAAGCAGGAAGCAGGAAATAAACGGTAAAGTATACAAGGCGCTACACTGGACATACCTGTACAAAAAAGAAAGGACCTAACAGATTTCCTTTCTTGGAAGCGAAAGTATTGCCAATGTAAGGATAGAACATTGTAAGTTGTGCTGTAAGAGGGCAGGATACCCATCTCTAATGTTCAACACCACCCTCAAGGTAAAACAGCTTGGAATTGGGAACACAAATAACAGGAGTTGACTGATCGGTGTACTGTTGATACAATGTCTCAACTTCACAGAGACATGGGGCAACTCTGATCAGCTTGGCATACAAATTATTACTCTGGGTTTGTGGTAGATATTCTTCCTCACAAACTGACACTAAAATCAATCACTCCTCTGGGCAAAGGAAAGACACTGGGGCCTTTTCTGAGGACTTATACCAAAGCTTCACCTGTCAACCCGTACTTGTCTAACTTTCGAGGGGCTTGATGAGTAAATGGGACCCAACTGGCGGGAAAGGGCTGTCCATAATGAAAGACTAGTTATCTTAGCACCCTTTTACGTAAGTTTCAGATTCCTGGTTCATGTGGATTCCGAGAAAAAATTGGATTTTCTGGACAAAAATATCAAATTCTACATGACTCAAGTTGGATCTGAACACTTCCTCGGTATCGGATTCAACCAAAAGGTGGAATCACCTACAAGATCGGACGCACAGGTCCATAAGAATATGGAACCAAGTATCCTGAAGTCAATATTTTCTTTCCATTAACTTCTTTTCAAATTCTCAAACTCAGTAATACAAATTCAGAGATTGTAAGGGGGGAAATATCTGCAATCACTAGTATTGAAAATTGTTTTATGATAAAAAATAAGGGGGCTTCTTACATACTAGGCCGTGTGTCTACTTATTGCAGGGAGCTGACATCGTAGCAGCGAAGCCGATAGACATATGACGATCAACATGGCAGTATTTTAGACGAACAGATAAGACAGGGGTATGTTCAGTTACAGACAAAGGTATTTTATTACTTTAATTTTGAAATAAGACCCAACATGACATTGGTATATAATTCCTTTTCATTTTCATCAATCATATTATATTGCATGAGGTGGATAGAAGAATCCTTCAACTTCACTGTGGTACTTTTTATATATATTTTATATTAAATAGAAACATAATTATCTTACCTCTCTGTATCCATTTCAGAATCTAGATTTTCAGCACTTTGATAAAAACTAACAACAGACATAGCATCTATATCTGGATGAGAATATTGTTTATCACAGACAACATTTTTAGGGCAATTAACAGATCTATATTTTCCATCATTATCTTTGGGAGATGACTTATCTGAACAAAGGGGTAGATTTTTGTCATCTAATGTACTTGTATGATGAATTGAGTATGTGTTTTTTGGTTTTCCAGCATTTTTACGAAATGAGACTGCTGGAGTTGAAATACTTCGTAGTAATGGTGATCTATCTGAGGAGTATAATTTTGCTTCATTTTCAGTCTTTTCTGGGAATGACATTCCAGGAAATTTTCCAGTTGATTTCACTGAAAGAATAACAAAATAATTATTTGTGTCAATGACTAATATTTATTTACTTTCGATGACAATTGTACAGTTTTAATGATGACAATTTAAAAATCCTCTTCTTTATGCTACCCACTTCATTACTTTCCCCAAATGAAATGGAATTTATTATTTAAAAATAACCACAGCAGTGTTCACAGGACGTCTTTACTCTTTCATAATGTTTTGAACAAAATTAAAATTAGAATTTTCATACCTTTAATTTAAAAACTAATGCAGGTTTGATTCCAAACTATTTTAAAAATTTTAACTAAGGTTTTTGTTGACCTTTTTTGAAATCATTTTTCACAATTTGGCATTATTTGAGGTTCGACAAAAAATCGAAATTAAATTGAAAGTTGAAAGTTGGAACTTGGATTGGAATTGGAACAGAACCAAAACCAAAGATTCAAAAGCGGCGTTTTATTTGTGCCATTCCGACATTCCCCCCTCTCTCTCTCATCATTTATTGTCCTCAGCTTCCTTTACGGCGCTATATGGACATCCCCAACTGCGGCAAATCCGTTGCCATCCGGCCTTCAACCGGCGTAGACAGTTAAGGTGTATCGGGGGAATGCAGTAGTCTGGCTCGAAGCCATACTGCATCCCAAGTGTATTATTCAACATCACATATTATAAATATTTTTTCCTGAATATTGCTGGCACGTCGTAGACGGCGGACATGTGTCACAACATATAACCCATTCATACAAGTGTTCTGGCTAGGCCTTGTTACTAACTCCTTGCGCCACCTATGGAGCAGCATGATTATTCGTAGTCCCGTCAATCATGAAAACGTGGGAAAGGTATTCTTCAATAACCCAGAGTTAATTTCTAATGAAAAAAAGTCTGGTTCATTGGAGAATCGAACTCACGACCCTTGGATCATGAGACTGGCGCTAAACCACTGCGCCACCTCGCCTACCTTCCGACATTCCGGTACCAGTTTGGTGGTATGACTGGTATGGAAATTGACATAACAATTCCCGCGTTCCGAAATCCACGGTTGGCGACGATCAGCAACAACTGATCAATAGGTTATTTCGTTTGCATGTTGGTTAGCATTTTTCTACACCTGGTATAATTCTCAGAGTGATGAAAGACCATAGAGTTGCCTTCTTCATCCCTGTCTTGAAGTCAACACAATTTTGTTTGTTTACAAGCGAGAGCATTGAGTCCGTATTTATTCGGGTAGTTTCTTGTATGCCCGCACATTTCATTCGGATTGGGAATTCAGCATAAGGGGTACTCTCTCTGGTGTCAAGTTTTGACACTATAGATAAGTACATTGAAATTATTATTTTTTCATCAAAATTCCCAAGATTTTGGCTATTATTTATATGCATTTTGTTAAACCTGTAATCATTATTGATAAGTGATGTATTTCTGGTACATATAAATGGTGAATATTCTGTTCTTCTGTTGACATAATGTACTCGAGAGTAGTTCAATTTTTGCCACTTTGGCGCTGGCATCTAATGTTGAATCCCCACTCAAGTTGTCATTCTTCGTTTGTATTATGGCCCTTCTTACTCTAAATGTAAACAAACTGTCCATAATATTTCACTACCCTTCACCCCCTTCAACCGCAAATTGTATAGAAAAGGATAGTTCATATTCACTTCAAAACAGGTATTAGTATAGATATAGAGATGCCGCATCTCTATATCTGGTGTAATTTATAATCGATTTTTAGTATTCGTTTACAAATGTTTTGACTTATTCCCATAGAAATTATAATATATATATACTTACTATAAGTAAGTATAAGTAAGTATATATATTATAATTTCTATGCATATTCCTCTATGTTCACTGCACTCAGCACTGGATTCAGAATGTGGGGTAAATAACTCTTCACCACATCTCGTAGCAAACGGAAGGACTTTAATCACACACCTAATGAGCTGGCCAACATCCTTTTAGCAAAAGGCCTAATTTAAGAAGAAGACGACTATGTCACTCAAAAGTCAACTGTCAAAGTTGATAACCTAAAATTCCCGGTATTGAATCCTCAAAAAACAGTTTTTTGTTGTTTGAAAAACTAATTCTGTAATGGGTAGTCAAGATCTTGAAATGAGTAATAGCTTCGAATCTGACTGCTGCAAGAATTACAAAGGCCTTCAAGTGTTACACTCAAACGATCAAATCAAAGAGCTTCAAACTATATTAAGAGACAAGTAATATGGTAGATTTTTTTATGTCTATGGTCGATGTATGCACCCTTACTAGAACTAAAACATGAGAACAAAGTTTATCAATAGCAAACGTTTTTGGTACAAGTTTGACTTCAATACGTTTGCTTTGTTTCGCTATTGATGAACTCTTAGTTCGTAGTCTTAGCTTCATAGTTCTTAGATAGGGGTGCATAAATCGGCCATTTGAGACAGTAATAAAATCACAGGTGATATTTTTATGCATATGATATATTTGAACAAGTCCTTTTTTTAGGAATACCTCACGAAGTGACTTCAAATTCTATGCTGATCGCCTCATCCGCCTAGTTATTGAAGACAGCTTGAACCAGCTTCCTTTCACAGACTGCAAAGTTGTTACTCCCACTGGAGCCACCTATGAGGGGCTGAAATATAAATCGGGGAACTGTGGGGTGTCCATAGTAAGGTCTGGTGAGTCTATGGAACAGGGTCTTAGAGATTGCTGTCGAAGTATAAGGATAGGGAAAATTCTTGTCGAGTCTGATGCAGATAC
Organism: Chrysolina haemoptera; assembly: GCA_958298965.1. Lineage (NCBI taxonomy): Eukaryota > Metazoa > Arthropoda > Insecta > Coleoptera > Chrysomelidae > Chrysolina > Chrysolina haemoptera. The sequence goes on along the minus strand of OY282592.1, from coordinate 5,886,855 downwards.
TCATGAAGCTCGTGTGGTGTATGCAAGATTTCCTGATGATATATCACAGAGACATGTAAGTGTTTTAATATTGAAAAGGGGAACATTCCCATGAAAATTCAATAATGAAAAATGTGATTTATTTGTAATATCTAACAGAAAACAACTACTTCCCCGGCACAAGCCACGCTGGACATTGAACTACATCTGAAAGATATTGTGAAAAGACTCTAACTGAAAACGAAAGAAAAAATCTGAAAGTGAAAATTCGCATTTTATTCATACAGTATTTGTATATTTGTAATGAGATGTATGAACCAAGAGTTAATATATACTTGATCACAAATGTAGGGATATGTTATACAGTAGCTCAACACCGACCTTGAGATCTGATTGATGGAAATTTGGAAATAAGTTGACTAAGTGCAAGCGTGATATGGATACTCATTATTGATAATTTTTTTAGTTGCTATGTAAGTTTTGTATATCAGGAAAATTTTGTAAACAAAATCCTTTGTAAATGCCAACAATTTTCGAAATATTTGAATATATACTCATTGTAAGGTATGAAATCTATTGGTTATATTGTTATAAATAGTTACCTAGGTACACATTTCTTTCAAAAATCAGGAGATTTTGGTATGCACCCACTTATTTAACTTCAAATATCCTAAAAGGCAGTGATATTTTTTATAACAAACCCTATCCCTTTCTTATGAAGAAAAAGAAGACGAAATCAATAATGACCATAATAATCCAGAGGTGTGAAAGTTGGATAGAGGTGATTAGAGGTACTCACCTGCCATACGCCCCTGTTTAGAATTACAAACGATTTGCATTAAAATTGTAAACTAAATGCTGTCAAATGACATACCAAATTTCATTAAAAAAATGTGCCATTATGGAGTTATTCTGGAAAACTTTTTTTTTTGTCACTTTCAACACCCTGTAACTCGGTTAATACTTTTCATAGGGTATATGTTTATCAGAACTTTTAGCCTTGAAATTAAGTGAGGACACCCTGTGTATTTTCCAATGATTATCCATAATAACTGCTTGATTTTTTTTATAGGTTTTGCTAATGTATCCAATAATGTCCACTGGAAATACCGTTAGTAAAGCAGTCAATGTCTTGAAAGAGCATAGAGTCAAGGAAGAATGTATTATTCTGAGTAATTTGTTTTGCACTCCACAGGCTGTACAGACTGTTTTGGATTCATACCCAAAGGTTAGTGGGATGAAAATAAACCTATACTTTTTTAGTAGATGATTTCGGTCATACAAATATTAAAAAAAAAATGCATATTATTTAATTTTATTTTACAATGCGCTAATGAAAGAAGTAAAATTTGCTATAAACCATTTGAAAATTAAATGGAAATATATGCTAAAAAATAAACTTAATATGGCTATTGATGAATATTTAAATGAGACTATGTTTTCTCTGTTACTTTATTTTTAGATATGCATTTGGAAAATTTATATTTAATTTTTCACAGGTCTTCTATATTTCTACTGATTAGTGATTGATGAATGATTTCATTAGGAAATGGACAGAAATAAATATTGGATACACTTGATAATTTATTGGATAATGAATGGTTCAGATATTTCGTCACGATATTCAGTCATTTGAGAAAGAAATCTGTATATCTCAATAGTATTTTCTGAGATAAACATCTCCAGCTTCACGTTCCATTAGTGAGAATCTACAAATATTGTTAAGAAATAAAAAAAAATCAGCTAATATTTTCAAAATAAGATGTATACATTGGTCAAACGAAAAGATCAATTAATACAAGATCTTGTGATCATTTTGCCCACAATGTCAATCTTGAATTTGATTTTGGTTTCTTTGAAACTTTCATACCAGATAATAAGTAATATCTCGATATATCAGTTGGTTTTTATTTTGATATTCATTAATATCACAATCGACATAATTCTGGCCTACTTATAAATAGAACTAGTACCTAAACCAGCAGGAACTCAGTTTTTTCCAAAGCGTCTGATACTTATAACAAATTACCTTCCTTGTGGCAATTTGAATACATACTTAACAGTACTTAGCCATGTTGATAGATAAATGTTCGATGTCTCTTTTCCATTTCACTCTCAAGTAATATTTTCATACTTAAAAAATGATGTATCCACAGACTGAATTGTTTCATTTTAATTTGTTACTGAATATTTCTTGGAATAATTTGAAAATTTTGTCCAATTCAGTGTTTATCTTAGAAATTCCTATCTTGAACCAAACACATTTTTTCATTCATTCACTGATGATTTATAATAATCATGAAACCAGCATGTTGATGATCCCCATTTTAAATTTGAAAATTTGTTTGAATTTGAAATTTATAAAACTCAACATAGTTCTTGTTGAAAACTTTGCTAATAACCTAACATGTACAATTCAATGGTCATAGAAGGCAATAGATGTTTTCTGTTGAGTATTTGCTAACGAAAATACCTATTGTATTGTCATTGTCACTTGAAAGAAGTGTTTTTAATTGAATATATTATAATTATACCATTAAAATTATATATATTTATTTCAGATGAGCATTCTAACTTCCGAAGTACATCCTGTGGCACCAAATCATTTTGGACAAAAGTATTTTGGTACAGACTGAGGGAGCATAGCATGTAAAGAAGTATTTCATATGAACTTCATATTTTTTTAACCAAGATTACAACTGATTGAATGCTGACTAGTCATCTACTATTACTATGCAGAATATGGATTTCAGATTTTGTGATGTTATTATTATAAGTTATAATATGTCGTATTGAAAAAAAAACAATCATAATCATTATTTATATAATTTTAGACTGGAAAACATGTTTTTCTATAACAGTGTGTAAACTAAAAAGTGCTTTAAAAAAATCACCTGTATGTAAACTCATCAACTGTGCTTTAAGTAATTTTTTACACACTGTTCATTTATTGTTAAGAGTGTCCGTAAGAAATTCAAAAACTGCATATAATTCGGAATCATTATAGTAACGCGCCAAACTTGGCTGGGACCGGTTATGACGTCATATAAAGCTCATTGAAACATGGCGACTGGCGGCAGAGAATGGTTTAAGTCGTCCCAGTTTTCAGATGGTTTCTAGAGTGTGTGTGCCCTTTATAAAACCAAACATTCAAAATGACACCGAAATAAACGTAAATACTTATGGCCGCCCTATTGCCTTCCGATCGAAGGAGCAGCGTGACGTCATATTCCCGCGCGTTTCGTGTCGTTTGAAATGAATATAGCTGACAGTCATAACTTTATGATTGTTTATGTAAATTAAATATTGCGAAATGATGGCTGATTCGGTTTTTTCCTAGTCTAAAGGAAAAAACGATTCTACATTTTCAAACCACTCCTTGGCATGCAAGCACAAATTTCCGAATCTTATAACGATACCGAAATTTTGCACTACGCTGGGAAGGGTTGGAAAATGAATTATTTAGAATCATTAGAAATTTATAAACATAAATATTGCGGTTGTAATCTATTGAACGACCAGGTAGATTTAGTATATTCGCCCGTATTTAATGCAGCCCTTCCACATTGTCGAGCATAAACACATTTCCATCAGGTATAAGGATATACCTAATTAGGGGTTACATTGTTATTTGTAAGAGATGCCAGGTATAAAAGACGTGTATTGATATAGTCAATTATCATCAGTTTGAAGTATAGTTTTGAAAATGTCCATATAGGACGAAACTGCAGTAACTAAAGGTTATAAATATAAAGTGGTACAAAAACATAGAAATTTACTTTTCCCATTTTTCCTAAAAATTCAGCCAAGAGTTACAAATTAATAACGAAAACGAGTTAGCAATGAAGATTTTGAAGAAGCGTAGGGACAGGTCTTTTGAAATTACCTATGCAGTGCAGCAATATTTGTACAAAAATTATCATAGAATGATACTGCTAATCCCGATGATTTTGTTTCTTCGATATTGTTTTACGGCGTCAAGATTCCTGAACAATAGAATATTAAAAAAAACAAAAAGTTGGCGGAATGCACTTCGAACAGTCACTTCCCTTGAAGTTATTTTAGTATTATGAATTTGAATGCATTATCCCAAGTAGCACAAAGTCATAAAATTCACATAATGACTTCTTAAACTGTCTTTAAAACTACGTATTTGCGTTGTTTTACAACAAAAAAACTAATGTACGTTTAATAACATTTAGGGGTCGCTATGATGTCGTAGCTTGGATATATTACTCGCATACAATCAATAATTCTCTAGAAAATGTTGTTCTGTGGTTTGTATGTAAGTGAATTTAGTGAATCATATGTGCCCTGAAGTAGTTTTGAAAATAAGTCGTTTTGAACTTATAATGACGATAAATCTATGTGGTTCTAATGGATAGATTTTTTAAACGTTTCAACGACTGCATATCGAACCTATATAATGTTGTTTCATAAAATGATGATCTTGGTTGTTGTCGAGTACAATATGTATCTAAAATTCGTTTGTTTTTGGTGATTATTCAAGGTAAATTCGTGGTTCCATCATCCCAATATACCTCAACAAAAAAATGACAAATCAAAAATGTAATCTGCCTTATACATGCGAACTGGTGCACCTAGAACAGTATAAAAAAAAACATTCCTAAGAAGGAGTCCTTGAAAAATCAACACCACAACAATTATATAAACTATTCTGGTTTATTAAATTTGCCTTTTATTTCACACATTGATATATTTTACAGTAAATTTCAGGCGGAGTATTATTTTTTCTTCTTGAAGTTTTTCAGTCATATTCATTTGGGTAATACAATGTTTTGTCTTCACACCGCGGAATTATCACTGAATAAATTTTGACAGATGAGGGAAATAATCTTGTTTAAAAAAGCTTTCCATCGCCTAAAAATATAAAAAGTGACAAAAAATTGCGGTTTTGGCTGGGAAGTTTCGGAAAAACCACCGAGGTCGAAAACTTGACCGAAGTACCCCCACGCATCCCGAACATTTTGTGTAAAAATAACTACTCATGTACGTGATAATGTAATATTTAACTGTACTATATTAACCCTGTGATTTTATAAGTAATTATTTCATTCGCACATGCTGCACCTATAATAGTTATTTAGGTATCAAGTGAGTAAAGTGTTGCACGTTTTTGTACGAGTAAGAAATATTGACGCATCACGCCGTAGATAAAAAAAAACTCACATTACTCACGAATTACATACAGTATTTTTTATAAACACAAAGACAACCAATTCAGATTTTTTTTTTCAAATATGAAATGAATTCCGCATGTTTGTTGATGTCGATATCATTATTATTGTTAACGTTGACTTAACTCTCAAATAACCAGACCATTGGGAGGAACTTTTCATTTTCTTATATTTTTCTTCAAAATTAGCTAACAATTAATACTCTGTAAAGCTACCTATAATTTTTTGTAATGAGAAGTTTTCCTAAGTAATATTTTTTTTTCTATTTATGCAAGTAGCTCTAAATTATCATAGGATTGCTCAATTAGGTGATGAATATATTAGGTGAAATGAAACACATTCTACATTTGAGAGTGATATAAGAAAGTTACGATATTATTTTTGATTTTGTGATATAATATTTAATTGTATTTGCATGAATTGTGACCTGCTTTGTTATACAGTATAAATGAACCAAAAACGTTTTGTTGATAAATGTTTAAAAATTCAACATCATTTTCACATATTAATTTATTTTGGGAATATTATTTATGAACTTTTCTAGTATTAGCAATATAAATACACTGTGTCTCACATTGATTGAAACACCACCGTAACTTCCGAAATGTTCTACGTACAATTATGAAAGCAGAATCAATGGATGAATTGATAATAAAAAAAAATACAAAGAAATATGATCGTAACCACTTAGAACAGTCTCTACAATCCAAAACAGTAAAAATTTTCAAGGTGTTCAATTTGGAATTCCCAAGCTGTGGTGGTGATAGGGAAGTATAAAATATTGAAATTTTTTATTTATCCAGTACCCCTGCCAAGTTCAAATATAAAAATGCAATAAGAAAAAAGTTGGATACCATGCACTTCTGTATGAGCGGAAGTCGTAGACAACTGAAAATAATTTAACTGAAAAGAGTTCTTCAAAAATATCCAACCTACAAATTTTTAGAAAATACTCCTAGTAGTTTCCCATATATATGTCGGCTCAGGTCATCGTGGTTTACCCTGTAATTATTGAAGATGAATATACAGAGTTAGTCAAATGTATAGACCCGCTTACTTTTCTCACTTAATATTAGGACTATCGAAAAAAAGTTTAAATGAAAGTTGAAGGGTATTTCACTTTACACTTTTTTGTGAATTCAAATACTTTTTAGATGTGCCATTGGAGGAGTGACGTCATCGGCAATTTTTTTAAATAGAACCATGTCATGTTTAGTATAGCTAGAAAGCTTGTTTTTTCTCGGTTCAGTAGTACTAATATTATTTCAACTCTCTCGATAAATACAGTGTGCTTCCTAATTTTTTGTTCACGTTTGGAATTCACTTATCTATTGCTTGATTTGTTCAAAAATTCACTCAGTTGGTGATGTAGCCAGACGGATATTCTAGCGATACGGTAATTTGTATCGGTTTACAAGTAAAAATCGTACGGAAAAGTAAAAATCGTGGGGAAAAGTAACTTTTCCGCACTATTTTAAATCGTACGGAAACGTATAACTTTCAAAACGAAAAATCGTAGGAAAAATATTTTTCCTACAAGGGTGCGGAAAAGTTTTCCGCACTTGTTAGGTGAATAACTATTTCAGTACTAGCGGGCGGTAAAGTACACTTTACTTCAGCGAGCGTAATTATGGCCCGCTGGCCGTAAAGTAGACAATTGAAACGGGCTGTAAAGTGAAGTACACATCATTTCATGCAAGATCTATCACGAATTATTTCAGTTTATTAAAGAAATATAGTTCCTGAAAACATTTATTCCTCATAGGCATTTATGCACCGGCACCGGGTACCTTACCGCCCGGCTCAGCAAGCGTGAAGAGGCACTTTACCGCAACATAGCCCGTGGGCTGTAAACAGTTATTTCAGTTCAATAGAGAAATACTTTTCCTAACATTTTTTCATAATCGACATTTTTTCAACATGTAATTAAGTCATAAGCCTGAATATTGAAAATGCAGTTGGATTAGTTACTGACGTTGAAGTTGGGATATTCTCTCGTGTGATGATCCACGCCGCAGGCCATAAACGCCTACTTTACGCCCTTGATACATAAATAACTATTTTTCAACATGTAATTACGTTATGGGCCTGAATATTGCAAAAGCAGTTGGTACAGTTACTAATGTTGACGATGGGATATTCTTCGTGATTATAATTATTACTTATTGAAAGCTGCGTTACAGCATTCGCATCACTAAGAGAACAAGTATTCATTTAAGACGTGGATGGTTGGTTCAAATCACTATCTGGCATCATTCCAGCACAATCGTTGGAAATTTTCTTAGTGATGATTAATTTATTTGAAATAGATTCTTCAATATACCTCTCAGCTATTTTAGTTACACATTTCTAAGACTATGTGACTCTTGATTATTGAATACATATTAAACGTGTAGATTATTGAAAATAAATCAGTATTTGTGATTCGCGCTATAAAACCGCTAGTCCATTAAATTTTGTATGTATCACGTGCGTAAACTGCGTTTATGGCATGCGGCGTGGATAATGGCCCAAAAAAGAGACACTTTAATCCAGTACGATTGGGTTTTGAGACGAGGATCGATTGTAGCACCACCAAACTTGGTATACTAGTAGTTGGAACCATGATAAACAGGAAAAAAAATTGTTTACCAAAATTGTGGAAAAAGTGTGGAACATATATTTTTTTTTCCATTCAAAAATAAATAAATAGATTTTTGCTATAATCTTGAAAAGAATGTGATTTATCGGAAAAACAACAAGGTGAAAAACAATTCAATTTTCCACAAAAATTGTTCCTAGTAATTTCTTATGAAATGCGCTCGTTTTCGCAGAAAACATGATTCACGCTTAGCCGCCGCTGAAAGTTCTGGCGGAGCCGAATATTTGATTGGTCATAACTCTGCTAAAAATGATTGGAGAAGAATATGGAAAAGTTCATATCGTTTTTGAAGACTCCTACCTTCTCATGCAAATATAATATGCGAATATTTGAGTACCTAAAATGCCATTTGTCGCACTTCAAGGAGATGTTTGCGGATGCTCCGAAAATCATGAATAATTTAGTAAATATGGAATTATTATACTGAAGCAGCAACCCACTCTTTGGACTATATGCAACAATTTTAAAGTAGTGTGACAGGTCCCACATGCCAAAAAAAACTTTGTTTTACTCCTGCCTCATATTCAACTCACCCATAAAACCGGCATTCTCTTCAGTAAATGTTGAAAATAATCGCTTATTCATATCCTGCGTGTATGTTTCTAACACTGTTCTGAAGTGCAAACCTCAAGCTTGCAATCACATATTTCATTTTTCATATAGGATGTGTATGAGCGATTATTTTCAACATTTACTAAAGAAACTGCCGGTATTATGGGTGAGTTGAAAACTGAGGCAGGATTAAAATCCAGTTTTTACTTTGGCATGTATAAGTGAGACTTGTCTCACTAGTCTTAAATCGTTGCATATGGTCCAAAATTGTTGAAATTGTTTTTTCCGTTAACCAGCTGTCGTCCCCTTACGAACGGCAGCCCTCAGAAGTCGAAACTTGCGCGCGTCAAGGATTAACGAGATCTTACCTTTTAACGTGCGATTCCTAGCACTTTCTCGGGCCATCAGATAAAAATCTGTAGTCGCTAGGATTCGAACTTAGTCGACCAGCAGTCAATGGTTTTGAAAGCCACAGTCTCAACCACTGAGCTGCCTGGCCCTTAAGGTTAAGAGGGTACTGATTCCTGCTTCAGTATAATTATTTCATATCAACTAAAATATCCATGACTTTCGGATCCTCCGTAAATATCGTAGAAGGGTGAAGTGCGACAAAACACATTTTAGATACTCAGATACTCATATGTTATATTTGCATGAGGAAGTAGAAGTCTTCAGGAATGATAGACACTTTTTTTTTTTTCTACTATTTTATCAAAATTATGACAAATCTAATTTTCGGCGCTGCATGAACTTGCAGTGGCGGGTTAGCACGAGCATGGAATGCGATGTCGGCGGTAAACCACGTTTTCTGAGAAAACAAACGTATTTCATAGATAGATAGATAGATGGATTTATTTCTCATAATAATGACAGCAAAATACATATATGTTTAGACGTCAAAGTCAGTTCCTAAAAACGTATCAGATAACAGTAGAGAAAATTAATAATTTGTATTATTACACATGAATTTAAAATAATTTGTATTGTTTACACATTGATTTGAAATAATATTATACAGGAGAGAAAAAAACAAAAAATAAAAAATATATACATATATAAACTTACATCTAGTATAAATTTTTGGCAACTATAAGACTGGTAATCTTGGAAGGAAGGTAATATCGCAGTCATATCTGTCTATGTACATATGAAATCAGTTAGAAAGCGTTAATCTGTATGAAAAAAATTTATAAAAATAAATTATTTTGTTTATTATAAACGTGTAGTGTATTATGGATTGGTGGAGAAAAATTCATCCAAGAGAAGAGAGAAGATAATGTCTAAGTGATATTTTGAAATGATTAAATGAAGAGTTTTCTGATAGTGACTTTGGAAGGTGATTTAGAATTTTTAAACCCACGTAAGACGGACCTCTCCTATTTACTTCATACATAAACATCGGTGCTAAATATAATCTGTTGTTACGAGTATAATGGCTGTGGATATCTGAGAGTTTTTTGAAATTATTTTTTCTTTTGTATGCGTCAATCGCTACTCTGTAAATGTACAGGTTGGTTAGTGTGAAAAGCTTCAGCTTAGAAAAGTGCTCACGGCATGAGTCACGACTCTTCAATCCAACCAAAGCTCGAATTGTTTTTTTTTTGAAGAATGAATGTGGTGTATGAGTTCACAGAATTTCCTCAGAATTCCACCCCGTAGTTTAGAACGCTGTAAAAGTAAGCAAAATAAACAGTTTTGGCAGCAGCAGGACCAATGTTTTTTCTTATTGTGGTTATTGCATAAATTGCACTAGCCAATTTATTGTTGATGTAGGATATGTGAGATTTCCAGTCTAGCTTATCATCAATTACAAAGCCAAGGAATTTAGTATGCGAGACGGACTGTATGTTTCCATTAATAGTTGGGATGTCTATCGGGGCTATTTGTTTATTTGGTTGGATAATCATATTTAGTGTTTTTTCCAGGTTGATCATGAGCTTGTTTGCTTTGAACCAGTCAATCATGTTATTTAGGTTATCTTGTGTTGCTATTTCAAGATCTGTTAAATTTGAACTAATATTCAGGATGCTAGTATCATCAGTGAATAGGTAAAATTTTGAGATGGGAAAGTTTTCTACCAGGTCATTAATGTAGAGCAAAAACAGGGTTGGCCCCAATATGGATCTTTGGGGTACTCCGCATTTGAGGGTGTCCCCGTTTGTCGTACATTTGTAATTTCATTGTTAGAATGGGAATGGACTTCGACGTATATATTTCTATTCTCCAGGTAGGATTTTAGCCACTGGTGTGGAATACCTCTAAATCCGTAGTTATACAATTTATTCAGTAAAATACCGTGCGGTTAACACAATCAAACGCTTTACTCAAGTCACAAAATACTGCTAATGGTATCGATTTGTTTTCAATGTTGATATTGATATGTTCTAAGAGAGCGTACGCTGCGTCCCCTGTATTTTTTCCTTTGCGAAATCCGTAGTGTTGGTTAGTTAGATAAGGTATTACTGAAAATCATTCTTGTGGAGAATTGAATTATCTCTCAACCTATCGAAATCGTGTTTTGTTAAATCTTATATTTTCTGAAATAAGACAAAAAATATATAGTTTTTTGAGTACTACAATTCATTCTTCCTTTTTGTTCGAGTTTGTCTGTTTGTTAGTGTATTACTTCTTTATCTGAGATTTTAACGAAAATGTCAACATTTGAGTTCGGTTTTCGAAAAAAGGATTTATGTGTTTTTGAACTACTATAGTTGACAATTTCACTCACTATATGAAAGTCGCGTCTCCTGCGATATGAGGACCAATCAGAATGGGATTTCGCGAAAGTACACGCTTCCTTTCGCTTCCTTTCTTTCCGATCCGGAAAGACCACGTCGTCAAGTCAACCACAAATATAAACAGCAACGATACATCTTGTAATCTAATATGACATAAACGTCAGGTTGACAGACTTCATGTTTATTATTCATTAGTTGCAACTATCGAAGAATTCACTTTGTTTACTCGATCAAATTTCAAATAATAACTTGGTTGGTTCGTGAAATTATCTCAATAAATACGACTCGTGCTCACAATACAATCGATAATTCTGTCAGAAATCTTTAACTCGATCAAATTGCTTTGAGGTAACACCACTACGTGTTACCTCAAAGCCTACGGGACTCGTGGTGTTACCAAGCAATTTGATCTCGTTGATTTCTGACAGAATTATCGATAGTATTGCGACCACTCGTGGTATTACCCCCGATAGTACTACAAAGATCTAACAGTTTTGCAGTCAATCCAGTACAGGTACCTCAAATATGAAATTTTCCTGTTATGCGGATATATATCTCTATCCTTCCTATGAAGCAATGAATGAAGTAGAACTGTTACTAAATATGATGAATGATGTAGCCTCGAAGATCAACAAGAGTCACACAATAGGAAATTCTTATCGAATGCTACCACCTAGACATTGTCATATAAATGAGTGGGGTACAAGGTAAATCGCTGAGTGCCAACATATCCATGCCGGCTGAAGCACTGCCAATGTATTACCTTTCTTCTTGCACTAATATCACAGGTACCACAGTCAGTACCCGCTAAAAGCAGCGTTGACATTAAATCAGAGTACCTGCCTAATAAAAGCGAGGCGTGTTGATTTGAACGGAATGTTTCGCGCTATTGCAGTTTGTTAAAAAAAATCCTGGGACGGTTTCAAGATGAAGTGTCTTCTCTCGGTTTTTTTCTTGATTTTCATATTTTTCACAAACATTCAGTGTAATATCAAATGGGACTCGGTCGTCAGTGATAAAGCATGCATTTTCCCCAAAATACTGCAGAGTTTCCCGTTCAATAAGTCTAATATTAGTGCTGTGCCGTTGGTCAGTTTTTCACGTGAAAGTAATTTGAGTGTTGATTTCAACGTTGAAAAAACGAGCGAGGAGGAGCGAGGGAGGGTGTGTTTAAAGAACATCACAGATTGCATAGAAAAAGGTAGGTGGCAATTTGCCGTAAAGAAAAGTTTATTGTCCATGGAAATGTGTATTTTTATTTTTAAATATTTATGTTGGGAGGCTCAGTTTATTTGAGTGTAATTTTGGATAACTGTGTCACCTCTGGTATTCGTGGCCCTGTAAACTTTCTTATTCGAAGAAAAATCATAACTCACCTTATACCGTCTCCTGGTTTAAAATAAGTAAGCATTTGCATGACTGATTCTAATTATCCACATTTTATCACCTGTCGCATTTAAGTCTGTCTGTCTATCTTTCTAGTTCAGAACTTACAATCCATTTTTAAAGCACATGCTGGCATCCGAATTAGCTGCAACTTTGCACACGTTCTAGAACTGATGAAAATACAATAATTTACCCACTTGCCCCCCCCGAAGGCTACATAGAGAACGCTCAGAAATTCGGAAAATACTCCGACGGTTTCGGAAATTTAAAATTACGGCGAAAATTTCACACCTCACTTTTTCAGCCAATCAAAAAATTGGTTTTTATTTAGTTGCCATGGCAACCCAAAAAATTTCCGGAAATTTTTATCCTCCTGGGTACCCTGGGCGAAATTAATAAGTGGAAATTTTTCTGTCAAATAATTGACATGTGATAGTTAACATTTTGATTTTATGTACAAATGGAATGCGTTGTTTTTCATATATGAAAGGAGATAATATTTCATAATTATATATTCACTAAATATTTTGAATGTGTTTGAAAATATTTTGAGAACTTTCAACGATGAATAGGTCCATCAGTAATAAATGTATATCAATCAAATCTACCTATGCTTGACTACATGAACTTAATATTTGAAACAATTTTATTCAACTTATCCTTTCCACATCACTTCCCAATAGACAATCCGCATGGACCAGTCAAAACTATTTTAGTTCTGCGTGATGTGCAATGTAATTTTAGGTTGAAAATGTCGCAAAATGAATTTTCTTTTCTCACATAAAAACACCGCCACTAACACCAACGCGTAACTGTCATTATATCAACAAAAACCATTCATGGCTCACTGATGTTACAACTTGTTTTCTCTCAGAATAATCTACAAGTCAGTTGAATTAACCATTAATTTAATATATTTTGGTGTGAAATTTTCTTACCGAATCCCCCGCGTGCTTGAATTAATTGCTGGAAATTTATCTCGTACATGAATTTTTCAAGAAAATCACCCTCGTCGCTGCGCGACTCGGGTAATTTTCCAAAAAATTCATGTACTCGAAAAATTTCCGGCAATAATTCAAGCACTAGGGAGATTATAAGTGAAAATAATAATGTCAGTCGGGGGAATTGGACCCCTTCCTTCTTGAAAAAAATTGCGAAAACTTACAGAATAAAAACATGAAACCACCAAAAAATTTAATTTAAAAATTTATTTAATAAATTGCGAAAATCAAAAAATAAAATAGAAAAAAGAGTGACGTGGGACCAGCAAATAATTTCATTAAAAAAATATACAGCCCTATCTCCCACGCCTCAAAAAATATTGCGGAAACTTGCGAGAATAAAATTTAAAAAATCCTTAAAAATAGTGAAAAACATAGGATCATCGGATAAAATGCAATTTAAAAAGAAATTACTCCCCTGCTCCCTGAAATCACGTCAAAAAAAAGAAATGATGGTCAGGAGGCTCACACACTCTGCATCTCGAAAGAAATAGAAAACTGGCGAAAATAAAATCGAAATCAGATAATGTTATTAAAAAAATTCATCCCTGTCTTCCTGAAAGTCAGGAAAATTTTCGACGTGTCAGACGTCGAAATTTACGACAATAAATTGTCGATATTTGGGTTCTGATCCTTCCTTTCCCCACCAAAAAAAATGCATAAAGTCACGAAAATAAAATCGGGAAAATCATTAAAAACAGTTTAAACGTTTGAATAATATAATTTAAAATAATTTCACCCCGTTCTCCTCCTGAAATCCAGAAAGGGAACGCATAGGAATTCGGAAGATTTTTCTGACGGTTTCGGACGTTGAAAATTATAACAAAAAATATACAGAGTGACCCATTTGAAAGTGGACCGGGCCACCTCTCTAAAACTGTTATTTATTATCCGATTCAGAAGTTTTTTTTTTTTTTAATAGATAGAGCATCAATAGTTCTAGTTGAGTGACGTAAATTCGAAATGGAAATAAAAATTTCGAGGCCTACTTCGAATTTTTTTCAAGGTCAAAAATCCAAAAAACATTCTAGCGATTTTTTCAGATAGAATTTGACAGATCCACTGGATTCACAATATTCTCAAGTGATTTATGTGAAAATTATGTAGGAATGTGTCAAAGAATAAAAAAGTTATATGGGAATGAAGTTAATGTCAATAAATCAACCCACCTCTTCAGTTTCAGAACTTTCATCAAAATTCTGACTACACCACTTGATTCAGAATACTTCAAAATATCTTTGGTCAGAATTTCATCAAAATCTGTCCATAAATGAAAAAATTATAAAATAATAAAATTTTAAATTAGTGGAATTTGAGGATAATTTTATTTTATTATTTCATAATTTTTTTATTTATGAACAGATTTCGATGAAATCTAGTGGTGTTGTCAGAATTTTGATGAAAGTTCTGAAATAATTGTGGTGTGCTGATTTATTGACAAAATTTTCAAATGTTATACCCATATAGCTTTTTTATTGATGGACGCATTCCTACGAAATTTTCTCATGAAAATGTCACGAATCCAGTGGCGTCACCAAATTCTATTTAAAAAAATCGCTGGTATGTTTTTTGGATTTTTGACCTGGAAAAAAATTCGAAGTAGGTCCAATTTTTATTTCGAATCTATGGCACTCAATTAAAGCTCTATCAATTGAAAAAAAAAAACTTCTGAATGGGATAAAAAATAACAGTTTTAGAGAGTTTGCCCGCTTTCAAATGGGTCACTCTGTATATTGGTCGGAGGACACCGACCACCAACCATTCGAAAAAAAATTCAAAAACTTGCGAAAATAAAATCGGAAAAGTCCTTCAAAATAGTGAAAGATGTGGGGCCAGCAAATTCTAATGCTGAAAAGTAAAGAATAAAATGAACGGAAAAAATCGTTTTGAAAACAAGCTTTTATTAATGAACTATTGAACTGGAAAGTGAAAAATAATATTGAGAGTGTATAAATAAAATAAATTATTATCCCGTGCACTCCTGAAAGTAACATAGGAAACTTGTAGGAATTGAACCCCCTCCTTGCGGAAGTGAATCAGAATAATCTACAAAATTCGTGAAAAACAATGGAAATACCAAATGA
Source organism: Chrysolina haemoptera (assembly GCA_958298965.1). Taxonomy (NCBI): domain Eukaryota; kingdom Metazoa; phylum Arthropoda; class Insecta; order Coleoptera; family Chrysomelidae; genus Chrysolina; species Chrysolina haemoptera. The sequence goes on along the minus strand of OY282592.1, from coordinate 5,871,276 downwards.
ATCAGTTGAAGAAAATTTGACTTTCCTGCCAACTTGAAGACCAGCTAGAGAATGCGTGGGATTTCGGGAAAATTTCGACAGTTACAGATGTCAAAAATTAAGACAAAAAAAAATCGGTCGAAAAAAATGCGAAAACTCGCAATCGAATATTTCGTTTCAAGAAAATTATACACCTTTACAACCCTGCAAGAAAAAAAAAATGAAATGCAATCGAAAAAATCCGAAAAAATAGAGATATTGGATCATCGAACAAAATAATAAAAAAAAAAAATACTCCCCTGTCCCCCTGGAAGCCAAATAGACGCGTAGGAACTCGGAAACATTTTAATGGGCAAATCTGTAAAAATTGTGAAAATATCGGTCAGTAGAATAATATTTGCAGCTTGACCTGTATGTGTCTGTTAAGGTAAAGTGCCGATGGCTGGATGGGCGGTGGTGTCGCGTTGGTAAAGTGTTCGCTTCCTTATCCAATCGTTAGTTCTCAGCGCGGTCACGGGTCTCGTGCATGGCCTCACACGTTAAAAGGTAAGGGCTACGTCTCCACTAGCTTGCACCAGTCTCTTGACGACTTCTGAGGGTTGCCCGTGAGTGTACAGCCGGTTGACAAAAATAACAATATTAACAATAACATAGATATGCATGGCACTATCGTACCAACCTATGGGCACTTGGCTCACCTATTCAGACAGAAAACTGAAACAAATTATTATGATAAAATATACAAAATAAAATAATCGTAAAAAATCTATTCAAAAACTAGCTTCTATTTATAAACTATCCAACTGAAGAGACAAGAATAATAATAGGTAAAGCTTGAGGCTTGAAATGTCATTACACTTGAAATATTTTTTGTTTTTATACACTAAATATTATTTTCTACTGTTTTTGGTTCAATAGTTCATGAATAAAAGCTAGTTTTTAAAAATAATTTTAAGGTTTATATTATAAAGATTTGCTGAATATTATTTCATCTAACTCATAGCTGCCAAGGCATTCTTCACCTGCTATACCTACTACATAGACTCCATTGACAATGCAATGAATGAATATAGAGCAGCTTTTATCATCTTCGTTTATAAACACATGCGATTTAGGTATTGAAAGCAGGCCACTAAACTTATCACATAATTTTAATATCATGCGTAAGAATGAGTAATTAGTTGTAGTATCGGTTTTAATTTCTGGGTCATCTGATTATGCGAAATCAGCATACGACAAAAACACAAATATATTAGACTATATAATTGTTTATGTAATTAATGCATTGGTGATATCAGTGTAAATATGTGTTCAAAGCTTGCCCTTCTTGAAAAATTGCATTATTGAATATTCGAGTAGGTAGCGGAAAAATCCATCCAAAAAATCTCATTGAATACTTTTCTCTGGAGTATAAAATATGGTGGTAGTGCCATGTAGTACAACTTACAAATAATTATAATAACTATAGAGAGTGTCCCAGAACTTCGTCCTTTCTTCTCCGGAATGTATAGATGGGGTCAAAATATCACCATCAGTACCTATTCCAATAAAAAAATCATGTCCACATAGTAAAGTAGCGAATATCACACTATACGGAAAGAGGCTGACATCCACACACATGGAACAGAGATCACTCACTATAATAATCACATCCACTGAATAATTTACAGGTTGCTCAAAAAAAATGGGTTAGGGAGTGAATGAGAAACATTGAGATCTCTAGCTGCTCCATTTTTTCTGAAGTTCCTTGCTTCCGCTTTGGTAGCAAGATTTTGCATTGCAACTATAATAATGGTATCTAGGGCATTATTTTATTCCATTTGTTAGAACTCACTATCATTGCATAGTAATTTGAGAGCGAGGTTGAAGAGATAATATTTTTTCTACTTCTCTTAACTCAAATGAAAACTACCGTACATATAATATGTAACTAAATTAATCTGTGGCTGAAGCTAATTTTTAAAAACCTTATCATGTCGACTACATTTTTCAAATACATCACGATGGTTACTGTTTGATTCTAACAAATGATAATTTTCAATGTTAATGGTCGTCAGGAGAGTTGAATTTCATTTTTTTTTATTATTTGGTTCTTTCATTTGGGTCGTGGCCGCACTATATTTTGGCAATTTTTTGAAAAATTAATTACTATGACAATATATTTCCTTGCGTTACAACCAATCAGTGGATTTCAAATTTTGAAATTCAGCCAATAGAATCGGAACTACAGTGAAAATATAGCTTGTCGCTGTATTTTCACGGTGATAAACCTGTTTAGTTTTTGTTTTACTATCTGTCAAGTGAAAATAATGATTTAAATTATAAACGTCAAATGTATGTGTTTTGACTAGTTATCTTTATTTATCAATATGAGCGATCGTTGGGGACAAATGTCCATTGGTATCATAGATGAGGCCGTGGAAAAGAGTATTCCGTTGAATACCTACGGCAGAAGTAAAGCATCAATTACCAGGTGACACGATTTTTCTTTATTTCAAATCGATATATTGTCGTCCTAAATATAATTCGTGGTATGATTAAAAACCTATAATTTTTTGGAATATCAATGCATTGGCAATCCCAATGCAAGAAAATACAACTCGTCCTGCGGACTCGTTGTATTTTCAGCTTTGGGATTGCAATTCATTAATATTCCAAAAAATTATCGGTAATAATCATACCACTTATTATATTACCCCTGAAAATAACTGACAGATATTCAAAACTTTGTTAGCATTCGATTCTCCTATTTCAAAATTAGCTGTTATGCAGGGTAGCTGAAGAGATGCCATTTAAAAAAAAATAGATAAATAGAAAAATTGTTTTTGCCACATTCAAACCCAGGCTAGTAGCAAAATATTGTAATGAAATGCTGAATCCGTTTTCATAGACCTGCATGGCATCGGAAAGGAACGTTTCACATGTGAAAAATCATCACCAATAGAAAAAATATTGAAAAAAAAATATAAAATAAAATTTAGCTCAGTATGTTCAGAATTCGGTCTAGATTTAAAACATTCCAAAATACACAAACTGTTCCATATACGAGTATGACTATTGCTAAACCTGTATCAGATACTCTTTCATAAGTAACAAAACAAGAGATTTATTCATATTGAATTTCACTCACCTTGAATAACCGGACCACGTAGTTTCGATATCAAAATTTATTCGGCATTCTCATCAGAAGAACCGACACCAAGCAACTCGTTTTTAACAATTAGCCACAAATTTCATTTCATAATTTTTAAAATGTCGAGAACAAAATTTGATTTTCAACAATTGTAGATTGAATAGCAAAAAATCTATAGACAACTTCAAAATGAAAATAATGCATACTAGTCCATCGATTATAGTCTGGGAGATAGCGTCAAATTTTCATGGGTGTTTTTACTGAGAATATCCATCCGTTTATAACTTAAGGTGCGTACAGACTTCTAACAAAACTTCGTATCACATCACCGACGCTTGACAATTCTTTGATACGCATCGAATATACGGTGTGTCAGCCATACAGTCTGTCCATAAAGTAACCCCCCCACCCCTGTTAACTTTTGAACGGAGTGGAATTTTTCTTTGAAATTTTTTTTTGGTCAAATGGTAGTTCATAAGCTACTTTTTGAAAATGATAAAAAAAATTATCTTTGAAAATGGCGACCAGGCGCCATTTTGAAATAATTTTTTAAATGGCATGGGGGGTCGAGTGATACCTCATTAGATTCGACTTTCAGTTCTCTATTCGATAACAAAATTTCAAACAAAAATATTGGTCCAAAACAAAATGGCGGTACATTATTTTAGAACTCTTTCGAAAGGACCCTTTCGAATAAATGGCTATTAAAGAGCTTTAGTGCAATGATGGAATATTTTTTCGTTTCTGTAAGAGCTACTTGTCACTTAAAATGGCAGATGGGTGCCATATTAGAAACAAATTCAAATAAGTAGATAAGTGGTGTAATACGTCGTTTTATTGAATCTCAGCAAATCTCAGAAATCATGTTCCATATGGGATTCTGAGGAACAGAGAACCTTTGTAGATATCAAAAAATATTTTTTCATTTCAATTGAGCTCGTTTAAAGAAATCGCGTATAAAAGTTCTAACATAATGTGCCGCCATTTTGTTTGTTTGTCTGAAATTTTGCAGTCGTATAGAAAATCAAAAGGCAATTCGAATGAGGTATTACTCGACCCCCCTGCCATTTAAAAAATCTTTCAAAATGGCCACCAAAAAAACTCCATTCAAAAGTTAACAGGGGGGGTTACTTTATAGACACACTGTATAGCGTATCAATACATCGACGCGTATCTCATAAACGGAACATTCTGCCGTTCCGTCTTTACTAAAACAGAACCTTTTGCCTTTTTCCTATATGCAATAATGAAATGGAGTTTGCTGCAGCAGCTTGCATATACATGCACTACGTCAAAAAAAAAAAAAAAAACACAGAAAGACCCAGTTGTACACTAGTATAGAAGTGGGTATAGTAGAAATCATTTTCTGTTGGATTTAACAGTTGTCCGAAACTCTACACCAAGTTCTTCCCAAGCATATTCATGCTACTTCATTTTATTGTAATATTTGGGATGTTTTGTATCCCACAAAGCTCTTCATCGATAACTATTTTTTAAATCAATGGTAGATTCTTCCGTCCACTCCATAATAGCAATGTCTTCAACTGAGTAAATTAAACAAAAAATAAATAACAACTGTGTAACGCAGATCTGTCAACAATAGGGAATTACATTGTAATGAAAAATGACGTTTTATTATAATAATAATATTTAATACGATGCATGTAAAATTACACCACGAACCTATTAATCTATTCCATATCCACTACAATTCACTTCAAATCTATTCCAAATTGAGCTAGATTTAAACGCCATATTTTCGCGGACTGACGTCATCAGTATTGTTCTACAAACGTTTGTCCTTGAGTCCTCTGAGAATGTTTCCTGCACGAGAAAGAGTTGTTCCCAGTTTGAATCACAGTGTAGGGACACCCGATTAAACTTTTTTCTGAACTATTGTTTTGATTCCAGACGTGCAATATATGGAGAGACTTTGACGTCATATACTTACAGTGTAACCCATTTAAGATGGAAGCACCCTTCTAAAACTTATATTTTTCCGATCGGAATGATTTTTCACCAGGACACCAAATTTCATGAATAATTCTCCATTCCCAGGCCCAACTTATTGTATTTTTCATGGTAAAAATCTAAAAAAATTACTAGTGATTTTTTTATAAAAAATCTGACTACACCACTGGATTCGCGATATTTTCAAACGGTTCATATGTAAATAACGTTGAAATGCCTCAATCAATAAAAAAGTTATAAGGGAATGAAATTTGAAAAATATGCCGTTTAATCAACCCACCAATTCAATTTCAGAACTTTTATCAAAACTTTGAGGGAGTCTCGAAATATCACTGACTATTATTTCATTGAAATTTGTTGATAAATAAAAATTATGAGATAAAATGACATTTTCGTGATATCTCATTTACATATTTCTCAAATTTTATTATCTTATGATTTTTTTATTTATGAACAGATCTCTATGAAATTTCAACCTCCTGAATACAGTGATGTATTCCGAATTTCGATAAAACGGATCTGGACCAGCTACCATGGAAATTTTTTCTCAAAAATGTAAGGAAAGCCTTCACTAGAAATGGTCTGGTGAAATTTGACGCCATCTTCTCCATGGTCTTCCCTACTACTATGATCCCTGCTGAAGAAATTGCATGTTTGAAAACTAATAATAATAATTGTTTGTATACATTATTTTGGATTCAACTTCAATTGAGAGACAGAAAATATAAATAATCGCATTCGAATGTATCATGCGAACATTAATATTTCTTTAAAAAACAGATGTCTTAAAAAAAGACAATAACCAATACAAAATAATTATTTTGATTACAACACAATGCAATGAATTCAATGTCGAACGTACTTACAATCTAGTGGTTTCCTCAATAGATATGAACCTTGTTCTGTTGTGTAACGTGTACGCAACGAAAGAGTATATGTAACGGTAAAGATAAAATTAAAATATCAACCTTCTCTCGCGATTAGCAATTGAAAACAATTGGATTGAAGGAGGAATTTGAATAACGAGACTTCCACTTTGATTTTTTTGTCATGTGTTGCATTCTTCGCATTTTCTTGGAAGATGTTGGTGGGATTATATACTATCGTACACAAAGAGCAGGGGGGCTATTTTTGACCGTTCGCAATATCAACGAGTACACATATCGTTATAGTCTAAGATACGGAGAGCATGTCAAAGACATGCAGATAACATCAGAATTTGACGATACGAGTACACGTTACCATTGCGAATGGTCAAAAATTGCACCCCGGTACTTTGAATGTTCCGAACGTTCGTTATAATTCTATCAATTGATCCCCAAACAAATTAGTTTTTAATGGGAAAGAAAATACTGTATTAAGAGAAAATCGTAGAAAAAATAAACTTAAAAAACTTTCTTTAAAATTGCATACGATATAAAAGCTTGTCGCGAAAAGTATGTTTTTCTTATTAGTTACATCTGAAATCATCTGTATTCAAATTCATTCTCGAGACAAGCTTTTATATCATATAGAATTTTATAATGTATCTTATAATAAATAAATATAAATATGATCTGAAATAATTCCAATATAACCATAACACCAAAAACAAATCAAAATCAAATGATAATTCCTAGACCAGAAATAAATACACTGAATAGATCTTACTTATACTTGGAGCCAAAAGTGTACTCTGTTATACCCGACTAGAATAAAGTTGTGTATGTTACATAATACATATAATTATTGAGATATTGCTCCTCCTGTTCTCAACGACCTCTTAATCTGATTTCATTTTTAAATCAGTTATATAATACTATTTTGAAATTATATTTTAATACTATTTCAACTGCTTATACCTACTAATACTATCTAATTGCATATAATTCATTAGTACAACTATTATATCTCCATATCGCTTTCAGAATTTTTCTTTAAAATGATTAGCTGTGTTTATTGAATTTGATTTTATACTTTTGTTCTGTATTATTAATGTTATGTACATACGCGAGTACAAAAAAGCTCTTTACGAAAGTGTATCATACAACGTTTTTTTATGACAGTTATTATATTATATTACCAAATTGTAGCAATTGTATCATTCATTTGAATTTGTTATGTTATGAATTGTTGTCGTATTATCAAATTAACCATCTGAAATTGAACTAAAAAGTGAAAATAGTTATGAAAGCTTCTACAGAAACAGAAGAGAATGAAGATAAAGAAGGAACAGTAGTACCAAAGACAAAAACGCTACAAACAAAGGACCCCGCACTTTTTATAGGTAGTATTATCAAATGATAACTTCCGATTGAAATTTGCCGTAAGATACGGTATTTTTCGGGTCTAGGATATTTGGGCGCAGCCAACTTGGCGATAGTCAACTCGGCGCGGCCAACTAGTCGCAGGGACAACTAGGCGCAAGGGCAACTAGGCGAAAGACCACTGGGCGCAAAAAAAACGAGACACAAAATTAATAATATATTTTCAATAACTCCTATCTAGCAATATGAGTAAGGTCCGGAAAAACTTTAGCAGGTTGAAGTTTATAAAAGAAGGAAGATTCAGCATGGTTAGCATGGTCAGTACTATGAGGAACTGGCTGTCGGTCATGAACCACCAGCGAAGCTCAAGAAGTACCAACGGCTGGATGAACGAATCAGCAGGATTTTAACTAATTACGACCGCCGGATAATTATGATTGGTAGATAATTTTGTGCGCCCAGCCGTCCCTGTGCCCAGTAGTCTTTGCGCCCAGTTATCCCAGTTATCCCAGTTATCCTGTGAAAAGAAACGTATTCCTTTTTTGTACAGGATATATTGGGGATTGAGAAAAAGAAGACGAAATCGATATTAATCCAGTAGCGTGAAAGTTGGGGAGGCGCGAATAGAGGTACCCACCTGCCGTACGCCCCTGTTTAGAGTTACAAACACATGATTTGCCTTGAAATATGAAACTGAATACTGTTAAGTGACTTACCAAATTTCATTAAGAAAAGTTAAGCCGTTATGGAGTTATTTTGGAAAATATATATTTTTGTGTCACTTTCAACACCCCCTAACTCGGTTAATACTCATTTTAGGGTATATTGTTTATTGGAACTGTCAGCCTTAAAATGACGTGAGAGAATTCTACCCTCGGAGTTTGTCTCCTTTATTTTGGGACACCCTGTATATATATAAATATAATGAGAAATAACTTGTTCTTGAGGTATTAACTCAGAGTAAATTCGTTTTGATTTCGAGAGCTCCATAAAGCTGCTCTGACGAGTTGTAAACAACGAAACGGCCGTCAGCAGATGATGGAACTCTCGGATTGGAATCGAAATCACTCTTTATCTCATATAGAGAGGGAGACAACGTCGTTTGCCCTTATTTTCGCATGATCTGTGGAATTTTTATGATGGGGTGCAAGAAAGTTTGCCAAAAACAAACAATTCTATAGAAGGATGACATCGAGAGTTTGAACAACAGATGTCTGCAGATCATCCAAACATTTGGAGATTTATTAAAGGCATTCAGCTGGAGCAAAGCTTACACGATCTTCAAATTGAACAGTATGTAGGAGGGTTGGAAGGTCCTCCTACACGTAAAAAATACAGAGATTGTGCAGAGCGGATTGCAAGTCTGGTAAATAATTACGATCCTGCGATCCTACGGGGAATAGCACATAATTTATCGTATTAGTATAAAGATAAATAATAAATAAATTCTCTCTGAAAAAAGGCATGTTTTATTCCAAGTTCTAAACACGCCTAGCGATAGACGTGAAAACGTGCTGTGCACTTATCGGACAACGGATTATATTCCGTAATATATCCAGTGATAAGGCACGCACAATGATGTACGCGCAATTAAAAATCTATTGGTTTCACTGTTATATTTAAATACATTTTTCGGTCAATGGATAAGTAGATTTTGGGGTCGGAAACTGTAACAGAAAATCTTTTCGATTTTTCAGTTATTTTGTCATGAACGAATTTAATTGCAATGAAAACGTATGTACTCAAGAATGCGTTAGTATATGCACTACTACCTAACAAAACACAAGAAACTTATGTTCGCTTACTTTCGAAAGTAAAAGAACTTTTGCCTGAAGCTTCGCCTGCAACCATATTAACAGATTTTTAAAGCGGTATGATAAGTGCTATAAGACAACAATATCCCAACTCAAGACATCGTGAGTGCTTGAATGTAAGCGTGGCCTTCAAATTTTCCGAGCATAAAAAAGTTGCAGGAAATTGGGAGAAAATTGACACCATTTTCTCACGCAAGCCGTTTGGCATATGCTTGGAAAAACTGATTCTAAAACTGAATAACAAAAGGCTTGAGTGTGGGACATGGACATCACATATTAATTGAACATAATTTATTTAACTAAGAGCTCACAAAAAATTATAGAAATATCCATAACTTTTCCACATAATATTTCTACAAGTAAATGTACCTATACTAAATCAGACGGTATAACGGTATACTGCATGAACATTTCTAATTTTTTTGTGAGCTCTATTATAAATAAATAATATGTTCCATTTCTGACACTTATGCCTTTCATTAGGGTCTTAAATCAATTTTTCTAAGCATATGCTAAAGGTTGGGTGGGAAAATGGTGGAATCTTCTAGATTTTTTTTGTCAGCTCTTTGTTGAATAAATTAGGTATAATAATTGATATGATGGCCATGTCCGACACTCAAGCCTTTTGGTATTTAGTCTTACAATCACTTTTTCTAAGCATATGCAAAACGGCTTGCGTGAGAAAGTGGTGACAATTTCCATACAATTTTCCTGTAACTTTCCGACGCAAGCCTTCGTCCCGGCCACATCCGATAGTCATGCCAATTTTATTTTTTTGTCTAACACATCAATAACATTCTATAATCCCAAAGGCTTGCATGACAAAATAACTGAAAAATCGAAAAGATTTTCTGTTACATTTTCCGACCCCAAAATCTACTTATCCATTCGCACCACTCAAGCCATTATGTTTTTCGGTATGGTGACGATGTAAGTTTTCATACTTCCGATGGGCTTGTATGAGAAAATCTGTCAAAATTTCGATTTTTCCTGACAAGATTGCGCCCTTATATTCACCCTTCAGCCACCTCCGACAATCAAGCCTTTGGTGTTCCGAAGCCAGAATCAATCAATTAATAATTTAGTGAACATGGCTTGCGTGAGAAAATGAGCAACAGATTCCTTTTATTTCTGGTTTGGAAAATCGAATTTTCCATATGTTATCCCCAGCAGACACTCGTGAATTTCCTCTCATTTTGCTAAACATCGATGTACTTTTCAACCCTATTTGAGGCTTGTATGCGAAAATGGGGCACCTAAATCTGTCACTAGCTGACGGTCTAAATTGTCCTTTCGGGCAATTGTCTATTCGGGCAATCGTCCATTCGGGGAACTGCTTTCGGGGAATTGTCTTTCGGGAAATTGTTTTCGGGCAATTGTCCTAGATCCGAAAAAATGATGTCCCTTTGCCATATGGGCCCGATTTTCAGACAAACACGCAATATCCTTTTGTCGCGCCGTAGTCCGTATCATTGATAATGCTTTCAACAGATGTTGGAATGAGGCTTGACGCCTTTTTCAAAGAATCCAACACTTCCTCAGGTGTAATAAGGTAGTTCAATGTCATGTTATGTATTGTTTTCAAATAAAAAATGGGTGTGTTTCACGAATAGAATTTTAATAACGAATTCAAGATGACGATAAATTTGAACCCTACCTTGGCATTTCAGTGCACCCAGATTTATTGTTACAGTACAGCATCAAGTCAAATATGTTGATATATTACTCTTTAATTGCTTGGACACTTTTAATGGATACACTCATATTTCCTAACCTTGTCGTCAAGTTGAGCAACTGACAAATAATGGTTGGCTGAGTGGTCTAGGTGACGATGTCGGCCGCTTAAATTTTGTCTGGCATTTGTCCAGTTGATTCAACACCCGTAACAGGAGAAAAAAAAAATCTATCGTTATCGATAGACGCATTGTTCGCAAATGGGATATTTGTTGACAAAATGTCAATTTTGGCTATGTGTTCTTGTTTATTATAGCTATATCTTAAGTAAATAATAATTCGTCCTTCTCCTATCCCTTAGATTTCTTTTGTTTCTCCTCACCACATATCCTTGCTGCTTCGTTAATTGTGCATTCACTTGTTTTCAATTTTTGTGGATTGTTTGTTATGTTCGTTATTTTCGTCGTTATTAATATCAGCTTTCTCAGCTTTCAGCTTTCAGCTTTTTTATTTTGTCCAAGGTTTGTTGGAAATCTACAAAGAATATTTCGATGTCTATCTTATGTTCGTAAGCCTTTTCCACTACATGTTTTTATGTTTGAGTCGCATCTAGGATTGATTTTCCTTGTGTAATATTTGCCAGCCTGGTTTGTATTTTGGATTGATTTTATGAGTATTATTTCTTCAAAATTTTTGTATATTTGATGCCAGCAACCTTCCGTATAGATTGGTATAATTCATCCTGTCTCCCATTCTCCTGGCATGTTTTCCTCAGGCCATATTTTCTCTATTAATGTAAGTGTTCTCTGTTTTCGCCTATAACTCGTCATCCGTTGAAAATACCAAAAAAGGATTAATTCCTTCGTAAAAGGGAGCTTGGTGAATTTTCTAAAACAACGTTCTATTCATAAGCTTAATGAGTGGGAGAGAGACTTGAATTAACAATCCAGAAAAAGTTTCTCTCTCCCACTCATTGAGCTTATGAATCAAATAAATAGCGATATCTCCGTAGTCTTTGGAGATAACACGATCAAACCTGGTATCGATGGATTCCTTATAACCATTCTTTACCGATCATGTACAGGGTGTCACATTTGGAAACCGAAAGTTGATGTCATTTCCGGAAAAACCGGATGATGCCTTTTTTCCAAATATATCAAAAAATGAGCCTATATTGAGCATATTCAATGTCATACATATCAGAAATATTGACAAAGAAAGAACGGAGAAAGAAAACAGGGGTGTACCATGAGTACCATGAGCCAAGTTTGTCTTTAAAATTAAAGAAATCTGCATGCATTGTTCACAATAAGATTGTCAAGAGAGAAACAAGATGTCCTGCACTACCAGGACGACGGTTATTGCCATAATCCTATACAATAGGAATAAATGGGTCGAAAATCCATCAGAAAACAACTACTTTCCTGGCTAATACCACGACGAACGTTGAATTACTTCTAATGAATTTCCGTGCAGAGTCCTACAAGGATGTCTCCGCAATTGCTAGTTGCATGGAAATGTTCATTGAAACATTTGGACCACCTATAGATCGATTTCTGGGTTCTATCAAGAATTACAGGGTGATTTCTGAAACGTTGATATTTTGTCATTTTCATCATCGAAAATTTTCATGATTACACTATATATCCCAACGAAATCATGTTTATACGGTATCAGCTATCTTCGGAGGATGATGATTCACTCGAATATACAGGATGTGTACGAAAGAACCGGTCATATAATTCACCAACTTTTCAAATCACCCTGTACAAAATGTGTGAATTGTGATTAATGATGGAATAAGACTGAGTACATTGTATGACAAAATAATGTTATCAATATTTCATACATTTCTAAAATGTTTTTATTTTTCACTCTGTACATAATGATATAATCTGCATCATCTGAATGATCTTTAGTAATATGAAGGTACGTTGATGATAAGAGCGAAAAAAATGCAGTTGGCACTTTCAAATCCCGAGAAAATAATTAAATAAAAATTACTGATTTTTAACTTGAACGCCCTGTATTTCAGAATCTTTCCATCGACGAACTTTGTGATTCTGCACGTTCAATAAGTACATCGAATACTACAATATACTGAAAATTCAGAAAATTCCACCGAGAACCATTTTACCTTTGTAGCGTTTTTGTCTTTGGTACTACTGTTCCTTCCTTATCTCCATTCTCTTCTGTTTCTGTAGAAGCTTTTTGCATAACTATTTTCACTTTTTAGTTCAAATGGTTAATTATTAGACAAACTATTTTAGAGTTGTCATAAAATATGTATATGAGATTCTCCTAGTTTACAAAATTGCAATGCTAAACAGTCTGCAATTCCTTCCAGGAAAAGCATTGGTCACTAACGCTCATTGACAGTTGACATTGATCTTCCACCGTTTCATTACAATGGTCAAATCAACAGGTGATCAACGATTTCACGGAAACACAGATGTTGGTGACGTAAGTGAACTCACACAAAGCGAATTCCTTTCAAACGATAAACTCAAATCCATAAACTAATTATTCAGATTCGCAGATGAGGAATTACTTATACAGGGTGTTCCTTGAAGACATGCTAATATTTGAGGGGGTGATTCTTTGACTTATTTTAAGGAAAAAACTTTCTATAAACGTATGTCCTAAAAGTCCTAACTTTTGAGATACAGGGTGATAAAGTTTTGAAAAAAAATCAGTTTTTTAATAATAACTGAGATAATATTGTAGACGTTTTTATAAAATTTGGTACATGTCTCCTATGCATCAAGGTGCATTTTTTAATGCACAAACATTTTCATTTTCTCAACCAGTGGCGTCCGTACAGGTTTTGCATTGAATATTTTTGGAGAAAAAAATACTACGCCACTGCTTTCTCCAAAAAAAAAATACTTTTGAGATTTATTTTTGAGCAAATTTATTCTCTTGAGTTTTCTTTGTCCGCCGCATGGTTTTCGCTTAAAAAAATAAAAATCGTTTTTCTTCAGGATCAATTCCTCAAAAATCTGATGTGGTGTGGAAATGATTGTGCATCGACTTAAAGCAAATAAAGGGATCAGATTTGTTCCAAAATGAATGAGAATCAAAAAAATATGGATTTCAGCTTGTACGAAAACGAATTTTATTTTATTTTATAAAAGTAAGTTTAAATGAACGGATCAAATTCATTAATTATTGACAATACTAACACTGATTATAAAAATTGTTGGAAATGGCCACCTTCACTTAATAGGCATGCTTCCGCCCGTCTACGCATGGAATTACGCACACGTTGAAATATTCCCGGCGTATTTCGAATAGTTTCACACGAGGCAACTATTCGCTCTCTTAAATCTTCTAAAGTATTAACGGGAGTTTTATACACTAGAGTTTTAAGGTGCCCCCATAAAAAGAAATCTAAACTGTTGAGATCAGGGGATCTTGCTGGCCATTGCTGAGGTCCTCCGCTTTCAGTCGATGCACAAACATTTCCACACCGCATCAGATTTTTGAAGAATTGATCCTGAAATGAAACGATTTTTATTTTTTTAAGCGAAAACCATGCGGCGGATAAAGAAAACACAGGAGATCAAATTTGCCCAAAAATAAATGAGGATCTCAAAAGTATTTTTTTTTTCAGGAGAAAGCAGTGGCGTAGTATTTTTTTCTCCAAAAATATTCAATGCAAAACCCGTACGGACTCCACTGGTTGAGAAAATGAAAATGTTTGTGCATTAAAAAATGCACCTTGATGCATAGAAGACATGTACCAAATTTTATAAAAACGTCCACAATATTATCTCAGTTATTATTAAAAAACTGATTTTTTTTTCAAAACTTTATCACCCTGTATCTCAAAAGTTAGGACTTTTAGGACATACGTTTATAGAAAGTTTTTTCCTTAAAATAAGTCAAAGCATCACCCCCTCAAATATTAGCATGTCTTTAAGGAACACCCTGTATAGGTACCTAATTTACCATTTCTATGCAGAACAGCTATAATGGCTATAATAGATGCAAATACTAATAATAATCGTATTGTTATATGGATATCAACTTCCAATTATGTTCTATCATTAACAATGCATTTGTGAATAACTTATACGCTAGATGAGGTGATATTATTGCCATATTTTTTCTATTCATTGTATTATTACGAGCAAAACGTAACACATGAAGAAATAACTTCTGTTTCGTAACGAAAGATGGAAGATAAGTATATGAATATAATATGTATATCAGAAATACATAATAACGACTGCCTGTCAGACAAACTTTTTTTCAAAACTGAACTTTTGGATCCAAGACAATTGTTCTTCATGCATTTTAATATTAAACAACATAAATCCCAATCAAACCTACGAAAAAATGAAAATGATTACAATACCAGAAACCGACAACAGAATTACGCAATCTCGCTCAGGTCTAAAACCATAGGACAAAAAAGCTTCACCCGAAGCTCTACAATTTCTTACCCGACATAATAAAAAATATTAAATCCCCCTGAAAATTCGAAAAAGAACTGAAAAAATTCATCAAATCCCAAACCAGTGAATCAATTCACAATATAATAGAACTACGATGAAAATATTGAATACCCCCCAATTTAAACTTCATATAACTCTCGCCGTTTGTGAGTGTATATTCCAGGGGGAAACAGCTGGGGAATTTTGGTGTACATTTCTTGGGTAATAGATGCATTACTCGGGTATTAGTCGGGAATTAGGGTAATTACTCGGGTATTACTTGGGAATTAGGGGTTTTACTTGAAAAGTATGGGGCATTACAGGTACTACTGGTGTATTACTCGGGCATTAGACGAATTAGTTAGGAATCATTGGGCATTACTCGAGCATTACACAGGTATTACAGCGACAGGAGAACCGCTGGGAAATTTGGGTGTACATGTCTTGGGTATTAGTGGCATAACTCGGGTATTAGTCGGGAATTAGGGTAATTACTGGGGTATTACTCGGGTATTACTAGGGAATTAGGGGTTTTACTTGAAAAATATGGGGCATTACAGGTACTACTGGTGTATTACTTGGGCATTAGACGAATTAGTTAGGAATTATTGGGCATTACTCGAGCATTACACAGGTATTACAGCGACGGGGGAACCGCTGGGAAATTTGGGTGTACATGTCTTGGGTAATAGTGGCATTACTCGGGTATTAGTCGGGAATTAGGGTAATTACTGGGGTATTACTCGGGTATTACTTGGGAATTAGGGGTTTTATTTGAAAAGTATGGGGCATTACAGGTACTGCTGGTGTATTACTCGGGCATTAAACGAATTAGTTAGGAATAATTGGGCATTACTCGAGCATTACACAGTTATTACAGCGAGGGGGGAACCGCTGGGAAATTTGGTTGTACATGTCTTGGGTATTAGTGGCATTACTCAAATTAGTCGGGAATTAGGGGCATTACTCGGGTATTGCAAGATTAAAACTTTCCGATACCGTATATATTTCTTGAACAGAAAGAGAAAAAAATATAGTTACTAATTTCATCCCTCTTTGGACATTGCTATTACTATTCTAGAAAAAACTTCTGATTAGTGTTAAGATTACTGACATGGAATGGACATACATAAAGAGAAATCATTATTATTTTACTTGCATAAGAAGAGTTTTCCGTTTTGAAACAACAAAAAATTTTTAACATGTTCTGAGCTCCTTTCTGGCCTCTTGAAATGGGCTACATAGTTCACAACCCGATTCTGACAACTTGCTCTACCTAATATCTGTCACTGTTTGATCCAATAGGGATTTCCCCATAATTGTAAAGTCACAAAGAGTCCCTTCGTATTTCAAATTGTGAATACCAATGAAGTTCTTCATTCGAAAAAACTCACAATTACTTGTATGAACAAGGCTTGCAGACAACCTTGGAACATGTGAAAAAGTCACCCAACCTTCATACATCTCATGAATCCATTTTATGAAAGAGAAATTAAGATGATGGTACCATTACCACAATATATCAATGTATTGTGTAATCATATTTATAGAATGAGTCAATAATCCTAGGTGTGAACGAATGCTACTGTTGCTTATATTGTTTTGAAATAGAAATGAATTATTAATATTTTTAACCAAATTTGGTATACGTACATGCATTGGTTTCAAACTGAATAATTTTTATGGCATTATTGTCAGAAGTGGATTTTCTTTCTTCTAAAATACTCTGGAGATATGGAAATCTTTCATGAGCTGTCAATGATTTTACCGCATTTGAGAAAATGTTTCATAAAAACAGGCTGACAGATGAACTGATAAAGAAAGAAGCGCATCTGAAAGCTGAAATAATTCAGGCACATTCTTCAAGAAAGTCAACTGTAACATTGAAAAAACAGAAAATAACCAACTACGTTCTACCGTCAACAGACAATTTCATCAAAATGGCCTCAGATAATTTCAACCAGATTTGTAATGTTCTTTAATAATCCAGTAACGACAGACAAACTCGAGCAAAAAGTGAAGAATGAATTGTAGCACTCTGAAACTTGGCACATTACATTTCGACATCATGTTTTATTAGAAAAAAAATTGTTTACCAAAAAATTAGTGGTGGAACCTAAAAAAAATTTCATTTAAAAAAAATACAATTTTTTTGTTGTTGTTTCAGAAAATATACGATTTATCTAAAAACGAAATCGATAGGTTGAGAGATAATTCAATTCTCCACAAGAACGATTTTCAGTAATACCTTATGAAACACGCTCGTTCTCTCAGAAAACGTGGTTTAACGCCGATGTAACATTTCATGCTCGCGCTAACCCGCCCCTGCAAGTTCAGGCAGGGTCAAACATTAGATTTGTCATAATTTTGCAATAGGCAACGATTTAAGAGTAGTGACACAAGTCTCACTTATACATGCCAAAAAAAACTAGGTTTTACTCCTGTCTTAGTTTTCAACTCACCCATAATCCCGGCAATTTCTTCAGTAACTGTTGAAAATAATCGTTCATACGCATCCTACATAAAAAATGAAGTATGATATTTCAAGCTTGAGGTATGCACTTCATAATATATATACAGTGAGACCACAAATTATGGAACAAATTAATTGTTCCTGAATATAAAGATATTTCGGAAAAATCCTCGGACAGGTCGATTTTCTTTTCTGATGGGCCAATTTTTGAACCCCACCCAAAATATATAGGGTTATCCGCATTTGAGTAAAAATTACTTTGGTGATATTTTTAAATGGGACACCCAGTATATTTTTCCATATTTGGTTAGGGATCGTCATTACGAATCCAGTGATACCAGGTTTGATGGGTTTATGTCAAACGGCTGCGGAGATATGGGCAAAAAACTTCTCCATATGCCTAATGAGTGCCTCTGCGAGTCTCCACACGATTTAGAAGTCAGATTCAGAAGGAATTTCCACTTTTTCCATTTTTTTTATTAATCGTCAACAACAACAATGATTAGAAAAATGACGAAAATGCAAATAGTATGCCCTGGATATATCTGAAATGAAAGTATACTCAAAAATGTACAAAATTAATAAAGTTCGAACAATCATTGTATCTTCACTTCCAAGGAAAAGTATAGACGTAGAAAGTATGAGTGAAATATATTATGCCCAATAATAAAGTATTCATCTAGTAACTCATACTTTATTAGTTACTTTGACAATGGTGTAGAAGCCGAAACTTGTAACAAATAAACCAAGACTCAATGGAAAGTAGACAAAGGTGAACATTTCTTTATCAAAATCATACAGATTATTTTTCATTCAAACGTAAACTAAAAAAAAATACTTGTAAAATGTTTGTTAAATACTCAGAATATTAAATCTGAAAGCGTATTCGAATTCGAATTTTCTGTCGTATTTCCTGTTTACAAAGTATGTCTATTGTCTGCTTGCTATGGATAGCAAGGTAGTTACACAAAACCCATGCTATTTGTATTCATCACGCACCCAATGATCTGTTTTAAAAAATTATTTCGTTCTCATTCTGAGCATTTTCTGCATCGGAAATCAAGGTTTGCAACCTTCCACTTCCAATGAACTATGATTCCGAAAGAATGTTAAGGTTAAAATTGATTAACTACAGACAGGAATTTTTCGAAGATTTAATATCGAAAAATCAGAAGCAGATGTCAGTGCAATAGTGGGTAAATCAATGCCATACTTTATAACCTTGACTTTTTGGATTTTAGACCTGAAATTATGGAAGAAGGAGGAACGGAAGAGTGTACAAAGAACACTCGAATATAACGCTAACGGAATATACAATTTGTAAGTTATCGGTTGTTTGGACAAGTCAAGAAAATATAAAATAATAACCCATCGGATGTTCAGAGTAGGAAAAAAAATGGAATGGTTAGAAAGTGAATTTGAGAAATTGGATTTTTTTCCCATAATACAATTTTTTAAAAGTTTTAAACATCTTCTAATATTCGTATTTGTTAAGGAATTATTAGAAAATTTGGTGAAGTCTGTATTGCAGAAGTCAAAAATGTATACAGTTTGATCCATTTAAAATGGAAGCATCATTCCAAAACATACATTGTATTTGAATGATTTTTGTCATTAGGTAGACATTCAAAAAGTCCACTATGTTCGAGTTCGTAAATTGTAGATAGTGACTAATAAGTTGTACGGCTCATAATTCATATAAGGCAGGTCAAGAAATAGAATAGAATGGAAATACAACAAAATAAATATGAATGCTTTTTCACCCATAGGCCTTGCTTAAGAAACTAATGCTAAGATATGTACTTCTGAGGTTGAAACGTTTGTTGTTGAATTTGATAGTAAAACAATGGTAGAAATGCATTTCAAAATAAGCAGTCAGCAGACCAAATCTGTTCAAATAGGATGTATACATACCGAATAATTTCATTGATATTGATACAAACAAATTTGCATTTTCGAATAGTTTAGATTTTTTTTTAAGAATTTTGAATATATTTCCTTTTTCAACTCAACCGACATGGTTGTTTTTGTTTTATAATGTTCAACTAAATTAAAATTATATTACGATAAAAATTATTTATATTTAACAATTTGTTTAACAAATGAAGAAATAGAAATATTAAAAACATTTTTTTTTCAAGATGTGAAAGAGAAATATTAATTTACCATTTTTGAAAACAAATAGTTTTTCAATATTAGTATCTACCTGCATGGAAAAATTGTTAATTAACACCAAAAAAATATTGTCTTATAAACAATGCATATGCTTATAATAACTATTTATACAATGGGAGTAAAAAATTCAGACAAATAATTTATATGTAGCTTCAATGATAAGAAAACATAACTAATAATGGGAATTTTTTATAAAAAAAATCCATGCTGTCAGTTTTTAATTTTTCACTGTCTTACATTGTTTATAAAAAAACAGATTTTCCAAGGGGAATTATTTTTTGAGTCTGTGAACAAGAAAAAAAAATTGGGATATTGATTTAACAATTATCAGGATTTTAATGTTATTGCACAACTTCTTAAAAATCAATGATTAATGAAAGCACAGCTATCAGAAAATTTGCGGTAACGTTTTTTTGACGACTGTCTTTTATTTATTCATGTATTCGAAGAATACCTGATTTTTTCCATTCCTTCATATTCATATTTCCTTATACTGAACCACTCGTTTCACCTGTATTTTCACTGGTCGATAAAAATTATAAATATTAGGAAATTTTCTGTTATGAAATTGTTCCTCAGAAAATTTCCTGCTCTCTCTCGATCTGTTTTCCTATTTTGGATGTCTGCAATAGTTTTTGAGATATATGGCGATAACCAAACCCCTCTTCTTATGTAAGTTTGGCTAGGTGATCATATCTGATTTTCACATAGAACGGGAAATTTTTTGCACTACCATGAATATTAAATTAACAAGTATCCTTCTTCTCTTTCCCTTATTCCTCACGGTATTCGCTGTACATTATATTTTATTTTGTCCTTTGAGATTTTGCACATATTACAAATAAATCACATTTTTCATTTTTCAATTTTCATGGAAAATGTTCCCCTTTTCAACATGAATACCTCCCAAGAGGTTATCTTGAACAATGGAAAATAGCGACTAAAGTTTGTCTTTCAGCCGCAGATGATTCCACAACAGATTTTATGAATATATCCTATTCATATTTTCGAACAAAAATCAAAATTCAAGACCATGTCATGTTGTTGGTATAACATAAAAATTTCATAACGGTTAAATCATTATTGAAAAAATAACGTACTTCAATCATGATTACGAAAATGAAAGCTTGTCAGATAGAATAAAAAGAATAACTGTGACAAAAGAGAATTCTTCAATCAGCCACATTATTTTTTCCATATCCAATATGTTCTTCGTTTATCTATTCGATTGCTCTTGAGAAGACATTACTCCCATGCGGTCTTCAAATATAGCTATTCTGACCTTCAAAACAATTTAGGAAGCAGCGATTGACTCAAAGAGATTCATAATTTGTTTGCCAGAATAAATAATGATTTATTAACACTGTAGATCAATATCTTGATTCTTGAACAAACTCAATTAGCCTATTCAAATAAAGGTGTTAAACATATTTCTAGTATGAAAATTATCATGAAATTGGTAATGAACTTGATGGGTCCGTTGTTTTACCCACGAGACTATCAATAGTCATATTTGCTCAATATTTTCAGCAAAGGTAGGCACTTATATAGGACTAGTCACAAAAACTTCCAATATAACTAGAAAATAATCCCAATCCACACTTGACTTACTGATAGAACATCCGGATCAGGTTCAATTCCAGATCTAATGATCTTATAAATTCCATCACCAGAGTCAATAGCTCAAATTTTGAGGAGATCATGAACTTTATTTTTATTATTATTATTTTTCGATATTGTTACTCTGTTATTATTGTGTTAAATATACCGATACTCTTTATGAACATCCTCCATTTTGAGAGTAAAATCATTCTCCTGACGTTACTTGCGTGCCAAGAGGACACTGTCATCTTTTTTTTGTTACGGAAACGGGGATCTCCTGACGCCTTCTTTCAATAGTTATTTATGCAACAAGTGCAAAAAGTAAGACAATTTCATGTCGAGTGCAATAAACAATTTTTACACGAGTTGCATAAAACATTTTTTCTACGTTCATGCAAAAAGCAATAAATGATTTATTGAGGTACGGCATTAAGTGTTGGAAAATGAAAAGCGCAACTTAAATAATTGATTATTACTATCGATTTGCATTGAAACAGATCACTATCATCTATTTTCCATTAATAATATACTCATTTTAAAACTTTCAATTCTGTAATTGTCAGAAATAATTTTTGACTGACGTTTCTATAACCACAGCTGCATTGTAAAAATCAAAATTATAGTAGCCGTGAGCGCGTATGTTATCACGAGGTGTGGTCATAGTTTGCTCTATGCAGGTAGACTGTTTAGAACAAAGCGGATCAGTTTTGATTATGGAGTTTTTCTCGGGAAGGCATTGTTTGTTTAACTCTAGCTGCTAACATTAATACAAAATAATATAAAATATGTAACTGTTTAAAACGTATTGCCAATCTTACATAATATCTGCTAAATATGTAGTGGGTTTGAACATTTATGTTGGTCATGATGAAAGCACGTTGAGTTGAATGACAGATGAGTGCAATAAAAACTTTATTGCACTAGTGCAATTAAGAGCTTCTATTTCCGCTAAATATAGTTCCATAAAGTTTTGCTTTTTGCATGAATGTAGAAAAAGGTTCTTTACCTACTTATTCAACGGTACTTAAGGTAGTATCCATGTATGATGTAAATAAAATATTGTTCTTCAGTCCCCTGTCATTTGAGATCTTTCTTGTGTTTCGTTTTTGAGATATGTAATAAAAAAATCGATCAGTTCTACATGAACGGTATAGGAAAGCAGTACAGAAATATGTTTTGAACATAAACATTTCTTGAACCGCTCTTACGGCCGATTAGAAAAACGGAACACTTATTTTTTATTCAAAAACGAAACTATTATCAGAATTTTGATCAGTTCTTGTGCTTTGTTCTGGAGTTATTCACTACGAAAGTTTTTGCGCCTGAGCCGAACACTTGAAATGTTTGGCAAAGCTGCGCCTCCAGCAAAAGAGCAATTACGATCTAAAACAGAGAGGTAATTACTAAGAAAGTTTTTGCGCCTGAGCCGTACCCTTGAAATGTTTGGCAAAGCTGCGCCTCCAGCAAAAGAGCAATTACGATCTAAAACAGAGAGGGAAAGAACTTGTCAACGTGCTGCTTCGACATAATAAGCGGGGAGTCAAGGACATAAAGTCCTGTGATTCCGGACTTGATTTTTTTTTCAATGGCAGGTTTGAAAAGTACGAAAGCGTCTAAGGGCCATATAGTTTTTTTTTCAATTTTTCCGACTTCAAACACGGAATTTACGACTTTAAAGTCTGATAAATAAAATTCCGACGTTTTTTTTTATCCGACTTTAAAGTCGGAAATTTCGTCTTAAAACTCGGAAATTCCGACTTTGAAGTCAGAATTTTATTTTTCCGACTTTGAAATCAGAATTTCATTTTCCCGACTTTAAAGTCGGAAAGTCCGACTTCAAACTCGGAAACTCCGACTTGAAACTCGGAAATTCCGACTTTGAAGTCAGAATTTTATTTTTCCGACATGAAAGTCGGAATTTTGAAGTTTAACTCGATATTTCAGTTCTTTTGCTTCATAAAAGTCACACATTGTTAATCTTCCTTAGTGTGCTGAAAGCTATTTTTGTGTACTGAGTAACAACAATCTGATTGAACGATAGTCGTTGCCGACCGATGTTTCACCCTTTTTACTCCAAAATACACACCAACGTGCTTATTATGGTAAATACCTGTCAAAAAATAACTACTCCCCTGGCTAATACAACGGGGGGTATTACATTATATCTAACATATACTTATGCAATGTCCTTCACTGCAGAGGAGAAAATTACAAGTACTCCCTGCAACAAACTAACAGAATTTTGTTTTGGTTCGTACAGGTACACCACCTGCAGGTTAGTTTCTCTTATCAATGCAGGGGTAGGTCAACACAGACAGCTCTGAAGCCCTCTGTTCCCTGTTCGAATCAACTCATCATTCCGACTGTTTGGGTGCTCTGGTCTCGCGCGATGAAACTGGAAAATATCTGACAGAAAACAACTACTTCCCTATTTAATACCACGACGGACATTGAACTACATCCAACAGATATTTGTGCAATGCTTAATGTAAAAAAAACAGTAGATTATACTTTATTTGGCTGGAGAAGACCACCTGCAGGTGCGTTTCGAGGTTCTTACCTCTCATCAGTGACGTAGGACAAATTCATAAAGTAGCGCTAAAATACATTTCTCGGTCAATTGTCCTTTCGGGCAATTGTTCTTCCCGAAATTGTGTATTCGGGCAATTGTACATTCTATCAATTGTGTTTCGGGAAATTGTCCATCCGGGCAACTGTTTTCGGGGAATTGTCTTTCGGGAAATTGTTTTCGGGCAATTGTCCGGAAGCCCGACTATGCAATCTGTCGTAGATCAGACGCGGTTGTACAACAAATTTTTAACCCGCCAAACTTCCATACGATCCAACCGTGTCGTTCGATTTTTTGAACGACTATGCAATTATCGTTTCGACCGTCGAAACTACTTGGGTTGTACAACTTGTCGTACGACAGATTGCATAGTGTGTGGGGCGTTTAAATCTTTTGAAATCGGACTAACCGTTCGATAGTTATAAACAAGTGAGATGTATTTAATGGTTTTTTGTTGACAAATCCAGTAAAAAAATGCTCAATTGAAACAAACACGCTGTGTTTAAAAATTATTTGAGATGAATAAGTGGCAACAATAAGGATGTTAAATTAATTTGAATATCAGTCCACTTTTGACTTTACATCTCTTGTTGAAGCTTTCAAGGTTATTATCAGTTTCGATAATTTTTTGGCGCTTCTGTTTATTTTCCCGATGCGATGGTTCGACTTCAATCATTACAAGAAAAAACCTAAGCAATTTGATTTTTGATCAAGCTGGGGCAATTACCATGAAACGTATAGTAGATTTAATGAGCACTTTTCTGACATCCAACAACTTTGGCCAGCAAGTTTCAAAGGACTGAGTAACAGGGGAAAAATGATCAGAAAAAAAAACTATTTCAGATATAAACAAAATTGAAATTGAGATATCCACTGTTGATAATTCCCAACAAGCAAAGAAAACAGTAGCCACAGATTGTGAGGTGTCTCCAACCACCATGAAAAAATCTCTGAAAATCTTAAAAAAAAAAATCAGTATTTCCAATTATTAATATTGCGTCAACTAACAGAAGACGACCCTGATATGAGACTGTAGTAATGTGAGGTCATATCTAACCGCATAACTTAATACCAGGATTTATTAACGGAAATTTTTTAGTGATGAGTGTGCTCTTTTCCTAAATGAATGGAAAAAAATGCGTTCTTGGTCAAACTTAAATGCCCACATTGCGAGCGTCACACTCACACCTTACACAAGATCAACGTGTGTGCGGGTATTTTAGGTGACCACATCCTTGGTCCAATATTTGTGAAGGAAAATTTAAGCGGAAGTCTATTTCGGGTAAACCCGAATATCAAATGAACGTTATGTTCCAGCAAGATGATGCACCGCCTCACTTCTACAAGGCTGTTAGGAAACGACTAAAAGGCAATTGGGTGGATCGGTAGATGGGCAGATGTAGTCCCTTGGAATGGCCAGCTGGAACGCCTGATATGACACCCCTATATTTTTTTGTGAGTCTACGTGAAATCTAAGGTGAACGTGACGCAACCTGAGTCACTAGGAGAAGTGTGTGCTGTTAGTTCTTCAGAAACATTCAATAACAACGATGGGGATGGATTTTAAAAGAAATCTTTTTTGTATTTTGAAATAAACATGTATTTATAAATTATTTTACTGAATTACAAACGGCCAGGCTGATTTTGAGAAATAGATATATATGGTTAGATATATCAATAATACTAATACACCGTGCGCCCCATGAACTTGGTCTGCTATTCGATACTGAACGGGGTGACCCAAAGCAAAAAACTCACATTGAGACTGCATAGATTAAGTTCCTTCTGCAGCTACATAAGGACAAGCCAATGCATGGGATTTTCTACAAGAACATGGAGGACCTTGGTTTATTAAAAAAATTACTTTAGCATTCGTCAGGTCGAGTGAGCTGAAGTCGGAGACCGAAGGATTTGGATGGCCTGCCATGATGGTATCTTCAACACCCTGGTCGTGATACAGAGCGTCTCGTGGGGCTCTGAAGACCATAAAAATCGATTCACACATAGCAGTGACAGTGTCGCGACCGGTACGTGATTTCACCGGCGATATCGAAATTATTCTCGTAGGAATTTGATAGGACCTATTCACTGTTGCCGGACACCGACGCACGACCATGACAGTGCAAACAGTGCTGTCGCCGACGCCGTAACGTGATCGTTAAGGTCGATTCACACATAGCAGCGACAGTGTCGCGACCGGCACGTGATTTCATCGGCGAGATCGAAATTATTCTCGTAGGAATTTGATGGGACCTATTCACAGTTGCCGGACGCCGACGCACGACCATGACAGTGCAAACAGTGCTGTCGCCGACACCGTAACGTGGTCGTTAAGGTTGATTCACACATAGCAGCGACAGTGTCGCGACCGGTACGTGATTTCACCGCCGAGATCGAAATGATTCTCGTAGGAATTTGATGGGACCTATTCACAGTTGCCCGACGCCGACGCACGACCATGACAGTGCAAACAGTGCTGTCGCCGACACCGTAACGTGATCGTCAAGGTCGATTCACACATAGCAGTGACGTGATAGGGCTGGTCTACCGTAGTCGCGTGATGCAGAGCGTCTCGTGGGGCTCCTGGGACCATAAAGGTCGATTCACACATAGCAGCGACAGTGTCGCGACCGGCACGTGATTTCACCGGCGAGATCGAAATTATTCTCTTCAAGAATTTGATGGGACCTATTCACAGTTGGCCGACGCCGACGTACGACCGTGACAGTGCGAACAGTGCTGTCACCGAAACCATAATGTGATCGTTAATGCCGATTCACACATAGCAGTGACGTGATAGGGCCGTGATCGGTACGTGATTTTACCGACCGTAAAGTCACAGTCATAGTGATTTACATTCATATTTATCGGTGTTTTAACAGTGCCGTGGCAGTGTAGTTACATGTGGTATCAAAAAACTTTAGGTGAACCATTATGAAAAATCTTTAACTTGCATGGGGACTTCTCGTGTTCCTTCTGTGGCCACAATAGTTATATTTTTTACCTAACTCCTAGATCCAGTTCTGCTCTTACTTTACTCCAGATAGCATTCTTGAAATCAGAGTCCATCTATTTTGAGTTGCACATAATGTTCAAGACAGGATACCCACGGACCGACTCAATAAGTTTCTTGTCATTAATAATAATTGCACACAAAATATACAATTTGTACGGCCGTGAAAGTCCAGGAATATCGTTGGGAACTATTATAACGATCAGATTAGGGTGTCGGCGACAGCACTGTCTTGGTCGTGCGTCGTGCAGATATGAATAGATCCCATCAAATTCCTACGAGAATAAGTTTGATCTCGCCGGTGAAATCACGTACCGGTCACGACACTGTCACGTCACTGCTATGTGTGAATCGACCTTTATCATTAGTTCCCGACCAGACCCCACACAGCACATGTATTTACAATGGATGTTCAGGACGTCTAATGGATGTCCAGAATTAGTCTAATATACATTCAATGGACGTCCAGTACACTACTATGGAAGTACAATTAAAGTTCAGCAAACGTTCAATGGATATACGTTGTGGGTATTATGGACGTCCGGTGGATATACTTTGTGCGTATTTTGGGTGTCCATTGGACGTACAATTAAAGTCCAGAAAGCGTCAAATAGTTATACATTGTACGTATTTTGAGCGTCCATTGTATCTATGTTCATATGTGGTAGAATGGGTGTCCAGAATATATCCAAATAACAGCCACTGTAGATATTTCCTGGACGTCCAATGTACATCCATTGTATATGCGAAATGAATCCAGAGTATACATTTTATGCAAAAGTGTACAAAAGTGTTCCTCGAGCGAGTAGAGAAATTGTAATGCTCTCTCAACATATAGCAAACTATTTTTTACGCTATCATGAAACCACCATACCCAAGATGAAAACTTTCCGATACTGTATACTTCGTTAGTATGCTGATATTTCACGCTGCAAGGATAACCAGGAAGCAGAAGGTAGGAAATAGTAAAATTCTTAGATTTTTAAAAATAATTCTAAATAATGGGATCAAAGATTTGTCGTTCAAGAAGGAAATATTCGGTAGTTATCCAGGTTGACAACATAAAAATGGGAAGACATCACTCGTTGAGTCAACCTCGATAAAAAGGCTACTGACACATGATATTACAAAATGGCATTGGCTATGAAGGTTTAAAAAAAACAGAGACATATCTCAAATTTGTGCTGCGCTTATGAAATCAAATGTGTTATTATTTAGTAAGCAAACCACTCAACCGAGAAAACGTGTCAATATCTTCACAGGGCCACTTTCTTGTAGTTTGGTAACAGTTGTTGATTTATTAATAATTTCATCAAAGAAAAATTATTTATTATTTGGGTTCCACTTATTACTGATTAATAAAAGTAATGGCCAAGGTAATAAAAGTAGGTATCGGTAGGTATTTCAGGTAATAAACCGTAACATAATAAAATTTTACTAATTATCCAGCCAGTATCTGATTAAAATCTTCCATTATATTCGGTGTCAAGGTTGCCTTAGAAAATTATATACAGGGTGGGGCACCGAAAACGAAACAGACTGAATATCTTCAAAACGCATGTGTTGTGAAGAAAATGCAAAAACACGTCGATTTTTAATCCAAGGGGGACATCTTCCTATCATAACCTCAACTGTCATACCTCTCCCCCCACCCCTTGGTCGCTAACACCCAATCAACTTGAATAGGGAAAGTACTAAGTGTGACACATCATTAAAAAGGTAATTTCATAAGGAATTCAGCCATGTCAATTTTTGCTACCTAACTTTCTATTTTGGCGCCCTCTTGCGGGAAAAACAACTGTTCCGTATTCCAAATTATGATACTTCATTTGCAAGCTAATTTAACATAAATTAGGTGACACTGAATTATGGAATTTTTCTGAGGCAAAAAACAAAATGGCGGCTTCAAAATGGCAGGCAAGATCTGAAATTATGGTCCCATTCTGAAGCCGCCATTTTGTTTTTTGCCTTAGAAAAATTCCATAATTCAGTGTCACCGAATTTATGTTAAATTAGCTTGCAAATGAAGTATCATAATTTGGAATACGGAACAGTTGTTTTTCCCGCAAGAGGGCGCCAAAATAGAAAGTTAGGTAGCAAAAATTGACATGGCTGAATTCCTTATGAAATTACCTTTTTAATGATGTGTCACACTTAGTACTTTCCCTATTCAAATTGATTGGGTGATAGCGACCAAGGGGTGGGGGGATAGGTATGACAGTTGAGGTTATGATAGGAAGATGTCCCCCTTGGATTAAAAATCGATGTGTTTTTGCATTTTCTTCACAACACATGCGTTTTGAAGATATTCGGTCTGTTTCGTTTTCGGTGCCCCACCCTGTATATATTATAATAGGTATCAGCTTGAACGTGAATATATAATAAGAAAGATTACATAAATATTCGTTTTTTTCCACTGTTTTGTAATGTACGTTACTACTTTAATCAAATAACGTTTTCAAGATAGACTTTTGTGAGCACTTTATAATAGGGCTCTGAAGTTTGGAGATGGATATTACAAAATTCCTGAGATCTGCTACAAGATCTCAATTTTCCATCTCAAGTAGGTACTCAGGAGCTCCTAAAAGTAACAATATAAATATTTGTACGACTATCTGAGTCCGTCGGTGTAATGGAAACTATTACGATATTTTTCTAGAAATTATCAGATATTTTCCGAAAAAGATTAAATATTTTTTGCAGCTTCCGATTATAGTGGAAATGGACTACAAATTAAAAAGGAATGTTTCACTTTCCATATTTTAGAATATTCCGCCACCTCAAAATCTAAAACTAGATTTTTTTCAAATGACAAATTTTTTTTTCTGTGAGGGACTTTATGATTACATCTCTTATAAAATGGGCGGGTTTTCTCTATAAGCTAAAAACGATAACATTTTCGTGGATATCAGAGAATTTTAAACAAAAAAGTAAAAGCCTAAGTGTCAAGAACAAAATTTTCTGAAAAATAATAATTCGACAATATATTTCCTTGCTTAACAACCAATCAGTGGATTTCAAATTTTGAAATTCAGCCAATAGAATCGGAACTACAATGAAAATATAGCTTGTCGTGATAAACCTGTTTTTGTTTTACTGTCTGTCAAGTAAAAATAATGGTTTTAATTATAAACGTCAAATTTATGTGTTTTGACTAGTTATCTTTATTTATCAATATGTCAATTCATTGACAATCCAAATGCAAGCTTTGGGATTGCAATTCATTAATATTCCAAAAAATTATTTATTTATAAACAGGGAAAACCCCTTTACAGATAATACATATAATGTTGGTAGTAAACAGAGCTAAAGTAAGTTAAAATTTAATTTACAACACAAGTGAATATAAACAAAAGCATAGAGCTGAAGATGATCACATGACTAGGTCTTTTGATTGGCGTACAAAACTATCACGGGTATCAAAAAAGTCGAGACATTCGTTGTACTGATTTGCTAAATTGGTTGAACGAGCAACAAATGTGTTCCGTCCATAGTTAGTCCAACAAAAGGGTATATTGAAAGTGTTGGTTGAACGAGTAGTCCTGGCCGGGACATGGATACCAATTTCACTAAGTAATTGAGGGCATGGTATAAGAGAGTTGAAAATATCATATAGTGTTCTAAGATCCTTCTGTTTGCGTCTTGTTGTGACCTGTTTGAAAGCTACATAGCGCAAAAATTTTTGTTCTTACAATATCTCTAGTTTGGTTATATGAGTTTGGTAAAAAGGTGACCAGACACATGAATCGTATTCTAAATGAGATCTGATTAGAGAACAGTACAAAAACTTAAGTGTGTTAACGTTTGTAAAGTCTTGAGTGATTCTTTTGACAGAGCCTAAAACTTGAAGAGATTATTTGGTGATTATATTTGATATATGTTTAGTAAAAGAAAGTAGAGGATCGGAAGTAACTCCTAAGTCTTTCACATGTTCCTTTACATCTAAGTCGACACCATTGATTCTGTATTGAAATTGAGTGGTGTAACGAGATCTATGAAAAAGCGCAACATGAAATTTTGCTGGATTCAATTCCATGTCATTTAATTCACACCAGTTGGCCAAGTTTTGCAGATCTGACTGTAACAACATGCAGTCCAGTTCAGATGTTATCATGGAATACAATTTCAGATCGTCGACAAATAAAAGAAATTTGGAATGATAGAAACAAGCCTTAATATCGTTTAAATTACGTTAAATAGTAGGGGACCTAGGTGGGATCCTTGAGTCACACTTGACGTGACGATGATGTCATGAGATTTAAAGGTCGCGATACGAACAAACTGGCGTCGGCTATCTAGATAGCTCTCAATCCAGGAGAGAAGGTTTCCCTCGATACCGAAATTCTTTAATTTACTTATGAATCAAGGTATTATGATTCACCCTATCGAACGCTTTGGAAAAATCCGTGTAAATTGAGTGTAATTCGTACGCAGACTCCAAAGCACGTGATATGTCATCAGTATGGGTTAGCAAATTCAGTTCAGTAGACCGCTTGTGCCTGAAACCGAACTGCTGGTCAATTAACAATATGTCAACAAAAGGGGTCAGAAAATCGCAAATGAGATTCTCAAACAGTTTAGGTATGGTGCTCAGTATACTGATGCATCGATAGTTCTTTATCTCTGAGTTGTTACCCGATTTAAAAATAGGTGTTACATAACTTGTTTTCCATGTGGAAGGAAGAACTCCCAGTGACAGTGATAAATTAAAGATATGAAATAAAGGTCGCGCCAATATAAAACTACACTTTTTTAGAATTGAAGGTGGTATTATCGGTAATAATCATACCACTTATTATATTACCCCTGACAATTATATAAGTGTTGCAAAAGAGTTGATCTTGTTTCGTTCAGGATTCCGTAACGAATTACATCATTTTACTAATAATATACGGCGAATGTGATAAGATAATTAAAAAATCCTGCGAAACTTTCTGATCGCGATATCTCTGACACGGTGCATTCATAGGTTAGAATCCATAGACAATTTGTTATAAAGTACGGAATAAATTGAAATACAAAGTGAAAATATTGTTGTAGGAAGCATTGTCAAGTACTTAACAGCTATAATTCAACAGTCGTAAAGGGTTGTGTTCTATTCGAGATGAGAGAATCCGTCTGTGTAGTTTTTTGCGAAAGACCAAATTGTTTATAACTCATTTGTCGTTGTTCGAAAATCAACTTGTCTGAGGCAATGAAGGTAATTAAGTTGTAAGTCTAAAATGCGTAGGACGGGTTCTGGCGAGAATATCTGAATGCAGGTCCCACTTATTGGCTCTAGGGACAGCAGTGGCAACTTTTACAATATTTACTCGACTGTTTTCGTTTCACGTCTAACCAAGGCCAACTAAAATAATTTCGAATTTTCTAATAAAAACGAAAATTTCAATATTGTGAATTTTCACAAATACCAAACGTTTCAGATATGAGAATGTAATAATGAAGTCTCCATACTTAGATTTCATCATGGAATACACCGGGGGATTTTTGAATATCTGGTATAGCAAAGTTTGACGCCACCCTGCCATGAATTCTTGTTGGAAGTTTTTAAAGTCTTAGGAAGCCATAGGTCTCATTTGTTCAAATCCTGAAGAACACATTTGAAATTGCTTGAATTCGAATATTTTTTTTTGTGCAGAGTTGTTAGAAAATTCGAAAAAACTAAGATAAATATGCATATTAGATACAATGTGACCCATTTAAGATGGAAGCACCCTTATAAAACTTACATTTTTCAACCAATTGGAATGATTTTTTTTAGTTAGGTAGACATTCAAAAAGTCTACTAGGACACCAAATTTCATGAATAAATCTTCATTTCCAGGGCCAACTAATCTTATTTTTCAAGGTCAAAAATCGAAAAAAATTACTAGCGATTTTAAAAAAAAAAAAATCTGACTACACCATTGGATACGCAACATTTTCAAACGGTTCGTAAGTGAATTACGTTGAAATCAATAAAAAAGTTATAAGGAAATGAAATTTGAAAAATATGTCGTTTAATCAATCCGAACCGGAGTAATGAAACCTCTGAAGCCTTTGGAATAGTCCTTATAGGTTTTGGAGATATTGTCACGAATAGTGGTGAGTTTTTTCGATTCTGCTGCTTTTGCGCGTTTGCTATTTGAATGACTGTAGTTCATAGAAGATTACAAAACGAGCGAGCTCACCCAGGTTTCAAAAATAAAAATTAACTCGTTACTTGAACCCTATATAGATATGCAACAATATTAAAGAAATCATCAGAATTGTACCAACTGCTGCTATTGCAAGTTTATGTTGTAATTTTACATATAATAAAAAAGTTCAATAAAATGGTAACATTCCTTTTAATCGAGCTGATATCTACGTTTCCGATAGGTATAACCGGAAGTTACAGAAAACTTAAAATACTTCAACTAAAACCACTCTTTCGAAAATTCCCGTAAACAAATTGTCAAGAAACTAGTCCTAGTTTTCCAATATCCATATCGCCTCAGCTTGTTAAGAACCCCGTACATATTCAGTAGCATTTGACTAAGTTCCTGATAACATCCGAGTTGGTGGATTTCAACACGGAATCAACTGTCACTCACATCACTGAATTTCGTAATTCGACCATGCCAAGGTTGCATGTACATCGAAATGCATTCGTTCGAATCAATACTGTCCTTATTTTATACAATTTGAATAGAATACTGGACCTTCGCTTCTCATGAAAAAGTGCAAAAAGTTCTCTTGTATGTTTTGATAATTTCGATTGTGCATAGTCGAAAATTCAGAACATTACCGGTTGATTGTATTTTGCTGTTGGCATTGAAATCTGCATGAAAACAATTAACTCCAGTAATATATCATCAATATTTGTAGGAGTTTAAGTTCGAACTTTCTTCAAGGAAATTTGATTCAGCTGAGAATTAGAAAAATATATCAATGTTGTATGCCAAATTTCAATGAACCTCTATCGGAAGAAGCAGTTTATACACAATGCTGTGCTTTGATCTTATTGCATATCTAAGAGCGCCACGGCAAATAATAATAATAGCCGTCCTCTACCCGTACAGGCCATGCCTTTGGGTACACTTTACGAGTGTTTATGAGGGAGTATTATTATTATTATCTGAGGTTCAAGCGCACCCGGGAGGTAAAGAGCATTTATTTTTCACTTGTCCATTACTGCTTTATAATACCTTGGCAACGGTTGCTATTAACAGACCCTTAACGCCCAGGGCGTTATGAAGGGCATTATGAATCATAACGCCTGCTAAATGTTTTTTCTGTAGTTCAATAAATTAATTACTCAGAAATATTTTATTTATAACTGTACATAAAAAAGGGACTAATTATTTTCTCTCGAATAGAAATTACAATTTTCAAATGTTCCTGACAGATTAGTACCAAGTTTGAAGTTCTGTGAGCTGACCGATGATGAACTCCTCAATGTGCATTCGGTTTCGTTCGGAACGTTAACATTTCCTTTTTCGGAAACGGAATGGGCTATCATTGTAGCAATTTTGTTCTTCGAGGAGATACTTTCTTCAATATAGCTCTCCGCTACCGAACTACTCTTCCATTTCCCATGTTATTTTAGTGTTTCAAAGGAAGCACCACCTTGAACAAGAAGTGTTGACGACGTTCGGCGTAGACAATGTCCGGTGTAACCTCTCGGGTTTTCGCTATAATAGAAGGAACGTTGCCTATAGTATTTTTACCTACAGTAACTCAATGCATTCATTATTTCTGTGGGTTAAAAAAAAACTACGTTTTCTACATTCTTTTGGTCGTAGTGCAATGTACTTTTCAACTAAGTTCAAGGCTCCTATTTCGCTTTCTTCAACAATGGTGAAACTTTTTGAGGTGCAGGTCTTGGTTTCTGGTACTTTGATCAGTAAAACGGCTCCTCTGTCTTCAATGCCATCAACTGTCAACTTGACCATTTCATCACGTCTTAAGCCTCCAAATACGCCCATTACCAGAACAACTTTATGTAGCAGAAAAGTATCATCTGGAACTTTTCTTATGAAAAGTAATACTTGTCCACCTTCCAACACCTTTGATTTTTTAGGAATGTATCCTTTTGAATTAACTTTCAGAAAGGCCATCAGTTGACTGAGTGCTGATATATTAATGTTTTCTTTAACAATCAATGTTGATTTCAGCTGTGAGTATTTGGTCCATTGACTATTTGCACTATATTTTTCAGACTAAACTAATGTAAAATAAATGAAAAATATTAATATTTTTCATGAGATAAACTCACCAGTTCCTGGAAGTATGCCATTAGGACAGTTTCGTTTACGGTATTCACTCTGTTTTCATCTTTCCATTTCAAAAAATGGTCATATTCCTTCTCGTATAAGTATTTGGATTTCACAGGCAGTAAATTTCCTAACGCTTTTTCAGCTTTGAGCGTCACATGGGATTTCCATAATTATTATGAACACAACCGTTTTCGACTCTTCAATGTTTCCATGACAATTGCACAGAAGCTCACTTGTGCTCAGTTGCCGACCAGGGGTGGGATTCTGTGTACCATAGAATTCTATTGTCGACAGTTTTGTCTCTTTCTCTCCCATGAATTCAACCATAATGTCATCTCACTTTTTCTATCGACAATAGAATTCTATAGCACACAGAACGCAGTAAATACTATGAGAAGAAATTTATGAAGTAAACAACGTTGTTTAAGATAATTTTTTCGTGAAAAATAAAAAATTTATGAAGTAAACAACGTTGTTTAAAATGATTTTTTTCGTGAAAAATAACATCTTGAATGCATCGGGCAACATTCATTCCTCGGGCCAAAGGCCCTCGAGTGAATGTTACCCTCCAGGCGTTAGGATCTATATAACGCACTTGGTACATAAATAGCTATTTCGTTGATGTCGGCCGTGGATATACCGGGCTAGTTCAACCCTCCAGTATACCCTGAAACTCTGGTTCCAAACACACAAAGTAGAGGTCACCACAACAAACTTCCACGGATAAGGGGTCAGAGTTATGGTGTTGGGGCAGTAAACTAGTCAACTGATAACGATAACGACCGCGACGAACAAGAACGCTTTGAGTGGACCGATTAGTTGAGGTACGACCTTCAGTCTTACTATGAGAGTAGTGAGCCCTGCCGGATACAGATACAGGGCGAGAATGCATGCCCTGTGGTGCAAAAATCACCCAGAACCTGCACCGTACAAAAACTCAGGGCAAGGCAAGGCTATATCAGAGTACCCATCATGTCCCCATTAAGCCAGCTAACGAAGTGACAGAACTGACAGTTCCGCCACGAGTTGTTCAGGCTATGGAGAGGCTCTAATCACACTGCCAATTGAGGTTATCAGAGTACGCAGAGTGCTTCGCCTATCAAAGCCCCCTAAAGCCACAACAACTGGATCAAGTGGATGCAGAGGTTCGAGATGTTCTAGTAGAAGAGGCTGATATTTAGCAAATTAACACCGCCGTTTACAGAGCCGTTCAATCGCTGTTCCAAACGGAGATAAGGAATCTTTTCTCTTCGGTTGGAAGGCACGAGCGACGAGTACAGAAAACGGAAGCAATACAACACGCGTCTCGTATCCAAAGTGTGATGGGCAATATGGCGATCAACGCCTTTCCAGCCAGCATTGCGGCAAATAGCCGCAAAACTAAGACGAGCCTATGAAGGAGTGCTGTTGATCACTAAACGGCACCGCCTTGATAGGATACGAATGCTAATGTCTGCAAAAAAGTCACTGGTGAGACGAGTGAGGAGCATCGAGGAAGTTCTGCGGAAATCCTTCCCACTTATTCCGAGAGACTCACGTGTTGTAGAGAATCCGCCGACAGTTGTTCTAGTAGATTCCTTCTGGAAGGATATTTATGAACATCCGCACCAACTGGATTCAGACACTCCAACCCCAGCGCAGTTTGAGGGCTTCGACGAGCTCTTGAGAGCACGAAGAACTCGGCTGCTCCAGGTCCATATCTACTGGTAAGCTACTGGTAGAAACAATTTTTACCCATCACCATTTGGCCAGAGTTTTTAACTCATGGCTGAATGGAGAGCAGTAGATTCCAGGTTGGTTTATCAAGGGGGAATCGTGCTGATCCCAAAAATCGAAGATTTATAAGAGCCAAATAACTACAGGCGGATTACATTCCTGAACGCATATTATAAGATGTTCACTCGCATCTTGTACATTCCAATACTCATCGAAGTTGACCACGTATACGAACGGATATATGAGCAAAGAGGGTCAGGGAAGTCTGGCTGCAAGAGGAATCTGTTCATCGCTAGATGTATTAAAAATTTGTTTTGTTGACTCAACTTTCGTTTTGGTTAGTTTCCTGAGAACTTAGATTCCAGAGAAAATCCACCATTATATATAAATAGTTTGCATTGTGTTTCTCATGTTGTTCACCATCATTAAAGCTGTCAATAAATGTCGAAATAAATCACTGATGCAAAATTGTACCGCGACAGAGACGTTACTGGAATTATTTCGCCTCATTAAGACTACCGGAATGGAATTTTCACCTCACAGTGACGCAAAGAAGATTCAACAAGTAATCCCCTGTATACCGAAACTCTTCGACGGAACTTACTCATTTGTCATTCCTCATTTGAATTCACGTTTATTAAGTCTGGTCTCGATGTTAATTATGCATTCATGAAATTCGTTTCTGAAACGTGAGAAGCAGAATGATAAGGTGACAACTGACACTACTGACGACATACCGAAGATTAAAAATCTTCTAACAGTTTCAATTAAAGACAATGAAGTTTTTTGCAAAGATCGTGACACATGGCTGCCAGTGAAAAAAATGCGCCGAACAGCTATAGAATGGAAGTACTTACATCGACTATTTCACTCACTTGCAAAATGAACCAATCAGATGTTCTAGTCAAGTTCGGATTAACGACAATTTCACTCACTATATGAAAGTCGCGTCTCCTGCGATATGAGGACCAATCAGAATGGGATTTCACGAAAGTACACGCTTCCTTTCTTTCCGATCCGGAAAGACCACGTCGTCAAGTCAACCACAAATATAAACAGCAATGATACATCTTGTAATCTAATATGACATAAACGTCAGGTTGACAGACTTCATGTTTATTATTCATTAGTTGCAACTATTGAAGAATTCACTTTGTTTACTCGATCAAATTTCAAATAATAACTTGGTTGGTTCGTGAAATTATCTCAATAAATACGACTCGTGCTCACAATACAATCGATAATTCTGTCAGAAATCTTTAACTCGATCAAATTGCTTTGAGGTAACACCACTCGTGTTTACAGTGCATGTGACAGTTAAACGTCAAATATAAGTGATTACGCTGTGCACGCATTTAAAAATGTTTGTGAAATAGTCTAAAAAATTCCACTCGTGATTGAATTTTTTCTCAACCACTCGTCCTGCGGACTCGTGGTGTTAGCTCGAAACAATTCAATTTTGTTCAGAAATAAATCGACAGACTTATCGCGAAAATTCAATCACTTGTGGTAATACTACTGAAGATACCAAATCCAAAATATTTTTGATTTTGAGTAGGGCCCAGCCGAAAAACAAGGAGGAATTTGATGATAAATTTAAGTCATCTTCTATATTCCTTCCGTTGAGATATGTTGTTTAGAAAGTGATCAGTTATCATTTGACAAAGCGGAAGGAAATTTGGTTGGGGCCGGGGATGGAAAAAAATTTTTGAAAATTTTCTCAGGTCAAAAATTAGCCGGTCTCCTATATTCTCACTTTTCAGTTAATTTGTTCCAATTTGGACCTTATATAGCTGAAATCGCAGTGGAAGTAATTTTTAGCAGGGCCGGGTCACAAGGGGGGCAAAAAGGTGCACTTGAAAAACTCGCGGGACCGGCTGTGTTTGAAAATTGTAAAAATGTTTTTGGAATGATGATTGAGCTCTGAAACTTTAGGTAGCACTTTTATTAGGAACCAAGAAAAGCAACCCCCAAGGGGAGGAGTTTTTTTTTCAGATCTTTTT
Source organism: Chrysolina haemoptera (assembly GCA_958298965.1). Lineage (NCBI taxonomy): Eukaryota > Metazoa > Arthropoda > Insecta > Coleoptera > Chrysomelidae > Chrysolina > Chrysolina haemoptera. Next base: position 5,832,226 of record OY282592.1, on the reverse strand, counting down.
GAGTCGAGGAAATAGTCATGAAGAGGGCCATAATTGAAAGGGGTGGTAGGGAGAAAAAACTGGACGAAAATTCCTTTCCTTGTATTCTAAGTCCATTTTTCCAATTATGTAACATAGCCGGTCCCGCGAGTTTTTCGAGTGCCCCCTTTTACCACCCCTCTGTGAGCCGGCCCTGCTGAAAATTCCTTCTACCTCGATTTTAGCTATCTAAGGGCCAAAATGAAACTAATGAACTAAACAGTGAGAAAATAGAAAACCGGCTAATTTTTGACCTGAGACATTTTCGGGAGGAAAATTTTCAAAAAACTTTTTCCAACCCCGTTCCCAACCAAATTTCCTTCTCTTTGTCAAATGATAACTGTTCACTTTCTAACTCAACGGAAGGAATATAGAAGACGACTAAAATTCATCAAAATATTTCTCCTTGTTTCTCGCCTGGGCCCTACTCAAAATCAAAATTATATTGGATTTGGTATCTTCGATGTAAGTACTTCCATTCCTGAGCTCGGAAGGAGTATAGCTGTTCGGTGCATTTTTTTACTAGCGGCTCCCTAACTATAATTTAGAAACCTCATGAGGCGCTGGTGTAATTTCCTACCGGCATCGTATTAGAAAAGCATACCCTCATTAGAAAATTCAATGATATATCGTTCAAAATAAAAATAATTTGATGATTTTGCTAATAAGAGCAGCCACAAAAAATCTGCAGAAATAATTTTTAATTGATTCATGTGTATATTATTATTATATATATATATATATATATATATATATATATATCTCCGTCATCTGTTATTCAAATTGACCAAGCACAAAACCATAGTATAAAGTGTGTCAAGGAAAAGGGCTTTGGACTTTGAATTTATTTCAAAAAATATAAATTTACTTTCCTCATTTTTTCCTCAAATTATAATCTGAACAATTTGATTTTTGTTTTCTTCACTCGAATTATCAATCGTTAACTCAACTTCTTTTTTGTTAATTCAATAAAATTATTGAAAATAAATGAATAAAAGTCACATTATAATTGTGAAAAAGTATACTCAAAATTCAAAATCATTCATACAATTCACATAAGTATATTCTGCTCTATTAGCGTCGCCATTGCAATGATGTACATAATAGTGTTATATTCTCATTTCATTTATCTCGAAATGTATTGAATATCACACAAAATTATCATATCGTTTCATAACTGCATAATTGCAACGATTTAATGCAAATTTTTAACCAGTGAATGTTGCTTCCTAATTGGCCCAGTGAACTATTTCATAGCCTCATCGTAATTAACTGTAATACTTTCACTTTCCAAAAAAAAATAGGTGTTATATAAGGCTTGCGACCTTGACAGTGATCTCGCAGACCATCAGATGTTGACGACCTCAATTCCCTGACTGGTGTTGCACGCATTCATTCGAGGCGGTTCTCCTATCCATCATATTTGTCAATTAACTCGATGTGAGTTATGTAAGTTTGTTTATTTTGTGTAACATTCACCATTTATTCCACATCGGGCTCAATTCAACGTAATATAAATACCCAAATATCCAATAATATTGTTTGTGATTTGAAAGAGTTTGGGTTCCACCACCTGCAGTAAAGAAAATCCAAATTTTCTTATCGGATGTTTTCTGCGACTTTTCTTCTCACTGGCCAGTTTTGAGTGGTTTTGCTGGGGAAAGTCACTTATGTCTCTGTTGCAGAGTGTGCAAATATTCATTATGCCACCGATTCCATACATCTTGATGAACTCTCTGCAACAATCTATAGCGATCAAGGCGATTCATCTTGAGGGTGGTCAGTTCGGGATCAATCTATAGCGATCAAGGCGATTCATCTTGAGGGTGGTCAGTTCGGGATCAGGGAGGACTGTCATAGGCTCGAGAGTAAGGAAGTTACCTCGCGAGAGGACTCTCAGATCGTTAGGGTCATTGCTCATTGCATACAAATGTCTGGAATTGAGCAAAGCCTCGATTTGTACCAATAGGGTGTAGAATTCTTCATAAGTGAGAACTTGGTGTTCAAGGGATTTCATTAGGTGAGTTTTTACTGATTTGATTCCAGCTTCCATTAACCCATTAAAATGTGGGGAACTTGGGGCACTGAATGACCAATCAATTTTCTCATATTCGGACGCCGTTTTCATGAGATCGTTGAGCATTCGATAAGCACCAACAAAATTAGTACCATTATCGCTGTAGAGACGTGTACAACGACCCTGTCGACTAATGAATCGTGTGAAGGCCGAAAGAAAAGCATCTAAGGAAAGGTCGGAAGCCAGCTCTAGGTGAAGAGCTTTCGTTGAAAAACAAACAAATAAGCAAATATAAGCCTTTTGCGTTTTCAAACCTCTACGTTTAGCCACAGAAATATTATAAGGACCTCCATAATCAACCCCCACACACTGAAATGGCTTGAGTTGATTGACACCATAGTGTGGAAGATTTCCCATTGGAGGGTCGAGGCGAGTGGGTTTCACTTTGAAACATCTGAGACATTTCGACAAGACTCGATTTATAGCACGGCGAGGCGAAAGGATCCAAAAATTTTTGGACAGCAAGTATTGAAGAGTACGTAGTCCTGGATGTAAGTGTTTTTTATGAACACTGTGGATAATTAAATGGGTCAGATGGTGAGAGTTTGGAAGAATTGCGGGATGCTTATGATCGTAAGATAGACCCGAGAAATACAGCCGACCTCCAGCTCGGAGAACCCCATCATCATTTAGGAAAGGATTCAACTTTCGAAACTTTTGAAAGAATGTAATAAATATTTTCGGGCAACATTCAGACGAAGTACAACTCAACGTGGACAGAAGACATGAATAAATAAGGGTTTATTTTTAGATTTGAAATATACATATCAAGTGTAATAACATGTCACTAAACATCAAATCTCATTCTTCTTAACCCAAGGGTCAAGCTGAGATAGCACATATACCTTTTGAGGCGTTCACAATAATGTCCTCAGGATGTCGAGGGCGAACCAGAAGACGTCCCTTGGACGTCCTCCTGTAGCCGTTATCGACGTTCAAATAACGTCTCGGAACATCTCTATAAAGTCTTCTAGGACGCTCATAGTATGTTATGGAACAAACAACTTGAGGCTGTATTCAAAGGTCCCCTGGACGTCACAAAAAACTTTTGAGGCCCCTTTGAGGCATTCACAAAAATGTCCTCAATATGTCGAGAGGAACCTGCGGACGTCCCCAGTCATACTACAAAAAAAAAACAGTTTTGCCTCTGTTCCATAGTTTTATAATATGTTTACTAGTTTTGATTATTACATCGTCTTCATAACTGTAATAATGAAAAATAGCAACAAATCATAAAACTTTTAGTGGAAAATAGACAAAAGTGTTTAGTTTTTTTAATAGTGAACCTGAATTTCCATAAAATAAAAAGTCATAGATCAAATTAGTACTTAGTCAGAGTATGGTTATGTTTTTCAATAAACAAAAATTCACAAGTAACAAAAATTGAAGTAACTACTTATATTAGTTTGCAAAAAATTGTATGAAGAGGCAATTTCGGATTAAAATATTTACTTCTATGAGATATATCTATAAAATAAAATATTAAAATAATTGTTTGTTTGGAAAATATAAAAATTCAAAATTCTTTCAAACATTTTTTTAAGATTTCATAGAGCAGGAGTACCTTCTTTCCCTTCCTTGGCTGCCAGTGTTATTCTTTTGGTTCCAACCCCATGTCGGTCAGTTGTGGTTCTTAGCCAGACTTTGATCATACCTGCAATTTCAGTTCCTGCGACATTTCTCGAAGAAAAATTGAAAATAAATAAACAGGGTCAAGTGGAATGAAACCTGGAATTATCGATATAGATGTACCGTTCGAGGGTAGTTCTCGAGCTGCCTACATACTTATGAAACATATTTTCAGCATATTTATTCATAAAATAATTCAAAAAAAATTTGAGATCCCTTTCACGTAATACTCCACACGACCAACTAGATTTTTTTTTCAAATACCTGACTTCCCCTCCAAGAATTTTTGATGACTTATTTTTCGAATTCAATAACTATTAGTAAATACACAAATCACTAAATTTTATTCCATGCCACTTTTTAACTTTGTAAGTCAGCCTTAGAAAAATTACTGTAAAAAATTTATATAATATGACAAAACGTCGAGAAAAAACTTGATATGATTCTGAAAATTGACAACCAATGACATATATTTTTTTCTACAACTGTCAAAAAAGACCACTTTTTTTGTGTGGTTTGTGTATTACAATATTTCACTATCAAAATACGATTTCATTATTAAACGGAAAAGCGTAAAAAATGTGCACTTTTTTTAACGGCTGTTGCTAGGCAACCGACAGTTTGCATACAACAACAATAACAGATCTGAATAATAACGAAATCCTGTCATAAAGCCAGTTCTCAATTTCTTTGGCAACTAATAACCATAAATATCTGATGTACAAATGTTTCACCAATAATATTTTTAGCATTCTTACTATTAAATAAGTATTATCAAAAACTATCGCGGCGAATATATTCAGGGGTAATATAATAAGTGGTATGATTATCACCGATAATTTTTTGGAATATTAATGAATTGCAATCCCAAAGCTGAAAATACAACGAGTCCGCAGGACGAGTTGTATTTTCTTGCATTGGGATTGCCAATGAATTGATATTCCAAAAAATTATAGGTTTTTAATCATACCACGAATTGTATTTAGGACGACAACATATCGATTTGAAATAAAGAAAAATCGTGTCACCTGGTAATTGATGCTTTACTTCTAGCCGTATTCAACGGAATACTCTTTTCCACGGCCTCATCTGTGATACCAATGGACATTTGTCCCCAACGATCGCTCATATTGATAAATAAAGATAACTAGTCAAAACACATAAATTTGACGTTTATAATTTACTTAAATCATTTTCACTTGACAGATGGTAAAACAAAAACTAAGCAGGTTTATCACCGTGAAAATACAGCGACAAGCTATATTTTCACTGTAGTTCTGATTCTATTGGCTGAATTTCAAAATTTGAAATCCACTGATTGGTTGTTAAGCAAGGAAATATATTGTCAAAATAATAGCATATACTTCTAAGGAACTCTTGGATCTAATCTACACTAGGTAATCCAAGGCAGCTATGGCTGTCAGATACTTGTTGACAACAATAATTAATGAAATTTGTGAAATTGGGCATCTATCTATAACGAATTCTTGATAACTCTAAAAAATGTAAATTAAGTAGAAATGAAAAGTGATGCAGATTGAACGGAGAAAATCGTGGATAGTGCAAATATGTGATTTCCTTGACATAGTTCAAAGAAAGAAAAAGGTATTCGTTGCTTCACGAGGATTGTTTATTTATTTTGAATACAAATGTGAGAAAATGAAAAGTTACTTCGATGGACTAGTTATTCGAAAGTCAAGTCAACATTAATAATAATAATATTGACCTCGATGAATATGTTATTTTAATATTCACTTCAAATTTTCCATTTTGCGGGATAGTGTGAAGAGAAAGAGATTTCGACTCTGTCGAAATTATTCGTTTCATTTGTTCTAACCTCAACTCTCCGGCATACTCTTCGAACTTTGTTCGAATAATGAATCAATAAAAATATGCCAAATTCATTTTATATTTGCAAAAAAATATGAATTGGTTTTTTTTTGACAGTTGTAGAAAAAATACTCTGTGAAACTCGTGAGTAAAGTGTTTTTTTTACTTGTAGGAATTGCCACATTTCGACTCGTAAAAAAAAGTATCACTTCACTCACTTGATACATAAATTACTATTATTTGCCAGATAATGGCTCATAGCGATTCCAGTTACAACAAAAAATAAGTATTACTGGATTGAAATCTTGAAAAAATGCAGTATGGATTTCCGAATTTTCTGTTGAATTCTTGCAAGTCTGACCTCACCTCAAATGACCCCTTATATACGAAACTTGAAGACACCCAAAACTAACGTAACCTGTATTATATTGAATCCCTTATTAATTTTGGAACATCTTCCCCGTTTTTTGCAAGTTTGACAATAGCGAACTTTCACAAGGAGATTTCAAGGATTGCTTTCACTGTTCCTCCGCGCAGTAAAGCATACAACAAATGCATTTATGTATTATTCTGCATGGACGAGCTGTTTAAAACGTAGTATTATCGTGTCTGATTACGTCTAATGGAAGACGCTCTTCGGTTGCAAATGAACCCATGAAACGAGCACCTACTTAAAGTGTCGTTATTATACGAACCACTGCAGCAATATCAAAACTTTTGCATTGATCGAACATTAACCTTGAGTTACTCGAGCAATTATACGGCATGATCGGAAGTCTCCAATTCTTCTCTAGTTTTGATGGTTTCCTTGTACACAACCACAGTCAATGAATACTGTATTGAGCAATATCATTCAACTTATTCATTACCTCACTCTCACTCTCGTCTTAAGAGCAGATGATGAAGACAATCATTGAAGTGATTCAAATACATCGCTAAAATACAATTATTTAAGTACCTACCAACTGAATTATAATCCAGTACGGTTGGGTTTTGAGACAAGAATCGATTGTAGTGCCACCAAACTTGGTATGCTAGTTGTTGGAACCATGATGAACACGAAAAAAAATTGCTTACCAAAATTCCAGGGGTGGAACATATTTTTTCATTCGTTTAAAAATAAATAAATAGATTTTTGCTGTAATCTTGGAAAGTATATGATTTATCGAAAAACCAACTCAACAGGGTAAAAGGCAATTCAATTCTCCACAAAAATGATCCCTAGTATTTTTGTATGAAATGTGCTCGTTTTCCTAGAAAACGTGATTGAACGGCGACATCAAATTTCAGGTTCACCCTTACCCGCCGTTGAAAGTTCTGGCGAAGCCGAATATTTGATTGGTCATAACTCTGCTAAAAATGATCGGAGAAGGAAAAGCAAAAGTTCATATCGTTTCTGAAGACTCCTACCTTCTCATGCAAATATAATATGCGAGTATTTGAGTACCTAAAATGTGTTTTGTCGCACTTGCGGATGATTCGGAAATCATGAATAATTTAATAAATTTAGAATTATTATACTGAAGTAGCAACCCTCTCTGGACTATATGCAACAATTTCAAAGTAGTGTCAAACGTCCCACTTATACATGCCAAAAAAGTTCTTTGTTTTACTCCTGCCTCATATTCAACTTACTCATAAAACCGGCATTCTTTTGCTCGAGTTTGTCTGTCGTTACTGGATTATTACTCATACCACAAAGGACCCTGCACCAAATACATGGGAAAATGGCTTTCATAATTTTTTGGGATATTGTAGTACAAGTCACTAGAAGTTACACATGTAAGTTTAAATTAGTTGTCGAGTTTCGGAGATACGAATTTTTGAAAATCATAAAAATTGCTAATTCATGACATGATTTTTTGGGTTTATGACCTTCCACAATCTGAAAATGAAAAAAATTTTAATCCAAAGAGATCTGTACAAGTGTAGAAGGACAAATTAATTAATTTGCCCGATAAGTTACTGCGTTCACAAGACTGCTGTCTTGAAAGAAATTAATTTTTGTCAGTAACGTACCCTACACTGAATTTGCCTATCTGAAAAAATGAGATCGAATTAACAAAGAATACTTCTCTTTTTTTGAAAATTGTTGACGTTTCGGAGGCTGTATCTGCCTCCGTTATCAAAACTTCTTGGAAAGACGCTGAAGAAACTGAATTTGAATTGCGGTTTTGGAAATAAGATCTTTCTTTGACAGAGTCAAATGAAATCTGTCATACATTCTTTTGATTGACATTTGGTATCTTGATACATAGGGTGTTCGGTTCTATTAGTTCTTCAGCGGTATTTTTTTTTTCAAATTTTTGTTTTTTATACTATATGTTTTTAACAACAGCCACACAAAGCCTTTTTGAGTCTATAAATCCGTTTTGGAGCCAAAACTATTTGAGAAAGACTTATAGAAATTGCTCAATATGATCAGCTTCAAAAAGTTATGATCACATTTTATACGGGGGCTGTTTACAAATATTAGTTGAAGTCGGTTTTGTACGTAATATATTATTTTTGAATGGATCTCCCAATTTGAAACATTTTTCTCAGTTATACTTCCAAGTAAATTACCCTACACTCGGGTATGTTTCATTCATTTCCTATGTCTGGTTTTTGAACTATAGATTAAAATTCATATTCTATAGTAGATATTATCGAATCGAATGCGGGAAGGCATTATGATTACTATTTATAGATATTCGTGGAATCGTTACGAAGCGTAGAGATATTGATATTGAATTTTCGCGAAGCAGGTGGAAAACCGCATACCAACGTGTCAAAAGCCACGCCGTTAAGAGTCACAAAGTTTATGGACTTGCGGTTTTTTTGCGCTGCAGGAACATATTTATTTCATCAAGAAATAAGATATATATTCCTATATAAATTAATATCCGTGTGACCGCTATGAGCCACGAACGGTGGCGGATGGGGGTCACGCGGATGTTAACTTATACAGGGTGTTCCTTAAAGACATGCTAATATTTGAGGGGGTGATTCTTTGACTTATTTTAAGGAAAAAACTTTTTATAAACGTATGTCCTAAAAGTCCTAACTTCTGAGATACAGGGTGATAAAGTTTTGAAAAAAATTCAGTTTTTTAATAATAACTGAGATAATATTCTAGACGTTTTTATAAAATTTGGTACATGTCTTCTATGCATCGAGGTGCATTTTTTAATGCACAAACATTTTCATTTTCTCAACCAGTGGCGTCCGTACGGGTTTTGCATTGAATATTTTTGGAGAAAAAAATACTACGCTACTGCTTTCTCCTGAAAAAAAAAAAACTTTTAAGATCCTCATTTATTTTTGAGCAAATTTGATCTCATGAGTTTTCTTTGTCCGCCGCATGGTTTTCGCTTAAAAAAATAAAAATCGTTTTACTTCAGGATCAATTCCTCAAAAATCTGATGTGGTGTGGAAATGATTGTTGCATCGACTTAAAGCAAATAAAGGGATCAGATTTGTTCCAAAATGAATGAGAATCAAAAAAATATGGATTTCAGCTTGTACAAAAACGAATTTTATTTTATTTTATAAAAGTAAGTTTAAATGAACGGATCAAATTCATTAATTATTGACAATACTAACACTGATTATAAAAATTGTTGGAAATGGCCACCTTCACTTAATAGGCATGCTTCCGCCCGTCTACGCATGGAATTACGCACACGTTGAAATATTCCCGGCGTATTTCGAATAGTTTCACACGAGGCAACTATTCGCTCTCTTAAATCTTCTAAAGTATTAACGGGAGTTTTATACACTAGAGTTTTAAGGTGCCCCCATAAAAAGAAATCTAAACTGTTGAGATCAGGGGATCTTGCTGGCCATTGCTGAGGTCCTCCGTGACCTATCCAACGATTATGATAAACTGTATTTAAGATAGGTAGCTGAATCAATATCGTAAATCCATTCAGGTAATAATTCAAGCACTTGGGAGATTATAAGTGAAAAGATTAAGAAGTGGTGAAAAGAAATATCAATTATAAAGAGGTAGCTAAATTACTATCGGACGATTTATTGTCAACAAAATGTTAGGTACCTACTGCGATATGAAGCAATTTCAATTTAATTATTTTTTGAAGAATTGATCCTGAAATGAAACGATTTTTATTTTTTTAAGCGAAAACCATGCGGCGGACAAAGAAAACTCATGAGATCAAATTTGCTCAAAAATAAATGAGGATCTCAAAAGTTTTTTTTTTTTCAGGAGAAAGCAGTGGCGTAGTATTTTTTTCTCCAAAAATATTCAATGCAAAACCCGTACGGACGCCACTGGTTGAGAAAATGAAAATGTTAGTGCATTAAAAAATGCACCTTGATGCATAGAAGACATGTACCAAATTTTATAAAAACGTCTACAATATTATCTCAGTTATTATTAAAAAACTGATTTTTTTTCAAAACTTCATCACCCTGTATCTCAAAAGTTAGGACTTTTAGGACATACGTTTATAGAAAGTTTTTTCCTTAAAATAAGTCAAAGAATCACCCCCTCAAATATTAGCATGTCTTTAAGGAACACCCTGTATACGAATATATGGTAGACAACGCACTGGCATCTGCATAACCGCGCGGATGTCAGTGCGTTGTTTACCATATATTCCTATATAAATTAACATCCGCGTGACCGCTATGAATCGTGTACCGGGGCGGATGGCCATCACGCGGATGTTAATTTATATAGGAATATATGGTAAACAACGCACTGACATCCGCGTAACCGCGATACCAATAAACCTCCCGCTTCGGCCGCTTCCCTGTTAAACTGACACTCTTTCTAATTATGCAACAAGTATAACCGAATATTTTGATGTACTTATATAGTATTCCACCGATAATAATGGAATGTACTTTCAATTTCAGATGCCAGTTACCGGTCCACAACAAATCGATTGTCCAGTTTTCTTTTTTCGTCAATTCCACCTTTTGATCTCAGCAACATCAAGGGCATAAGCGAAGAATGTCGTCAGCAAAGCAGACGATACCTGGAGGACTTGAAAAAATTCGAGATGTGGGCAGTGAAGAGTATGTATCAGAATATTTGAGTTAATATAAACAAAATACTCGAAAGATAACAGCCCAGGTAGCAAGCGTACGTCATAATGACGTACTTAATTAGTGATTTCATGACGGTAGACGTCATCGACGCAAAAATGACGTCTGCCAGACGTCAGTCAGTGGACGTTACTATGTCGTCTTTCACATGACGTCATTATGACGTAATTCTTTGGTCACTAATGTTACACAAAAAATAACCATTGCCTTCATCCCGTGGCATAAAGGTACAAGTTTAATTTTATAATTTGCATATACAATCAATAGAGTACACACTAAATCATTATTTACCAAAAACGTATAACATAAAAGTGAATCAAATAAAAATACCAACATATGTAAAGAAATCAAATTGCTTATTATTTTCGTCATTTTGTATTTCCCGCGAAAGTCACCAGTTGTCCGACACCGACACATTCGCATCGGATTGGTTCGGATTAAGCAACATGGCCGTAGTCGATGCTTCCTTCTATGAACATGTGCAGTGGAATGTCGATGGTATTCGTTCTTTATGTCTATGTGTTTTGGTGTCACCATTATTCTCTGGTTGTCGGAAGATTTCATTATGCATAAATATAGAAGTGATAGTATTGCAGAGTTCGGTAATAGTTGTGTGTTACAGTGGTTACATTGTTCAAAGTGTTTTCAGCTGTAGAGTTCAAATAAACAATATGAAGGTGCCCTTATAGTCGTAAACTCTGAGTGGTTTACTTCACTAAAAAAGCTAAATATTTTGGCCGCCCTACAAAGAAAGACAATGAAGCTTATATTAAAAAGCGGTAAAACGAGAAGGATATATTTCCGATAAATAGACATTATATTCCATTAAAAAAATGTGTTTACACTAGAGGTATGTAATGTGTATTTTGATTTAATTAATTTTTGAATATTGTACTAGATGGTTAGTAATAATTGAATAAAAACTATAATCATATTAAGTGCTATATAAACAGCATAATCCAGTGTGAAAAATTCAATGACATTTTTACTGACTTTTAGCAAGAAATACTTATAGTAACTCTTCCGAATTAAGTACATATTTCAGAATGATCTGCATAATTAAGTTTTATAATAGTTTTTTACTGTATTACTTACTGAAACGAAATTGTTTTATGTTGTTATAAATAAAAATTCTTTCCATGATCACGAGTTTCTTAATCCTTTGCATCAAAAAAATTAACCACGACATTGACGTTTCCTAATCTACCTAGTTTGTATCAGTCATTGATCATCCAGTACACTGCCTTCTAATTTTTCTGTGTGATTGTGATTCTCTTCAAGAAAAATACGAATATCCCAACAGTTGCTACAAGTATTGTTAAAAAACATTGCATTTTTTGCTTCATATTCCCAAATTAACTAAAAAAGTACGCCTGAATGACGATGTTTATAACGTTTGAGTGACGTCATATGTACGTCTTGTGTATGACCTAACAGGTCATATACAAGCTATATGTAACGTCAAAATGACGCCATATACTGACGTCATAATGACGCTGACATTTGACCGTCATTTAGACGTCCGAATGACGTCAACTCTGGCGTCAATATGACGTCTACCATGACCTATAAGATACGTCATTATGACGTACGCTTGCTGCCTGGGTGAAGTGTGAAGATTTAGGAAGTGTGAGGACTGTTGAGTCTGTGGTAATGAGGAGGTCATTGTCGTATTCCTCGTCAGTAAATGCTCGATTCGAAGTTGACTTCATGGTGAATTATTGATAATCTTCTCATATTGTAATTTAGATAATTCGAATGAAGTACATTTTGCTATGATGTTATCATGAGAAAGCTGCTTCCATAATGTTTGATAAAAATATTGAAGATAATATAATCGAATACGATCCAAACGTTGAATAGTTAAGCTCTCTAGTCACTTTATCAAGATTCAGTAACAAATTGAATGAATATATGCCAGTTATGAACATGATACATTTCTGTAAGATTTTCCAAAATTGTTGTGAACTCAAGTATGGAAATCTGGAGATATGCAGATCAAGGTTTTGTGTGCCTTCCAAAGAAAAAAAAAATAAAAAGGTTCATGAATAATTTACTTTGCTTTACTAATTATTAAAATAGTTTCTTCGACAGTGCGCGAACTAAGCTTTTACGCACTATTGATAGTGCGTGAAGAAATACTTTTTCGCACAAGTGCGTGTGCGATTCACCTGTGCATAAAACCATTAACTGTGCGTAACATCATCAACTTTGCGTAAAGTTAATTTTAACACAATGTTCTTACATTTGGGCATTTTTTAAAAATATAGAATTTTGCGTTAAATGTAAATCGAAAGTCATCATTTGATAATACGATGACAATTCATAACATAAAATATTCAAATTAACAATACAATTTGGCATTGATTGAAAGTTTGATTTTGTGGAGAAGTCGAAAAATAACCAAATGTCAAGATACCAAATGTCAATCAAAAGAATGTATGACAGATTTCATTTGACTCTGCCAAAGAAAGGTCTTATTACCAAAATCTTTCTAAGAAGTTTTGATAACGGAGGCAGATACAGCCTCCGAAACGTCAACAGTTTTCAAAAAAAGAGAAGTATTCTTTGTTAATTCGATCTCATTTTTTCAGATAGGCAAATTCAGTGTAGGGTACGTTACTGACAAAAATTAATTTCTTTCAAGACAGCAGTCTTGTGAACGCAGTAACTTATCGGGCAAATTAATTAATTTGCCCTTCTATACTTGTACAGATTTCTTTGGATTGAAAAAAAAAAAAATTTCATTTTCAGATTGTGGAAGGTCATAAACCCAAAAAATCATGTCAAGAATTTGGCATTATAATAACTGTCGATGAAAAAACTTTGTATGATACAATTTCGTAATGGGCTTTTACAAACTTCACGCTCATACAAAAAAGCCTCGAAAAAAGCTATCATTTCGCATGAAACTTAGGTCCATTGATCACTTTGTGATTCAATATTCAATATTCAATTTTCTGTATTCTAGAATCCCAGTTATGTAGGTAATGATTATGTGGTTACTCTGGAAACTGACTTTATAATTAAAAAAGTAGCCATAGAAAGAGGAATGCATAATTTAGTATCTCCACTAAAATATCACCACCCAATAACTTAACGAACAATAAAAGAATGTAACCGAGGAAACTTCGAAATCTAGTATATTTTCAATAAGCATACCCATTTTGGCGTTCCTAGTGGATTTTTTTGAAATAATATACATTGAAAATTATAATGGGCCATTTGTGTTGAGTTTTTTTGAATCAACCATGGAACTAAAATGCCTTCAAATTCGAAAATTTCAAATCAAGTGCCATCTATTGAAGAAATCAGACACCTACTTGGAACTTTCGAGTTATATGGTAGTGATCTGCAAAAATAATGGAATAACGATCAGTTTATTCATTAGTTCTTCTACTAGCTAAAAGATGGAACAATAATATTCACCTTGTTCAAAGATTGCTTTAGAAAATCTAAATGATGGATTTCCTATACAAGGTGAGAATATAGCAAATATTTCATTTCAAAAAACAATCCAACTAGAGATATTACTCGCATTTAGACATCATAACGATCCCAGAAATCTCTTGTTTCCAAACCCCAATATTTTGAGAGAGACTGAAACGGCATCAGCCTGATGAGAAAAAATCCAAAAGAATTTTGTCACTTTCAACACCCTGTAACTAACTCGGTTAGTACTCATCTTAGGGTAGGTATATGTTAATTAGAACTTTTAGCCTTAAAATTAAGTGAGAATTCTACCATCGGAGTTTGTCCCCATTATTCTGGGACATCCTGTATAAAGTGGCTAAGCTTATAACTTCACGGTCGTCAAAATGAACTACGTCGTTTCTAACATTCTTATTCATATTTTTTTCTGTAGGACAATATGGTTGATATACGTTTTTTTTAAAATTTAATCGTTTCAACCAATACTGTACTCTTTATATTTTCATTAACAGTGTACGATTCCACCGCTAAACTTCCATCAGGGATCCTGAACGGCAACATCAACCAATTCGGAGATTTTGATATGTGCCTTGGAGCCTATTCCGAGAAACACAATATCAAAGGGCAGTACTGTTTGGCAGCTATGGAAGTGAAAGCCCCGCGAAGTTCGTACCTGACTGGGTTGTACGCGCTTATTCACGCTCACCACCATTTCAGAAGTCGATTGGAAGACGTAAGTACCAGAGTAGCACCATGTAATCTGATTTATTTCTATAGAGAAACAATCTGCTCACCAGGTGGAGCGGCTTACACCCGTTTCATCAGCGTGAGACCAGAGTAATCAAATAAACATAGCGATGTGATGATTCGGACGGGGAACAGATGGCCTCAAGACTTTCTGTGGTGACCTACCCTGTACTGATGATGAGGCAACAACCTCGAAACTGGTCTGTAGGTGGTCCCCCTGTTTAAATCAAATCAAAATTCTGCTATTTGGTTACAGGAGAGCACTTGCAATCGTTTCCTCTGCAATAAGGTACAGTAAAGGCCAGGGGAGTAGTTGTAAAAAGGGCAAAACATCGGTCGGTAACGACTATCGTTTCAGAAACAAACATTGTTCGGTAAAGTGAAAAAGAGTAGTCTGCTTCTGCCATTCTCGGTGATGGACATGACTTTGCAGTCTGCCTTATTTCCACATTTCTTCAGGCCCCTGAATAACTTTTGTGAAGATATAAACCAGAGTTGTGGGATTGATTTCGAGACAAATGAAACTATCATTATAGCTATATCAGAGTTAAAATTCTGAAAACCTTTCAGAACCACGTAATTCCCAGAATCGTTTGTGAATATATTGAGTACACAAATTGTATGAAACTCTTCTCAGTGTTCTTCTCTATGAAGAACATTAGCCTCGTCCCAAAGAATTTAATGGTTAGGTTAGGTTTAAATGTGAGTGAGCCCATACATCAGGCTCTCCACTGCGGCAATTTAATGGTGCTTTGTCCATGCGTGGTCGGCAATTCCCGATTTAGATGTTTCCCCCCGTTGAGTCCACTTTTTGTGTTCAGCTATTCTTACAGATAATGTCCGCTTGGTATCTCCGATATAGGAATCTCCACATTCACATGGGACCTCGTAAATACAGTTTTTGCTGGATTCTGTTTTGTGGTCTGGTTTCGTCTTGGTGAGGAAGCTTCGTGAAGTACTGGCGGATTGAAAGCAACTCTTGATGTTGTATTGTTTCCAACCCTTTTGATCTTCTCGGAGATACCCTTGGTGTAGTCAAGGACAAGAACGGGGTTTTGTGGTCGTTTTTCGACCGTGTTGGTCCTTTTGAGTTGTTTCTGAACTTCCCCTATGAGTTTCTCGGAGTATGCGTTTTGGCGTAGGTCTTTTTTGATGTGGTTTATTTTTGCCTCCAGAGACTCCTGGTTGTTGCAAATACACATTGCTGTGTCCATCAACGTTCTTACAAAGCAACTCTTCGTGGAATTCGGGTGATTGGAGCCGTAGTTGAGGTACTGTCCGGTGTGTGTCTTCTTCCTGTAAACAGAGGTGATAGTAGTGTCTTCTTCTTTCAGCTTTCACATCGAGAAAAGACAAGGTACTGTTAGTTTCCTTCTCCATCGTGAACTTGATTGAATTCCTGATGTTATTCATTCTTGAGAAGAAATTCTCAAGATGTTCATCTCCGTGGTTCCATATGATGAATGTGTAGTCCACGTATCTTAGGCATATTTTTGGTTTATATTCTGCCTCTCTGATAGACAATTCCTCGAACCACTCCATATATATGTTGGCGATTACTCGAGAAAGAGAAGATCCCATCGGCAGTCCATCAACTTGGGAGAAGAAACGGTAAGCGCGCCACAAGACCGCGCGTAATTACAACGTAATTACCGTAATTACCGGCAGACCTATAAAACATCGTGTAGATACTAAATTTGTCAGTATTCACCTGAAGACGATTGCAGATTCAAGCAATTGAAACGTAGTGAAAAAATTGAAAGAAGTAGAAATCTTTCAACCATTAAGTCCGAAGTACAAGTAATCAAGTTACTATACATCGTCTACAACCTTCAAAAAAAATATTTCAATTATTTGAAAAAATATATAATAATTACAAAATATATTATATTTTTATATTTATTTACCTGCTTCTAGCCTGGTCATCGAGTTCCGAGGTTCTCAAGCATCAACTGGGCTTTATGTGTACCAAGCGCATGTTCTCCTCGGGAAGTGGAGCTCGGCCTCAGGAAAACAGTCAATAAGATTTTGGAAGGTACCGAATTACAAATACGTTATGAAGTGGATCCTTCCATGTGCCAGAAAGCAGTCGATCTGGATATACCTCTGTCTACGTACATTGCAGTGTAAGGTTTAGTCTTCGGTATTGATATAAAACTGTTCCAACAAATTCGAAAATTTTCGAAGATAGTAGTCAGAGCTCAATTGCAATTAGCACTTGCACAAATGGATGTCAGATGTAATTCTATGTTCGTAGGGGGAAGTAGTTGTTTTCTGACAGTTTTACTCCGGAATTTATTCATTTCTACACATACAGTTCGATTAATGAAAAATAATTTTTTGCAGGTTTGTTTTTGGAGCTATAATCGCATTGGAATTTTTTTCTACCGTGTATGATCATTTCTCCGATGAAAATAAAAGTGAGTTCTCATATGTTCATTTTAAATACATGTTATTGAAAAATATATCTTCAATATACTGTGCGGATGTAGATAGTTGTCCTCGTTTTACTTTCGAATGGAGAAACATATCGACAATCGGTGAAAAACAAATGAAGTCGTATCATCTTCACAACTTCTTGGCATGAAAATGACAGGTGTCACTTGATTCATCCCGTAGAGGGCTTGGTCTTAAAAAAAAATTCAATGAAGGAGGAGTTCTATGAAACCTCTAGTATGAAAGGTATTTTTAACCTCTACTCAATGCCGTTATACTGATTCAGATCGGCTTGAGAATTATAAAAATAAAGAACAATTTAGGAAATATTGTTTAAGTATAATAAATGCAATGTAACTACATATTTACAAAATGAAATGTTTTTGTTTATTTTCTTTTCGAATGGTAACGTCCCGCACCTGAATCAATTTTTTTGAAATATCGGTAAAATTACTGAACATTTTCGGTATTTTTACATATTCAAAAACACTTTCTTGTAACTGGTTTCCACGTTGGAACGTAAAAGGTTGTATTCACAAAGTTCCTCAATTAATTAATCACTGAACACCTTATTCTGAACATCTGGTTTCTTTTCCAAAATTTGAAACCGGCGGAGTTTGTATTGAGGGAGAAATATTGCTGTAGTGTTACCAGCCCTAAACGCCTGGAAATATTATTTCGTTCATCAACAACAACAGGTTGTGATTGTCATACCAAATAATAATAATAATAATAATAATATGTCTTTATTCACACTGTCATTTTTTTTTTAACACCAGGAAAATTTTACAGAATAGGCAATCGACAGCATGACAGGGCGGAATTCAGTCGCCTATGTCCGAAGACATTGGAAACTGCTCTTCCATTCAACCCCAGAACTAACAAAATTAACTAAACAAATATTGACAAAACAATACTAAGCAAAATAGTGAATATTTGAAAATATAGAACAATAAACAAAACAAAAGAAAATAACTAACGATAAATAACTAGTGAAATAAATGATGTGAAGGTGAAGGTGAAGGTGAAGGTGAAGGTGAAGGTGAAATGAAAATGGAATTCCTATTAAGGAAGTTGAATGCCCGGAAATATAATTCTCAACATGTGGTTTCTTTTCTCAACCGACTCTGATTGTCACATTGAAATATGAGAGTGGCCAAGTTCCTGATGAGGAAGTTATGATATATTGCTTGAGCCATACTGGTCCTGAAAGCCTGGAAAATTATTACCAGAGCAAATATGGCTGAACGTCATTGCCAAAGTAACGCTCTGCAACCAGTTAGATGGATTGGCCGGCGTGTTCCATAGAAGTGACCTGCTCGGTCAACGGACTTGACTCACCTTGATTTTTTGGTGATATGTGATATTGAAGGTGTTTTTTACATAATCTGAATTGAAACATGCACTTTGGTATAGGAATATGCAGGTCTGTAGTTATTACTCAAAATACATTATAAGTTTTCAAGCGATCTCTGAACCAATTTGTGAGATCAAAACGGCGTTGATAGATACAATAAAATGGGTATTTTTCATTCATGAGCCAGATCAAGCTCTTCCTCTGTCTATCTTTTATTGTAATTTGTGATTTTGTTTTCCTCAACCCTGAAAGGCTTGACGGGTTGTTTCACGATGTGTTGTACCTACTTTTCGAAGATGGTGGGATTCAAATTGAATAAACTGCCCAATTGAAAGTAATTTTTGTCATCAAGACGCCCACGTTTTTTATTTTCATTCATATTTTGTATAAGGGATCGGGTTCCTTGTACATGTTACAAGATAAACGACAGTTGAGATCCAATATTTCAAAAAATATTTTGAAATACCTGATATAAAGTTGCTGCAGTAAGGTCTGTTTTTTTAAATTTTATTTAGGAAGGGTCTGTAGTTTCTTTCCTTAACAATTCTTCATTCAGTCTTCATTCAGTGGGAAATGGTAACTTAACTTTCCAATCGGCTTGTTGAAATTTGATATACATTCATGATGATCGTGAATGATCGTTTTTTTTTTTTTTAGATAAGTGGTTCATGGCATTTTCGTTGAAAGAAAACTTCATGAAGTCAATCAGTCTGAAACGTTCTTCTGGCGATATCGAAGCTGTACATGGAATCAGATGTCTAAATGCCTTACTTTTGTTGGCATCTCATAAATCTATGGCAACATTCTTCTTACCGTACTCTAACAGAACTGAATATGTGGAGGTGAGTACAAGATTACCTACCGACCTAGTTAATACCACGAAGGGCCGGTATTTTCGCACCTATAGATAAGTCCCAAATAACTATTATCTATCAGATAAGGATATGTAAACCTGTGAAGTTTATCCGATAGATAATTACCAGAGACTTTATTGTGAGGTGAAAAGACTTTATATGCACCAATCTCAAAACAATATGGAAGAATAAGAATAAATTCTACTCTTTGATGGATGTTGCATAAATATCTGTCAGATGTAGTTCATTGTCCGTTGTGGTATCAGCTAGTAAAGTAATTGTTTTCTGTCAGATATTCGCCTCATTTGGCAACTTGTTAAATAAATAGCTTTTTACTTGTAACATATATTGTATATTTAACACTCGTTTCAATCACTCAATCAATCAATCATCCAATCAATCCAAATATAGTTTATTTTGTCTAAAGAACAGGATTGATGCTGACAATAAATTGGTTACTATATGGTGTACAATGGTCCTCAATGTATATCTAGGATTTATAGATCCTATCCATTTCATACAGTTTTTACAAAATATGTAATAATTATTAATCTATGTACACCATCACAATCAAAGCTGTAGCACATTTAAACATAATAGGTTTGTGAAAATATGAATTCGAGTTAATCAAAAAGTTCCCTTCAAGTTGACCATGTATGGTGAGCTGAAAGAACTTTTGCATATTGTACAGCGCATTTTTCTGTTCTGTTCTGTTCTGTTCTGTTCTGTTCTGTTCTGTTCTGTTCTGTTCTGTTCTGTTCTGTTCTGTTCTGTTCTGTTCTGTTCTGTTCTGTTCTGTTCTGTTCTGTTCTGTTCTGTTCTGTTCTGTTCTGTTCTGTTCTGTTCTGTTCTGTTCTGTTCTGTTCTGTTCTGTTCTGTTCTGTTCTGTTGTGTTCTGTTCTGTTCTGTTCTGTTCTGTTCTGTTCTGTTCTGTTCTGTTCTGTTCTGTTCTGTTCTGTTCTGTTCTGTTCTGTTCTGTTCTGTTCTGTTCTGTTCTGTTCTGTTCTGTTCTGTTCTGTTCTGTTCTGTTCTTCTACTGATCGTCTTTAGTACATTTCGTAAATGATCAAAACTACATCTTGACTGCATTGTGAATCAATGACTTTTTTATTTAGTTTTTGGTGATATCTGCTTGTAACCGTATCACGTATTTTATATTTATTTACAGGGTGTTCCAGAACAAAGGGGACAAACTCCGATGGTAAAATCCTCACTTCATTTTAAGGCTAAAAGTTCCAATGATCATATACCCTAAAATGAGTATCAACCGAGTTACAGGGTGTTGAGTGTAACAAAAAAATATATTGTGCTAGTCTAAAGTCCGTTCTCCCCCTACTAATTTTTGAACCACCTGGTATATCGCAACGGAATTTGCAAGGCTCAAATAGGAGATGAAAACCTACTTTTTCATGAGAAAATTCCAGCAAAAATTTTCAAAATGGCAGCTGAGCGCCATCTTCAATAATTTTTTAATTAGAACACCCAGTATATCATTGCATGATGGGTTAGGGACAATCATAAGGAATCCAACAATACCAAGTTTGATGCTATTATCTCCAATGACTATGGAGATATAGCCTAGTACTTTCTCCATAAGCCAAATGAGTGTGAGACAAAGAAAGACTACTATGGAGTCCTTGTCGTACCACAGTATTGTGGAATCGTCCGCGAATGAGATGAATTTCCCTGTTTCATTAGCAGTCAAATCATTAGAATGAAACAAGAATAAAACCGGATCCCAGGGTTGATCATGAGGAACACAACGTTTTATATGACGGCTCTCGGAAATTTTGCCTGTTTTAATAATCTGAGATCTTTGACTCAAATAAGATTGAAAACATTTGTGATTCCATGGTTCTCACAGCCAAACTCAATTCCTTTGGATTAAGTTTGGTATATGATTTATGCAAAAGGTTTTTTTTTGAAAGACTAAAGAAAAGATTTACATGGCTCCTATCATAGGAATTATTTTTTGTTCCGTCTTTTGTATATGTTCACTCCAATTTAGCTACTCATCAATTGTAAGGCCCAAGTACTTTGTATATTTGACTCGGTTTCACTTCGACTTCAGTCATTAAGAGCCAATATAGTGTCATCTGCAAAAGTGAAGTACCTAGCTTTTAATGAAGCTTTTTGCAGGCTCATAACATATAATATATATAACAGCGGTCCAATTACAGATCCTTGGGAACGCCCTTTTTTTATCTAGTAGATTACTTTTAGTCTCATCAATAGTTACAAATTGCTTTCTGTTAGTCAAGCATATTTTATTAGCTCATTCATATTGCCCCTTATGCCCATTTGTTCCAATTTCTACAGTAACGTTTTGTGGTCCACTGCATCAAAGGCTATCTTTAGATCAATAAATACTGCGATGATGAATTTTTTTATATTTTTTTTTCCTCGGTGCTCTACCTTCGCCAGCTACACCTCAGCCTCTCGGGCTTTATGTGTTTTCCTTGTAAGTTTACAGCATCCACTCCATAGCTCTAGTCTTCTTTACTAGTTTTTACAGGTTCTTCAACGGTTGACTGCTGTATTCTTCGGAAGTTACTCTAGGTTTCCCGAATATTGCGGTCTTATGCCTCGCATTCATACATGTCTGGCTATTTCTGTCCTTTTACCACATTGTTTGCAGGAAAGTTCTCCGATGTACAGCCCCAATTCGTGCAGGTGTTTTCTCATTGGGCTGTGACCAGTGATAAGGCCTGTTATTGTTCTAACTTGATTCCTGCTCAACTTGAGTAGTTCTTCAGTTCTTCGGTCCTTTAATGAATGTTTTCCCGTGGTGCATGAGAGGGACTTCGTTCCACCTCTCCTTTTGTTTTCGCTTGACCCAGTCCCGAATGCATCGTCGAGTGTAGAATTTATCAATCCTGAGAGCTGGTTCTGGGCCAATGTATGGAGTTGATGAGCCCAATCTGGCTAGCTCATCAGCTGTTTCATTGCCCTCGATTCCACTTTGTCCTGGAACCCACATCAAAGTTAATTTGTTGTGTTCTGTGAGAACAGTGAGTTCTTCTCGGCATTCTCATACCAGTCTTGATGTCACTTTCGGATTCATGAAGGCCTTCAGTGACGCCTGGCTGTCTGTGCATATTTTGATCCGTGCATATAGTGTAGTACTATTCCTTATGAAGCCATATTGATATTGCTCAAAACCAGCAGGTTTTTCCAAAAAGTTAATAATTCTAGTTTTTGTTAGTATCTCCAAGATTTTAGCAAAGTTCAGTAAAGGTTAAAGATGGCACCTCCCGTATCTACTTTTTCCATGCTGGAATAGAAATGGTTGTACACAAGAATTTTGTGATCATTCAAATCATCGTCTTCGATCGATTTTCTCCAATTTTGCAATGCACCTACTTGTTTCATATGTTCTGATTGCAGTACGTTGGCAGACCCTTTTCCGTCTTGGGAAGAGCCGCCAGTTTGTACACAGACCCGTTCATCATGATGTCAGGAATGTTGACGACATACTCGCTCATAGGAAGACTCAACAAGGATAAGAAGATCAACGTGGCCCAAGAGTACGTCTCTCGGTTGTTCAGAATAGTGCCAACGTTCGCGGCCATCATAGCCTTCTGTACGTTCATCCTGCCGTGGACCAACAACGGACCCTTGTGGAATCTAGTCGTGACTCATCACTCCGAAATATGCAAGAAGTATTGGTGGAGGAATTTGCTGTTCATACATAACTACTTTGGGTTCAAGGATATGGTAAGATGGAAATTTGAAGGTTTTACAGTAAATTTATAATTTTTTTTGTTTTGGATTCAATTGTTTTTCCTGGCAGCACCTTATATTGGTTGACTGTTTATTTTATATTGGGCCAAAACAGATATACTGTAAATGTGAAAATAGTATTCATCCAACATTGGTTAATATTGGAAAAACAATAGGTATAACATTAATAATATTGGTGTAATATTGTTTCAACCTGTTCTGAATGTACGTCTAGCCGTAATATGTCATTGTAAGAAACCGCTAGGTGGCTCTTCATATGGAACGTCAGATGAATCCAATGAATATCAAATATGATGAAAAATGAGAAATATAAATTGTTATGTTTTTTTTGCCACTTTCCATTTGTAACACGTTACTGATAGACATTTTCAAACTGAAAATTCAACTCATGTATAAAAAATCACATATGCCACAGTACAGTTGTCACTTTGACAGCGGCAAAAGTCAGCTGCAACTTTTACAGCGACAAATACCCTAGTGGGTTTTTCACTTATTCCTTTGTTTATCAGTAATCGTGGTGATGGTTGCCAAAATGAATAGTTTGACATTGATATGTTTCTAAATTTCTTATTCATTAAATTGTCCTGCCGAATTACATTCGATTTTTGTATTGATATCGGGTAAATTTGAGTCGTTCTCACTAATTATAAGTGATTATACAACTCATCATTGAAGTGGCCAATCCCGACTGCAAATATTTCCTAGTTACCAGGTATTGATAACTAAATATATCCTTGACGTGGTATAATCGATTTGGTGTTTTGTACTATCAACAACGTGAATGATGCCATTAGCAATAATGAATGTAATATTGGCGATTATTAATAAACTTCCGATTTCTCCAACTATGACAATTTTATCATTGTAAATATAATTTGACGTTTATAAATTAACGTCAAAGAAAGAATCATCAAGTTTATTCGATGTATAATCGTAACGAATATCACTCGAGCAAACGAAAATGATCGATTTTACTTACCTCGTAACTCGACGTATTCCTCAAAACACCACACCTCTAGTGACTTTGAAGTATAATTGATTATATTCGATGCTCTCGTGGTATTACTGCTGAATATACCAATACACTTGCTTGAACACCAGAGTTTTCTCATTCACTACTAATGACAATTCAACCGGTAATGAAAAAAATGTACAGTACACATAATGACCTTTGAAGTGTGATAACCTTCTACTCATAAACTATCGAACTGAAAAGTAAAAAATACATTAGGTGTATCAACAAAGAAACTTGTAAACATTTAAATTTTCTGAGATTAACAAGAACAAAGTAAAAACATCAAAATGATTGATCGGAGCTCCGGTGCGGCTTAAATGGTATTGGTGGCGCATTCGCTTTCAGAGCTGCAGGGAAACCCGGAAAAACCTGCAATACCACATCATCTGAAGAGTTGGAATTCTCTAAAGAGGTCCGACGAATTGTGACAATCTGCTCTACGGTGAAATAGGATGTATGCTGTCTTCGAAGGCTCCACAAGGTCCAGTTCTAAAGGAGGTATTCTATTTACGCAATCGTCATCAAATTTGTACCAGCCCGTTTTATCTTTGGCTAATAGTGGTGTAATAGTGGCCAAAATCTGCTCCAGAACCAAAGTGAACAATGACTGCGAAAAGCTTGTAATTGCAGTCGGCTAGATTGGGGTGTTCTTCTAGCTTGTTTCGTTGAAATAGTTTGATGCATTTTTGGGTTGCTGAGTCATAACTGAAGAGCTTCAGAGTTATGATCAGATTTGCAGGTGTTTCAACTATACTTGTTACTTTATGACTGTCTGTTGTTATGGCACAGCTTTGACAGTACAGTTGACTATCCCCTGTTAGGTATTCTGGTAAAAAATCTGTATATTCTCGATAACTGAAGGCACAATTCCTATAGGTTATTTGCACCAATCCTGCACTCCACAGAGTCGTTGAGCTTCGGGGCATTTTATCAAATTACTGTTTTCCAACATAATAAATTTGCATTGTCATCATCAAACTCAATTTTTTTTTTCAGTGTTTGACTCATACCCATCACATCGGCATAGATACACAGTTATTCTTTGTATCACCATTTTTGATTTACTTGCTATGGAAGTGGCCAAGAAGAGGAACCATGGCTCTTATTGCATTAGCAACAATATCTACATTTATGCGATTTTATGTGTCATATACCCTGCGGTTGTCAAACTACGTCCATTTCGGAACATCGTAAGTATTTGAATAGAAATATACAATAATGGACCAGAGAATATTAAAGATACAAAAAAAAACTTTCAGAAATTGAAAGGGTTACAATGACGAATATTTTGTAAGGTATTTTGTGTGAAAAAACCTTAACTGAATGTTGTAAACTTTGGTGTGAATATAAAAAAACATGAAAATTTCCCTCTGATTTTTCTTTCAGAGTTCAACAGCTTTTTGACACTGCCGATCATATGTACATTTTACCTGCCCATAGAGCCACGGTATATATCATGGGAATAATTTTGGGATATGTTTTGAGGAACTTCAACAAAATGTACCTGACAAAGGTAGGTCCACTAATATTCAATGCTTACGAACTGACGCACTTTTATATCTATACGATAATACAGTCTAGCTTCAAATATCTCTGAAACATATATTAACACTTCTAGAGATTTATCAGGCAACATTCATAAATAATCTATTTGTTTGTCGTAGATTATTCACAGAGTATGGTTGATTTGATTAGATCTTCGTTTTTAACTGACTTCACAAAAAGAAGTGTAATGCAATTAAATCTGATTACCTAGGTAGTCACTTCATCATCTGACCTCTTCTACGTATCCAACTGCTAAAAAAAGTAGCATCTGGGAACAGCTCTCATTTTTTTTTGCATTGTGAGGTTATTGAAGAGTCTCCTGTCTCCTCATAAGGCATATTCATTTAAAATGTCTCCCCCATTAAGGCCCATCTGACTATTGCCTCCGTTGATACTTAGGCCTGCTGGCCCATTGTATCTAACCTTTGTATTGTTTAATCACAATAACCACTCCAGTAATGTCATGCTTTATGTCCGTTACTGTATAGGTCTGGATCGCTATTTGGTTTGTCGAAAAATCAACTGTTCTTTGCGGTCTACTGCCTCGCATCTGCACAGTTTATATGGTACCATTTTTTGATATTTATCTGCTTGTGAGGTCGCTTTTACTTGTAGTCTGTCATTTTTTTATAACATGGTCCTTTGATGTACTCTTTCCCATGTTCATTTAGTGGTAGGTTATCCCAGTATTCTTTTGGGTTTTCCAGGGTCCAGTCTTCTTCAGATCT
This sequence comes from Chrysolina haemoptera, assembly GCA_958298965.1. Classification (NCBI taxonomy): domain Eukaryota; kingdom Metazoa; phylum Arthropoda; class Insecta; order Coleoptera; family Chrysomelidae; genus Chrysolina; species Chrysolina haemoptera. Next base: position 5,805,759 of record OY282592.1, on the reverse strand, counting down.
CTGTGCTGTACGTTACTCCTGTAGTCTGTTCTGGATCTGGATTATTTTCCGACACTTTCCTAACAAGTTCGTAAGCTTTCCCATTGGCGACACCCAGATCAGCTTAACGCTCTTCCAGTCTGTAAGTGTTTTCAAGTTCTCTTCACATACCCACACAGTGCAGCCTGACTGTAGATCATATGGATTTTTTCATCTTTGATATTTCATCCTCCTCCTTCTCTGCTTGGGAAACAGGTGTCTGTGCCCAAATAGCTAGAGGCAGTTGGGTTTCTTAAATATACATCTGCACCTGCAACTTTTTCAGTCTTAGATCAGTTTGTGTATCAGAGTTTCCCCTGCAAAATGATGGTCCAGTTCTGTCTGGTAATGTGGTATCGAAAGAACACTGTTTCGGTATATCATCTGTTCTCATGTCTTACACGTCCTTGGTCACTATTCAGCGTTGTCCAGTGTGTTTTGTTTTCTGAGGAAATTAAGCCTTTTCTCTTTCTAGACCATCAGGTGGGGGGGGGGGGCTATTCCAGTAGTGTCTCCATAGCTGCAATAGACGTTGATTCTATGGCCCAAGATAGTCAAGTCTCTGGACTTTGCTGAGCCTTCTCATAGTCTCTCTTTTTTTGTCTGATGCCACCGTCCCAAACAAGCATATAATAATGCCTCCTTTATCTTATACAACCAGTAGAACATGACTGGTCTGAACGAGCGTCTGGCCAAAAATAGTGAGGTCTCTGCTTTTTCAATCTCCTTTTCCAGACAGTTTCGAGTCTAGAATCGCACCGAGATATTTGACCTCTCCTTTTATTTGTAGTTTCACCTCGGAGTTTCAGAGGTCCCAGGACTTGTTTGCGTCTTTTAGGGAATGTTAGTATGATGGTTTCGTGGAGGCTCCCTCCGAATCTGCCCATCTTATTACCAGGATCAGAGCCTCTCGAATACGATATCTAACCGTGGTATTATATTTTCCTTATAACAAGACTACTATGTCATCAGCATATCCAAGTGTCCTGTGTCCTTTATTCTGAATGGCCCCCAGTAGTCCTTCAACGAGCCACTAAGGTCTTCTCCATTATCGTTGCTTCAATCATCTTATAACTCATCATTGATTCAAGCCCCACATTTTTCTCGACTCCTTTGTGTCTGAGGGACCTGATGATTGAATTCATAAAGGTGTTGTCAAAAGCTTCTCCTATGTCTGTTGTGAAACCTCTTTATTTTCCATATACGTGTTGATGGAGTGCTGTTTTTCAAGCATATTGGTCGAGGTGCATTGGTATTTCTAACAGTGCCCCGTCCTTTACGTGTTTATGTACAGAATTTCTGAAGTTTTCATTCCAAACCACACAATATTTATTGATCTCAGGGACCTCACCGTTTCCATTTCGATTCTCCAGCTTTCGGAATAAAGGTAACTCTCATATTTCTCCATGATTTTGGGGTATACCCGAGAGCCAGACTGTTACCCATACGTTAAAGTACATAAGAGAATAAGCAGATACCCTGGCACGAAAAGGAGCTTGTACAGCACTAATTTCAATAAGGAGGACGGAGCTCCAACAACTGACAACTTATTCAAAGGAAAATTTTAATTTTTTTTTCCAATTCAAAATAATTTGAGTTGTATCTTGGATATCTCACCTTCTACAACATATTTGTTTTCAAAAAATGTTACATCTTTCTACAGATAGTGGTCCTGACAAGTTCAAAACCATCAATTTGCATGCACAGTTCATACTCAATAAAAAATAATTTGAACTTTTACTTGCTTTCATTTTCAGGCCCAAGTCAATGTAGGAAATACTTTGGCTCTATGCAGTTTTTGCATTTCATTTTTTGGACCAGCATTTATGGGAAAAATAGATTACGTCTACGACCCTCTAGATGCAGCATGGTACGCGGCCATATCTCCAATACTGTGGTGCTTTTCCTTCGCCTGGATAATTTTCACTTGGCATTTGGGATACAAAGGTATGTATAATACTAGGTTACCAGTTTGGGAAATTAGCAAATTTCAATTACTCATATTACAACTTTACACCTACTATCAACAGAACGAATGAAAAAGAACAATAGAGAAAAAATTTTTATCCAAAAACCCTTTAACGGCTAGCCATGCGCCAACAGAACATTACATTCATTTAAATGATTTCATAACAGTAATCCATTGATTTTAGAATAATAAGAAAATCTCCAAATGACAAAACAATATAATTTTTTTCTATTCGGCTATTTTAGGAGTAATATAAATGGACTACTGGCCACTCATAGATTTGAGTCAATCAACGCGCTTCTTGAAAACAAAGGGCATCGACACATCATTGTCCCTAGTTGATTTTGGTGTTTGAGTAGTTTTAAATGTTTCTGAACCATCTGTAGATATATTAACTTATATCAAACTAAAAATATTTTCACTAAGTATTCATCGTTGCCCTTTCAACTAAAAACTTATCACTTATCAATGCACATCACTGAGTTAGTTTTTTTTGTATTTCAGGCTTACCAGGACTCATATTCTCCAACAAACTCTTCACTCTCTGGACGAAAATCTCGTACACCGTGTACCTCACTCAGTTCCCTACCTTCTTTTACAACGTAGGAAGCACGCGATCTTCAAGTGAAGCAGGTTTCTTCAGATTGATACTGAATCTCAAGGAATACGTTTGGGTGATCGGTTTGTCCATCGTCCTGACGTTAACCTTCGAAATCCCCTTTCAAAACGTCAGACAGATTTTACTCAAAAGGAAGCAGAGTGCGAAACTTTCAGCGGTGTCTAATTCAGAAGAAAAGCATAAAGTTTCGTGACTGTAGGTGATAGAAAACACGGCGTTGTGAATATCGCGAAATAGAATAGTGTACGATAGTGTAGGATAACATCATGTTATTCCTATTGTACACCAATCAATAGAGCACAATTATTTTTTAATAAAAATACTAAGAGAAAACCCACTAAGCCATCACTTGAAAGAGAGTCCATAGTTATATTCTATTTCTTGACATGATTTTTTGGGTTTATGACCTTCCACAATCTGAAAATGAAAAAAATTTTTATTCCAAAGAAATCTGTACAAGTGTAGAAGGGCAAATTAATTAATTTGCCTGATAAGTTACTGCGTTCACAAGACTGCTGTCTTGAAAGAAATTAATTTTTGTCAGTAACGTACCCTACACTGAATTTGCCTATCTGAAAAAATGAGATCGAATTAACAAAGAATACTTCTCTTTTTTTGAAAACTGTTGACGTTTCGGAGGCTGTATCTGCCTCCGTTATCAAAACATCTTAGAAAGACGCTGAAGAAACTGAATTTGAATTGCGATTTTGGTAATAAGAGCTTTCTTTGACAGAGTCAAATGAAATCTGTCATACATTCTTTTGATTGACATTTGGTAAGAGTTATATAGGTGAAACATCAAGACCATTGATTGTGCGCCAGGAAGAACATGAAAGTTACATCAGAAATCGAAAAATAACGGGTTCGAAAATATTCGAACATATTCTAACATCTGATGGCGATCATACGATGGAATGGAATAATACCAAAATTTGATTGAGAGAATCAAATCCAGAAAGAAGAAAGTTGAAGGAAACTGCGTGCATTCTTTTATCGAACAACTGCTTCTCAACCAATTCCATCGAAATGGACCGCACCTGGTTACCCCTCCTCAGAGATGAAATAAGAACTAATAGAATGGTGATTGATTGATACCGAACACCCTATGTATCAAGATACCAAATGTCAATCAAAAGAATGTATGACAGATTTCATTTGACTCTGTCAAAGAAAGGTCTTATTACCAAAATCGCAATTAAAATTCAGTTTCTTCAGCGTCTTTCTGAGAAGTTTTGATAACGGAGGCAGATACAGCCTCCGAAACGTCAACAGTTTTCAAAAAAAGAGAAGTATTCTTTGTTAATTCGATCTCATTTTTTCAGATAGGCAAATTCAGTGTACGGTACGTTACTGACAAAAATTAATTTCTTTCAAGACAGCAGTCTTGTGAACGCAGTAACTTATCGGGCAAATTAATTAATTTGCCCTTCTACACTTGTACAGATTTCTTTGGATTAAAATTTTTTTTCATTTTCAGATTGTGGAAGGTCATAAACCCAAAAAATCATGTCAAGAACTGGATTTCCTCCACAAAATCAAACTTTCAATCAATATTTATATTCTGTTGTTATGAACTCAAATACAAAAACAGAGTTTTTTAGTGTTTTACTTATAAAATGAAAACTGATAATGGAGCCAGCAGATTACTGAATTTGGTTGCTTCATTGAGAGAATTATAGAGAATTGAAATACGAACAAAATGATTTTGTACGACCTGATCGGATAATTAGTAACGGAGAAAAATTGAAAAATCCTGAAAATTTTAGATTTTTGTAAAAATGCGCACCTTCGGCATTTTTTTCATCTGTAAGTTTGGCCCTTTTCAGGAAACTAGTGAATTATGTGTACTTCATTTGTGCGCAAAGCAGGCGCTGTCGGATCCTTAGTTTTGACACAATTGCAATTTGAATTTTTTGTTGCACTATCTCGCAGGATGCCTAGATGCTATAGTAATAATACGATTTAAATTCCTCAGGCAGTTTTTGAAAGTAGAAGTATAGTACTACAAAACATATTTGTCATTTCTCGCTGCAATGTTTGAAAAATTCTTCCAAATATGACTGAAAATGACCGAGGCTACTTATGCGGACGAGTAGTAGGAGAGACCGGGAGATGAGAGAACGTGATAATTCCTTTCTCTACGACTATTGTATTCTACATTGATTACATATTGATTATTAGTTGAAGAATGAATATGATTCCAAGACTCCTTGGATCCTAACGGCACTCGGCCAATCACACATTCAGAATTTTCAGGATCCACAGTAACTGAGAGGTTTAGACCAATGACAAAACAGCAAATGTACCAAACAAATCTCTCAAGAAGGCTTTGCTTCATTGGACTTGTCTCGGCTTGGCATATGCGAATGTCAGATTGACTGTTTTCTTTCTTAACAAAGGCATTTCGAATAAAATGTATCTGAACATTCTACACAATCTCGGATTTTGGTCAAACTGAGGTTGTATAGTCATATGTCATGCACAAATTTTGTAAGTACCTGTGTGGTCCAGTGGTACGGACCTGCGGAAAAGTTTAAGGTTGTTACAAGAGCGTGAGTTACGCTCCGCGGAATTTCCAATTGAAGCAGGTGTTCCGCAGAGTTCAAGTTTATCCCCGCACTTGTACTCCCTATATACCTATGACTTTCCTCAGTGCGAGAGAACGGATATGACACGGCTATCTTTGCCCATTCCTTTTCAAGCGTCGCTGCTCAATCGAGAATCCAAATTCATTTGGATAGGAAGGTCATACCGTATCTAACGGAGAACAAGATCGAGGTGAATCCGGCTAAGTCGGAGACAATCAACTTTACGAAAAAGTATACCTTTTCGAAGCTATACCGTAAGCTGAGAGTCAAAGACGAAGCTGTTGAGAACGTGAACCACGCGAGGTACCTGGGAGTACACCTGGACAAGCGTCTTGATTTCGGGAGGCACATCACTCTGGCTATATAGAGGGGTGGAGCTACGTTGAAGCGCACTTACCCCCTGATAGCCAGAAACTCGAAATTATCTCAGGAGAAAAAGATGCTTATTTATAAGCAGATTATTCGTCCTGCTATGACATACGCTTGCCCAGTATTCTGCAGCCTAAAAGACACTCCCCTTGCGAGGCTTGATAGGATGCAGAATAAGGTACTTCGTAACATCACTGGTAGCAGACGATACCTTCGAGTGGAAACTCTTAGGGAGCTTGGAGGCGTCGACTCGATTCCGACATTTATAAGAAACTTATCTTATAAGTTTTATAAATATATGCTCGATAAAAGTCCTCTCACCAGAGAAATAACCAGGCTCAGAGTGTTTGATAATGAGCGTCGCAAACACGGCGGGCTCATTTATCAGTCTCTTGATTTCTTTAACGAAAGAAGGGAAGAGCCGGTTCCGTAGGAAACTAAGTCGAAAGTCAGACTGAAACGCAGAGTACTTTGACCCGGTTTTTTGCATCAGCCTTTTCCGGGGTTCAGCATCGAAATAGCCATCCTCACAAACTGCAACAAAGGCGTATCTACAAGGAATAAAAATTCGAACAACACGCATAAGCTTTGCAGGAGGCGTGCTTTATCGGCCATAACCACTACGTAATGAAAAATCCGGCCCAGCGTTAACACCAGCGCGGGCGGACTACCGCGCCCTTTCGCGGGGGCGCTATGTTCGCCTCGGCAAGGCACTTCCTTGCACCCCTGAAAAGGTATAAGGGAGCTGCTACTATTGCACCCGTATACACCTTCCCCTTCCCCCTGGATTGTGGAATAATATATATGTTAGTGGCTTGTCATTACGAGTGAATTGTACTTGATAGAAGATGAAATAAAAACCCTATTTATTTATTTATTTATTTATTTATTATAAGAGCGTGAGTTCGAATCCTACCGGTGGAAGTTTTTTTTTATTTTTCCTCTCAAGCATTTAGTTATTCATGTATAATTGTTATTCTTCCTTATATTGTTTTGTAATTTATACTACTTTTTGGTAATAAACGCAATAATTTCGATGGATACCTATAATTACCACAAACTGAGCTTTGGTCATAAATTTCTTCTACTCGCGTATATTGAGCATTATTCTCTCGGATAATTCTGAAACTCTCCTACGGCTCGTTTCGGAATCTTTATACTCGAGGTACTTAATAGCTATCATTATACGCTCGTTGAAGAATATACTATTACAATACGCTTTCCTACATAATTCTCATCACTATTTTTTTATCATTTGTTTATTAATTTCTTCATTAATTTTGTTTCATATTCATTGCAATTATTATTTAATGTATATAATTTTGTATTTCTCTATGAACAGGAATGTTTCTTGGGATCAATAAATGAATGAATAAAAAAAAATATCTCGGTCTCTCCCACTACTCGACAACTTATACAGTGTCCGGCATTGATGGGTGGCCGGTGTCTAAGGCGCAGGCCGTTCGAAGTTTCAGTATAGCGCTAGTCGGTTCGAGCCCGATGTATGTACGAGGGATTGTTTCTCAAGTACTCAATATCGGAATCGATAGACGACCACAGTCCTTGTTGAAAGCAAGTGTATTGTGTGTTGTCTAGATGCCAATCTCGCATAGTGCTAGCTTGGTGTGCACGCCGGCCACCCGAGGTGGTGCTGTAGGTTTTCCAGGTTTTCCTGCAGCTGAAAAGTGAATACGCCACCAAAAATCAGTAAGTCACCCCGGAGCGCCACGGCAAATAATAATGATAGGCTATGCCTTTGGGTACACTGTATGAGTTTTTATGAGGAAGTGTTATTATTATTATTAGGTTCGCAGCATGTGGAAAACTTTTTTATTATTGATTAAAAAAAAAATCATTGTTGATAAAAACCTCTGCTCTATCTTAAACTTGAATTGCAAACACCAGAATTGAAATTTTTAGGACCCTATATGAGGAAGATTAAAAAACATGCTTGCTTTTTGAAAGAAAAAAAAATCCCATCACTTTATTTTTGGCGGGAGAAGTGGAAGTTATGAGGAAATATTGTTCAGAATCGAATATTGATCCAGAATTTCCAATCATAGCCATCTAAGATCAATTAATTTTTCAACTTTTTTTCCTAGTTTTTCCTCATCTTCCTGTATTAGTATGCTAGACGGATGGTATATTGTTAGATGAACTGATGATATCATTCTGTGAATGTTGTCTTCTTCCTTCCTTCAATCGGAAAATTACATTAATTTTAATGTGACGAAATTTCGCAAACTTGCTGAAAATAGTAATTGAAACTGAATTGTCTCCAAGGTATGATAACAGAATGAAAATTAATTTATGTCCACCATACGAATAACATTTTTTTATGTAATATCATCATATCTAAGAATATGCCATCCATGTAGCATTATATTCCTTATGTTGTATAGGGCGATGAGGAGTAAATGGGAAAAACGTTCAAAAATTAAATTGATCGTAGGTGGCTATGATTTGAATTTCTAGATCAAGATTCAATTCTGAACAATATTTCCCCTTTCCCTCTACCGTGAAGAATAAAGTGATGGGTTCAGATTTCTCTGAAAACAAAGGTTGTTTTTTTAATCTTCCACATATAGGGTCGTAAAAAAATCAATTATGCCATTTAGGTTTGGGATAAAGCAGACTGAGGTTATTATCAAAAACGATTTTTTTTTGAGAAATCAATAATAAAAAAGTTTTCCATACGCTGCGAACTTTATGCCGGACACTGTAAGCGGGCTCGGTCGTTTTCAGACAGAGTTACAAAATTGAAAAAAATCGCAAAAAAAATTCTGCTTCTTCCATTACTAATGATCCGATAGGGTCGTATAAAATCTCATTCAATTCTCTATTATTCTTTCCATTGAATCAAACAGATGGCTAAACAATTTTTCATATTATTATGACCAAAAAACACTAAAATTGAACACTTTTCTTGCATTTAAATGTTTTTATAAAATTGATAAATGACAATTGCGAGTTTAAAACATACCAGAATATAACAACGGACTGTCTTTCATATGATGGCACAGTCGGTTTCCTCCTAGTATTTTTTTTACGAAAAAATCCTCTATTGATTTGCCCAACTGTTGTGTCCGTCCATCGTATCAATTTTCAACGAAAGAAGTCGAAACATTAATCATTGATACAAGGAACAAGTGAACTTTAATGCCATGGACATAATAATTGCGCTTATATGTGGCCATAACTCACACTAGAACTTTACCTTATGCCTTGCCCAAATACTAGTTTGCCAACGTTTGGTGTACTTATTTTTTGACTAACGTTCTTTGAACGTTTATTATTCAAATTTTCATATTCATGAAGTTCAGTTATGTTTTCATCATCATCATCATCAGAGAAACTAGTTCAAAGATGATGTTTATAAAATGTTTGAGAATTTTGTGGACATAGTTGAACTGCAAGGAAATTGCTTAGGGATTGATGGACGTTAAATAATGTAATTTACGATACCTAACATTCCACTGCAAAAAAAAGGGGAATGAAGGAGTGCCTACCGTACATCACTTAGATTACCAAAAAGTATAGGGAGGGTCTTTAGATCACTGAAGAATATACAGAATCATCCCTCGCCCCAAAGCAAGAAATACCCACAATCCCACTACCCACTACCACACAAACAATGGACATCTATCTCAATATTCTCGATTCTCAATCATCCAATCGATATCTAAAGCCGGGACTACACCAAACTCGGCTAGACCGGCGGCACGTCCGGCCGGCACAACCCGCCAACCGTTGCCGAAGAAAAATCAATAATACACAGCCTTTCGAGACCGCTAGCATCGGCCACTGGCATAATTTTGCTAGCGGGCAAATATCCGTAAAGATCAAAGGGATTTCTGCCGGCTACGCCGGCATAGGCTCTGTCTGAAACAGTGCGAACATGTGTTTTCACTGAATTTTGAATATTTGTACGGCATGTTGTTTACGTGGTATGTTTGTATTTTGTTCGCGTTTTTCCGCTATTTGAGTGAGAAATGTATGCAAGTCTTCAACAAATTCTATATTGATTGATTAAGTTTCTTGTAAGTGTCTCGAGATCCCAAACTCGATTTTTGCACAACCAGTTACAACTCGCAAAAAAACATACTTAGATACAAAACTGAGTTCAAACTTTGTGCAGCCAATATGTAAATTAGTGTTGTACTTAAAATAGTGTGCGTTATGAACACACAAATTGCCAACATATCTGTACATAAATATATTGAGTGATATAAGTAGAATTAAGATATTATAATAATCATTGTGAAGTGTGGAAATTCTGATATTTTGAAATAAATGATTGTTGCATCGATAACGGAATTTCATTTAAAATTATCGTGGATAAATTCATAAAAGATGATATTTAAATAAATCTTTAATTGCTTGCAAATTATTGTCTTGACAAAATATCGGGAATCAAGGGAGTGAAAAAATCGCTTGCTTGAGCGATTTTCTCAAGAGCTGACTGCTGTAGTAATCTTATAGCTCTTGGGGATGCCAACTTTGTTGGCGCAAAGCGCGTCGAGTGAAAGTGATGTAGTTTTGGTGTTTTAGATAGGTTATATTTCTTGAATTATATTCACAGCAAATGTTCCATATATTCATTTATTCGAGAAGATAAGTGTACCTGTTTTGAACTCGCCTCAACCTTTTGGTTTTATATAAAAATGTTTCTTTTTCGTTTATGCCAAAGTCAACTCTTTTTCTGTATTAACAGTTAGATTGTTCAACTGGGTATATTGCTCAAGTATCCTAAATTTTCTGCCTAGATCAATTTGAGATTCAGCTGGTATGGCAAGATAATCAGCTTAACATTAGCATTAGCAAATCAGTTTTGTTATCAATACTGATTCCATGCAATAGTTTTTTCAAGAAATAATGTCGTATAGAAATAATTTGAAAGGAAGAGGGCCCAAAGATCTACCCTGAAGAACTCCACTATAGTGATATCGTATATCGATCCACGGTTACCTTTCACTTTCAGTGAGTCATTTGTACTCGAGTCAAATGCTCTTCTGAAGTCAACAAATAGAGCAAATATTTTCCTTTTTCTGTGCCGAATGTGGAGTTGTATGACAGACGAAAATACATGTACAGATTGTATCTTAAATTATGTCAATAATTCCAGGAGGTGATTCCTTGTCATATTTCATGAAAAAAGTTTATATTATAAACGTGACCTCTAACTTCCCCCGTTTTCGAGTAGCGACGCTCCTAGAATCAAAATTACATATTGTTGTTTATTTGTTGTTACTGCTATTTCCATCAACCGGCTGCCCACTTACGACCAACCTTCAAAATTACATATTATTGTTTATTTGTTGTTACTGTTATTTCCATCAACCGGCTGCCCACTTACGACCAACCTTCAGAAGTCTTCGAGAGACTTGTGCGAGCTAAGGAAGATGCAGCCCTTACCTTCTGACGTGTGATGCCATAAACTTCTGACTCGGAAACGGAGCAAGTTAGGAAATACGTTTTCCTCCTACCCCTATGGAAATACATACTTTCCTTTCTCAAACCAGGAAGGAAACTCATACTTTTCCTCCATAGGGAGAAAAGTACTTTTCCTCCCTAAGGAGAAAAGTACTTTTCCTCCCCGTCATTTCAAGTTGTGAACGATGAAACTTGTGAATCTATTATAATCAAATTGTTTCCGTAATTTCTAGAACATCTTATATATCCTGTATTCTGGTAAAAATCAAACATGAATGTTACTTCTACTTTAGTTCTTCAATAACTATTTGTGTATTTAGAGCGCAAAGTGATTGATTGTCGCTCGATAAAAATATTAATTTTTGGAGAATGACAATGACATTTTGTGCTCGAAATACACACATTATTTTTTCTACAAGCGCAGTGATCTACACTTCATTCAAATAGGCACAGGGCATTAATCATGAGAAAATCACTCAATAGCAATCCGAAATGTATAAGCTATCTAAATGTCCAATAATTCAAATCACTAACAAGAAAAAAGTTAAATAACGTTCTCAAAAAAAAAGTTGCAATTGCCAGGAGCTGAACCCGGGACCTTCGGATTACAAGCCCAAGAACTAACTAAGTAACTACTAACTAAAATTTCAAATTTTCAAATTTTGACAATACATGGATAATGACAGGTCATTTCATTTCTTCTATACTTCATTACCCAGGGGTCAGGGGAAGGACGGAAGAATGGGCGCAATAGTAGCGTCTCTTCTGCTCCCGATCAAAAGAGCAGAAGAGCGCCTTGCCTAAGCGAACATAGACACCCCCGCGAGAGGGCGCTGTAGTCCGCCCGCGCTGGCCGGACTTTTCATTATACCACGGTAGTAGTTCGGCATGATACACGCCTCCTGCAAAGCTTATGCGTGTTGTTCAGTAACAAATTGTAGATATTGCTTTATGCAGTTTGTGAGGCTGGTTGTTTCAATGTTGAATCCCGGAAAAGGCTGTTGCAAAAAACCGGGAACACAAACCCAAGACGCTAGCCATTGCACCATCGCAGATTCTCAGATGGACATGACTGTATTGTCTATACTTTCCATCATGCAAGTATAGGTCCGTTTCAAACAAAAGCAGTTGAGATGCGTTTCAAATTTACAAAAAAGGTTCATTAAGTGGGTAGGAGGAAAAATCATATGTACTACATGTGAGTAAAGTGCGCATTACAATGTGGATATTTCAATTGACATGGCCTTATAACCCCAACATGCCTTTCGTGGGTTCTTAGACTTAAATAAGTTTTAAATTTGAACAGATAATGTTTTTACAAATCTCGATACTTCCTGTTGCCTGACTAGTAAGTACTCACTAACCTTTCTAAACTTCATAACCTCAAAATTCAATTTCAAATTTCTTCAATCAGAGTATTTACTTCCAGGTAAGCACTGAAGATGACGCAAGTCGAAAGCGCTTTGCAATAAATTTGTACACTTATATACAAATTCTTCGCTTCATTCATTACTAACAAGACAAGTGTATTCAGCTTCCCGCATGCATTAATATACGTATGAAATACTCATTTAGTAAGTTATAATTAACCTACAAAAACCTCTGATATTACATCAGTACAGATAAACAATACCCAAAGATTCATGAACAAAAAAGGATAGGTAGTATTGTACAGTGTCATATGATTTCGTTATGTAGAATTCCATGCCACAGATAAATAAGAACAAATCGACAAGTGGGAGTTACTTGTCTGTAGTGGCAAATAATAACCGAACCGAGAAAGTACTTCCTACTCTAAGCTTCAGTATCTATTATTGTCTGAATCATAATATTTTGTAGTGGTAATATTTAATAAATGTGGTGATTGGCGCCTCTTTGACCACAACGCTTGGTATAATATAGTCATCTTTCAGTATTCACAACGGATTATTTTTCTCAATGGGTCTAATTAAAATAGATATTGAAAACTTGTGCCGCGAAACCCTTAGTCATGGGTCCTAATTAGTTTGTTCATTACTTCAATCTTGACATTGCATGCAATTATATATACAGGTCGTATTTTTTATGTCGTACCACTATTGGCATCTCGAAAACGGTAAATGATACGAAGTTGGTTAAATTAGACAAAAGTTGCTTATTTTAGTGAACAATGAAACGATGTTTCCAAATCGGAAGTATTACGAACCGTTTTCAAAATATACGGGGAAAACCGAAATTACCCGTTTTATTTTCTTTGCGTTGGCGCCCCTATTTTTAGGAATAGGGAAATGTGTTCGGGAAACTTTCTTATTTGTTTTGAATTTTCTTTCACGTGCCATACTTCAATTTTCAAAACGACGTTTCGTTCCTCGGGGCCACCCTCAACTCTATTTTTTCGAATACGGACCTGCATTTTTTTTTAAAGAATTTAAGTAGTCCTTATCTTACCGACTTCAGATATGTATCTTACCTGGTATTTGCTTCTACATTTCTGCCCCTATATGCCATCGCAAAGAAAAGAAAATGGGTAATTTCAGTTTTCCCCGTATATTTTGAAAACGGTTTGTAATACTTCCGATTTGGAAACATCATTTCATTGTTCACTTAAATAGGCAACTTTTGTCTAATTTAACCAACTTCGTATCGTTTACCGTTTTCGAGATGCCAATAGTGGTACGACATAAAAAATACGACCTGTATAGCAATTAATTGTGCCATGATATCAAGTATGTTTTGGGCTCAGGAACAGAGCGCACCTACGAAGCGCTCTCTTCGAATACACGAGGCATACTAGCTTAGGGCCACTGTCAGTCAGTTTGCTATAGGTGATACAGTGTTGGAACGACGGCAAACGTTGTCACCGAGTTTGAAGATAAAATATTGAAAAAAAAAAACAAAACAGTTGAAAACACTCGGTATGTTTATACTTTTTCAAGGTGAACTGTTACTTACTGTGAGTCTTTATCTATTAAATTTCAATTAATTAATGATTTATTTTTCTTGCCGACATGTATAGTAGTAAGGCTGATCAACTCTTACGTGGTTAGATTGACTTTTCGGTATTGTAATAGGCAATAATGCTTTCATATATAATATTATCAAAATTTTCAGTCGGCAAATGTTATATTATATATGAAAAAAACAACAAGGTTTTTTATAATCTCATTGCACACTCCATGAATATGAAATAACAATTAGTAGTCCAATCATTTTAGCATTTAAAGCCAAAAATGGGGAAAACATTACAGAAGAAACTAAATGTTCACACTATGCCAACAACATTGTTAAATATGAATCATAAGCAATTCTGTTATTTTGTAGAAAAATGCAAAAGAGTCGCAAAATGGTGAAAACAAAGGAAATTCATCCTTCAATCGTTTATCAATTTTGCGACAATTTCCAAGTTGGACATCGGAATATTTATTCATACTTTTGTTGAAAACTTTGCCAAAGAAATCTGAAAGAGTAGCGGAAGGAGTGTTTCCCTCTACGTCTTATAAATAATGGTAATAAGAACTTAAAATCTAAAATAGTATTCGTGATGTGACATCAGTATACCTTTCGTTAATGTTTGAATAAAAGTTTTGCATTTGTTTGTAATATTTCATTTGACGTTACAAGGTAATACTCCTGTCAGATAATAATCATAACATTGTCATTCAGACTTCATTGTTCTCGAGTTGTTAATGTATCCATGGTAACTTGAAAAAACGCGCGTTTTTGAATGTTCAATTTGCACACGCTGTGGTGTGCTTTAAATACGTAGAAAGGGGCACCAATTGAAAAAAAAAATTGTTTGTATGCTTACGAATGTTTGGAATGGCCTCATTTGTTGATAGAAATACTGCTTTCGCTCCTATAATTGATATTCTCATGACATTATTATCACAAAGAAACCCTTATAACTCAAAAACCTTTCCGGAATTGACTGGGAAATTTCGTTACAACCTGGCAATGAACAGTAGGTAAATTGACGAACTATACTGACTGCAAACAGACGAAACCAAAAATATGTGTCATCAAAAAGGTAGCTTTTTTGTGCTCTCATACGGTTTTTCTCGATATTCCATCTTTTCGTGTGTATACATTTTTATACAACGTTGAATAATGTGTCAAATATTTTGCAGTAGTTCAATTCTGATCGCAATGGAACCCGATAAAATTAGGGATGTGGAGGATGTAAAAGATGCCATGGTACCCAAAGATTCATACTACCTCGTTATGGTATTATTCTTTTTATTTGGATTTGGGGGATTGGTGCCGGGTCGATTTTTTATCACCGCTACTGACGTAAGTACTTTTGTCCACACCACACAGTTATACGTTTATCTGTAAAGGAAAAAATTGTTCCTTTGTGAGAAAATACTGTCGGATAATTTCAGTAGTGGTGACCTAATTCAGCGATCTTCCCTGAAAGTTTGGTATATTAATGTTTAACTGAAACTCATTGTAATCAACAAAAGTGAAACTGAAGATATACCAGGTGACCACGACCACGTTGTTTCTGAAGGGAAAAACGTCGTGGAATTTTGGAGTACATGCCTTGGGTAATAGTGGTATTAGTTGGGTATTAGTCGGGAATTAGAGGAATTAGTTAAGAATTTTTGGTCATTAGTTGGAAATGAAAGGAATTCATTGAATTGAATGGACAAAAAAAAACATGGGAATTGGGAATTACAGGAATTATATGAATTATTAGGAAATTAGAGAACATTGATGAAAATCATAATTGATAAATAACAAAAAAAGATCTTCAAAAATGTATTTGACAAAAAAACTAACATTAGGAGAGGATTCAATATTTTTATCACTTTTGTTACTCGGGTATTACAGGAATTACTTGGGCATTAGTGACATCAGTTCGGGCTATTACTCGGGAATTACTTGGGTCAGAGGAATCAGGATTTTTGGGAATTAGGGAGTAGTGTTGTTTCTCTAGCTATATTTCTAAAATTTGAAACTTTGAATATGCTCACCAAACGGTACTTTTTGATATATTTGTAAAAAAATCGAATCCGATTTTTCTGAAAACGATATTAACTTTCGATTTTCAAATGGGTTACTCTGTATATCATTACAAGGTCGGTTAGGGATGATAATGAGGAATCCAACAACACCATATTTGAAGGTATTATATACAATGATTGCGGAGATATCATCGCCATTTATTTTATCCATATGCTCGATGAGTGGGAGAGAGAGTTTGATGAAGCCGCCAGAAAAAGTTGCTCTCTCCTACTCATTGAGCTTATGGATAAAATAAATGGCGATATCTCTAAACGACCGTGTAATTATATACAGGGTGTCCTATTTGAAAATCGAAAGTTGATATAATTTTCAGATGCAGATTCAGGATTTCGTTTAGGGGGAGAGGGCATTTTTTGTGTGATATCATCTATCTCGTAATTCGTTTTAAATGATAAATTCGATAGAATTTTAGTGCATTGATCGTGAGTTGTTAAAAGGGGCAATTGCCCCCGTTGCCTCCCCTATGTATCCGCCCCTGGTCATTTTCGGAAAAACCGGAAATGTTAAATTATCTTCAAAACTATAGAAAAATTAGGCGGCTTACATCAACCTCTGGGTCATATGGTATAGTTAGAACTATGCCCATTGTGATTCAAAGCATTGAAATTTTACAATCTACAGGGTTTTTCGTAATTGAATGCTGACCCTGAAGGGCGATAACCATTGCATGATTCATAAGAACATAGGTCCTCAACCGCTTTATTTCTGAGACACAGAGATACAATATGTCTAAAACCGCTTTGGGTTTTTTTCAATTTTGGTACATTCAAAGTACAATCTTTTGAAGATTTTTTAAATATTCATCAGTGGCGTCCCTGTTAACATGCCCTGCCACATTTTTGATCAAACTGATGATACGCCACTGTTTTTTCCCCAAATATTTTTTTATTGTCCTCTATCTTTTGATGAAAATAGCCCCTAAAAATAAAAAGTTTGTACCTATGCGATTTATTGTTAGTCTCAATGGAATGAATTGAGATTAAAAAAAATTAAATTCATCAAGTTACATGTAACCAACACAACTAATATAACAACATCAATCCAAAAACAAGCGCGAGGTAAGATAAGATATCGACAAATAATGGTTTATTTTTCAATACACATAATTATTTTCTTCAATAATTTGTGTAGGTCACTGGTTACTCGTTGCATTTGAATCTCATTTTAATCTCGAAAGATACTTCATTTTAAGGACGATCTTAAGTAATCTTTTCAAGTTTTTTTGAGACCATAGGGGGCTGTATCAACATAATCGTAATACAATGCAGGATGTTGCCATATGAAAAAAATTGTTATATAAATTCTAATATTAAATTGTACATAGCAGAAACATTTCCACTTGAAACTATACTTCAGAAATGTTAAAAATTAAAAATATTTTGTCACAAAAAGTGACAAGTGATACATGGTTATATTTAAAATGTTGAATGGAGACAGAAGAAGCGAAAATATACCTGGTGTTTCATTAAAAAATCTAAAGCTATTCTGGGGTGGGATTATGAACACTCGATACGAAAGCTCTCACGATCCGTAGGCTAGAACGATGTATGTTCTCTATTCAAAACGAAATCGGAATCATAAAATTTCTTTGAACAGAGATATAATGGTATTATATCTACCATATAGACTATTGATATCGACTCAAGTTGCCATATATTTTGAATTGTCTTGGTTTTCATACTGGCTCAAATCTGACATATGTCAAACTCGATAGGATTGAGTGTTCATAATTCCACAGCTGATGAGACTGGAAGTTGCACGAAGCTGTCACTTGTAAAAAAGTGCAGTTAGATTGTATACAAATTCTTCAAATTTCATCTACAAAACCAAAAAGGTATGTTTTGAAACTCCTTATAACTTCTGAAGATTATAACTGATTACACAAAATATAACAACAATGTTGAGAACAGATGAAAACAAAGAATATATATGGAGCTTTCGTTTTAAGAATTATATTTTAACGTCCCAGGCAGCAAGCGTACGTCATAATGACGTATCTTATAGGTCATGGTAGACGTCATATTGACCCCAGAGTTGACGTCATTCGGACGTCTAAATGACGGTCATTATGACGTCAGTACATGGCGTCATTTTGACGTTACATATAGCTTGTATATGACTTGTTAGGTCATACACAAGACGTACATATGACGTCACTCAAACGTTATAAACATCGTCATTGAGACGTACTTCTTTAGTTAATTTGGGGATATGAAGCAAAAAATGCAATGTTTTTTCACAATACTTGTAGCAACTGTTGGGATATTCGTATTTTTCTTGAAGAGAATCACAATCACACAGAAAAATTAGAAGGCAGTATACTGGATGATCAATGACTGATACAAACTAGGTAGATAAGGAAACGTCAATGTCGTGGTTAATTTTTTTGATGCAAAGGATTAAGAAACTCGCGTGATCATGGAAAGAATTTTTATTTATAACAACATAAAACAATTTCGTTTCAGTAAGTAATACAGTAAGAACTATTATAAAACTTAATTATGCAGATCATTCTGAAATATGTACTTAATTCGGAAGAGTTACTATAAGTTTTTCTTGCTAAAAGTCAGTAAAAATTTCATTGAATTTTTCACACTGGATTATGCTGTTTATATAGCACTCAATATGACTATAGTTTTTATTCAATTATTACTAACCATCTAGTACAATATTCAAAAATTAATTAAATCAAAATACACATTACATACCTCTAGTGTAAACACATTTTTTCAATGGAATATAATGTATATTTATCGGAAATATATCCTTCTCGTTTTACCGCTTTTTAATATAAGCTTCATTGTCTTTCTTTGTAGGGCGGCCAAAATATTTAGCTTTTTTAGTGAAGTAAACCACTCAGAGTTTACGACTATAAGGGCACCTTCATATTGTTTATTTGAACTCTACAGCTGAAAACACTTTGAACACTGTAACCACTGTAACACACAACTATTACCGAACTCTGCAACTCTGTTTCCCAAACTTCGATTCTATATTTATGCATAATGAAATCTTCCGACAACCAGAGAATAATGGTGACACCAAAACACATAGACATAAAGAACGAATACCATCGACATTCCACTGCACATGTTCATAGAAGGAAGCATCGACGACGGCCATGTTGCTTAATCCGAACCAATCCGATGGGAATGTGTCGGTGTCGGACAACTGGTGACTTTCGCGGGAAATACAAAATGACGAAAATAATAAGCAATTTGATTTCTTTACATATGTTGGTATTTTTATTTGATTCACTTTTGAGTTATACGTTTTTAGGTAAATAATGATTTAGTGTGTACTCTATTGATTGTATATGCAAATTATAAAATTAAACTTGTACCTTTATGCCACGGGATGAAGGCAATGGTTATTTTACGCTATTTTAAAAGTGACTCGATATAGGTACAGGTAATTTAAATATATCATCACTAGCCACTTCAATGAAATAATTTTCAGAAATATCTGCTATAAAGCATTTTATGGGACATATATAATTAGTTGGATTTTTTATTCAAAAAGTTCTTCTATTTTTTGGGTAACATTAGTGACCAAAGAATTACGTCATAATGACGTCATGTGAAAGACGACATAGTAACGTCCACTGAATGACGTCTGGCAGACGTCATTTTTGCGTCGATGACGTCTACCGTCATGAAATCACTAATTAAGTACGTCATTATGACGTACGCTTGCTACCTGGGGTTTCTGGTTTCTGGTGGTTGACTTCTTCAGAGGTCTATTTTATCATTAATATTTCACCGATGACCCGTCGGTCATCGATGATCTATAATGCGGTTACTAATATTGAAACACATTTGGACTTTATTTTGTTATTGTGTGGTAGTGGACCGTGGTGGCACGTGGGTAGTTCGTTCGATTCTTATCCCAATCATCGGTAGATGCGTTGGTTCCAATCCCAGCGCCGTCACCGGTCCCGTGCATGGCATCACTCGTTGAAAGGTGAGGGCTACGTCTTTTATAGCTGTCAAAAGTCTCTCGAAGACTTCTGAGGGCTGCTGGTAAGGATGTGGCCGGTTGACAGGAATAACAATTTTTCAAGAATTAATTTATTCTTTCACTAAGTATTTGGTCATATTCAGGGATGAACACGAATAAAACCAATGCAAAAATATACTTGGTGTCCAGTTACGAAATGCGATAAATATTTTAGTTTTGGAAAAGCATTGTGTACAAAATTGATAGGTGAAATGATTGCACCCCAGCAATGGTAGGAAAAACAGGTTATCCTTTGGAATATTCACCATGGTTTGATTAATAGGAAGATTGATCCTCAAGAAATATTCATCCTGGTATGTTTTTCTTTTTAGTTCTGGATGTACAAGTTCCGAGATATCAGCTCGGAAACCTTCGATCTGCGTAACAAAACATTTCTACAGAAGAACTTCATAGCTACGTCATCGATTACGAATTCCATCCCAACCATCATAACCTCCTTCTTGTCATCGTACGCTGCGCACAAGATGAACATCAGGAAACGATTCCTTGGAACACTTTTCGCAACAACTACGATATTCATTATTTTCCTGGTATTCATTGTGATCGATACAGATAGTTGTAAGTATTATTACGTAATGAAAAAATGAGCTGAGAGTTGTTAGGGCGACTCATGATGATGGAGCTTGAATATGAGCTACCACAACCTTTTCATGAAATCACCAAACTCATGTAAAGGAAGCAGGTCATGAGTTCTCTAGACATGACGCATGAAAATTGTCAAGCTGTGTGCACGTTCCAATGTAATTGGACAATAAAGTCATCATCAGTGCGTACTCATCAGGTGTACAAGAGCCAGACCATAAAAATATCATCACTTTTCTTCATCCAATCACGCATGGTTACTGGCAAAGTCCATTATGGGAGCAGTATTAACTTCTACGGAAATCCGCCATGGAATTCGCTGCGGATTTTCCGCAACGAATTCCGTGCGAATGATTCACGTTGATTGGGGGATCCTCACACTGATGGCTTTGGGACATGGAACAAAAACTTATTGCTTCTACGTTTTGCCTTTTGGGATGAAAAATGCGAAAAGTTCATTTACTCGTTGCATGGATGTAGTTTTGGGACCTGCTTCTACCGATTTTGTGGTCGTTTATGTTGATGATATCTTGGTATATTTAGCATTCCTACGTTAACTATATAAATTAATTTTT
The DNA here is from genome assembly GCA_958298965.1 of Chrysolina haemoptera. NCBI lineage: Eukaryota > Metazoa > Arthropoda > Insecta > Coleoptera > Chrysomelidae > Chrysolina > Chrysolina haemoptera. Next base: position 5,784,579 of record OY282592.1, on the reverse strand, counting down.
TCGGGACTTGGTTGAGAAATATTGTTTTTTATTACTTGCATAAAAACCAAATTAGGTTTCATTGTATACATAAACCTTCCGTGAGGAATTTGAAAACCGTATCAAAATATGTTCCGTGGTTCAGGAGGAGTTAGCGGATATACAGACAATCGCGGAAAGCGACTTTATACTATGATAACTCTGAAAGCTAGCGTGTGTCTTCTATTTTATTCGAAACTATAATTATAATTTCTGGTTGTGGCGGAATTTGAAGTTATTTTTACAATCAAAAGAATACGTTGATACGTTTTTTCGAAAATCACTTTCCATCATTATCCTTTTCACTTTTTCTAGTTGGTATGTCACTTTCTGTTGACTAGGCTCATGGGTTATAGAAAACCTTGAAAATTGATATCCTAAAAACATCCTTAGGATGTCCAAGGGACGTCCATGGAAGACCTCACTGGGACACATAATGGAGGTCCCCAGAACGTTCCAATTTGTAACATCGGATGTCCCCAGGACATTCTAAGGACGTCTTATGTCCAGTAATGGACGGCTTCGGGACGTCTTGAATGTCTTAGATTTATGTCCTGTGGACGTACCGAGGACGTTTTTGTGTTATCTGGGAATAGATTGATTGATTTTCCAACAAACACCAGTTGGTATTTCCGTTCACTTTTGGCTACTTTAACGACTGCGCGCTGCTGAGAAATGATGCAAGCAAGTGTACTGCAACCTCTACTTCCAAGGTTATTTATACGAAATCACTAGATTTGTGCTACTTTTAAGGTTGTAACGCTGCACAAGTATTGAGGTACCTGCAGGTATGTGCAGTATTTTTCAAAGTTCTCTGAAATAATTTTACCATCCGCTTCTGTAAAACACGGCTCTCTCAAAAATGGTCTGTTACTGTACTCTTGTAATACGTAACGAATTTTGTTTTATTCTGTCTTCCGAAATTTTTGGCACACCCAATCCCTTACTATATCTACTGTTGGTACTCGAAATATAGTTGGTTGTTTTTTTTTTTCAGGGCAGCTCCCATTTTTTATTATGACCATGATATTCTTCGCTGGACTCAGTAGTAAGTACCGCTAAATAGATTGGAAAGAACTCTATCGATATGAATTGAATATGAATTGAAGTGGCAGTCCCTCGGATCAGGAACATAGATGAGGGCAAATGATATTTTCTAGAAAAACTCACGGCCAGTTTGAATAACCGATATATTTGTAAATTCCTGAAATTTCGAATCATTTGAAATATTTTTGATGAATCTCAAGAAGTTGCTATGAACTTTCTTATTCAATTGAGATAACCGATTTCCTTATTTATTTTTCAAATACACACGAGATCATATGAATAACGTTGTATGTCAAAAAAGTTTCCAATAATAGGATTGCTATGGTACGTTGGGCGCCAAATTCGTAAAGGTGATTGAGCATTTTCGGAAAAACTATATTTCGAAATATTGCATTCTCACGTAACTCGTATGCAGTTTTCGATTTTTTATATCATCAATTCATCGAGATAAAAATTATTGAAAATACCGAATTATTGAAACTACCGAATTCAAACGATCAGGCGCAGAAAAAGAGGCGGGAAGCAGTGTACGTCAGTGCGCAGGTGATTCTGATTGGTCGCTTTCGGCCATGTCCGCACCATCCCAAACTTCAACCAATCATATTACAAGAAGAGAATGACGTCAGAGACGGGAAGAGTTTGAATTTACATATAATGAGATCACGTTTTCAATATTGAATGATGAATCGGTTATTCAAAATTAAGGGTGGACAAATGGTTAGGACTATTTTATGAATTGCCTTCCATTAAATAATGCGAGAAAAAGGCATATTTCAAGATGCTGGAAATGCCCATTCTTCTGCAGAAAACTTCACCTCAATATGCTTTTCGGTTGGAGGTGAAAGTCGTAGTACTTGATGCAGAAAATGATCACGATTTTGTTTATCAAAAATCACTATGAATGAGGCTTACATTAAAAGTGTGATTAGCGCGTCATCTACAAAAATGATGACTTAGGCCTTATAAAGGTTAATAGTTAAACACAATGAGATTTATAGGTATATGAAGGTGATTAAATATGTGGATGAGTACACATATATAGAGTCTTTGGTTAGATTACGAGAAAATTGATGTTTAAGTTTTGTCAAGTTACCCTCAAAGTATCCGTAGCTTTCTGTGTGGCCCATTCTTACTGAGTGTTTATATTTATGTCACACAAAATTGTATAAGTTTGATCATCTACTGATAGATGATAAAAATTCAACATAAAAAAATACTTACCATGCAAATGCTAAAAAAAACTAATTTCAGTTATAGAAACACTATTTGCAATGAGCTGCCTGACTCTGCTATCGAGATTCCCACCGAACTACATCAAAGTGTGCTTGTTTGGCATGACCATGTCTGGAGTGGTGAGCGCAGCACTGCAAGTTGCCTGCCTTGCTATTGGAGGAACATCTAAAGAAGTTGGTGTCTTCTATTTTTTGACCGGTTCGGTTATATTAGTCTGCACATTGATCTCAGCATATTTTTCCAAATACTTGCCGTTCTACAACTATTATTGTGGCGACCCTGAAATTGATATTAAAAAGCCGTTGCCGTCTTACTCCGACATCTTGGACGTCTGCAAGAGAATTTGGCCTTTCCTTTTATTGTCGATTTTACAATTTCCTGTAATCCACATGGGATTTCCAACTATCACCAGTCAAGTGGTTTCGGAAGGATATGGTCAAGGAAACTTGTGGAATGGTAAGTGAATAGACCTGTAGGAAAGGGGAACATTCTCCATGAAAATTGAAAAATGAAAAATGTGATTTATTTGTAATATCTAATAGAAAACAACTACTTTCCCGGCTAAAGCCACGCTGGACATTGAACTACATCTGATACAAATTGTAAAAAGACTCGAACTGAAAAGAAAAAATCTGAAAGTGAAAATTCGCATTTTCATTCAGATAGTTGATTTTTTTATAATTTTCTCTAGTTTTCATTGAAAATTCATTGAATAAATTAAATAGGGAGAATGTTATTTAAAAATGTCACACACAGAAATCGTTCATTTCATTGAATCAAGGTTCGCTTATCTTGCATTTAATCCCCAATACATTTTTGCCGACGAAAATCTATTTCGCTTTACCAAGCTCATCAGGGAGATTGATAAAATTGGAAAACAGGCAATTAAAGAAGCAATTACACACATCAAGGAGGGAAATTGATGAAAATATTTCTTCTGCGGTGACACTTTAAAAGTTATTTTTTGACATAGACCTGTCATGGACATTGCATTTTGATTTTTGTTCGAAATTATGAATAGAGTATTCATAAAATCTGTTGTGGAATCATCTACGGCTGAAAGACAAACTTTAGTCGCTATTTTCCATCGTTCAGGATGAGCTCTTGGGAGGTATTCATGTTGAAAAGGGGATCATTCTCCATGAAAATTGAAAAATGAAAAATGTGATTTATTTGTAATATTTAAGAGAAATTTACAATACAATTTATTTTTTCATAAGAAAGTACAGTTTTTTGTTAATACAATGTTATAGTAATAATAAGGAAAACCCATGATTCGAGTATTCTAGCCTAGGCAAGGTTGCCTGTCTTGCTTTTATACTCCATCATGGGATTTTCCTATGCCAATGTACAAAATGTTTATTATGGGTAATTAATACAATGATAAATGCATGTCTACATGTATATGTACCTTCCAGGGCATTTACGAAAGGAGCAGCCGACCCCTGTGTGAGTGGTGGGCTAGTTAGTTTCTAATGTTTATAATAATCATACCTATTAAATATTACTTATACTCAATGTATATTTATACATACGTATATACATTTTATTACAGCTTTAAAATATCGTAAAATATATTAGGAGTGTTACGAATAAAATTTTTTGTCTCAACTTTGAATTTTCCAGGATTTGAGATTGTTTTGATATTTACTGGTAATGAATTGTAAAATTTAGTTTCATAAAAAAAGAATGATCTTTTAGTTATTGATTTTCTGAAGAATTCAATATTAAGGTCCATATTTGTAGTGGATCTTGTTATTCGTGAGTTTTTCTGATTGTGATTGTGTTTTGTTTTGTGCATCCTTTTCAAACATTGGTGAGAGAATAATAGTCTAATATTCAGTATCTGTGTTTCTTCATACAGCATTTGCGTAGAATAACGCCTGTTTCTCTTTAATATGATTTTCAAAAGTGTGTTTTGTGTTGTTTGAAGTATGTTGAGGGTTGTATCGAAGGTTCCACCCCATATTGTAATGCAATATGCCAATATTGATTCGACTAGAGTATTATATAGCATAATGAGAGATTTTCTAGAGAGGATGTCTCTCAGAGTATAGAAATTATACATTAGGGCTCTGAGCCGTTTGTTTACGTGGGATATATGATCTGTCCATCGTATGTGTTGGTCTAAGAAGACTCCTAAATATTTTATTGATGTTATTTTTTCTATTGTAGGACATGTGCAAGGTATATCTTGGCATTGAATATGATGCATTTTAAGAATATAGTTGTTCGGCTGGGTAATTATTGTGGGTGTGAAAGTTATAAATTTGGTTTTTTGGATATTAAGGGTGAGCTTATTCATGTTTAACCATAATTGAATTTTTTTTAGACTATTTTCAGCTTTTTGCTTAACATCTTGCCAATTTTCACCGGTGAGTATTAAAGCTGTGTCGTCAGCGTAACAGATCAGACGCCCTTCAAATCCATGTATTTTAGCAATATTATTCATGTATACAAGGAACAATATTGGTCCCAGTACCGTTCCCTATGGTACACCCATTTTAATTATAGATTCTGAACTGATAACATTTCCGATTTTTACTCTTTGTGTTCTATTTTTCAAATAGTTTCCTATTAAGTCTAATGGTAGTCCACGGATACCATAGTTACCTAATTTGGTTAGTAAAATATCATGTGAGACTGTGTCGAAAGCCTTGGCAAGATCCAGAAAAACTGCAGCGCATTTTGACGAATCATCCAAGGCTCTGACTGTGTCCTCCAGAAAATCTATTATAGCGTTTTCGGTATTAGAATTTTGTATAAACCCATATTGTGTATTGGTTATGATTTTATGTTTGCAAAGGAATTCTGTTAATCGTTTTCTGTTAATCGAAAACAACTATATTTATAGATATTGTGAAAAGACTCTATCATGATAGCACAAGCACGTCCCATGGACGTCCTCAGGACGTCCGTATCGGATATTACAGATGTCCTGGGGTCGTCCATTTTTCGTCCGGTGGACGTCCCATGGAAATCTTATTGACGTACGATGTTACAAAACCAGATGTCCATTGGACGTCCGATTTAATTCCAGTCTGAACAGGACCATTTAAAGACCTTTATCGTATGTAGGTTCAAAAACATATTTTTCATTCATATTTGGAATTCTATCATAAATGATGTTAATTTGTGACCAGACACCGATAATGATAAACACATCACTGATAGATCAATAAATTATTCAATAAAATATCTCGAAAATTGCCAGTAAGTACAAATGAGATGAAAATAACGATCAAAACGTTATATATATTAATCTGAAAAATTACAGGTTTTGTTCTATATTATCTGAAGAATAACAGGTTTATGAACAATAAGTACTCTTAATACATAAAATAAATAAAATTGTCACAAAAATTAAAAGTATACTTCTCGGTATATCACTTCAAGCGGTTCATTAATTCTATTTTTTTTTTGTTCTGGTCAGCACTTATCCGATCAGTTGCTCTCTTCAGCCACAATTGAATTGATTTTTCAGTTGCAGTATAATTCTGCGACAATCCTGCTTTATCTGCAGCACCTTAAACAACAAGAAAGTTAGTAAATTGTATTGTGTTTTTGGAGGTTATGTTTCATCATATTCTTATCTATTTTCTAATTCAATCTATACTCACCCATAAATTCAACGTGACTGCCTGATATCCACAAATAAAAAATACATTCATCATTTACACTATTTCGCACTCTTAACTTTGTTTTCTTGACAGAATATTTGACAAGATTTTAGATTTTATTGAAACAACACTGGTACTGTTAACTGTTTAGTTACTACAATATAATTATTGTATCTAGAACTATATAATGATATTAAACGTGCAGAACGCAGAACACAACAAACAAACCATTAGAAACGCTAAATCAGCTAGATGATACTTATCTGAAAGCTGAATCGAGAATGTTGGACTCGGATCCATTCGTTGCGATGCGGGACAGTCGAAACTCCCATTATACAGAAAAATGTTAATATTCGAAAATCACTTTGTTCACATATTTTTTTATTTTATGAATTTCGTTCATTGAAACATATCGGTAAACATCAATCTTATATAATAAATACTCCAAATACATACAAATATTTTCCGACTTATTCTGGAAAAATAAAGAATGTCCGACCTCTAATGGACGTACCAGAAGACGTACATGTTTGGACGTCCAGAAGATGTCCGTTTCTGGACGTCCTGAAAATGTCCTCTCAATAGCTCGGGACATTCGGACCAAAAATGGACATAAACCGGAAATCCCGAAGACGTCCTGTACTATCTGGATAGCCGAAAGCGTCATAGAAACATCCGCCGAGAGACACATCGTAAGGATCTTACAGGTTATCTATCACCGTTTCCGATATTCCGATATTGCAAGTGGGTATTGCTTGTTTGGAAGGCTGAGGTTGAAGGTTGAGATGGCGCTCGTAGTTTAGTGTACAATACCCTGTGGGAGCGGTTTCAACTGAAATGGACAAAATAAATATAGCTGAATTGAACCACTCATGTTGCAACAAAAGCTAGGTTAGGTTAGGTTAGGTTAGGTTTGAATGTGAGTGAGCCCATATCAGGCCCTCCACTGCAGCCAATGGCCTATTGTGGCTCACCCTATGGTTATATTTCTCCCAGTAAATCCAATCTCTTCATGAAATTGAGTAACATATTGGGAGAACCAGATCTTCTGGCCTTACTTTTGTGTTGCCAAATATTGAAAATCTGGTTCTGGCCGCTGCAGGGCATGTACACAGGATGTGTTTAGCCGTTTCATCATCCTCCATGCATAGACGGCACTCTGCATCCTGTGCAAGTCCGATTTTATGCATGTGGTGTTTGAGTTTGCAGTGGCCAGTGAGCAAACCTACTATAACTCTGAGATGTGCTCTACTGAGTTCTAGAAGTTTGTCAGAGTCCTGTTTTTTCCTTGTACAAGCAATAAATGCTTTGGAATGGGCTAGTCCTGGTAGACTGAGCCAATACTCAAGTCTTTTATTGTCTGCCCAGGCGGTTGTAGCATTCTTGGCAGTGCTATTAATATGCTTAACCGATGACCGGTTCTGGCACAGTGAACGTTGTTTCGGCCCCCCCTTTTGCTAGGGCGTCCGCTATTTCGTTTCCTTCTAGGCCCGTGTGACCTGGTATCCAAACTAGGGTAACGTTGTTGCCTTGTGCTAGTCGGTTCAAGGTGTCTCTGCAGTTCCATACTGCTCTGGATTTAAAGCAGTTGGATTCAAGCGCTTTCAATGCTGCTTGACTATCTGAAAATATTTTTATTGTTTTTCGTGTGAGGTGTCGGTTTTCCAGCTCCCTTGCACACATTTCAATGGCATATACCTCTGCCTGGAATATCGTAGTTAATTCACCCAAACTGAATGAGCGTTTCACTACTGGGTTCATACCATATATTCCGGCTCCGACACCTTCCAAAGTTTTGGAACCATCGGTGAACCACCTTTCATTTGCCCTACAAAGGTCAGTTTCATTCCGAACCCAGTCTTTCAGGGAAGACCACGGTGTAGGACATGTTGAGGTTAGTGGTTTTAGGCATGATGTCTGAGGGCATTCCCAGAATGTTGTGAGCTATTATGCCTTCCAGCATGCTGCTGCCTCTCATGACACATGCCTGCGGTAGACTAATGGCCGCTTGGTAGAGTCTGTATGTTGCCCATCTTGCCTCTCTCTCCAGAACTATGTGGAGAGGAAGTAGTCCAAGAAGAGCTTCCATTGCTGCCGTTGGCGTGGAGCGAATGGCCCCAGTAATCGCCAGGCACGCTTTCTCTGTAGTCCGTTAAGTTTAACCTGGGCCATTTTTTGTTGAAAAAGCTAATGAATGAGTGGGCCAGCACTAGTTTCTCTCTGAAAATCACGATTTTAAATAAGGATATATGCTTGCTTCATAATACATGTCTTCGTTTCAGATAAATTTTTCGTTCCTACCGTTAGTTTTCTACTCTACGATGTCGTTGGTCTAACTGGACGTATATTTGCTTTGCCATTTCTGAAGGTGAGTAGATGAGTATTTTTATTCATAACGGCCTCTTATAACGTCATAATGCTTCTATAATAGTATATTACGTAACAAGTGTTGTCAAAGGCTTATTACGCACGAATGGAAAAATTTCATGAGAGCGCTTTACAACACGCATTACGTACTGTACGAGATCCAAATATTCATATTATTATTATTATTATTATTAGTAAAATTACCTTTTTTCAGAAACAACGCCTATATAGATGAACTTAAGTAGCAATCATCTGAATAATAAATTTGATCCAAAAAGTTGAAGTCGTTTTCGAGATCCAAAAATTCGCCTATATACAGTGTGACCCATTTAAGATGGAAGCATTCTTATAAAACTTACATTTTTCAACCGACTGGAATGATTTTTTTTTCGTTAGGTAGACATTCAAAAAGTCTATTGGGACACCAAATATCATGAATAAATTTCAGGGCCAACATCGTATTTCTACCTGTTTCATAGAATTGTCGACTGATTTAATATATTTTTCAATCAGATTTAACATCGACGTGACCAGTGGCCAGAATACCTCTTTCTTCTTTGGAGTCAACCAATTTTATGATACTAGGATTAACCCATCACCACTGCGAAAGCCTTTCACAACGTCTTAAAGACGTCCAAGGGATGTCTTTTTTATTTAGAAGACGTTTTCTGGCTGTGACAAATAAACGTTCCTTGGGCGTCCATTGGATGTCACCTATATGGTCCCCTACGTCCAGAACGTGTCGAAAAAAAGACGCCACTCGTACGTCATGGTGCTACCTGAGTTGATTCGATCTTACTTTATTTATGATCATAAAATTTGTTAATACCTATTATGACAGTCTATAGTAGTTCATGAAAGTCGTTGGAAAAGAAATATCCTGTACTGAAATGATCCTTACAGTACAGCTCGCGATGTAGGAATGAAAAAGTGTATACAATAGAACTAATTCCTTTGATCGATAAAGTGCATAAAATTGGCATTATTTTTATGTGATCGTAAAAAAAGTAACTCACGTATTATATTGCAACTAATGTATTATGTGTTGTTATGATGTTATGATGTTAATAATTTGTAATGGAGATTTAACTTAAAGGAAGCTTAATATTCAATGATACGATAAAATAACTAATTGTCAGAACTGTCATTTTCTATTTATTGTACATTGAAACACAGGATAAACGCATACGCTTTGTTGCCAGAATGCAAAAGAAAAAGTTGAAATTTTATTAGTTGCTATGGTAACGATAAAAATAAAGACTTTTAATTGGTCGAATATTTAATTTGTGAAATTTTCAGTGAAATAAATATGTTTTTATTTTCAGCCAAAAATCATCGGATATTGGATGATCTGCATGATAATAAAAACGTTCACATTGCCATTACTGTTCCTGTTTTGTAACGCTCTTCCTAGGCAGAACCTTCCTGTACTGTTTCCTCATGACTGGCAGTATATGATAATTTTATGTGCCAATGCTTTTGTGGACAGTTATACTGCCGCAGTTACGCTGATGAGCATGAAAAGGTAAGCATATTTTTCAGAAATATCAAGAAACATGGTAATAGTTATTGGTATGACTTTAACTTGGAGACCGATATCACTTAAATCGTTTCAGCTGAAATTTCGGGTTTCTATTTGCATACATACCGCAGAGGTGAAAATTTCAAATAGTCTGATATCTTACAAATAAGCAATCAAATCCCCCTCATCCCTTATTGAAGGAGGAGACAGGGAAGCCCTTTGCGACTTAACACTTACAACACGTGAGAAGGAAGCTACCAATACTATCGATGGTAATTCTGTCAGAAATCAACGAAATGAAATTGCTTGCTCACACCTGCTCACACCAAGAGTCAAAGTACAAAGCTAAGGGCACATAGTTCATGCGGTCCAAAAAATCTTGAAAAAAAAATATTTTTATAACCCTGTATCTCGAAAACCAAGCCGTTTGGGACATATTTTTATAAGAACTGTTCGTACTGAGAAGTTTGTTAACGTACTTAATTAACGCCCTGTATGTGAAAAAAAAATAACATATGGGACAAACCCTATGGTTTTTTTCGACATTTCCACTTCATTATCAATATTTCGACTTTTATTGTGGAATTTTGACTTGCCATGTTTTAGTACTTTTTTTTTCAGTTTCTCCGGTGACCAAACTGATCTTGCATTCATGATTCTACAATCAATTGGAAAGACCATGCACAGTGCGGCTTCACCTTTGGGTTCTGTATATGTCAATCTTCTCTAAAATAAATTATTTATGAATCCTCTCTACTTTTTATTTATTAATTTATGATTCGAAGATAATGAGGAATCCATCACTCAAAAAGAAGTTATTTTCTAGATAAGACAAAGAAATCAATGCTGTATTTCTATGAACAACATCAGGTCAGATTGCTCTTCATAACCTGTCAGATGAAATTTGCAACCAGTATGAATTCAAAGGCAAATACAAATATAAGTCTGTATATGTATACATAATATACATCATAAGGTAGACTTTGATATTTTATCGTGTTGTAGCTCCTGAACCATACAGGTAACTGAAAACCTACAAGAGAACAAAAATATATTGAATGAAACACCATTAATTATTCCTGTCTCATAATATGTCAGTGACGGCGGAAAAAAATTTATGAAGGGTTGAACATCGGTTGACTCTGAACAAGGGAGGACTCTATGAATTATTCAGGAACTGAATTATTTTGTATCGTACGTTCTATTGAATGAATTGTACTTGCCTAATTTGAACTGATTATTGTCCAAAAATGTCGAAGTTCAAAAAATCTTGAAAAAAATGTATTTTCCTACGAGGGTGCGGAAAAGTAACTTTTCCGCACGATTTTTCGTTTTGAAAGTTGTACTTTTCCGCACTATTTTTACTTTTCCGTACGATTTTTTCTTTTCCGCACGATTTTTGTATTGTTGAAAATGTAGCATTATTATAAAAGCTTGTTTATTAAAAATCTTTATTTGACATAAATAACATGGACAAAAACACTCGTAGGAAGAATATTGTACCTAACTCTTACGGAAAATGTCTTTTCCGCCCTTAACGGCTTGCCCGAACTCCGCTTTGCGTCGTTCGTGCAACTGCCGTCACGTGCGGAAAAGTACTACTTTCCGCACTTGTTAGGTAAATAACTATTTTATCACCCTGTATCTCGAAAACCAAGCCGTTTGGGACATATGTTTATATGAACTTTTCGTACTGAGAACTTTCGAAAAATCTCGTCCTGAGGTTTGTCAACGTACTTATTAACACCCTGTATGTGAAAAAAAATTAACATATGGGACAAACACTATGCTTTTTTCGAAATTTCCACTTCATTGTCAATATTTCGACTTTTTTTGTGAAATTTTGACTTGCCATGTTTTAATGCTTTGACATTTTTTTAGTTTCTCCGGTGAACAAACTGATCTTGCATTCATGATTCTACAATCAATTGGAAAGACCATGCACAGTGATGAATCCATCACTCCATCCATCACTCAAAAAGAAGTTATTTTCTAGACAAGACAAAGAAGTCAATGCTGTATTCCTATGAACAACATTAGGAGTCAGATTGCTTTTCATAACCTGTCAATTGAACTGTCAAATGAAATTTGCAACCAGCATGAATTCAAAGGTTAATAAAAATATAAATCTGTATCGCTCATAAAACCGGGTATACATACCGGGTGTCCACAGAAAGTGGCTCGCCCTTACAACTTTTTTGGTTTTGCAGATACTGAAATGAAATTTGGAGGATCTGTATGAGACATTAAACTGCATTTTTTGACAAGTGACTCAGATTCGTGTTGTACGCGTCTATCCTATACCGAGGGATTATATGGAACCAATAATTCATTCCCTCAATAATTTCAGGAATGTATCGCTATAAAAATGTCTGGACTTTTTGCTTGAAGTTTTCTCTGATTGTACACCCTTCCTAATATCCATTATGTTACTGAACTTATTGAATCACTTGACTTCAATGTGCCTTGGTGAATGTTGACCTATACCTAGCCTTGATAAAGGTTGATAAATATTTGTTTTATGTCTTGTGTTATATGAATGTATGTTTTCATTTTTGTTAAAAGCATGCTAATTGTCTTTAATATACAAGATTAACAGTAAAATAAGAAAACTAGGTAACGTAAAGCCGGCTTTTTATAAAGTGGTTAACATGATGTGGCAGTAGACATATTATACATAGCTCTCAATTTTTTTTTTTGAGCTATGAATGCTTTATCAAAATTCAAAATATGGTGATGAACCCCAGAATATAAGGCCATATTCTAAAGTTGATTGTACCAAACCATAATAAAGAAGTTTTAGTACATGAAAAGCCACAGTATCTCTTAAATTTTTTATAACATAGCTTGGCAGTTGCATTATTTATATGAGCCTCCCAGGTGAGCTTGGAATCTAATGTTATTCCTAAAGATTTTATGGTTTCAACACTCTCGATGGATTTTTCATTTATGTGTAAATATGGTTCATAATCAGGTGAAACATTGTTTGGACGAAAGCGCATGAAATGGGTTTTGGTCACATTCAATTCTAGACCATTTCCTTTACAATACTGATTACTCATGAGATGCTTTGTTGCTGTTTTTAACGAGTTGTTCGATTTGAGTATTTGACATGAAAATGTTGGTATCATCAGCATATTGAATGATTTGATTTGGGGTTGAACAAAATTTTGTGATATCACTAATAAATATTATAAAGAATAACGGGCCAAGTATCGAACCTTGTGACACTCCCATTGTAGGTTGTAGGTTGTCTTCTTGTTTTGCCATCTAAACCCTATCCTGCCAAAAAATGACCCGCTTGTTGTTTTAATTCAAGTTTGACGCATGCTCATCAGAAAGTTGCATGCTTGGTTTGATCTATTCATTTGTCTAGGATTGGTATTGTAGCAAAAGTTATATGTGTCTATGAATACATTATTCAAATGCATATTTATAAATGCATCAAAAATGATAGGAATGGTCATTTCACCTTCAGACTACATGAAAGACTTAGTTGAGAACTCTGGTGAGTGTGTTTTTAAATTTATGTTATACTGAGATTCGTATTTCTCTTGTTACTTCGTTAAATTTCGCAAAAAGTAATCAGTAATAATTTTAAATCGAATCGAAATAGAAAAAAGAGTGTTTTCATTCAATCTTGGAACAGATGTGACCCATTTTACTCTTAAAATTTGTCATTCTTAGATAGTCGCAGTGTGTAGTTTGGTTTTGAGAGATAGGATAGTTTTAATCTCGAAAAATGACCCTTTCAATCCCGAATTAATTTTAGTAAAAATAAAATTCTGAAACTCAGTACAGTATTTTTTTGAATTTCTTAAAGAATTTTAGGTTTTTTCAAAAATTGCAAATTTTTTCCGTTCTTGACTTTTGATGTGTACGCTACAGTGTACATTGGGACTCAACGGTAGGATAGCCACTGCGAAATAAAACTGTAATAAATTTGAAACAATAGTGAAAAGTACGTACTGATTTTTTTTTATTTTTTTACTATAGATAAATGAACATTATATTTCTGACACATCATGTGTGATCTTCTTTCACAATCGGGCAATCTGCAGCGGCTTGCGAAGTTTTTCTCATTAGTAAATGATTGTAGACATATCCAATCGAACGTCAACAACAGTCTGTACTTCTGCAGTTTTTTTACTCACTGCTGGCGAAGAAAATAGTTCTGAAGACGAGGGCATTCTTCTTTTTGTTTTGAATTTTTTGTTGAAGCAATAAGAACTTCAACAATATATGCACAAATTTGCAAAAGTTTCATGTACTTTTTCTAGAAGCTATTCGTATGAAAGCGCCTTTTTTCCTACTCATTTTGAACGCAGAAAATGCTGACATTTCCACAAGTTTCCCCATAGCCATAATGGCAGTAAGCCAAATATTGAACTTACTGCTAATAAAGAGTGTTCCTATGCTGCAACATAAAATTCGATGTACACTCTAACGCACAGTGGGATCGAACAGTCGAATTCCAATTGGATTTTGTTGGATTTTGTATTAAGGTTATGTTTAATTTCGGTACACTACAGTGTACACCGGGAATGAAAGGGTTAAGTGGGCTTGAGGACTGGAACTAGAAATGTACGAGAGAAAAATTTAGAATGCTCTCGAAGCTTCAGGAAGGTTCTATAAAGTTTGAGGAAATCGCGAATTGAACCATAATAGAGACTCCGCAAAGTTCTAGAGCGAACTAAAAATACACAAGAGTGAAATGCTCGGAAGTTAGGCCACCAATTTATAGAGTATAAGAGACAAAACTCTGGAATACACTCGAAGCTTCCAGAAGATGCTGAAATATTCTGAAATATTGTGTATGAAATACTCGAAAGTGTTAAAAAAATATTCTCAAAACTTCTGCGAGGCAAGAAGAAAACTTATTGAAACTTTGATGAAATATTCGAATATTCAGTCACCAGAAAGTGGGCCTAATGTTTGGAAATTCCTAGAAATGTGTCGAGAAGCTTAAAATGAACCATAACAGAGGTTCCTGAATGTTCTAGGACAAACTGAAAATGTACTCGACTGAAATTCTCCCATGAATGCGAATCATCGTCGGTCAATGTGGTCAAGAAAACTATTGGATACAATTTGACAGATTTTTGAATTGTAATGGGCGATTACTGCGTTATTACAGGAACGTTTTGAATTTCTTTGGAGAATTTTTTTCTCGAATTGTAGACTGTTGAAAAAAAAATTGTTATTTTCGTTAAACGGCTGCACACTTACGAGCAACCGTCAGAAGTCCTTGAGAGACTTTTGGTGGAAAATTCAGCCGTTAATTTTAACGTGTGCTGCCATGCAAGATAATGACAGACTAATACAACATTGCAATAATCAAATATAAATTTTCTGATTTTTAATCAATGTTGAAGTGTAACCCAACAAATGTGGTTCTTCTTTAATTCGTTGAAACCTCATCAAATGATGACTTGAGGGGCCAAAGGACAACAACTACATTTGCAGCAGAATTATACTCCCCATTGAAATACAAAACTCGCCATTTTTGTTGATATTTTTTCACATGTTTCGAGTGCAACTTCATTCAATGAATCACCCTATACATTGACAAGACTGAACAATAAACTTATATCATTTCATAATGTTTTGATTTTGGAGATATACTACATTTGCTAGAAAGAGATACTGTGTATCGAAACATGTCGCAAAGACAATAAATTTTGTGGAAATTTTAGTCGTGTTTTACCTTAGTGTCATATTTCAAGTTTATTTACTATACAGGATATCTCAAATGATGTCATTAATTTCAGGAGGTGATTCCTTGTCACATTTTAATAATATAAGATTATATAAACGTATGTCCTAACTTGAGTCGTTTCTGTGTAATTTCATGAAAAGAATACCCTTGTTACTACTAACAAACACACGGAGTTTGATCAGAATCGGCGTAAAGAATTTTGAGTAATTCATTAAAAACCAATTTTTTGTTAAACTTTCGACACCCCATTACTCGGGAACGAAGAAAGCTAGGACAAACGTTTATATTAACTTTTTTTCATAAAATGTGACAAAGAATCACCACCTATATATATATGTGTTCGGATAGGTTTCCGCGGTCAGATATTTGGAAACTGGAAGTTCGGGTTGAACCGCGTCTAGAATTTGTTGAAATTCGACGTTTCGGCTCCGATTTTGAAGCCATTTTCAAGAAAAAAGGATAAAATGATTGAAAGGGTGTGAAGTTAGATTCTACACTGAGATCTCAATCTGCCTACTCCTCAGGTATCATCAGGATTTTGTAACTTGACGCCGGGGTCTCAATCTGCCTACTCCCCAGGTCTCGTCACTTGTTCTCTCTTAGGTCTCAATCTGCCTACTCCGTCGAGAGAACGAAGAAGAAGTTCTTGGCCAGCAGATACCTCAGTTATTTGCAGAAAAAAAATTACGTGTCGTTGGAAACTATAAGTTCTTTCATACAGCGGAACAAAATTAACCCCATGGTAAACAACCCACGAGAAACCACCCCTAACATTAGTTTTTCAAATTGCACCCCATCTTTGTTTTGGTTCAACTTACAGTCTTTTTTATTTCTCATTCAATGATATATAAAGGAAGCTATCATGACATGATATGGCAATAAAATATACAAATGAAATATTAACTTATAAGCTTATCTGCATTTTGAATAATACATTACACCACAGAATTTTTTTTTTAATTTTGAAAAGTACTTGACAAACATGCTTCAAATCGCCGAATCAGAGCGCGAGTGCATGAAGCTCTAATCATTCCGCAGTAACGGTATAGAAACAACTGAAATATCTGCTGGCCTAAAAGCTCTGGGACACCTGGTATATATTCCTTGTTGGTTTGAAATACTTTATTATATTTAGTGTACATGATCTGTGCCAATGCGAATCATGGCAGTAAAACTTAATCCGTTCAAATACCTACAACTCATTAGTATAACAATAGTTATCAGTGTCTATGAATACATTCGTGAAAAAAATACAAGAATGTTATTTCACATTCAGCCTTCATGAGGGACTTTGTTGAGAACTCGGGTAAGTGTTTTTTAATATCTGTGTACACGCCTCAGATGAGGTACACATTCCTTGGATATGCTTTTTTCAAATTTCATAAAAAGCAGGCATTTTCAATTTTGCACGGCGGTATTTGATGGAATCTGCCCCTCAATTCGAATTTGTATTCGGGCAGTTAATTTTGGTTATCTACACATACACATTGAAGACCTCAGTACACTGTCATCGAAGGTCAAATAAAAAATTAACACTGTCACTAGCTCCCGGACTATAGCAACTTTTTTCTAAGTATAACCGTGTACACATACTTGATGTGATCAAAAACGTGATATGTCTATGACGATTTTCAATAGCTTACCTGCTATCTACTTTAAAAGAAAATGGATAGGAACTTTCTAATGCCAGACAGATTCTGTCAACTTCAATTTTGTAATGCTAAGGCCAACAATTATCGCTAATCTCTGTATAGGCCAGTCAAAATAGCCGGCAATTCACAATAATCACAAACATTTCTTTAGCACCGCCATACAGGGTGTACCGAAACTATGGTGCAAAATTGAAACAAAAGATTCCCCTTGAAAAATAAATAGGACTTTCTCTGATGTTTCTTTCCTCAAATGTCGTTCGTTGCAGAAATACGGGGTGTTGAATATGTAAAATTAAAAGTAATTATCATTCATTACTTAGAATAATGTTTGTGTTCGATAGATGCTTCATTTCTAAAAATAAAACAAATTTTCAGTTGTTACCAGTGGCGTGCAAGAAGGGGAAATAAAATAATAAAACACAACACTTTACGGAAGACCAATAATCCATAATTAAAAATAGATTATTTAATCTAACCTGCCTCAAAAAATCCTATTCAATGGGAAATTCGCAAGTATTCAAAACAACAACTGTTTTATCGTTTTCTCGTTAATTTTGAGTTTTTAATGAAAAATGAATGAAACAAATGTTTTAGATATTTTGATTTGCTTCTATTACGTTTTGAAGAGCTTTTTTCTATATGATGCATCGCATCTTTCAATCACAAATCGTGAAAAAACAACATCCAACCCTCAAAAAGTATATTTAGTTACCCCACCCCTTCCGGAGCAGTCCTGATTTTTCCAATCCACTTATAACTTACCCCATACATTTACGGACCATTTACATACTTCTACGAAATTTTTTCTTTCAATGACAATTTGCCCTGGTCTATAATGGAAGGTAGGTACTTGTCGCTACGTAGATACAATTGCTTATCACCTAATGTTTAAATTTGTAGAATCACATTATTAGCAGAATAATAAAGTGAAGGTGAAAGTTAAAATAACGAAGTCGCATATTATGATAGACTGAAACACACTTAATTTTTTGGTGATCTACTAGAATGTCATTTGTAGTTTCTTTTGGGACTCTGATGAGATATACGGTGAGTCAACGCAATTTCTATATTTAATAGAACTGTTTGACCATTTCTAACCTCTTCAATTTGAAATTCACTCGAAACTGGCTGGAGTTTGATAAAAACTATCACAATTAAGTGAGTGAGGGGACATTTTCTTACATCATGCGTTTTCTATTAAATTCATAATTTGTAAGTGCATGAGTAACTTTGTGATGGAATTTTTAAATCCCTCATCCGAAAAATGGAAAACTCAGCACACACATCAAGGACCGATCACAATACAATAGCTTCATAAAAACAATGTAATAATATTATGTAATGATTATGTTTGTCAGTTCGGTACACATTTTACAACCGATTTTAATCTAATTTTGAACGTGACCGAGAACTGGATGACAATACAATACTATTGCATAATATATCATAAATAAAATAATAATAATAATCTCAATGATAAAACATTTTTCCTACGACAGTGCGTAAACACTTAGTTTACACTGTCAACAGTGCGTAAAGTGACACTTTTGCGCACAAGTGCGTAAAAAAATCAACTGTGCGTAAAATCATCAACAGTGCGTAGAGTGAATTTTTACACACTGTTCATACATTTATGCATTTTTGTACAGCACTTGCGCCATATATAATTCGGAAGTCATAATTTGGTAGTACGACGACAACTTATAACATAAAATATTCAAGTTAATGAAACAACTCCTACAATTTGGCAATAAAATAACTGTCGAAGAAAAAACTTTGTATGATACATTTTCGTAAAGGGCTTTTTTGTACTCGCGTGTTTGTTGAACTCGGCTGCGCCTCATCCAACAAACTTTACGCTCATACAAAAAAGTCCTGCTTTACGAACTTGTATCATAAATAGTTATTTTGACTCGTGTTCGACACTTAATGAGGTTTTATGTCATCGAAATGGAACTCGTTGATGATGTTTGCCATTTTCAATATATTTATATAGATATATAGATATAGCGAACCGTTTTTTTTTTAAATAATATAGAAAAATTTTGCATATTTTGTTCTTAAAAATCCCAATGAATTTTTTATTTTGCCTCCATCTTCGCTTATGTAGGGCCAGAAACTTATTCACAGTCCTCATGAACTTCTGCGTCTGTAACAACATACCAGGTGACCACGAGGTAAGGTGCGCCCCCAATTTTTCTATAGTTTTGAAAATATGGATTTCAAATTTTTTAAGTTCGAATGTCAACTTTGTTAGATTGAACAATCAAAAAATGTATCTTCGCCATTTTTCAACCGATTTTCAATTTTGAACAGCGAATCCCAAATCCAACAGTGAATCCAAAAAGTTTGGAGTCACTTCCGGGTAAAGCGGAAGTGGTGAATTTTCAGTTATGGTGTCAAAATATGCGTATTCAAGTACTGTAGCGACATACCAAAAATTCAAAATGTGTATCTTCAAAACTATAGAACATTGGGGGCGTACCTCACTCAGTATACAATATATTCAATATATACAATATATACAATATATACAATATATACAATATATACAATATATACAATATATACAATATATACAATATATACAATATATACAATATATACAATATATACAATATATACAATATATACAATATATACAATATATACAATATATACAATATATACAATAAATACAATATATACAATATATCCAATATATACAACATTAAATGTGTCATATATTTTGCAGGAGTTCAATTCTGATTCCAATGGCATCCGAAAAAATCCGGGAGGTGGAGGATATAAAAAATGGAATGGTACCCAAAGATTCGTACTACCTTGTTATGATATTATTCTTTCTATTTGGACTTGGAGGATTGGTGCCAGGTCAATTTTTTCTCACCGCTACTGACGTAAGTACTGCTTCTTCACACAATTAGTGGAGAACTCCTAAACTGGTGACAAAATTCCCAACGATATTCCCTGAAAGTTTGGTATATTGTTGTATATAACTGAAACCCACTGTAATCAACAAAATCTTTGAAACAACTCAAGATATTTTTATCATCATAATAACTATGCAATTGTGATTCATCAAATTGGTATTTCACAATCTATACTGTTTTACTGCCTACTTTATGCCGTGTCCGGCAGAAACTTTGCAGCATATGGAAAACTATTTTATTATTGATTTTTCAGAATAAACCATTTATGATAAAACCTCTGCTTCGTCCCAAACCTGAATTGCAAACACCAGAATTGAATTTCGTACGACCCTACACGAGGGATATTAAAAAACATGCCTTGTTTTCAAAAAAATATGATCTCATCATATCATCCTCATACTCACCTGTACTCAATTTAAAAAAAATTTAGAAAATGTAAATTTATCTCCGTAGGGTGGAAGTAAAAAATTAATTTGCTTATTATAACGCAGACAAGTAAAACAAATAGCATGCTCCTATATGTCTGACGGTTGGCATAGACTAAAACAGCAAAATAGCCGAATAGAAGTCGCTGATGAACCGAAGTACCTCTCACTGCTGCCACCTAACTTGCTGTCTAACAGGTGGTGACCTTGTTAGAAACAATGGCAAGATAAGGCACACCTTATTCATCGTTGAAGAACAGGAATTGAAGTGAAGCCCTCTTGGGAAGGCCCGGTAGATCATCGTCGGTTTCTCCACACGAAACATCTGCACCAGGATCGTCGATGTCTTCTGTGAACTGACCATAATACATCCTACAGCATCTCAATCTCAAATGCGATGTCTGGAACTGCAGACAATCGCAATTTATTAAATTATTTTGCCTCATGGGCCACTGCTTGGCTCAAATAATAGACACAAGTTCACTCTGTAATAACCTGGATCACGAACATTCTATACTCTAATTTTTTTTTAATTTTCAAATGGTTTTGATAATTCGATTACTGATATTAAAACACCTTTGGACTTCATTTTTTATCATTCCATGCAGGTGGACCGTGGTGGCAATCGTCGGTAGGTGTGTGGGTTCGAATCCTGCGCGGTCACCGGGCCCGTACATAGCGTCACACGTTAAAAGATGGAGGCTACGTTTTTCATGGCTAGTACATGTCTCTCGAAGACTTCTGAGGGCTACTCGTAATGCTGGTTTCGGACTAGGCGGAACACGGAGCGCGGAAATGTCAAATTTTATTTTTGGGCCAATCGGAACGTTAGAATTTAATCTCATGCCCGGCTGGATTGGTCTAAATTTAAAATTTGACATTTCCGCGATCCGCGTTCCGCCTAGTCTGAAACCAGCCTAAGGGTACAGCCGGTTGAAGGTTAAAAAAACAATTGATAGGTAAAATGGTAACAACCCTGTGATAATAGGAAGATTGATCCTCAAGAAATATTCATCCTGGTATATTTTTCTTTTTAGTTCTGGATGTACAAATTCCGAGATATCAGCTCGGACACCTATGACTTGCGCAATAAAACATTTCTACAGAAGAATTTCATAGCTACGTCATCGATTACGAATTCCATCCCAACCATTATAACCTCGTTTTTGTCATCGTACGCTGCCCACAAGATGAACATCAGGAAACGATTCCTTGGAACACTTTTTGCAATTACTACGATATTCATTATGTTCCTGGCATTCGTTGTGATCAATACAGATACCTGTAAGTATTATACTGAGTAATTAACCCCATGAAGAGAAGAGCTGTATCTTTCTCAGGGCTGAGAGTTTCTGGGGCATTCCAAACAAAATTTCAAATAATTTCTTTGCAAGCACAACAACTGTAGTTTAAATAATATTCCTCATCCAATAATTATTGATTATCAGTTTTTAGGGTTTTGGCTAATATCTCTATAGATGAACAGAAATACTTTAAAACTATGAAGGAAAGATGACTACTTTTCCAGAGCCACAATTCACAATTTTTCCCCACCTAACAAACAATAAATATAATAAATTAATGAACGTGAATCCATAGAAATGTATATCCCCTTGAAGACCACTGTACGGGTGTGTCTGGATGCACCTCCCCTGAAAAAAAATGATGGAGCATGATTATAAGCTACTACGACTTATTCGAGGAATTGTTAAAAATTGTTGTTGTTGTTGTCGTTAAAATTGTTTTTTTCGTTAACCAGCTGAAGTTTCCTTACGAACGGCAGCCATGAAAAGTCTAAACTTGTGCGAACCAAGGATTACGAGGTCTTACACTTCAACATGCGATTCCTAGCACTTTCTTGGGTCATCAGAATAAAAATCTGTAGTCGATAGGATTTCAACCTACCCGACCAGCAGCATCAATAGCTTTGATCGCGGCCGTCTTAACCACTGAGCTACCTAATCCTCATCATCATCAAACATAGTTCTCTTAAAATAACGCATGGACAAGAATTGCACTAGCTTCATGCAAGGATCAAGGGATGAAAATGCAACAAGCTCATTGACTCGTTGCATGGATGCAGTTCTGGTATCTGCTTTTGCCGATTTTATAGTCGTCTAAGTTGGTAATATTTGGTCTTGCTCTATTTACTTGCACTGGAACTGGATGAATGTAAACTGGATGCAACTTGTAGGGACGCTTTCAGCTATTTGGGAGGTGAACTTAAGAAGAAAACCCTGTTATATCACCCTTATTCTCTCTTTATTTATTTTATTTATAAACGGGGAAAACCCCTTTCCAGATAATACATATAATGTTAGTAGTAAACAGAGCTAAAGTAAGTTAGAAAAAAAGTTCCTTGGCACTGGGGACAACTTGAGCGTTCAACTATTTGAAGAGAATAATCCTGTTGTATCAATCTGATATTCTTCTATATCCTCCGATGCCAGTGATGAGGGAATTGCTGATTTCAAATGGTGGATGGCCAGCAGAAATTGTATCTGGTGCTCCAAAGCCTCCAAGGCTCCTTTAAGACCGTCAGAAGAGATATGAGGCATATAAAAAGGAGATTTTTGGAGCCCTGTGTGAAATTCGGCGTTGGAGACAAATTTTCTTGGTTTAATAATTGTCGAGTCTTGACCTCAGTACATACCATATTTTACCACGAATATCAAGGCGAGCATCAGCGGTTCAGGAGTTCTCTTTTGAAGTAATATACGCTCCTGTCAACACTAGTGGACAAATGTTGTCTCATCAGCAAGCTAACAAATTTCTGTTCACCTTGAAAATGAAAAGATTCAACAAATAAAGTCGGCTCTCAACTCTTATGGAAAGGAGAAAAATTTTTGTTCACACTTCATGAGGGGCTCCTTTATAAACAAGGGAGCGTTTCTCCTGTGTGTCCCTGAATAGCTTGTGCACTGAAAAATCAAAGAGTTCGTGAAATGTTGTGACATATGTTGGAGGTCGAAGATCTCTGTTTTACCTTTCTCTGGGGAGAAGAATTATATCATTGGTACTGGTTTGTAAGGGCCCATAATTTGAAGTCGTGGTGCTCCCTCAAGACAACGTTCAGGAGTCTTCGAAAGACTTTTGCGAGCTAGGAAAGACGTGCCACCATGGTGCAGACATACAAAGTCTCATCTTTTAGGTAATGATCTGTGGGTGCATAAATATCAATACGGAAATGCCACAAAAATAACACAAAAGTCATCTTATATCGAGAAATGAAATCTAAGTTCACAAAATCATAATTTGTGTCATGCATTGGTTGTGAATTAATTAAGATTACACAGAGTAGACTGTCTTACGCGGTTCAGTGTGCGATAAAATAGTGTCTTATGAAACTTGTATCATAATATACTATTCATTCAGTCTTCTGAAATTTTTGCACGCCCAAGCCCTATACTATGTCCACTGCTAGTACTGAAAATATAGTTTTTTGTCTCTTTTGCAGGGCAACTCCCATTTTTCATCATGACCATGACAATATTCGCTGGACTCAGTAGTAAGTACCACTAAAGATTAGATCGAAGGAACTGTATTATGCTTTTCCGGATCATAGTTTCACTTCTACAATAATTACTTTAAATCATATCCTTTCTGGATTGAAGTGGTAATCTCTCGGATCAGAATCATGGATGAAAATATTGTTTTAAACTACACTGTGATAAAGATGAATTTTACCGGCTTTGCAGACAGGAGAAACTAACCTTTTCTACTGCTAGCCGAGAAAATGAATTTTACATTTTTCCGCTAGTTGGCGACGCCATAAAACGTCATTATAAAAATAAATTGCTAGCAGTTGTCAATGTCTGCAAATTCATTAAATCAGATAAGTTGTCATATTTGATGTTTGATGTTAACTTGTCAGTTTATCAATAAATATGCTTTTTGTGGAAAATATATTACCAACAATCATTTTATAGGATTAAAAATTATGTGTAAACCTCGACAGTAAAGTGCTTTTTTAGACCTCAGGAAGAGGCCAGGCTCGGCTGCGCCTTTCTTTCGGCCTGAAAAATACCACTTTTCCGCCTAGGTATACAATATACTATTCCCTCCACCAAACCTTTTCGTTGTATGAATAGGCGTAGAGGTATTCATGGCAAATTTGATCGATCGATGGAAATTCCTGAAATTTCCTGAAATTTCGAGACTCATTTGCCGTCGAAAATCTAAAATACGAGGTATCGAACTTGGTAATTTACTCTTAGAATTCACATTTTTTGAGGAACGTATGAGACAGAGAAAAATTGATTTTTGATGATTGTATTTGTATTTTAAGTTACACTGTGTGAATAATGTTCAATGTCTGAAAAGTCTTCATCAATACGATATGTCGAACACCAATTTCATAAGGGTAAATTCTTCTGAAGAAAATTTCACCTCCATATGTTTAGGGCAGTTGCTTTTTTGTTTGAAAGCAATAGTCATGGTACCTACGTGATGCAGAAAAATTAATATTTTCTCCAAACAGCACCAAGAATGAGACTTATAATGAAGGTGTTATAAGGACAAAACTATGAAACTGTGAAAACTGGACAATCATCGGAAACGAAATAACAAACACAGGTAACTTGATGTACTTATATCGAAATCAATAGGCGAGCACAGTCCTTGTTGAAAAGCAAGTCTGTTTTGAGGTGCCTGGATGCCAATCTCTTCTAGTGCTAGCTTGGAGTGCACACCGACCACCCGGGGTGGTGCTGTAGGTTTTCCGGGTTTTCCCATAGCTGAAAAGTGAATACGCCACCTAAAATCAGTATGTCGCCCTGGAGCGCCACGACAAATAATGATGATAGCTACCAGTCATTATCCAGGAGTATACTATTAGTATTATCGATTTTTGGCTCACCTTGTAGACACGTTGTAAAATGTATTCAGAATGTACTCAGGAATGCATATATGCAGTGCCACGTCCATTCTAGAGAATCCAACTAGAATTTCATCACAGAAAATATTTCAGTTTGTTTATCTGTTGATTTATATATTACCAAAAATTTCACTGCAAGTACTTTCACTACAAATGCTAATAAAAAACTCATTTCAGTTGTAGGAACACTATTTGAAATGAGCTGCCTGACTTTGCTGTCGAGATTCCCACCGAACTACATCAAAGTGTGCTTGTTTGGCATGACCATGTCTGGAGTGGTGAGCGCAGCACTGCAAGTTGCCTGCCTTGCTATTGGAGGAACATCTAAAGAAGTTGGTGTCTTCTATTTTTCGACCGGTTCGGCAATATTAATGTCCACCCTGATCTCGGCATATTTTTCCAAATACTTGCCGTTTTACAACTATTATTGTGGCGACCCTGAAATTGACACCAAAAAGCCGTTGCCATCTTATTCCGACATCAAGGAGGTCTGCAAGAGGATCTGGCCTTTTCTTTTTTTGACGGTGTTACAATTTCCTACAGTTCATACAGGATTTCCAACTATCACCAGTCAAGTCGTTTCGGAAGGGTATGGTCATGGAAACTTATGGAATGGTAAGTGGAATGAAGTGTGAAAATAGAAGTGTAGTTCTCCATTCAATGACCATTGAAAATTAATGAGTTTTTACGAGAAGTGAAATTCCTACAGTGTCACGCCTTAGTGTTGGTATTTATACGTTATTGATTTGGTTTTTCTCCGGTAATTATGGTTGTTTCGTATGTTTATGAATAACTTGTCATTTTGTTTTCTATGTTCTGGTTCCCACGAGAAGGAAAAATCCTGTAATGTTCAGAGAACATCGTGAAATTCAAATAGGTATGTATCAATATACAGGATGATTTAAAATCAAAAATCGTTGCCAAGTTTATCTGGAAGTGAGAACAACGCAGTATCAATAATATTTTCCAAAATTTCAAATTCAAACCCAATAACTTTTGTATTAAATCTTTTTCTATCTTCAATAGTAGGAGGTATGGCCCACTGCGACCTTACAACATACACCTTATTGTTGTAAACTGTAAAACTGCAATAATGAATTTGAAAATAGTATTTTCGATTTTGAGTGAACAAAAATTAAAAACCTACCATAAGAAAAATAAATAATTTAAATAAAATGCCATAACATTTTCCATCATATTTTTCTTAATATTGAGTAGATTTAAGTTCATTATTTTTCTTTCGAGGTCGTGGTCGAGGTCGTGGTCGTGGTCGTGGTCGTGGTCGTGGTCGTGGTCGTGGTCGTGGTCGTGGTCGTGGTCGTGGTCGTGGTCGTGGTGTTGGTCGTGGTCGTGGTCGTGGTCGTGGTCGTGGTCGTGGTCGTGGTCGTGGTCGTGGTCGTGGTCGTGGTCGTGGTCGTGGTCGTGGTCGTGGTCGTGGTCGTGGTCGTGGTCGTGGTCGTGGTCGTGGTCGTGGTCGTGGTCGTGGTCGTGGTCGTGGTCGTGGTCGTGGTCGTGGTCGTGGTCGTGGTCGTGGTCGTGGTCGTGGTCGTGGTCGTGGTCGTGGTCGTGGTCGTGGTCGTGGTCGTGGTCGTGGTCGTGGTCGTGGTCGTGGTCGTGGTCGCGGTCGCGGTCGCGGTCGCGGTCGCGGTCGCGGTCGTGGTCGTGGCCTTGGTCTTGGTCTTGGTCTTGGTCTTGGACTAGTCTCATGTTCTGGCGAAGCCCTAATACGTACTGTAGGCTTAGTACTCAGCTTGTTTTGAATTATAATTTGAAATTATTGTTTAATTTTTCATGAAATTATAATAGGCTGCCATCAAGTTGTGTTGTTACTTTTTATTTCGGCAAATTTTACTCCCTTTTACTGATGATATCACTGAATGGGTTATAACTTAAATTTTTTTTGATGGAAAAGACCACGAATCTCCCCTTCGACTTTTTTTTTCACAAATTCAGCCACACTCTGTACAGAGACTGTTACTGATTGAAGTATTTCATTTTGTTAACTGAACAATGAGTGAGCTACCACTAATTTTTTTCTAAAAATCACCATATAAAATGAAAATGCTTTCTTGATAATATCTATTTCACTTCGTTTCAGATAAATTTTTCGTTCCTGTAATTAGTTTTCTACTCTACGATGCTGTTGGCCTAACTGGGCGTATATTTGCTTTGCCATTTCTGAAGGTAAGTACGTTGAAGATAGGATTACATTGAACATCAACACTTGTTAATTCAATAATGTTTCTCTTTCTGATGTATGAACTTCCGCAACACTATTGTCTCACTATGAATCCGACTATAGAAAAGTTTATAAACGCGTTACATACGAACTGATTAAAACAACAAAATTACCTTTTTTGAAATTGATTTCTCTTCTGTCATGACAGTGTCAATAATTATTGATATCATGATATCGCTCCAATCAAATAGTAACCTATTTGGTGATGTATTCAAAGTATGGAGTTGCTATGGTAATATGGCAATTTTTAGTAGGTAGTTATTTTCCGCACGCGACGCCAGTTGTACGAACGGAGCGGAGTTCGGGCAAGCCGTCAAGGGTGAAATAGTTATTTACCTAACAAGTGCGGAAAGTAGTACTTTTCCGCACGCGACGGCAATTGCACGAACGACGCGGAGCAGAGTTCGGACAAGGTAAGAGTTAGGTACAATATTTTTCCTACGAGTGTTTTTGTCCATCTTATTTATGAAAAAACAAGGTTTTTAATAAACGAGTTTTTATAATAATGCTACAAAATGACTAATAAGACAGAATAGTTACATAGATCATTTAGTTAGTCCTAAATATCCTCATTTTCAACAATATAAAAATCGTGCGGAAAAGTAAAAATCGTACGGAAAAGTAAAAATCGTACGGATAAGTAACTTTTCCGCACGATTTTAAATCGTACGGAAAAGTACAACTTTCATAACGAAAAATCGTGCGGAAAAGTTACTTTTCCGCACGCTTGTAGGAAAAAGATATTTTCTGAAAGAGTTAGGTACAATCTTTTTCCTACGAGTGTTTTTGTCCATCTTATCTATGAAAAAAAGGTTTTTAATAAACCACGTTTTATAATAATGCTACAAAATGACACATAAGACAGAATAGTTGAAAATCGAAAATTTTCCACTAGATAACCACTTCACCTCGATAAAATTATTTTTGGTAGGCATGGTAACGAGTCAAAATAAAGGCATCTTTTTGGTTTTAAAGAAGAGGGGTGAAATTTTCATTGGAATAAATCTGTTTTAATTTTCAGCCAAAAATCGTTGGATATTGGATGATCTGCGTTTTAATCAAATCACTCACATTGCCAGTACTATTCCTGTTCTGTAACGCACTTCCAAGGCACAACCTTCCTGTACTGTTTCCCCATGACTGGCAGTATATGATCATTATATGTGCCAATGCTTTTGTAGACAGTTACATCGCCGCAGTTGTGCTGATGAGCATGAAAAGGTAAGCATATTGTTCAGAAATATTTACCCATTAAGGCCCAAATCTAAACCAATTTCAAAATGAACAAATTTTTTTATGGAATAACTTCAGTGGGTCTTTAGCAAACAACAGAAATAAAAAAATAGGAGATATTAGATTTTTTTATATTACCCCTTATCCAAATGAGTTTCTCAAAATCTTTACTTTAATTTCATTTGAACCTTTTTTTAAAATGTTTACTATTATATCGTAATTTCGACATTTTTCGAGAAATTTCCAACAATGCCATGTTTCATGTTTTAATACCATGAATTTTTTCCAGTTTCTCCGGAGACAAGACTGATCTTGCATTCATGATTCTACAATCAGTTGGAAGAACCATTTTCAGTGCGGCCTCTCCATTGGGTTCTGTATATGTCAATCTCCTCTAAAATAAATTATTTATGAATCCTCTGGCCTTCATTGATTCATTAATTTAGCTATTTTGCACTGACTTTGGATGACAATGAATGCTTCGAAGATGAGGATCCGTCACTCAAAAATAAGTAATATCCTAGAAAGGACACACATATTTTTAAGAAAATTATTAGAAGTCAGTTTGCTTTCCATAAGCTGACAGATCAAATTTGCAACTATGCAGCCATTTTTTTTCGAATGGCAAATGCAAATATAATTGTCCATCGCTCATGGGCAGAGACTCACTACTTGACTTGCTTTTCTAACTACTTGACTTGACTTTAAATCAAGACAAGCTCAAGTCAAGTATTTATTTTTGAAATTCAAGTCGAGTCAAGTAGTTATACATCAAGTACGTGAAAATCAAGCTATCTACTTGATTTTTCTTGAAAAATTAGTATCTTTTTTGTATTAATCTGATTAACTGCCAAAACGCAATAACAATAAAAATATATGGATGCAAAATGAACAAAACTGGAGTTAGTAAAATACAGTACAATAATATTCACTTTATAATGCCACACTCTTAAATGGCAAAGTAAGTTATATTGTTGAAATGCCCGGGATAAAAATGTATAGCTTGTGACACAAACTTTTTCATCTACGATATTTTCTGAGCCGCTGTTTTGAAAAGGTTCCGATTCGATTCCGGACAAATCACTTAAATCAGACAAACATTTATTCTCCAGCCGCCACTGTTTTCCTTGATCAACGCTGCTCTACCATTTAATAGTTTGATATTACTTGATATCAATTCAAGTAGTTCACACCGTAAATCGAGTCAAGTCAAACATCAAATTTTCAAACGCTTGAGTTTTGAAGTTAAGTCAAGTATTTAAGAAAAAATTCAAGCTTCTTGGCTACTTCCCCGGCACTTTTATAATCTCATTAACAACTTCTATTGGTTTCATCTCCTGTGCTAAAATTTCGTGAATAGCTGAGGTATTATTTCCAAATTTGATGAATTAAACAACTATCCATTCAAATATCCATAGTATCCATATAAAAGTACATATTTATGTGAGGGCGCTCGAATCAGTGAAGAAAAGTGATCCAATATTGAGTATGCAAGGGTTCGGCAAAAATCACTTTGACAGCGCGATTTTGGATGAATTCTTGCAATTTTTTTTGAGAAGGAAGATAAATGTATGAGACAGGCATCTCTCAGAGTACTTTTTCGAAAAAAAAATTATCTAGTGAGATAAAAAATTGTGAATCTGGTCAAATTTCTGCAATTCTTTCAAGGTCATTTAAAAAAAATTGAAAAAGATGCCTATATCCAACTTTTCGAATTCAGATGGTGAAAAAAAATCTCGAATTCATTGAGCGAGCTCTGAGTATTTTGATTCCTCCTGCTCCTTGTTTCTCCAATAGCCACTAATAGGGTTAACCCCCTTCTCAAGGGGGAAATGAGATGGAAGTTTATCCTTCCACAGCTTTGGCAAAATAGCAAAAAAACGGGATCTGTTAGGACCTCATATCAATAGGTTTTTTTTATTGATCTGAGGTTAGTATACACTCAACGAGTTTTGATTGTATATTGGCATTGTTAGGCTCCTTTGAGTATAAGATGCTATGAGCATGAATCGGAAAATGATTGCAATTATAGCGCATACTTTTTTAGGACAGTAGGACAAATTTCAAGGTCCTTCAATGATACGAGCAGCACTCTGTTATTCTATTACCTCTTGAAATCATCAAATCATTCCATATTGAAATTCACGATAAAAATCGTAATCGTAATAAAGAAGTGAGCAAAGATAACAAAATAGTATTTATTTGGAGGTGTTTACGGCAATCAGCAGTTATATAATCCACAAAATGAAGATCATATCAACTACGCTGGTTTTTATAGCAGTTGGTAAGTACCTAAGTGTTCACAGTACTTAATGGCATTCATATAAGACCCTGAGTTTCCTATTGCTATTTGGATACTTCTGTTTAATATCTGAAAGTATCTAATTTCTGTTTGAGAAAAATCAATAATTAACTGGATGTTCCCAGATACTAGGTACTTGGAAATTTCTATCTTCAATGTGAAGAAATTCAAATCATTACTTGATAGTTTCCCAGTTCTATTTGATCATTTCAAATTACAATATGGAAATCTCCAAATATCTGGAAATTTTCTGGATATGTTTACCTATGCATCTTCTTTGGATGAATAATCATACGTGAATCTTGGCTGATTGAGAATGTGTTACCATTCGGTTTTAATTCCAGCTACATATCCTATGATCATCTCACTCCCAGACTTTTGAAATCAGCTTTCATCAGTAAGTACATTCATTCAACTGGCTTCTGATCGGCACCTACTTCGGCTATCGCTAGAAAACCCTATTTTTAATTAAAAAAAAAGGTTTTCCGGCGTCCTCATTGAATGTCATGCCCACTTCAGCCTTTGTGGTGAAGCAATCTGGAATTATTCACAATGAGTTATTATGAAAAAAAATGTTTCTTCAGCCTTTGTGTTATGATATGTGCTACTGTGTCGGGTTAAAAAAACGTTATTGAACACTTTATCCGCTTTTGTTCTTAATATAAGAAAAGTTTTCAAATAATCTTACATTTGGAGGTACACTTTTTGGCATGATACACCAGGACTGGTCTCAGTAATGTTCTGTACCTGGTTAGCTCGGTTGTTTTTCCCATATTCTTTTCGAAAAAAGGATTTTTTGGATCCCACACTGAGGAAAATCGTCGTATTAAAGTTTTTGCTAAGGTATTTCTTGCTACCATAATGAGAAATACTATTACTATAACAAAGTTTCGAATAGAACCAGCACATTGAAATCCTATGGCAGCGAAAACGATTTTGCTGAAAGTGATGTTTCTGCCATAGAAAAGTATATGAATAATCACTAGCGAGTTCATGCCTGTTGCTGTAAGTTTTCTGCCTACTATAAGTGGACAATCGCCTAGAAGTTCACCCACTTACTGTAATACAGTTGTCAACCGGCCACTAAAATATTACTGGATGGACCCGCTTACCATTATTATCCCACTTACTGTAATACAGTTGTCAACCGGCCACTAAAATATTACTGGATGGACCCGCTTACCATTATTATCCCACTTACTGTAATACAGTTGTCAACCGGCCACTAAAATATTACTGGATGGACCCGCTTACCATTATTCTATGCCTTGCTATGGCTATTCGATATTTTGCTGATATTTCAACGGAAATTACCCCTTCCAAGAACACAACAAATATTTTTAGGTCGTGTAGTGCGAAAGAAAAGGAAACAAAAACATTATCTTCGCTGTCGGCATTATTGGACTGTTGGTCGCTTGGTCAAGTCAAAGATTAGGTTATTTTTCTTGATCGTGGACGTATATGATTTTGTTATCGGCTAATTTATAGTCTAGCGAGTCTAGAAGTACTCATTGGGAATAACGCCGCTTTGTGGTGATAATCTAGCTTAGTTTTTTGTGTAAAAGTAAGTACTTTCCTAACTATATAATATGGCTCATCGGATTATTTGACAAGAGCTAGCCGGAATAAGGATGTTTGCGCTTTATGAATTCTACACAAGTGGTTGAAATTGATGAACTCATTTTTTGGGAGATCCTGTCGATGAAAAATTGAATGCAGTAAAAAATATTGCAACCATTGGTGTGCTCCACACATAAATAGGCAAAATATTCCGTCTGCACCATTGGCACTGCCTAATATTAGAAGCACTCGCTACCAGTAGCAAAGCTGTAAATCTACAACTGAAACTATTAGTAATAGTCATAGGTAGATGCATCCGCTAGCAATAGCAAAGTAACATACCTACTGGAACAATACCTTAGTAGTTCTAGGTAGATGCACTCACTAGCGGAGGCAAAGTCAGATACCTACGACTGCAACAATGCCTTGTAGTCATAAGTAGGTGCACTCGCTAGCGGTAGCAAAGTCAGATACCTACGACTGCAACAATGCCTTGTAGTCATAAGTAGGTGCACTCGCTAGCGGAGGCAAAGTCAGATACCTACGACTGCAACAATGCCTTGTAGTCATAAGTAGGTGCACTCGCCAGCGTTAGCAAAGTCAAATACCTACGACTGCAACAATGCATCCTAGTCATAAGTAGGTGCCTTCGCTTGCGAAGTTCGAGAATATAAGTTAGTCGACAATTTCTAATAATCCCAAGAGAGTTGCTATCAGCAAAAACGACTTTATAACCTCAAGTGAGAACTCGTTTGTCCCCATGCTAGAGTTTCTTGCTGGGTTAATTCGACTTCTAACTGGGGTTAGTAACATTTTTCCTCAGTGCATAAAAGTTCATGTTTGCTATAGCGATACGCCGCTGGAATTGCTATCATTAAAATTGTTATTTCCATCAACCGGCTGCCCCCAAACGAGCAACCCTCAGAGGTCCTCGAGAGACTTGTGCGAGCTAGGGAAGATGCAGCCCTTACCTTTTAACGTGTGACGCACGACGTCGGTGACGACGCGGCGATTCGAACCCGCCTACCTTGACATAGCAAGCGAGAACACTACCTGTAGTATAGCCTGTAAGTATAAGCGTGTAACGGACGATTTAGGCGTCGAGGAGTAGATTAAGATCGAAATGGCAAGCACATTAGTTGCTGCGGCAACTTTGTACTTTCCCGACAGTTCTGATGATCAGATCCGTGAGAGGTTATGATTTACTTCCTACATTCCTAGGAAAGTAGTTATCTTTGGCAGCGAAATGGTGTAAAATGCTTTCATCTACGAGCTGGAAATCTCCGTTTTCCGCGCATTGTCCTCTTTTACAAAATATTCTTATTCCGTTAAGAAATGTTTAGATATTTTT
This sequence comes from Chrysolina haemoptera, assembly GCA_958298965.1. Classification (NCBI taxonomy): domain Eukaryota; kingdom Metazoa; phylum Arthropoda; class Insecta; order Coleoptera; family Chrysomelidae; genus Chrysolina; species Chrysolina haemoptera. The sequence continues at coordinate 5,750,485 of OY282592.1, read as the reverse complement.
GTTAAAATTTGCTGTTCGTAATTTCAGATTATTAACATTTTGTCTACTGTTTTTCTCATTTGCAGTTGCTGTCTGCAGCAGCGATTCCAACCATGACATTAAAATAAAACCCGGAGGCATCAGTGGCTTCGCCACAACAACCGGCTACTGGGACTGCTGCAAACCAACCTGCGCCTGGACCGGGAACATGAACTTCCGACCACCCGTAAGATCCTGCCAAGCCGATGGCGTCACTACGCAACAACCCGAAGAGCAGTCGGGCTGCGTCGGGGGGCACGCTTACATGTGCACCGACCAGGCTATGCGCTCCGTCAACTCCACTCTGGCTTACGGGATGGTGGCCGCTGGATTCGGGGCATCGACCACGACGGACAACATGTGCTGCGCATGCGTTATGTTGACCTTCACGGATCAACGATTGGCCAATAAGAAAATGATTGTACAGCTTACCAATACTGGAAGAGTTGGACCCACAGGTAAGCATACCAAAAAGTGGTGGAGTAGCGTATAGTCTATACAACTCCAGGTCAAGCCGCATCAAAACAACTGCACGCTGTTACTTCGTGATCATCGATATCGGATTGGTGAAATAGACAGGGCGTGTTTCCCACTCAAACCTGCCCGAGAAACATAGACCAATAGCGGTCCGCCTTTTCTCGATTACGAGCAAAGCACGCGTTGATCATGTCTTTACCACTATTGTTTACTGGCTTGAGTTTAATTTGAATTTACTATAGGATAGAATGGGGTGGGATGGAAAATTTGAAATAAAAATTGAAAAATCAATATACAATTCGAAATTTCGAAATGAAAGTTGAAATTTCAAAATTTTAGTTGAAATTTTGAAATAAACGTCAAAATGTTGAGTTCAATGTAGAAATTATGGGGAATTGAATAAACAAATAATCTGATAATAAATATAATGATAATGAATGGAGATAATAGAAAGTCGCAGAGGAGTTTAGCTCAAGAGAGATAAAAAAACAGCTAATGATAGGAGAGAAGTGGAAATTCATTTATAGATAGATGAACTGTTTCTTTGTCGGTCGCTTTAGTTGCCTCCTTATTTTACCATTCCATATGAATTTGATGAAAATGTCTGCTCATAATGCCATTCTTGCAGCGTTTCTCAAAAATATACCAAAATTGGGATGGTTGAATAAGCCTTCCTTCGATGCATCTGTATCTTGTATTGTTAAAAGAGAAACAAGATGTCCTGCAATACCAGGACCATACTTATTGCCATAATCTTATACAATAGGAATAATTGGGTCGGAAATCCATCAGAAAACAACTACTTTCCTGGCTAATACCACATAGAGCACTTACAATTGTATCCTGTGAAATTTAATTCAATACTTGTCGTGATACTAGAAAGGGGAGTAATTGTTTTCAGGCAGTAATATGCCATAATAGCATACAGTACTATAGGTGGATGGAAGTGAAAGGGTGAAATATCGGTCAGCAACGACTATCGTTTCTTGAAAAATCTCCCAAAAGATCAATTTTTTTAAATTTCTTTAAACAAATAAAGTTTAGAATTCAAATCGAATATTATGTGATACCTTTTTTCCAAAACACGAATTTTTTTTGAAAAGTATTTCTGACTTCTTCATTCTTTGGTGCCCAAATACTTCAATAGATTGAGTAATAATAAATAACAATGCAACAATTTAAAATACCGCAAGTTGAAAATCTCATTTCACAACTTTCACAACTTCACGTGAAAATATCGCGATGAAACTAAATGCATTTTAGTTAGGTATATCAGTAAAAAATAAAAATCAAGGTTCAATTATTTCTGTACCTGTACAGATAAGAACAAACTTATTTTCATTTCAATAATTCATATAAACATGTACTTGGGATAACTTTTTCAGAAAAAAAAAGATGATTAATTGCAACTGATTAGGAGTGAAAAGTGACCTAAAACATTGATAAATTCCATAAATATTTTTAAATATCTATAAGTATCCGCGACCTTGATCTTATCTACTTGGTAACAAACACTTCAACTTATTTTTGTATTTTTCGATTTCAAGAACATGACATGTTTGACATCGCAAAGCCACCTAAGTATCCATGACATTAATCTTATAGACTGGGAGATATAAATGTTTTCATCATGAAATGTTCATAAAAAAATTGGCATAAGATCTGCGAATGCTGGAGTGAGGTTAGGTTTTTTGTGAAAATCAAAATTAAATTTTTCATATGGAAGCCACGCGGGAACCGCTCAAATTGTCGATTATTTCAATCAGCACTTTCATATCTTACAATCCTCTCGAAGGCATAAACGAGAAAATTACTCTAATCAACAACATTATAATGAAATATCAACAAAAATCAGTAATGAAAGAACTATATTCAATTTCCACAAAACCAGAACACAAATATGTTAGTATCAATTATGCAGGTAGAATCTCCGAGAATATTAAAAATCATCTTCCAAAATTCAATCTACAAACATTTTATAAAACCAACGGAAATTTAAGAAACAGAATATTCAATGCCAAACCTAAATTAGACAAAATGAAGAGATCTGGTATATATCGACTAGAATGTGGTGAATGCCCCACCATTTATACAGGTCAAACTGGTAGAAATTTTGATATAAGGTACCATGAACATGTCATTTCGGATAAAAAATCATTAATGTATGATCATCTTCAAAATTCGAAACATAAAATAGATAAAGGTAATTTAAAAATTCTCCACGCATGCGAAAAAGGGAAGATGATGAATTTGTTGGAATCTATGGAAATAAACAAGTCAAAAAATCTCAATTCTATTATCCTCAACGAACAACTCGATTTAAATAATAGTCCTCTCCTGAACCTATAACCCAATTCCCAATACCTGCATTACCGAATTAATTGTTTTTGTTCATTTATTATTGATATTGATTCTGAGAATCGATATATTGCTACTAATTAAGCTATAACCTAGGTTAGGCAATGTAGGTATAAATATTCAGATTTGGATGTAATCTAGTTAGTTTTGAAAATGGTGTAATGACCGAAACTAATCAACAAATATAAAATTATCGTGGAAAATAGACAAAATTGTTTTTTAGTGTATCCTTAGATTTGTTTATGTATTTTTCGATTTCAGAACATGACATGTTTGACATCGCTATGCCAGGCACCGGAGTGGGATACTATTCACAAGGGTGCCCCACCCAGTGGAACAGCGATCCCAGCAACTGGGGCCAACAATATGGCGGTGTGCAGAATGAAGCTGACTGTTACAGACTTCCTCAGCAGTTGTGGGATGGCTGCCTTTTCCGTTTCCAGTGGGTGTTGGGAATCGCCAATCCCGACGTAAACTATGTGGAAATTGAGTGCCCTGATATTTTGACATCCATCAGTCAGTGTACCCCTGATCACTAGAAATAACGTTTTTTATATTTTATCAAATAAACCAAGATTATTTTGACTTGTTATTTACTTTGAATCTTTACCTTCCTTATGATTCCCGCCTATTGAAACTTATACTTGTTGTCAAAAAATGTGGGCATGAATAATAATATGTATTCAGAAAATATACAGCACAGAAAACGAGTATCATACACATGTATCAATCAGAATGAACATGATGCCAATTTCGAACCACTGAATAACAGGTTCACACAGAAAAAAAAATGTTTAAATCAACAAAATTTGAGGGTCATACATCCACGACAACGGACCCCGCAAAATCCTTATGGAAAATGGCTCTCGGCTGAATTCCCTAAATTTTTGGTATGTTGTAGATTTTGACTTCCTCGGCAAAAGTGTCCATGGGCACAAAAAAATCGGCCCACTAGTTTTCAAGATACTGGGTGTCAAAGATGAAAAGTGAAGCTTTATGCTAAGAATTTTTAACAATTCCAAGAATTCACAAAACGCCTATTTATTCTGCGAATACCATGCCTCAATGATGGTACAATGTCACTTTGATCTCGTATCCATTATACTTTTTCGTTTTGTGCTCTACAACAGGGTGAACAAAGAAAGATCTAATTTGATTAATTTTACATCAACCAGTGTGAGTTCTCTAATGAGAAATATAAATATTCGATATAGCCAGGATGAACTCCCTGAATCTCGACCAAAGTTAACTGACATTTTTTTAACAGGGTGGTTCGAAAATAGGGGTACGTCAACCCCTAGATTCTTAGTTCGGATAAGTGAGAGCATTTCATTACTATATTAAGCATTCTTCACTGTTGATAACGTCACACAGTTATTTCATGTATACAGGGTGAGTAAAAATATATAGTCCTATTTTCTTAGAAAAATGTTGTTTTTTCAATAAATATTCTTTAATTCGAAAAAGAATCGGGTAATTTTCATGAATTTTTTATATAATGTACGGTTTGAGGAGTCCGAAATATTGTCATCAATTTCAGCATAGGTCTCCGGATTTATTTGTCGGCAAAATACTTTTGAATGTACGGATTTTATTGATACCTTATATATATATATATATATATATATATATATATATATATATATATATATATATATATATATATATATATATCTGAGTATATCAAGTTAGCAAACAACTTTTACCATGTTCAGTATGTCTACTAGATTGTTTCAGATGAATATTTTTTTTTTAATTCATCAGGAACCAACTTGTTTGACATCGCCATGCCAGGCAGCGGAGTGGGATATTATACTGAAGGATGCATTACCCAGTGGAACAGTGACGTAAACAACTGGGGCGATCAATATGGTGGTGTGTGGAATGAAGCTATTTGTTACAAGCTTCCTCAGAAGTTGTGGGATGGCTGCCTTTTCCGGTTCAGGTGTATGTTGGGCGTGTCCAACCCTCCCGTGTCTTTCGTAGAAGTTGAGTGTCCCACTGAGCTCTTGACCATCAGTGGTTGTGATCCAATTAATCCAAGTTGAATATACTTACGGCATTTTCTTTATCAGTTATTTCCTAATAAATGATGCTTGAGCATATTGAGCTTTTATTCATAATCCATACTGAATGAAATTCAACTGTGAAATAACTAGAATCGTTGCCAACCCTTTTTTAATCACATTCACCTAAAGTGTGGGCTATTATGGCAAATAATTCAGTTAAATCGTCTCCGGGGGTGCCTTCTTCAGAAACAAAAATAGTAGTTGTTTTTTCACATGCTTTTTGGGAAGCTGAATCTGAATTTCAACTTTGAAACTTTCCATGGATATGGCTTCAAAACAAAAATCACAAAAAACCTTCGATCGAAATTTTCGATCTTTTTTCAGTTTTTTGCCCGAAAGTGATGAAAATATGCAATTTTATACCTAGCCATTACATACAAAAATGAACATTAAAATTTTTATAGAAAATACCGCTCAAATGTTATTTTGGTTTGAAGGTTCGGCCGCTAGAGCGTGGTGAAAAAGTCCCAAAATTTCCTACTTTGAGAAAAACCCACTTTTCTCCATAAGTTCTTCGCTTGTAACTCAAAAACTATGATTGCGATTACAAAAATCTTCAATCTGAATCACGTTAAATTCCCTACCAATTGACTACCTGTCACTAATTTTTGGTAAACCGTATAGCCGCTGAAGCGCTTTGAAATTTTATGTCATAGCCATAGCCCTTCAACCAAAATTAGTAGTGTTGTTACTATAAAATGAACTTTCTTTCTGTGACGGGAAAAAAGTTTGACATTTCATCTCTGTTGACAGGTACTAAAATACGACTTTTCATAAATTACGTTTTTACAAAAGCTGATCTCGCACGTATCCGTTGTTCAGCTCGGGACTCTACTAACCCAACCTCCTACCTTCATCACTCAACCTGCACACCACTCCTAACCGGCCTTTATTCCTGAGTTATATTATGGATTTTCATCTGAGAGGTGGGTAATGTGTTGAAAATGCCACTGAAAGTTGCTCTAAACGCTTGAAAGTCTGTTCATGGCATAGTCGAGTAGCTGTAGTGGGGGAACTATCGAGGTGAGGAGAGTATAACCGCACGGCGATTTGAACAATGCAATTAATAATAATAATAAACGTCTTTATTACTTCCATTATCATAACTTTACAAACAAAAGAGTTATATACAATTATAAGGAATGGAAAGAAAAGGCGAAGTTCAATTTTTATAGTGACAAGTCACTATTAATTGTTCTTCCACTCAACCTCAAAAATCGCTGCGGTACATAGAGATGAATGAATAACATAGTTCAGAGATGTTAATGCGGTTCATATTGTGATGAATAACATAATTCAGAGATGTCCTTGACAAAATAAAGATATATTATTGCGAATCCATTAATAAGTTCTTGAATTTCAGACGAAATCGCTGTAATCCACATTCTTTGATGTATTCCGGTATAGGATTGTATATTTTGCATATTTGATAGCTGAAACTGCGCCTAAATAATTCTGAACTTGGCGATGTTAGAAAGCCTTTGTTTCTTACATTGAGGTTATGCACATCGGTTCTATACGTTATTTTCCTGTGCAGATATGTAGGGGTTTTGTTCAAAATTATTTTATGAAAGAGAGTTGCAGTATGAATGATTCTTCTATTTTGCATATTTAGCCAACCAATATCATTCAATTTATGTGAAACTCCCTGCCGCTTCTTGATGCCATAAATGACAACAAGAGTTTTGAACTTTCCCCCACTACTGCTCCTCGATTCTGCCACAAACACACTTCCAAGCGTTTGGAGCAACTTTCAGTGACATTTTCAAAAATTTTCCCACCTCTTGGGTGAAAATCCAAAATATACAAATTATAGATATTGATATCCTCTTCCACGTGCCTTTGAAACATTTTGAATCTGATGATTTCCCTTGAATCTGCAAGATATGCCCTTAAATTTTTCATAACGCGATTGTACAAATCGCGTTATCGGACAGAAAGGATCTTGCATACAGTTGAACCTCATCTTATTATCTATCAGTTTCCACAATATTGTTTGTTTATCTTCAGATTTGTACAAATTATGAATTTTTGAAAAATGGTCCCATTTTCGAAGTTTTCCCAGATTTTCTCAGTGGAAAATACTCCGATCCGATTTTATAATTCTCTACAAAAGTTACGTTGACTGTAAAACGATTCCTTCAATACTATTTGGAATATTTGCAAGAAACCAAAAAAAACGCGGTTTTCATTTGCGTCTTTCATTTTGTGTGAAAAGAACCTCTTATTTTTATCTACAGCTCGGCCTACTAGTTACTGATGAACGTCTAGTTGATATCTAAAAAGTGAATATCTCTTTATATTTCACCGAAACATTGACTTTTAAAATTGGTAAAGTTTTTCAATTGTTACTTTCTATCTATTTTGTGATTGGAATAAATTGATGCAACTGAAACATTACACTTTATTCAACAAAAACTTTACATTATCACAGAGAGCAACCGGTTATATCAACAATTTCTTTCGGACACACGACTTGCTGGAAGGTAACTGCTGGATTGGGAACATTTTGCATAAATACGAATCTGAATTTGCACCCAGACTGCAAGTCTTCTGGAAGGGTGCTGCATTCTTCAGCTGAGTGGACGCCTCCATACTGATCTCCCCAACCGCTCCATGGTGCGTTCCATTGATCGTGGCACCCTCTAGTGAAGATACCGACTCCACCACCAGGAGTTGCCAGATCAAACTGGTTGGCTCCCAAGTCTCCGCCAGTATTGGTGTTCTGCACCAACAGCTGCTTACCTGATAGTTGTGGATCTTGGAATGTGAGAAGGAAACAAGCGCAGCAGAGGTTCGTATCCACGCCACCGGTGAAAGAAGCAGCGGCGAAACCGTAGGCAAGTTTATCGTTTATTACGAACGGTTGTTGGTTGCTGCACATATATGCTGGGCCGCCGTCACAGCCTGACATGTTTTTGGGACTCAACACAGTTACTCCGTCCGCTGCACAAGTGTTCACGGCATCCATTGACGGGGTTTTGATATTTTCCACCCATGCGCAGGAGGGTTTGCAGCAATCCCAGTATCGGGTGGTTGTACCCGCCCCCTTAAGGCCACCAGGAACTGGGACGATGTCCGAGGACCTAACAATCACAGCGCCTGGAAAAAAAATTATTCGGTTTTGTGAGTAGGCAGTATTCGAGGTGCTGGAAAGTAATTATTTTTTTTAAAAGTTATTTCTTATTATGAGATATGACAGTGATTGGAACTGAGACGCTGTCCGAGGACCTAACAATCACAGCGCCTGGAAAAAAAAATATTCGGTTTTGTGAGTAGGCAGTATTCGAGGTGCTGGAAAGTAATTATTTTTTTTAAAAGTTATTTCTTATTATGAGATAAGACAGTGATTGGAACTGAGACGCTGTCCGAGGACCTAACAATCACAGCGCCTGGAAAAAAAATTATTCGGTTTTGTGAGTAGGCAGTATTCGAGGTGCTGGAAAGTAATTATTTTTTTTAAGGTAACTCCTTATTATGAGATATGACAGTGATTGGAACTGAGACGCTGTCCGAGGACCTAACAATCACAGCGCCTGGAAAAAAAATTATTCGGTTTTGTGAGTAGGCAGTATTCGAGGTGCTGGAAAGTAATTATTTTTTTTAAGGTAACTCCTTATTATGAGATATGACAGTGATTGGTACTGTATGCAATTGGAGTTCAAATGGTGTCGGTATATCTATCAACATAAGTACCTACTTTCGTGCATCTCACTGTGATATACATTCGCGTTTTTAGTTCTCTGGCAACCCAAGATAGAGTCTGCTACCTTTGGGACGAAACTAACGGTAGAAGGGGAGCAAACGAGATCTTTTCCTTTCCATTCAAGTATATTTTGTCACATCCAAATATGAGTACAGTTCGCATGATGTCCGATGGATGCGGAGGACAACATAAAAATTAAATTTTTGCTGCTATGTGTTCAAAGGTTCTTGCAGATCAAAAATAATTGATCATACATTTTTCGAACCGGGACATACTATTGGACACTTAGATAGCTTATACATTTCGGATTGCTTTTGAGTGTCGAAATTTTTTTTTCTAAGAGCTGCGCTTGTAGAAAAAATAATGTGTGTATTTCGAGCGCAAAGTGTCATTGTCGTTCTCCAAAGATTAATCTTTTTGTAGAGCGACAACCAATCACTTTGCGCTCTAAATACACAGATAGCCATTAAAGAAATAAAGTAGAAGTAATATTCATGTTTGATTTTTACCAGAATACAGGATATATAAGATGTTCTAGAAATTACGGAAACAATTTGATTATACTAGATTCACAAGTTTCATCGTTTACAACTTACTTGAAATGAGGGGAAGGAAAAATAAGAGTTTCCTTTCTGGTTTGAGGAAAAGTGTGTACTTTCTATAGGGGTAGGGGGAAAAGATTATTTTCGCCTTTTTAGTTCATATTAAGTACCATTAAGTACCATAAAAGCGTGCTTCTTTAGTTCTTCGTAGTTTAGGTCTTGAGAATGCCAACTTTGTTGTAGTTTTGGTGTTTTGGGTATTTCTATCTTTTGAATTCACTTGAAACGCCAGAACTGCTTTCTGGGCAATTTCAACTTCTAAATTCCGGATATGAAGGAAGGATTTCAATTAGTACTAGGATGTACCAAGACATACAGAACGTAAAGTGCCTTTACAGTGTATAAAATCAACTTTTTTCTGAAAGTTTTTTTAACTGAGTTTTGTTTGAATGTTCAATAAAGGATAACGTTTCATGAGGATTTAAGATTTTTTTTGTGCATGCTCAAAGAAATTATTTTAAAAAATGTTTCAGCAAAACTAGGTACATTAATTAGGTTTGAGAAAATTGGTTCCTACCATCATGTTATATTATTAGAAGATACATGGTTTTACACTTTAAAATTGATTTTTTTCTCATCTTCATATATTTCATCACAATTTTGACAGCTTATTTTGTAGATTTCAAATTTGAATTTTTATGTTTTGGAATGCCAACCAACATTTTGTAGAATGTACAAGATGTATATTAGCATCACAGATATTACAAAACTGAGACCACTTATGATGGATCGTCTGAAATTCTGAGAATTTGTGTTTCATCGTTTGGACATTCCAAAGTTATTCATAACACTCCATATCCAAAAATTTAAGATAGATCTCTCAGTTACTTATTAACAGTATCGACATCCTACTGATGAAGATAACTTAGTCAATGAAACGCCCATCTAGAAATATGTATAAAAAAGTATGTGTTGCAGAGCAAAGATATTGTTTGTTATCATTGTTGAATATTAATCGATAATAATGAACTGAATACTTACAAGATGCGACTAAAGCCAGAACTAATATCTTCATTATGAAATATTGGAGATATAACAACATCTGATCAAAGTTTGGAGCTGATACGAATAAATAGTTCAACCTTATCTCAATCCCCTTCTCTTGACCCATTTTTTTAACTTATCTTGAAGTATTTTTCGTTAATAAGGTAAATCGATTGGATTATGTTATTATCATAGAAAGGATAATTTACCACCTCATAAAAGTGGAAAGTCCAATAAATCGAAAAACAAAGCTTGACATTACTTTGGAAAGGCTCATTATCAAAACATCATTGCAATAAAAACATCAAGAGATAGTTTATTATATTTGTTCGGAATGAATTTTCGTAGGTTATACAAGTGTATTGGTGATTATCGAAATAAAAATTTGTTGTATTTGTTAAGACTATTCCATGAATGAAATCGAAATTATTTTATTATTTTATTGATAATATTGATATATTGAATATACATATACGAGTTCGTCCTTTCTTGTACCAGTAGATACATGTTACAGGCAACTACTCAATTCAACGAACATAAATCCTGCCTTTAAGTTCTACAACTATGCAACTAACGAAACACAAATGGATGGTGTTATGCAATAAAGAGTCGAATAATTGAGTTATCACAGTCATTGGAATCGAAAAGCGTTATCCTACAATAGTCAAAATTGATTCAACCTGCAATTATGAAGGGGATAGTACTAAGCCACATTCCATCATTCCATGATCTGCTAACCTTTGATATTTTGATATTTTTTACGAAACTGGCTGACTGTGGCTTAACCCATTATTGCATAACATCATCCAAATGTCTATTCAGTTTGTACCAAAGCGCGTCTTTCGTCGAATGTTTACTAACTCTCTCGTAGATGTAGGTTATGTCTTTAGTTTAAATAGTTTTGGGTTAAGTGTATGCAAAATTTGTCGAAAATTGTGAAGTTGATATGAATTAATAGTAAGGCGTTTCATGGAGTTCGGTGATGTGTCGAAAATTGTGAAGTAGATATGAATTATTAATAATTAGTGCTCATCATGGTTTGGATCAAAGTTCGGTGTTGTGTCATTATAGCAGCTTGCTGGTGGGATGAGTTTAAGACAACCAATGACGAAGTGAACTACAAAATCGGAAACATGTTGTTTTCAATTATCAATATAAAAATTTCTTCCAATCAAAAACGCGTATTTTAGCATGAGTGGAATAGTCGATAGAAAGAAAGCGCACTTACTTCCTCAAATGTACAAAAATTACAATCTTTCAGATGATCAACATAATGTGTAATCCTAGAAGCTTAAGGGAAACCGCCACTGAATCAATTTAAACCACCCCGTAACGCCAATATTTTTTTTATATTTATTTTCCTATACGTTATTATTGTTTTGTTCAATAATTTATGAACTGAATTATTGTTTTTATTGAACAATATTAAAATCCTTCAGTGGCTCAATGCATGGAGGCATGGACACACACCCTTGTTTTTTCTAATCTAGTGTTTCACAATTGAAGAGTAATAATCATGTCAATCGTGTGAATTATGTGTGTCCCAGCTGAAACTTGTCACCCCCAAAATCTCCGAGCTCATGAAGAAAATCGAAAATCGCTCAGACCCGTCGGTTTTTATTTCAAGGTGGAACACTATCACCAAATACATCATCATTGAGTTGTCAACCCCCTCATCCCCAGCACCCCCTACTTCAGAATTTTCATTGGGACTACTATACTTGTGATACATCATTTTGAAGGGAATTCAATCCCAAATATGTATGTAAGTAATGTATTGAAATTGAGGATCGATCAAGTGTTGTTGAAGTTTTAATGAAAACTAAGTTTTATCAAGATATTTTTATTTTTCATCACCTATTATTATTAGATATTGGCAAAAAACTTGATAAATAAGTATAACTGAGATTTTGCACGCTTCAGAATTCTAAAAGAGACAAGTTTTAGTTGGGACATACTGTATATTTTTTTAAGATACGGTGCTCACTATTAGAGAAATAGCAAATGTTTGTTTTAATTCTTTTATAAGCGGAGCTTTGAGACGTGCTGAATTGGTAAGTGTAAAAATATACGATTTAAATGATGTATCATCTGCTTTAACTGTGATTCATATTTAAATATATCAAAAAATAGCGGATGAATTCTTCCGCTTTTTAATCCATGGAAATCTGTTAACCAGGAATATGACATCAGTGAGAGCCCACCAAAACTAAACTTGGATACAAGGTGGGCTAATCTATCAGGTATTGGATATTTTCCTTTAAAATCCGAAAAATCAGTTGTTACCAACTATAACATAACCCAATGTGTCAACCAGTTTTTTCCACTATTTTTCCCGGATACCCAAATGATACTGTCCAACAATGATAGAATTTAGCGTTGTTATATCCCACCAGGAAGCAATGGTTATCTCAATTACTTTATTACTTTATTATTAATGTGGAAAATTTTGTATGAAAGTGTATAATTTCTAAATTGCAAAGCGCTTTCGACTATCGTCATCTTCAGTGCTCCAAGTCAAGTAACAGGAAGTTTTACAATTTGTACAAAAAGTAACATTTATGCTTGATCAATCTCAGTTACGACTAAGCCATGACCATGACATCGCGTTTCACTATAAGTATTATAAATAATTTTGTTGAATGATTTTTTTATTATGTACTTGGTACAATTGTTATTGATCATTAATAATCTCCTCAAGCGAATGTTTTGGAGAAAACATTGTTCTTGTTATCTCAGGATTATTCTGCTGCACGTCGACTGACATACTCAAGAGTACTCGATGGTAGATAAAGAATGATCAATTATATATATTTCGAAGTCATAATCAAAATTAGATCAGATATTCAGAAGTGCCACAAGAATGAGGCTCGTAATATTATCTCTTGCTGCATTAGCAACTTGTAAGTACCCTTGAAATTTGAACATACGTTGATAAATGCCAGATTAGGCTTTTAGAAATCAGTACTTTCCTGTACGAATAATTTTGTAACTTGCTACCTCGTTCTCAAAAGTTGATCATAATGGATACTGGAGCAAGCTTATACAAAAAACTTCTCAGCCCATTTGGACCTGGAGATCAAAGTTCTTCGAGTTCTTAAAGAATAGTTGTCCTTCTTTTTATTATTATTATTTTATCGTTGTTTTCGGTTGAGTGATTTTTTGGAATTTGGTCTAATCTTCACCTTAGCCAAAAGTATGCATATATTTTCCTGGCTTCTTTGAAGATACGATAAAAAATACAGATCATTTAGTCAGGTTTAATGTTATAACAGTGTATACATGAAGTACTGAATAATATTGAATATGAAGATATTTTAGAAAAATCCTTGGATAAGTAGATTATCTTTTTCGAAGAGCCAATTTTTGCACCATACCGAAAATATGTTTGACCACTATTTAGTAAAAATTACATTAGTGAAAATTTTTAATGGAACACCCAGTATATTTTTCTTTTATTGGTTAGAGGTTATCATTTTGAATCCAGCAATACCAGGTCCAATGAGATTATGTCAAACTTGTAGAGATATTCCGAAATAAACACCATTTGCTGATTCCTAGACATACAACCGCAATATACACTCGAAGTTTTTCATACAATTCAGCAAAACTTAACAATAGTTTATCACATGAACTCAAAGACCTCAGTTTGAAAAATTTTGAAAAACGTTTGAAAGTCGAAGTTCGAACAAGGCAATGATTTACTATTACGATGACTCTTGTACAGAGAGTAACTAATTGTAACCCATTCTTATTCCTACATATGTAATTTTCTACTACTTTTAAGCCATATTTTTTTATGTTTCATCTGTTAAACAAAACGGTGAAGGTCGACCTCTCTTCGGATCTTAGACTATGACATTCATGTCATTTCTACGCAGTTCACAATGGACGCCGCCTTTTCAAGGTGAAATAAAACTGACCTTAAAAGATCAAAGGGCTGTGGACAGATCGGATTGGTGTATCTATTGAGTCGCGCTCTGTTAGTGAAAGCCTTGAATACAATTAGTCATCTGTCATATTGAAGTCATAGGAAAGCTTTTATCTAGAAGTGCCCAGGGCCTCCAATAAGTTGAAGACCGGTCTTGTCAATAATACTTCAAAAAAAAAGCATCCCGATAACAGAATATTTCTGTTCTGTTCCAGTCGATGCTTCCTCGAGCGAACCTTCTCCCACCATAATCCCAATCGAAGGTGGACGAAGCGGCGACGGTATAACAACCCGCTACTGGGATTGCTGCGCGCCATCTTGTGCCTGGGACGGGATCATACACACGAAAAACGGCAAACCAGTCCAAACCTGCAAAATCGATGGAACCACCAACAGCACCGTCGAGCAAAATGCCCTGTCGGGTTGTTACGACGGCGGCGTCGCCTACATGTGCAGCAACCAAGTAGCCTGGGTGGTCAACTCAACTCTGGCCTATGGATTTTCCGCGGCATCCTTCACCGGAGGAGAAGACAATAACCAGTGCTGCATCTGCACGCTTTTGTCCTTCAAGGGTCAGCTGGAAGGAAAGAAGTTCCTCGTTCAGATCACTAATACTGGCAGCCCTCTGGCGGTTAATCAGTTCGACCTCGCGATGCCCGGTGGAGGGGTTGGTATCTTCGAGAAAGGCTGCTCCTCGCAGTGGGGCACTCTGCCGTGGGGATGGGGCAGACCTGTAGGGGGCGTGGAGTTTGTGGAAGAGTGTAATCAGTTACCAGCTAATTTGCAGGCTGGTTGCAGATTCCGGTTTGAGTTCATGGAGGATGTTGATAATCCTGATGTTTCGTTCGTTGAGGTTGAATGTCCGGCTGAGCTCACAGCCCTCACTGGTTGCGGAGATTTGGATTAGTCTTATGTGATTTTATTTTGAATGTTTTCCAATAAACGATTTCTTCCAAGATACCATGGATTTTAATCCATTTGTATGGGTCTGTCTTCTATCGGGATTACCCACTATAGCATTCACTAAGAGAGATAAAGTGAAGAAAACACATTCTCGAAAAGAAATAGAAAATATACCTCACATACCTACATCGCCACCAAAGGGATCATCATCAATATTAATACCATTAGTATTTCAATGAGTATCAGTAGTAACCCCATCAGTGATTCTAACTTTAACTTGTTGCATTATTATTAAAAGTGTTAGTATGACCAATAAAACATGCAACAAATGCAACTTAGAAGCGTGCAAAATCTTCGAAATTATAACACACCGTGCCAAAATAGTTGTTGCTAGGTAACAGTTTTATCATATATTATGAAATATCAAAGAAGACTTCATGTCAACAATACGTGACATAATATTGTTTATGTACTAGCGGACAGTAAAGTACACTTTACCGCCAAGTTCAGCGAGAGTTAAATGGCATTTTACCGCCCGCGGGCCGTAAAGTAGACAAAATTCTCCAATTGTCCATATTTACACATCATTTCATGGAAGACCTAACACGAATCAGGATTATTTTCAGTTCAATGGAGAAAGACTTTTCCTAACATTTCTTCATAATCGACAGTTTTTTAAGATATAACTAAGTCATAAACCTGAATATTGAAAATTAAGTTGGTTTAGTTATTAATGTTGAAGATGGGATATTCTCTTGAACATAATTATTACATATTGAAAGCTTCATTACAGTACCTGCATCGATACAAGAACAAGTATATTCATTTTACAAGTGGATGGTTGATTCAAATAACTGTCTGGTATTATTCCGGCACCATCGTTGTCAATTTTTTCAGTGATGATCAATTTATTTGAAATAGTTTCTTCAATATAAAAGTTCTCAGCACCTATAGTATCACATTCCACATACTATATTACGCTTGATTATTGTATACATAACGTATGAAACGTGTAGACTATTGGAATTCAAGTCAGTATTAGTGATTCGCGCTATAAAACCGCTAGTGCATGAAATTTTGTATGTATCACGTGCGTAAAATGCGTTTATGACCCAAGCCGCAGGCCATAAACGCATACTTTACGCCCTTGATACATAAATAACTATTATTAAGGTAGTAGGTACTTCCCTCTCACCATCGGAGTCAAAAGTTTTGAAATTGTCCGCGCGGATTTCCATAGCAAAAGCTATATCTGTAGAGTGAGACATTTCTACGCAGACTGTACTAACGTCAGACTGTACTCACGTGAGCGCGATCGTACACACAGAATCAAGACAAGTATCCCAGCCGTCCAAGAACGTTTGTAACTTATAGACTGAGAGTCAGCAACAAAAAACACGTATGATTAGCTTAAGACTGAAACTTTTTTGTGAAGTTAGTCAGTGTCATAAATAACTGGTCAGAACAAGTATGGTGGACCTCAGGTTTCGGCGTTGCGCTGAGCAGCTTTAAATCTGTATGGTGTGTACTTCGGGACACCGAATGGCGCGGTGATCATGGTTGATGTGATATTTTGCTCTACTCTTGCTGAAAAAATCAGCTTTGAGATGCCGTATGGATATGTCATATAACTGAAAATTGTCAAGCTGTGTGCACGTTCCAATGTAATTGGATGAAAAAAGTTTGTATTTCGTGCAGAAATTTATTTATAAAATCATAGCAAAGCGCTTTCGACTATCAAGTCATCATCAGTGCGTACTCGTCAGGTGTACAAGAGCCATACCATAAAAATATCATGTGTCCATAGGACCATGTAACAAGTTAAAACGGGACATCATATGATTAACATTTTAAAAAATCCTTATTCCAGGATTGAGTTTGATAAAAGTTTCAACAGACAGAGACTCTGTCTGTTGAAACTTTTATCAAACTCAATCCTGGAATAAGGATTTTTTAAAATGTTAATCATATGATGTCCCGTTTTAACTTGTTACATGGTCCTATGGACACATGATATTTTTATGGTATGGCTCTTGTACACCTGACGAGTACGCACTGATGATGACTTGATAGTCGAAAGCGCTTTGCTATGATTTTATAAATAAATTTCTGCACGAAATACAAACTTTTTTCATCCAATGTCATATAACTACTTCATACCTTGCATATCTCATGTATACTATATTACAAAAACTAGCTTGCGCTCAAAAAGTTCTAGCTCATCATACGTGTTTCTTGTTGCTGGCTCTCGGTCTATTAGCGATTTGTTACATTCTGAGAGAATGTCAGACAAGCCGCTCATAGGCCGAGAGCCAGAGGCAAAATATTTCTTTCAATTTACTAGGACTCGTTTTTTATTGATGATTACGGTAGTTGTGCACAAAATTATTCATTACTGAACGATTTGCTTCGTTGCTTGCTTGTCGTTGGATTTTCGGAAGAATTATATGATTTCCAATCCCAGAAACCCCTAAATATCAGTTTTTTGCGAAATCAAATCACAATACCCAAAATTGTTCTCAATTTTGAAGCTGAAATGAATTTTTCAATATTTTTTGTCAGAAATATTCACGGGCGCGCGCACAACAACTCACCACTCCACATTTTGATGCACCTTTACGTAAATTTTCAGATGACAATTTCCCAGGAAGATGGAAGGCAAGGACCAATATAATGGCCTGCTGAATCTCCTGATCTATTAGGCATTAGTATTCTTTTCAAGGGGATATTTGAAATGCAAAGTTTATATCAGACAACCCAATTTTCTTGATGATCTACACAGAAGAATTTCAGATGAGTGCCCCAGAAATGTTAAGAAATATGGGAAGACAATTCGAAAATCGCTTATACTTCTGTAGGGAACTGAACGGTTTATATTTCAAACCTTTCGTATGATGATAACATTTCAGGTAATGAAAAATTTAAAAACTTCCACAACACTTGATCGATTCTCAATTACATTACACCGATGTATTCATGATTGAATTGAATTTGTATTACAAGTTTAGTAGTCCTATTGAAAATTCTGAAGTGGAGCTGCTGGGGATGAGGGGGTTGACAGCACAACGATGGCGTATTTGGTGAAAGAGTTTCCTTCGAAATAAAAATCGACGGGTCTAAGCGATTTTCAATTTTTTTTACGACTTCAAATATAAGGGGTGGCAATAAGTGTTAGCTGGGACACATTGTATATGAAAAATACTGGATGATTTTTGAGAAAAATAAAATTAAAATAAATTGTCTTCACTGTACACACACGTGAGTCAACCAGGACATTTCAATGTTAGGTCAAATGAGCTATAGCCTGAAGAAATTCAATTTCACGTGTGGTTTCCACACTGTTTTTAATGTATAGTATTACCACTGCCTCAAATATTTTTGATCAATGCTCATTTTTCACTGGACATTCAAATGTTATTGTATTACCTCCCATCATTGTTTCAGTCAATGGAATCACCAGTGAACCGTCTCCAGAAATTATCCCAATCGAAGGAGGCAAATTCGGCACAGGCATAACAACCCGCTACTGGGACTGCTGCGCACCTTCCTGCGCGTGGGACGAAATCATCCACACCAAAAACCGCCAGCCAATCAGCACCTGCCAGAAAGATGGAGTAACGAAAAGTACCAAGGAAAACAACGCCCAATCGGGCTGCGAAGTGGGGGGAGTTGCCTACTCTTGCAGCAACCAGCACGCGTACCTCGTCAACTCCACGCTGGCTTATGGATTTTCCGCAGTTTCCTTCACCGGTGGGATAGACTACGACAACTGTTGCATATGTCTATTGCTCTCCTTCCAAGGCAAACTCCTAGGAAAGAAGATGCTGGTCCAGATTACCAACACAGGAAGTCCATTGGCTGTGAATCAATTCGACATCGCAATTCCTGGCGGTGGGGTTGGTTTGTATACCCTGGGGTGCTCCACTCAGTGGGGAACACCGGAAAGTGGATGGGGAGACCGCATTACTGGTATCAAATCTGAAGAAGAATGTAACGAGCTACCTGAGGACCTACAAAGCGGATGCAGGTTCCGGTTTGAGTACATGGAAGGGATTGATAACCCAGATGTTTCGTTCATTCAGGTCAAGTGTCCGGCTGAGCTTGTGAATATCAGTGGATGTGGAGATTTGTAATAAAATGTTATAATATTCTGTTTATTTTTTCATTGGTCACCACTCTGAGCACAATAATTTTTTTCGGCAACTAGTCCGGAAAGTACGTACGTCCGGAAAGTACGTACTTTCCGGACTAGTCCGGGAAATGCTCGAATTTCAACAAAAATATTTATATAAATAGAAATTAGAATGTTTCTGTTAGTACCTATCTTCTGTTCGCATTTCGATATTTAATACAAACAAGAATTAAAATGTTCGAAATTTTCTTCTACAAAAAAATATAAAAAATAAATGTGTCTACATTTGTTATTCTACACTGTTGCCCAAAAATTGTACGCAAATTACTATTTTATACAATTTTTGAAATTGAGTATGAATCAATGTGGAAAGCAATATTATAGTCCATTAAATGAAGCTCAACAAATTGCAAAACCTCGCAATTTTTTCGCCCTGAATCGATTTGTATGAAGATTTGAAATTAGGCTCATCTTACACTCTACTTCCAAATTTATATTCTGCCGGTGCGTGCTATTTATTTTTTAGGGGTGAAAACTATCCCTAATCGTCAAAACTTATAAAATAACATTTTGAAGCTGGGAAGGGTAAAATTCATTTTGAATTAGTCGCATAATGATTGTTTTATGCCCTAGAACACAATATCAAAATTTTTCCCTCCTTAGTTATCAACCCTTGTTAGAGCAATGTAAATAGTTATTTACCTAACAAGTGCGGAAAGTAGTACTTTTCCGCACGCCACGGCAGTTGCACGAACGATGCGGAGCTGAGTTCGGGCAAGCCGTTAAGGACAGAAAAGACATGTTTCATAAGAGTTAGGTACAATATTTTTCCTACGAGTGTTTTCGTCCATCTTATTTATGAAAAACAAGGTTTTTAATAAACAAATTTTTATAATAATGCTACAAAATGACTAATAAGACAGAATAGTTACATAGATCATTTAGTTAGTCCTAAATATCCTCATTTTCGACAATACAAAAATCGTGCAGAAAAGTAAAAATCGTACGGAAAAGTAAAAATCGTGCGAAAAAGTATTTTAAATCGTACGGAAAAGTACAATTTTCAAAACAAAAAATCGTGCGCAAAAAGTTGCTTTTCCGCACGCTCGTAGGAAATAGTTATTCACCTAACAAGTGCGGAAAATAGTACTTTTCCGCACGCGACGGCAGTTGCTAGGACGACGCGGAGCGGAGTTCAAGTAAGCCGTTAGGGCGGAAAAGACATTTTTCGTAAGAGTTAGGTACAATATTTTTCCTACGAGTGTTTTTGTCCATCTTATTTATGACAAAAAAAGGTTTTTAATAAACAACCTTTTATAAGAATGCTACAAAATGACAAAATAGTTACATAGATCATTTAGTTAGTCCTAAATATCCTCATTTTCAACAATACAAATATCGTGCGGAAAAGTAAAAATTGTGTGGAAAAGTAACTTTTCCGCACGATTTTAAATCGTACGGAGAAGTACAACTTAATGATTCATCACATTGATTTGATTTGAAAACTATGTTGTTTTTAATATGTTTTAACTTCATTTTGCAGCTTTTGAACCCTCATAAATCAACCCCTATTTTGGCTTAATTTGAAAAAAAAAGTATTTCGCTCAAAAATATTTTATTATTTATCACAGTGTTTTAATTTAAGAATGTTGTTGTTTAAAATATGTACTGATTTCATTTTACAACTTTTTAAACTTCATGAATCAACCCCTATTGTAGCTTAAAAAATGTACGAATGAATCCTAAACTTACAGATGCACTCAAAAAGAATTATAATCTTGAAATAAAAGATATAATTATAATTTTTTTCATACACTAACCGATTTATATTCATAACTATATGAATTTGAATAATTCTTGAAAAATTTTCAGCACACGTGCTATTTCTTTAGAATTGGGGTAAACACGGGCGAGAAATCAACGATATATATACTCAAATAGACACATGAACAGATGTATTTTCTAATAAATGTGAGTGTTTTCTTTAACATAGCTCCCTTATTTATTATGATAGAAAGTTCATGCGAAAACTCTTTCATAGGGTTTTCCAAAAGCTATAAGGAAATGCGAATTGAATTTTTATAAATCCCTCAGTTTCGAAAATGGGCTGAGTTTAAATGCTCGCTCGTAAGTAGAGGTCTGAAACGGCCATATCACTCCAAATATTCACTGTATTGCCAGTTGTTCTGCTATATGAAGTATATTGTCGACATATTCCTGTATAGACGAACATGACTCAAACCTTGTTTTGAAAAAACTTGCGTACAAACCAACTAAATGAACGATGCCACTATCTTCGTACGTTCTTCTCGAATTTTCCGACGCTTCTTTGGCTGTTTTGGCTTTCTTCGTTTCGGCAGCTGCTGTAGGTCTGAGAGACAGATTCATTTTGGCTAAAGCTCTCTGATCCAAGTCACTATCGACAATTTGATGAGGTTTTGGTTCTATACAACACCATAGACCTGCATCAACTAGAAAGTTCCTCGTCCAGAATTCCCAGTCTCCATAATTAGTATCATCCAGGTGCTTAGATTCGGCTCAAATTCCTAAGGAGCTAGATATAACTTCAGCTTCTTCCAACTCTTTTCTGAGAGCTCTGAGTTGAACTTCGATTTCTTCCACAGTAGCAATTTTTCTTTATACGTAATATACAACTATACAGGTTCGGAGGTACTAGACTGGGCCTATAACCTGTTAGTAGAGTGTAGTTTGTAGAAAATTAACTGAATAAGTTTTGACTAAACTTTTACTGAACTGTAAAATATGAGAATATAGAACAAAACCACTCTTTTTTTACATTTGAGTAATTATATTGTCAATTATTTTTCATTTTTTAGCCCATGTTGGAAGTGAAGCGTGTTCTTTAGTTTTTAAACTATTATTTTTATGATACCGTGACTTCAAGAACAATGCTGGAAATTGATTTAAAACCAGGATAATATCCTAGTATTTTGTTCCATCTGATGGAGTAGGTAATGGACATCTGAGTCCAGGTATTGGCTTGGAAGCTTAGGGCTTAGATAGAAGATAGATGGAATATAGTTTTGTGGGCGTACTGGGCGAGCAAGAGGCCATCCAGAACATTGCTTCCAAGGAGCACCTCCCTCACCATCTGCATTCGTGATACACATAATGTTGGGGTGCTTGTTTAGATGGCAGTAACCCATCAGAAGCATTACCAATATTCTGATTTTGTTTTTGTTCACTATGAAGGAAATACTGGACCCCAACCATGAAGGAATTCTTGGAAGTAAAATTCCAGGATGCATAAATTTTACTCTCAGGATTTCCTTCATGTTTAAGATGTTTCATGATATAGAAACTGCTAGGATTGGTTCTAGTCAAATCGTTGACCTTTTCGCACCTTGTCTGGTGAAATAATCGGGCTGACCGGGGCCCCAAAGTAGCTTTACCTTACTGTCAGTGAATGGACTTTGCAGATCCTCAATGCACACAGAGGTGAGGGCCATGATCGGCTCTTGGTTGTCGGTGGATATTGTGATTTGATGGCCACGGTAGCCTCTGTTAATATTTTCTCATGTACGCTTATTTGACATTTCACATAATAAAACTGAGAACCTAGTATTGTAACCTAGCAAGAACCTTTATAGCACGGCGTGTTATAATCTTCAAGATTTCGCACGCTTTTCAGTGCATTGGATTATGATACAAATATGATAAAAATATTCATTTTTTCAATTCTTGCTCTTTTTACCTATTTAAAGCCCTCTTCAGCGTGTTCAAATCGAACTTTCAAAAACGCGCGTTTTTTTAATTTATCATGGCTTGATGTAACTCGAGAAACGTGAAGTCTAAAACTTATACCATTGCTATGATTATTGATCTGACATTAGTACCTTGTTACGTCAAATGAAATATTACAAACAAATGTAAAACCTTTATTCAAACATTAACGAAAGGTTTACTGATGTCACAACACGAATTCAACCATTTTACATTACAACTTCTTACAATTTCCATTATTCGTAATAATATTACCAGTATTTATGGTTTCATATTGCACCAATTGAAAAAAATTATATAAAGTATTGATCTCCTATCAACAGTCAAATATTTCCCAAATATATTTGGGACAATTTGTTTGTAATAAATCATTCGAATAAAATGAAAAGGTATTTAGATAAACATGAAAACAAACTAAGCACATCTCATGATACGAATTATCTAGGACATTTTCGAAAGTATCGAAATAACACTCGAAAAAATGAAAAACATTTGAGAAAACGGTAAACAAACTAATCCGTTGATTCATCTCTGTAATTGACTAATATATCGGATTATTCAAAGTCTGAGATAAACTCAATTCATATCACTCGCTTGATATGGTTATCAAAAATTGGTTGCATAAAAAAAAGTTGGAGCATCCAATAATTGAGCACTCTAGGCGACCATGATATGAACTTAATTAGAATAAATTGATGAATATAGCTGTTACTAAGTGGTAGGAGATCATGAAAAATGGGAAATAAAAATTCTTTTTTAAACCATTTTATATTTGTAACCCTTGTGTTACTGCAGTTTCGTCCTATATGGATATTATCAAACTATATTCTAAATATTTTATAATTAGGCTGAGAGTTTGCAAACAAACCAAAATATGAATTTTATATTTCAGAATTCACCAACGGCGCACTGCAAAAAAGTTCAGTAGATGAAAATGGGGCATGACCCATACAAAAATATCACCCTGTAGATTCTCGCAAACATTTGAGATGTCCATCGATGTGAGCCCTATAACGTAACACACGTTTTAAATTTGATATCTCAAAAACTGCAGAATCTATAAAAAAACAAAGAAATCTTGAAATTTCAACACCCCGTATATCGATAACGAATGTTGAAGCGTATACCTACATGAATTATTGTGTTCTGTTCATGAAACAGTCTTTCTGAATGTTACTCGATCATGACAAATAGAGACTATTATTTTCTTCAATGCATCTCGAGTGACTTGTATATTTTAGACATTTCATTTCGACCATACAATATTTCAGATTATTAATGTTCATATGGTCTCAGTTACTATATGTATGCAGAGTGGTCCAACGAAAAGTATGCACCTAGCTTTTATCCTTTTCGTGGAATTGCAAGCAAAAATGCTCGGACACGTGGAGTTTGTTTTTGAGGGGGACACATTTCAGATAAATTTTGCAATTTGTGTCTTCAACCCCCTAGCGAGGGGGTTACAACCCTAAAATTTTAAATGGAACGTGGGGTCGAGTGATATATCATTTGAACGGGCATAAAATTATCTTTCCAATGATACCCTATTTGTTGAAATTTACTGAAACAGTTAATGCGAAAACGGCTTTAAGAACATGAACCCGATAATGTTGGTATTAATGAAAAATACAAATAAGTTTTGGTTACTAGGAATTGAAACATGTACAAGTAGTACTTAGTACGTTTCAATATTTGTTACTTGATGTAATAGTGCTTTGTAAAAAAAAACAAGCTGTTAAATTGATTTATTGAAATGTTACTTCAACAAGTGTTCAAATTGTGAACCATTTGCTTCCATACAATAATACAGACTTTGTTCAAATCTATGTCTAACATTTTGTAGCATATCAGGTGTTATGCTTCGGCACTCTGCTATAATCCGTTGGCAAATATCTTCTATGGACTCGGGCTTCGTGTCAAAACATTTATTTTTCAAGTAAAAAAGTCCAAAGGCGATAAATCAGGTGACCTGGCAGGCCATTCCATTGGGCCTCTCCTGCCAATCCACTGTCCGGGGAACCGGTTACCTAAAAATTCTCGTACAGGAACAAAATAGTGCGGAGGTGCTCCATCTTGTTGGAAATGAAGCCGATCAGCATTATGATTTTGGTCATCTTCTATTATTTGTGTGATGAAAGGATCAATTGCGTCTTCAAGCATGTTGAGGTAGATTTCACCATTTAAATTTCCAGAAATGAAAAGTGGTCCTATGATATGACTTCCTAATATGCCACATCAGACGTTTATTTTTTGAGGGGCCTGGGAATGAACCTCACGGAATAAATATGGGTTACTGTCATCCCAGTAACGGCAATTATGCCTATTCAAAAGCTCCATTCAAATAAAATGTACACTCATCTGTAAAACAAATGTTACACATATCTGCAGTTTTTTTCTTACACTTATCTGCAGTCGTTTTCGACAAAATCACGCAAACGGTAACTGGGGAATTTAGTTGTGATAACAAAAAATTATCATTGAAATGTTACTTTCGGCAAAATAAAGTAATTTAGAAATGATTGTCGTTATCCTGATTCGTAGTAACCAAAACTGATTTGTATTTTTCATTAATACCAAAATTATTGGGTTAATATTCTTAAAGCCGTTTTCGCATTAACTGTTTCAGTAAATTTCAACAAATAGGGTATCATTGAAAAGATAATTTTATGCCCGTTCAAATGATATATCACTCGACCCCACGTTCCATTTGAAACCCCCTCGCTAGGGGGTTGAAGACACAAGTTGCAAAATATATCTAAAATGTGTCCCCCTCAAAGGCACACTTCACGTGTCCGAGTATATTTGCTATGAATTCCAAATAAAGGAGAAAAGCTAGGTGCATACTTTTCGTTGGCCACTCTGTATAGCGATTTTAAGGTGTGTCTACCTATTTTTTTTCCGATATCTACCGATTTTTGAGAAACTTAGGATCAATCAACACACAATTTATTTTTATAAAATGAAATATCAACAAAACGAAAAGTATGTCTACATATGAACCTCTTAATATGTCCTTTGGATATTTATGTTCCTTGTAGGTACTGGCAAAAATATGTTCTGTGCAATTGGTCTGTTGACTTCTGATATTTTTGACCTCTTGACCTTTCGACTGCCTTAACAATTGAAAATTATGGTTGTATTTTTTTTATGTATTTTTTACCATTTCATATTCCAGTTATGTTTCTTCACTCATCACAAATGTTTTTAGATTCGAAAAAATGTGAGAATCCAAAAAACAAATGAAGGTTTATCATGTACAACTGCATTTCGAAAAATAGAAAAAGGGTAGTAGTTTCAAAGATATTGTTGTGCTTGTAGAAGATCCCTCAGAATCGATCTAGCCACGAGGCTTCTGAAATAACAAATCAGTGATCAGTTAACACTTTTGGTTTTTGGCGATCATAATCATCAAATACAATTGAGATCTGTCAATCATATATAAGTACGGTTCCGTGGTTCGTTCGTTCGTTCAAAAAATTATAGAAATCTACTTATTTTTCATGTGCCACTCTACCAGTAAATGTGGCGGACAAAGCTTCAGTTTGAGTAAAGTTGGTCTGGGATTCTCATTTTCTAAAAAAAAAAAAAAATAATAAGAGAGAGAGAAAACTAATTCTCTACGGTTAATATCCGTGATATTCTGTGAAATTTTTTAGGTACTCCACTAGACGAATAGCAATAAATAATAACGAAACACTTCTATGACATGTGGCACAGGATTTTCAGATAATGAAATTTTTAAGTATTTATATATGAAGATAAGTGGAAGAAAGTATATAAATATATTTTTATCCAGCACTAAGCGTGTTACTGTATAATCAGTAAACAGCTGAATTCGGTATTATCAAAATGAAGCTCTTAGTGGTGATAGCTTTCCTAACTTTCTGTGAGTAGACAGTTTACACCAAATTTCTTTATCATTCTCATTCAATATTGAAATTAGGTTCTGATAACTTTCTCCACAGTATCGTAAAACCCACTTTCACATACTTGATTATATTCCTGAAAATAGTTTCTTACGGTATATAAGGTATATACGGTATATACAGGGGGATCTTCGGAGTTTTCCTGAATCTATGAAAATTCGTCAATTGAGGTTGATTATTTTCTATTCTTGTAATTGAATAAGATTTGGGAAAAAAAGACCTATTATTATTATTATATTATATAGTAGGTACCGTAATGAAAAACGTCAAAGGACTGTCCTGTAAAATTAATCTACTTATAAATGATTTTTTTTACCGGACCCTACAGGTTTTTGCAATGTATTAACATATCAAAAGTACAGTGCGACAAACATAGCTGAAACCGTGAAAATATGTATGACCGACTATACGTGATATATTTCGTGATGAGGCACACAAAATCAAACATTCGCGCGAGAAGTGATAATTTCACAGTTTCAGCTATGTTTGCCGAACTATATGAATAAAAATGTTTCACCTACCACCAATATGTAATATCAAACATTGCGATACTGATATGAGTTTCGTAATGAGATACTTTACCGCACTAGTGCGGTAAAGTGAAATTCATTTGTTTCTCTTTTTAAATGTCAGTCTATTTAATGGAAAAGGATAACAAGAACTAATTTATTATAAATTTGAGTATCTACCCCGGGATTTATCAGGTAATAATGTTTAAATTTTTAATTTGTATCGGATTCTATATCTGAATCTATTCTCTAATGATCTGAACTAATTTTACTAAATTGGAATGAACGTGTCAAAGTTGACAGTTCGCAAAATAAAACAACAATGGGCGCAACGCTTGCTTGTTGCATGATTCTAATATCATTAATTTAATGAATATTGATTAATTTTGAGAAAATAATTGAACCGGTTCTTTAACCAAATTAACAGAAACAATTTGTTTCAGGGTATCTATATGTACGTTGATTGGGATATATTGTTTTGGTTGAATAATTTGCATATTTTCATTTGGGTTAGTACCTACTTTGGTAGATAGAATTTAAAAATAGGTTATAGGTTGTTTTTAATGATTTGTTTAATTTAAAAGAAACCGCATTATTTAGGAATAATTAAGAATACTTCGGCATAGATATTATATGTTTAATCATAGAACAGTTTGCGGCAAAAACCAGTATAATAATACCACACGAAAGTATGACCAAAAATTATATCTATATCTTTTGTATCAATCGACAGGCTGGTGACATCTCAGCTATAAGTCAAGATTAAAATCAGCTATACCTAAGTATAGCTGACTCTTCGCTAAAAATAAAATGTAAGAAGAGTTTTGGCAATATCAGCCTTCAAAAAGAAATGGTCTATGACTTGCTGGGGCCAGCAAGTCTACAGATCTCTCCAAATTTCCTATAGTGCTTTCTCCCGTCCAATCGTCAAGAGTGGACAAAGTTTGACTTTTTACAATGCCTAATTACTCAGATTCCCATTTCTAACGTAACGTTACGTATTTTCAGTATTGCCATGCAAAACAAATCAAGTTATACGAGTTAAGATATACAGGGTGTCCCAGAATAAAGAGGACAAACTCCGATGGTAGAATTTTATTCCAACTTATATAGGAAATATTGGGAATTGAAAAAAAGAAGACGAAATCCTTATTAATCCAGTGAAGTGGTACTTACCTGCCGTAAGCCCCTGTTTAGAGTTAAAAACACACAATTTTCATTAAGAAAAGTGGAGCCGTTATGGAGCTATTCTGGAAAACCATTTTTTTGTCACTTTCAACACCCTGTAACTCGGTTGATAGTCAATTTAGGGGATATATTTATTGAGACTTTTAGCCTTAAAGAAGAGTGAGGATTCTACCATTGGAGTTTGTCCCCTTTATTTTGGGACACCCTGTATAGAACCACACATAAAGAAAGATTCTTTACAAATAAGGACTGATTCAATTTCTTATTTAAGTAAGACCTGTCTGATGAAAGACATAAAGGAATGGAAATGGAACATGTTTAATATACAACAAAAATTACTTCAGTCAACTGAAAACAGTTTCCTAAAATGAGAACGGTGGCGTAGCTAAGGTAACTTCCACCTCTTTGATAACAAGGAAGAAGTGGTA
This sequence comes from Chrysolina haemoptera, assembly GCA_958298965.1. Taxonomy (NCBI): domain Eukaryota; kingdom Metazoa; phylum Arthropoda; class Insecta; order Coleoptera; family Chrysomelidae; genus Chrysolina; species Chrysolina haemoptera. The sequence goes on along the minus strand of OY282592.1, from coordinate 5,721,510 downwards.
GACAGACACTCCTCCCTAGTCACCCCCTAACCACAATCACATTATCATACGTCTCCCCTCATGAAAATGGAAAAAAATAAAATATTGCAAATAGTTTTAATAAACATTGCACAAAGTTATAAAAAAAAAGTGGAATGAAAAAAGAATCTTCTGCATCCAAAATCACTTTTTTTTCTGTCCAACGTCAAAAAATCAAATATTAGGTATATAAATTAAATAAAAATAAATAATAAATAAAGGCACCAGGATACGATAAAACCATATCAAAAATATTGAAAAATAACCCTGACATACAATGTGAACCAAAGTTTCATCATAAATAAAATATTCAAATCTGGACTATTTCTTGCATGTTTCAAAGTTGGTGTTATAAAACCATTATACAAAAAAGGGGGAAAAAGCAGGGTAGAAAACCATCATCCGATTATACCTAATCTAGCGTTGCCAATGTGGTGAAGAAAGCAATACGATTGAGCGAAACCGTAGCTGGCGCCCTCCTGCTCTGGCGCCCCTGGTGGGGTACCGGCTTGCTACGCCACTGCACAAAAGCAATTTCTTAAGCAATGCTTCAAATACTTCTTTTTCCTGATGACAATGTTTGAGTATGGGAATTAATGAATGAATAGTGATCTTCATGTTCAGGACAGAAATATCTCCGTAGAACTTTTTCAGAATCACTCTAAATAAACACATCTACATTTCAGGTCACAACTCCGCGACTGAAAGATCACCAACGATAATTCCAATCGAAGGTGGCGTAAGCGGAGATGGTGTAACAACACGTTACTGGGACTGCTGCGCACCTTCCTGCGCGTGGGACGGTATCATACACACCAAAAACAAAGTCCCAATCCAGACCTGCCAAAAAGACGGTGTAACACCCAGCACGAAGGAAAACAACGCCCAATCCGGCTGCGCTGAGGGTGGTGTAGCCTACAGCTGCAGCAACCAGGCTGCCTACGTCGTTAATTCCACGCTAGCCTATGGTTTCTCAGCTTCTTCCTTCAACGGAGGTATAGACACTGCGCAATGTTGCATGTGCGTCTTGCTCAGCTTCAAAGGACAGCTGGCGGGAAAGCAAATGCTTGTGCAGCTCACGAACACCGGGTCTGATCTAGGACAAAATCACTTCGACATTGCCATTCCCGGAGGTGGGGTAGGAATCTTCACCTTGGGGTGCTCTACCCAATGGGGCGCTCCCGAAACTGGCTGGGGTGAGAGGTACGGTGGTGTTTCTACGATAGAAGGGTGTGACCAGCTGCCAACTGCCTTGCAAGATGGGTGTAGGTTCCGGTTTGAGTTCATGGAAGGAGTTCCTAATCCGGCCATTTCGTTTTATCAGGTGAAGTGTCCTGCTGAGTTGATAAATATTTCGAAATGTGGAGATTTAGATTAAATGCATTAAAATAACATGTTTTTCATTTCACAACGAATTTTGTTCATTGGTTAGTATCTTGAACTTTTTGTATTCGTCCGAATAAGATGTCTGCTGCTTCACGGCAAGCCGGTGTAGTTTTCCTTTTCCAGAGCAATATGTCCATCATTCAACCTTTCCAATAAAATGGCTCGAGTAAAGCCTGAGGGATTATATCTTGATATTTAGTCCGTTTTTTCTCGTCTTTTCTCAAGATGGTCGTTTCGCCGGTAACCAAAAACTCTTTGACCATAATTATTTTACTCTAGTCAGGCTTATTTTATTGGCCTTCATTTGCCTGGGGTGGGTAATGAGCAGCCCCAATATATTCGCTACTTATGATCCACGGAATCCAGGGAATCCACGAGAGACTCAATATCCCCCGGAGGATAACTAACAGAGGTGTGTTTTATCTATACTGTCGTAGATGGTATAGTACAGCACTCATCGTAGCTCCGCGTTATGCGTGTGGATATAGGCTCAGGCCGCATGAGCTGTGAAAGTCGACAGCAAATGCATTATGGTTTCAGTTCCCCCAAGACACGCATCTAGTCTCCAGGACCTCTATACCCATCGCGCGACTAACTTTCACCAGGGTATTGAAGACAACATCCTGGCAGGCCACTATAAATCCGACTACAACCTACCCGACCTGAGGAGTGCAGAGGTAAAACTTTTATATAAGACAAGGTCTTCGATGTTCATGAAGCCATGTATTGGCTGACTTCTGTGTAGCTGCAGGAGTGCCTCAGTCTCCGCAGCTTTTTGCTGAACAGAATTTGGGTCGCCTCTTTCAGTCTTTAATTCGAGATCTGGGCAACACAGCCTGAGGAAGCAGCCTGTGTAGCCCAGAAAAAAAAATGCTCTGGTTCATTCTTTTTCATGAATAGAAGAGGGAGTCTCCCTGCAACACGCCCCTTCTAAAGATTACCTGCTTTATATGGTCTCTGATTTGAATAGATCTTATGGTTAAGCGGGTCCTCCATAGCGGCATCAGATTCCCAGTGCATCTCACTATTTGATCGAGTACGAGAAGGTATCTGAGCAAATGGATGATGAGCCATATCAATATATCTTGCGGTAAATAATCCAGCACAACAAAATGTTTCGCTTCTACTGAACTGGATCCTGCGTGATGTATCTATTGACGAGCAAATCCTCCTTGCAGCCAGCGACCCATTTCTTTGACCCTCTTTGATCATATATTATTGTTTATATACGGAGTCACCTGTGAAGAGGATTCATATAACGGTGGTCAACATCTTATAACATGCATTCAGGCAGTAATTTGGATCTGAATCTTCGTTATTGGAGATGAGCATAACTCGCCCTAGATCCAAGGCACTAGTCGATTTTTGTTTGTGATGAGTATCTTGCTTTCATTTACGTATTCCAAAAGAAATTTTTTGAATTGGTGCTTTCATTCAGGTAGTCTAAATGAATTTCTGAATTGCATGTGACTTTAATTTACCACCCTTCTGACTTCAATTATTCTTACTCTGGTTACAGATATGCGAGTCTACTTCTGGTATGAATTCATTCATCCTTGAGTTATAGACCTTCGGATGTGATTGTTACGTTTTTTGGTGGTTTTTGTTTTTTCAATCCTGGACCTTCCATTATTTTGCGTTTCTGTTGAAATCAACAGATTTGAAGTTTGTCTCCCCAAAAGTTTTTTTTTTATACAAGGAAAATAAATTTTCCATATGCCTAGCACTCGATCGCTAACTCTTAATATTTTGAGTTCAACACTGACATTATTTTCAGTGGTTAAAATCCCAGAAAAGAGAAAATGAGTCAGCAAAAATCTGTCATTATCTGACGGTCTATTATTTTAACAGAATATTTAAAAGACAGATGACCTCAACGGTAAGATAACCGCTTTTCTTGAACCAATAGTTAGTGACTGAAAAGCCCGTTGTCCCACATGAGAACTTTTAAAACTGATAAAAATATGGACAACTGACTACCAAAACTCTATCAGACCATCAGACAGCCGCCATTTCATTATCACTGTATAGATCTAACGATTTTATGTATATTCAGTTGCCTAACTCATTATTGGCCGGACATCCGCACTTTCAATTCTAAGGCCCAGATGTATTCTCTACAAGCTCTTGATAAAATAAAAATAACGCTCATTGTGAATATGAAAATATTATTTCCAAAACCGTGGGGTAGAATAAATAGATACTTACGTGGTTTTTCGGAACCAACTTGATCATTGAAAGAACCGCGAATGTTCAACGATCGGAATCACCTAAATTCAAATTCTGCATATGGTTCACGTACTAATTAATGACTGTTAAAAAAAACTCCCCTCTGCAGATATTTTGCTTGAAAGTTTTTATCAGATTTCTCTCACCCCTCTTTACGAAACGCCACTGTTAACAGAGATGGAAATATAGTTTGCACTGAAAATACTAATTTTATAGCGTTTTCACATCAATGGTATAGATATACATATGGTCTGCTACATAATATGGTCTGCTCTTGTTCAACTGATAGAATTTGCCATTTAAAAGTTATTTGGTTTTTCCTTAATTTTCGAGATTCAACCTAAAACGTGCTTTTTCGATGTTCTGTCAAAAAGTGTCCGGACTTTTATATACGATCTAATGTCGAAATACAGGGAATCTAATTAAACCATACATCTCTAGCGCTGTCCGCCAAAAAATTTAATGAACATCAAAAAATCTTAATTGAACCCAAATAATAATTCTACTGATTTTACTAAATGTTCACTAAATTTAGAATTCACGCATTTTCAACTTGCAAGTAAGATTAGCTTGTCATTCGCGAGCGAAAAACGAATTTTCGACACGCAAGCTAGTAATCCAGTACAATTGTGTTTTGAGACGAGGATCGAATGTAGCACTACCAAACTTGGTATGCTAGTAGTTGGAACCATGACAAGCACGAAAAAAAATTGTTTACCAAAATTCCAGAGGTTGAACACATTTTTTTCCTTTAAAAATAAATAAATAGATTATTGCTGTAATCTTTGAAATTATATAATTTAACGGAAAAACAACTCAACAAGGTGAAAGACACTCACTTTTTTCAGAAAACGTGATTGGATACCGACATCAACTTTTAGGTTCACGCATACCCGCCACTAAAACTCTGCTAAAAATGATCGGAAAAGAAAAAGGAAAAGTTCATATCGTTTCTGAAGAATCCTACCTTCTCATGTAAACATACCCTCTTTACTTATACATACCAAAAAAACTTTGTTTTACTCTTGCCTCATTTTCAACTTGCCCATAAAACCGACATTATCTTCAGTAAATGTTGAAAATAATCTCTTATTCATATCCTGCTTATACAGTGTTTCCATAAAGTAACCCCCCCCCTGTTAACTTTTAAACGGATTGGAATTTTCGCATGAAATTTTTTTTGGAGTAATGGCAGTTCATGAGCTACTTTCTGACGATAAAAAAAATGTCTATCTTTCAAATCCCATTTTGAAAAAAAAATGTATGTAAATGGCAAGGGGGGTCAAATGATACCTCATTCGAAACGTCTTCCAATTCTCTATACGTTGCCAAAATTTCAAACAAAAATATACATCCAAAACAAAATGACGGTACATAATGTTAGAGCTCTGCCATATGAGGATCTTTTCGATTACTATTAATGAGCTCTAGTAAAATCATCAAATCTTTTATGGTATCATTAAATTAAATTTTTTTTTGCTAAAAATCATAAATCTTCGAATGAAATTTATTGAGTATTGAATTTCAGCAAAATTAAGAAAACCATCCAGAATAAAGAACAATGTTTATTTTACATAAATATCTGAAAAATTGAGAAAGAAAATCAAATTAAATGTTCGAAATGTTAACCATTGACTTCCTGGCACATGAAGACACGATTCTGAAATTCGCTTCTTACATTTCCAAACATTTCTGGTGTAAGATTCCTGCATACGTCTCTTATGCGTTCCTCCAATTCATTTATCGTTCCTGGAGCGGTTCTGTACACTTGATATTTGAGATATCCCCACAAGAAAAAATCCAAAGGGGTCAAATCAGGAGAGCGAGCTGGCCATTCAATAGGACCCCTCCTACCGATCCATCTTTCCGGAAAATGTTCATTTAAAAAGTTGGTTACTGGTAGAGAATTGAAATGCAATTCAAACGATGTATCACAGGACCCCCATAGCCTTTAAAAAAAACTTAAATGACCGACCGACGTCATTTAAAAAAAAATATTTTTTTTGTTGTCAAAAAGAAGCTTATGAACTACCATTAAACCAAAAAAAAATCAAAACAGAATTCCAATCCGTTCAAAAGTTAACAGGGGTGGGGTTACTCTAAGAGAGTTCTTACATTATGTAGCGCCATTTTGTTTTGGATGTATATTTTTGTTCGAAATTTTGGGGACGTATGAAGAATTGTAAGACGTTTTGAATGAGGTATCACTCGACCCCCTATGCCATTTAAAAAATTCTTTCAAAATGGCGTCGGGCCGTTATTTTGAAAGATGGACTTTTTTTTGTCGTCAGAAAGTAGCTTATGAACTGCCTTTCCTCCAAAAAAAATTTCATGCGAAAATTCCAATCCGTTCAAAAGTTAACAGGGGGGAGGGTTACTTTATGGAAACACTGTATATATTTAATAACACCATTGTGAAGTGCAAAACTCAAGCTTGAAATCACATACTTAATTTTTTATGTAGGATGTGTATGAGCGATTATTTTCAACATTTACTGAAGAAATTTCCGGGATTAGGGGTAAGTAAAAAAAACTGAGGCAGGAGTAAAACCGAGTTTTTTCTTTGGCATATATAAGTGAGACGTGTCTCACTAGTCTAAAATCGTTGAATATGATCCAAAGAGAGTACTGATTCCTGCTTCAGTATAACTATTTCATATCAACTAAAATATCCATGACTTTCGGATCCTCCGTAAATATCGTAGAAGGGTTATGTGGTGTGGGACAAAACTCATTTTGGGTACTCAGATATACTCACATGTTATATTTGCATGAGGAAGTAGAAGTCTTCAGGAACGATACATTATTTTTCTTTTCCTTCTACAATAATTTTTAGTCAAGTTATGACATATCTAATTTCCGGCCTGGCCGGTAATTGCAGTGGTGGGTTAATGGGAGCCTGAAATTTGATATCGGAATTCAATCATCAAGTATATTTCGTGCGGAGAATTGAATTATCTTTCACCTTGTTGAAATTGTTTCTTGATGAATCTTATACTTTCCGAAACAACAGCAAAAAAAATTATAATTTTTTTTTCTAACAGTACATGATGTCAAGAAGTCATGTCCCGAGTTTCAGAGAGTGCTACGATTCATTCTTCACTTGTGGTTACTGTGTTGTGGTTACATTTATCTGTGGTTACTGTACTATAGGTTTTTCTACTCAGGTTACGTTTATATATGTTAGGTTAGGTTAGGTTAGGTTAGGTTGGTTGGCGAGCATTTTTGGCAATTAAAATTTGGTGAACCAGCATGATGTAATTATTTGCTTTGTCGCTCTAGGATTATGTAATTTCTTAATTTTGGTGAGAATTTAGTAAATTTGGTATACTGTTAAATACCACCCATTATCGAGTAGGTAGGTCAAATTTCGTTTTAACGCAAATCTCTTCAGGCACTTTTCTCTCTCTCTCTCTCTCATCATTTATTGTCCTCAGCTTCCTTTACGGCGCTATATGGACATCCCCAACTGCGGCAAATCCGTTGCCATCCGGCCTTCAACCGGCGTAGACAGTTGAGGTGTATCGGGGGAATGCAGTAGTCTGGCTCGAAGCCATACTGCATCCCAAGTGTATTTTTCAAACATCACATATTATAAATATTTTTCCTGAATATTGCTGGCACGTCGTAGACGGCGGACATGTGTCACAACATATAACCCATTCATACAAGTGTTCTGGCTAGGCCTTGTTACTAACTCCTTGCGCCACCTATGGAGCAGCATGATTATTCGTAGTCCCGTCAATCATGAAAACGTGGGAAAGGTATTCTTCAATAACCCAGAGTTAATTTCTAAAGAAAAAAAGTCTGGTTCATTGGAGAATCGAACTCAGGACCCTTGGATCATGAGACTCTTCAGGCACTTTTTCTTCCTGGCGCTTTGACACGTGAAAAATTGGCTTGGTATGTGGAACGAATTCATGTAATGATGTGAATCCGGTTGAATCTTTTTCTCCTGAGAACTCACCTAATAATTATCGATCATCTTTTCACCATAATTGCCATTTCTTCATAATTGGTAAGGAATTATATAATAAACTTGATAACACCATCAAACTCTCACCAAATACAGACATTTTGAAAGCAAGTCAAATATGTGAAACTGATGAATTTCAAACTGCGTTAAACAGATTAGGGAATAATGGAGTTTTAAATTTAAAATGATCTTGAAGATAATCACTTGGTGATTGAAACACTTGTCGAGGTGTTAAAAATAGTGGTTGGTCTTGGGATAAAACTAGTATATTTTCGACATGATTTTTTGGGTTTATTACCTTCCACAATCTGAAAATAAAAAAATGTTAATCCAAAGAAATCTGTACAAGTGTAGAAGGGCAAATTAACCAATTTGACCGATAATAAAAAAAAATATATTCCTTGTTAATTCGACCTCATTTTTTCAGATAGGGATATTTAGTGTAGGGTACGTTACTGACAAAAACTAATTTCTTTCAAAACAGCAGTCTTGTGAACGCAGTAACTTATCGGGCAAATTAGGGCAAATTAACACTTGTACAGATTTCTTTGGATTAACATTTTTTCATTTTCAGATTGTGGAAGGTCATAAACCCAAAAAAATCATGTCAAGAATTGGATTTCCTCCACAAAATCAAATTTTCGATCAATATTTGGTATATTTTGTTATACCAAAGTTTCGAAACAGTGTAGGGCACGTATATTTGGGGAATACCAGAGCATCCATGAAAACTGGAACACCAAAATGGTTGTAGTTGTGAAATGAACATAAAGGAAGGCAAACTAATGCTTCTTATAACGACTTTTCACCTTTTGAGCCACGATTGTAGAATTAGTCTGGAACAAAATGAAAACGTAAGTAAATGAAATGTAAAAAGAGCACGACAACGTACAAATGTTTCACTACTCACTTCTCGAGTAACAAGACTTCTAATTAGTCGTGATATTAGTAAAAGAATGTGCCAGGAAGACATCAACAAGGAGTCAAAAAAAAATTTAATATGTACATTGCAATTATTGTTATCGTCTATTTTATAAAATCTTTGAACAAAACCTCATGCCTCATGAACACTGTAATTATTTTCAGAATCTATTGTTTGATATTGTTCGTTGTATTTTAACAATATTGTAGCATTACCTGATAATGACAAGGATACTTGTCGAAATATTGGAAAAAAGTGTTATAATAGTATACTTCCTGCATGCTGCGTACCCAACAAATTTTTCCTTTATATATACACAAAGAAGAAAAATTCAAAAGTGCAAAAAGTAAGTGCAATAAACAATTTTTGCACGAGTTGTCTACAACATTTTTTCTCCATTCGTGCAAAAAGCAAAAAACGATTTAGGTGCCGCACTAGGTGTAGGTAAATGAAAAGCGCATATTTTTTACTCCACTTGACGAATAGAAATAAATTAAACAAAAACTTTCCATGGCATGTGGCACAAGATTTTCAGATGATAAAATTCTCAAGTATTTATATATGAAGATAAGTGGAAAGTATATAAAGTAGCTATATTCTTATCAATCACTTACCGTGTTACTACATAGATAGTAAATGGCTATATTCAATCTTTACACGATGAACCTCTTAGTGGTATTAGCTTTCTTCACTTTTTGTAAGTATTTGAACCACACCTTCATTCTTTATCTGACCCATTCTATATTGAAATTGTCATTGAAAACACATGGATTTAATGATTATTTCATTTTTCACGAACCATCCAGGTTTCCAGAGTTCAGAATAAAATAACCTTAGTCATATTCACCGAAGTCTAGATGGATCATTTCGTGGGTCTTAATTTCCACTTTTTACGTAATTATATTTGTCTGGATTATTTCTTACTCTCGGAGAAACAAGTGGTACTCGTTACTGCTTGTTATGAACTATACTAAGGTAATGATAAAAAATAGCCCTGAAAAAAGGGTATACCGGGTGTCCCAAGTTATCGTATACAGGCTCGCTTATTTGACAAGATAATTAAAAAATAGAAAAACTGCTTTGAATGGCATCAAGGTACCTTACTAATGACGTATAATAAAATAAATTTCATTTGTCAGCCGTGTGGTAGCTACCCCTCACTTTTTATTTTCAAATGGCACCTCCTGTATATTGCAATGGAAAATTGTGTGTTATTCTATTTGGAATAGAACGATAGCACATACTTGGTATTTTTTTTATTAATAAAAACAAAATCATTAACATTTTGTGGCTTTTTTCACGTTACCTAATTATCCTTAAAAAATGAGAAATTGCCTCCGCCCATTCTGTCAAGTTTTTATAAACATGGGTGAGGCAGTTTTTCATTTTTAATGTAAAAAAAACACTTTACTCACGAGTTTCGTACAATATTTTTTTAACAATGTCAAAAAAAATAACCAATTCATATTTTTTTGCAAATATAAAATGAATTTGACATATTTTTATTGATTTATTATTCGAACAAAGTTCGAAGGGTATGCCGGAAAGTTGAGTTTCAAACAAATGAAACGAATAACTTCTACAGAGTCGAAATCTCTTTCTCTTCACACTATCTCGCAAAATGGAAAATTTGAAGCGAATATTAAAATAACATATTCATCGAGGTCAATATTATTATTATTAATGTTGACTTGACTTTCGAATATCTAGCCCGTCGAAGTAACTTTTCATTTTCTTAGATTTGTATTCAAAATGAATAAACAATCCTCGTGAAGCAACGAATACCTCTTTCTTTCTTTGAACTATGTCAACAAAATCTCATATTTGCACTTTCCACGGTTTTCTCCGTTCAATCTTCATCACTTTTCATTTCTACTTAAATTAAATTTATAGTTATCAAGAAGGTATATGCTGTAATTTTGAATATATTCGCCGCGATAGTTTGGAATTTTGATAATACTTATTTAATAGTAAGAATGCTAAGAATATTATTGGTGAAACTTTAGTATATCAGATATTTATTTGTTATTATTTGCCAAAGAAAATGATAACTGGCTTTATGGCAGGATTTCGTTATTATTCGGATCTGTCACTGTTGTTGCATGAAACTGTTGTTGCCTAGCAACAGCCGTTAAAAAAAGTGCACTTTTTTTACTCTTTTCTGTTTAATAATGAAATCGTATGTTGATAGTGAAATATTGTAATACTTTTCGCACACAAACCACTCAAAAAAGTGGACTTTTTTGACAGTTGTTGAAAAGATATCATTTTTCCACAAGGCAATGACCAGTGGTATTGAGTGCAATCAGAAAGATCTTGAAAAGGGGAATATTCTCCATGAAAATTGAAAAATGAAAAATGTGATTTATATGTAATATCTAACAACTAAAACAAGTGTAACCGCAGAAGAAATATTTCTAACAATTCTATCCTTAATGTGTATAAATAATTCCTTCTGAAGAGCCTGCTATGCAATTTTATCAGTCTCCTTAATGAGCTTGGCAAAGCGAAATAAATTTTTGTCGACCAAAATGTATTGGGGATTAAATGCGAGAGAAGCGAACCTTGCTTCAATAAAATGAACGATTTCTGTGAGTGATATTTCTTAATTCTCCCTATCTTATTTAATGAATTCTTAATGAAAACTAGAGAAAATAAAAAAAATCAACTATCTGAATGAAAATGAGAATTTTTACTTTCAGATTTTTATTTTCTTTTCAGTTAGAGCCTTTTCACAATATCAATCAAACGTAGTTCAATGTCCAGCGTGGCTTTAGCCGGGAAGAATTATGTTCTGTTAGATATTACAAATAAATCACATTTTTCATTTTTTTTTTCATGGAGAATGTTCCCTTTTTCAACATGAATACCTCCCAAGAAGTTATTTTGAACGATGGAAAATAGCGACTAAAGTTTGTCTTTCAGCCGCAGATGATTCCACAATAGATTTTATGAATATCCCATTAATATTTTCGAACAAAAACCAGAAAGACATCCTTCTTGCACGCCAGTAGAAATCTCCATTGAACTTATAACATGCCATGATGAAAAAGATTCGTCCAATTGAAATTATAATTTTTTAATTTTCTTAACTCAAAGTTCTTTGTGAAAAATGAGAAATAAAATTCCTATATTTTTGTATTACTTTATATTTGTAACATTTGCGTTACTGCAGTTTGTACATATGTAAATTATCAAACTATATTTGAAACTGATCAGTTTTCTTCATTTTATCCCATTCAATTTAAATAAAATCACGAGTCCGGTACGACGAGTGATCAATCTGTTTTTTTTTATGTTTTTGCCAACTGGACAAGTTTTCGTGAGAAATAAAATTTGAAGCACTCTTTGTATAACCTTTGAACGAACATATCAACGTTTCAGGTCACATCTCAACCGCCCAACGATCTCCAACGATAATCCCAATCGAAGGAGGCGTACACGGAGACGGTGTATCAACACGTTACTGGGACTGCTGTGCTCCATCGTGTGCTTGGGACGAAATCGTCCACACCAAAAACAAAGTTCCAATCCAAACCTGTCAGAAAGATGGTGTCACACCCAGCACAAAAGAAAACAACGGCAACTCCGGCTGCGTTGAGGGTGGGGTAGCCTACAGCTGCAGCAACCAGGCTGCCTACGTTGTCAACTCCACTCTGGCCTTTGGTTTCTCGGCTTCTTCCTTCAACGGAGGTTTGGACGTTGGTCAATGCTGCATGTGCGTCTTGCTCAGCTTCAAAGGACAGCTGGCTGGAAAGCAAATGCTTGTGCAGCTTACCAACACTGGGTCCGGTCTAGGACAGAATCACTTCGACATTGCCATTCCCGGAGGTGGGGTAGGAATCTTCACCTTGGGGTGCTCTACCCAATGGGGCGTTCCTGAAAATGGCTGGGGTGAGAGATATGGTGGTGTTTCTACCATAGAAGAGTGTGACCAGATGCCAAGTGCCTTGCAAGAAGGATGTAGGTTCCGGTTTGAGTTCATGGAAGGGGTTTCGAATCCTGATATTTCGTTTTACCAGGTCAAGTGTCCTGCTGAGTTGATAAATATTTCAAAATGTGGAGATTTGGATTAAAAACATTGACAAAACTTTTTTTTTATTTCTCTCTCGTTGAAATCTTAATCTCTGAATATCTAGAATTGATATTTGGATGTTATTTTTGAATTATATGTAATTTTTTATTGAATAATTAGCACAAATTGAAAGAGTTCTGGAAAATATCCAATAATTGGTAGTTCATTTGTTAGCAACGAACCTATGTTGAAATAGCTATTTGTATTACTATGGAGGAAAAGTCACTTTACTCCCATGTAATACATATGGTTTTTCTTACTACCCACTTAATAAACCTTTCCTTGTAAATTCAAAAGGCATCTCAACTGCTTTTGTCTAAAACGGACCTATACTTGCATGATGGAAAGTATAGACAATACAGTCATGTATATCTGAGAATTTGCGGTGGTGCAATAGCTAGCGTCTTGGGCTTGTTGTTGTTGTGCAATATTAGCTTTGCAGCGTGTGTTTCATGTTTCATCTGCTAGATAGGGTCATGTAACTCAGTGGTTGAGACTTTTGCGTTCGAAACCATTGCCTGCTGGTCGGCTAATTTCGAATCCTTAGCTACTACAGATTTTTATCTGATGGCACGAGAAAGTGCTAGGAATCGCACGTTAAAACGGTAAGACCTCGTTAATCCTTGACTCGCACAAGTTTCGACTTTTGAGGGCTGCCGTTAACATAAGAAAAACAGATAACCATGATGTGTTGAAATGTCCGGCCCAGCGTTAACACTAGCGCGGACAGACAACAGCGCCCTTTTGCGGAGATCTACGTTCGCTTAGGCAGGGCGCTCTTCTGCTCTCCTGATCGAAAGCAGAAGAGTAGCTAATTCTGTACCTATTATCCCACCCTTCCCTAACCCCTTGGATTATAAGTTTGGAATAATTTATGGCATGTCAATACACTTGTAATGTAGAATGTGCTCCATTTTAAAATAAACCCCTTATTTATTTATTATTTATTCTTGGACTTTTTTTTTTAGAACGTTATTTTACTTTTTTCTTCTTAGTGATTTGAATTATTGGACATTTAGATACCTTATACATTTTGGATTGCTATTGAGTGATTTTCTCATAAGTAATGTTATGTGCCTATTTGAATGAAGTGTCGATATTTTTTTTTCTAAGAGCTGCACTTGTAGAAAAAATTATGTGTGTATTTCGAGCACAAAGTGTCATTGTCGTTCTCCAAAGATTAATCTTTTTGTTGAGCGACAATCAATCACTTTGCGCTCTAAATACACAAATAGCTATTAAAGAATTAAAGTAGAAGTAACATTCATGTTTGATTTTTACCAGAATACAGGATATATAAGATGTTGATGATGATATTAAGAAATTACGGAAACAATTTGATTATAATAGATTCACAAGTTTCAACGTTTACAACTTACTTGAAATGAGGGGGAGAAAAGTACTTTCCTCCCTAGGGAGAAAAAGTATGATACTTTTGCGTTCGAGAATGGAAGTGAGCGATGCCAAGTTTGGTTTTCCCTATGGGAACATATACCATAATGAACAAAGTCATTACGGACACTGTCATGTCACCTGTTTTGTGTTTGAAATGGGATAATTTACAAGATAAATTACAATTATGTTTCGATTGGTTTTATGATTCGATATAATCACGGAGGGGACTTTTTTATTCAGTGTTAACAAAATGTTTGACCCTATTGGAATTTCGTGCCAAGTTTTTTCATTCGTCACAATATAACTGCAAACTGGATCTCCAAACTGGATGGAACACAAAGTTGCCAGAAGATATCAATACAACTTTTTTGGGTAGGTTGGAGAGCTGATTGTTCTGGTAGCTTGAATCGACAAGTATCTATATGCTCTACAATGCAGTTTTGTTGTGAGGAATTGAAGATACGCGAAAAAACTGGTTTGTTGGAACCGTACCCGGTCGCATATTGAGAAAACGTACCGCGTTTCAGTCAGCGGCGGATATTCTAGCTCTCTGATTGGTTGTGACCAAAGACAGGTGCATTTTTCCTGTTCAGTCTGAAACGTGGTGCACTTTGTACTAGCGTGAAATAGTTTTTTGCTCGCAATTGACACACAAACCGATTCATTGCACAAAAGTATCTTTTAGATATAATTCAATGCCTTTCGTGGTATCAGCCAGGGAAGTAGCTGCATTCTCACAGGTATGAGGCATACTAAGCCTACGCTGTGGGTGTATGTATATAACAGTAAAAAAGGTAAAACATCGGTCGAAAACGACTATCATTATGATTGTATCCATTATCAACATTTCAACCAACCAAAAAACGTATATATTAGCATGATTAGAATAATCCAGTTTGAATATCATGAAGATTTCATTCCTGAAATAATGATTGTAGGATATGAGTACCTGTCTCATAGCAACAGTCTAAGTATACCTACCACCAATCAACAGGTTTTTGATAACATTTTTTTTCAACAGATATTCAGATGAACACGAAAATAAACTTAGCACTTAGCAAGGACATTTTCAAAAGTACCAAGTATAACACTCGAAAACAATTGAAAACATTGATAAAAAGGAAAACGACTAATCCACTGATTTATTACTGTAATTGAATATATATCGGATTATTAAAAGTCAGAGATAATAGTTATTTTTGTATTTCGCGCACGAGATACAAACAAAATTTTTTCTACAAACGTCAAAAAAAATGAGTAGTATAAAATTTTGTTACAATTTGAAAAGTGTTAAAAAGCCTTATTTAATTATTGTTGAACATTCAGAAATGAATGATTTCTTGAATTTTTTCTTGATTGAGTACCATACAATTATAAATAAATGATTTCTTGTATTTTCGATTGATTAAGGAGGATAGGTTACAATATGAAAATCTCATATAGTTTGCATGCAGTGTGCGAAATATGTACTTCGCTCATTACTTCGCGCACGGTGTCATGGTAACGAAGGAAAATGGAATAAAATTCGAATAATTGAGGATATATCAACAGTTTTGGTCCATATAAATAAAAAATAACCCCATACAGATTATGAACCTCATGCCAGATTGTTCTGGAAAGTGATTGTGGATGTAATAACTATATATGAATATAAATGTATGTTAGTGTAGTTCGAAAAAACCGTATTTTTGCAAGTATGAGTAATGTTGAAGTTGCAAATTACAAAAGTACCTACGTAATGCCTTACACAAATAATTCATTCATTCAAAAATTATAAATTTATCAATTACATTCTCGGAAATTCGTTTAATATATCTCGTAACAGTCGTAACTCGTAACTACTACTTAGTACCCTCAGAGTAATAAAAGACCATAGAGATACCTTCTCCATCCTTGTCTTGAAGTCAACATAACTTTGTTTGTTTACAAGCGAGGGCCTCATACATTTGAAGTCTGTATTCATTCGGGTAGTTTCGTGTATGCCCGATCATTTCATTCGGATCAAGTTGTCATTCTTCGTTTGTATTATGGTCCTTCATACTATAAATGTAAACAAACTCTCGATAACATTTCACCACCCGTCACCCTCCTCGCCCACAAATTGTATAGAAAAGGATAGTAGTTCATGTTCACTTCAAAACAGGTATTTGTGTAGGTATAGGCAGGGCATCTCTATGTCTTTTATTACTCTGAGGTAGTACCTAGTTCAAAATACTTCATTCAAATTCAACAGCTGCGCCATCTATTAATGAAAAGTTCAGACCATAGCAAAAAGGAAACTGCAAATTACTCAGTTCCCACTCTAACAAGTGTTGTTGCTTCTCGCTCACAGATGCCAGACACAGTTCCTATAATGTGGAGTCATTTTTTCTTGCTCCATGTCGATCACTAACACTGTAACCTTTTTTTTGCTTTAGGCGATTTTATTTTAACCCTGAAGGAACAGTTATACAATTACAACTTCTCAATAGGTTTTCAAAATAGATTAAATTTGCCACAATTTGTGCCTTGAATTCTTGAATCGTGCCTCTAGACACGATGGTTTCCAAAATAGTATTTTTCAAAATTTATTTATATTTTCAGACTCGTTGAGTTGGCATAATTTTTTTGTTCGAACCTATGGATAATTTTTCATTTGGGTGCTTTATAACATTTTTCCATTTTTTTTTTTCGAATTGGATTGAAATGAAACGAATAGTTTCGACACATTCTCTGCAGGTATTCTCACAAAGTGGAAAATATGAGGACAATATATGACAGAAAAAAACTACTTCCCCTTACGGACATTGAATTACTTCTGACATATTGCAATTGCTAATTGTAATAATCGAAATAGAAACAACTTTTCTCCTTAACATTTCTTGAAATTCAAACAAATAAGTCTATTTTCAGCGATTATTCTGAAAAAAACTAACTTTTTCCAGATAACAAGAGACACGTGACCCCGTCCAAGTAGGCCATCCAATCGTAGAAAAGGAGGCTCGTTCATTGTTCAAAACAACAATTGAAGTTATAGACCGGGAGATGATGATAAATATTAGGTGACAATTTTCTCGTTTGTGCCTTTTTTGCCAGAGGAATGAAAGATATAAAAGTGCTGATGAAAATGATGGAAAATGTTCATGACTTCAACCATCTTGTTTATTTTACAAGCTGTGAGCGAGTGTTTTCAATTTTCATTGTGCATTTTTTGTAGGATAATCTGATGCAATTCTATATTTTGATTACAAATTCTTACTTTTTGGCCTGCAAATTCGCGAGTGATATGATTTTCGTAATAGCTGAAGTATGGTAGAAAGATTAAAAACATGAACAAACAACCAGATATTTGTTGGCAGATATTTGAGGTAGGCATTGAACTTTAAACTACTGAAAAATATTCAATAAACATCACTGATTAATTTCAGGATGATGTTCGATTCATTTCAGAATGCTGATCAATTCATAGAAAACTAGAAGCGTATCAGTTCCTACAGTTGGTATCTAGATGAAGATCTATGTTGGTGGAAGGAACCCTGGACCCATATTATCGACGAATTATTGATTTCCAATAATGATTGGAAGCAATGTTATTGAAATTCTCAAAACAGGATTCAAAAAATACAGTCTGAATATAATATTATTGTAAAATTCACAGTATTTATGATAAGGTTATGATTTTCCCAATTCCTCCCCACGAGTATTAACGTTTGATCATTTCAGGTTTCTAAGCCTAGGCTCTTGAACAAAGAAAACGTATTAGCGTTATCAGTCCATCTCTTCTGCCTTTTACAAATAAAAATAGCTCTGCTGAGGAAGCAATTTTAGGTTAGGTTAGGTTAGATTAGGTTAGGTTAGGATATGTTAATTTGGGTAATACTCTGAAGTCATAAGACCCAGTGGAGATGAACTTAGCATGCAGGTCAGGCGGAGGTAAGTTAGAAAATTATTCCAACAAATGTTATTATTGGAAGTGATGCTGAAATTTTTATCTATCTCTTTCTATATTTTTCAAGTTCAAGTTACTCGCCTACCAAAAAGTGACTATTGATATTCCACATGTATGAATTCAGAAAAGATGTGATATACAACGAGTATATGCTCCACCCTATATACCACAAATCGAAATATCAATATAGAAGAGTAACAATGGTATTACATCGCATACATGTTTTGAGCAACATTACAAACATGTTTTGGGCAACATTGAATGCATGTTAATATGATACAGTTTTGTAACGTTCAGTTTTAAACGTTACATTGTAATATTCAAAAGAGGCACAAAGGACCATGGACGCAACGTATCTGTAATATCAAGCATACCTCTGAACAACATCACAAAGTCACAATGTGATGTAACATTTATGTTTAAGTTATGTTTTCATCTTTAGTGGGAAACTGCACTCACTTCGGCATTCGCATACCTGCCAATTATGCCAATTTTTTTATGAATATTTTATGATGAAAACTTTCATGTTTTCAGTTTGCATAAGGGTTGCAAGTGGGTAAAGGGTTGAAATGATGGGGTGATCTTGTGACAAAGAATGGAAATTTTTCGTTATTTCCTCGTTCCTGCCAATTAAATTTATGAAAGTTTTTATTGTGAAATATTCATGAAAAAATTGGCATAAGGTATGAGAATGCCGAAGAGAGGTTAGGATTTTTTCAATATTGAAAATGGATTTTTCCATATGAAAGCCACGCAGGGACCGCTCAAATTTTCCATCATTTTCATCAGCACTTTTATATCTTTCAGTCCTCTCAAAGGCATAAATGAGAAAATCGTCACCTAAAATCTGTCATCTCCCAGTCTATTAGTTTATGTTTAATTGACATTTGTCAATGTTATCGTATTTGGGTGTGCTTTTGAACTGTACTAATTGAAACATACATAGGTTGTAACACTGATATTTGGCCTGAGCTAATGAAGTTAGTTACCCAACAAGTGTATAAAACGCAACAATGTAAAACGAATAATACAGATGAACACATTACGTAAACTGAATCATTTACATAGTTCCATTTTTTTCAACACTCAAGGATACATTCGAAACGATCCACAGTAAGGTGCATTTAAAATTGTTCAGAACCTTGGGATGCCATTTACAAGTTTAATTTCAGGATGAATTCTCAATTTCAGTGCGGCTATTTCGGATTCGTCGGCTTTTAGAAAGGATCATTATTCTTTATCTACTATTCATTACCATAAATGATCATTAGATATTTTGATTGACATTTTTCACTTACTGTTAATTGCGTTGGTAACCAGCTGGCAATGAATCAGTTAATGAGGATTGAGGTTTTGCAGTTCCGTATTATTCAGTCGTTTTAATAATCATCTTTTGATCATGCAGTCCCCTTTGGTGGGTGTTCGAGAACCTTTTATACGTAGAATGAGAAACCTTCTGAAAATCTAGTTGTAGAATGGGGGAAACTTGGCTTTCGATGATACCTATTTGGAATAAGTTCAAATACAAGTATAAAAAAAGTTAAAATAGAAAAGCCCGTAGAAAATAGAGTGATATATTTTTCTAATTTTTGGTTCATATGAGGTCAAATTGGTCAGCTGTAGAGAAGGAACTATTTTGCCAAAAATGACCAAAGTTTTTTTAATAACTTGATTAGGTTTGTGAACATATAAAACAAATGGTTTTGCTTATCGTCGCGAATCCAGATTTTTTCATTTCAAAACTTTTGTCAATTCTCTGACAACAACAAATAAGTGGCACAGTGCTACTTTCTAATTTCTAATTATTATTTGCTAATGAATTGCTGATTATTCCTATTGTATAGGATTATGGCAATGAGCTCGTCCTGGTAGGGCAGATACCTTGCGTCTTTCTTGACAAGCTCATTGTGAATGAATTCCAGATTTCTTTATTTTAGTCATTTGTTGTTGTTAGCTCGTGGATAAATATATTTTGATAAATATATTATGAATTGCGAATACCAGAATTGAATTTTTTACGACCCTATACGGGGGAGATTAAAAACATCACTTAATTTTTCACGGAAAAATAAAAGTCGAGGGCAAATATTGTTTAAAATCGAATATTGATCCAGAATTTCAAATCATAACCACCTATGACCAATTTAATTTTTCAACTTTTTTCCCATTTTCTCCTCATCGTCCTGTACGATATAAGAAATACGGATGGTATATTCCTAGTTATAACAACTGCGCCAAATCCCCGCCCATGCCCAACTATTCTTTTAATTTTCATTCCGGTATCATATCTTGGAGATAATTCTTCATCATTTACTATTTGCAGCCAAGATTTTGCAAAATTCCTTCACATATTTCAATAAATGTGATTTTCTGATAGAAGCGAGAAAGCAGGAGGATATCCAGAGAGCCATATATCATCTGCCACTGTTGGTGATTTGATGAAAACTGGGAAAGATACGTGAAGTTACGTTCTTATTTGACATTTCCATAGTTATTTCATTCATCTGACAGTAAACAACAATAAATTCAACAACGTAACCAAAACATCAACTATTCGATCGAAATTCTCCCAAATGATACAGTAACCACCAACAAAAACATATTTCATTGCCAATTCAGAGGAGATTTTTTCGACCTGACTATTTCAAGGTAACTAACTATTTATTTTTCATCTCAGGATCTTCAAAATGCAGTTACATTAAAACGTTTTCTAAGGTTATTCAAAACTAAGTAATATACTTCTAAGGATGAGTTGTGAAAGTTAGAATGGCCATGCCGAAAAGCATTGACCCATGCATAAATTGCTTTGGGTGAATAATAAATTACATTTGTTCAAGATGTGAATCACGAAATTCTAATAATGTTAATCGTCAAATATTAACAATTTCAACGGAAATAGCGTGAAGATAATAGGCCTAGGGGGAAACAACTAGTCATTTTTTGTACACCTAATGAAAGCAGTGAAGTAATTATCTCTAATGAAAAATAATGAAAAAGTTTTAGGGGGCAATGAAAGATAATTACCATTCAATTACGCGGATACGTTTTATGGACATAATTCAACTCTTAATAAGATCCAGAAAGTTCGAAGCTCATGCCCACGTATGATTTTTGGTGTAAGTAGGCGACAACGAGTATCAAATAAATTGAAGGAGATTGGATGGTTACATAAGGAGAACAGGAGAAAGGTTCATTTTAGTACCTTGTCATAAAATAATTCCCAAATACATACCCAATAATACTAATTCAGCCATTTTGATTCGATTAGCGTTCGCAGAATTTGTCTATCTCTAACCGTTCTCGAGTTGGTCAGCTTCTGAATCAGTTTTCAAATAGTTTTTTTGGCCCCTTGCAACTTTTTCGAGTAATTTTTAATTTCTTTCGATTGACTCGAAATTCTCAATACATAGTAATTCAACCATTCTGAATCGATTGGCGTTCGCAGAATTTGTCTATCTCTAACCGTTCTCGAGTTGGTCAGCTCTAAATCAGTTTTTTGATGGTTTTTTTGCCGTCAGAAATATTTCTGATGAGTTTTTGACATTATTGTTAAAAGATTCAAAATCAGCATGTCAAAATACGTCCGAGGACGAAAATTTTAAATTCGAAAATGAAAAAATCTTAGAAAATTTAATGTTTTATCTTAAACACCTTTTTCCGGCTAAATCTTATATCTGAGCATAGAAAAATCATACATTTTTGGAATGGGCATGAAATTTTACGTAAACAGCGCGAATTTCAAGTCGATGTGACAACTTGGTACTTTTAATGATTTTTAGGGGTGAACCCCTTGAAAATTTTTCGAGTAATTTTTTATTCCTTTTGATTGACTCGAAAATAATGATACATACTAATTCGTCCATTTTGAATCGACTGGCGTTCGCAGATTTCGTCTATCTCTAACCGTTCTCGAGTTGGTAAGCTCTGAATTAGTTTTCAAATGTTTTTTTGGCGCAAAAAATATTTCTGATGAGTTTTCGACATTTTCGTTCAAAGATTCGGAATCAGCACGTCGAAATACGTTCGGGAATGAAAAATTTAAATTTGAAAAATTCAAATTCAAAAAGTTCAAAAAATTATTTATCTTGATATACTTACCTTTTTTGTCCGTCGATTTTTTTCGTTCAAATTCCCAATATATACTAATTCAGCAATTTTGAATAGATTGGCGTTAGCAGAATTCGTCTATATTTAAACGTTCTCGACTTAGTGAGCTCTGAATCAGTTTTCAAATCGTTTTTTGGCACCAAAAATATTTCTGATGAGTTTTAGATATTTCCGTTCGAAGATTCGGAATCAGCACGTCAAAATACGTTCGGGGACAAAAATTTTAAATTCGAAAAGTGAAAAATAAAGAAGTTCAAAAAATTATCTATCATGACTTACTCGACTTTTTTGTCCGTAGATTTTTTTCGTTCAAATTCTCAGTTTATTTTAAGTCGGCCATTTCAAATCGATTGGCGTTCGCAGAATTCGTCTATCTCTAACCGTTCTCAAGTTGGTCAGCTCTGAATCAGTTTTCAAATGTTTTTTTTGCGCAAAAATAATTTCTGGCGAGTTTTCGACATTTCGAATAATAAATTTATTTAAAATTAATAATGAATCAATGAAAATGTTTTGACGTACACCTAATAAAAGAGTAGTTTCCCCCTCGTAATAGGCATTAGAATTAAACATGAGAGGAGTTATTACAGTGTCAACTTTGAAGGTGTAATTATTCATTATCTAAAGAAAGTTTTGCTACCTCATCCTATAGAGAGCCAGAAACTTAGACCGCTTTCTTTTTGAATTAAAATCAATAACATCAATAATAATCTTCGTTTAATAATACAAATAATTATTTAATTTGCGAATTACGACATCACTAATACCTGCGCGACGATTGTACAATCGGATCGGCACTGGCGTATTTGGAAGGGAATATGAAATTTTACCAAGACAAATTACGTCGTAAATTTAAATTTTCACCAATACGAACTAATTTTTCATTATGGTCAATACTTCATAACTCAATAAAAAAAAATTGGGGTGGGTTCTTTTCTACAAAAGAAGAATTCGTGAAAGAACAGTTGTTTGCTGCTATGCCACATAGCGAATGTGTTGTTCTTCACTTATATATATATATATATATATATATATATATATATATATATATATATATATACTTAATGGGAAAAAAGTTTATTTTATTAGAGTATTAGAAAAAAGATTCTTGGGAAAAGTTTGTGCATGTTCAATAACCTAAAAATCGGTTTTGACACATGTCCCGTGATCGCTAGTATGGCGGCAAATTGAAAAAAATTTCTATGAAACTGCAAAAAGTGGGGTAAAATGGCAAGATATCAAAAAAAGTTATTTGAAAAAGTTGCTTAGAGTTAAATTTTTTACACATACACAGTTTGAAAAGATAATGGGAGAAAATTGAAAATAGCAATTTTTTTTTAATATTTTCCTAGCTATATGAAAATATCAAATAATTATCGTATGAATAGCTTGACCATACTGAAACATTTGTATTTCAATGATAACTTTCTCATTTTCTTCACACCTGTGAGTACTAAATCAAAAAAAATTGGATTTTGTCAAAACCCTGGCTGATACATTGGTTCGTATCTAACAGTTATATCAGAATTCCACGACCATTGTGATGAGATGACACTACAGGAACATGGTGTTTTCCAGATTATAATCAAGTTTCGATGATAATCGTGCCAGAACGTTTCACTTCGCATGCAACTCTAGCCTCTTTAATTTGACGCACTATTTTTAAGATTATGTGCGAAGTGAAACGTTCGTGCACGATTATCATCAAAAATTGATTATAATCGGAAAAACACGATATTTTTGGATTTCCCTATCACCGCAATACTCGTGGAATTCTGATGTAACTGTTAGATACGAATCAATGTAACAGCAAGGGTTCTGACAAAATTCAATTTTTTTAATTTAGTGCTCTCTGGTGTGGAGAGAATAAGAAAGTTTTGTTATTATCATCGGAATACAAATATTCCAGTATGGTCCAGCTATTCATAAGAAAATAATTTCATATTTTTCTACAGCTTGAAAAATATTTTTAAAAAATAGCTATTTTCAATATTCACACATTATTTCCTCAACTTTTTCAAATATCTTTTTTCGGTATCTTGCCATTTTACCCGACTTTTTGCTTATTTATAGTAATTTTTTTCAATTTGCCGCCATGTCTCAAAACCGATTTTTAGGTTATCGGACATGCACAAACTTTTTCCAAGGATCTTTTTTTCAATACTCTGTTAATAAAATTTTGTCCCATATGGTACATACTTTTTGGCGGTCACTGTATATATATATATAGTGAAGAATTGCTTCTGACATCTACAGTCAAATAATTTGGATCGAACCCTAGACCAAAGACAGATGATCATCTGCTACATTGACAGGCCGACAACTGTTTAGTTATACTGACCAACCTAAGGTTCCATAAAGTTTCTAGTGCGTTAGGAGGAACGCAAAGACAGTATAAAGGTGATACAGATATAGGTGAAGAAAGAGAGTTTTCGATTTAATTGACAAGAGGTCCACCCTCCACCGACAGCTGTTTCGTGGTCTACCACTTGTCAGGGAGGCTTTATGGAGTCTCTTGGAATTGAATCGAATACACTGAAATAGTTGTGCACTAACACATACAGTGTGTCTCACTTCTCATGGAAACAGCCCCGTATCTTCCGTAAAAATTGAGGTAGAATGATGAAACTCTCAGGACAGATGGAAATGGTCAAACTGCACCTACCACCTCAATGGGGTTGGCCTAAGTGATATACACTGCCCGTCACTCGCGATGGAAAAACCCATTTTTACGGTAAAACATACTAGGGGGCAAAATAGGCTCGAAATTCTTTCAGATTCATGATCAGGACCATCAACTTACTACAGATACCCTTTTTTCATGGAAAAATTTCTTTCCTGAAAAATCCGAATTTGTCTCATTTCTCATGGAAACACCCCCGTATCTTCCGTAAAAATTGAGGTAGAATGATAAAACTCTCAGGACAGATGGAAATGGTCAAAATGCACCTACCACCTCAGTGATATACACTGCCCACCACTCGCGATACCCATTTTTACGGTAAAACTTACTAGGGGGCAAAATGGGCTCGAAATTATTTCATATTCGTGATCAGGACCACCAACTTACTCAAGATACAATTTTTCCTAAAAAAATTCAGTACTGAAAAATCCGAATTTGTCTCATTTCTCATGGAAACACCCTCGTAATTTCCGTAATTAATGAAGTAGAACTTTGTACATTCTAGGAGCGTTAGATATACCAGCGATGAGTCTAAATCTTGCATGAAGTTGATCTGAGTGACATACACTGTTCGCCATGGGCGATGAACCTAGCCAGTTTTGCGAAAAATTATATTAGGCTCAACGGATTCGGGATCAGGACACCAATTTTACCAAAATTATATATTTTTATTTTATCGGACAATCTTTCATTTTGCACGAAAACTTGGTTGCTTTGGTAATTGACGAGAACAATTTTTTCAGGAAAAAAGTGAATCTGTAGTAATTTGGTATATTGATCACGAATCTGAAAGAGTTTCGAGCCTATTTTGCCCCTAGTATGTTTTACCGTAAAAATGGGTTGTTCCATCGCGAGTGGCGGACAGTGTATATCACTTAGGCCAACCTCATTCAGGTGATTGCTGCATTTTCACCATTTTCATCTGTCCTGAGAGTTTCATCATTCTACCTCAATTATTACGGAAGATACGGGGGTGTTTCCATGAAAAGTGAGACAAATTCGGATTTTACAGAACTGAAATTTTTCCAGGAAAAATTCGTATCTGTAGTGAGTTGGTGGTCCTGATTACGAATCTGAAAGAATTTGGAGCCTATTTTGCCCCCTAGCATGTTTTACCGTAAAAGTGGGTTGTTCCATCGCGATTGGCGGGCAGTGTATATCACTTAGGCCAACCTCATTTGGGTGGTATGCGCAGTTTGGTCATTTCTATTTGTCCTGAGAGTTTCATCATTCTACCTCAATTATTACGGAAGATACGGGGGTGTTTCCATAAGAAGTGAGACACACTGTATATATTCCGAACGATTGTGCAGATTTGCAACCTTTTACGTTGACTGGAACATATATTTTTTTAATTTGTGGTCATTTTTTTGATGAAGGTGGTCTCGAAGTAATTACAGAAGTTTTGAAACTTTGTGTTTGAAAACATCTATTCTGATGAAGTAACGAATTTGCAACCTTGCAATTCATGCAATTTGCAAAATCTAATTTGTACATTAATTAGATTCCAAAAATATAATTTGTAAATTAATTAGATTTTTCAAAATTGCAAATCCCGGATCGTGTACAAGGTTGAAAGTTTATGAATGCATCAGAGTAGATTTTTTCAAAATTTGCAACAAAGTTACAAAACTTTTGCAATTATTGCGAGACCACCTTGATCAAAGAAATGACCACGAATTAAAAAAATATATGTTCCGTTCAACGTAAAATGTTGCGAATCTGCACATCTGTCCGAAATATTTTTCCGGTGTATCTGTCAAGTTTGCAGAAATTTTGAAATTTTCTCACGTTCTGACACTGTTGCATACTTCGGAAGAGGTTGGAAACTGAGATTTATCACTTTCTCGATGTACCATTCACTTGACCAAAGTTTAAAAACTTTTGGAATTATTGTTAAATTTTCAATTTTTAATGTCTATCTCTACTGGCCTATTATTCGATTATTATTCATCCTTTAATGTTTCTTTCAGGTGGTGATGACGGTATTGTAAAATTTATGAAACTTATTGCCAATAAATACCTGGTGGTCTTTTACTGGTTGGCTTTTGATTTTCTTGCTATAGGTAAGTATTTCCTATACGCTTACGGAGACTTGGCATGCATTATTTCATTAGTATGTGACTATAATTGCCATGAACATTCCTAGACGCGTTCGTATATTAAATTATTTGGTAACAATAGAGATGGAGTTTGTTGAACCCTCCGAACAAATCCAAGTATTCAGTTAAAAATAAAGAGTAATTGGTTCTTCCTGGTGTCGATCACGAGATTTATTTCGTTCACTCAACTATCATTATCGCCTTCTAATTTTATTCCGTTGACAATATATTTCCTTGCTTAACAACCAATCAGTGGATTTCAAATTTTGAAATTCAGCCAATAGAATCGGAACTACAGTGAAAATATAGCTTGTCGCTGTATTTTCAAGGTGATAAACCTGCTTAGTTTTTATTTAACTATCTGTCAAGTGAAAATAATGATTCAAATTATAAACGTCAAATTTATGTGTTTTGACTAGTTATCTTTATTTATCAATATGAGCGATCGTTGGGGACAAATGTCCATGGGTATCATAGATGAGGCCGTGGAAAAGAGTATTCCGTTGAATACGGTTAGAAGTAAAGCATCAATTACCAGGTGACACGATTTTTCTATATTTCAAATCGATATATTGTCGTCCTAAATATAATTCGTGGTATGATTGAAAACCTATAATTTTTTGGAATATCAATTCATTGGCAACCCCACTGCAAGAAAATACAACTCGTCCTGCGGACTCGTTGTATTTTCAGCTTTGGGATTGCAATTCATTAATATTCCAGAAAATTATAATAATATTAATAATAATAATAATCGTCTTTATTACTCACAAAACAGACTATACATTTTTGTAATACGAAGAGAAAAATTTACTAAATTGGAGTAAAAGGCGAAGTTCAATTTAGGTGGTGATAGAAATCACCAGTAAATTGTTCTTCCACTTAACCTTAGAACGTCTCTTTGCCTTGATGTAGTAGTCAAGCTCAATTGTTTCATTTCAAGAAATCATATACATATATCTGATACCTAGATAACTGATAGAGGATCGTTTCAATAAAAAAAAAATTAAGAGGGAGGGAAATACATGATTAGAATAATAAGGCCACTTTTATCTATTTCATACACTGCTGATGGAATAGAAAATTTTTCAAACTGTTTTTGAAATTCCACATACTTCCATCTTTCATCACTTGAGGAATGGAGTTATATACTTTACATATCTGATAGGAGAATGACCGTTTGAAAAGTTCTAATCTGAAAGAGGGTGGTGTTAAAGTACCTTTATGTCTAATATTCAGATTGTGAATATCAGATCGAAATCTAATTTTCCTATGAAGGTACGAAGGTGTTCTGTTCATAATAAGTTGGTGATAGAAACAAGCACTGTGCAGAATCCGCCTATTTTCCATATTCAACCAATTAGCTTCTCGTAATTTAAATGTGATTTTTTGACGCCTACGTATGCCATATATTAATCTTAAACATGAGTTTTGAACTTTCTGAATTTTTGTCTTATATTGATTGATCAAATTTGGGCCATATAAAGTATCAGCATAATTGAAGATTGATAAGACCATCGTTTCACATAAAGTAGATTTGACATTCAAAGGAAGAAGATGCCTGATGCCATATATCAATTTCAGTGACGAGTATGCTTTTTGTAGCAACTTATTCACGTGCTTCTCAAACCTCATGTCCATGTCAATCAAAACACCTACATTTTTTGCTAATTCCACTTTTACAAGAGGCTCATTGTCTATTGAAATATTAATATTAGGTGAATTAGTTTTAGTGACTTTTGGGCCAAAGATCATCAGATTTGATTTGGAGGCATTGATTAATAAACAATGGTCAGATGTAAGTTTTACAAAAGCATTGAGCTCTACATTAATTATTGCACACGAATTTTCAATTTCATCCAAAGGAAACGTGTAATAAATTTGAGTATCATCGGCATAAAGATGAATAGAGCAATTCTCAAGAGATTGTAACAAACCAGAGGTATACATGGTGAAGAGCAAAGGACCCAAAATCGAACCTTGAGGCACCCCTGAACGAAGATCAAGATATTGGGACATACTGTCTTCGATATGAACTTTTTGCTGTCTGTTGTTCAAATATGCATTCATTAAAGCAACAGCTGAATCAGAAAGTCCATTATAATGTAATATCGCTAAAAGCAGATCAAAGTTTATGGTATCAAAAGCGCGGCTGAAATCCAAGAGAATCAAGATTGTACAAAGACCTTTGTCTTTAGCTCTGAAAATATCATCAGCTATGTGCAGAAGAGCAGATGTACAGCTGTGCCCTTTTCGAAAACCTGACTGGACTTCCGGTAGTAGTGAATGATTTGTAATATGATTTCTAAGTTGTGACTCAATTGCTCTCTCTAAAACTTGGGACAGAGTCGGGAGGATGCTCAATGCTCGAAGGTCTTTATAACATTTTGGATTAGATTTCTTGGGCAAAACTTTAACAACAGCCTTTTTCCATGAATCAGGTACAACGTTGTTGCATAAACAATAATTTATTATATGTGTAATGTATGTGATTATGTGCGGACAACATAATTTAATAAGTCTTAAATTCAATTCATCACAACCCTTTGCATTGGTTTTAATATCACATATAGTCCTGTAGACAAAAAAGTCATTCACTTCATGGAACTCAAATGAAGAATTGATACGGGTATTATTATAAAAATGTAAAAGATCAGGTGGTGGCTGACTGGGAGGAATCGAGTTTATGAAATAATCGTTTATATCACTAGAGTTCTTCAAGTGTTCTGGAAGGTCGTATGACTTATCCGATATTATTTTATTTGATTTCAAAGTTTTCCATAAGTGTTTTTTACTATTTGTGTTGAACTGTTGAGTAAAGTAGGCTTTTTTTTTTATTTTTTATGGCCCTATTAGTATAGTTTCGTATATCTTTGTAAAATTGAAAATGTACATCTGATTTGGTTTTCTTGAATCTCTTTAGTGCTTTGTCCCTAATTGAAATCATTTCTTTAACTGCACCAGTTAGCCAAGGTGCTTTTGGTTTAGTTACCTTCATGTAGTAATCGGTAACAATCATACCACTTATTATATTACCTCTGACAACTATATTTGAAAACGGATAATGCAATCAGTTAGTTGTACTACTAGAATAATTTTGACTCCTAAAGGAGGGAACGCATTAGGCGGTCGCGGACCCGATGCATCGCGACCTAAGCTGGTCTCGACCCCGCTGAGTGAAGATATTTCCCATGTTTTATAATACATGCATTTGCACTCGGCGTTCTAGGGCTAAGCTCATTCGCGACGCGCTCTCCTTGGATCCTTTCAAAAGAATCTCGGGAGACCGCGTTGCGATCGAGATGAGCTCGGGAACGTCGGGACGTCTAGTGCACGCGTTTTTGATGATCGCGTACCACGCTATTTCTATGATTCGTTTACAATCGCAATAAATCGGCAACATTAGTCACCACTGACGCTGTTTACATTCATTTTGTCTTTGTTGTGTGCGATAGTTCTCAGGTAGTGCAATATGGATGATGAAAAGTTGATTATATTAGTTGAAAAATATAATATAATAAGGTTTGAAATTCACGTTCTACTTGCCTGCTTCTGTTAATTGGATGAATCCAAAATCTCGCACACCCTTTTCTTAGGCGCTTTTCTTCCTCTTCAAATAGAAGAGCCAATATAAAGACCTCTTCCACAGAACTCATTTTCTTACCTAAAATGAAGAGCGCGAGCAGGATTGTGTGCAAATGCCAAATGCGACTGCTTTTGCTACGACAGCGACCAGCTCAGTTCGCGATGGGACGGGACCGCGACCGCCTGGTGCATTCTCTCCTTAATGCGTTCCCTACTAATGCGTTCCCTCCTTTATAGTCCAGTAACGACAGATAAACTTGAGTTAAAAGTGAAGAATGAATTGTAGCACTCTGAAACTTGGCACATGACATCTCGACATCATGTATTATTATAAAAAAAAATGTTTATCAGGGGTGGAACCTAAAAAATTTTTATTTAATAAAATATAATTTTTTTTCTTGTTATTTCAGAAAAGATAAAATTTATCAGAAAACGATTTCGATAGGTTGAGAGATAAGTCAATTCTCTGCAAGAATGATATTCAGTAATACCTCATGAAATACGCTCGTTTTCTCAGAAAACGTGGTTTAACGTCGACGTCACATTTCATGCTCGCGCTAATCCGCCACTGCAAGTTGAGGCAGGGCCGAAAATTAGATTTGTCATAACTTTGCTAATAATTATAGTAGAAGGAAAAGAAAAAGTGCATATCGTTCCTGAAGACTTCTTTAATAATAACTTTATTCTTCCCAAGAAACATTACATGTTTATGAATAGGGATACAGATAGATAGAATACACCCAAAGTAATTTACAATTTAATTAATAGCCAAAGTTAGGGAAATATGAAAAGTTATAACGATATAGGGTGGGGGTGGAGGTGTTAGTAGAATACTGAGAACCTAGTGAACACATTAAATTATCTCTAATCTATAACAAATATATATATTTTTTATATTGATTTTATACATTCTTATTCAGTTGAGTAAAGGGTATATTTTAATTCGATTTTGAATTTTACTATTGATTTAACTGTTTTTAAGTAATTAGGAATCGAATTGTAAATTATTATTCCATTATGATATAAACATTTCTTTCCAATTTCAGATTTAACATTATTGATAGATAAAAAATGTGTTTGTCTAGTGACATAATTATGAATTTTGTCCATTCCAATAAAACTTATATTAGATGCTATTTTTATTTTATTTTTAACAGAATGGATGAAGCAACATATTTTGAGTTTATACAGGGAATTTAAATTCAAAAGCCTATTTGGTTTATGTAAATTTATTGTTGGTTCCAGATAAGGTAATTTATAAATACATTTAATTGATTTATTTTGCAAAGATTTCAATGGTTTCAGGATGGAACTATTTGCAGTTCCCCATACAGATATGAGATATTGAAAGTGTGAATAAATCAAGCTATAATAGATGTTTTTCAAAAATTTTAGTGGTATATAATTTCTTATTCTATAAAGAACACCTATGAGAGGTGATATTTTCTTCCGGATACTTTCAATATGCTTGTTCCACGTTAATTTTTCATCGATATAAAGTCCTAAAAATTTTGTTGAGTCAGTAAAGTTTATAAAAAAATTTTCATAATGAATGGAAATGGTGGAAGTGTCAATTGTTCTTTTAGATATATTCATGTAGGAAGATTTATTGAAATTAATAGTCAATTTATGTTGCTGTAGCCATTTAAATATTTTTTTTTAAATCATTATTCATGTAATTTTGTATTTTTTTATAATCATCTGAGAAGTATATTATTGTAGTGTCATCAGCAAATAATTTAATTGTCCCTTCTAATGCCAAATTCGACAGACTGTTTATATATATCAAAAACAGAACAGGACCAAGAATTGAACCTTGCGGTACTCCACAGGTTATGTTTCTTAAAGAACTCTGATGATTTCCGATTTGAACAAATTGTTTTCTATTATACAAATAATTTTTGAACCAACTGAATAGGTTTCCTCTGATCCCAATATTAAATAATTTTTTTAAAAGAATTTCATGATTAACAGTATCGAAAGCTTTACACAAGTCCAAAGATAACATGCTACATTTTTTATGCAACGATTTAAGACTAGTGAGACAAGTCTCACTCATACATGCCAAAGAAAAAACTGGGTTTTACTCCTGCCTCAATTTTCAACTCACCCATAATTCCTGCAATTTCTTCAGTAAATGTTCATACTCATCCTACATAAAAAATGAAATATGTGATTTCAAGCTTGAGGTTTGCACTTCACAATAGTGTTATCGTTGTTTGATAATACAGGTGTTATTAAATATATATATACAGGGTGTCCCAGAATAAAGGGGACAAACTCCGAGGGTAGAATCCTCATTTCATTTTAAGGCTAAAAGTTTCAATAAACATACTGTGACCCCCTTTTGGGGTGGTCCGCTCCGGCAGCTCTTAAGGTATGGAGGCAATGGGGTGGAATTCTGATAGTTACTGAGTGTCTTTATTTTATGGCCGCCATTCAGTTTTGCTAAGTTAAAATTTTTCAAATAAAAAGAAACACTTAATGAAATGACGACAACTGTGACACAAATTATATCTTCAAGGAATCAGGTGGGCAACAGAATTGATCACATAAATTCAATCTTATCATTTACCGATATCAGGGGTACCTCAAATAACGTTATTCTCGGCTCACAACGAAAATAAATTTATGTAAAACTGAGTATGAAGTAAACCAAAGTGATTATAGTTGCTATCAATTTCGATACGAAATTTTCCGTAGAAAACACTGTTCGCAGGAATCAGCAGGATATTTAAATGAATTGAAAAGTCCTGACCTTATTTTCCGTTTAGTCGTCGGTGGTCGTTGTTCTCCCTTTGAGGGTGAGCAAAAAAACATATACTTGAAGGAAGAAACTTTGTATTTCGTGCAAAATATTTTTATTTTAAAAATTGTAGCAAAGCGCTTTCGACTGTTAAGTCATCATCAGTGCGTACCTGCAAGTAAGTAATGATTGAAAATGAATTTGATAAAATTGAAAATTTTGAAATTTGAAAGTTATGAAAAGTGAGGTTACTTACTCGTCAGGTGTACAAGAAGCCATATAAAAACATCATGTCCATGGACCAAATTAAAATGTTACAAAATATAAAACATATTTAAAATTGAATAATTTTCATCCTGTTTAAGGATTATTAAAGATAAATATATGGGATGCTACATCATATCTGTCTGAATGTTGAAGCGGAAGTGGAAAAGAAATTTAAATTGACAATGTATGCCAATGACACTATTGACAAGTGACAGTGACCATTGACATTTGTGACATAGATTCAAAGAACTCAAATAGAAATTGAACTAATCCAGACATGAGTTTAAAAAGGACACATAAATCTGAAAGTGATTAGTCTAATGGGAACGTTTCGTTTTCCAAAAATACGCTACCAAAGAAAACTCTATCAAGATTACGAATAAAAAAACATATAGCTCTCAGCTTTCCAAGGTTATATAATCGGTTCCTCAGTCAATTTGGTAGTAGTGTTATTTCTATGGGTATCTCTCAAAATAAATCATCATCAAACGATCCTCAGACTCAGGCTGTCTGAAAGCTTGGAATAAAAAGGCCTACAAATCTGTAAAAATAAAATACCGGTTTCTACCAGTGAAATGGACTTGGTTATGGAAACATATTTGCGAAACACAAAGAGTGTTCTTGATATTAATGGAATGAACATTACCTCACTTGGATGGCCCACAAAGTTCACATAAAACATATAACGGTTCAGGAAGTATACTTATTTCAGGTTATCTACGAACATTTCACATGGAGTCTCTAGTGCTTCTCCCTCTGTCGATTTCCTGATCATGGAATCTCGACATCTATTTGCTTTTTGTCGCGTTTTCTTTCCACCGACTTGAATACAGGGCGATTTGCACTCTATATGCGCACCATCGCAAACTCGTGTTTTCGGCTGATTATTTTTATAATATATTGTTAAAGTTTCGGAAATATAGGATTCGTATTAAAATTGAGTAGTAGATGAAATTATCTGTTACAATACACCCTAAAATGAGTATTAACCGAGTTACAGGGTGTTGAAAGTGACACAAAAAATATATTTTCCAGAATAACTCAGTAACGGCTTAACTTTTCTTATGAAATTTGGTATGTCACTCAACAGCATCAGTTTCATATTTCAAGGCAAATCATGTGTTTGTAACTCTAAACAGGGGTGTACGGCAGGTGGGTACCCCTATTCGCCCCTACCCAACTTTCACGCTACTGGACTAATATCGATTTCGTCTTCTTTTCCTTAATCCCCAATATATCCTATATAAAAAAGGAATACGTTTTGTTTCACAAATATCAACGGTTTTCGAGATATTTGTAGTTGTTACAGCATTATTTGAACATTTTCAGGTACTTCGTGACCAAGGAAAAAAATCGAAAACTACCAAACATTGCGGATGAATAACAAATAAAAAATGTTGTTAGTTACAGATGACACCCTGTATATTTTAATGAATTATCACTGAGATTTGGGGGTTTAGGATGTTCTGAAACAGAATCTTGTGTTATTTTTGAGATAAAAAATGCCTAGTATGTTTTTCTCAATTTTTCACTTTTCAGTTGGTCGTAGGTAGCCGTGGAAAATGGATATAAGAATATTTCATCAACCTCAAGTTAGATATTTTTGGGTACTATATGTTATGAAAAATAACTTTTGATATCACTGTACTGTCAAGAAAATACGAGGGTGTGGCTGCTCAAAGTGGGACACACTGTATATAGGCATATATCTTGGAAAAACACGATTTTACTGATAATAATAATAATGATAATATTTGGATCTCGAAAATGGCTTCAACGATTTGGATCAAATTTTGTATTTAGATAAGGTATTGCTACTCAAATTCATCTATATAGGCGCTTTTCATGAAAAAATGTTATTTTACTCATAATATTAATAATAATAATATAATTTTTGGATCTTGAAACGGCTCTAATAATTTGGATCAAATTTTGTATTTAGAGAAAGTTTTGCATTTTAAGTTCATCTAAATAGGCTACTTTTTTAGAAAAAGGCAATTAATTTTATGAATAATAATGATAATAATGTGAATTTTTGGATCTCGAGAACAGCTTGAACTTTTTGGATCAAATTTATTATTCAGATGAGGTATTGCTACTTAAGTTCGTCTATAATAGGCATATTTTCTGAAAAAAGGTTTTTTTACTAATAATAATTATGACATGAATTTTTGGATCTCGGAAACAACGGCACACTGTATATGGCCGTAGGTAAAGTATAGTACGGAATGCGTGTTTTACAGCAATCACGCACTCATGGAATTAATTTTTCCATTCGTGCGTAATATGCCTTTTACAACACTTGTTACGTAATATACTATAAACAACATTTTGTTTTTATTACAGTTTTGTGGATGCACAATACTATATAAGAATTTTACTCGTTGAATATTCAGAAATTAATGATTTCTTGGATTTTCGCTTAATTGAAGACCATAAAGTTAGAAATAAATGATTTCTTGAATTTTTGCTTGATTATTGAGGAGGATAGTTCAGAATATGAAAATCCCAGAGTTTACATGCAGTGTTCGAAATAGGTATTTCGCACATTACTTCGAGCACGTTGTCTGTCGTATTGGCGGTGTTTGGTGTTTGAAGAAATCCAAGGGGGTCTCACATTCACCTACCCGGCTAGCAGTGGGTCTCATGCCGCCAAGACGTATTTGGTCCGAGTCCATGATTCGGTAGCCAATTATTTAGTTAGTCCCACAAAGACGATAATTCCCGAGGTTATATAGCAAGGAACTGTCGGATTTTTCAACAAGATTCGACAGTTCAAATATTGAATTTGTTACGTAATATTTTGCTGCTTGTTCCAGTAAGCGTTGATACGCAACAGGGCAGGCACCGACTAATAAAATAAACTCAGTGGAGTCGGGAGGGGTTCATAAGATGATTATTATTATTTGTAGGGCGCCAAGTGATTTACAGCAAATACCTACCCGCACAAGAAAACAATAAAACCACTAAATTCTATAATGGCTTACTCGACCTCGCGTTTTAATGAAATGAGAAAAAAAATCAATAGAATTCTTATATTAAATTTTGCAAATCACAGGTAGCAGGTAGCATGAAAACAAATCGCCACTCTATAATAAATTAATTAAAAATAATACTCTCGAGAGCAATCTTCCAGGATAAAGCCAATTAAAACTAGAGATAAAAAAAACACAACACTTTATCCAGGAAGTTATGACTAATAATTAAACAATTAGGGCTTAAGAAAAAATACTTGGAAAAGGGACAAAAGTCCACTACCAAAAT
Source organism: Chrysolina haemoptera (assembly GCA_958298965.1). Classification (NCBI taxonomy): domain Eukaryota; kingdom Metazoa; phylum Arthropoda; class Insecta; order Coleoptera; family Chrysomelidae; genus Chrysolina; species Chrysolina haemoptera. The sequence continues at coordinate 5,684,830 of OY282592.1, read as the reverse complement.
ATCTCGATTTCTGAGAGAAAGTTATAACACACGCCGTATATTCACAAAAGTCATAAACCATAATCCACTATGTGGTACTTATCACATCCCTCCAGCCTCCCAGAGAACGAGCTCAGTTCTCAATAATGAAAGTTTGGTACGTTAGACAGATGTTATGCAATGGGGGTGGTCGAGGGGGAACTCAAATTCGCCATAAGATCCAACCAAATTCGTACCAAACTAGGTTCCTCAACTTGTAATTCCAAATTGCAATTCTTTTCCTACTTCAAAAAACCTTTTGGGGAATTCCACTTGTTGAAAATCGAAGACCCAAAAAAAAAACGTCTGAAAGAATCATAAACACATTACCTACTAACCAACTCGATGGACACAAAGTCGTGAAAATATTATTTCAACAAACTCACCTCTAGTGCTAAATCCCTATGCTACTACGAGACGTTTGACTTGACAAAAACGTATTATCCAATACTGAATTATCGACAATTTCTACCAATCATCCAACCCTAAGAAATTCGTCGTAATGGGGATGAAAATAGTGTAAATATCCGTTTAGCACGACAACCAAATAAACCACTATTCATCCATTCGTTTCAAAATGTTCACACTCACTGTGCCATCAGTCCGAAAGCAGAATAAATCGTTTTTGTAGGATAGTTGGACTTTTTCTGATTCTCGACAAATACTCTGGGATCCGCGATAAACTGGATTTCGTTCATTTTACCAAATAACGAAAATAATGAATTAGGCCATTCAATTGCCCCGAGGTTAATATACTGGGTGTTACTTTATTTCAATTTCGAAATAATTGTTAAAGACAGACGGAATACTAATTATTTGATTCTGTATACAGGGTGGAATAAAAAATCGTTACAAACTCCTTCCTCACTTCACAAAAAAAAAGCGTATACTTGCATAAGTATCGTTTTTTTTTTTCTAATCTTTGTTTATTTTAATGTCCTTGATATGCCAATTACCGACTGAAATACCAGTTTCAAAATCGGTGAGTGAATAAACATTGGGAGATATTTTCTTCGCCACCTTGCATTTCAAAAATTTAGGTGCTAACTTCGAAGCGAAATAAGCAGCACCATCAGACAACTGATAGTTTCTCTTCCACACAATCTGACCGACTTCGAGAGCTAGTGGTCGTTTTCTCAAGTTATAACGATTTGCGCTCTGTTCATAAGAAATAGCCAATCGAGATTTTACTATCTCACATATGGCTTCCAGGTCCTTGACATGGTCTGCTAACTTTTTCCTACTACCCAGTTCAAGTTCGGGATTATCATGAGTAGGTCCAAATTTATTATGGACTTTCCCCGACGAATATAATTCACGTCCAAAGTTGAGATAGGCTGGACTATATCCAGTAACCTCATGTACAGCTGTACGCAAAGCAAAACCAAATTTATGGAGATTTTCATCCCAATCACGGTGATTTCCTTTTATATAGGATCGGATCATAGTTTTCACTACCCGGTTTACCCTCTCCGTTGGGTTAGCCTGGGGATGATAATGAGCATTAAATTGTATTCGAGAATTATATGAAGAAACAAGATTTTTAAATTGGTGGCTAACGTACTGGCGACCATTGTCGCAAATTATTCGTTCAGGTACCCCGTAAAACATGAACACATCTTTCTCCATATGATTCACTACGATTTGACTTGTTGCTGATTTGATGGGAAAAAGTAAGACGTATTTGGTAAAAAGATCGGCAACTACAAAGATAAACCGATTGCGTTTCTTAGAGAGAGGAAGAGGACCTATTAGGTCCGTGCAAATTACTTCCCACGGACGAGAAATAGTCCTTTTACTCATCTCACCATGCGGCAAGCTTTGTTCAGGCTTTTGAGCCTTACAAACCTCACACTGCCTAACATACTTGGCTACATCATAGCTCAATTTGGGCCAGTAATACAATGAGGCTATTCTATTTTTAGTTTTATAGTAACCAAGATGACCTGAGGTCGGAGCATCATGATTTTCTAAAAATACCATATTTCGCAGTGATTTTGGAACCACCAATTTCCAGTCATGGTCTGGATCAGAAGACGAAGTGGTGCCAACCAACTTATAAATTTTACCATCACATTCACGCCACTTAGGATACTTTTCCGGATGAGAACTGATATTGTTCGAAAGTTTTTCATACCAGGGGTCATGATCGTCTTGTGTAACGTCTACATAACCTACTGCTCGGGAAAGGGCATCAGGTACCACATTTGACTTCCCTTTCCGGTGAATTATGTCAAAATCATAGCTTTGAAGCTGCAAAGACCACCGCGACAGGCGCCCTGATGGATTTTGAAGTTTATGAAGCCACAATAACGAAAAATGGTCCGTGATGACGGTAAACTTTATTCCTTCTACGTAACCTCTAAACTTTTGGATGCCCCATAAAACAGCCAAACATTCTAACTCCGTAGTTGAAAATTTCGATTCTTGAGATGTAACAGCCCTGCTGGCATAGGCGATTACATGCTCACCATCCTCCAGATTCTGTGTTAATACACACCCTAGTCCTACTATGGAAGCGTCACATTGCAAAATAAACTCCTTAGAAAAATCTGGGCAGGTCAGTATGGGAGCAGTAACTAAAAGCTCCTTGACTTTGAGAAAAGCCAACTCTGCCTCATCAGACCAAAAGAATTTCTGATGTTTTCTAGTTAGCTTGCTTATTGGGGATACCAGAGAAGCAAAATTAGGAATAAATCGCCGGTACCAACTAACGAGGCCAATAAAACGACGAACCTCTTTAACCGTCTTAGGAGTTGGGTAGTTCAACATACTGTCCACCTTTTGAGGATCAGTCCTCAATCCGTATTCATCGACCAAATACCCTAAAAATCTAAGCTCCGTCTTAACAAATTCACATTTATTTTTATTGACCGTAAGACCTGCTTCTAATAATTTATTAAACACTTTTTGCAAGACACTGACATGAGAAGGAAAATCTTTCGTCGCGATGATTATATCATCCATATAAACGAAAACCGAGTCTTCCAACTCAGCACCAAAAATAGTGTCAACAAACCTCTGAAGAGTGGCGGGGGCATTATGTAACCCAAAAGGCATTCGATTGAAATGATACAAGCCTTTACCTGGTACGGTGAAAGCGGTCTTCTCTTTACTTGAAAAATCCAAAGGAATTTGATGATATGCGCTGTTCAAGTCGATTGAACTCAAAACTTTCGCATCTCGAAGCCTATCTAAAATGCTATTTATGTAAGGCAATGGATATGCATCTTTTTTCGACACCTGATTGACTTTTCGAAAATCAATGCAGAATCGATACTCATTATTGGGTTTCTTAACCATTACAACGGGGCTAGACCACGCTGACTTTGAAGGCTCAATTATTCCTAACTGCAACATTTTATCCACTTCCTTATGGATCAGTGCCTGAATATAAGGAGAAACTTGATAATACCTTTGTTTAATAGGTAATGCATCCCCAGTATCAATTATGTGACAAACACCCTTAGCACATCCTAATTCCTGTTTCATTTTACCGAAAAATTCATCCACCAGATTATTTAACCTCATCCTATCCTCCACGCCAACCAGACTTAATCCCACTTGACTTTTTTCGTCCCCAAATTGCCAAGAGTTATTCGAAAATGACCCTACAATATTCATGTCCTTCCAGAAATCAATTCCTAGAATTATTTCAACATCAATAGCTTCAACTATTAAAGCCTTGATAACTCTTACCTTACCGTCCAATTCTATAGGAATTGGAACAGAACCTAAAACGGTACATTTATCTCCATTAGCTACTGTAACGGTGAAATTACTTTTTTCTAACTTAACACTAAACAATTTACTTAATTTTAGCCAACCCCTACCTCCAATGATAGTCTGCGATGCTCCTGAATCCAAAAGACCATAAAAATAAATTCCATGAATGCTCACATTCATGTAGGGACGAGGGTCACCTGCAGTCGAACAAAAAAGTGCATCAATCTTTGATTTTCGATATTGAACCCCTACGAAACTTAGCCACGCCTCCCAAGAATCATTCACCGGTATATTAATCGAGGAGATCTTCGACCGGCAGCTTATCGACCTCCTGACTCGTTTCCCTGAGAACGACAACCACATTGATATTTGGTTACATTCTGTTTTCCACAGCGAAAGCAAAATTTATTTGAACGGGATTTTGAACATTTAGTGAAAGTATGACCTACCTCCCTGCAGTTCCAACAAGTTAAACCAGCAATATTAGCGTTTCTCTGACGAGGAAGAGATTGAGGCGTTGGTTCAGAACTAGGACCTGCTAAATCTCTTTCCAATAAACATAATCGTCTAGTAGGGGTGGGACGACATTCAGCTAATAATTTGTTCTTCTCCAACTTTTTACACTCGGATAATAAAGAATCAGTACTAGTTATGTCATAAAGTCGAGAACCTAGACCATGAATATAATAAAGATTAAGATTCTGTCGCAAAATATCCAACCTTTCTGCTTCTGGAGGAAGAGATGGTAACCTATGGAATAAATTAATCATGCGTGCAAAATAAGTACCTACAGTTTCATTACTTCCCTGTAGACTATTCCTGATTTCTTCCTTAAGATCTCTCTCGAAAGTAAAAGGCAAAAACTCCTCTTTCAAGAGTTGCACAAAATGAGACCAAGACCTGATATTATTTTTTACTAACCTATACCAAATCAGAGCATTTCCAATAAGTAGATCAGTGATCGAATTTTTAAGCTCATCCTCAGACACCCCACGAGACAGTTTATTTTCTTCCACTCGTTCAATAAAAGCATTAACTCCTAACCCATTTTTATCGGTGGGATCCCCACTAAATTGTATACCCCATTTGTGAACAGGAACATAAGCTTTTTGATTCGGTTGATGTAAGTGCATAAGGTTAGGTGAATTTACAGCCATAGTGGAAGAATTAATAGGTACTTGTCCCGTATTACTCAAATTTGGAGCTGCATTATTCAAAGTTTTTTCATCTAATTTAACTTCTAGCTCGTTCAACTGGTCAAACAAATTGGAAATTGAAGATTTTATTTCATCTTTTAAATCATCTACATTTAATAATCTTGATAATCTTCCATAAAGGTGAAGCAATTTTGTACTGACATATTTATGTTCATTACTCGAAACAACAATATTTTTACCATCAAAATATTCATTCAAACTAACAACTTTTTGATTGCAAATATCTACCTCACTTACAGGTTCAAGTTTAATATTGGGTTCAGTAATTAAATCTCCACAAGTTTCTTGATTCAAATATTCCCTCAATTTTTTTCGCATGAGCTCTACAGTAAGAGCTTGTGTATTGTTGAAACCCCTAACCTTCAACTCGTAGATCAATTCATCCCTACACAGTCTACAACAATCCATTTTGAAAAGATTTCAAAAAATACAATTATTTCCAAGTATTTTTCCCTATGTTCACCCCTAAAATATAATATACCTTATGGTAATAAATATAAGTAAACCACAAAACACAATGTAAAAAAAATAACAAATACAAATCATTCACAAAATATAGTATAGATATATCAAAGCAAAAACTCCAAAAATCAAAGTTACAATTTTTATGATTTTCCAACAAAAAAAAAGGCCCCACGTCACGGGCGCTAATTTAACTGTTACGTAATATTTTGCTGCTTGTTCCAGTAAGCGTTGATACGCAACAGGGCAGGCACCGACTAATAAAATAAACTCAGTGGAGTCGGGAGGGGTTCATAAGATGATTATTATTATTTGTAGGGCGCCAAGTGATTTACAGCAAATACCTACCCGCACAAGAAAACAATAAAACCACTAAATTCTATAATGGCTTACTCGACCTCGCGTTTTAATGAAATGAGAAAAAAAATCAATAGAATTCTTATATTAAATTTTGCAAATCACAGGTAGCAGGTAGCATGAAAACAAATCGCCACTCTATAATAAATTAATTAAAAATAATACTCTCGAGAGCAATCTTCCAGGATAAAGCCAATTAAAACTAGAGATAAAAAAAACACAACACTTTATCCAGGAAGTTATGACTAATAATTAAACAATTAGGGCTTAAGAAAAAATACTTGGAAAAGGGACAAAAGTCCACTACCAAAATATCTCGATTTCTGAGAGAAAGTTATAACACACGCCGTATATTCACAAAAGTCATAAACCATAATCCACTATGTGGTACTTATCACATCCCTCCAGCCTCCCAGAGAACGAGCTCAGTTCTCAATAATGAAAGTTTGGTACGTTAGACAGATGTTATGCAATGGGGGTGGTCGAGGGGGAACTCAAATTCGCCATAAGATCCAACCAAATTCGTACCAAACTAGGTTCCTCAACTTGTAATTCCAAATTGCAATTCTTTTCCTACTTCAAAAAACCTTTTGGGGAATTCCACTTGTTGAAAATCGAAGACCCAAAAAAAAAACGTCTGAAAGAATCATAAACACATTACCTACTAACCAACTCGATGGACACAAAGTCGTGAAAATATTATTTCAACAAACTCACCTCTAGTGCTAAATCCCTATGCTACTACGAGACGTTTGACTTGACAAAAACGTATTATCCAATACTGAATTATCGACAATTTCTACCAATCATCCAACCCTAAGAAATTCGTCGTAATGGGGATGAAAATAGTGTAAATATCCGTTTAGCACGACAACCAAATAAACCACTATTCATCCATTCGTTTCAAAATGTTCACACTCACTGTGCCATCAGTCCGAAAGCAGAATAAATCGTTTTTGTAGGATAGTTGGACTTTTTCTGATTCTCGACAAATACTCTGGGATCCGCGATAAACTGGATTTCGTTCATTTTACCAAATAACGAAAATAATGAATTAGGCCATTCAATTGCCCCGAGGTTAATATACTGGGTGTTACTTTATTTCAATTTCGAAATAATTGTTAAAGACAGACGGAATACTAATTATTTGATTCTGTATACAGGGTGGAATAAAAAATCGTTACAAATTTATAAACGAAATTAATTCGGAAAGTGACAGAGTACTTTTGAATACAAAAAGAATTATTTTGAATTAAATGTTGTAAAGTTTAAAGTCTGTGCTGCCAGGGTACTATAGACGAATTCATTTTTAAATTAGCCCAGAAGAGCTTTATTCGATGACTGCCTACCCTAGCAAACACCGACTGCTGAAAGAAAGGTATGTCATCGGGATTTGCCCGGTACTTGAATATTCAAAGTCCAAAAAAAAAATATAAAAATGTCTTTTCCACTTTCAGGAATGTCCAGGTCCAGAAGGGATCCTTGGTAAGTATACCAGTGTATACAATAATGAAGGTAAGTTAATTGACTCCCCACAGCATTATGTGGCGGCCAAGCTTTGAATAGTCTTTTCACCTATATTCACAGGTCCCGCTTTATTTTCTTGTTTTCTTTTCAGGACAGGGACATGAAGTAAAACGCCAATTCCAGGGTAGTACAACCAGCCAATTCCTCCGTTTCAACCAAGAGCGGGCCTAAGATTCCTTTCATTCCATTTTTCCGTTGAAAAACCAATTTCCAAATATTTTCTTCACGAAAATAAAATCAGATTTCTTTTTATGCAAAGAAATATCGTATAATGTCCAAAGCCAAGCTTTTGAACAAAGTTGGTGACTAATCGCAGGTGAAATATATATTCATAGAATTATATTTCCAAAAATCTTATAGAACGAGTACTCAATTCCTCGCCCAAGATTATAAAACTCGTAGTTTCGGACAACGCGCCGGCTTAAGTGCCAAGCTGCCAAGAGTCAACTGATTAAATCCATCATCATGCACCCCCTAAGGTTGAGGCCCGGAAGTTGGAGTCCCCCAGCACTTACTCGTGCTCAGACACTCCCTCCCCCTTTCCACCACCCCCGCTCTCCTTGAGCGGATCCTCATCCTGTTGATTGGCGATCAGCAGAACAAAATCTGATCGTTTGATATGGAGTGCTCGGCTTCTGTTGCCTGAAGCTCCCTTATATCCGACATGAGTTGACTTTTTACTTGGCATGATTTTACTGTGCATGATGCCCCCTAAACGTGGCTGAGGGCCCTGGTGCAGGGCTTATGGCCCCTTTCTTGCTGACTGTTTATTTGGTGTTCTCAAATTTATCTGAAAGAGAATGCTGCGAGCATGGTACGATTAGTTGTGTGTGTTCGGTTAAGGTAGGCGTTGACGTTGCTGAGGCAACCGTCTCTGCCTTACCTCTTCCGGTGTATCGTTGTCTGTCTGGTTGACTGGTCTGCGGTATTTGTCTCTGTCTCTGTCGTCTTTCTCACGTCTGTCCTCTCTGAGGTCTGTCATAATCGGGTTGGAGTGGTTGCCCGCTCTGCCCAGTATGTTGTCTGCGTGGGAGCGTATAAGTTGGTCGATGTGGTCTGGCGGTATGTTCAAGTCTCGTTGAATGAATCTGTTCGGCATGTACCTTGGGGCGTCTGTTGCCATCCTCAGGCAGACGTTGAAGAATGACTGTATTCTGTTCCTGTATGTATATGCACACTGTCCCCAGGCAGTTGATGCGTATAATACTATTGGAATCAGGATTGTATTGATCAGTCGCAGTTTTATGTCCAGGGCCAGTCTGCTGCTTCTTCCTATCAGGGGGTTTAGCTTCTGCCTTGCGGTTTTGGCTATCCCTATCCTTTGGTGGACGTGGGATTGGAAGGTTAGTTTCCTGTCTAACCTCACCCCTAGATATACGGCTTCGTCTACCCAGGGAATTTGTTGGTTGTTCATGATTACCCGCCTGCTCGGAGTGATGTGACGCCGAGTGAGTAGGATGGCTTTGCTCTTCTCGGCGTTTATACCGATTTTCCATCGGTTGAACCATGCTTCGAGTTTTATGATCTGTCTTTGCAGTTTAGTTACGACCCACAGTTCGCTAGGTCCTTCTGCTATAACTGCTGTGTCGTCTGCGTAGAGCGCCAGCTTAGTTTCTGGGTGATCTGTTTTTGGCATGTCGGCAGTAAACACTGAGTACAAGTGCGGTGATAATACCGCTCCTTGGGGGACTCCCGCCTCTGTCCTTCTCGGTGTTGATAGTTCGCTGCCGACTCTGCATCTGATTTTTCTGTTCCTGAGGAAGGAGTTGATCAGTCTAACCATTGGTGTTGGGTATCCTGCGTCTATGAGTTTCGTTATAAGTCCGTCGTGCCAGACTCTGTCGAATGCTTTGGAGACGTCCAGGAGTACTACCCCGGTTAGGTGCCCCCTGCTTGTTTTGTTCCAGCCTTTTACGGCCGAGTCCACTATCCGAGTTACTTGGAGTTCTGTCGAGTGCCCTTGCCTAAATCCGAATTGTTCGTCTGGTAGAACGTTCAATTCTTCTGTCATGGCTTCGAGCCTCGAGAGTATCACACGCTCGGCGACCTTGCTCATTGCTGGGGTGAGGCTGATCGGTCGGTGGTTTTGGGGGAAGATAGGGTTCTTCTGGGGCTTGGGTATCATGATGACGGTAGCTTCCTTCCAGGAAGAAGGGAAGTGGTTGAGTCTCATAGAGGCGTTTATGAGGTTGGTGAGCGCTGTTATGCCGTTCCTGGGTAGTGCCTTGAGGGCCCTGATGGGGATTCCATCGGGACCTGGTGCCTTCTTGGCATTTGATTGCCTGAGGATGTTCTTGACTTCCGCTGGAGATGTCGGGGTCAGTGGTTCGTGGTTGTTGTTTGTCCTTCTTAGGAGTCGCATGGTCATGTTTACGTGAGTTTCTGTGTCTTCCGCTTCGTCGGTGAGGTCGGCATCGTTTTCCCGGCATTGGCGTTCAAAGGAGTCCGCGAATGCTTCCGCCTTCTCTGCCTCCGTAAAAACCATGCCTCTCTCTCCGTGGATTGGAGGACAGGTCTTCCTTCGGCCGTGCCTTAGGATTTTCTGCATTCTCCAGGCTGAGTTGTCCTCGGTGCTTAGTTCGTCAAGTCGCTCGTTCCAGTGTCGGTTCCTCAGCTGTTGAAGCTCTGCCCTCAGCTGCCTGGATACCTGGTTTAGTTGTCGTTTCGCTTCCGGAGTCAGGGTTCTCTGGAATCGCTTCTTCAGTCTGCGCCTCAGCCTGATCAGTTCCTTGGTTTCGGGTGGTATCCCTCCTTGGAAGTCGAACTTGCGGATTGGAATCTCTTTCGAGCTTCTGTCCATGGCGTTGGTGATTGACTGGCTAAACCTGGCAACTGAGTCTTCGAGCTGTTGCTTGGTCTCTATCATGGGGATGTTGATGAGCCCATGCACTACCTGCTGGTATCTGGTCCAGTCGACTATCCTTCTGGTCGTGGGGGCTTCTTCGTCCATCTCCTCTCCTATGGTTAGTAGAATCGGGTTGTGGTCCGCGGAGCCCTCGTCTAGTACTGTAATCTCCATGGTGGTGGGGATGCCTTGTACTAGCGCTATGTCCAAGATGTCTGGCTGTTGTCCTAGTGCCGGGTAGTGAGTTGGTTGGTGAGGAGCTATCACCGTGATGTCCTCAAAGTCTGGAAGGAGTACGTTCGCGAGGTTCCTTCCCCGGTTATTTTCGTTTCTGCAGTGCCACTCTCTTGACTTCGCATTGAAGTCCCCGATGGATACCGTCGGGTGGTGATCTGGGAAGAGCTTCCCCATGTCTCCCCTCGTAAGGTTTTGTCCAGGTGGGGCGTACACGGAGGAAACCCTTAGGAGACCTACGCCCTCCATGTTCACTCGGGTGGCTACTGCCTCTCCGACTGACAAGTCCGGTCTTGCATCTTCGTGGAAATCTAGGCCTGTCTTGATTAGGAGTAGGGCCCCGCCTCCGCGTGCGCGGGGGCCTGTTCTGTCCATTCTGAGACTTCTATAACCAGGGATGTTGAAGTCTTTGTCTGTCTTGAGTTTCGTCTCCTGCAAGGCCACCACGTCTGCCTGGATTCTGGTGGTGAGCTCGATGACTTCATCTTTGCGCATCGCTGCGCCGTTGATGTTCCATGAACACACTTTAAGGGTCCTCGGCAGTCGTGCTGGCATTTACTGTCCTTTGGTCAGGGCTCCTAAGATAGCCAGTAGTGCCTCCAGGGTTTCTGGGGCGATGTTGGATAGTGTTGTCATGGCTTTGTCTCTTGCGGAGGTGATTGCTGGCTGGGGGTTCGTCTGGTTGGTCTGGTGGTTGGCCTGTGGGCGCTGTGGGCCCCATTGCGGGGGGGTCCTCGCCTGGGGTTGTGGTCCTCTTCTGGGGTTGACGTTCTTGGCTGGTGCTGCGGGCCTGGGTTTGGGGAATGCGGAGCATCCCCTGTAGCTTGCAGGGTGAGGACCTCCGCAGTTGGTGCACTTCGGAGGGTCCTCTTTCTTCTTGCCGCATTCCTGGGTGGAGTGCATGCCGTCGCACTTTACGCAGCGTGCTGTTGCGTGGCAGCATTTTTGGGAGTGTCCGAAATACTGGCATTTATAGCATTGGGACACTCTCCCTTTTGGCGTCCTCTGTGCCTCGACCTTAACTTTCAGCTGTAGGCATGTGCTGATGTCAAAGATGGCTCTGTCGGTCCTGGGTACTTTCACTAAGAACAGTGGAAGCACTGCTCTTGTCCTCCTGGAAGTCATCCTGTGGCATTCCAGGATTTGCAGGCCTTGGTCCTCAAGGTCCGTCTTTACGTCCTCGGCCTCGATGGAGTCTGGGATGCCTCTTATCACCACGTGTAGTGGTATTTCCTTCCTCAGTTGGTATGTGTGGAATTCTATCTTCTGATTGTCGAACAGCTTGGTGGCTGTGCGCCAGTCAGCTTCCTTTGAGGCGTATATATAGATACCGTCTGCTCTGGATTGGGCTTTATAGAAGTCCACCTTCTGGTGCTTCAGCATGGCGAGCACTACCTGCCACTTGCTCTTGTCCCTGACTACTATCGGGGGAGGCTTCTTGGCGTCGGCTGACCCTGTTGTGTCCGTCATTTCTTGGGTGGACACCTCGTTGGCCTGTGAGGTGCTAGGGGTCGTCTGCGAAGCTGGGGTCGGCTTCGGGTCGGCTGTGGGTGCCGTTAGTCTAATAGCCTTCTTTGGCTGTCGTGTCGGGACTGGTAGCACGAACGGGTTTCCGTTTTCGGAATCGTCCGACTCTTTTGTGGGGGTGTGGGCCCTCTTTCTGGTCTGCTTGGTGGTATCCTCAAGTGCATCCATTGCCTCGAGTTCGCCTTCAGGTGCCTGGGGCGTCTGCGGGGGGTCATGTGTGCCGGTTGGCATGGTCACTATTTTGGGGACGCTTGCTGCCTCCTTCTGAGCCTTCAGCTCCCTCAGCTCCCTCCGGAAGTCCTTGATGATGGACGCGGCTTGTTCTAGCTCCTGCTTGAAACGGTGGAGCATGTCATCTTTTTCTTCGAGGGCCTTGTTGATCCTGGCCAGCTCGTCATCTCTCTCTCTAAGTTGCTGTCTCAGCAACCTTCGAGATTCCTCATTCTTATTTGAGGACGAGGATTCCGACTCCGATGAGTCCCTCTTCCTCATGAATTTCTCCCTGTCGGCACTGCTTGTGCCTTTTCTTCCCATTATTTCCGCTGTTTGCTTTCTCCCCCTGATGAAACGAATTCTTTTATATCGGAGATGGCTCTGAGAAGAGCCGTGGCCGGGGCCACTGCGTAGGGGGTAAGCAAGCCAGTGAAATAAATTAGCGAAGAAGGCTGTCCCTGGAATAAGCAAAAAATCTCACTATAGTAAGCTAAAAACCGTACTTACGTGCTCTTTCGAGCTATAAATCGCAGTCACTATCGCACAATAACACTCTGTAGGCACAATCGCATAGATCGCAGTAATAGCGTTTCGTTAGCTTCTTGAGGACTTCTGCTTTCACACGTCCGTACCTCTCGTCACTCCACTACACACTCCCTGATACTTGATACTCCTGTCTGATTAAATCGCCGAACTGGCGTATATTTATAGTCTGGCCGCACATTCCTGTCGGCCAATCAGAAGCCAAACCGCTGGTGGGCGGGGCTTATTAGAATTTCTCCTTCGGAGTTACTCTCCGATTCGGATTTTTGAGACGGATTTTTATTTACTATTTTTGCAGTCAGAATCAACTCTGCTGCACTAGTGTTTGGAAATTTTGGTTTTTAAGCGGGGAGTTATGACATGTCATGGTGACGAAGGAAAATGAAAAAAAGTGTTGTCACTTCGCATATTGTTGTCAATGCGCGAACCTTGTCATTTTTTGGCGTTTGTAGAAAAAATATAATACAACCAGGTGTACTAACTTTTAACAATTGTATACATTATTTGCACATTTTTTAACACTATCAAAGGAAAAAATATACACAGGGATTTCTTTCCGTGCAGTCTTCTTCCAAACCGACGATATGTGGAAACCATTGTTCTCTTAAAACTGCCTCAAACAAATACCTACTAGGAAATATAATCACTACTTACAGTCGAAACGTCGTGATTTATTATCTAGTTTTTTCTTTTTTATTATTTTATTTTTCACCAATGTCAATGGAAGTTTTTCATTTCCTCTTTATTCATCACTATCAGTGAGCATTTTGTGTCTTATATTAATAAAAACCTTCTCTTCCTGAATAAACCTTGTTCGGAAGATATCAATAGAAATCCTCTGATTGAAAGAAAGCCAGAAAAAAATTGTTATATTATATCCTGTTATTTTCACCTCCGGTTCTCAGGGCCGCCTATCAACATCGCCAATTAATTTCGACTAAGTAATTCAATCATGATCCAATGATTATAAAGATGACTTGATTTCATTTTGCAATATGTTGTTGCATGATATCACCTTGCAAGATCTATTTTTTTGGATGCTTCTGTAACTAATAAGTTTATATCTTTACGAGCCTTGAACGGAATAGAAAGCTTTATGCAGTCATTTCATAATTTTTTTAGCTCAAACTAGAGTTTAATGGTATTAATTCACTCTAAAAAAATTTAAAATTTTCTGCAGCATATATGTAAAAGATGTACGTATTAGCAGGACATTCAGTACATCTTTTATTGTTTGAGCGAGGAAACTCTCGACCAAATGCAGAATTTTCAAAAAATTCTTTAGTTCTGATAACACGAAAACTGCTTAAAAACACCAAGGAACACCAAGAGGTTACAATATTTCGAAAATTCTGGATTTGGAAAGGATAGTCGATCATACTATTCCACTAATACATGCATACCCGATGTCACCGATTTCACCGGAAACTTGAGATTTCCAAATGGAACACCCTGTATATTTTTACTCTTTTGGATTCTAGGGGCGATTCCGAGTACGATCACAAAAATGTATACCCCTGACTTTTCTTCTCCTACCAGTATGATGAAAATAAACGACGAGAAAAAATGTTGTATACAGTTTTTTCGCCTAGTTGAGACCTATGTTGGTTTGAAATACGCAATACTACTTATTGTTGGAAAAATAAGTTTCAAATGACATCTTTCAGACAGGCATTTTTTAAATTTTAATTTCCATGGCGAATCCACCGTTGGAAAATCGGATACGTAACAGTCCTAATACAATTATTATGTGTTGAAAAATCATTAAAAAATTGGTGTGTTTCACTCATAAGTAAGCTGTGGCAATGAAATTTAATAAAAATTGGTTGTCTGTAAAGTCGGTTTACAAGTGCGGAAAGTAGTACTTTTCCGCACGCGACGGCGGTTGCACGAACAACGCGGAGCGGAGTTCGGGCAAGCCATTAAGGGCGGAAAAGACAAGAGTTATGTACAAAATTTTTCCTACGAGTGTTTTTGTCCATCTTATTTATGAAAAAACAAGGTTTTTAATAAACAAGTTTTTATAATAATGCTACAAAATGATAATAAGGCAGAATAGTTACATAGATCAATTAGTTAGTCCTAAATATCCTCATTTTCAACAATACAAAAATCGTGCGGAAAAGTAAAAATCGTACGGAAAAGTAAAAATCGTACGGAAAAGTACAACTTTCAAAACGAAAAATCGTGCGGAAAAGTTACTTTAAAAAATGATTTTAAGTGGTAACGTCGTAAGAAAACATTGATGAAAAATACTTTATGAATTGAATTGAATTATTATCACTGAATTATCATTATTTTGTTTGATACAAAGGAGTTTATTGAAAATTACAATTGTTTTCGATAAATTACCATGAAATTGAAATCATAAATCAAATTCATGAAAATTATGCTTTTGTAAAGCCCGCCAAAACTTGCTTAATATAATAATATTATTCATTGAAAATTACAATTGTTTTCGATAAATTACGATGGAATTGAAATCATAAATCAAATTCATGAAAATTATGGTTTTGAAAAGCCCGCCAAAACTTGCTTAATATAATAATATTATTCCTTTGCAATGCGTTACCTTTTCATTAAAACATAAATTTTCTTGAAACTCTGGTTGAAAACATTAATTTTTGATTTTCAGATATTATTTACAGTTTTTGCAAATTTAATTTGAATAATTTGTTTAAATATAATCACGAACAATTAGTTATAGAAATAAACTGAAATCAAATCAATGTCAATACATTGTTAATTTGAAATCATGAATTTGACAAATAAATCAAATTTTTTGAATTGCTTGCACTTGATACTTGAATAAACTGTACTAATGCTTTTTCAAAATCTATTTTGCTGACTCCCTGGTAGAAGAGGTATAGGATTTCTTTCTACGAATGCTAAAACATTGATTGATTTCCGTCACCTCATCAATAATGAAGTTCCAAGGTTGAGAGTTTCTCGTTAGAGATGTTTCACCAGAAATATCAAATATTGAAAACATGGATGATGTCTGCTGTGATACAAAACTACTGCGTTCCTCGAATTTTTCATGTATTCGCCATAAACTAATCATATTTTGTCATTCTTGTATACATGTTTCCGAGAGGGTAGCTCGAACGGTAGAGCTCGCGGGTCACGATATCTGAAGCCAAGCAACGCATGGCGAGGTCGTGGTTTGGATGGGTGACTTAGGACGACCTCTATTCGAAATATATTCTCTTCGGATCGTGCTAGGAAACGCACGTTAAAAAGTAAGGCATCGTTAATCCCCAAAATAGGTAAAATGAGTAAGTTTCCATTTGTTCATTTGATTTTCACTCATTTTGAATAATTTATTGAAAGCGAAAAGTTCATATAAACATATGAATACATATACAGGGTGAAAAAAATACTTTTTTTTTCAAGATTTTTTGGAGTTAACTTCTACATTTTCGACAATAATCAGTTCAAATTAGGTAAGTAGAATCCATTCAATAGTACGCACGATAGAAAATAATTCATTTCTTAAATAATTCACAGGGTCCTCCTTTTTTCAGAGTCAAGACTTGTTCAACCCTTCAGCCACCAGTGAGAGATTGTGAGAAAAGAATAATCAGTGATGTTTCATCATCATTTTGTTTTCTTGAAGTTTTTCATTTACTTGTACGGTTCAGAAGCTAAAACGAAAATAT
Source organism: Chrysolina haemoptera (assembly GCA_958298965.1). Lineage (NCBI taxonomy): Eukaryota > Metazoa > Arthropoda > Insecta > Coleoptera > Chrysomelidae > Chrysolina > Chrysolina haemoptera. The sequence continues at coordinate 5,668,499 of OY282592.1, read as the reverse complement.
TGATGCACACATTTTTCAGTGTCCCATAACATGAAAAATTTGAAAATAAAACATTCTCAATGACTATAAATTGAAAGAAATATTTTTTCAGAATTAGAAAAATCTACGATGAATAAAAATTATAAAAAAAAATATAAAGACAAGCTTTTATACAAATGCACTGAAAATTAAAAAATAATTTCTTCCATTATATGATCTAGGTTATTCTGTGAGTAAAAAATTTAAAAGCTGACGCGGATACAAAAAAAGATGATCTTGTACAGATATTTAATCTAATACCCACAGAAAAGTAGTACCGTGTGAATTATTTAAGACATGAATTATTTTGTATCGTGCGTACTGTTGAATGGATTGTACTTGACTGATTTGAACTGATTATTGTCGAAAATGTCGAAGTTAAATCCAAAAAATCTTGAAAAAAATGTATATTTATAACCCTTTGGGATATATGTTTGTATGAACTCTCCAATTTCTGGAATCCACCTGCGTGAGAGCATTTTGTGTTCTGAAACTGCTGAGCTGCCGAGCAACTCTTTCTTGTGAAATCGAAATAAAGTTTAAAAACAGAAACCAAACAAAAATTCATTAGGTATACAATACATTTTACAATCTACATTTTGTTTTATATTCTTCGGAAAATTGAAAAAGTAAGAAACAAAAAAAATGAATACCTACTGCAAACAAAATCATAATAATTATATAATTCAATAATAGTTATTTATGATACTAGTGTGTTATGTTAAAAATAAGTCACGCGAGAAAGAAAGAAAAAAGTCAGGCCGAGTGGTATAAATTCTAAAGTGACTTAGGAAACATAACACATGAGTGGCATACAATGTTTTATCCAACACATGACAGTTATGACCCATTATTAGTGAGTTATGGATTATAACTCACTAGGGTGTTGTTTGATAGTTTACTTGTCTAAAATGACATTAATAATGACAGTCATAACTGTCATGTGTTGGATAATAGTTATTTAAACATAACACATGAGTGGCATATAATGTTTTATCCAACGCATGACAGTTATGACCCATTATTAATGTCATTTTAGACAGGTAAACTATCAAAAAACACACTAGTGAGTTATAATCCATAAGTCACTAGTGAGTTATGGGTTATAACTCACTAGTGACTTATGGATTATAACTCACTAGTGTGTTATTTGATAGTTAACTTGTCTAAAATGACTTTAATAATGACAGTCATAACTGTCATGTGTTGGATAAAGGATTGAACTTGATATAATTACACTTCATACATGTCTAAATGCGTAATTTAATACCTGTTCCAATAAAATATGACTCAATTCCATATTCCGTTTTGAAAGTTTATTCGGATACTGTCTGTGGAGAAACAATTCCTTTGTTCTGTCGTTTTGAAAATGAATACCTATTACCGAAATATATGATTCATAAGTGTGGCATAACAGTAAACCTACTGTTTCCTCATTTCCATGAGTTATCTCATCCATTAATTATATTAAATTCACAAATTCACTGAACCATAAAAATCGCAATCCACATCTCGATGAAAGTGGACTGACATCGAAAGTTGAATGCATTTACTAGATTGCGATAGACCAGTTTTAGTCGTGAATCAATTCACACTCTCCTATTAGTCCAAGAACCAGGGATTTCAACCTGATACTGATACCGATGGAAATAATTTTTGGCAGTTTTTGAGGAGCACTTTGAGAAAAACAAATTATTCTGCACGCGAGTCCTTATGGAATATGAGGAAAATTTCCGCGGGAAAACTAGGAAAATCGGTATCAATAACTTGGAAAGGGTTGGAAATTTCTATACCGGGTGTCCACGGAAGATGGCTCGCCCCTACAACTTTTTTGTTTTGGAAGATATTGAAATACAATTTGGAGGATCTATATAATACATAAAACTACATTTTTTGAAAAATACTTACCGTCATGAAACTTCCGGTCTCACCGAAAGTGATATAAACTTTCGATTTTTACATGAGATACCCGGTATATTTTCACTTTTTTCTCCATATTACATTCTGAATACAACCATGTACCATTCGTTACTTTTGTAACCAAAATTTTTTAAAATTTTGAAATTCATTTTTGAATATAGAGGGCTACGTTCAAATTATTAATTTTAGTCCTAAAGTATTGGGAGAAATTTAACTTTACGGTTTTATGTTAGAATGCATCTGCTGGGTGAGATTTAATTTTTAAATTGTTATTACTATTTTTTCTCAAATGGCAATACAGTGACTCGTCGGATCAGAAAAAAAAAGCATTTTATTACGATTCACTTGATACAACACACTATTAGGTCTCGAAGAAACGTTCGTCAACAAACATAAAAATATTACGGCAGATCTTTTTTTAGATTAAAATAATATTAATATTCATCGAGTAACCTGTGAACAAAAAAATAATATAACAAAACCACCAATCCAAAAACTAATATCTCCTTGTATAAATGATATTATCAACATGTTTGTCAATCAATAGCGTAAACAATAGTTTCCTATTTAGATTTGGAGAAGTGAGGTAAGATAACATATCGACAAGTTATTTTTTTTTTCAAAATACCTTAATTACCTTGTTCTATCAGTTACGTAGGTCACAGGTTACCCAATGTATTTGAATCTCATTTCAATCTGAAATGTTGTTTCATTCTAAGAAAGATCTTAAGTAATCTTCTCAAGTTTTTTTTTAATGAAAGTTTGTTTTTAAATCTATAACATTAAAGCGGTATCAACATAATCGTAATGAAATTCACAATATTTCCATTTAAAAAAAATTATTAATACAAATTCCAAAATTTGAAGCTGAGTTACTTGTCAAAAAATGCAGTCCTCCATTTTTTTTTCTGAGTCGACCAGCCACTATGTTGTCATTTGAAAATAATAGAAGGAATAAATTAAAAATTTAATTTTACACAGGAGATGCCTTTTAACCCATAACCGTAAAGTTGTAGGTGAAAATATACCGGGTGTCTCATTTAAAAATCAAGTTTATATCACTTCCGGTGAGACCGAGACCGAAAGTTGCACGAATCTGAGCCACTTGTCGAAAAATACAGTTTTATGTCTCCTATATAGATCCTCCAAATTTCATTTCAATATCTGCAAAACCAAAAAAGTTATAGGGGCGAGCCACTTTCCGTGGACACCCGGTATAATGTAGGGGTAAAAATTTCCATAAAAAAAGTTTCCATATATTTTTTCGAAAATTGATTTCAATGAGAGATAATGAGCTATAATCGATATTTTCATATTTCCTCGCATACAACTCGGGATATCATAAGATTCACCCTGATGCTGGACTGAAATCTCTGTATCTCCTTCGTTTTAGGTTCAAAATTCTCAAAATAAACGGTATTTTAAAGGAAAATCCACTTTGAGCAGCCATACTCTAATATTTTCTTGACAGTACAGAGATTTCAAAATTTGTTTTTTATTACAAATATATCAATTTTTCATCAACCTGAAGGTAGATATTCCTGGGTACTATATATAATGAAAAACAAATTTTGAAATCTTTGTACTATCAAGAAAATACGAGGGTGTGGCTGCTCAAAGTGAGACACACTGTATAAACAAGGTAATTTTACGAATTTTTCACGTTTTTTCATCGAATAAGCTAGACAAGCTGAGTTCGCTCAGAGATTCACTAGGTCAGATTTGAACAAAATCAGATATAACATTCATTCCCAATTTATCTTGGGTGCAACTGAATCAAGTATTTCTGTAACCTTTGTTTTTTAATTCGCTCATTTTTCATGACCGATGTCTTTACAAACGATATCTGAAAAAGCGAACTGGTCATTTTTTTGCCAAGACCCTGTATTTTCAGAATATTTATCTAAAAACTTGTGATAACAAACTTTTCATTCATCATTTTCAATCTTTCCAGGAAATTTCTTGAACGAAAAAACAACGGGTACAGAAAAACTTGATTTAGTCAGTCCAAATAAAAACTGGGAATGAATGTTGTATCTGATTGCCCAAATTTGACATATTGAATCTTTGAGCAAACTCAGTTTGCCGAGCCAATTCGTATTCATAGAATATCAAATACAGCTACTCCTACCGACCCAAAATTTCAACCCCTTCCAAGTTATTGATGGAATACCAATTTTCCGTATTTTCTCCACTTTCCATAGGTTTGCATGCAGAACAATTTCTTTTCCTGAGGTACTCTTCGAAAACTCCCCGTGTACCAAAAATCATTTCCATTATTCCATTCGTTTTATTCTCAGGATTTAGTAACATTTTGTGTAAAAAGCTTGGACTATATTATGATAACGAGGGGTTTGTGATCTAGAGATTCATCTAGGGAATTATATAATGCCACCATTCACTGTGTAGTAAGGTAGTGAGTGTGGCCATAAATTAGAAAATAACCCGCTGTTTTTGTAAAAAATTAAATATAGTAATTTATAATAGGCCTCGGAGGAGTCATTGAAAATTGCCATATATCATATATTATTATCTCAGACGACTCGTTTAGATGTTAGGGCAGTGTTTAAACGTGGCAAACTTTAGGACATTAGTCCCTGGGCCATCTAGTTTTGCTTGTATTTTTTTTGTAATATCTTGATTTTTGGAAAATTATTCAGTTACGAATTACATACTGATTACTTATGAATATATTGCAATTCAACCTACATATGAACTGCAGTCATTTGACGAAAAAAAAAATGATTCACGTAAATGAAAAAAAGGTGGTCCTTTTACAGATTCGAACCCAGTACCCCTCGCATGCGGGCTCGATCATTAGACTGTCAAGATATTACAGATTTAATATAAAACATATGTTTATATGAACTTTTTGTCCTGAAACCTCTCAATGAATCTCCCTCCGAAGTTTGTCAACGTACTTAATTAACACCCTGTATAGTCTGGACCACATTTTGATAGACAAGCCTTCATAGATGTATTCGTCTATTTATGGAACTTCATAAAAAGTATGTTTCATCCGGTTAAGAGATGGGTGAAGGTCGACCTCTCTTCGTCTCTTAGACTAAATGTGTATCATCGATTTGTTATTCTACACGGTTTTCGATAAATAGTGTACGCAACACGTCCGAAAACAGTTTTTTTGGACTCGCGAATTCAATTGTTCGATTAGTATATGATATTCAGCACCTCAATTGTAACGACTTATGGAATAATAACTTAAAATAATTTGCTGGAAATAGCAACAATGCAAGTAGGTACCTCACAAAAATTTTCGAGATAGCGCTATATGACACTATTAGCACTGTTATTAGCATGAGATTAAAATAAGAAATGTTTTTTTTGTGTAAAATGGCGTTCTTTCATAAAATTAAGATGGATTTGATCGCGTGATAGCGCCATCTCACGAAGAGTAGACGAACAAGCTACAATGCAAAGATGGCGCCATATGAAATATTTTTTTCTGGGGTAATATAACAAGACCTCGTTTATCAGCGAATACATTTTTCAATTTCAACAAAAACGATTTTTTCTGAAAATTTATCGAGTTAAATTCGGAAACTTATGTTCTGAACATAAATCTTCGAATTTAACGAGATGAATTCTGCAAAATTTATGAGTATATTTAAACACGAGATGGCTTGGTTCGACATAAGGCTTATTATTATATTCATGAACATATTATTTACGGAGTTATAGAATGGGAGGAAAATGTTGCTTCTATATACCTAACAAAACTGGGACTTAGTAACTTCGTTACACCTTCTATGATCTTTCCATAGCCCCAATAAAACCTGTGTGTAGATCTGAAAATAGATTACCATTGATTTCGATAAACTTGGATTCATTGTAAAAATAAAATCATCTCTGGGACCATTAATTACGTTCATTAATATGATGAACAATTTCAAATGGATTCGGTGTACCCCTTTCATTACCTCAATGAACTTTTCCATAGCAGCAACGAAACCTGTTCATAAATGTAAAAAAAGATCATCTTTAATCTGATGAACTTGAATTCATTGTATCAATAAATACCTTCGTACATCAGTGAATGTTAAATCATTATCACGATGAAAAGTTAATTTTGCCAATGAACGGAAAGGTAATAAACGGTATTCATTCAATTCGGAAATTCAATGGTTTACATTTTTTTAGTTAAACATATTTTCAAAAAAATGAACTGGGAATGAGCTAGAGGCCAAAAACTGAAAAAGGTGCCGATTTCTGACAATTTTTTCAAGATGGCGGACGAAGCAGGGGGGGGATGACGGAAACTTGGATTAATAACTACCTAATGTTCCTTAACAATATCAAAAAATAAAAAACGATCCCGCATTTGATGTAAGGTGAACCCCCTTTTGGAACCTCTATTGATTGGATTAAATATTATGATTGAAATTTAATGTTTAATAAAACCAGTCCAGGAAGTAAGAAACACAAGTAACCACTTTATTTGAACATCAATTGCATTAATGTATTCAAAATGCTACAATTGATAAAATCGAACTCTTCTCTCCACTTTAACGTGAGAATATGATTTTAACACACCGGTTCATTAAAGAAATTTGTTCCATCGCTCACGCACGCATAATTTATGTTGATTGCAATCGCAAACTGCGTTAGCAATATCAATTCTCAGCCTAGATTATAATTGCACGGTGTGGTGCGTATTGCAAAATATCAATTTATAAATACGAGAATGATAGTCGGAATTGGGTGAATCAAGAACTGAGACCTTCCGAACTGATAGATGTAGAGTTCGTGATAGTTTTCGTGAGTTATGAAATACTAAGTGGATGAAGCAATAAAACAATTGAATCCAATGCATTCGAGCGAGTTCACTGACGTACAACAGAATTATTGTTTCATTACCAACTTGGTTGGTGGTTAATTTTTAAGTATAAGTTCGGAGAATAAATGAAGAATTTGATTAGCAACTGGATTTGAAAATACAGATTTATGGAACTCAACTGAAATATGTTTTTGTATCGTTTTTAATGGAATACTGAAACTAGGGTCAATATGCATAGTGTATCAAGTAATTTTTTTGGCATATTTGTATTTTAAATGTCTAATACAAAATATTTCAGAACACAAAACATCCCTCCAGCATATCGGAGCTTTATATCTCTATAAGTCTTTCCGGATTTTTCAAAATTCTAATTAGTCGAAAAGTAGTTGAGAAAAGGCGAAATGCATGGGCATCGGATACATAAATTGATGGAGCTTGACAGATATTTTTGAAATTTTGATATATTTTCTAGAGGTCAACAAGAGTGGGTTGAATATATAACGCCTATTATGGAAAATACTGTCTGCCATTGGATTTGTTTTTTATTTTTGGGGAACATGTCTTGTAAACATTTTTGTTTTATTTTGAATATAACAGTCATGATGTACATAATCATAGGATAAGCCAAAAATGCGTTTTTCCTAAAAACCGTTCAATATTGTTTCTCAACCAAATCTATTCATTGACTTCCTCAAAACATATTCTATGGATGAAGCCAACGAACTGTTCGGAATACATTTTACACAGTAACTATATACACAGTGAACAAAAAACTGTTTTGAATTATGGGAGATGATAAGATTTAATTCATCGTTGATATTCAAGTTTGATATTTCACAAAGAATGAAAATCAAGTTCCGTCTGCTCCAGTATAGGGTGCAGAGTGAGCCTAATAAGACGAATTCTAAAAAATCTACATCTGATCAAGATCATGGGCAAATAATCATTCATTTCTGTTGATACGAAAGCTATGAATATATATTGAAACTGCTTCAGAACTATTACCTTCCATGGATGAAAAATCAGGACTGTGAGACCAGATCTGCAAGTGTTGAAGCAAGAAATATCTGCAAGAAGAAAATCGAATCCTCCAAACAGGGTTATTACGCCAAGATACGACCAAAGCTCCTTGAGTGTTCTAACGGGTCCCGCTCTTTCTGGCCATTTTCCAGAGCTGTGAAAAGAAATTTCACTTCCAGGTCATTTCCTTTTCTTACCACAGAAGATGGAATACTAGATGCGCACACTCAGGAAATAGCGAATATCATTGCCAACATGTTTGCTGTATTCATTGAGAAAACAACCTAATTTCCATTGATAGGTCATGTGCCTGAGATCATCTTCCGACAACAAACCATCAGACGCATTTTGCTGGCTCTTCAAGCTACTAGATCTAACGGAATTTCGACAATCGTTCCCAGAGAATGTGCTTTCCAACTAACAGCAGTTGTTTGCAAGTTATTGAACCTCCCTGATTTGGGGGTATTTCCATCCAACAGGAATATTGCAAGACGACAACGAGACCATAACTAGCAACCAAAGTCCTATCGCACTGTTATCTGTTATTTAATAGATGTAGGTCATAGGTCATAGGTCATATGTCATAGGTCATAGGTCATAGGTCATAGGTCATAGGTCATATGTCATATGTCATATGCCATAAGTCATAGGTCATAGGTCATATGTCATATGTCATAGGTCATAGGTCATAGGTCATAGGTCATAGGTCATAGGTCATAGGTCATAGGTCATAGGTCATAGGTCATAGGTCATAATGGGCCATCAACATCGACCTCAACATATCTAGAACGCCCAGGAATTATCAATGATCATCAATAATTTTTCCAGCATCAGAGATCAACTGGTGAATTGCTTGCTTATGTCCCACATTTCTGGCAGCATTATATCAAAAAAATGCGGTGAAACTTTGGCCGTTTCATCAGAAGGTGGAGTGTTTTTAGGTTGACAGTTATTCGAGTCAAATTGCTAAAGGAAACAGTATAGAATTTGAACAACACTAATTTACCCGATATCAATCATAAAATTGTCATTTAGACTTCACGGTTCTGGAGTTGTTGATATAGCCATGGTGTGTTTTAAATGTGTAAAAAGAGGCACCAATTGAAAAAATTAATTGTTAGCAGTTGTCAATGTCTGCAAATTCATTAAATTATAAGTTGTCATATTTGTTGTTCGTTTGAAGCTGACTTGTGAGTTATTCACTTATAATTGCACAAGTGGTTTGTATTTCATCGGGTAAATTGGCTTGTTCAATGAGAAACTGTTTTCTAGCAATTCGACGAGAATAACTGCCAACTATTAAAAACACGACACCGAAAAGTATAGAATTTGAACAACACAAATTTACCCAATATCAATACAAACCTCGAGTGTAATTCGGCAGGACAATTTAATGAATAAGAAATTTAGAAACGTATCAATGTCAAACTATTCATTTTGGCAACCAACACCTCGATAATTGATAAACAAATGAATAAGTGAAAAAACCACTAGTGTATTTGTCGCTGTAAAAGTTGTAGGTAACTTTTGTCGCTGTCAAAGTGACAATTGCACTGTGGCGTATGCGATTTTTTATACATGAATTACATTGTCAATGAATAAAATTTCTGTCTAAAAAATATTACCAACAATTATTGTGTAGGATAAAAATTATGTGTAAAACACGACAGCAGACTGCTTTGTCAGGCCTCAAGAAGTGGCCAGGCTCGGCTGCTCCTCGTCTGTCCATATCTTCTTTCGCCTTGAAAAATGTCTAGGTATACAATATACAATTTCATCTATCATTTGATTCCCAAAAATGTATTTTTGTTGATTGTTGTTGAAATTGTTATATCTGCCAACCGGCTGCACCAATACGGGCAACCCTCAGAAGTCCTCCAGAGACTTGTGCTATCTAGGAAAAACGTAGCCCTCACCTTATAAAGCGTGATGCCGAATGCATGTTTATAACAATTATTCCATCAATGGACGTTGAAATTTTTTAAAAATTATTGAATAGCTTTTAGCAGTAAAATCGAACAATTCTTTTTTTACCTAATTATTTATAACCTTTGCAATTTTTGCGGACCCAAACTTTCCAGTTTACTATTTTTTGTAGATGTCATTTCGAATCGAATCAGACCAAACTCATAATTTTCGGTGGTCTAGGTCAGTTCTTTGATCACTTGTGGACCAGATTATAGGAGATAAAAGACAAAAATGCTTAGGCATTACAAAATATGGCGAAGGAGTCGGGATTTTATTAAAAAATTTTAACAAAACTTAAAGATTAGTAACAATTACATAAAAGCATTCAATGAAGAAAAATGTAGTAATAGGGTGTAAGTAATCCACGTCAATTTCCATGGCGAATAATATCCACAGGGGCAGCGTCTTACAGAAAAATATTATTGAAACGCCTAGTATTTTTTACTCCTATTCTTTGTCAGTGAAGTATGACCCAGTATCTGTGGGGCGGGTGCGGGGTGGGTGGTTCTTAGTGATTACAAATTAGCTGTCAATGAAAACTTCGAGATACTATAAGGTAAATGAATATATGGTCACTCAGCTGAGGTTGATCTGATTTTTTCATGGCCTGAGCCAAGACGGTGTTGTTACATATGCTGTTCATCATCTCACAGTTTAGGAATTTTTCCTAAGAAATAGAAAAACAGCTTGCCTCATTACTACCATATATGAGAACGGTGAGAATGCGAACACAAAATAAGTATATATAGTAATATCAATTCTAAATGACATGCCCAAAGAATTCGAATGTATCATTATTTGTGATGAAATATAGAAGACATTCCGCTGGTTGTCAGTTAGTTGAAGAGAATATATGTATAAGCTTAGTTCTATTAGTGGAGTTGATATAATAATATACAAAATGATAGACTGAAGATATACAAACCGTAGCACTGTTTGCATTTATTTGTAGTTATAAGTTCAGTAACTTCCTAATAGAAAAGAATGAATTATCAAAATTAGTAATCGATGAAAAGATAACGAAAAAAGGGAAGGGGGTCGCGGGTTTTCTTCTAAGGCTCCGATCAACCTCAACCAGAGATTGCTAAGAAATCGAGAATAAGTCTAATGGGAACTTCACTCGATATACCTGCAACACAGAGTTGGGGGAGGGCATACTGAACCTGTGTAACCCATTGAAATTTTTTGTGTTAACTCTTGGGTTTGCGCAACCACAATTGAACTAAAGGCATGTGAAGGGTCTGATGAGAACTATCTTAGTCCAAGAGTAGGCAATTGGGGTAGCACAAATGTAAGATGAGCAACGAGTAGAAAATGATTGAGCTACCCAAATTGCCCACTCTTGCACTAAAATAGTTCTCATTAAACTCTTCACGTGTTATCTAGCTCAATTCTGGTTGTTCACACTTAAGAGTTCACGCAAAAAATCTCTCTGGGTCACCTCTGAGGTTCAGTATGAGTGAAGTTCTCATTTTCTCGGTTTCTTATGATTTCCTGGTTGAGGTTGGTCAGAGCCATAGAGAAAACCCCCTCTCCCTTCTTTTCGTTATCTCTTCATTGATTACTAATTTTAATAATTTATTTTTTTTTATATTTATTTAATAAGGGCACAAAGCTCAGAGTTTTCGGGAGATCGTTTAGTATCGATACTCTCGATGTTTCATCCTTTTCACTCTCGAATACACCGACGTAGGCTTATTATGACAAATACCTGTCAAAAACGATTACTTCCCTGGCTAATCCCACGACGGGTATTGAATTATATCTAACAGATACTTTTGCAATGTTCCTCATTGCGAGGTCACAATTACAAATGCTTCATAATATAACCAACTAGCAGAATTTTGTTTTGGTTACATGTTGAAATGGTAAAATAAGTACTCTCCCTTCAAATATAATAGGCAAACATCTGACAGAAAACAACTACGTCCCTGGCTAATACCACGACGGACATTGAAGTACATCTGACAGATATTTGTGCAATGCTTAATGTAATTAAACAGTAGATTATCCTTCATTTGGCTGGGGAAGACCACCTGCAGATGCGTTTCGAGGTTCTTGCCTCTCATCAATGACAGGATAGGCCAGACAACATTAGAGTCGTCCTGCCCCAGCCTAATGAATTATAATCCTCTGTGAAATTAATATTTTCCAACGAACGTAACAGCGATATACACTAAAGACAGTCACAGCGCCATGCACCTGCGGAATAAAACCAAAAATCACTTCTCGGTAGCAAACTTCAGAAAGTTCAAGAATTTTTGCCGAAAAGTATCAAATAAATGAAGTAGTAAAATCGGCAATCGGCAATGTCGAAATACCCTTCACTCCAAATATTTCTACTGTTTATTTACAAAGAGCATTTGCAATTGGGTCTTCTTGAAGGAATGTTTTACAAATATCTGTCAGATATAGTTCAGTATCTGTTATGGTATTAGCCAGGAAAACAGTTATTTTCTGTCAGATGTTTGCCTCATATTTTCCACATGGTTCATTTATTTGATTCTCTCAGACAATTTTTTTTTAACTTGGTTGTATGCACTTTTAATTGTGCATACATTGAAATTGTGCAAATATTGTAATTGTACATTATATCTGTTAGCCAGGGTATTAGCCAAGGAAGTAGTTGTTTTCTGACAGGTATATTGGCCATTAAATAAGCCTACGTCTTAGGTGAATATGGGAGTGAACAGGGGGAACCATCGTTCAATTAGACTGTTAATACTCAGTAAACAAAAATAGCTTTCATCACACTAAATAAGATTAACAATGTGTGACTCAAGAACTGGAATATCGAGTTAAAACTCCAAAATTCCGACTTTCCAGTCGGAAAACTAAAATAAATAACTATGTGGCCCTTAAACGCTTTCGTACAATCATAAACAAATCTGTAATATTTTTAATAAATTTTCCTGCCGTCATTATTCCCATAATATAGACAACCTAAAAATGGAATTGAATATACAAATACTGAAAATTATAATAAAAATCGTACACTAATCGATTTCATAGAAGAAAAAAAAAGTGGTTTTATTTGGGATTCGAACCCTCATCCCCACGATCCAAAACCTGAACGTTCCCTCATTATTCACTCGCTGCTACGAGCTCACATCATAATTTGGCGAAATTAACTGCTATAGAAACTTCGTGCCAACTATTCGAAAATATAGAATTTGCTTGTCATCAATCTTTATATTGAAATTAGCAGTGTCATGGTGTCAATGTAAAATCATCCTCGCTATCACTACACATTTTCGATTACTTATTTTTTTTTAAACGAATTTTGTAAATACTGATGTGAAATGTCAAATTATTATACAGACGTTAAGAAACTTGATTCGATCTTATTTAATTTAATTCGTTAATACCTAGTCTAGTAGTTCATGAAAGTCGTGGGAAATGAAATATCCTCTGCTGAAATGACCATTAGAGTACAGCTCGCGATGTAGAAATGAAAAAGTGTATACAATCGGCCTTCGCTGATCGATAAAGCGCAAAAAATGGGCTTAAGTATTTCTATGTGGTCGTAGAAAAATAATATTATCACTTGGTTGACGAATCCTCTCTCTCATCGAAATTCTATACCTACCCGCTACTGTTTCACGTTAATCTTCTTGTTTGGATGTGAATTGAGGTTCCTTTCCCTATTAATTGTAACATATATTCGCTCTCTTGAGCAAATTACATGAATTACATAAAATCAGATTATTAAAAGTAAAATTATAATAACTGCATTTCCAAACGAAGGCGAACTATTATACCTGTTAAATTAGTAACTTCTATTACCAATACATAATGCTTGCGATATGATGCAGCTCAGATCTGAATTACTGATTGATGTAATCTTCAAATTCAAACAATTCAGAATGTTGTAATATATTTGTTGATACGAGAACAGAGGTAGGTAGTGGTAGTGAATTTTTCCAGAGAATCGGCGATTTCCATATAGGACTTAGGTTCATAGTAGGCTTTGACCGACTCGTCCACAAAAGATCTGTTATTACGTTTGAAAAAAAATGGAAAACGATCTTATTTTCTCTGAATAAGTTGCTTTCACGACACTAGATCACGACACTAGAATTTCATTACGACAATGTTACTCTACACTGGAACATAAACATGAAGGTTCATTACGACACTGAGACTTCATTATTCAAATATTGGCGTGAGGTTTTCGTAACAATCTCAATCAATATGGGGTCAATATAATATTTCGAATATGTATAAAATAATATTTCACCAATATGCTATCAAACTTGGATATAGGTAGAGCATCAATAGTTCTAGTTGATTGCCATAAAGTCGAAACAAAAATTAAAATTTCAAGGCCTACTTCGAATTTTTTTCAAGGTCAAAAATCCAAAAAACATACTAGCGATTTTTTTAAATAGAATTTGACGACGCCACTGGATTCACGACATTTTCAAATGCTTTACGTGGAAATAACGTGGGAATACGTCCATCAATAAAAAAGGTTATATGGGAATGCAGAGGAAAAAACAGGGAAAAACCTAAAACAAACAAGTAGCGACTTCGACCAAAGCCAGTGTCGGGGCTGACCCGACATCGGACTGGAACGTGAGACTTTCGGGGATTACCTAATATTTGACCGGAACGGTAAAATTTTTCTGTCGGGGCTGTCCCGACAAAAGACCGCAAAGGGTTAATGTCTTCGTTCAGTTAATGTTCGAATATTGAAACGTATTAACTTGCATGCGTTAACTTCTCAAATCTTTTGCCATCCAGTTTCAAAACTGAATTTCCTCATCACAATTACTACTTCACATGATCTGAATCGAATGAGAATAGAATGAGAATATCTGACAAAAAAAAATTAAGATTATTATAACGAATAACATTTTATTATTGTTAATCCCATCAAATTTAATGTCTTAGTTCAGTAAATGTTTGAATATTAAAACGTATTCACTTGCATGCGTTAACTTCTCAAGTCTTTTGCCATCCAGTTTCAAAACTAAATACTAATTCACATGATTTGAATCGAATGAGAATATCTGACAAAAAAAATTAGGATTATTAAAACCTGTAACATTATAATATTATTAATCCCATCAAATTTAATATCTTCGTTCAGTTAATGTTTGAATATTAAAACGTAGTCACTTGCATGCGTTAACTTCTCAAAATCTTTTGCCATCCAGTTTCAAAACTGAATTTCCTCATCACAATTACTAATTCACATGATCTGAATCAAATGAGAATATCACAATTTCGACAAACCCAACTGCACAATGAATGCTCGTTCAATCTAGGATCTTCAAACTCCGTTGCGCTCTCTGCATAATTGAAGAGCCAGCCCGGTAGCGCAACAACAATCACTAATTGTAAAATTGAAATAATTGCCTTTGAGATGGGGGTTCGAGATGTAAAAGTGAGGAGACTAGAAAGGGGGACCCAAGGTTCGGATTATTACTATATATATGTTCGGAAAAAGATTTGAAATCATAGCAGTGCATTTGTTTTTGGATAACATGAAGGTAATTAAAAAAAATTATTGGTATTATGGTGACTAGTGTGGGTGTTGGGGTGTGGATTTGAAAATTTGAACAAAACTTCATTTGTTTTGTTTTGATTCCAGGTGTTCGTTTGTCTTTTGGTGGTTGCTGCCGCAGCCAACCTCGCTCAAGGTTAGTAATATCGTATATCTAAATTTTTTCAGTAAATCTGAATTATTTCATTCATTCAATACCACAGCAAATAATAATCTCTTTCATTATAAGTATTATTATTTTTACTATCATAGTCGGACTTAAAATGTTTTGCCCCAGGGATCGCTAATACCAAT
This sequence comes from Chrysolina haemoptera, assembly GCA_958298965.1. Taxonomy (NCBI): domain Eukaryota; kingdom Metazoa; phylum Arthropoda; class Insecta; order Coleoptera; family Chrysomelidae; genus Chrysolina; species Chrysolina haemoptera. The sequence continues at coordinate 5,652,972 of OY282592.1, read as the reverse complement.
TCTAATTAAAACTTTAATGAACACTAAATAACTTATATTGATAGTAAAAATATAGTTCCTTATTTAGATAAATAAATGGAACAAGTCTAAAAACTTTTTAATGGATTATTTGACATGGAAAATTTCAATTTTGAAACGAGTTTGGAATTTTTGCACTTTTTCTTAGTTTAATGATGAATTTCGTAAGCATAACAAGCGCTGGAAAATAACAAACTAGCATTGCAAGCCTTTCATTTAGAAACAACTATCAGCTTATTGATTAATATTATTCAGAAGGCAAATTGGGATTGTAAATTTTTGACAAGTTTGCGAAATTTATGAGATAATAAGGAAACTTTCGAATATATTGACGCCTTAATAATTCTGTTATTGAAATTTTTAGTCAAAAACAATCTAATTTGGACTTGAAAGACATTGCGGAAACTCATGAAAATTAAACTGTAAAATTCCGTAAATGTAGCGAAAAACATGAGACATCGAATGATTTAATTCAAAATGATTATAATTCCTCAAAATGAAATCAAAAAACTTCGTATAAAGATGTAGTGAACAATATTGAATAATGTAATTATAAACAATTTTACCCGGCTATCTGACGATTTTAGATATCGAAAATTACAACAAAAAATTTTGAGCGGAGGACTTGTATCCACCCTCTTTTTAGAAAAAAATTGCCCAAACACGCGAAAACAAAATCGGAAAAATTACTAAAAATAGAGAAAAATGAAAGGCCATAAATGATTTTATTTAAAAAAATTATACACCCCTGCCTCACATTATGCTCGAAGAAAATGGCGGTAACTCGCGAGTCGCGACAATTAAATCGGAAAAATCCGTAATAATACCAAGTCATCAAATATCTTAATTTAAAAAGGAATTAGCTCCTTACTCCCCATAAAGAACGCAGAGAAATTCGGAAAAATTTTCGACGGTTTCAGACGTCGGAAATTATACGGCAAAAATAAATATTAGTTGGGTGACTCGTACCCCTATCTTCTTGAGAAAAATTGCAAAAACTCACGAAAATAAAATCAGGAAATTCCGTAAAAATAGTGAAATTATGGGAGCATCGAAAATGTTATTGAAAAAATACCTCTTGTCCCCCTGAAATAGACAAGTCGTAGGAATTCAGGAATTCAGAACATCTTCGGACAGATTCGGCATCAAAAATTACAGCAAAAAATGTCGATCAGAAGACTCGGATCTGAATTCCTGATTTTCGTTATTTTTTGTACAAATAAGGCAAATGTGCCGAACTTATCGCCGTTTTGGGGCATATGCAGCAAATACACGAATAAGCTACGCCAAGTGAAGTGCTGACATTCCTGAGTAAACAACACTGCATACCCATGCTATACGAGCTCAGCGCGCTGAGAGAGAGAAGCGCGTGGCTCATTGGATGTTTCTTCTCAAAAACAAATTTTTCATAATGAAATCACAAAAATATGTCTCTATACCTTGCGTTCTATGGCCTCATGACTGGTATCCCTATGCCACTTCAATCATTATATGTTCTATAAAAAAACATACAGATTCCCTGGGTCTATATTTATATTACTTTCCATTCTCTCTCATCTCTCAACACAATCATTGCCAACTTTCAAGAAAGTATTGAAAAAGTCCTCACAATAAAATACTTTCTTTAGTTCGATAGAATCTATAATATTATTCATCTTAAAACGACTAATATGGAAATTTCACGTGAAACAAGAAAAACTATCGCATAGCTTAGCTTATTTTGCAGTCACCCGGTAGGTGAGACACAAAAACGAATAACCGACGAGTGAAGCGATTTGAATGTTATTAAAATTTTCCTCGGACGTCTGATGTGTACAACTAGGAACAGGTTGTGGGTAGTTACAAAACTTCTTTCTCCTTGGCTCGGAATAAATTGATCGTTCTCGGAGATTACGAAACAAAAGTCAAAGGCTGCCAGCCGATTCAGAAGAGTACTTGCGACATGCATGGGATAATTACTTTAGGAGAAGCGAGTTTGATTTATTTGTCTTCAAACGAGTGCACTCCGAGGGTCAGTTGCATTGCTGTAAGTCTACAGGGTGGCGGTCTATTTTTCTTTCCTATACTCAAAATAATAAACCATTTTAAATTTGTATTTGGTAACTTGTCTTACCATTTACATTCCATATTTTTTTCAATGAAAGTACCTATTCGAATTCATTTATTTTTTTTTTCAAATATGAAATGGGTTTTTGTAAATTTTCAAGATGATTAAAAAAAGCTGTCCTTGTTGGGGTTTTTGAACCGTGATGACTGTTGAATGGTTCAATTAGGTCCCTTCAGTCCTTCGACATATCTCAAAGATAGAGATTCTGTAGATGAATGATTTCAAAGTTTCGTTTTCTATCGACTGATAATGATATCATATAATGAAAAGAATAGTATAATAAAGGATTAGTGAATGAAAAGGTCTTTCAAACACGCGCGATTTTTCGAGCACGACAACGACGGCGAAATCCTAAAATATGCTATAAAAAATATTGAGGAAACTTTCACCGACTCGCTTCTGGTTTATTCCGCTTCGATGACATTTTAGAATATTCCCTCTTTTATTCTAGAATATTTCGTAAAATTTTTATGTCGTATATAAATCTGGAAAACATGTGACGTTCAATAAACTGTAGCATCAAAGAAACGTTTGAAATCGACACACGGTGCCATCTACTGGATGCTTTCCCAACCTATATGAGTGTTGTGTCAATAAACTGACTTATACCGCCATCTGTTAGAAACTTATGGAACTCATGAATAATGACAAACCTTTGTCTTATACATTTTTTTTTGTAGTTTCGGAGTTGACCGTGAACAAACATCGTGATATAGGACTTTTATTCAAATGAAAATAAAATAAAAATGAATCATAACTCTGACTTATTTCCAGCTGGGTATCTCAGTAGCGGAGGCGGTGGCTATGGAGGCGGTGGTGGCTACGGAGGCGGTGGTGGCTATGGAGGTGGCGGCGGAAGCAGTGGCTGGAAATCCGGTGGTGGAGGAGGCGGCTGGCAATTAGGAGGAGGCGGCGGAGGCTGGCAGTCCGGAGGAGGAGGTTGGCAATCCGGAGGAGGTGGATGGAAATCCGGAGGGGGCGGAGGTGGTGGATATGGAGGTGGCGGCGGATACGGAGGTGGCGGAAGCACTGTGAAAATCATTAAAGTGATCGTACCAAGCGGCGGCGGTGGATACGGAGGCGGTGGCGGATACGGAGGCGGCGGCGGCGGTGGACACGGAGGCGGCGGCGGATACGGAGGCGGCGGCGGATACGGAGGCGGCAGTGGCTGGAAATCTGGTGGAGGTGGCGGCGGATGGCAATCCGGAGGATCTGGATGGCAATCTGGAGGTGGTGGAGGATGGAAATCAAGTAAGTCAAAAAATTGGTATTCTTCTTCATAAATTTTTATGAGAAAATATGGGACAATTACAAATATTATATTTATTTGGAGAAAAACAGTGGTGGATTATTTTGATCAAAAATATGGCAGGGCATGATAACATAGACGCCACTGATATGTGAGCAGGAAAAACGTTCGGTTATCATAAGGCAGTAATACAAAAGCAGTTTTTCCGTCATAAATTCTATAGAGTGCACCAAACTATGGCAAACTGAACTGTTGAAAAAAACTGTGAATTATATGTGTGAAGCCAAGCGATTCATCTGAAATTCTACTGAAAAATCGGAAAAATATCTTGATTCGCTTTAAATTCTTTATGTTAAACGTGTCTGACTCATAGAAACACAAGTACTTTCGATGTTAGCTTTATGAATTGAATCTTTTGAAAAAATCATCTTGTGTCAAGTACTATACTATATATTGAATATCTTGTTTATACGAATAGACCATCTGACGACAATAGTTTGAAATTTTTCATTATTTTGGTGTCTAACTATCTCAATATTGTAAACCACAATCAATTTTTTCTTAATTTTTAGGTGGTGGATGGTGATAAGTCAACCGCAAGATTGTAAGGATCATAAGGAATACTCTTCAAAAATTCAACCATCGTTCTTTTTGCACTACCGCTTTGATCCTGCTTCCACTCTACTGTACATATTTTTGTAAATTCTATCAAATTTCTGTGATCAGTTTTGTAAAATATTTTCCTAATAAAATAACAAAACTACATATGATTTTTCTTATATTACGATCATTCTGGTCAGGATTCCTAGGTAGTATACAGGGTGTTCCAAATGAAGTCATCACCATTACCAACTCCGTTATTATTGTTGCTACGAATTCGGTTAAATGGGCAAACTAGTAGCATTTTTAATGGCCTTCTCGACGCCGAAAACAAAAAAAACTTGACAGTCGCGTTTTCGAAATATTTCATAAAATAATATTTTTTTAAATGGAACACTCTATATTTTATCATGCATTTCGACTCGTAACTACATTCTCAATAACAAAGCTCCTATGACTTTTTTTCCTAAAGTTGAAAATGAGCGACTTATGTGGAAATATTTATTTTTTTCACAAGTACAAAAAATTTCTTTGTTTTAACGAATAAAACCTCATGATTGTATAAACACCCAATTTTGGTATTTATACGAACTTTCGGTCTGACCAGAAGTAACATCAACTTTCTTATTTTTAATGGCAACAGTATTTTTTTTCTTTTCACGTTATTCAGCATTCAATTCCCTTTCTAATGACATATCACAAGTTGGTATGTAACCAGAAACTAGATCAGAAAAAATTATTATTGAAATTCACTGAGTAGGCCGTGGAAGCAAAATGAAAGCCCAAAATTGAAAAGTTGGCTATGGAAACCATACGTCACTTGATAGCAGTTGCTACTACTGTGATATTTTATTTTCATTCAGCGTTATAAAAAGCCGTCAAAAAAAAGATTGGAGAAATTTGGAAAAAAACAATACTCTGTAGGTCCATAACTTAAATAGGCACATGCAACTTTTTCTTGCCTGTACTATTCAGCACAACCATTTCTTTCTGATGATATAATAGAAAGTAATTTTGAAATGAGATACCGAAAAATCTAATTATTATTCTTCAAATAACAAAACAGATTATCGGCATACGCAAAAATAAAATTGAAAATAATGTGGATTGATGAACAATATCCGATAGGTTCTAAAACTTAAATAGGACTATATCAGTTGCATATACGTACTTGGACTGTACCATCATCCATAGATATTCTAATATCGATGGACGAGGTTTGTGCCATTCAGTATAATCATCCCATTGCAATAATCATTCGAACCAAAATATTAACAAGTAGTCTGATTAATATGTATTTTGGAATGAAACAAAATAGAAACGAGAGCTGTCACGAACGCTGCTATCCATATAATTTTGACGTTCGAAGTAGTGTTTTTGATTCTGCCATTCAAAAGGGTTTGGAAATTGAAATCAGTTAGTAGAATATTCAAAAAATTATTATTCACGAAGAATAATAATTGTATTTTTTAGTATTTAATTTCAAAAAATTTCTTTCCATTATATCATTAGAAAGGACTGGTTATGCTGAATAGTACAGGCAAGAGAAAGTTGCATGTTCCTATTTAAGTTACAGACCTATAGAGTATTGCTTTTTTCCCAATTTCTCCAATCTTTTTTTCTGCGGCTTTTTATAATGCTGACGAATGAAAATAAAATATCACAGTAGTAGCAACTGTTATCAAGTGACGTATGGTTTCCATGGCCAACTTTTCAATTTTTGGCTTTCATTTTGCTTCCACGGCCTACTCAGTGAATTTCAATAATAAGTTTTTCTTATCTAGTTTCTGGTTACATACCAACTTATGATATGTCATTAGAAAGGAAATTGAATGTTGAATAACGTGAAAAGAAAAAAAATAGGGTTGCCATTTAAAATAAGAAAGTTGATGTTACTTCCGGTCAGACCGGAAGTTAACTTCGACATGTCAATATGCTCAAATTCTAGCTCTTATGTCATTATATCGATGCTCCAAATTTCACAAGCCTATCTCATACAATAACTGAGATATTCCGTAGGCAATACTCCGTAGCCACCCGGTATATAAAAAATTCATCGGTTTTGGCAGTGACAATATTGATAATAATTGATCGAGAGTAAGTTCATGGCAAAGCAGAAGGGAAGATTTTATTTTTCATTCATTCTCAGGAGCTATAATTTCACTTTTGATCCATATTCCAAATTCCGTATGGTGCGCATCATCAATACCTTTTCTATGGATTTCAAATTATTCTCATTGTTACTCTAAATAATCTACGGTTGCCCAGATCATGCAATACTCTTCTCAGTGCCAAAATTGCTGAATCGGTGATAAGACTTTTGGCTAAATTAAAATGAATAAGTCTCACTGAAAAACAAAAAAATAGAATGCCATATTATTTGTGCGTCTTCCAAACCATTGATAACTTTCACGGGTACAAACTGATCTACATGTTCTTTCAGGTTTGGTCAGTAGTTAGTGTTTTCTTTCCCATAGTCTTAAACAACACTTACATGAACTGATGACATTATTAACCAATTCTCGTCGTAGGATGATATAGAATCCATTTATGTTCAAATTTGAATTATATATTTTAGTTCGAAAATATGAATAGGACATTCATAAAATCTGTTGTGGAATCATCTGCGACTGAAAGACAAACTTTAGTCGCTATTTTCCATCGTTCAAGATAAACTCTTGGGAGGTATGTTGAAAAGGGGAACATTCTCCATGAAAATTGAAAAATGAAAAATGTGATTTATTTGTAATATCTAACAGAAAACAACTACTTCCATGGCACAAGCCATGCTGTACATTGAACTACATCTGATATTTAATGATTTTATCAATGAGAGAATTAAAAAAATCAGTTATCTGAATCAAAATGCGAATTTTCAGAATTTTCACTTTCAGATTTTTTCTTTCCTTTTCAGGTAGAGTCTTTTCACAATATCTATCAGATGTAGTTCAATGTCCAGCGTGGCTTGTGCTGGGGAAGTAGTTGTTTTCTGTTAGATATTACAAATAAATCACATTTTTCATTTTTCAATTTTAATGGAGAATGTTCCCCTTTTCAACTTGAATTATATAATTCTACCAATAATAATCCGAATCTATGCCTGTTTGGCAAATGAAGAAATTTGTAATAGTTCACAATGAGCGTACCGTAGAATTGGGAGACTTGGGACCATTTTGAGATTCAATTGACCACAATTGAAAAACTCTTGGAAAAATTGACATTTGAAAAAGCCACTATAATGCTGAATACTCAGGACTACAACTTAGGAAAAAAAATAAACTCATTTCGAAAATAAAATAAAAAACATGCTGTCCCAAGTCACCCGTTGATTTTGAGCACTTGGGACACGTTATTAATTTGCATGCTTATCGTCAAGAAACGCGTTTTGGGACGCGTCTTGGGACGCATTAATTTTTTTTTTAAATTATCGATCAAATATATGGAAAACGGGAACAAAACTGAATAATTGGTATGGATTAGGCTGATTCAATGATAATGCACAATAATGCAGCTGTGATTTTAATACCTCATCAAAATAAACTGAACAAAGACATTCGTAGAATGCAAAAAAACAAAAAAAACTCAATGGTCAAAAAAAATAATATTAATGATCGAAAACAAATTTTCTTATAGCGATTTCGCAAAAAACCATGCCTCCTCCATTTTCTATAGCCTTCTGAAGTGTTTCTTCTGAGAAGTCGCGATATTTGCCAAAAGCCTTCTATATTTGCACGGCATATCCCAATTCCTAAAAAGATCAAAGAAAATAAAGTCAAGTAACATATGGCAAAGTTTTACAACGGAGAGAACACCAAAAAAAATTCTAGGCGTGCCAGTGTCAAATACTCCATCGTGTGTCATAGGAAGTGTAACTGTCGTAAAAAAATGTTTTTTCTGTGACGGAAAAAAAAAAGTTTGCCGGGTACCGGGAAAAAACGGAGTACTTTTTTTCCGGATATACATACACATAGGTAGATATTTGATTAAATCGTCGTTTTTCTTTTCACAGAAAAAAATAGAGTAATATACACGGGAAAAAGATTAGATTTTAGCTCTAGGTTTTTTGTCTCCCTCTGCTTCATGTCGGGATACAACACAACATATCAAGCTAAAATCTAATACTTTTTTCCCTTGTATAATAAATAACTATATTTACTTACCTATATTTGAAGTTGAATCACCTCGACACTCAACGGAAACAAGTATAGTAACCTTCATGGTTAACTACCCTGACATCTACCGAAGCCCTCTAGTATAACAATTTTGGTTTCACTTCCAACCGATAGATGGTAGAACATAATGTCTTATGTTGTGAAATTTTTCCTAATTCACACCAATGTCCCAAGCGATCCAATTCTACGGTACCTACTGATGTAATGAAACAAAATGTCCTACCAGGACTGCTGATTGCAATAAACCTTTACAATGAGAATATTTGGTTCGGAAATCCATCAGAACACATTTACTTTCCTGGATAATACCACGACGAAAGTTGAATCACATCTGATGAATTTCCGTGCAGAGTTCCTACAAGGCTTTCTTTGCAATTGCTTGTTGCATGAAAATGTTCATCGAAACATTTGGACCATCTATAGGTTGATTTACGGCTTTTGTCCCTCATCAGTATAGGGTATGCTATGTATTCCTCTCCCTACCTGGTCTAGAGATACGGTCGTGGAATAGTGGAAGTAAAGAGGCCTTCAAATGCCTCATATAGTCGTATTCAATAACGAAAAGTACAGCAAAATTAAAATATATTTGACAAGTGCCAATACAGTAATTCTGACTATTAGTCTCAAACATTCAGTCGCCAATATGAAAATATAAAAAGTTAACGGTTTCTATATACGGGGTTTACAAGAAAACTATCACTAATGTCTGCAACAAATGATTCGACCACCGTTTCAAAGCCTGAAACCGCGACCGCAGAATGGATAAATCTGAACTGCCAGCGCTATATAAACTACAGCCTTCCAACTGGCAATATCCAGGTTCATGGTAGTCAATACCACAATAAACGAAATAATAGTTATTTATGATACAAGTGTTGAAAGTGGCATTTTATTTTGAGCGTGGGGAATATTGCGATATGAGCGTTAGCGAGTGGACCAACCCAACCAGCAAAATAAAATCACTTTTAACAAATGTATCATACAATTTTTTTGTATAACAGATACTGCTAGTAAGAAAAAAACAAAAAATATATAATACCCATGAGGATTCGAACACACGATCTTTGGATTACAAAGAGGCTCCACCTATAATAAACCCCAACACACTTTATTTATTAATTTCATTAATTGTTACTTCGCTTGTAACTTTAAAAGGAATTAGTATTACCAATTACACAAACGGCCAAATATATGTACGAACTTTATAAATGATTCCTCTTGAGTAGGTGTTCTGATTATAATATCTGATTGAACTGTTTCTATTAGAGAGATAGAGATATCTATATTACTGAGTATCCATCATCTCATCTGTCATTTTACTTTTACACTAGTGTTACAATAATTGTTTACAATGAGCGTACTAATGTAATGAAACAGAATGTCCTGTCAGGACTGCTCAATGCAAACTTATACAATAGAAATATTTAGAATGAAAATCCATAAAAAACAACTGCTTTCCTAGCTAACACCACGACGAAATTTGAATTACATCAGATAAATTTCTGTGCAGGCTTTCTCTGCAATTTCAGATTCCTTTATTTCTGTTGTTTTGGTCTTGACAACCACGAAATTGAGTATTGCTAGTTGGGAGGCTTGAGTTGAGATGGCGCTGGAAGTTCAGACAGTGAAGATTTTTTTAATTTCTATTTCCAATCCTCTGCTGAAATCTTGCCTGCAGAATAGATGAATCTGCACTGTCAGCGCCATCACAATTCCAGCCTTCCAATTGAAATATAGGTGAGTTAATTGTAATGAGCAGTCCTGGCAAAATATTGTGTTTCATTACATTATCAAGCTCATTGTAAACAATTTTAGAGATTCCTTTATTTCTGTTGTTTTGGTCTTGACAACCACGAAATTGAGTATTGCTAGTTGGGAGGCTTGAGTTGAGATGGCGCTGGCAGTTCAAGTGGATATTTTTTTTATTTTTATTTGATTGAATTTGAATAGGTGGACGTCGGTTTTTGCTTGTGTGTTATATCAATGGATATGACTTTTCTTTTGAAACCCATTAGAAGTCAGCAAATGGTTTCCTCTGAGGATACCTTCAGGGGAAACCATTGACTCCTCATAGTCCAAGTTGGACATATATAAAAATTGAACATATACATGGTGTCCCATGATGATTAAGACAGGAAATATATCGGAACTCGAGAGTAGTAGAGAATTGTAATTTGGAGGTTACCCAATAAGCGATTTGTTTTCGGACACGTGACAGCAGATTCAGAATCGTTAATGAGACAACCTGTGTATTTTGGCTTTTCTATGTTCCCCCCGATGAAATGATCCCAACAAACTCTCACTTGTGGCCGGAATTGTTTAATTTAAGAACTACAGGTATTTTATAATATCCTTTGTTCGACGACAGATGAAACAAGGCAGAATTATTTTAATAATTCATATTTTATTGAAAAACGTCGTGGAATAAAGGATATTGAATTACCTATAGTTCTTAAATTAATCGTTTCAGACCAAAAGTGTGATAGTTTGTTGGAATCCTTTTATCGGGAGGAACAGAAATGCCAAAATATACAGGTTGTCCCATTAATAATTTCGAATCTGATGTCACGTGACCAAAAACAAAGAGCTCATTGGGTAAAATAATATCAAAAAAGCTGCACCAATTGCTTTAATTTACAACCCCAAAATTGAAATTCTCTACTACTCTCGAGTTCCGAGATATTCTCTGTCTTAATCTACGTGGGACACCCTGTATAATGTTTACCTACATTTATTTCCACTGCAACAGGATAAATATCTTTGAACTGCCTGGTATATCTATTTTCTACGAGCGTGCGGAAAAGTAACTTTTCCGCACGGTTTTTTCCCGCACGATTTTACTTTTCCGTACGATTTTTACTTTTCCGCACGATTTTTGTATTGTTGAAAATGGGGATATTTAGGACTAACTAAATGATCTATGTAACTATTCTGTCTTATGTGTCATTTTGTAGCATTATTAGAAAAACTTGTTCATTAAAAACCTTGTTTTTTTATAATGAAGATGGACAAAAACACTCGTAGGAAAAATATTGTACCTAACTCTTACGGAAAATGTCTTTTCCGCCCTTAACGGCATGCCCGAACTCCGCTACGCGTCGTTCGTGCAACTGCCGTTGCGTGCGGAAAAGTACTACTTTCCGCACTTGTTAGGTAAATAACTATTATCCACGTACTTTGCACAAAAGGGCACAGAAGGAAGAAAGAGCTTCAAGAATAATTAAGTGCGAAGGGCGTATTCAAGAAATGGAGTTAGGGGGGTATTTATCTCCACCAGAACGATTATTATAACCGGTGAATAATTGAGAAATTACTCTTAAAAAAATACAAACAATTACTGTGGTATTTAAAAATTTTACAGCAAATTTCAAAATTATTATAAATATAGAAGTATCGTTATTTTCGTTATACCATATGGAACATTTCCGACTATCTGCTTGCATTATCTGCAGCATGAAATATGAGACAAATCTTGTTTGGAATATTTTCTTTCATTTCATCATCATCATTTCCTGGCATGTCCTTCATGCACATACTCCTTAAATCTTCTTAAAATTTAGAGTTTCTTCGCATTTTATTTTCTGTTTCGAACTATGATGTGTTCATAATCGTTGAATATGAAAATCAAAAGTTGATTCAATATAGTTGTGGTTACGTAATTTCTCCTTTCATTAGTATTCTACACATCTTTTATAGATCCTGAAACCATGTGAGAATGTAAGATTAAATCAATGATCAATGAAGGGAAAAAATAATTTGCATGACTTAGTCAGAACGGACTTAGAGGTGAGATATTAGTAGATTTGAATTGGTCAGTGGCGGAGAATATACAAAGTTTTATGGGTATCACTTTTCGAATGTAAATGCAATATTTCTATCCTGTATTAAAAGATTTTCGAATAAATACAGCCACATTATCAGATATGAAGCGGGACATTTTCAGCAAATATTGCCTCTGAACTTGTTTCGACATATGGCCAATCAATTGGAGAGTTAATAATATACCAATGGTGCCAATACTATCGCTAGGGAAATGGCGATGTATTTTCAGTTTTATCTGTTTGTCTTATAGAACACTGTCAGTGACGTAATTTGACAGTTGTCAAACATTCGATGGGGGGACAAACAAAGCCATTTTCTATAAGACTGCACGTGTTCTTTTTGTGGATTTTCGAAAAAATTTCTGAAAACACGTTCTTGGCATTTTAGTGACTATCAATTCATTGTCTTTGGTCTGAATTGAGTGGATAAGTCTGCAGAGGTGTTATAAACATGGATTTTCCAATTTAAAAATATTTTGGATTGACGTGGCCGTTACTTGATGGAAATCCATAGTTATGACACTGAGGTAAAACAAGATTGAAATTTCCACAAAATGTATTGTCTTTGCGGATGTTTCGATACACAGTATCTTTTTCAAGCGAATGTAGAACATAAAATTATTCTTCATTGAAAAATACTTAAATACCTTTCTTATCAATCAACATAATTAAGGACTACCTATAATTATTGCAAAACATAGCTACTACCTAATTGAATAAATTAAACAAAGGGGAACTATTCAGGTCCAATTGATCATTTAATAAACAACTTGAATTTTTCAATATAATAATTTCCAAGAATTCTTAATAATTAAGCCTAATGTTCTTATTTTCCACATGAAGAATTTCGATCATTAAAGTCATGGCCTTCCTCCAAAATATGATTGGCATATGATGAGTGTGTTTTATTGTTTTCATAATTATACGGTGTTCACGTATGCGGCTTTTCAATGGTCTACCTGTCTGGCCTATATATACTTTAAAGTAGACCATTTAAAAGCCGCATACGTGAACACCGTATAAATTATGAAAACAATACTGCAATGCACTAATTTTTATGGAGAAAAATTTTTCTGACAAATCGGTAATAAAAAAGTTTTCCACATGGTGCAAATTTTTTAAACTCACTGTATATAGTCTACACCACATTTTGATAGGCAACCCATTCTATGAAATTTTATAAGAAGTATGTTTCATCCGTTAAACAGAACGGTGACGGTCGACCTCTCTACGGCTCTTATACTATTAGGGTGAATGCTATGCCATTGGATTTATAGAAGATCATAATATCGATCGAAGAGTAAATCGTTAAGCATAAGCATTAGCAACAAAAATTAAAGGGTAATTGAGTGCCAACATTATTTGACGCAAAATTTTATTCAATATCAATAAAGTTAGATGTTACAGGATCCTACAATAGACTTAATAAAATTTCTAGACGTTTTAAAAAACCTTTAAAAATTATTTAAAGATAATCGATGTGATAAGGCATTTTAACGATTACCTCACTGATGCCAAGGGACTAACTATCAACATTTCCAGAAATTCATACAATGAATACGGGGTTGGTAATAGATCAAGCAAAAATGTCCCTCGAAGAAAGACTCGAAAATCTGCGAAATTATAATGGTATAATTGGTTTTTTATTTTTATTTTCTAGAATGTCGCTGAAAGAATCACTGAAACATTGTAAACACTTCCACGATAAGTTACTCGACATAAGTCAAAAGAATCCAGATAGAAAGTCTAGAACTTTACGAAGAAATTATCACTATGTAAAATTATTTTAGAGAAAATATATGAAAAAGATATTATCAAAAATAATTTAGTGCATTTATTTCCTAATTTGTCACTAGCCTCAAGAATTTTATTTACACTGCCAATATCTTTTACAACAGGTGAAAGATTTTTTTCTAAATAAAAGATAATTGAAAATTATTGGTGGTCGACAATGACTCAAGAAATGATGTCTTTTATTTGATAGAATTGAATATATTGGACACTTTGGATGTAAATGAATTGATTAGAAATTTTGCTACTCACAACGTAAAGTGCCATTTTTGTGAATAATCGTTATAATACTTTTCTTTATGTGCTTATTCTTTTTAAGTACCTGTCTGAACTGAATATTTTATTGAGAAAAAGTAAATTTATTTTTAGAATTGAGTTCATTGGTTATTTTAGAATTTATTTATTTTTTATGTTACTTTTTCATTTTATATCTTTATATAAAATAAAATAGTTGAAAACATCAAATAGTTTGATTTTATCACATCATGTTTCATTTCTTTTATTTCAAAAAATTACTCCCATGGGGGCGCCATTTTGGGATTTGCACACTGGTGGACTAGCCCTGATTTCCTGAATTACCTGAATTACCAATATCTGCAATTTTGTCTGTTAAATATTGAATTGTTCGTGAATCTTGACTCGTCGGAAAACAATATCGAAGAAACAAAATCTGGATTAGCAGTATTGTTCTGGAGAAACCAATCGCAATACACTAATCTGCGCTATCCATCATTTTCATAAACATACCAATGCACTTATGTTTTACTGTCAAGTGAAAATAATGATTTGAATTATAAACGTCAAATTTATGTGTTTTGACTAGTTATCTTCATTTATCAATATGAGTGATCGTTGGGGACAAATGTCCATTGATATCATAAATGAGACAGTGGAAAAGAGTATTCCGTTAAATACGGTTAGAAGTAAAGCATCAATTACTAGGTGACACGATTTTACTTTATTTCAAATCTATATATTGTCGTCCATAATATAATTCGGGGAATGATTAATAATCTATAATTTTTTGGAATGTCAATAGAGCACTGTCAGCGACGTAATATGACAGATGTGGAACAATGTCATAGGGGGACAACAAACCAAACTGAACAAAAATAAAACTCATTTTCCATAAGGCTACGTAAATCTTTCTGGTCAATTTTCTGCGAAAAGTGATTTCCTAGGAAAAAGTTTTTTGCATCATTGTGATAATCATTCATCAAATGTCAAATACTTTGTTTGTCCCCCCCATGACTGTCATCCTGTGACGTCAGTGCTCTATTCATTGGCAATTCCAATTCAAGAAAATACTGCTCGTCCTGCGGACTCGTTGTATTTTCAGCTTTGGGATTGCAATTCATTAATATTCCAAAAGATTATCGGTAATAATCATACAACTTATTATATTACCCATGAATATTGTTATGTATGAAACCACTAGTGGGAATGTAGATAAAACTCTTCCTGAGGAAATAAAGCAGTTATCTTTTTCTTTTAATGTTTTATGTGGTCCCCCTTACGAATGAAAACAAAATTCCGTTATAGTTGGTTGGTTGGAAGTACACACTTTCAGTTTTGTCCTCGACAATGAGGAACATTACCCAAGTATCTGTTCGATATAGTTCAATGCCCTTCACAGTATTAGCCAGGTGAGTAGTTATTTTCTGACAGATACTCACTTGCCAAAATACCATAGGCTGGTGGAAAAAGCGTAAAACCTTGGTCATTAACGACAATCGTTAATAGTTTCTTCATTGACTAATTTGAATAAAAGGACAATTGACATTATTCAAAGTGCATTTTATGAGGATATTTTTTTCGAATATTCATTTTCTTTCGTATTCGACATTGATTCATCAGGTCGATATATTGTCCATATCCTTGATAAAAAGCACGTTGCTACATAACCATTTGAATTGAATAAATAATGAGGAACCGAAAATTGTCAAAACCAAATGTAAATTTTGTGGTTATGACTGAATTCATTTTTATATACCTAAGAAACTTTATGTGGAATGAGTTGATAAATCCGGATGGTACACTGACTGTCCTTGATATCTTGAATTATTTTCAGGTATAGTAAATGTCACTTGTATGGTCTGAAATTATATTCAAACGCTTGCAATGGAATTAAAACATGTTTTTCCTGTACCAAAACCTTGTGTTTATTCCCATTTGACTCATGCTAAATATTTGTGTTACAGACCATTAATTGAAAACATAACAAACTAGGTAAAGTGTTCAGAGGAATTTATACTTTTTTGGAAATAACTTATATTCATAAAAATTGGCATTGGCAATTGCTTTATCAAATTTCAATTTCTTTATCTTCATTCAAAAACATCAAAATCTACTTTAGCAGAGATTGGTAGCAGAGGTAGGACAACATCTTACGGGCAAATTCAACAAGAGATTAAATATTGCTTTAGGATGTTGACAGAACACATAACTTCGTGGTCTGGCATCGTCATATATTTATTCACCTAAATTCTTACTGGTTATTGAGTAAAATAGAATTTGGTGAGATATACAGGGTGTCTCAGAATAAAGGGGACAAACTGCGAGGGTAGAATCCTCACGTCATTTTAAGGCTGAAAGTTCCATAAACATATACCTAAAAATGAGAATTAACCAAGTTACAGGGTGTTGAAAGTGACACAAAAAAATATATTTTCCAGAATAACTCCATAACGGCTTAACTTTTCTTAATGAAATTTGGTGTGTCACTTGACAGTATTCAGTTTCATATTTCAAGGCAAATCATGTGTTTGTAACTCCAAACAGGGGCGTACGGCAGGTGGGTACCCCTAATCGCCCCGCCCCAAATTTCACGCCACTGAATTAATATCGATTTCGTCTTCTTTTTCTTAATCCCCAATATTTCCTATAAAAAAAAGAAATAAGTTTCGTTTCACAAATATCAACGGTTTCGAGATATTTGAGGTTGAAGTTTTTTTTCATAGGAAATATTGGGAATTAAGAAAAAGAAGACGAAATCGATGTTAATCCATTGGCGTAAAAGTTGGGGAGGGGCGAAGAGGGGTACACACCTGCCGTACGCCCCTGTTTAGAGTTACAAACACATGATTTGCCTTGAAATATGAAACTGAATGCTGTAAAGTGACACACCAAATTTCATTAAGAAAAGATCCTAAAAATGTCAAACAAATAATAAGTGTAATTATCCACAAATATTTTCTCTTCCTAATTCCATACTGCTCTACAAGAAATGGAGGGCATTTATTTAGTTTTTAAATGAATTCAATCATGGTGGACTGGTAAAAGTGTGATGCATAAAAGATAATAAATAAAAATATTCTTCTTAAATTTCTACAGGCTGTATGTCTCCTGAGGCAGTGAGTTCCAGAGCTTTGCTGTTCGTTGGAAGAGTAAGCCTGGCAAAGAGATAATTAGCATATCTTCAAAGTGACGGCATACGGATGTGAGGACTGAGCTCGACGGGTTAGTCTCGATGGGACCGGAAGAGCATCGTCCATTAAAATATTTCTAAAACAGAGACAGATCGCCAACCTTTCTGCGGTGTTCCAGAGAAGTTAGCGAAGCTTGTGAGCTAAGTATCACAATTTTGAATTTTAACCTTACCTTACCTAATATCATTCAAGTGTGATTGAACACGTTTAAAATTTATATTG
Source organism: Chrysolina haemoptera (assembly GCA_958298965.1). Classification (NCBI taxonomy): domain Eukaryota; kingdom Metazoa; phylum Arthropoda; class Insecta; order Coleoptera; family Chrysomelidae; genus Chrysolina; species Chrysolina haemoptera. Next base: position 5,635,564 of record OY282592.1, on the reverse strand, counting down.
TAGCCCTTCGTTTTTCGTGGGGCTGTAAGCAGTTATGAACACAATATCAGAGGATAATTACACTTATCATTATTATATTCTTATACATACCTACGGCCATTGGAAATAGAAAGACCCGCAAATATTTTTCATCACTTTCAAACTCCTAGTTGATTTCTTATCCTTGCTTGCGTATTTTTCAAGCAATTCAATTTTTTCGATAGGCCGCGCCCAAATCCATATTGGGAATCTGTACAAAATTTCGTTGTCGATTTTCTCTAAAACTATGGCTTCAACAGGAACCTTACTGAAGAACTTCAGAGAATCAAACTTCTTTTTTCAAAAGGTGGTGAGTTATATAGGGGCCAAACCATGTCCCTCCAAAACAAATTATTGTGTTTTTATGATGTATGAGACATTTACTAACAATTTATGTAGGAAATTTCGACACCAATTTTACTAGGTAACTGAACAGTTAGGATTGTCATGGTAGATATTGATGGGCCAGTCTTTCGATTAGTGAAATATCTCTTTCCAGACTTCTCATGACGTTCTTTTCACACAATAACTTTTTTACCAACACCATTTAAAAAATATATATATCGTTTTTATTCAAGATTTTCAATTTAAGAAACTTCACTGTTCTGGTACTTTGATATTAGGGAAGTTCTTCACGTTTATATTGCAATGCTTTTTATAAAACCGAACACTGGGTATTTCCGGCCATTTCACCATTCTTTTTAGGCAGTTTGTGCTGAAACGAGTTTTGCTCGTCCCTGGTTTGCATTGAAACAATGAATGAATGATCCGATTACACTGAAGAGTGCAGATTACAGCCAAGATGGGGAAATAATGAAAAATATCGTTCTGGTCCATTAGGGGAAAGGGTAGTGTTCAAGGTTCTGAAAACAGCTATATATATTTATTCAATTCCTTTGGTTAGTCAGTTGCATTTACTGAAATAATTATGAAGGTATTTATTGCATTTTTATTCAATTTGGAAGTGTGTCTTGCATATGAAGTGCAGTATCAAATTATTGGTGTTGTGAAATGAATAGTTTCAATTATCGATAGAAGTTTTGAATATTTTAACGAAAATGTTATTCATTTTCAGGTGTTTGTTGGTCTTTTGCTCCTTTTTGCGGTAGCCACTTACTGCCAAGGTAAGAGTAATTTCTTTTTAGTGAAAATATATTGGCTTGTTCTTCCAGTTACTATTAAAAGAATAAAGTTACTCTAATTCCTAATAGAAGCGTTAGATTTTTTATTTGAAAAGTTCTATGCTGTTCTGAAATTCAATAAACTATTTTCAATATTAGGTAGGTACTTACAAAATTCACAGTTTGTATGTCTTTAAATTTTATCAGTTTTGTCGATATCACTAAAAACACTACTTTAGCTTTAGCTGATGTTTTGATTCTTATCACTGAACAATTGCAAAAAAATAGACCGTATTCATTTGGTAATTAACTAGAAAGATATTTGAAATAATTGGTAAGGTACAAAATAATAGACGGATTCTATGAAATATTCAGAAAGGAAATCAATATGCTGAATTATCTAGAAGGTAAATATTTTGGAAACAATGAAAAATTACATTAGTTGAGATATTTTGTCGGATTCATATCCATAACAAATAAAAAAGTCCAACCCCCTTGATTTTTTTAACTGGGATTTTGCCACTTGTGATTTCTTTTTGGAGAACTGATATGAAACGGAAATTGATAATCCATTTTTTTTTGAATAATAAGAAAAATGTTTAATCGGTCTAAAGTTGAGAAAACAAAAAGCAGACCTTCAAATTTCGCCAAATTTCAATTGAATTTTGATTTTAGTTTAAAAATATGAATAGGACGTTCATAAAATCTGTTGTGGAATCATCTGCAACTGAAATACAAATTTTAGTCGTTATTTTCCATCGTTCAAGATAACCTCTTGGGAGGTATTCATGTTGAAAAGGGGAACATTCTCCATGAAAATTGAAAAATGTAATATCTAACAGAAGACAACTACTACAAGCCACGCTGGATATTGAACTATTTGAACTACATCTGATAGATATTGTGAAAAGACTCTAACTGAAAAGAAAAAATCTGAAAATGAAAATTCGCTTTTTTATTCAGATAGTTGATTTTTTGATTTTCTCTGGTTTTCATTGAAAAAAATCATTAAATAAATTAGATAGGGAGAATGTTATTGAAAAATATCACTCACAGGAATCGTTCATTTCATTGAAGCAAGGTTCGCTTCTCTCGCATTTAATGCCCAATACATTTTGGTCGACGAAAGTCTATTTCGCTTGATATAGGATTGGAAAAAACAGGCTCTTCAGAAGCATTCACAACTTTGAAAGTTATTTTTTGGCATAGACCTGTCATGGGCATTTTGATTTATAAATATGAATAGGACATTCATAAAATCTGTTGTGGAATCATCTGCGGCTGAAAGACAAGCTTGAATTAATTGCCGGTTTTTCTCGTACATGAATTTTTTGAGAAAATTCATGTAGTCGAAAAATTTCCGGCAATAATACAAGCACTTGGGAGATTATAAGTAAAAATTCGTGTTCTCTAAAAAATGTTCAGTAATAATTGAAGCTCTGGTGGTATTATAAGTGAAAAGTTATTTTTATCCTACACTGTGAGAAAGTTGAATTTTACCAACTTTACGGAGGGGAGAAAGTTACCTTTTCTACTGCTAGCCGAGATAGTCAGTATAAAAATAAAGTGCTAGCAGTTGTCAATGTCTGCAAATTTATTAAATCATAATTTATCATATTTGTTTGAAGTTAACTTGTCAGTTTTTCAACAAATAAAATGTTGGTAGAAAAAATATTACCAACAGTTATTGTCTAGGATAAAAAATTATGTGTAAACTTGCATTTTCAGGCCGAAAGAAGTGGCCAGGCCCGGCTGCGCCTCGCCTGTCTATATCTTCTTTCAGCTTGAAAAATGCCACTTTACCGCCTAGGTATACAATATACTGTTTTTCCAGCCGGCATCATAAGTAGTGGTTGGTCCTCTGGATTAGGAGGCTATGGAGGTGGTTATGGAGGTGGTTATGGAGGTGGTTATGGGGGTGGTCATGGAGGTGGATATGGAGGAGGCTATGGAGGCGGTTATGGAGGTGGCTATGGAAGCGGTTGGAAATCCGGAGGATGGAACGGTGGTTATGGTGGAGTGAAAGTGATCAAAGTTGTTGTACCCAGCAGTGGATATGGAAGCGGGTGGAACTCGGGGTATGGCGGCGGATGGAAATCGGGCGGATATGGAGGCGGCTGGAACAAAGGATACGGTGGTGGATATAGTTCAGGTAAGAAATAGGAAATTTCCTTTTGTTGAAAAATCGACTTACTCAGATTTGGACTTATCCAATCTTTCAAGCTTGTAGCAATACTAAATATTCAGAGTTCAAACATAAAATAGTAAAGATAATATTTAAAAAAATAGAATCATATGTTTGTGCAACTAGCACTACAGCATTAAGCAGCTTTAATCAGCTTTTGCTGACTTTAATTAAATTAAGACTAGGTTTACATTATAAAGATTCAGCATATAGATTTAATGTTTCTGCATCCACCTATTTTGATTATATATTTAATATTTTGTATGACAAATTTAAATCATCAATCATATGGCCAGATCGCCCAAATTTAAAAACTGTACCATATTGTTTCAAGGTAACATTTCATGATAAAACAACTGTGATTTTAGATTGCTTTGAAATTTTTATGGAAAGACCGGCTCACTTATTGACACAGCAACAGTAGTTCTGGTCTAAGTATGAGCATCACCAGACAATACAATTTTAAATTGGCATAAGAAGGTTCTGTGTGCCATGTAAGTTTTGCTTGGGGGGGTCGTTCGTCAGATAAGGCTATTGTGGTGTTTGCGTGTACCCTAATTTTTAAGGAGTTCTAGAGAACTGTATAATAAAGATATGATATTGATTTTGGGATATGAGCTCAAAATTCAGTAATTTTTGTGATAAAATCAAACCAGGTGACGTAGTGTTAGCAGATAGGGGTTTTTTAATATCAGGAAAATTGATGGGAATATTTTGTTGAAGATGCAAAAGTATTTCTTACAAATTTTGCACTCCTCACCCACCATAACTCAAATTGAACCAGTGTGTTTCTCACAGTTGTCTCGTCTACACAAATAACGGGAAAATTAACAGGAAATGAGAAAACATATATAATTTCCTCAAGCTTCAAATTTATTTCGACTATACCTTCTTATATAATCCAAGTAATTTTTTTCTCATGACGTTTCAACTGCAAAACCTTCGTGTTTATATAATAATAATCGATACATGAGTTTAATATATTGAATTTTTCATCAACGAGTGCCATTTTATACAGGTTGATTCCTAAGTTTATAATTTTTTTCAAATAACTTTTTTTTGAAAACTGAAAAGTAAGCGAGATAAAAAAAGTAAATCTGGGCGTATGTGTATCAAAACGTAGGTATGGTGACAACTTCGAACACCTCATTTAAGTTATACCGTATTGGACACGTTTTGTAATAACGTTACTTGGTATTTTTCATTTTTTTGAAAAAGTTGTTTATTTTAACGAGTTATATACTCAGTTAGAAAAGGGTATCAACTTAGGAATCACCCTGTAATCCTCAAGCTTCAAATCCATTCCCACTATATCTTCTTACATAATCCAAGTAATTTTTTTCTCATGATCTTTCAACTGCAAAACTTCCGGGGTTGTATAATAATAAATTCATAAAGGAGTGCCATATATTATAGAGTCGCAACATCAAGTTACAGTACCATTAAGCACTTCACATTAAATAAACTCCTAAAGATATAATTCATAACCTCTTAACAGTATAGATTAAAGCATAGCCATAGCTTATTATCAATAATATTTTATAGCAGATGCAACCATAAAATGTTCGCTGCATGAAAAACACATTCGATACATTTACTTTAATATTATTTAAAAATTTCATCATTTCAACTGCATTTAACAATAATTGATTTTACCGTATCTATTGCTAATCAGTCACATAGGACATTTGTTACATTTTGGAAATGCTTTGTTGCCAACCATCTAGCAGATCAACTATGAGATAAAATCAACCATATTCTCTCTCTCCTTCTCACTAAGGCAGAAAATACTTTTCACCCCCAAAATCTTCAGAACTCTCTAAGACGTGACGTTGAACTAAAAACATTACCTATGGCTTCGCGAGACCAAGAGATTAGTCTTGGTCTTGTCTTGGTCTTGATACAACACCAAGATCAAGACCAAGACTCAATAAATCATCCCAAGACAAAGACTTGACTTGCGAGACCAAGACCAAGACTCTCTCTCAAGAAAAATCTCATTATTTCAATTATTTATTTTTCATATGGTTGGTTTTTAATTTTTGTTCACTCAAAATCGAAAATACATTTTTCAAAATCAGTATTGTAATTTTACAGTTTACAACAAATAGATGTATGTTGTAAGGTCGCAGTGGTCCATACCTCCTACTATTGAAGATAGAAAAAAATGTTATACAAAAGTTATTCGGTTTGCACTTTGTTTTGGAAATATTTTGGATACTGTTTTGTTGTTACTTCCAGCTACACTTGGCAACGATTTTTTGATTTAAATAAATCATCCTGTATATTGATGCATACATATTTGAATTTCCCGTTGAATATTTTATTAATATTCTATACCTATCTTCAAATGTGCTTTATTAACTCACCCTGTATATGGAATATATTAATATTTAAAAATAACACAGAAGGTCCTTGTCCTTGGTCCTTGGTCCCATAATGAACTTTATTATGTCAATGAAATACAATGACATAATGATGTCATTATGACATGCCAGCAGATAAAGGATTTTGAAAATTTCGATAACAAAATTCAAACAATAACTTATCATTATTCTTTTGCAGGAGGGTGGTGGTAATTGAGACCAGGACAACTTCAACCAATTCACTGATGTCTACCAACTATTGTATATATTCTAAATTATTTTTTACATGTGATATCAATAAAGTTTTTACCATTCAGTTTGCATACTCATTCGATTCAAGTATCCGTGAAGATTTTGAGAAATTCCGGTCTTGCCTTTGGCACCAGAGTCTAATAATTTTATGGCTGTTTTGTTGCAATCAACAGCATAATAATATTCATAACAAATGTTAGAAGATAAATTGATAAGGGAGAACAGCTCAGCTGGGGCGTTGATTCGACAAAAAAAAGGAGTGATAAAAAAATAAATTTAAAAACCACGCTTATATTTAAACGCACCAAAAGAGGGAAAATTATTTTTTTCATGAATATCCAAAAATGAAGGGTATGAGTAAAAGCGTGGAGCGCCAGGAAAATACATTCCGCAATGATGATTAGATGGACCTAATCATCATTGCGGAATGTATTTTTCTGGCGTTCCACGCTTTTACTTATACCCTTCATTTATAAATGATCATAAAAAAATATATTCCCCTTTTTAGTGCTTTTAACCATAAGCGTTGTTAAAAAAAAATTATTTTTATTTTCTACTGTTTAGCCTTGTCGTCTTTTCATATCTTATATGTATATATAAATACATATGTATATACGTGTGTGCCATTGGGCTTCGTATTGCATTTTGTAGATGTCACACATCTAAAATTTGTTACATTTGATATATACCGGGAGACCACGAGAGGTAGATAGGAAAATACAGATTTTAAATTTCGTATGACACTATAGTACTTAAATACGCATATTTTGACGCCACTACTGAAAATTCGCCACTTTCGGTTCAACCGAAAGTGACCCCAAGTACATATTTGTTAATTATCCGGAATTGTGCAGTTTGCAAATCGGTTGAAAAATGGTGGAGATACAGTTGATTGTTCAATCCATGAAATTCTAACTTAAATCATCACAATTGACAAACGACATCAGAAGTTACCAGAGGAAGCTTCGAAGTGCGATACAGTTGAAATCTGACGGTCTCATGTAATTGCAGCTCCCATATATTCCAACAATTATCCAAAATTGATGAAAAATTATGAATTATCAGTTCACTCGTGTGAACAGTTTTGGAGAACTCTTAGAGGAAACGAAGATACAATCAGGTTTCATGATGATTGTTCTTAAATTGAATGTTCTTCAACGTAGGCTTTGAACATAATTAAAAAGGCAATACACAAAAGCTCATTTTACTTCAACGAAGTCACAGTTTGTTCTACTTATTTAATTAATGCTGCTTCAGGTTCAACGAATCGATTACTGTATATATTTTATTAGTGATCGATTTGCCATTCCTCTATTTCATGTGATACAACCATTTATATGAAATACAGGAATGTCAAATTGATAAATTATAAAATAGTATACCTTATCAGCTATATGAATGGCCACAATTTAAAAAACCCGCCCTGTCTCAATCGGTATAATTGAGGAGAAATCTGTTTTACCAACCGTACTAACTTAGTTCGGCCAGTTGTGAGGTAGGTCGCCACTGTTGAACGTGTTGCCAACTTTTACTGCAGGTTTGACTACTCTCTTTATTTTTAGTTTCTTTATGGAGTGGACGGTCGCATTTGTGCACATAAAACTAAAAGTCGGTACTTAAGGAGCGAGGACATCCTCATGGAAAGAGTAGACACTCACAAGTTGGAACTTATATCTACATTTTTATGAATATCAAATAGAGTAGGTAGCTTCTTTGGAAATAATAATAAAAAGTAGCTACTCAATTTTATGCATGTGATCTTCCATTTTGAATGAATGGCTGTTGAAATGGTGGCAATCAGGTATTATACAGGGTGTATAATGCCATTTTATAACGAATGGCAGGTGTGAAAAAATCGAAAAAATATTGTGGACATTTTTTATTTTGTTGGAAAATCCGGAAAATCTTGGAAACCGCTGTTTGAAATTACACAGTTTCTTCCATCCGGCAGTTCCAGTATTATTGCGGCTCCTCCGGCCAGCTGAAGTTCGACGAATTTCCATCACTATTTGAACTTTCCACACATTTTTTTCCAATTTTTCACACCACCTATCATTCGTTATAAAATGGTATTGTCCACCCGTCCTTCACGGGAGTGCAAGAGGGTAGATTACTGCCTCTATAGGAATTTGTATAACTAGTTTCAAATAATCTTAGCTTTTTTCTCAATGTAGCTACCTTTTTTACACTATTTATGTACCATTAGAAATCATGTTAGCATCCAGGCCGAGCCCTTGTGATTGATGAAAATATTACTTTTTCTAACGTAATAAGTTATCTATCTATTTTAACCCACATCAAGTATCCTGGTGCTTGATCGCAATAAGTTATCAAGGTGACGTCACATGTGTAGCACTTACTGTATGGGCACTTTATTAAAACACTATCCTAATCGCCATCTCAATTACAATCACACTTAAATCGATTTAACAAATATTATACATGAAGTAAATACAAAATATAAAACTATAAATATACAATTAAAATAAATTCACAGACCCTACAGCCTGCTCGGATTCTAAATTATCTTTATCTAAAAGTATCTGTAACTTATACGAAAGCATAGTAGACGGCAGGATCTCCAGATCTGAAAAGTCTTCCCGATAATAAAACAGTATATACGGCGTTTCAGGGGGTTTCAAGCGACTCAGGTTCTCCGGTGTGGCTTTAGAAACATGCGCGTCATTGAATTTGAACCATTCCGTTTTATCACATTTTAATCAATCAAATATAAAAGCTTGGTGGTGTGACATAAAGATTCAGTAGGACAAATTTGAGCAAATCAGATATAACATTCATTACCAATTTATATTGGTGCCAAATAAATCAAGTTTTTCAGCTCTTTTTTAATTCGTGTAATTTCCAGAGAAGATTGTGAATGAAAACTTCATATCAGAGGTTTATAGATACATATTCTGAATGTACAGGGCTTTGGCAACCAAATGACCAGTACCTCTTTTCAGAAATCTCCACTTTGATATTTTTACGTCGATTATTGTAAAATTAATAATGTATAATAAATATATTTGATTTTTTCAAATTTGACCTACAGAATCTTTGTGCAAACTCAGCAAAAAGTAAAATATTAGTCAAATTATATTGTTTATTTATCAAAGACTATTATTTCACCTACATTTCACCTATTATTTCACCTATATATCAAATATTTCTACTTCTACTTCAAAATACCGTTCAGTTTATGAATTTTCGACAAAAAACAAGGGAGATACAGAGATTTTAGTCGATCGTCGGAGTGAATCTTATAATAACCCAAGTTGTTCGCGCGGAAATCTGCAAATATCAGTTATAGCTCATTATCTCTCAAAGGAAGCAATTTTCAAAAAAATATTCAATTATCGTTTTCATGGAGATTTTTACGTTCCACATTATATCGACATTTCCAACCCCTTCCAGGTTATTGATTTTCTGAGCTTTCCTGGGAATTTTCCCCACTTTCCATAGGTGTTCGCATGCAGAACAAGTTTTTTTTTCTTGAAGTGATCCTCAAGAACTTATTCCCTTGATTTTCCTCATATTATAAATCCTACTCTTTGTTTTTCCGCTCATAAATATTATAATTTATAATTCTGTCTGTCAATTTATCCTTAACCTCCAGCATATTTCCTGAAACGTAGTGATCTACTGTTGTATTTCTTCAGTTCTACCATTTCTGAAATTTTTGCATTTAGCAGCATTGCCCTTACGTTCCATGTGCGCTTATTCTCAGCTCTTTACTTTTTTCTGTTTTTTCTTTGGTTTTCTCTTCCTCACACCAATTGCTTTTTTACCCTTCTATCCTTTCTGTCTTGTTCTTTTCGTTGACTTGTCGTTTCCTGTTTTTCCCTTCTTATATTGTCTTCGCTATATTCACTTCATTCCCTAGTTTTCCAAAAAGCCTTCCAGTAGACTTCATACTACCACGAAAGAATGTTTCTTGTCTGAATCGTGTTTTTTTGTTATAAAGCTGTAATTCATGTACTGCATGTAAATGTTACTAGTAGCGAATATTTCGAACAGATATTTAATAAAAATAATCCATCAGAACAAGCGTTCATTGTTAAACGGGCCATTAAAATTAATCAGCTGTCTAATTAGATAAATTGAGGCTTTTTCATTTCGCACTGACCTGGCTAATTGGGGTTTTTGAAACAATAAACAAAGGCCCACTTAGCGTCTGACTATTACCAAATACTACAATGTTTGTGACATATGATGTGGACAGTTCCAAGGATGTGAAATTTGAACATAATAGTAAATAAATAATGATCGAATATTTATGAGGTGCAACCCATTCATTCAATGAAATTGGGAAATTCTCACGACACGACCTAGTGTTTGTGCATCTGGTGAGAAGATTGGTTTTGCACAACTGCATGCAGATTCCGGAAAGTGTTGATGCATGAATTCGAACAAAGTCCGAAAAGTGAGTCGGAGACTTTCACATAAATGAAACGGAAAATTTCGAAAAAAAAAATTCCCCATCTCTCCACACCCACAAAGTGGAAAATTTGAGGCAAATATCTGACCGAAACCAATTACTTCCCCTCAAGAACAATGAATTACATCTGACATCATTTTGGCAATGTTCCTCCAAGAGGACACAATTGCAAGTGATAATTGCAATATTCAATTCTTAATTGTAATTGGCACTTGCAATTGTGTCCTCTTGGAGAAACATTTCACAAATTGATGATAGATGTAATTCAATGTTCGTAGAGGGAAGTAATTGTTTCTGACAGATATATTCCTCAAATTTTTCATTTCTTCTTTCAAGTTCTTCGCCACGTAGAGAGACAATCAGAGTTTAAAAGCGAATTTTGAATTTAGAGAAAAGGAGACCATCCTCTACGGGTGAAAATTTTGCTGAGGAATTTGAAATATTATATTTTTTTATTCATTTTCATAAATCTGGTGATCAATCTATATGACTTTAACGCAACTATAATGAAAATAATAATATGCAAACATATCCCATTCTACTACAAAAGTTGCACTTTCATGGCGTTAGGTTAGGTTTTCTTTTGGAAACATACCTTACAGATCGTTTCCAGACTGTATGGTACAAAAATAATACATCAAACTTAAAAGGAATAAACCATAGAGTACTTCAGAGCTCTGTATTGGGACCACTATTATTTATCATCTACATAAACGATCTTGCAAATTTTGTGTCTAATATAATTGTGTTCTCTTTTCTGATGAACGTCATTGATCTTTCTATATACGAATTACGACTTACTATTAGATCAATCCAGAAATGATATATATCAGAATTTTTCGACATAGGCAAGATTTCTCTGGATTATAAGATTTAAAAATATTCAAAAAAAATGAAAACGTACTTTAAAACTAACTGTCACCAAAATTCACATTTCAAATTCGATATGTTCTGAATATCAAATTTAAACGGGTTCCAAATACCCATGAACAAATTGACCTGCTATAAATATACCGCTGTATATTGTATATAGCATAGTTGAATAAAGTATTCTATTTTATGAATTTTTCTTGTAATTCTTTCGTTATTCTATAAATAGTAATCTGAACTTTATTGATCGCCAGGATTCAAACTGATCAATTGGAATTTCTTCATTTGCATGTTACTTATGAGTTTTGAATATTCAATTTCCGGTTTTCATGATAATATAATCCGTAAATAAAGTTGAAAAAGGATGAAATGAAAAATAAATTCTTCGGATAGATCCAGTATTCGACCGTCCAAGGTTTGAATTCATCTCTATATAAACTCGCTCATCCCAATTTCAGTGTCAGTCACATATTGTGAAATAATCATGAAGGTACCTGTCACACATTTTTTTTCTAAATACTTTTTGGGGAGTAGAGGTGTTGCGGGGTCGTGTTAGGAATATGATACAGTTTTAAAAAATGTTTCACTTTCAGGTAACTGTGAGTTTATTGGTCCTTTTGGCAGTCGCTGCTTGCGCTGAAGGTAACGATTTTTGTACTTCTATTAGTTATGTGTAATATTTGTAATATGCAGAAATGGGGTTCATAAAAATGTTAATTTTTTTTTACTTTGGAAAATAGTGGCCGAAATCATTTAATTTTGATTTATTAAATAACTCTTAGTTATTCCATTTCTTCTCAAAATTCGACAGCAACGACTTATTGCTGTGAAAGATATTCAACCTTAGGGTAAATTGAATGGCGTTTTTTCTATACAAAAAATAAAATAAGCGAAGGATTGGTTGGGTCCATGGTTGCTCAAAGTAAAGTGACTACTTCCTAACGTGAAAAACTCAAAGTCATCTCCACATATATATTCTGGCGTAAAAAACTTTTTAAAACAAAATTTCATTCATGAACTAAGTAATAAACTAAAAATTAAAAATAATATTAAACTACTTCTTCTGCTATGAAGTTTCGAAAATTTAAATATATTCTTGAAAGTTTTAGGTTTTATTTTAAGTATAATGACTTTTCACGCCTCAAGCTCTAAAGAATATACAGGGAGTTCCCGAAATTGGGGCAATTAAGAAAATGGGTTGTTATATAGAAGCGGTTTTTGAGGAAGTCCAAATTTTCGAAAATTTTAATGAAATTTCTAGAAATTGCCTTCAGTTATCTTTGTTTTATTCTCCGGGATACAGCGTGTCTGACCGCTGGCAGTGTTTAAGCGCGGTTTGCGCATGTCTTGAATGTCTTGAATACTCCAATATCTCCAAAACAATTTTTTTTTCGTCATCGTTTTTTTGTCATCTTCTACTTCTCATTTCATTTATTTCCCCAATTTTGGAAACACCTTTTATACATTTTTAGAAATTCTTAGTTTTTCGTACAATACGTAATATTTTGTACTTTTTTGATAAATAAAAGCTTTTTTTTAAATTTCAACTTCAACTTAATTTTGAACATTTTGCCTTAGAATTTGTTCAGTTATCTGCCTTAATACCCTTGATAGGTGTCCCAGGTGACATCTAAGTCAAACTACGAATATTATTCGAATTCCCGATATTTTTCACTTTTTTTTAATTTTTATTTCGTGACTTTTGGAAAAATCTTTTAATAGTAATTTATATTGAAATTCGACTTAGGCGTCAATTTTGCTTTAAGAAAGATGAAAAATTGTCTACTCGGACCAAATCACGGGACTTTTGCCACTTGTCAAAAGTTGTTTATATTCCGATTTTACCCTTTCACTCCAAATTTGAATGATTTATGCAACTTTTAGTTCCTATAATTTTTCAATATCTACGCAATTTCTGATATGGCCGAAACTTCAGCAGCTTACTATCGGAATCGATAGGCGACCATATGCCTTGTTGAAAAGCAAGTGTGTTGTGAGTTGCCTAAATGCCAATCCCGCCTAGTGTTAGTCCACCATTCCGGGTGGTGCTGTAGGTTTTCCGGGTTCTCCTACAGCTGAAAAGTGGATACGCCATCAAAAATCAGTAAGTCGCCCCGGAGCACCACGGAAAATAATAATAATAGTTGTTATCTACTAGAGACTATGCCTCTAGGTACACTCTACGAGGGAGTATTATTATTATGGATTTTTGACCCAATTATTCCTATTGTATAGGATTATGGCAATGAGCGTCGTACTGGTAGGGCAGGACATCTTCTTTCTCTCTTGACAAGCTCATTGTGAACATTGCAGATTTCTTGATTTAAAATGTATGTGTTCGATTTCCACGCTTTCAAATGTCTAGTAAGGTTAGTTCGTTCTGGTTCAATATTATACTAAATAATTACTTTTTGCAAAATGTATGTATTCAAGTTTCACGCACTCAAATGTCTACTTGAGGTTAGTTCGTTCTGATTTAATTATACTAAATAACTACTTTTCGCAAAATGTATGTATTCAATTTCCACACACTATATTATTTCACAACATATTTATAAGTAAAGTACCTGCCTGATAGTGTTATCTGGAACCTCAACGCTTGGTGACGAAAACGGCTACGGGATTTAAATTGGCAGGTATTTGGTGTCGAAAACGGCTACGCCTCTACTACTTTGGTAATTTTAAAACTATACTGAACTTTGACAGGTCGAATATTTCGAGAAATTTATTTCCAGGATGTCGCTATTTATAGAAATCAACAATATACTAGATGGAATGTTGTTAACTGATCAACGTTCCAAGGCCGTGCACCTGAAACTTAAACCATATATTTGGATATTTGACTTAGTCGGGCTGGGCTGAAAGCAAATGACAATATTCAAATGACTTCCTAAAAATAATGTCTTTTTTTAACGAGTGTAACTCGTAATCTGTTGAACACTGGTATTCACTAATTTGAATTATAGCGTGGTCTTTCCAAGAATATATTCATAATAATTTGAAAACGTATAATAGGATACATCTTGAGAACAAACTTGTGATGAATCATTGAGAAGCTCCAACGATGGCAATAATCCCTACGGCAGGTTAGGGTTTCAGGGAAAAGCTATACTCCTTCCGAGCTCATGAATGGAAGTACTTACATCGAAGATACCAAATCCAAAATAATTTTGATTTTGAGTAGGGCCCAGCCGAGAAACAAGGGAAAATATTTCGATAAATTTTAGCCGTCTTCTGTATTCCTTCCGTTGAGACATGGTGTTCAGAAAGTGATCAGTTATCATCTGACAAAGCGAAAGGAAATTTGGTTGGGGCCGGGGCAGGAAAAAAATTTTTGAAAATTTTTCTCCCGAAAATGTCTTAGGTCAAAAATTAGACGGTCTCCTATATTCTCACTTTTTAGTTCATTAGTTTCAATTTGGCCCTTAGACAGCTGAAATCGCGGTGGAAGGATTTTTTAGCAGGGCCGGGTCACAGGGGGTGTCAAAAAGGTAAACTTGAAAAACTCGCGGGACCGGCTATTTTCAAAAATTGGAAAAATGGACTTGGAATGATGATCAAGCTCTGAAACTTGAGGTAGCACTTCTTTAAGGACGAAGAAAAGCAACCTTCCAAAGGAAGGAGTTTTCGTCCATATGCACTTTAATACAGAGGATTTTTTTTTTTTCATATCCTACAAAGTCGAGGAAATAGTAGTAAAAAGGGACATAATTAATTAAAAGGGGTGGTAGGGGGTGAAAACTGGACGAAAACTCCTTCTCTTGGAGGGTTGCTTTTCTTGGTCCCTAAAGAAGTGCCATCTGAAATTTGAGAACCTAATCATTTGAGACCCTAGTCCATTTTTCCAATTTTTGAACATAGCAGGTCCCGCGAGTTTTTCGAGGGCTCAAAATCAAAAATATTTTGGATTTGGTATCTTCGATTAAAAAACTCCCATTCCTGAGCTCGGGAGGAGTATAGCTGTTAGGGGCATTTTTTCACTGGCGGCTCCCTAACTATAATGATCTTTTAGTTTTATTATGTGATTCACTGTATCCAACATTAACTGAAAATTCCGTAAAAACAGTGAAATGATGGGACCACTACAAGATTCAATATAAATTTTATTTATGTATTAAGTGAGTAAATTGGCACTTTTTTAGGAGTGAGACTTTCGAATAACTAGTCCATCGGAAGTAACTTTTCATTTTCTTAGATTTATCTTCAAAACAATGAAACGTTATGTCAAGAAAAACTCAATCAATCTCTATCAATTTCCATTTCTACTTATACTAAACTCATAATTATCAAGAATTCGGTATCTCGATAGATGCCCAATTCCACTAATTTATTAAGACGAAGAAAACTGGTTGATGCTGTCTTGTTCACGTTAACGGAAAGATTTATTCAAAGTAACTGTGAAGATGTGAAGTTTAAAGTAGCTTGCCAGATTGGAGCTGATTGTTCGAAATGGTTAGTTCAGGTTTTGGCCACTTTCAATTGGCAATTGCCACTTTGGACTGGCAATTGTCACCTCGAACTGGCAATTGCCACTTTGAACTGACAATTGCCACTTTCAATCGGCAATTGTCACTTTGAACTGACAATTGTCACTTTGAACTGACAATTGTAATTGTCACGTTGAACTGTAAATAATTGTTACTCAAAAAAGATATTTATTGCTAACTGCATGCATAAATATTGTTTTTTTGCAATTAACAATTGCCAGTTTAAAGTGACAATTGTCAGTTCGAAGTGACAATTGCCAGTTCAAAGTGGCAATTGCCAGTTCAAAGTGACAATTGTCAGTTCGAAATGACAATTGCCAGTTCAAAGTAGCAATTGCCAGTTCAAAGTGACAATTGTCAGTTCCAAGTGGCAATTGCCAGTTCAAAGTAGCAATTGCCAGTTCAAAGTGGCAATTGCCAGTTCGAAGTGACAATTGCCAGTTCAATGTGACAATTGTCAGTTCAAAGTGACATTTGTCAGTTCAAAGTGACAATTGTCAGTTCAAAGTGGCAATTCCAAATGTTTCGAAAAATATTTCGTTGTTGGCCCTTCTACGCCTTCGTACATTCGTGAGTTTGATCCGCAAACTTCGGATTGGACAATTTTTATCCGTCGTCGTTTGGGAAATTATTTCACGGCAAATGAAACTACGGATAAAGCTAAGAAGAGAGCGCGCGCCTGAAAAAGCGTATAAGCCAATTTATAACCTATCCCATCCTCGTTGCCATTCACTATTATTGGATGATATGTAATAATTAACTAGGCACGAGTGAATATGTTTAGCGCTTCAATTCCACACCCAAATAATACATAAACATGTTAAGAGGCCATGAGCGCAATCATGTTTGGGACGCTTTCAAGGGCGAAAGAGTTATCAATTGATAACTAAAAAACTGTGTATACAGGGTGTTTGCGAAATTGAAGAGAAAACGGGTTGTAATATGGGACATAATTTACAATAAATGACAAGAATTTATGTTTTTGAGACCATAAATTTTTTTCAAAATATTGGCACTTTTAGTCACCTTTGTTGGGAGGCACTGGTTTGATTCTCTGGGCCTCAGAACTGACAGTTTTAACTCCATAACACTAGTGAGTTATTTGATAGTTCACTTGTCTAAAATGACATTAATAATGATATTCATAACCGTCAGGTGTTAGATGAATGATATAATTGAATTATTGGAATTTGATTGCTGAAATTAGAGTTGTGAGTAATACCTATTCAGTATTATATTATAAATATATTATTTTGAAGCCGGACTCCTAGCTTTTAAAGCTGGTTTGATTGGAGGAAGCCTTCTAGGAGGCGGTTATGGAAGAAGTTATGGAGGATACGGCGGATATCATGGAGGTTACGGAGGTCACGGAGGTCACGGAGGTTACGGAGGTTACAGTGTGAGAGTCGTCCCCAGCTATGGTTACTATGGCCATGGAGGTGGCTACGGAGGTGGCTATGGATACGGTTATGGCGGTGGATATGGATATGGAGGTGGTTATGGACACGGTTATGGACATGGTGAGAATTTTTTTTTTTTTTTCGAAATTGTGTTATTTCCTCAAACCGGCTGACTCCTTACGATCATTTCTACAAAGTCATTGAGAGACTTGTACGAGCTAAGGAAGACGATAATGATTAAAGAGAGACCATGCTAGGATTTGAACCCAGGCACGAAGAGATTGGAAAGTTTGTTTGAAGCTTTTAGACGATGTAGTAATTTAATGGAAGTAGTCTTTATTTCCATTATCATAATATGGACTAATCAGTAATCTTTACCGGATATTTTGTGTTTACTAGAATATGTTCATTTGGTAACAAAAATTCAGACTCATAATTAACAAGTGGTAAAGACGAGCTGGTTCAAACTAATTTATATACCATTCAATAAGGGGACCTGAAAAAATTCCTTTTACCTTTCTAATTTTGATACAATATTATTTTTTCAGGATGGTAATGACGAACACTGGACTTCTTCATCAAAAAAGAAAAGGGTTACTGAACATTTTTTGTGAATTTATGAATTGCGTTGAAAATCTATAATATTACAATAAATGTACTTATCTCTAGTTGGTAGTTTTATTCAGATATTTCCCATTACTTTACAGTTTGATTTTGCGAGGAAAATTCGTTTTTCGGCATGTTTTTTAGGATTCCAGCCATCTATGGTATTCCAACCTTCCACTTTACATACATACCTATTTCCTTAGTTTAAGATTTTTTCATTTTCAGTCTGGAAAACGTTGAGATACCTACAAAACAGAAGGATATATGATTAAATCAATCGTTCAAGTCCTAACATTTTTGGGGAATACTGTTTTCAGTTGAAGTGCTATGTACAATTTAATTTAAGAATTTGTATTACTGATTTTTTCAAATGGCAAGATTATCTTGCGATTTATTACGATTATGTTTCAAACTTTCGTTAAAAAACTTTGGAAGATTACTTAAAATCTTCCTTATAATAAACATCTTTCGAGATTGAAATGAGATTCAAATGCAATGAGTAACCTGTGACCCACACAACTGAGAGAACAAAATAAGTAAGGTGAAGTGAAAAAAAACTTGTCGATATCTTACCATACGTCGCTTTTGCAAAAGTGAATTAGGAAACTATTGTGTACGTTATCGATTGAAAAATATGTTGATAATATTATTTATGCAAAGAGATATGTTATAAGTTTTTGGATTGATGGTTTTATTATACCAGTTGTGTGGGTCACAGGTTACTCGATGAATTCAAATCTCTTTTTCATCTTGAATGATGAGTTTGAGACATAATAATGTGCGATATCAAATGAATCGTAATGAAATGCTCTTTTTTCCTGACACGGTGAGCGACTACTTTGCTATTTGAAAAATAAAAAGTAAGTACCTAATGATTGAGAAAAATAAATTTCACGCAGCAGATGTATTTCGACCGAAAACCATTTATATTTTTCCAAAAATTTCAGGACTAAAATTATTAATTTGAACTTACCTATCCATATATAGCTCTTCAGATTAAAAAATTATTTCAAAATAAACAAAATATTTGGTTACGAAAAGTAAAAAGTGATACATGCTCATATCAAGAATGTATAAAGAGACAAAAAGAGTGAAAACTCACCAGGGGTTGCATTTTAAAATCTAAAAATTTTCCCATGGAAGGGGAAATTGCATGAAGCTCAGTCACTTATCAAAAAATGCAGTTCCATGTCACATACAGATCCTCAAATTTAATTTCAATATAAAAAAAAAGTAGAGGGGAGAGCCACCTTCCGTGGACACCCGGTATACAATGTGTGATATTCATGTACCATTGGGATTATCTCGAACATTAAAAATTCACTCGGTGACTGCAAAACGTGTCGATGGAGTTAAAAATTTGATTTGGTGTTGGGATAAAGCTTCCAGTACAGATAATTATGAAACTTATAGTTAGTATTAGTAGACAGGATCTGCTGCTTAAAAGAAATCGAATGCAGGATGCCGGTCAATTCCATTACTAAATAATTGTTGTATTGGGTCTGCCAATTTCGCAAAACTATTAATTCGACATCTATTAATGCAGAGGTCTTTTATTTTAAATTTTATCGCACCACTGATTTTGTTATTATTGTTGGCATTATACAATTTTCTTATATTATAATGGAAACAACATATCAAAAAATCATCTTTTGTAGAAACCGCGCTTACACAACCTATTAATAATACAACAACAAAAAGTATCAATTAACTCAATAAACTCTTTCAACCCATATGGATGGAATATTTCCTGTTCTACTGCAGCAGAGAATTGAAGATTTAGCACCAGAACTATGCAGACTGTACAGGATCAGCCTAGCATTTGCCTGGAAATCTGTGAACGTGGTCTTTATTCCGAAACCTGGCCGGAATTCATACGACCAAGCCAAGAACTATAGACCGATAAGCTTATCATCATTTCTTCTGAAAGGACTAGAAAACGTGATGAAGACAATGACATACGGAAGGCAGCTCTAATAGGACTTTACACTAATTGGTGTTCAGGCTGGAAGACTCTCTGGCGAAAAAAGAAATAGCACTATGCACCTTTCTAGATATCGAAGGAGCCTTTGACAATACATCCTTCGAAAGCCCTTCAAAATCTTGATCTCAGCGGCCAGGAGGAGAAGCGTTGATGAAATCACCTGTAGATGGATACTCTCAATGCTCCAAAATCGAAAGTTCCAGACCAAAATGTTTGAAGACTCCGCGTAGCTGGAAATTGCTAAACGAACCCTACAGGATATGGTAGTAGACGAACTGCAGAAATCTTTAAATAATCGGGGATACTACATCCAAGGTTATGCGGATGACACAGTAGTCGTCGTGCAGGGAAAGCACGCCCAAATAACCTCTGAGATAATGCGAAATGCACTGAGGACCGTAGAGGAATGGTGCAAAAGGGAAGGACTGAGGGCAAACCCCAGCAATACCATACTCATTCCCTTCACACGCAAAAAAAATTCTGAGAGGCATGAAACTACCCAAATTCTTTGGCGAAACATTACAAGTTGCTGATCATCTCAAATACTCAGGGCTGTTTCTGGGAAAGAAACTAACCTGGAACATGCATCTGCAACATGTAATCAACAAAAGCAAATCTTGTGTGCAGAAGAGCTTTTGGAAAAACATGGGGACTGAAACCGAAAGTTATGAACAGCTATACACCGCAATCATTAGACCTAGAATCACTAGGGCTCGCTGTTGTGGTGGCAACAAAGACAGGCAAAACTTAACCTCAGTAAACTTCAGAGGCTCGCTTGTCTTTGTATCACGAGCGCTATGAGCAGCACTACGACCGCTGCTATGGAAATCATTCTAAACCTCACACATTTGGACATCACAGTCATGGGAGAGGCGAGGAGGAATACATACAGACTCATGCAAACGGGTAGGAACTGGAAATCCCAACCACAAATTGGGCACACTAAAATCACTCATCAACATTACCAACCTTTTTTTTTTCAAATCCTGTATTGTTCAAAGAACATCGTGGGAGCCGGGGGAAAGTAGGTAGGAATTGGTGTTTTTCTTGAATTCCTGAAGGCTGTATGCCTCAGGGAACACCTCCCGAGGCAGCGAGTTCCAAAGCTTTGCCGTTCTGTGGAAGAACAAGTCCTGGGAAGCAGATGTGCGGCATGTCTCCAAAGTGAATGTGAGGACTGAGCTCGACGGGTCAATATCGATGAGACCGCTAACGGTGGAACGATTGATGATATTTCGGAAGAGCACCGTCCATGAAAATATCTATAAAACAGAGACAGATTGCCAACCTTTCTGCGATGTTCCAGAGAAGTAAGCGAGCATGGGAGCAGAGTACCACCGACGAGACGAATGGCTCTCTTTTGGACTGAATCTAAGTTTCAATTTGCGTTTGGATGCTGCACCATATATGGGAACAGTATTCCAAAACAGGTCGAATCTATGCCTTATAAGTCATAATCAGTTGACGAGAAGTAAAATACTACTTGGCGCGAAACAGGAAACCGAGTTTTTGAGAGGCATTCTTGGCAATGGACCTCGATGAAACGGTACTGCTGATGATGATACCAACCATTGAAATGGTTGTAGGGTATGGATACTCCTGACATAGTTACGCTGGCTACTGTGAGATCGACCTTTCCAGAGAAAATACATGCTTGGGTCCCCCTTCTAGAGTTTTGGCTAAATCCGTATTTATATCATTCACGATTCTTTCCCATTCATTTTTGCATTCACTGGCTTCTTTGGAGCTTTGGAAGAGAAAGCGGTATGAAGGGTACTATAACATGCAAAGCTGTTCACTGGACATGAGGTAACTCTCAACAATTAAACCATTGATGTGAAGAAGGAACAGTGTTAGTGCTAGAATGGATCCCTGCGGAACACCTGCTTTTATTGGTAGAGTATCAGATGATACTCCATCTACCATCACGAGAAGAGATCGGTCTAAGAGGAAGCTAGATAGCAAGGAACACAACTGGGGAGGCAAGCCATAAGATGGAATTTTGGCTATGAGTCCTTGGTGCCAAACGCGATCAAATTCCATGGAGATATCTCGGCCAGAGTTTCACCATATTTTTCGATACATTGCTGCCAAACATGTGAGACATCAACTTTGTTTCCTTAACTGTAAATGTCGAAATTGATTTTGGTAAAATTCTGTATTTCAAACATTTTTGGAGATGTCAAATTTGCTATTAGCAGGATATTTCATTCCCCACGACTTTCATGAACTACTAGACATTTTTATGATCATAAATAATATAAGATCGAATCAAGTTTCTTAACGTTCTAATAATTTGACATTTCACATCAGTATTTACAAAATTGTTTTAAAAAAATAAGTAATCAAAAGTGGGTAGTAATAGTGAGGATGATTTGACATTGACACCGCTAATTTCAATAAAAAGATTGATGACAATCGAATTCTATATTTTCGAATAGTTGGTAGGAACTTTTCATTTCATTACGTGAGCTCGTAGCAGCGAGTGAAGAGTGGGGGTGAGGGTTCAAATCCCACACAAATCACATTTTTTTTCTTTTAGATTAGTGATCGATTTTTATTAGAATTTTCAATATTTGTATCTTCAATTCCTTTTTTAGGTTGTATATATTATGGAAATAATGACATCACGAAAGTTTATGATAAAAAGTGTTATTAGAAATATTACAGATTTGTTTATGATTCAGATGGTCGTAGTATAGTGTACAATTTGCATGAAATAACCCATTTCCCACTCGTAGGTATATGAACTATTGTAATACTCGCTATGTTCGTACTACATATACCTACTCGTGAGAAATGTATGCCATTCCATACTCATTGTACAATATACTAATGTGATTTTGGATAATAAGATACAGGTGGTAAAAATTAAAGACTTCAGGTTTTATGATAGGGGCGTAAATAGCGAAAATTAATTTAATTCATACGAAAATTATTTGAGTGCCTAAAAATTGATAGCTGGTGAGCGTATTTTTGAATCAGGTTTGTCAAACCTACTACTCCATCGAAATCATTATGAAAATCGAAAAGAATTAAATCTGTTTTATAATCGCAATTGAATTCGGCAAATGCTGGTACCAGTGCACAATATCTGATATTTTTACTTCCCAAACTTGTGTTAATCAGAGTATTTGTATGGTAAATAGTATTTGGAAATATTTTCTCAATAATTGCAAGCCTGATGATGGACCTCGAGCTACCTGTATATAGATAAGAAATTTTAATTTCAAATATTGAATTTCTATATAAGGTAGAGCATCATTTGATAGGGCACTTATTGATCCTATGTTTGGTTCATATGTTGATAACCCTGAGGAAACAATTTTTTAATTGAAAACTTCGATTTCGCCATGGCTGATAATTTTAGGTGTTTCAATTTTGGAACTGCGGTCTATTTTGTTTTAGGTATACCTGAATTGGTGGATTGGATCTAGAAAAATTTTGGTTGTTCCAAAGTTGTAAAGAATTTTTGTTTCGTTGAGAAATCTTGAAATTTTCTTGGGAATTACTGGCAAATGATTGTCGCTAAAAAGGATCATTTCTAGATTTGTATTTCCTGTTTCAGTGGGATTTCCATAGAGTCTATCAAATTTTTCAAACCTATTGGTCTATTCCACTTCTCCTTCCAGTGGAGCCAGATGTTTTGAATGCATATTCTCTTTCAAAATACCTTTAGACCCATCTATAAATGTGATCAGTGCTGCTGTTTTGCCATAATGAAACGTTTAGCACATTTTTTGACATTGTGTCAAAGTGGTATTATTACTGATTCTTTGAACCAATGATAAGATTTTCCTCCAATTCTGAGAACGTCCTGAACTAGACAATTTAGATCTCTGTGGCCAGAAAAACATGGTTCAAGGGCATTTTTCAATTTATACCTACCAATTAATTTTTCCTGAACGCATTCAAGGAGATGTTTTTGGAATATTTCATCTGCAATAATTTTGCAATCCGTCAATAATAAGTTGTCGCAACGTGCAATACATTCATTGAGAGAATTACTGTCGCCATCATCATAAGGTTTTATGATTTCTGATCGAGATCTGAAAAGATTCCAATTCACTACTGGAGGTACCATATTTTCGGAATTATTGGTACTACCCTTATCATTTTCAAACGAAAGCATACTAAATCTACTCATAATATCGTCAATATCACTCATAAAAAAATCAATTGATAACCAAAAATCTGCATAGTCTGTTGAATTAATTATTGTTCAAGCATCAATTATGAATTATAGTTACTAATAGCTAAACTACCCTATCTTCCCCAAAAATCTTTAACAGATGCTTTAGGAAAGGCTATAATTTCAGCAATTTGACTTCTGTTGTGTGCTTGCTCCTCCCCTGAACCTGTCCCTTTTTATTGCTGGTTTCAAATTTTAGTAGGATCCCTAACTTAACCAAATATGAATATTTCCTTTGCTTGAAGCCATTTCT
Organism: Chrysolina haemoptera; assembly: GCA_958298965.1. Lineage (NCBI taxonomy): Eukaryota > Metazoa > Arthropoda > Insecta > Coleoptera > Chrysomelidae > Chrysolina > Chrysolina haemoptera. The sequence continues at coordinate 5,611,392 of OY282592.1, read as the reverse complement.
TTAGGATTTTGTGCCCTGTCATTTAATAGGTTTATCCGATCAATAGAAAAAAAATCGTTAACATCATTTTGTATTACCTCCAAAACACCAACAACTGCTTATGAACTCCATATTTTCGCAAACTTATCTATAACAAAAAATCTTATACGATTCGTACTTAACAGTGTATGTTCAAGTAAATTCTCTTGTGGGTACCTAGTTTTTTTCATAGTGAATTTTGAATTAAATCTTGTGTTGACATACGCCCTATATGAAACAAAATAAATGACTACGGATTTTTATTACATGTCCGGTTTCCCATGGCACTTGTTTACATTGAAACTCAATATTGGTCATGTACAAAAAATTGGGGGAAATGACGAAAAATAGATTCTTTGTTCTTATGTAAGAATTGTTTTAGCGCTCAAGGATTCAGTTCAACTATATAAACTGAGTCGTTCGATTGTAGTTGTATAATTCAGTTATCAGTGAACTAGTCATGAAGGTATGTGAAAATATTACGTCTGATAATTACTTTCCGGTCTCTTGTTGACAGCAGTTTATTTATTTTGAATCCAGTACTTTCAAGTCATTCAAGTTGGTATAATTTTTTTTGTTTTTCATCCAAATTCTTTCAAATTTAGTGTGAGGGTGAGAAGCCAATAAAGCACTTTCAACATTTTTCGAAATTTAAAGCCATAATCTAACCTTCTGCAAATTTTCATGAAGGTATATGAAAATCTTATGTATGTTAATTACTCTCCGTTCTCTTGTTGATAATATTTCATTAATTTTAAATTTTCTGATAATAATATTTTGAGTTCCTAATCTTAGTACTAACAGTATACCCAAGCAGGGTATTATCAACAGCTATAGTAAATAATTATTGGAAAATTGACTTGCACAATAATTCATTCAAATTGAAGCATTGAAAAACACCAACATCGAAATTATTGGGGATAAATACATAAGAGATCAGATTTTTAACTATAATCACATGAAAATTTATTATCATGATAAATCAACTCCTGTAGAAAGAAACGCATTTGCTATTTCCGGCAGGGCTGAAAATACGATTTGTCAAACTTTGCTAAAAATTATAGTAGAAGGAAAAGAAAAATTGTGTATCGTTCCTGGAGACTTCTACTTTCTGATGCAAATATAATATGTGAGTATCTAAGTACCCAAAATGTGTTTTATCACACTTCACATAACCCTTCTACGATAATTACGGAGGATCCGGAAGTCATGGATATTTTAGTTTATATGAAATAATTAAGAATATTGAAGCAGGAATCAGTACCCTCGGCATATAGTCTAAAGAGGGTATGGGTTGCTGCTTCAGTATAATAATTCCATATTTACTAAATTATTCATGATTTTCGGATGATCCGCAAACATCGCCGTGAAGTGCGACAAAACACATTTCAGTTACTCAAATAATCGCATATTATATTTGCATGAGAAGGTAGGAGTCTTCAGAAACGATATGAACTTTTCTTTTTCCATTTCCGATAATTTTTACCAGAGTTATGACTAATCAAATATTCGGCTCCGCCAGAACTTCCAGCGGCGAATAAGCGTGAATCTGAAATTTGATGTCGACGTTCAATCACGTTTTCTGAGAAAACGAGCGCATTTCATTAAAAATTACTTGGAATCATTTTTGTAGAGAATTGAATTGTCTTTCACTTTGTTGAGTTGTTTTTCCGATAAATCATATACTTTCCAAGATTGCAGCAAAAATAGAATATCTTTATGCTCTGAAGTTACAATATAGTTTCGAATTACTCAATGTGTATAGTTTCTATAGCAAAATCTATACATAGGTATATATATGTATTTCAAAGTAGTGTTATCTCAAATATTTTCTGTTTTTACTATATATAGTGCGGAAAAAAAATTGTATGTTAATTTTTTTCAGATGTTCCTTGCTCTTTTCATTCTCGCAGCTGCAGCTAGTTACTGCCAAGGTGAGTTACTAATTTCCTTAAACAACTACTTGTATTTGTTGGTGATGTCATGAATACAATTGAGTTTTATCTCATCAACAAATCACAAATTTTAAAGTGAATATTACACTAAAATTCAGCAAGTTGCTACAGAGCGCCACAGCAAATAATAATAATAATAGTCATCCTCTACCCACACAGGCTATGCCTTTGGGAACGTTCTATTTTCATCGTTCATTTCAATTAATCAAATGTTTTTCTTGCTGCATAACCTTGATAATAATTATAGGACTTTAACTTATTCAGGACCCGTCACGGAAAAAATAGCTTCATTTTTGCATAAGCAAAACTTAAGAGTAGCATATAGAACAGATAACACACTGGGAAGGTTTATCAAGAATAATAAAGATAAAACGCAGAAATCTGAAAAATCAGGAGTTTATAAATTGAATTGTGGATCTTGCTCCAAAGTATATATCGGCCAGACAGGTAGACCATTTAAAAGCCTCATACGCGAACATCGTATGAATTATGTAAACAATAAAACACACTCATCATATGCCAATCATATTTTGAAGGAAGGCCATGACTTCGATGAAAACTTCGAAATTCTTCATGAAAATAAGGACATTAGGGTTAATTATTTAGAATTCTTGGAAATTAATGAATTGAAAAATTTTTTATCGAAAAATAATATTAGCACTTTGAGTCGTCATTGACCCAACTTTTGAGCTATCATAATGATCAATTTCATAACAGAAACAATTTTCAACTGACTTTTTTGTTGATAGCTGGCAGCATTGGATGGAATAGTGGTGGTACCTACGGGCTTGGAAGTGGCTACGGAGGTTATGGGAGTGGCTACGGAGGCAGCTATGGGAGTGGCTACGGAGGCGGCTATGGTAGTGGCCAGGGAGGCGGTTATAGCAGTGGATACGGAAGCGGTCATGGTCATGGTTTGGGCAGTGGCTACGGGGGTGGATACGGTAGTGGCTACGGAAGTGGCTACGGAAACGGATGGAACTCCAACGGGTATAACGGAGGATATGGAAACCAAGGGTGGAACCGAGGATGGGGCTCAAGTGAGTTCTTTATGTTTAATTAGTGAAGTGGGTCCCAGTTTGAACATCAGAATCAATATACAGTGGGTTCAAGAAAAAGATTCGCACCCTGTTAATGTTGTGGCATGTGACAGTATGAAATTTCTGGATATAATTTGGATTTTCAAAAAAAATGTGAATTTTTTATTTATCATTCAATTTTTTACTGGTGTTATGCTGAAAAATAGGAAACACCTCTTCGCATCAACTTTCCATTAGGTTATCGATTATCATCATCAACCAATTTTTTTTTTTTTTTTATATGGAACTTTTCTAATGCATACAGTTTTTCATTCTCACTTCGATGATGTTTCACCTATGACGGTTTAATTATGTTGCAGATCGTCCCATTTTAAATTTGTGAAGTTACGTATACTAGATGTGGAGAAAAATTTGTGTTGACATATTGAATGCATGTTTACTGGAAATCCCTTCGAAAAGTCTGAATGATGTCCAAAAAGGACCTGAAACTTAACAAGAACGTCATGAGTAGTTCATAATTGAATTTAGAATGAATAATATTTTGAAAAACTCTTTTTATGGAATCAAGGCCTTAATTAAAAGTACTATATGCAACGTCGGGATACTGCCTTATGAATAACTCTTTTCTCACTGTTTTCCTGTTTAATCGAACCTCTATCTACCACTGTTTCCGATATCCTCCATCCCCTTATCTTAGACTCATTGTTGTTTTCGAAAAAATTAATTGAACTCAAAATAATAATATCAATTTCCTTTTTTTCCCAGTGTTACTCATGATCGAACAAGGAAAAATCGAAAGAAATAGTGATTTTTCAAAATGAATATTTGAAATGTTTCAAAAAATAAAATTCAAACTTTTTACAATTTTAAAGTTTAAAATCTCACACCTTTACGTAAATTTCTGTTTTATGTATTGATTTTTTGTAGGAATTAATCACGCATTTCAAGTTTCATAATTTCATATTCTTCATCAAATATGCGGGAATAAGGGGTTTGGGATGTTCCTGAACAACGTTTCCCATTATTCTTCCAAAAAAGTATAACATTTCCCAATTATAATAGATTACAGTTGGTAAAGAACAAAAGGCAGTAAAATCTCTACGGAACTCTCAAACTGAATAAAAGGGGGTCTCAACTGATTCATCTAACTCTGTAATAGGTAATTATTTTATTTCCTTTTTGTTTCAGGTTTATGGTAGTGAACATATCTAACTTCGTCAATTTAGGAATTAGTAATTATTTTTAAACAAATCATTGATATATTGTGCAATAAGTATTATGGATATAAATAAAAAAATGAAATAAAACCGAATTCTTTGAGTTTCATTTCTTATTTGTGATATTATGCGTATGGAATTATTTTGCTAGGTCTCAAACTAATCTATTAATAGTTGAAGAAATATTTGATATAAAGAGAATGTGCTAGAATGGAGTGGTCAGCACGAATTCCAGATCTTACACTACTTGACTTTTTTTCTATGAGGTCATGTGAAAAAGATGGTATATGTCGACAGATTTAATGGAAAAATGGATTCAATTAACAAATTTTGTTGAAAATCAAATTTTGGGTTAATCCAGATTTTTTATACTTAAAATTATTCCAAACATCATAAGTGAAATTTCTTGAAGAAAAAACTGTTAATGTGACATTTAAAAACTTTATTTTTGAAAACTTACGTACGACACTGTCTGATTCAAATTGTCATATCGCTAGAATATCCGTCTGGGTACATTACCTGACTGAGTAAATTAACAAATCAAGCAATAGGTAAGTGAATTACAGAGGTGGACAAAAAATTACGAAACACACTGCATTTATCGAGAGAGTTGAAGAAATATAATATTAGTAGTACTGAAACAAGAAAAAAACGAGCTTTCTAACGATACTAAACTTGACATATGGTTCCATTTGAAAAAATGGCCGATCAAAAAAATATTTGAGTTCACAAAAAGGTACAGAGTAAAATACCCTTCAACTTTCACTCAAACTTTTTTTTTTCGATATTTTTAATATAAACTGAGAAAAATGGACGGGTCCATATACTTGACTAACTCTGTATAATACTACTTTTGTGATACCTGAATGCAGACTTGGCTGAAGAGTAACTTCTTCAATCAAATAACAGTAATACGTTATAAAAGTTAGTAATGGGATATCAAAAAGTCGTGTTCTTTGATTTGTGAAAAAATCTGTTTTTTAAGTAAAAGGAGTAAACTGCCAATTCTCGGAAATACCAAAATAATTTATTGGAAATATTTTTGTCATCGAATAATCTATTCAGATTTCAAATATCAGAGATACTCTTAATCCGAGGATATTTCCAAAATACCTTCATAATCAGAAATACTTTAGGTATTGTACTATAGAAATATTAAAAGTTAGTTATTCAGAGTCAAGAATTAATATTGTATATTATGGTGTGGTTCAGTTTTTTGGAAAATGAATGTTATATTGTTTTGGAAAGCGCATTTTTAATTATACATATTGTTCAAAAGAAGTTGATCATCTTCATTCTATAGACCGTCAGTCTAGTGACAGATTTAGGTGCCCCATTTTCACATACAAGCCTCGAATAGGGTTGAAAAGTATATCGATTTGAAGTAAAATGAAGATATTTTTACGAGTGGCTCCTGGGGATAACATACCGAGAATTCGATTTTTCAGTACAGTGATTATTTGTTTCCCTCGTGTTCCTAACTATGGAACGAAACTACAGAGGGTGATTCGTTAGGGCGTTTTAAGAAAGAAAATCCTATGAACATCTGTCTGGAGTGGCTTCGTTTCGAGATACAGGGCGTGAAAAAAAATTCAACTCCCCGTATCTCAGAAAAGAAGCAACTCTGGACATATGTTCAAGGATTTTTTTTTTCTTAAAATGACCTAACGAATCACCCTCTGCAGTTTCGTACCGTAGTTAGGAAACACGGAGGAAACAAAAAAAATATCCATTTTCGATATGTTATCCTTAGGAGCCACTCGTAAAAAAATCTTGATTTTACTCCCAATCGATATACTTTTCAACCCTATTGGAGGCTTGTATGCGAAAAAGGGGCACCTAAATCTGTCACTAGCTGACGGTCTATCTAATAATATAGTCATCTGTAAGTATATCAACAAATATTGGTCTCAGTCACAACCAAATGGAAGAAATGAAAATGCATAAATGTTTAAAAAACTATATTTAATTTATAAATACGATCACATGTCACTGAGTCTGAATATCCTTTGGGAAAATGTATTTTTATAATGATATAGTTTCTGAATGTTTGGCAGTTCAATATGCACCCGCTCCGCTACTGGCAAATGAACTGGAATAGCCTAAAAGAAAGAAAAAAATTGATATTAATATGGCCTTATTGAAAGAATAAGTGTAATTCAGAAAAATGTGGAGAGCTGCGATACTCAATATTTTCAACCAACAATAATTAGAAAGTGGCGATAAAATGGTTGCCTAGGTGTACTTTCGAACTTCAAGTTTATTCGGCGATTCTTCAGCAATCTCTGATTGCACTAGTTAGACAACCCATTCAACCAATCAGTGGATATAGGTCAGCAATAAATCTCAGTTTGCAACCTCTTCCGAAGTACGCAACATTGTCAAAACGGCAATTAACTTATACAGTGACCGCCAAAAAGTATGTGCCATATGGGAAAAAAGTTTATTATTAGAGTATTGGAGAAAAGATTCTTGGGAACAGTTTGTGCTTGTCCGATAACCTAAAAAACGATTTTGACACATGTCGCGTGATCGCTGGTATGGCGGCAAATTGAAAAAAATTAGTATGAAAAGGCAAAAAGTGGGGTAAAATGGCAAGATATCGAAAAAAGTTATTTAAAAAAGTTGCTTAGAATTCAATTTTATGCACATATACAAATTCAATACAAGTTTCAGAAAATAGTGTGAGAATATTGAAAATGGCAATTTTTTTAAAATATTTTTTTAGCTGTAGAAAAATGTCAAATTATTTTCTTATGAATAGCTTGACCATACTGAAATATTTTTATTTCGATGATAATAACAAAACTTTCTCATTTTATCTTTTCAAACTTTGTATGTGTGAATAAAATTTAATTCTAAGCAACTTTTTCAATTAACTTTTTTTGATATCTTGCCATTTTACCCCACTTTTTATCTTTTCATAGTAATTTTTTTCAATTTGCCGCCATACCAGTGATCACGTGACATGTGTCAAAATTGACTTTTAGGTTATCGGACATGCACAAACTTTTTCCAAGAATCTTTTTCCTAATACTCTAATAATAAACTTTTTTCCCATATGATACATACTTTTTGACGGTCACTGTATATTGCTGTATACTCGTTGAGAAAGTTCCAGAAGTTCTGCAAAATTAGAGTATTATTGAATAAATTATTTATGTCACGAATAAAGTTTGCAACCAATTCAAGTGTGCGGAATTTTTTTTATCGACCTATAATGCTTTTCTTCGATATACCATAAAAGAAAATTACAAAAGTTCTGCAAACTTGACAAATACATCGGAAAAATATTCCGAACAATTTTACGTTGACCGGAACATATATTTTTTTAATTCGTGGTATTTTTTTTCTGTTCCAGGTTATCTTGAAATAATAGCAAAAGTTTTTGCAACTTCGTTGCAAATTTATATACCGGATGACCACAAGGTGAGGTACACCTCCAAATTTTTCTATAGTTTTGAAGATTTCAAATTTGGTTTGTCGGTATAGTACTTGAATACGCATATTTTGAAGCCTCTACTGAAAATTCACCACTTCCGGTTCATCCGGAAGTGACCCAAAACTTTTTTTTTCAAATGACACCCTGTACATATTTTTTCATTATCAGAAAGAGCACGCAAAATCGGTTTAAAAATGGCGGACATATAGTTGATTGTTCAATCGAACAAAGTTGGCCATGAAACTAGAAATTAAATCATCACCATTGACAAACGACATCAGAAGTTACTAGAGGAAGCTTCAAAGTGTGATACATATGAGAACTAAGGTTCTCATGTAATTGCATCTTCCATATATTCCAACAATTATCAAAAATTACCTAAAAACAGAATGGTATCCGTAAAGAAATGCTCACAACTGCCATTTCTTAAATGGCAACATTTACTTTTCAATTTGACATGATAAAAAGTTATAAATTATCAGTTTACTCGTGTGAAAAGTTTTGGAAAATTCTTAAAGGAAACGAAGATACAATCAGGTTTCATGATGAGTGTTCCTAAAATTGAATGTTCTTCAACGTAGGCGGCTTAGAACATAATTAAGAAAGCAATACACAAAAGCTCATATTATTTCAACGAAGTCAAAGTTTGTTTTACGTATTCAATCAAAGCTGCTTTTTTGTTTCGCTTTTTTATGTTCATGGCCTCCTTCGTTGAAAAACAAGTTAACAAAAACTCTCCTACATTGACTTTTACTTCAGAGCGACAAAGTTTCAGTATTCAGTTTGTTCTATAAATCATCAAAATCAAGTACCTGACGACAATGCCCCACTTTTAGCGAAAGATCCTGATCCACTCAACGATCCAGATTTTGAAAAAGCTCCAGAATTGGAAAATGCTCCACCAAGTCCAATTGGATGAAGCAGATTGGTAAGAGCCGTCAGTCCTGAACTAGAAGAACTGCCTGCTGTTGAGTATGAGCCACTTCCTCCCTTCGTCCCACTCCCGAAACCATTGAGTGCAGAACCCCCTCCTAAGTTAACTCCAAATCCGAGTAATCCACCACCCAAATGTGGACTTCCACAGTTTCCACTGGCACAACCTGAAGGAAATAATGATGGTTACAATACAATTGGAAAATTGCCTTGATTACCTACCTTTACCAATTCCCAAGCCAAAGTTGAATCCAGATTGTCCACCTGAACCACTTCCTGAGTATCCACCAGAATGACTACCCGAGTTACCACCGGAGTAACCACCAGAGTAGCTGCCAGAACTGGCACTGGAATAACTGCCAGAGTTTGCACCAGACTGGCTACCATAATTTCCAGCAGTACTACCACCAATATTGCTTCCAGATCCAACTCCCAAATGTTCTCCGGAAGCAGCTCCTGAATATCCACCAGTAAGGCTACCAGAATTTCCTGCAGTACTACCACCAATGTTGCTTCCAGATCCAATACCTAAATGTTCTCCGGAAGCAGCTCCTGAATATCCACCAGAAAGGCTACCAGAATTTCCGGCAGTACTACCGCCAGTATTGCTACCAGCTCCAATACCCGAATGTTCTCCAGACGCACCTCCTGAATATCCCCCAGACTGGCTACCAGAATTTCCCGCTGCACTACTGCCAGTATTACTACCTGATCCAGAGTCCGAATGTTTTCTATCAGCAGCTCCTGAATATCCACCATACTGGCTACCAGAATTACCTGTGGAGTAGCTTCCAGAGTTGTATCCTGTATTGATTCCACCAGATAAACTTCCAGAGTTACCACCAGAACTGCTTCCTGCATGACCTCCTGCTAGTCCTGAAGCTTTATTAATGTCACACGTATTTCCTAGACATGCAGGACCAGGTTTAATGCCACCGCTTAAAATTGAAGAAGCAGCAGTATCTTTGTTGATTTCTGTACTTTCTGATTCTGAAAAAATCGAGATATGAATGGTTGTGATCAACTAAGTAAGAGAGAATATATATTTGTAGAATTATAATATTTAGAAATAGCAGCAGATACTCCATCTGAGGAAAACTAATGGTATTCTGATTTCTGAATGATCTGGTTAGAAAACTAGGCTGTGAAACAGGAAAAGAGGAATAATTTTCCGTTGCAATCGGTCAATCGGAAAAAATGTAACTGAAAATTTTCCGTGTCTGTTAAATGAAAAAAATAATAGACATTCATGATACAAGTTCGTAAAGTAAGACCTTTTTGTATGAGCGCGAAGTTTGTTGAATGAAGCGCAGCCTATTTGATTTCGAAAATTATTAGATAATTGTGAAGCAGAGTAGGTACATTCATTTTTTCAGTTACAGTCATAGTTGCACTCAAGTTACGATATGGTATAAGTAACTTTGTCTCTGATGTTTTTTCTCCTTGTAACATAGCAGTGATTTATTTTTTGAATTTGGAACTCTTCATATTTTTTTTAACAAATTGATCATTATCATTAATATACATGACAGGCTGTAAGTGAACAGTGTTGGTTACTTTTAATACTAATCTATCAGAGTTTGTTCATTTTGGGCACGTCTGAAGATTATAATTCGAAATTTTTCTTTAGTCAAGAAATGTTCATTTGGGAGAATTCGTGACTATTTCTTGCTTTTTTACTTTTGTTGTATTTTTAGCTGATATAATGAAACATTGTCAACAATTCCCTCCTGAACTAACCTGAATTGATTCCTGATCCTGAACTAGATGAGGGATGTTCGTATGATCCACTTTCAGGATGTCCATAGGAAACTGTTGGTGATTGGTCAATAGGAAGGTTTCCGGTTCCTGGTCCAGCAATTGAGTGAGCTCCAAGAGCTTCACCTGATAAATAAAATTGAAATATAGGGTAGGTTTTAGCCATTAAATTACAACACCAATTATTCCCTACATTCTGTTGGTTCTCTCAATGTTCTCTGAACATTACATTAGACTAATTTCGAAACACGAAGACAAAGATACGGAGTTACTGAAGATCCACTTCTTATACAGTGGCTTTCAAAAAGTGTGCAACATGTGGAAAACTTTTTTATTATTCCTTTGTCAGAAAATTTTATTCTTCATAAAAATTGTTGCATTGCGAAAGACTTGCATTTAAGTCATGAAAATTCTAAATTTCCAAACAATGTACAGGGTAGCACAAAAAGTAGCAATTTTGATCAAGAGTAAACTACCCTCATTTTTTATATTATAAAAAAAAAGTCTATTGAGAAAAGTTGTTTAGAATTGGAAACAATATTCAAATCCGAAATCACAACCACATACGCAACAAAATATTTTTTACAATTTTTTTATATCTAGCCTCATTAAAAGTACTGGTGTCTTAAGCGGCTCTCTCATATTCCTATAATAATAAGTCGATTCGAAATTTGGACAAATTGATTATTTTTACTGAAATGTTGCCATTTGTTGAAAAGAGTTTGAACTTTTACTAATTTTTTGGAGCAAATTTGATATTTCACTTTCTATGTATGTTCATAATAACTATCAGTATGGTTTCATAAATGAATAAATCGATTAATTAATGCTAGATTATTAAATAATACAAATCTGCGAATTAACAATCACTTTTATCATAAAAAATAGAGAAAAATTATTTCAATGCGTAGTTGGCTGTGATTTCCAATTTGAATGTTGTTTTCAATTCCAAACAAATTTTTTCGAAGGACTTTTTGATAATATCAAAAATTTTGTGCTCCCCTGTATACTGTTGGAAAATTTAGAATTCCTGATAACTCAAATGCCCTAATTTTTATGAAGAATGAAATTTTCTGAAAAATGGATAGTAAAAAAGTTTCCCATACGGTGCAAACTTTTTAAAACTCACCGTACCTATAGATGAAATTTTCCTTCTAGGTGACACGAAAAGAAGAATTCTGAAATAGTCATAAAACATCATGAAAACGAAGAAAAATGAAAAGAAAGAGAACCATAACTCATCTGCAGGTTGTAGCTGTGCCGAACACTTGGTTCTTGTATAATCACACTGAGACCTTTTGTGCTCGAGAGCACTGTGATCAAGAGTACTTTTTCAAGTGTTGTTCGATATTTAAATTTTTTTTCTGGAGTGCTCAATGCTCGAGTATTTTAATATTCGTGAATTCCCAAAGCCATTCCATTCTTTGAAAAAACATGAAACAAAAAACTAGACTGCCGACAAAAGGGGTTGACTTCAGCTGCGTGCTTGCCCCCCCCTCCTCCTCCCCGATGACTGCATTAATCTGACTGAAGTTTAACTTTATGAGGGGGTGATTAGAAAACATTATTTTAGTTCTAGTCCGTATCTAATGGATTACAAGATGTTCTGGTTCCTACGAAAAATTTAATTCTGCAAACTTCAGCAAACATCGTAAGAGACAGAAGAAAGTAGGTAGGATTTGTGTTCTTGTTGAATTTCTATAGGCTCTATGCCTCAGGCAACCCTTTCCGAGGCGGTGAGTTCCAAAGCTTTGCCGTTTTGCTGAAGAACGAGCCCTAGAAAACAGATGTTCTTATCCAAAGTGCCAACAAATGGAAGTGATTACTAAGCTCGACGGGCCAGTCTCAATGGAACCACTAACAGTGGATCGATTGATGACATTTCAAAAGAGTATCAAGCATGAAAATATCTACAAAGCGATAGATCGCAGCAAAGCACCACCTACAAAACGAATGACATCATTTAAGATACACCTGTGTAGTGAGCACAACCATCTGCTTCCCGAGTTGAAATGACAAGGTTTAGCCTGAAAATGTAATTGTGGAGGGGATTATACTTGTCCTCGTTAAATATCTGCTCAATACAGCATATTCATTCCAGCGGAGAAAACGCGGTGTTCAGCACGCAACGTGTTACAGGCTCGTCTATTATTACCCTTAATACCTCGACTACTTCGCTATGATGAAAACATATTTGTGATATTTTATACGCTTCGTTTCGATGGCTTTTTAATAACGCTTCAACAATGAGAGAGGTATTAGTTGCCCTGTGTCCGATAATTTACTAATTTTCAGACTCAATAAAAAGATAATAATGGACGAAAATCAACAAATACAACAATCAAAATCAAAAACAAGACCAAGAAACTAAAAACCTATAAAATGTACTAACCTTGTTGAGTTCCGTCGATTTTATGATGTACAGTAGTGGGAATTGTTGGCTTGATACCTACGTCGAAGTTTCCAGTAGTTTGCTGAGGATAAACCAATACTCCAACTGGTACTACTCCTGCGCCTTGGTGAGATTCGCCAGAAGTTGCGGTCTTTCCACCATTACAGTAAGTCCCAGAACAACTGGGTTTCTGATTGAAGGTACTACCAGAATAGGCACCATTTGCCAAACTTTGACTAGAATCTGTACCTGCATTGAAATAGGAACCACTAGTAGAATCAGCTCCAGAAGTGGAAAGGGAATTTTTATCGTAACAGTTTGGTCCAGAACAGCTTGGCTTGTGGTTATATGTTGTGTCGCCAAGTGTATGGGTTGCACTCAGAGCTACTCCTATTGTTGGTTTTTGTTGATTATAAGTACCACCCGAATAGGATCCGCTAGAAGAACCAGAATCATAGACAGAAGATGCGGTATTCTTGCTTCCGCAGTACGAACCAGAACAACCTGGTTGGTTTTCGTATATTGATGGCTTATGGTATGAGTTTCCACTTGGTTTGCTACATCCACTACCAATGCAGATCGGTACTTCGACATAAGATACTCCTGAAGGCGATGGTGATCCACTAAGGGTTCCGCAAGAAGGACCAGAACATGGAGAGTTCTTGCAATTACTGCCTGAACAGGCTGGTTTATTGTCATGTCCGACCAAAGGAGTGAGGAGATCTATCGATGGACCCGTCGGTTTTATCAGTGAGCTTCCAGACTGATAACCGCTGTTAGAATTTGTTGGTTTACTGGAGGGGAAGAGGCAAGAAGTGCCTGAACATTCGAAAGGGGTTGGAATCTCAGGTTTGTTATCACAATTCCCGCCGAGGCAGTTGGCTTTGGGATTACTGAGATCTATTCCGATGTTGGACGTTTGCTGATTGAAGGAACTGCCAGAATTCGAGAAGCCCGAAGAAGCAGAATTGTATCCGCTCGACGAAGAACCTGAAATTTTATTATATTATTAGTGAAAGCAACATTGATTTCGGAAAAGAATGCAAAAAGTATCTGCCAGGTAAAAGATGAAGTAACACGATATGGATTTCAAACAAGACCTGTTATGATTAATGTTGGGAATAATCTGAGTCGAAATAAAATGGTTTGTAATTTTCAAATCTTCTTATCAGATAGACTACGAGCCCGCATAAAAATTGGGGAGGGTGCATGAAACATGTACAGAACGATGCTGCTATATGATAACATAACTTATTTTTTTTTAATATTCAAAAATAAAAAAAAACTCTCATTATTTTTGTACGGGGTGGCGCGGCGGTAGGTTTTAGAAGATTATTATTTCATAATCTACCCAACGTGAGGAATGCCGTACAAAAATATTTTGTCCGAAAAGCACATCTTCAGATGAAAAATTATTATTATTACTATAGTAAAATGCACCACCACCCAGAATTGAGAGCATAGTGCTCAAAGTTATTTCTTCAATCAGCATCGTTCTGTACATGTTTCTTGCTGAGTCAAATGACCCCTCAAATTGTTATGCGGGCTTGAAGTCTAAAAATGTCAACTTCAAACTGACCAATAATGGTGGAATAATTTTTTAGTTAACATAGCTTTCTTCTCAATTCTTAAATTAATAATCAGTGTGACATAAAGTAAGCCCCCTGTTAACTTTTGAACAGATTGAAATTTTTCGGATGAAATTTATTTTAGTGGAATGGCAGTTCATAAACTACTTTTTGAATATTCCTCAGTATCATTTGATGTTTGCAGATGAAGGAAATGAGTACTAAATAATCACCTCACTAATCTACATGGAATATGAAACATGAAACATGAAAAATGAAACATGAAACATGAAACATGAAACATGAAACATGAAACATGAAACATGAAACATGAAACATGAAACATGAAACATGAAACATGAAACATGAAACATGAAACATGAAACATGAAACATGAAACATGAAACATGAAACATGAAACATGAAACATGAAACATGAAACATGAAACATGAAACATGAAACATGAAACATGAAACATGAAACATGAAACATGAAACATGAAACATGAAACATGAAACATGAAACATGAAACATGAAACATGAAACATGAAACATGAAACATGAAACATGAAACATGAAACATGAAACATGAAACATGAAACATGAAACATGAAACAAGAAACATGATACTTGAAACATGAAACAAGAAACAAGAAACATGAAACGACACATGAAACATGAAACATGAAACATGAAACATGAAACATGAAACATGAAACATGAAACATGAAACATGAAACATGAAACATGAAACATGAAACATGAAACATGAAACATGAAACATGAAACATGAAACATGAAACATGAAACATGAAACATGAAACATGAAACATGAAACATGAAACATGAAACATGAAACATGAAACATGAAACATGAAACATGAAACATGAAACATGAAACATGAAACATGAAACATGAAACATGAAACATGAAACATGAAACATGAAACATGAAACATGAAACATGAAACATGAAACATGAAACATGAAACATGAAACATGAAACATGAAACATGAAACATGAAACATGAAACATGAAACATGAAACATGAAACATGAAACATGAAACATGAAACATGAAACATGAAACATGAAACATGAAACATGAAACATGAAACATGAAACATGAAACATGAAACATGAAACATGAAACATGAAACATGAAACATGAAACATGAAACATGAAACATGAAACATGAAACATGAAACATGAAACATGAAACATGAAACATGAAACATGAAACATGAAACAAGAAACATGATACTTGAAACATGAAACATGAAACAAGAAACAAGAAACATGAAACGACACATGAAACATGAAACATGAAACATGAAACTTGAAACATGAAACATGAAACATGAAACACGAAACGGGAAACGGGAAACAGAAAATATGAAACGCGAAACGGAAAATATGAAAGGGGAAACTGAAAATATGAAACGAAGACATGAAACGTCTATCGGGACCGCTAGTATAAATATAAGGTATTAATCCCTTCCCAAGTATTTGATATAGTCCTATATTTATACTACGATATTGTTCACGTGGTACCATAATTTGTTTTGAACTCCTCAGCTGAGCATTCGAATATAATTTAAATCGGAATCAAAATGGTCAGTGGGTGTTACAATCCTATGGAACAGGGCCTCAGAAATTGGCAATATAACAATCTTTGATTGTTGCTGAATTTGTGAAGAGTGGAATGATTCGTTCGTTTGAATGTTTGTTTTTTTTTTGTTAGCTTGTTTGCTTGTTTGATTTGGACAGATGGCGGCTCGGGGCAATTCAGGCTAGCAGTCGTTTTTTCTCTAAGCAATAAGTTATTTTTTCTTTTTTTTTGTTAAATTTTGACAGTTTGTAAATTCACAATGGATCTTGAATGTTAATTGTCTCCTAGGTAATATTATGTGTCTGTAATTCACGAAACAAAACACCAAAAATTCTTGATGCGTCTTTCGCCAATGTTGGCGAATCGTGAAAGTTTTGGTGTCTTGGGTAGCTTGCATTTCTTGAATTTTTTCACACCAAAGGCTCTAAATATTCATTTATTCGACTATGTGTATGTGTTGAATAAAGTACAGAGCTTTGTTTTGTCTTAGAGTTGAGTTTGTAGAAAAAGAGCTTGTGTGTAAATCGAGCGCAAAGTATCATTACCGCACTCTAAAAATCACCCCGCTCTAAAAAATCGATTGGGTATTCAAAATTTTGGATCAAACGAATGCCTTTTTTGAATCGCCCATATAATGAATGGTAGTTGATATTGTCTACATTATCATTTCCATCAGTCTCTTCGCTTTCTCGGTGTTTGACTGGCATATCATTTTTCGATCGACCATGAGGACGTTGCTGCTCAATCTATAGCACACTACAATCCTTCGTTGATTATGAAAAATATTTCAATGGTGAAATGAACAATATTGATATTAACTGATCCTACGTTTACTAACCTTTGCAGTAACTCCCAGAACATCCAGAAACAGGAACGGTTGATCCAGAAGACTTATCATAAGACCCGCTTGTGGATCCAGAGTAAGAATCATCAGATGACTCGACAGGCTTGCAAAATGGTCCGGCACAAACCTGAACAGTCGATGGTACCGGTTTGATACCACAGTAGCCGCCAGAGCAATCAGCGGTGTTGGGAAGAACTGGATTAGAAACTCCTGGCACAACATCGATAACTACTTCGATATTTCCTTCATTTGGCTTTGTACATGAGCCACCGAGACAACCAGATGCGATGATGCCAGGTTGTGAAGACGGTGAACTTGAGTAAGTACCGCTACCAGACGTATAGCCACTAGCAGGCTTACTCTCATGAATGCTGCCTGGTCTTCCAGGAAGACTACTGATTATTTCTTTCGTTATACTGGGCGTGGAGGCGGAAATGCTTTGGTGAATACTCCCAGTAGATCCGGGAAAAGAACCTGTGATGGTTGGTAAGCTTGCTTGATTTCCATGATGACCTTGTGATTGAACGTTGACAGCATGAATATTTTGGGAACCATGTGCTCCTGCACTGGAATATGAACCTTCTTCTTTTTCACTGAAATAGGTTCCTAGATGGGACGCAGGTTTGCTGTCATAAATACTACCCTGAGAACCGGGTAAGCCTATGATGAGATTGTACGACAAACCACTATCTTTTGCGTCAGTGTGGGTGTAGGTATTGGTTGGAATGATGCTAGGTATCGGTGCAACGGGTGTTTGAACTACATGAACAATTGGTGGTGGTGGCGGTGAAGGAATGCCACCTCCTGGTGGGGCAGGTTTGAAATCATGTATGCTGCCATTGGGTCCGGGAAAAAGTCCTTTGACTGGAGTGCCGGCCTGGCTACTTCCTGAGTAAGAACCAGTATTCGATTGGCCAGATTGATAGCCACTACCACTTGAGAAATATCCACCAGTTCCAGTTGAGGGTGGATGGGAGTGCTCTTTCTTCAGAATGAACGAACCTTCGACAACTTTGGGAGGGGATTTTGAACCATAACTGTTAATAGCATCACCTGCACTACCATGTCCAGAAAAACCTGTAATGATCAAAAGTAGAAGTAAAAGTAGAAGTATTTATTTCGCTACAATATGCAATAGTAATAGTACAACGTCAAAACAAAAAATATAACATGATAAAAATACATATTACAAAAATATAAAAAGTCACAGTGTATATAAACATAAAAATATAAATATAATTTGAATTGTTTGTAGCACAGATGTGGAGTGTCCATCACATACCTTCAAATTCATTTTTGTATAAATCAAGATACTCATTTATACTATAGAAGCATTTCTTCAATGGAAAAGTTTTGATTTCCGTCTTGAATTGAAAGAAACCTAGACTATTTATCCTTGAAGGTAGTCTGTGATATAAATGTAGGTTTACAGAATTCTTTTGCGATATATGGAGTCTGAACCTTGGAGTTGAAATGATATCAGATTGAATCGAGTATTTATGCTTGGTTTCATGTATTTCAAGTAAACAGGAGTGAATGAATAAGGTAGGAAGTGGCTTTATTTGAAAACTGATGAAGAGAGGGCGACAATGTTCCCGATAATGAGCCCCCGCCATTACTCTGATTACTCTTTTTTTGAAGAATTATTGCATTTTGAGAGTGTCATGAGTCACCCCAAAGAAGAATTCCGTAAGACAAATCACTATCGATTAAACCAAAATAACAAGATCTTAGAACGTGAGAACTGACGATATTTTTCAAACGTCAATTCTGATTCCATGTTGGGTATCATCAATAAATCAAAGCTTAAAAACACGAACTTAAGTTCGTTGAATGGATGTAATGAAAAAATGGTGTTCCACAGACCAATATCCCGAAATTATGTTAAACAACCATGACTCTAGATTACTTTTATTGCAATCAGGTTCATTTCAATCGGTTCAGTATCTCCGATCGTTATCAAGTGTGTTGTACTAACTGTCAGGGTAATAAGAGGAACGTTTTGTCCTGAGGTGATTAACAGGACTACCTGTTTTTTTAATTTGCCATAGGTAAGCGTGGTAATGGGTGAGGACCTTATGGTTTGTATTCTTCTAGAATTGACCTGTTATTATTTGATGTTTTCAACACATTAATTTACACGCTGGGTTGACTAAAAGCATTGTTGTCTATAAAGGATTTCTTTCAATTTTTGTCTAAACCAGTGTTCTCCCTTGTCTAAGACTTTGGCATCTTTCGACTGGATGCGGTAGTGTTCTGTCCAAGCCACTCCTGACTTCAACGTCTCTCCCCGATAAGCCCAGCTTTTGTGTTCGTCTACCCTGATGCTGAGCGGTCTTTTGGTCTCACCGATGTAGCAGCGTCCGCATTCGCATGGTATTTGGTGAACGCAATTTTTAGAATTTTTGCATGAATTCTCAAGCTCAGTTTTAGTTAGAAGGCTTCTCAAAGTGTTTCCGGATTTGAAACAGCTTCTGACGTTATACTTATACCCAATCCTTCCCATTCTTCGATACGCCTGATGTATGGTAGGAGGACAACATGGCTCAGTTGTTGATTTTTGCTTTTCCTGTTGCCTTGTGTTGGAATGTCTTCCAGGAGGTTCTCTGGGTACCAGTTTTGTTTCATGTCGAAACGTCGTGCTCATAGAAACATTCCAGACAATGGAAATCCATAAGAATGTGATCAATTTACAAAATTGTCTGAAATTTCCAAACAAACCATAAGTCTATCCCGCTTAATAATGAAGATGTTTCTGTTGATTACTCTACACTGTAACTCGTTTTATTTTCTCTGAAAGGTTCACCTCTAGATATATTCATTTGATGAGAAGTGATTGTTTCTTGCATTGCATCGACTCAGAAGATCACTCGATATATGCATTACTTCTGAGAAATTTTATAAAAATATATCAAAATGAAATGTGTCATTACCTGTTTGAGCACCAAAACCAGAATGAGTTAAGGATCCACTAGAAACCCCAGCTCCTGGTGAAAAAGTCAAATCAAAGCTTCCTCCTGGTACAGGTAACGACCCGGATGATGATCCGGATTGTGGACCAGCTCCTGTCAGTGATCCGGAACCAGATAGTAATCCTGTTTGTTGAACTCCTCCCGATGACGATCCTGCACTAGCTCCAGCATTAGATCCAAATGACGATCCAACTCCTGGAAACCAAAATGAAAGTGTAACTAGTCGAAGTCAAAAGCTGATATACTTCTTGTAACGAGGTTACACAACATCCATGAAGGTGTTTATTCATAAGATCTCATTATAATACATATTAGACTGTAGTGGTCCTAGACTCTTTCCTATCCAGTCTTAGAGATCGGCACCAAGCGTGACTCGTAAGAAAGTAATAATAATGATGATAATAATAATGGTTAGTAGAAATAATGCCCAAGCACCCACCACCATCTGGCAAGAAGGCATGTCGACGATGTTTACCCGCATCTTATAAATGCGAATACTCTCCCCAGAAGAAGCAAATAGAGCCAAAAAAACTACAATGTGCCACGGTTCATCGCAGAAGAGGACGATGCGTGCGTTACGAAGACGATGTCCGGCTTGTGGACGGAAGTAACCTACACCATCTCAATGAGGTAGAGACGTATACTTACTCACCTCAGGGGTGGAAAAACGCCGCTCCCAAGAGGTGACTACTGTTAAAATCTCTCTCCGTGGCAAGTATCAGCATAAACTCCAACAGATCTGGCCATCAGAACTGTCGGGAAAGAACAAAGTTACTACAACCAATATGCTTGCCGTTCCGATCCTACTCTACTCCTTTGGATGATAAAAAAGACTCAAGAGGAGCGGTGACAACTCGACGTAAACTGATGCGTCTTTACACGGTTGTACTTTCCTGGAGCTTCATAGAATAAACCAATACACAGGGTCTTCTTCAAGAACATGAAAGATTCATGATGACCTGCCACGATGGTGTCTTTAACACCCTGGTCTACCGTAGTAGTATAGAGGTCCCGGACACAAGATGCAGAGCGTGTCGTGGGGAGCCTGATAATAATGTCACATCAGGATAAGAAACTGGTGAAGTGTGAAAACCTATTGAAAAAGATTAGGATGAGGCAATCAAAGCAATACATAACCTCAAACTGAGACGCACTCAACAGCCAGAGTGTAGAAGTAAACTGTAGGATCGCTCGCTCCAGAGAAAAGTGTTCCATGATACTGCCTTCAACCAAGTGCTCAGAGTACTAAACGATCCGAAAGAACAGTCAAAAATGGAACAAATCTCAATTGAAACTTGCTGAAGTAAGCAAACAATGCGCCAGAAAAAACAGCCAATGCGGGGGTATCCATTTCCATGTTCCGAGCGGTGGCCGGGCCCCACCAAGAGAACAAATGCAAAGGCAAATCCTCATCATTTAATCCCAAAAGCTGAGAGCCTGATACCGGATGATGGCAATTACATGCGAAGACAGCAGCAGAGCTAAATGGCTGTGAGAGAGACAGTAAAGCGACTCCAACCATGGAAAGGAGTAAAGTGTATATTTGTCCAATTCTAGAACTTTCCAAAACCTTGTCCCATCTGAGATGGCATACATCTCAGGCGATGAAGGCAACGAATGACTTACTACACGGAAAGAGTGCTCAGAAGGTTATGGAAAATGACCGATAGTCTCAACACTCGGGATTATTGTTCTATTTCAGATTCGAATATGGGCAATAATCGAAAATTATTTCTCATGACAAAATAAATCTCGTTTCCATTCTGTTTTTCCCAAACTCCTTCATCACAAAAATTTAAAAAAAAAGTAGATAATATGTTATTACCACTGTAACCCGATTGCGACAAATCATGGCCTTTCCCTCCTCCTATTGCTGATCCTGATCCTCCTACAAACCCGCTTCCTGATAGTGATCCGGAATACGATTGAGATCCTGCTAAGGAACCTGCTCCAGACAATAGTCCTGAATGTGGTGATACTCCTGATGATGATCCTGAACCAGATCCTGAACTTGATCCGGATCCTGCAAACCCAAATGATAATGAATAATAAAAACGTTTCCCATATACTGCAAACTTTTTTTTTCGAACAGTAATGACGTCATCAAAAATATGAGTAGACCTGCCTGAGCTTTTTTTTTTCCCAATGGTCATATCAAGCTTTTAACGAATTTGTTCCAACCTTCAAGTGCTCACTGTATATCTCTATTACTACTAGAGTGGTGCTGAAATGATAATGATTTTCACATTCACCTTTCAAATGTCCCGATATCAGTCCAGGTGAAATTCCTGTTCCTGAAGATGATCCTGATATCGCTGAGGCTCCAGACCCAGAGTGAGCCCCATATCCAGTGACAGCCCCTGATGAAGCACCAGAACCTGATGTTGCACCTGCCCCACTGGCATCAGCGTGAGCCCCAGCAGAAGCGAATGATGAGCTTCTTGCCAATCCATTTTTGAGGGGAATATCTATAAGGGTTAGATCTGAAGGGCCGTGACCAGAGAAGGAACCAGAACTACTGTAGGCTGGAAAAAATTAAATTCAACTGTGTTTTTCCGGTGTCTATGGGTTCGGAACGAGTTGTTATGTTCTGCAATTGATATCAGAAAGACTATACAATTTCTTGACTCAATATTCAGAGTCGAATTGATTACCCTACTGGTTAGTTTTATAATTTCGAAATATCTGATTTTTTTAAGTGAGTAATGTAATCTTGTCTCAAAGGTTCGACTTTTGATTCTATAAATTATTTGATGTTGATATCAAACTTTCTAGTGATATTACCTACGAAAATATTGCATTTTATGAAACTGATAAATTCAAACTTGATCAAAATTCAATAGTTCATTAAATCCACTAGTTGTCGCCAAAATAAAAATTTAAAATGACACCGCATTTTCACCTTAGGTGTGTGAATTCAATCATGGTAATCTTTGCAGCATCGGTATATTTCTACTATAGTTACGGTAATATTCCTTGTAGTTCTTTCAAGTGACCAGAACATTCAATTTCATTATTCTTCATCTCAGCAAATTTCGTTTGATAAGTTCAAGTGATCTTTCAGAAAAATAAATAATGATTGTGTCATAAATTTTCCATTGATGTTTGTTTTTGATCATTTCTCCTTGAAATATTTCATTGGATTCATAATATATAATAAATCAGTATGCAAAGTAAGTTATCAACAAACATCCTTGGCTATTGTACTTTTTCTATAGTTACTCGTTCGATGACTTTAATCGGATCTAGCCCATCCTTTCATCAATCATTTGAAATGAAAGATTTGCAATATGTCAGATGCAATAAAAAATACTTACATGATGCTGAAGATGAAGCTGAGGAAGAAGCTGAGGAAGAACCTGTGAATGAAGAAACTCAGTGAAAATCAAGAAGGAATCACCTTTTAAAGAAAGAAGGAATTACCTTTCAAAGAAAGAACGAATTACGTTTTTAAAGAAAGAATAATGGCCGACTCCACTTGACGAAAGATCATTAATTATTAATGAAAAATGGATTATATAATCAAATCTTCCGCAAAAAAAGCCTATGCAAAAGGAAATTCGTTAAAAAGTTAACGTAGATGTTACCTATCTACATACCGAATTCAGCTATGTATTTCAAAAGCATTGCAAAGTTGGTCTTCTAGAGAACTGCTATAAAACAGATACAATGCAACGGTCATAGGGGGCAATAGTTGTTTTCTGTTGGATACTTGCCTATGAGTTACCTATTGTATAGGGTTTTTGCGGAATATTGAATTTTTCATTATTAAGATGTTATTTTGATATTCTACACAAGCACACTTTGTTCTGTTCAAACCGAGTTTTTAGGATTTGTTCAATCCTAGAACAATCAAGGAAAAAACATGTTCATTTTCTATACCGGCATGTCGCAAGACAGCGGAAATAATAGCCGGACGTATGCTCGTAGTTTTGGGGGTGGTTATTGGATAATTTAATTCAAGGAATGATAATGATAATATTTCCTCATGAGTGTACCCAAAGGCATATAGCCTGTTCGGGTAGAGGACGGCTATTATTATTATTGTTATTTTCCGTGGGACTTCAGGGTGAATTACGGATTTTTGATGGCGTCATTCATTGATGGTCGACGGGGCCTACTTCAGGCGTATTGGCTTGTATTTGCCTAAGAGTGGGGAACGACTAGTTCTGATAAATTAGACACTCCTAATTCTCCACAACGGACCCAATATGCCCTGGGGCGTAAGTCAGCACCGGTGTCTCGTCTATACCGAACGAGTGTCGTAGAAGGTAATATAACACTCGTAGAGCCGCGTTCGGTCTGTGGATATAGGCTGAGACCGAATATGCCGGACGTGCTGATAGCAAAGGCATTATTAATTATGGTATCAGGCGCCTTACGACAGGCTCTGCATAACCATTACGCAGCTACGGTGGAATAGTCTCCGACTCAAGTTCCCTTGACCTAAGAAAGGTGTAGGCCAAATTTCTGGATGAGCCGAGTTTTTCGATGTTTTTGAAGAAGAACTCACACATGGGCTTATCATTATTATTATTCAATCCGTTAGTAATAATCCAGTCGGGCCCTGTCTCCAAAGCTCCGATACATCCGGAGGGCACGCTGGTGTCATTTACCCAGATAGTCACTCTCTACGTCCGTGTGGTGAGCGATTATTGGGTTCTTCAATCATGTGCCCTGAGTAGACGTAGTGAACCAAGGTGAAGGCGTCCTGAGTTCGTCTGGCAAAGATTTCTAACACATCACTGCAAACCGGTATGATTTTCAGATTAGAGAGCAGCATGTTCATCATTCCACCAAGTGCCCCTATGATCAGGACCACCATTTTAACAGAGTAGCTTGGGTAGAGTCTGCTGAGTTCAAAGACTGAATCTCAATATTTACTTCGTTTTTCCTCGTCTTTTCGGACGATGTCCAGAAGCCGAAAACTCAATGACTAAAATCGACTTACTTTGATGGTCGAGGAGGACTAAATCATGATTATTTGCTTGTATTTGCCTGAAAGTGAGAAATGAGGAGTTCCAATATATTGAGCTCTTCTCATTCTCCACGATGGATTCAATATCCCATGGACCATGAAGTAACTACTACTATTATTATTATTGAGTTATTGTACGGTAAATCACTACAGTACAACACTGAGAATTGAAAATGAGTAGAACCAGTTAAGTACTTTGTCCTACTGGAAAATAAAAATACTTACTGAAACTTTTGGTGAAGCTTCCACTACCATATCCTTGTGCTGAAAAAAAAAGAATATGAATAGAATAAATAATCAAGTTAGTTGTTGTAAAGTATTGCATTTATAATTGAACATACAAATCTTCATGAGATACTAATAGGGTAATAAATAACCAGGAAGTCATCAACAATTATTATAATACTATAAAATTCTTTCAAGAACTACAATAATTATTCCATTATGCACGGGCAATTTTTTATGTTTTATAATCTTAGCGGTGGAAAAATCTTTAGGAGAGTCGTATGTATTGAAATTGCCATAAACAAAATTGTAGTATATTTTAACACATAAAAAAAAATGGCTTGACCACGATTTGAACACAGGTCGATGGCTAGGGGTAATGGAGCCTTAGCCTCTAGACCAAACACACTTGATTTTTCACAGTGCTTTATCAAATCCGATTTTTATAAATGTTTTCTTTTGAAAAAACTGACTTATTTTCAACTTTAGGAAAAAAAGTCATAGGAGCTTTGTTTGCCCATTTAACCGAATTAGTAGCATCAATAATACCTGAGTTGGCAAAGGTGCCGACTTAATTTGGAACACCCTGTATACAGTGTTCCAATGAAAAATCTTTACTTCGAATAAATATTTTACGTGTGGTATTGGACGAAAGGCCATAATTCCATAACATTTCATTTATTAATGAAGGAGATAGCGTTTGTGATATAAATATAAATGAAGAAAAATTAGCGGCATTCAGACAAATTTTAAAATTCTAGAAAAAAAAGTATCCTCAAGCAGGATTTGCACCCACGACGTCTGGATTTCCGGTGCAGTGCTCTACCGATTGAGCTACCGAGGAGACATACGTTCCACTGCATATTGGAAAACCGCTTTTTCCTAGAAAAAAACTATAACAGAATCAACAAAACGAAAACTCATAAAAGCCAAATAGAAACGATATAAGATGAATGGTATCCAGAAAATCAAATTTGTAAGGTAAAATTATGTTATATTTTTTACAAAAAAATTCATTAATTCTTGTTTGAGCCACTTCAGGATAATCAACCTGATATGAACAAATATGAATTTCATTTTCCTCATTAATATTGGCAGCTTAAAATTTGTAATCGCTCCAACTTATTGAAAATTTCTGAAAATCGCATAATATCGGAAAAACCCACAACCAACAACAGATATAACCAGTTTTCGGCATAATTTCTAGTCTATACTGTAATGGCTAATAAACTTAACGGTTGACTTCAAACACTAAATGAAAAAATATATGCAAATCGTATTCCCTCATGTGAGATAATTATTCATAATTGTATATTGCCCACATGATTTTACATCATATTATTATTCCTCATGTTTCCCAATTAGAGTTACCAAGAAAACAAAATTCACTCCTTCGTTTGAGTACAGACAGGAACTATAAATAAAGTAGCATTAATAATGACTTATGATCTCAGCACACCTAATAAAATTCAAAGACAATGTCGCAATGCATTCACAGAAATAATAACGAATTGGCTGTTATTCCAGTGATATTAGATTTTTTGATGGAATAATAATGACATATGTCCTCGTAAAATTCAGATATCAGGTGGTATGAGGATACAATCAGTAATAATATCCCGACAAAATGCAGAATTTTCGAAATAGTAGTTTACCTAACAAGTGCGGAAAGTGAGACTTTACGATTTCTGGCCGAACTCAGCTAACGCGTCGTTCGGCCATCTGCAATTGTATTCGTTCAACTGATGAAACTGTATTCATCAAATTAGTTATTATGGTCCATTCTTCGAATGAATACTGTATGATTCATATAATGATTCAGATTAGTTCTACGATGGATATTTTTCATCAATCCAATGATGAAAATGGTGATTATCAAGTATCGGTTATTCCTTGATTCAATAATTGATATACATTAAATCTATGTTTCAGTTTATTCTCGTGATGCTTTCACACATTGAACTAATTATTTTGTTTTTCATTTGAATAAGTGGTATTTATTCAATCATTGCATATCATTCGTAAATGCAATGAAGGCCTCCCACTGATATTGAGCATACAGTGAGTTTCCGAAAGATATGCAAAATAATTAACATGCATTTATCAGAACATCGCAATCCTGATTGGAAGGCGTATCTCCAAGTTATCTTTTATTTCGGCTGGCTCCTTTCGGAGCTCTTCGGGTGTCTCTGTAGTCTGTGCTACCTGAGAAGATGCTTCAACGATCGCTTCTGTCTGCTTAAGTTAACCGGCTCTGTGCAAACAACGAAGTCGTGCGGAGTGGTCCCTCTAGTGGAGGCGCTGTGTACTACCATCTTAAGCTAACTTGGCAGCAACGGAGATTTCTATGCGAGGATTCGGCTGAACAGATACCGGTAAAATTTATGAGTATATTTAAACACGAGATGGCTTGGTTCGACATAAGGCTTATTATTATATTCATGAACATATTAATTACGGAGTTATAAAATGGGAGGAAAATGTTGCTTCTATCTGCCTAACAAAACTGGGACTTAGTAACTTCGTTACACCTTCTATAATCTTTCCATAGCCCCAATAAAACCTGTGTGTAGATCTGAAAATAGATTATCATTGATTTCGATAAACTTGGATTCATTGTAACAATAAAATCATCTCTGGGACCATTGATTACGTTCATTGATATGATGAACAATTTCAAATGGATTCAGTGTACCCCTTTCATTACCTCAATGAACTTTTCCATAGCAGCAACGAAACCTGTTCATAAATATAAAAAAAGATCATCTTTGATCTCAATAAACTTGAATCATTATCACGATGAAAAATGTATTGTGCCAATGAACGGAAAGGTAATAAACGGTATTCATTGATATAATGTACCACATTTTATTCATAAAATAATATACATTGTTTCAATGTACTTATTTCTTCATTTCAATAATCTTTTTCAAAGCCGTAATGAAATATGTTCATAGGTCTGAAATTAGATCATCATTGATCTCAGTGCACCCCTTTCCTCACCTCAATAAACTTTTCCGCAGTAGCAACGAAAACTGTTCATAAATGTAGGAAACGATCATCTTTGATCTCAATAAACTTGAATTCGTTGTATCAATAAATACCTACAAAAGTCAGTGAATATTTATTCATTGCCACGATGAAAAATGTATTTTGCCAATGAACGGAGAGGTAAAAAACGGCATTTATTGATATAACGTACCGCATTTTTTTCAGTGTAGGTACACTATATTTTCTACTAGCGGAAAAAACACCCAAAAGTTAACATAAAGAACATTTATTATTAAATATATATTAAACTATACAACCATACTTCATAGTTTGTAAGCTTTCTATTTTAACCTTCTGCGACACAATATTTAAATGTCAGTATAATCCTCAAAACTAAACAAACCTACTTTTCCGCCCTAGTGCGGAAAAGTGACTCTTTCAAAACTAAAATGAGTGCGGAAAAGTTGATTTTTCCGCAAGATAGTAGAAAAAATACTTTTACTTTGCTGGCACGGGACCTGTGAGGCTTAGAAACACCACGAGAGCTTGTTTGAGTGGTGTTTTGTACAGGAGCACAGTTTGAGTACCTATAGCAAGACAAAAGTATTTAGAAAATTCTGTATTTTAAATATAATATATTCGACAAGATAACTATACGCATTACTATCCGGAATTACAAAAATAACACTCACTACTAACGAAACAGTTGAAATTAAATTTTAAATTCTCATTCACCATCCTAAAAGTATCACTTATAGCTCGTTATCCTGAAAGCCAAGGTCATTTTTCACAACACCCTGGTCGTATTTTTGAGATATCAATCACCGCGCCTTTTAGGATTCAGCTAGCGGCAGTCATTAGATAACAAATCAGTTATTATTTATTGATTTATTCATTACCAACAGAAAAACATTAATCTCAATAACTTATGAACCTGAATATTCGCTCATGGCGTACTATATCTAAACTACAACATAAAATATTGGAACTGAATCAGATTTTTGATAAATTGGAAATTATGCCATGTAGGTACTTTGTCAAAACTCATGAATTCAATTCAATTAAAAATTGGTATGTGGGGGCTTTCGGAATCGGAGATTACAATGTTTTTACAGTTATTTCTAAAATCAAGATGGCGGCTACACGGTGGCGGACGAATTATTATGAATGTGGTCCGATTTCATCCAAATTTGGTATTTGGGGGTTTTTGGGGTAGGAGAATATGATTTTTTTTTGTCAAAACTCATGAATTCAAGATGGCGGAATAGTTTTGTGATTTTGACCCGATTCAATTCCAGATTGGTATGTGGGGGCTTTCGGAATCGGAGATTATATATTTTTTTAAAGTATTCCTAAAATCAAGATGGCGGAGAAGTTATTGTGATTATCGCCCGATTTCATTGAAATTAGGTATTTGGAGGTTATTGGGGTCGGAGAATATAATTTTTTTGTCAAAATTCATGAATTCAAGATGGCGGAATAGTTTTGTGATTTTGACCCGATTCAATTCAAAATTGGTATATCGGAATCGAAGATTATAATTTTTTTTTACAATTTCTCCTAAAATCAAGATGGCACCATCGGTAAAATAGTCATTCGAATTTGGTTGGGTATAGATAATTATACATAACAAAAAAAATTCAAATGGATCTCTATCAGTTGAAGTTGACATTTTGGGGGAAGCAGCTATCTTTCTTCTCGTAAATACACACACTTATCAAGAAATCAAACACAATAAAACAATACTAGGCACCGTACAAACAAAACACGAATGGATAAATCAGTAAATCACGGCTCACAGCTTTCTAACGGCTCTGAACTCGGAAAACGATTGAACTGACAACGTTGCATTGGCAGTCGACCACCGAAAACGGGGTATTACCGGAATTCCTACAACGCTGACTTTATCAATGAAGAGGGAGGTAGACACTTGTACGGTTAGTTGTATAACTATTTTATTTTCGTGGCGCAGTGAATCGGGTGCTGACACTGCCATCTGTAGTTTTTAGGTAGTCAAGTAACATTGCCTTCTCGAAAAAAAAAGTTTCACCTTTCTCACTATTTAGTGACCTCCTGAGAAGAGTGTCACCATTTCACGTAATTGACCTGTAAGTAACATGTCATTTATGTTAGTTAACTATTGCAATGCAATATTTTTTTTTGCAAACAATATCTGATTGAAAACCCAAAAAAAAATTGCCAAAATTATTCAATGTTTATCAACTCTTATATCGAGGAAGTATTGATATTCAGGTGCGTGGATGTACAATAAATGAATTTGAAAATACCAATTGTGTTTTTCCAATATACCTTTACTAAAAACGTAGGCAAGCACTCCTACCAATGTCAACAGGACTGGAGAGTTCAATGCTAGCGTAGGCGAGTTCAGTAATAATACTCGTTTTGTAAACTTGTCCGCAATAACAGGAATTATTTTTTAACACTAAATAATAATTGTCGCTAATCTCAGCCTGTTTTTCTGTGAGCCAATCAATATAAATATTTTTCTTGGGTCAAGTCATATACAGAGTGTTTCATTTGTGCTGCACTCATAGTGGCGACCATAAACTGAAATTCTGATGGGGGAGGGGGTAGTTTAAAATTCTGGGCAATAGAGTAGTGCCAATCAATAATTTATAGTTGGTTTGGAGTTTATTGAATTCTGCATTGATGCTGTGCTGTAATGTATCACGATATGCGTTGTATGAGGAAAATACTTGTCTTCACAAGATTTATTTATTCATTTGTTGTTTGTCCATTCGTTTATTTATGTAGTTATTTATTTAATGAATAAATAATTTCTTATTTTTATTTGAATAATAATATAATATTGATTTAATTATTGACTGCTGGTAGAAATATTAGGTGCAGTACGTGTTTTTTGTTGAATATCTGACGAGGGAATTCAAAATCATGTCGCTTAATATTCTAACATCTATAATTATCAAGGTTCACTGTTTTCATTAACTTGGCGGATCACTTCATTACAGTAATTGCAGATGACAAAAAGTATCTGGGGTTCTCCGATGCAAATATTATTTTTAAACTATATACGAAAGTAAATATTTGTCATTCAATTCGCCCCAAGATGCGCCAGATATACAGATGGAAACAGCCCCATAAAACTTACATTTTTCAACGATTTAATTTTTTTTTTCTTATACCGGTAGGTAGACATTCAAAAGGTCCACTAGGATACCGCATTTCATGAATAAATCTTCATTTTCAGCGCCAACTAATCGTATTTTTCAAGGTGAAAAATTTTAAAAATTTACTGGCGATTTTCATATGTAAATTTCGTTGAATCAATAAAAAAGTCATAAGTGTAAGAAATTTGCAAAATATGCCGTTTAATCAGCCCAACAATTCAAGAATTTTTATCAAAATTCGGTTGTACTGGTCAAAATTTCATCGAAATGAAATAGTTATTTATGTACCAAGGACCAAAATCTGTCCGTTATAGTATATATAGAGACAATAGAAAGTGTTGCGCCGAGGTGCTTATTATACATTTTTTCGTCGACATCTACAAATTACGTACTAATTTTCAAGTTCCGAATCAATAATCGACTATTTTTTTGGTCAAGTATTTTTCATCCGCAGGCACTTTTCGTCCGCAAACACTTTTCGTCCGCTGTGGTCACTATGATACGGCATGGTGAAAAATACTGGCCTTGAAAAATAGTCGATTTTTCGTCCGGAAATTAGTACGTAAAATGCCATTTTTTTATAGGTCGACGAAAAAATATTTTAATAAAATTTCATCTATACAATTTTTTTTAATAGAGGCAAACGCCAAAGTTTCGCGTATAAAAGTGCTTCTTCAAAAACCTATTGCTTTGATACAATTCGCACAGAAATACTTTAATTGAGAAGTGTTCTAGGAACACTGCAGTAGAGTGTTTTGAACGTAACCAAAAAAATCCATTGGTAACCGAATTTACCTGTATCAATGGATATCACGATAGATTATAACAATGGAATTCAATCCGTAATAATTTAAACGAATTTTTGGTATTCCAATTCATAATAAACAATAACGCGTTTGAGAAATGCCTTCAGAATTTTGGTAAATCTATTTTATAGGGCGATCCAATTTTCTACCATTATTTTTCTCCGCTGCAGTCTCTACACCCTGCTTTTTTTCGCCGTTAATAACAACCTCAGATACAACAAACACTCATTACACCATCACATTACTATAATCTAATATTAAATCACTTACACTTTTCCACAACCACTATTAATAACAACAAAGTGCTCGCTAATTTCCGCTTCATTGTCGATGTATGATGTCTATCCCAACTCTACCACTTCTTCACTAGTATCAGACCCAGCAATAAAACTATTTATATTATCTGTCATCAATGACTCGGGCAACAAGAAAAAAATCACACCTTATGGGATGCTGGCTTGACTTCGACTTCTCGGTATACCGGACGAGTTCGGAGAATTTTGCGGGTTTTATGCTAATGCATAATTAGTTGTACAGTTACTGTTGATGTATTTGGAATTTTGGGTTTGATGGGACGTGGGGAACACTGAAGAGGATACATCGTTAAATATTGTCAGGACTTTGATATTTCCCAGCTGAAACGGGTTTTTGACCGTATTTTTGGTGGATCACTCGGCTCCCACTCTGGACTATTCTGGTCAAGCAGAT
This sequence comes from Chrysolina haemoptera, assembly GCA_958298965.1. Lineage (NCBI taxonomy): Eukaryota > Metazoa > Arthropoda > Insecta > Coleoptera > Chrysomelidae > Chrysolina > Chrysolina haemoptera. The sequence goes on along the minus strand of OY282592.1, from coordinate 5,578,782 downwards.
ATATCAAAATTCAAAATCCAAAATTCGAAATTCAAGGGTGCAGACCGTCTAACCGATGAACTTGGTCGCTTATCTAACACAGATCGAGGTGACCCAACTCTCCACTGAGTTGGAACCCAAAAAAGCTCTCATTAAAGCTGCAGCGACTGAGGCCCTCCTGCAACTTCATGAGGATAAGTCAATACATGAGGTGTTCTTCAAAAGAACTTTGAACATCCTCACTTGGCTACGATTGTTGTGTTACTATCTATGACACTCGTACGGTGTAGACGAGCCACCGCCGGGAGGCATACAGTGTCACACATAAAGTTCGCCACATATGGAAGTTTTTTTTATTGTCAAATATAATGAAAATTTGACTCCGCAGTTAGTATGTGCTTGAAAAATGAGTATAAAACAGCCTCTTTCATTTTGTCACGTGCTACTCTAAACCTGCCAAATTTGACATTTTATTCAAAAAATCAAGTTTTTTTGGAGTTTTCGAAAAATGCTAAATAAAAAAGTTGCTCAGTTTCCTATTTTATACCTTTGCTCAAAATTTGGACTCTCTACTGTCACTTTTCCACGAATTGTCACAATTTTTTTTCCATTTTTTTTTAATTTTTCGCTTTTTCGATTCGAACGAAACATGATTCAAATTTCATAATGTTGATAAATACGAGACTCCAATGTCATATCTTGCCCAGAAAATACCCACATTGGCCTCTTACCAGAAAAAAGAATAAATGAACCTTCAGAAATTCGTCTTTGTTGCTGCAAAGTTCATCTAGTTTGTTTTGAAGGTTGTAGACGATGTAGTAACTTGATTACTTGTGCTTCGGACTTCCATCGTCTTAATGGTTGAAAGATTTCTACTTCTTTCAATTTTTCACTACGTTTCAATTGCTTGAATCTGCAATCGTCTTCAGGTGAATACTGACAAATTTTGAATCTACACGATGTTTTATAGGTCTGCCGGTAATTACGTTGTAAATTACGCGCAGTCTTGTGGCGCGCGTGTTTTCGCGCTAATTCTCCCTCCAAAACGGTTCATTCGCGGCCTCCATACGTTTTTGATTTCCACGCTCGGTTGACTGAAAGCACCATTAACCTCGACATAAGCGGTTTCAATAAATTTGCGTTTAAACCAGTGTTCTTCTCTATGAAGAACATTAGCCTCGTCCCAAAGAATTCCTCCAATTCGGGTGTTCCACGAAGAGGGGCATTGTAAGAACGTTGATGGAGAGAGCAATGTGTATTTGCAACAACCAGGAGTCTCTGGATGCGGAAATAAACCACATAAGGAAAGACCTACGCCAAAACGGATACCCCGAGATAGAGGAAGTTCAGAAACAACTCAAAAGGACCAAGACGGTCGAAGAACGATCACAAAACCCCATTCTTGTCCTTCCCTACATTAGGGGTATCTCCGAGAAGATTAAAAGGATCGGAAACAAATACAATATCAAGAGTTGCTTTCAATCCGGCAGCACTTTACGAAGTTTCCTCACCAAAATGAAACCAGAGAACGAAACAGAATCCAGCAAAAACTGTATTTACGAGGTCCCATGTGAATGTGGAGATTCCTATATCGGAGAGACCAAGCGGCCATTATCTGTAAGAATAGCTGAACACAAAAAGTTGACTCAACGGGGGGAAACATCTAAATCGGGAATAGCCGACCACGCGTGGACAGAGCACCATCGAATTCTTTGGGACGAGGCTAATGTTCTTCATAGAGAAGAACACTGGTTTAAACGCAAATTTATTGAAACCGCTTATATCGAGGTTAATGGTGCTTTCAGTCAACCGAGCGTGGAAATCAAAAACGTTTGGAGGGAGAATTAGCGCGAAAACTCGCGCGCCACAAGACCGCGCGTAATTTACAACGTAATTACCGGCAGACCTATAAAACATCGTGTAGATTCAAAATTTGTCAGTATTCACCTGAAGACGATTGCAGATTCAAGCAATTGAAACGTAGTGAAAAATTGAAAGAAGTAGAAATCTTTCAACCATTAAGACGATGGAAGTCCGAAGCACAAGTAATTCATTTAGTTTCATCATTTCATTATCATATATGTCGCGAACTTTATATGAGACACTGTATAAGTAAAACTCACTACGTTTCAGTCAATGGAAAATATAATAATTCTCTGATTGGTTGTGATCGAACTTGGATGCACTTTGGCATCCATCCTGAAACGTGGTGCAATTTGTCTGGACAATTATTGGAAAAAATTCCCTGTGGTGATCAAGCAAGCTAGGGTAGCTTGTTCAGGTTAGGTTTGTGTCTCAATTACGAGCAAAACACTAATTCACGCTAGTACGAAGTGCACCAAGTTTTAGTTGTGTGTTTTGCCAATATGTTTCTGGGAGATTATAAAAATTTCCGTCATAGAGTTTTTTACTTCTGGTGGAACGAACATTGTTCGAAAAGAGGAAAAACGGACTGAATTTCGAAATTATTCGTTTTGAAGACCGCAGTCTTAAGCTAAACCTTCTACTTTCTTGTAAAATGATATGGTTCTGATCATAGCATGGCAGTACCTACTGGGTGGGATGATGGACACACTGTTTTCCAATCTGAAAGTTATACCGGCTTGCCGTGATGTGGCAGAAATCTCAGCTAGACGAATGCAGAATACCGTCATCCTTGGTTCACTTCGTCTACTCGGGGCACATGATTCTCGGAGTCGATAATCATTGACCCCACGAACGTGTGGGGGGACTGTCTGGGTAAATAAAACTAGCGCGTCCTCCGCATGTATCATGGCTCCAGAGACAGGGCACGACTGGGATATTCTTAACGGAAAAAGAAGTAATAATAATAATGTCAGCCGTGAATAACCCTCTAGTATACCCCGTTACTTGGTTCCAAATATACAAGATAGAGGCCCCCACAACCGACCCCTTCGTTGGATAAGGAGTAAAATGCAAGATATTGGAGCCAAAAATGATAATTAGCCTAAGACGACCGCGAAAAACAAGACGCTTTGAGTGGACTGATGAATCGAGGGATCCTGCATTGCTACGAGAACAGTTAGCACGCCCAGAGGATACCAATCAGAAAGAATTATCTTCGAAGTCATCCTCCTTAGCGGGCTGACGAAATAGAAGTGGCAGAAATGTCGGTATGGCCGTAGAAGAGTCTCGCATCATAGCGCCAATGCAGGGCAATAGGACCAGGGCGCCCATTAACACCAAGCCCCTGAAGCCACAACTGACATGGGTTAATGCGGAGATTCACGATGTTCTTTAAGAGAGTCGAATCGTGTCTCTTATTCAGTGTGTGGTAGACTGTGTGGCGGGCAATAAGTCTTTCACGCCCGTGGTACGTCGAATGGCTGCAAAATGAAAACGAGCTCACCACTTACTGAATCATGGCAGGAGAGTAGCATTGTGGAAAACATAAATCGTCTCGCTTACTCCAAGAGCCTCCACGTGTTGTGGATAACCCGCTGGCCGTTGATCGGTTGGAAACCATCTGGATGAACATCTATAAGTACCCGCAAAGGACCCGCCCAATACTACCGTCCTAAGGCTACATGTGTGATGTTTATGCATTTTGCAGTAAGGACAACTACTTTTAGGACGACAGAATATGGAAAGGTTGAGCTACCCACCAGGCGCGTCTTAGGTGGTGGGTAGAAAACAACCGAGGCCCTTACAGGCCTATCCAGCAATAGTCATGTGAATAGTGCGGGGCCCTAGAAGCCCCCTTAATAATTTGCAGAAGTATCGCCACGGACGGGTTCAATACTAAAACACCGAACCACCTTTATGCAATGGCCCATAGGAGATCTAATATCCGGCGGTAAGTGTCACAGGAAGCACGGTAGTCTTGACTTAACCCCTCAGACTGCGTATCGGAAGAAGGATGAAGGTTTGGGGGATATTCGGCCACTATGGACAACACTCTGGAAACCAGGTGCACCCAATTTTATTCAGCCTTCCGCACGTGTGAAAGCTCCACATGTGACGACTTCTCTTCGCCCATGCTGATAGGAATCTCTCCCCACACCCCGGTAGGCCCTTCAAGAGTCCACCAGTTTCTGTTGAAGGGCTCTTTCTTAGAGTATTACCTCTCCTCCCTCGCGGATGGGCTCCAATACGGAGTTCTCTGCAACCCCATCCACAATTTCCCAGGCCCCGATAGCGGTGGGCTCATATCCAGGGTCCATTCCTCCTCCCATCCAAACGGGTTTCTTCCTGAGGTCCGCCAGTCCCGTTCTGACGGGCTCCACTTTGGGGAATTGAAACCAGCCCAAACGAATCTGACAGCAGCGGTGGGTGCACAACGGGCCAGACTGAGAGGCATACGTGCTCTTGATTTTGTCCTCTCACGAACCCCTTCAATCATCCTCGGAAGACGTTCTCCAGGCTCTCGAATGCTCGAAAAACTTTGCAGCTCCAGACACTCATAAGTTAAATAACTATTGACAATACAAAAAGTTTCAAGCTCTAGAATACATTGTAAAATGGTGAACGTGGAATGGTGAACAATTTCGTTTTTGAGATAACTGAATAACAATTTGGCTTTATCTCACCAGCATCATTTGATACAAAGTAAGAGGATCTATTTATATAGTTTTGTCATGAACTTTACATTTTTTCATTTCATTTATGTTCAGTCACGAAAAAATATAATACAGTAACATAATAACCATACAATACACTAATGTGACAATGCCATCAGGTAGATAAATTATAAAACTAATAAATTTGCATTGCGAAAAAGCAGACCCGTAACAAAGACATATAGAGGCATAGATGAAAACAATAGATATTTACGATATACTTAAGTGTCGTAAAGATTCATTTTACGATATGAGATGGAACATTTGTCAAACGAGGCCTTTAGGCCTCATTTTTATTCAGATAGTTGATTTTATAAATTATATCTAGTTTTCATTGAAAATTGATTAAATAAATAACTCTCACAGAAATCGTTCATTTCATTGAAGCAAGATTCGCTTTTATAGCATTTAATACCCAATACCCATTTTTGTCGACGAAAATCTATTTCGCCTTGCCAAGCCATCAGGGAGATTGGAAGAATTGGAAAGTAGGCTTTTCAGAAACAATTATAAACATCAAGGATGGAAATGATGGAAATATTTCTTTGAAAGTTATTTTTTGCATGGACATTGCATTTTGATTTTTGTTCGAAAATATGAATAGAATATTCATAAAATCTGTAGTGGAATCTTTCCTTCAGTCGCTATTTTATTACAAAAAAATCTCATTTTAAAATTTCCATGGATAATGTTCCCCTTTTCAACATGAATACCTCCCAAGAGGTTATCTTGAACGATGGAAAATAGCGACTAAATTTTGTCTTTCAGCCGCAGATGATTCCACAACAGATTTTATGAATATTCTATTCATATTTTCGAACAAAAATCAAAAGTTCACGGTAGACTTTCCCTAAACCTGTATTTTATATGTCGTATAATACAAGCAAGACTTTTTGAGACTACTTGAGGAGGTCCATTCCAAAAATCGCCATATCAATTTCATAATAAAAATTAGTAACTGGTACCTGTTCATTCAACATGTAGACTTCTACATATGTCCTGAACATGCCATAATATTCCAAAACTAGCCTCATTCTATTTGATAATTCATTTAAAAATTACTGGCCTTATTAAGTGGTTATATCCTGTGAGTTATTTTTTTATCGTGGGAGATTTTTTCCATTTTGCTTTTGCCGAATAACACGGAAAAGTTTTGTACTGGACCTCCCCACTTATTCCTTGCGTTATATGAAGTCTGAGAATGCCTTGCCCAACCTAAAATCGATGGGAATTTCAATATGGGGCAACGATATTTTGAAATTTACAATCACTTCATCATGTGCAATGTATGGTTCAACTCGTCACTAAAGGCTGTAAAGAATCCGAAAGACTGGTATGATAATACCGAGAAGAACTCAGTGTTCTCTCAGAACACAACAAAAAAACTTTGATGTTAGTTCCAGGACAATGTGGTATCGAGGGCAATGAAAAAGCTGATGAGTTAGCAAGAGAGGACTCATCAAAGCTCCATATATTGGCCCAGAACCCGTACTCGGGGTTGATAAATATGACACTCGAAGATGCATTCGGGACTGGGTAAACCAATAACAAAGGGAGATGTGGAACGAAGCCCCTGGTCTCTCATGCATCACAGGAAAACTCACATTGAAGAACCGTCAAAACACAAAACTGAAGAACTACTCAAGTTCAGAAGAAATCAAGTTAGAACAATAACGGGCCTCTCACTGGTCACAGTCCAATGAGAAAACACCTGCACAAGATGGGGCTGTACAACTAAGTAAAGTACGATAATTATTAAAGTTCAATATGGCATCCTGAAGTTCATTGCCACCAATTGAGCAGCTCAAAGGTAGAGAGAACTATGATACGTGGAGATTCGCAGTTCGGTCATATCTTGAACATGAAGAATTGTGGAATTTTGTGACCACAACCGATCTAAGTACAAAAGGAAGTTCAAAAGGAAGCTGAACGTGAAAACCAAATCAAAAATCATCTTGCTAATCGAACCTATCAATTTTGTCCATGTGCAAATGCCAAAAACGGCGAAGGAAGCCTGGGACAATTGAGAGAGAGTCTTCTTAGATTCCGGATTAACAAGACGAGTAGGATTGCTGGGGACGCTGATTACCACACGATTGGACGAAGCCGAATCGACAGAAGATTATGTAAACAGCTCATAAGTTAAGAGGTGTGGGAATGGAAGTGAATGACGAGTGGGTTGGAACTTTACTGCTTGCAGGACTACCTGAACAATATAAGCCAATGATCATGGGTATCGAAAACTCTGGAACACAAATTTCTTCTGATGCAATAAGGACCAAACTTTCACAGGAAGTAAGAGGAAATAATACTGATGATAAAATTCCAGTCGTTTTCTTAAACAAAAATCAATCAAAGAAAACATTTCGTACGAAGGTTCCTAGATGTTACAACTGTAATAAGTTTCGGCACCTCTCCAAATTTTGCTCCGAGAAGAAATCTACCAAGCTGAATCCAAAATCCGTCAATTTTCTCTGTAGTTATTCCACCGTGAGTGGTTTCAATCGAAATGACTGGTATATAGATTCCGGAGCTTCATCACACATGACGATGAGAAGCGATTGGTTGTCAGATCGTGAGGAATTTTGCCACAAAGTCATCACTGCTAATAATGTTCACCTCGAAGTGCCAGAAAAAGGAAACGTCAATATTGAAATCCAGGTTGATGGACAAGTAGTCAATGCCTGTCTTGAAAATGTTCTATATGTCGTCTTTATGTGTTAATCTTTTATCAGTTAGTGAACTAACGAAGAAAGGAATCATCGTCGAATTTCATTCTTCAAGATGTCAAATATCATCAAGTGATAAAACATTACTAACAACTGCTACTTTGGATGAAGATATGTTCAAACTGGACCGACCCAATTCTGTATTTGGATTGTCGTTATCCAAGCCAGGTAAACCCAGTGAATTGGACTACCAGTTATGGCATAGAAGAATAGGTCATCCTAGTTTTCAAACAATGAACAAGTTTAGGCAAACTTACATTGATGGAAAAAGTTTCTCTTCTGCGGAAGATCAGCCGTACCAGGAAGTTGGTACGAGGGCAACAATAGTTTTGGAGCTAGTACATTCCGATCTCTGTCGGCCGATGAAAGTCAAGTCCAAAGGAGGAGCCGCTATTTTTTTCTGTTCCTCGATGATCATACCCACAAAGTGTTCGTGTATATGTTGAAGACCAAAAATGAAGTATATGACAAATTCGTCGAATTCAAATCTTTTGCCGAAAACCAAACTGACAAGAAGATTAAAATATTGAGGACAGATAATGGATCAGAATATTGAAATATCCGCTTCGATTATTATTTGAAATCATGCATAATGCATCAAACTAGCGCTTCATACAATCCCGAGCAAAGTGGCTGTGCCGAAAGAATGAATCGCACATTTGCAGAAAGAGCTAGATGTATGCTTTTTGATGCAAAATTAAAAGAAATTTTTTGGGCAGAAGCCGTCAGTACAGCTTACCATGCCGAAACGGAAATAAGTCTCCTGAAGAACTGTGGACAGGATATAAACTTGTTTCAGATAGAATAAGAATAAGAATGTTTGGATGAAAAGCTATGGTCCATATACCGAAGCAGAAAAGAAGAAAATTTGATTTCAATTCATCCGAATGTGTTCTATTATATTGAAAATATCATTGTCAGTCGTGATGTAGTTTTCATTGAAAATGATGATCGAATCACAGTATTGGAATCCATTGGTTTATGCTCGATTCCATCAAAACCCCAGACTAACTCCCGAAGAATACAACAGTCATCCGGTGAAGAACTTGTACAGACTGGTACAGGGTGAGGTGTAGCTGGACCAACATCCGATAGGAAAAAAAGTAATTTCATCTTCCAATCTTTTTCCTGCTAACTGGTCTATCAACTACATTATTGAATTCAAATTTGATGTTGTCATTACCTCAGACGGTAAACGGCGACAAATGTGTCCTCGCGTGTAGTACGCTGACGCGCCCATATTTCTTCAATTTTTCTGTAGATGTTTCAAGTACGTAAGAGCGTAAGAGGTGTTCACGGTGATTCATCCATCTTCGGAAAGGTGAGATATTTTTAAATGCACACAAACCGATGGAGTGGTAAAAATATCGCCAATCGAGCGACCGAAGCGGATCTAGGATGTGGGTACAGTCATTTGTCTTGTTATGTTCATTGTGTATGTGACATTGAAATCACGTTTTGGAATTATTTCTTGTGAATTATGATAATAATAGGTAAATCCGATATGGATGATAGTAATATTTTTGTGGTACCTATCTCTTCATACCAGGGTTATTCTAGTTTTCAATATTTTTTGAAATTTAAATATTGAAAATGGGCTCCGTTTGGCGTATTGCCATTGTCTCAGTTTGTTACGTAAATATAGAGGATTGAAGCTAAAATCTGGATTTCAAAACCGTATGTGGAAGAGAATCAAAGCGACTACTTTTCTGTGGTGTCCTAGGGAACTTATCGAATTGTTGAAATATACAGATATTTACTACAAGGCTACCAACTAATAACTTGAAGCCCATTAGATCAAAAAGGATTTCATCATCCCTATCTGTCCCCAAATATCTAACAGATATCCTGAAACAAATTCAAAAGCCCATGTGTATGATTTGACGCTGGCTCATTGTACATGAACGGTATTTTTGTAAGGTCTGATCGGTAAATGATAAAAATGAGGAGTTGACAAAATCAAAAGTAGTTTTCAACAAAAAAACAACGTCATTGATCCCATCATAAAGTATTGCCAAGAAGACAACTCTATAATGGATAGGTCGTGGTGTCAATCAAAAAGCCAATCAACCATAGGCGCGGTTACAGTCTGGTTGGACGACTGGCATACTAGTTTGACATTTTCAGTGAGAATTATTTTCCGAGCTTGGGATCGCACGTTAAAAGGTGAGGCCCTCGTCATTCGTAGCTCGTAAGTATTTCAAAGACTTCTGATGATTGCACGTGAGGGTGGAGCAGGATGAGGAACAGAACAAATTTTGATCAAACTAACAAGTAATATACTGAACATCAATATACCAGTGTCTCAAAGAATCTGATAAAATTATAAAATGACATTACTTTATATTTTAGGGTTGGAAAATTATTCACTTCGAAGAATTTCCGTTATTTTCTTTATACGTCCACTTGACATATATAAGTTAGTATGTTTTGCTTTAAAAAATTAACACACATTTCTTAAAAGCCGAACTCTACCATACATGAGATGTAAAAATAGACAATAACGTGAAAAACACTGAAGTGTATTTTTACAATCCTGCAGATATTTTAATCATATACCAGATGAAATAAAGAAGTTTTCAACGCACTCCTTCAAGAGACGAGTTAAAAATATTCTCGCTAGCAAAAGTTGTTGTTATGGATGACTTTTTCTTGACATAATATTTGGTTCATGAATTTAGTTTTATGTTATCGTTGTATGTAGTCTCATTACCTTGATTTTGGTACATAAAGCTGTCTTAACAGTACGTTGAATTTTCATAATATCAAAATATGATGCTTGCTGGTAATTGTATTTTTCATGCTACTTGTTTATAGTGTATTTATTTATTTGCTGCGTGTTTATATACCTATATGTACTATATGTACTAATTTCGATTTTTTGAAAATGTTTCTCAAAGTTTTCGGAAATATAAACTATAAAATACCAGAGAACAATAAAATGTTTGGTCTTATATATCGATGAAAAACTCTCTTGAAATACACATATTGATAAAATCAGAAATAAAATAGCTCCACTTATTGGTATTCTTCTTAAAATAAGAAACTACATACCTTTGAAATTTCTTAAAAACATTTATTTTGCTTTGATTAATTCAAATTTGCAATACCTGATTTCTATAAAGGGTACTGCAAATAATTGTTTTTTAAATCCTTTGAGGAAGCTACAGAATAAAAGAATCAAATGTATCTATACATTGAACTACATGGAACCAACAATTAATTTGTACAAAACAAATGGTTTGCTTGATTTAAACTCTCTATATAAATTGAAAATTTGTTGTGTAATCCATTCAATTATGAAAAAAGTTTCCCAGCTTTCAACTCCGCTGGGAAATATAATAATTGTCTATTTATATGTATATTGTTTATGTTTACTACATTTTATTTTGTATTTTGAGAAAAATGTATTTTCTTAAAATTGATTCACATTGTCTGTATGTTTATTTACGTTAGTTTTAAGATTTGAGTATTTTTTTCCTTTATATTCTATAAACATGTACTGTTTCTTGGGGTAATAAAGTTGATGATGATGATATATGAATATTATTATAATTATTATGTTGCTGAAAATGCTGAAAATGCTGAAAATGGGCTGGAAGGTCAAGAATCCATTCGAGCTGAACTACTGATTAATTCTAGTACCTACAATGAACCCGTCTGCAAATTTGTGTTGCAAATAAAATTTCCTTGTCTCTACTAACTGGCCTATAAGAGTAGACGGATCATTATCAATGCTAAGCAGGAACTCGCAAACGGAAATACCTAGCTGTTGTTTTCAGCTGATATTTTGGACAAACTTTTGCATAATTTCCAAGCGGTTTTGGTCTAGCAGTGATTCTAAAAAATTATAAAAGAATACTTCGACGATCAACAAACAAAGTAATTATCGAAAATTATAAGTATGACAAACAATAATTTTAGACGGGTCGATTTTTTACTACTTTGGGATTATAAAAATACTACAGCACGGTTTTAGTTTGAATTATGTGTTAAGAGCATATCATTACGTTATCCATAATTCGATGATTATTTCACAAAATGAAAATAATTTGTCTGAGGATTCGGAAAGTTCAAGGACGAACTTAAAATACATCCAGTGAAATTATCGAAAGTTAGGTCACCAGGGGGAGATGTGGGTATGAATTTTCTGGAAATTTCTAGAGTATAAGAGAGAAAACACTGAAATGTTCTCAAAGCTTCTAGAAGTTGCTGAAAGATTCTAACAAATTTTGAATTGAACCAGAAATGGTAGTCAATTATCTAACTGAATTCCTAAATTTATTAAATTTGACAGGAATGCCAACACAAAAATTATAGCTCAAGTTAAAAAAGTTTAAATTTTTTTTCACAATTATTTGTTTAAAAAATTCCACAAAGCGATTTTGTTGGGGCAAAAATCGGAATTTTCATTAACGAACCATCTTTTAAAAATTAGCATAGGCCATTTGCGTCTTTTATTTTGTGGGTGAAAAAACTTCTATACTTATCTTGTATAATACAACAGCTGTAGAGGCAGTTAATCTTTTGTGTTGGATACCTGCCAATGAAAATAGATATTTACGATATAAGTATCGTAAAGATTCATATTACGATTTTCACACGATTTTTCTGTGAACTGTGACGCGTTCATTTCGACTTGCAACACACGAATAAATTCCGGGGTGCATACGAAAATTTTGTTAAATTCATATAAGGGGGTATGTATTTTTTGTGTTTACTAATTGCACTAGTGCGGTAAAGTATCTCATTACGGAACTCATATCAGTATCGCAATGATTGACATTGGGTACATATTGGTAGTAGGTAATATATCGTAACTACTGTGTTACCATTACTGCCGAAGAACTTTGGGTAATAAACAAATTCTTCATAAAAAATATATTCAAACATGTATACAAAAAATAAATCTCTTCAAACATATATACAAAATATATCTCAATCACATATCAACTAGAAACTATTCTGGTTTCATCGTCGCTAGCTTCTTTACCCGCATCTGGCGAATCTGACAAAATATTCAATCCAGGGTGAGTTTCAATCATGTGTCTTGACTTCAAATGTCTCTCCAAGTCTCTCCGTCTCACCAAAATCTTACCACACAAATCGCATCTGAAAACAAATAAATCATGATGAATTTTACGATCATGTCTGTTTTTCATTACAGATGAATGTGAATGGAAGAGCAGTAGACATTTTTTTGGGAAAACAACTACTGCCCCCTACGACCATAAAATTACATCTCACATGTTTTTGTGCAATGTTCCTCCAGGAGGATACAACTGCCAGTACTAATTGTAATCAAACACTGAACATTACCCCCAATTTGGTTGGAGATGACCAGTGCAAAGTTAGGTCAGAGAAGATTAGATTTATCCTGGCCCACCCAATGAATGACAACACTCAAAAGTCAATAGCGAGAAGCACTTCTCGGAAGCACAGACAACAGAAAAGGTTAATGCATGAATTCGAACAAAGTTCCAGAAGTGCGCCGGAGAGTTTCGAGTAAATGAAAAAAAAATTAATAAAAATATTCATTCATTTATTGAGTTTCGGGTGTTATCAGTCATTGGGTGGACCAGGAAATAACATTAATGTTGTTCAACCTATGCTAGCACTGATGAGAGGGAAATAAGCATTGAAACATATCATGCTTGCAGATGGTCATTTCCAACGAGATGGATATTGAATGCTTGAGTACAATTAGCATTTGCAATGGTCCTCCTATTTTTGTATAACTTTCGAAATGGTGTCGTTCTAAGCACATTGGCGGTAACTCACATTCGATTATATTGTGAGAAAAAGAGTTTTGAATTTTTATTTCGATATTTTAGTACATGTTGAATTTGTACCTCCACTTGGGATGCTTTATTTGATAATGAGCTAAATTTGACACATACATACTACTAACATCGTAAATTAATACCGATAATCAGGGCCGGATTTAGGGAAAGGCATCTGGGGCTACCCCGGAGCCCCCACAATAGCGACTTCGGAAAAAAAACTTTCAAATTCCGATTAGTTGATACTAGTAAACAACTTTCACATACAGTACTTTGTACAAACAAAATTATATCGTTCTTAAATATAAAAAACGATTCAGCTATATTTTTCCATCCAGTCCTTTGCTTGTCCATATGTATCCACAATAGACAATTATTATTATACCCGTTTACTCCGGTTTTTGTCCGTACGATTTAGAACCCATTCAATTAGTATCTTTGATCGACTTATACAAAAAATTACTATAGAAAAGACAAAGACCATTTTCGGGTGCTATTCTACTACCAAATTCTAGAAGATCAAAATTTCAGAACTACATTCCCAAACGTTGAAATTGCATTGAGAATGAATTTGGTTTTGATGGTATCAAATTGCACTAGAGAGCGCTCATTTTTAAAAACGAAAATTATGAAAAATAGGCTTCGAACCACGACAAAACCGTCTATCAAAGCTATCTCTTCTAAGCATTGAAAGTGATTTACTTCGGGAACTGGATTTCAGCGAAATTGTCAACTAATTTTCGGTGAAAAAAGCTTGGAAGGTTCCGTTCGTTAACGCCAAAATGTAATTTCAGATAATTCTTGTTTTCGATTATATTTGTATATGTTTGTTGAATGCTAAAAGAATCTACTTGGTTTCACAATAAATTATTTATTCAAAAACTCGACTGATGAAAATTTTTCATTTTATTCAGGAAATAATTTTTGTCCTGGGTGCCTGTTCTCCTTTGTTGCCCCAAGGCCTCCAGACCTCTAAATACGAACCTGTGAAAGCTTGTAATGAAAGCTTGTTGAATCGATAAATCATACGAATGAATAAAATAGCTTCATTGTTTTTTACCACGTTTTCATCAACTCACTTCCCTGTCTCTTTGTCGTTCAGTACAAATTTTGCAATGGATTTTGAACATAAATCAGAATTTTGCTTGCTTTCAAGAATTAAACAAACTGATATATTGTTGGTAGGTATAGGTATGAGGTTTTCTATTTTATTTATGAAAATTAATGTAGAGACGCATTTCCCATGATATATAGATTGATAATGACAAACCAATCCGTTTAGAAAGATAGAAACTAGATTAAAATTGATACCTGAACTGAAAAACTCCTCAAATGTTAATCGAGAACTGTATCATCTAGGATGACTAGTTTTTAATTTTTCTTGTTTATTATTATTCCGATATATTAAGAAATTCAGTCAGTTCACTACTTTACTTCAACTTTATACATATACTTTTTATTGTCACACGTGTATTCCGCAACAACAATAAACATAATTGCTATAATTACGAAGGTAAATGAAAAAAAATCATTCACATCGTACATATATCAGATTAGAATTATTGACAATCGGATGTTAGTTGACCAATAAAATACCTATATCATACACATGCAAGAAGATATTTTGTCGGCTTCTAAGAAAAATGTTAAATATTTATGGGTTTGATATAAAGAATTGTGTAATAAAAAATTCTAAAAATACTCCATATCAACAATTCAAAGCTATCTCAGTATAATGTACAATCGTATCGAATCATCTCCGTAAATGCGCCAATATGTGAATGACGGCTACATTCTGAATGAATCCAATAGTTTTTGTTTTTGATATTTTCAATATTATTTTGTTTGATTATCACATAAACAGTTTCTTTCTGGATTCCCATATTTCAATTATAATTCAGTACGATTGGGTTTTGAGACAAGAATCGCTTGTAGGACCACCAAACGTGGTAGGCTAGTAAACATGATAAACACGAAAAAAAATTGTTTACCAAAATCCTAGGGGTGGAACATATTTTTTTTTTTTTTTTCGTTTAAAAATATTTTTTGTTGTAATATTGTAATGTAATCAATTTCATTTGATTTTATCGTTCTTGAAAATGTTAATAATACTGTCACGAAAATTCAGACTTCAGAACAGCTGGCGCCATCTAGTGGAGAATAGCAGTAATAGTGGTGAAGCGAGTGGTCCCTAAACTGGAAGCGGGTGGAACATTGTAGAAATTTCTGGATTCGACGAGAAGAAATGTTTCCGACTATATAAGAACGTGTCACACGCCTCCAGGGGGAGTATTCGCAGTCTGCGCAAAAGATGCGACATCTATACTGATTGGGTTGAACTGATAAAAAGTAGATCAGGTCTTGCCATAAACGGTAGTGTATCAATTTAATTGTTTTCTTGTTATTAATCGATTTTTGGAAAATGAATTGAGTTCATTACGAAAGCGTCTAAGGGCCACATAGTTTTTTCCAATTTTTCCGACTTCAAACACGGAATTTCTGACTTTAAAGTCGGAATTTTATTTTTCCGACTTCAAAGTCAGAATTTTGGAGATTTGACCAGATATTTCAGTTCTTTTGCTTCATGCAAGTCACACATTGTTAATCTTCTTCAGCGTGACGAAAGCTATTTTTGTTTACTGAGTTTCAACACTCAGATTGAACGATAATCGTTTCGTACCGATGGTTCCCCCTTTTTACTCCCATATACACCTACGACCTAGGCTCGTTATGGCAAATACCTATTTCATTTAAACTTGATACTTACTCTCCGGCTAAATTCTTGAACTCCGCTCACTTCCTGGAGTCTTTGCTACAGAGAAGTGAATTTTTGTTTTTTTCCCACGGGCAGCGCTGTGACTGACTTCACTGTGAATCGCTGCTTCATTTGTGAAAAAATATTAGTTTTGCAGAGGATTGGACTGGGCAAGACGACTCTAATGCTGTCCGACCTACCCTGACACTGACGAGAGGCAAGTATATCGAAACGCGTCTGCAGGCGGTCATCTTCAGCCAAATGAAGGATAATCTACTATTTGATTAGAATAAGCATTTGCAATAGGATCTTCTTGAAAAAACGTTGCCCAAATATCTGTCAGATGTCTGCCTCATATTTTCCACATGGTGGAAATATTTTGAAAGAAGAGATACTCTCCGGCAAAAATTCTTGAACTCTGTTCACTTCCTGAACTCTTTGCTACCGGGGAGTGCTTTTTGGATCTTCCCCGCGGGTGGCACTGCGACTGACTTTACTATAAGTCGCTGCTTCATTTATGAGGAAATATTAGTTTTACAGTGGATTATAATTCATTGGGCTGGGGCAGGACGACTCTATTGTCCGACCTGCATCACTGATGAGAGGTAAGAACCTCGAAACGCATCTGCAGGTGGTCTTCCCAACCCAAATATGAAGGATAATCTACTGTTTATTTACATTAAGCATTGCACAAATATCTGTTAGGTGTAGTTCAATGTCCGTCGTGGTATTAAATAGGGAAGTAGTTGGTTTCTGTCAGATGTTTGCCAGTTTCATCGCGTGAGACCAGAGCAGCAAAATAATCGGAATGATGAGTTGATTCGAACAGGGAACAGATGGCTTCAGAGCTGTCGGAAATTCCGTGTTTGAGGTCGGAAAAATTGAAAAAAAAAACTATGTGGCCCTTAGACGCTTTCGTAGTTCAGTGATATTCTTCGGTGTTCATAGTTTCTGAATCAGTCAACTTGAAATGGCGGCAGAAGTCAAAAGTTTTATTTATAAGTGTACTTGCTCAGTGCTGCAATGCTAAATGTACTTACTATCAATAGTAGCAAAGACAAAGTTTTCTTCACATTATTTTCCATTAAAAAAACAAAGAGTTTTGTCAGATATGGCAATGTCTTCGTAAATAAAAATGTCTGATTATATCATTTCAACTTTCGACATCTCGAGTACGTCAATATCACCATTACATTGTTTCGCGCCTAAATTTTTAGCGCCACCTGGCGGGAACTTATTTCGCATTGAAGTTTTGGAAGAATTCAATTATTGTCGAAATAAATATAGCCCAGTGATTGTGATTACATATAGTTAGTGTTGTATATAAATTAGCCTTTTGAATAAAACACTTTAAAGTAACATTGTAAAAGTCCTTGACAGTACCAACCAGTGGCATGCTAGAATTATTCTTGCTTGCATCTGGTATAAAACGTCTCATGCTTAATAACTTCTTGCAATTTAAATTACCAAATAATAATAAAGTTTATTCGAAATTCTAAAAAATATATATAATAATTTGTAAAAAAGTGAATAAACGATTCAATAATACTCGCGAAGTTAAAAACTTGCAAGAAAATAACATGTAAGAATTATATATACATCATTAATTCACATATTATATACATATGTTTTGTAAATTTTCGAAATGGAATAAAATGATAATAAAAGGCAAATTGACTGAGTTAACTGAAGTGAAAGATATCATGAAACAAATTTCGAGGAGACTCATGAATCCATGTTTTAATTTGATTTTTAAAAGATACTACTGACTTGTTCATTTCTATATGTTTTGGAATCAAATCATAGAAGAATGGCAATAAGTATTTGAAATTTTTCTGAGACCTTGTTGTTTTAACTTTATTTTTAACTGTGATATTATTTTTATTCCTTGTATTATATATATATGATTATTAAAGTTTATATTCGATGTATGTTTATGGGTATAAACCATTATGTTGTATCCAAATAATTGTCTTATATCCATTTTCTTTGTTTCCCCGTACAAACTTTCACTTGGATATAAATAACACTTCCTATATATGATTTTCAAAAACCATTTCTGGAGAACCTCAAGATTTCTGGGGTGGGATTTCACGACTCCTCCCCAAGCCAGAATCCCATAATTCAATTGAGATTGTATTAATGAAAAATAAAGAATGTTGAGAGTTTTTATGTCCATAAATGTTTTGAGATACTTATATTTTTATAACAAACTTCGCAATTTTCCCAATAGGAATACTATTTGTTTATCCCATTTCATATGTCTGTCGAACATAACACCTAAGTACTTGATACTATCAGTTTCTTTGATTCTAGTATTTTCATTAATTATTAATGGTCCCAAGTATGGTAGCGTAGTATTATAAAATGTGAATGGCATAGATATATTTTGTTTTTTCAAAGTGAGTAAATTACAATCAAACCATTTTTAAATTTTTTTGAAATCTAATATTGCTTTAGTCTGTAATTAAAGTAAAATTGTAAAAGTCCTTGACAGTACCAACCAGTGGCATGCTAGAATTGTTCTTGCTTGCATCTAGTATAAAACGTCTCATGCTTAATAACTTGTTGCAATTTGAATTACCAAATCGTTTGAGATTTTGGAAGGGGTGAAAACGAAAAACATGGTGCTTACTTGTAAGGTGTATTTCCTTCCGCATGTAGCCTCACGTGCTTATTCAAATTGCTGGGATCTCCGAAAGGTCGATTACAGAACTTGCACCTCAACGGCTTGTACCCCGTATGCGTTCTTATGTGGATTTTCAGTCCGTATTTTCTCGAGTAGCATTTTCCGCAGTAGAGACAAATGTGGCCTTGTCTGGATTTCCCCAAGCTGCTCACCAAGGTCTCGATTTGGGCCTCGTCGTTGTAGACTGGCTGCTGAAGATGCAAGCAAGGGTCGTAACACGCGGGCAGGATCGTAGAGGGGGTAGTTAGTTGCGGTTGGAGGTGTAGAAAGTCTGTTTCCTCTTTCTTGAAAGGTTTGAATGCTGAGGGTTCGTACGGCCTGTAATAATAATAATAATAATAATAATAACATAGATCAATTTTTCGAAGAAACAAATATGCGACATAATGATAATAATAATAATAATTTTATTCACCAAAAATAAATAAGTACAACAAAAATAATAATATGCTAACATTCTAAATGGCAAATGAACTGAAGAACTTCCACAGAAGTAAACTTGGGTTAAATTTTTCTATTTATTTTGGCCAGAGTAGTTCGAGCAATTTTGATTTTTTTTCACTGCATTGTTTTATAAAAATAAAGTGTACACAATGTAATATAGACTAACCTAACCTATAGTAGACATGCCAGAAAAAAGTAACATAAGTAATATTATAATATAAAAAACATTCAACAGCAATAACCAATCATTGTCTCTCAATTATTGTTCTACAATAGATAAAAGGGATCCCTGGTATCTATAGACTTGAATATCGATTCTTTCAATACTACGGATCCATTGAATAGTTTTAAATTTGAATAAGTTTTAGCGATTCTGGGATGGCGATGAATAATTTTGGGCCTAGATAATTTAATGACCTTTGTCCTATTACTTTTTCAGTTCTCGGGACTATAACTTGTAACCTAACCTAACCTAACCTAACCTAACCTAACCTAACCTAACCTAACCTAACCTAACCTAACCTAACCTAACCTAACCTAACCTAACCTAACCTAACCTGCTTTTTTGTCTTGTTGAGTGGTTATGAGAAATTGGAATTAATTCCGTCTTATGTCGAAATTAGTTGAGCAAGATTATTTTGGAATAGAGTTGATAGGTATCAAAGATATTTGATTCGCTGTATAGATTTTCTGTTTTTCTTGGTTCCTTGAAAATTATTTTAATTTTGAATTTTCTGAAGAGCTGTCCCCCATGCAATCAGTCCATATGTCAAATTTTCTTATTTGATTTTGGCAAGTTTTTGCAATATTTTCGATTTTAATTAATTCGTTTGTCCCTTGAACCGCCAGAATTTTTTACAAATTCCTACACGTTCTCTATCAACCGTTCGGGCAGAGGGGTGGTTGTTAATACGTATGCAAAATTTCCGCTCAATGGGAATGAAAAATTGATTGCAAGTTTTGAACCAAAAATATAGACAGACAGACATACGAACAAAGCAAGTTAAATAAAAGCTTGTAAAAATCAGTGGCCCCTAATACTTGTGTAACAAATCATGTTTTTTTCCACAGTTTGAAGTATGGCGTAACTTTCTAACATATTTTGTATATTTAGTGAAGTAAACTGATTCGCATCCTTGTTTCATTTACGAATTTTTTCAATTATATTTCCACGAGTTTTCGCAATTCTTTTCGACAAGAAGAGGGAGGCGTAATTTTCCAAGACTGGAACGGACGGACATTTTTTCCGAGGGGTCAGATTATTTTAAATAATATTATTTACTATTTTTACGGGTTTTTCCGAATTTATTCATTGAGAAGGAGGGGGTCCGAGTCCCTACGGATTTTTTTCTCTGGAATTTTCGATGTCCGAAACCGCCAGAATTTTTTACAAATTCCTACACGTTCTCTATCAACCGTTCGGGCAGAGGGGGGTTGTTAATACGTGTGCAAAATTTCTGATCAAAACTGATTGCAAGTTTTGAACCAAAAATATAGACAGACAGACATACGAACAAAGCAAGTTAAACAAAAGCTTGTAAAAATCAGTTGCCCCTAATACTTGTGTAACAAATCATGTTTTTTTTTCCACATGTTGAAGTATGGCGTAACTTTCTAACATATTTTGTATATTTAGTGAAGTAAACTGATTCGTATCCTTGTTTCATTTTGACATTGATTTAACCTAATTGTTTGACTAGTTGATTGATAAAAATAAATGTAGAATAACTAGAAGCAATCAGAAATCTTACCATATACTTCAAAATATGTATAAATTCCGGTAATAGTTCCTTTATTTATTTATGTCATGTAGATATATTTGAAAGGTGTGTTTTACCACGAGTTTAAGTGGAAGTGATATGTAAGGGTTTCGTTGTCCCCAACTTTCAAAGTTTATTTTTCATTATTAGTTGATGAAAAATTTTTGACGTGTTGGTAAAGATCTAATATATGTTCACTTTTTCTCACTTTTTCGAACTTTGATCTGGATCTTTTCCAAAAAAAAACTGGAAAATCATCCAAAAACATGGAACTTTGCGATTTTTTTCAGAAAAAATTAATCAAATTTTGAAAAAGTGAAAAAAGGGAACATAGTTCAAACCTTCACCAACAAAGTTAACGTTTTGTCATCCACTAATAATGAAAAATAAACCTTGAAAGTTGGGCACAACGAAACCCTTGCATGGCAATATTTTGTGTGAGAGCGAGTGAGAGAGTTTGTAATGTATCACTTTCTCTTAATTCTGTAGATTTTCACCTACCAAATTCACCTTTTGTTCATGATCATTTCTAAAGAGGCCAGAGAAGTATTCAGGTCTACTTTTCTGTTTATTTCGTTTCAAAATACCTAGGAGTTATTGTTGTTTTCTCATGAGTCATTCATTAATGATTTCAAAGACATGATATAACCTTCTCCATGCTGCAGGAATTTTATTATTCACGTACGAGGAAACAATTCTTATCTCAGTTTCGAAATCACTAATTCATCTCGGTACATTCAAAATAAAACTAATCAAACCGTTACATAAGTTGAAGATGTTTAAATATAAAATAATTGTCCATTGTTATCGATTTCTACACTCGTATTTTGAAAATCATTGAAAAACACAATTGATGAGTATGTAGTGAATAATACTATTTTCCGAAACGCAATGATTACAATCACCGCAGTTTACACGAAAGTGTCGCATCCAGAAGTTAAAGAACGGCCAGAGAATCATCTATCTGGTTACCAAGTTGCCCCAGGATAAACCGTCCTACGAAGATATCTGGAAGAACCTCACTAGATCAAGAGATGCGATGCTGGACCAAAATCTTATGGACCTGGGAAATCCAAAATGGTCCTGTGAACTTGATCGGCTGAATTGGAGAGTTATAAGATTAGGCAATATTCAGATACACGGACTTCAAGATTTTGGTGTGCTATACCATCTTCCACGAGCAAATATAGGAAGACTGTGGAGTGTTACGTCCATCGAACTCCACGGTGCAGAAATGGAGAGTCGTGCAGGTGTCGGCACACTCCAAGTATGACATTTCGTGATGAAGAAGAGGGCAATGTGACAATCCCAGAGCCGGACCTTACCGCTTGTTCATGAAAATGCATGAGTAATCCTATCGTTAACCGGATAGGAATGCGCGACGTCATCACCTCGAATGGCGGTCCTAAAGGTGAGATTCCGAGCAACGCGGCTCTGACATCAGTGACTCCACGTCAGTCACGCGGCAAAAGAGCGATAGTTCGAAGTTTTATTGAAGTATATGACAGCGTGTACGAAGACAACGATGCTGACGCTGCGGCACTACCGCTGCAACGATAGCGGCCAAGCCGCGCATCCTCTCGTAGTGCCGTCGTATCGCTCCGGTAAAATAGTTTTTTTTTTCAGGACCTATACAATTCTGAGGCGTTTTTTGTGACAATTCTCCATATATGAAGGACAAAATCAAATCAAAATGTCTTTTATTGAATCGACAAAATTCTCTAACTTTATTGTCATCATAATTCAAATGGTCTTGTATTAATATTTTGTACAGGCTCTTTTGTGTAAAGACTCTAACTGAAAAGAAAAAATCAACATGAATACCTCCTCCCAATCTTGAACGATGGAAAATAGAGACTGAAGTTTGTCTTTCATCTGTAGATGATTCCACGACTGATTTTATGAACATCCTCTTCATATTTTCAAACAAAATGGAAAATATTTTCATCGTTTCAGATTCAATATCTGTTCTGGAAACTTTGATGCGAGAGCCGCTCGTAAACCCACCTTGAAGATTCGAGAAACTACGAGAACCATCTACAGTCGTACGGCCGAAGCTTAAGCGAAGGTTCAAGAACTTTCGAGAAGACCACTGCAGCAATATAAAAGAGCAGCTGGAGTCCGCCGGGAAACAGTGAAGACAGAGTGAAATACACAAAGTTGTCCTCAAAGTACACCCAACTCCATATTCAGTAGCTCATATAAATTAATTATTTTACTGTCGAAATAAGTGCATTTTGATTACAGTTCTCTATTAGTGAAAATCTATAACCATTCCGTATTCCTTATCTTACCTGTAAAGTTTTTCGGAGAGGTTTGGGTTGGTAACCCTCAAGTCCATGGCAGTCTTTTGCTTGATCATCTCTTGGCCGACAGACAGCTGGAAATTGAATATCTCTTCTCTGGGGACGTTATACCTGGACTCGTGCATGGCACTGGAAAGCCTCCTCCATAACGTCGAGATGCCCAGTTTGCCGCAACCAAGGGTCATGTGGAGCTTGAGAGGGTTAGGTGACTCATAGAGGGCTGAACAGCGGGTACAGACATATTTCTTTTGACCTTGAAATATAAAAAAGACGATATGTAACTCAAAGAGTATCGAATACTAATAATAATGAAGATGATAAGCAGTTAAATTTCTTGTTACAGTTTGTATCAATTAGAAATACCATTTAAAATTATCTGGCCGAACATGTTTCATTCAATCTTTAGGTGGGTTAATCTTATATACAGGCAGTAAAGGCTTAAGGTAATTTGCCGCCTGGTGCCATGACTAAGTCACACAAAGTCATAACCACGACATAAAGAATAAAACAACAAAGTCTGCTAATTCTGGAGTGAAACTGAATTACTGACTACTGTACTACTGATGAACACATAAAGAAAATAGGAATATTAATTATATTATATATATTATAATCTCACTGTTTATTAGTTTAACCGCCTTACCACCGCCAAATATTTTTCCCCTTGCAATGCGACCTGCGGACGACTTGTCAAAGCGAAGCCGACCAGCCGACGTTGGCTGTGTCCAAAGCTAAGTACAGAGATTTAAACAGCCTTTGCAATTCCAAAACTATTTCAGAAATTGTACCTCAAATATTAAATTTTTTTTAAATATATTGATGGGGTTGCCCAAGATCCTTCATATTCAAAAAACAAATTCAATTGTTGTAAATATTGTTAGGTAAATGTTATTGTTGTTAAAAAAAATTGTTGTTAAATTGTTTTTTCCGTTAACCAGCTGTCGTCCTCTTACGAATGGCAGCCCTCAAAAGTCCAAACTTGTGCGAGCCAAGGATTAACGAGGTCTTACCTTTTAACGTGCGATTCATAGAACTTTCTCGGGCCATCAGATAAAAATCTGAAGTCGCTAAGGATTCGAACCTAGCCGACCAGTAGTCAATGGTTTTGAACGCTTTCGTCTCAACTACTGAGCTACCTGACCCTATTATAGTTTAATATTATGTGTTTCCTAGAGCAATATTTTTTTATTTGAATTTGTTCAGTTCTTTAAACGAAATATCATTAAAAACTGTCTTTTAACTTTTTGCTTAACTAAAATTTGTGGAAATTATATCTCATGAACCAGAGTTATTTTAAAGATTACAATCCCCAAATAAAAGTAACAACCTAAATAGTAAATTTTAAAATTTGAAAACACAAACCAAAATGCTTGCAAAGGTTGAATAAATGAGTTACAGCCTTATTGGAGAATCAAATTTGAGCTTTAAATTCCAGGTGGTATTGCTATTGAGCAAAAGGTCCATCAGTTCAACATGATTTCAAATCAACCTCAGTTTCATTTCCTACCTACCTTGAATGTTAGCAGGAGTCAAAAAAACGATCTGCAACAAAGCCAGAATGTCCTCCGAGAACCACAACAGAAGCTCTTGTCCAGCGTCGATTGGTCTCACAGCCTGTAAAATCAATTTGGGAATTTGACAGCTTTTCAAGGAATTGGTGCTTGGCCTCTGGTAGGCAGGATGTAGCTTCAACTGGACGTTGTAGGAATGGCAGTCATCAGAGAGCCGCAAGGCCCTGACCCAATGGGTCGTTTGACACCAGACTTGTTGGAATTGTTCCTCTAGGTCGATTATTCCTTTGGGAGATGTTTTAACTGAAATCTGAAACAATATTACATTCTATAATTTATACCTAGTAGGTGACAGAAATGAGTAACTTTTTTTATAGGCCCCGCTCGTGCTATTTTAACTGCAATGACGGAATTTTTCTTTGAATTCCTATAATTTGCGAGTGAGGGTTGAAACGAATATGTCAAAAAAACGCTGATGAAATCAACGATTCGATTTTATCTCGAGTACCTTTTTCAATCTTAATACATATGAACTGTTTTCATAGTTGAAAGCTAATAATCCACTAACGACAGACAAACTCGAGCAAAAACTGAAGAATGAATTGTAGCACATGACATATCGACACCATGTATTATTAGAAAACCCTCCTATGACATTTACGGAGGATCCGAAAGTCATGGATATTTTAGTTGATATGAAATAATTATACTGGAGCAGGAATCAGTACCCTCTTTGGACCATATGCAACGATTTAAGGCTACTGAGGCAAGTCTCACTTATATACATTCCAAAGAAAAACTGAGTTTTACTCCTGCCTTAGTTTTCAACTCACCTATAATCCCGGCGATTTCTTCAGTAAATATTGAAAATAATCGCTCATACACATCCTACATAAAAAATGGAGTATGTGATTTCAAGCTTGAGGTTTGCGCTTCACAATAGTGTTATTAAATATATATATATATGTATATATGCAGGATATGAATGATTATTTTCAACATTTAGTGAAGATAATGCCGATTTTATGGGTAAGTTGAAAATGAGGCAGGAGTAAAACAAAGTTTTGTTTTTGGCATGTATAAGTGGGACCTGTCACACTACTTTGAAATTGTTGAATATAGTCCAAAGAGGATATATGGGTTGCTGCTTCAGAATAATAATTCCATATTTACTAAATTAATCATGATTTTTGGATCATCACGATGAGCATCAGTAAAATTTTTGCTGATGGGCACTTTAACTATTACTTTATATTCTACTCATATCATCTTTTATTACTTGTATATATATTTTTCTACAACTGTCAAAAAAAAGTCCACTTTTTTTGTGTGGTTTGTGTGCGTAAAGTATTACAATATTTCACTATCAACATACGATTCCATTAT
The DNA here is from genome assembly GCA_958298965.1 of Chrysolina haemoptera. Classification (NCBI taxonomy): domain Eukaryota; kingdom Metazoa; phylum Arthropoda; class Insecta; order Coleoptera; family Chrysomelidae; genus Chrysolina; species Chrysolina haemoptera. The sequence goes on along the minus strand of OY282592.1, from coordinate 5,552,860 downwards.
TAAACGGAAAAGCGTAAAAAAGTACAATTTTTTTAACGACTGTTGCTGGGCAACCGACAGTTTCATGCAACAACAGTGACAGATCCGAATAATAACGAAATCCTGTCATAAAGCCAGTTCTCATTTTCTTTGGCAACTAATAACCTATAAATATCTGATATACAAATGTTTCACCAATAATATTCTTAGCATTCTTACTATTAAATAAGTATTATCAAAATTCCAAACTATCGCGGCGAATATATTCAGGGGCAATATAATAAGTGGTATGATTATTAGCGATAATTTTTTGGAATATTAATGAATTGCAATCCCAAAGCTTTCTTGCATTGGGATTGCCAATGAATTGATATTCCAAAAAATTATAGGTTTTTAATCATACCACGAATTATTTTTAGGACGACAATATATCGATTTAAAATAAAGAAAAATCGTGTCACCTGGTAATTGATGCTTTTCTTCTAGCCGTATTCAACGGAATACTCTTTTCCATGGCCTCATCTATGATACCAATGGACATTTGTCCCCAACGATCACTCATATTGATAAATAAAGATAACTAGTCAAAACACATAAGTCTGACGTTTATAATTTAAATCGTTATTTCCACTTGACAGATATAGTAAAACAAAAACTAAGCAGGTTTATCACCGTGAAAATACAGCGACAAGCTATATTTTCACTGTAGTTCTCATTCTATTGGCTGAATTTCAAAATTTGAAATCCACTGATTGGTTGTTGAGCAAGGCAATATATTGTCAAAATAATAGCATATACCTCTAAGGAACTATTGGACCTAACCTACACTAGGTAATCCAAGGTAGCTATGGCTGTTTGGCCGTCAGAAACTAGTTAACCACAATAATTAATGAAATTTGTGAAATTACGCATCTATCCAGATAACGAATTCTTGATAACTATAAATTTAATTTAAGTAGAAATGAAAAGTGATGAAGATTGAACGGAGAAAATCGTGGATGATGCAAATATGAGATTTCGTTGACATAGTTCAAAGAAAAAAAAGGTATTCGTTGCTTCACGAGGACTGTTTATTTATTTTGAATACAAATCTAAGAAAATGAAAAGTTACTTCGAAGCACTTGTTATTCGAAAGTCAAGTCAACATTACTAATAATAATATTGACCTCGATGAATAGGTATGTCATATTAGCTTCAAATTAACCATTTTGCGGGATAGTGTGAAGAGAAAGGGATTTCGACTCTGTCGAAATTATTCGTTTCATTTGTTTGAAACTCAACTCTCCGGCATACTCTTCGAACTTCGTTCGAATAATGAATCAATAAAAATTTGCCAAATTCATTTTATATTTGCAAAAAAATATGAATTGGTTATTTTTTTTGACAGTTGTATGAAAAATACTGTATGAAACTCGTGAGTGAAGTGTTTTTTTTTACTCGTCAACATTTCCTACTCGTAAAAAAAAGTATCACTTTACTCACTTGATACATAAATTACTATATATGCATGAATTTGTATTACTGTGTAAGTTATTATGTTTGTAAATTAGATTTCTCTACTGAAATAAAGATAGAACTTTATTATATCTAGACTCTTCACTGAACTGCATACAAACGAAATTACCATTTCAATACTGTTCCACAAGAAAATTGTTGATGCGATTTTGAATTTGGTTTGAATTGATATTACATAAAATTATATAGAGTTGTATATTACAGGATTATGAGTCTCTTGATTCTGGAAAAATAGTATCAATGCTTGTCATTTGGTAAAAAAACACTAAAGGACATCATATATTTTCATGAAATGACATAAGTAACTGATTTCAGTTCAAAATGAACTGTAGTTGCAGTCTTGAGTAATTTTGATGTATAGAAACATAGATTACCTGTTGTATATCGGGTTGCCCCAAAAGCATGGCAGGTTCAATAGCCACTGTCATTGAACCTTGAGGAATACTAGCGACCGCTGTCACCCGCCCTGGCACCAAAAGTTCCGCGGAACCTGTCACAAAACTAGAAATGTTACCCGGAGAAACACCACTACAACCATTAACCTTCGGGTAAAAATTCGCGGGGAACATTTTTCAAAAATGTCTCCTGTTGCAGGAAAGTCACAAGTCTAATTTTATTGACGTTTCTATGGCAGTGATTTACGAGTTTAGCAGGTGAATCAAGTCACATTCTCTGCGAATTTTCGAAAATTAATCGATGGTGAATTCTAGTTGCACTTGCTCATATATTTGCGGTTAGGTCAGATGTTGAAATTAAACTAAGAAAAATTTGTGGTTTCGCATCCATTACCACCACCCACCACCCTGCACCCTAGGTGGTTATCAGGATATACCCCGTATATCAACATCATCCCTCTTATGATGGACCGTTTCTGATTTGTAACAGGGGTGTACTCGCCCTTGTTTCAGCTAGATCACGAAGGAAATCATAGTTTGCGAAGGAATATATATTGAATACAAAAAACTAGTTGACAAAGAGAAGTGTAAATAGTAATTTATGTGTCAAGTGAGGAAAGTGATACTTTTTTTACGAGTAGAAAATGTTGACATTCATACGAGTAAAAAAAATGAAAAGAATAATTTCGACAGAGTCGAAATCCCTTTCTCTTCACAATATCCGGCAAAATGGCAAATATGAAGCGAATGTTAAAATAACATATTCATCGAGGTCATTATTATTATTATTAATGTTGACTTGACTTTCGAATAACTAGTCCATCGAAGTAACTTTTCATTTTCTCAGATTTCTATTCGAAATAAATAAACAATCCTCGTGAAGCAACGAATACCTTATTCTTTCTTTGAACTATGTCAAGGAAATCTCATATTTGCAATATCCACGATTTTCTCCGTTCAATCATCATCACTTTTCATTTCTACTTAAATTAAATTTATAGTTACCAAGAATTCGTTATCTGGATAGATTCCCAATTTCACAAATTTCATTAATTATTGTTGTCAACTAGTTTCTGACGGCCAAACAGCCATAGCTACCTTAGATTACCTAGTGTAGATTAGGTCCAATAGTTCTTTAGAGGTAGGTATATGCTATTATTTTGAATATATTCGCTGCGATAGTTTGGAATTTTGATAATACTCATTTAATAGTAAGAATGCTAAGAATATTATTGGTGAAACATTTGTATATCAGATATTTATGGTTATTAGTTGCCAAAGAAAATGAGAACTAGCTTTATGACAGGATTTACGTTATTATTCGGATCTGTCACTGTTGTTGCATGAAACTGTCGGTTGCCTAGCAACAGGCGTTTAAAAAAGTGCATTTTTTTACGCTTTTCCGTTAAATAATGAAATCGTATGTTGATAGTGAAATATTGTAATACTTTACGCACACAAACCACACAAAAAAAGTGGAATATTTTTGACAGTTGTAAAAAAACGTATTTTTTCACTCGAGCGTAAGCGTAAGTCTTTGTCTTATATGAATTAATGAAAAATACTCAACAGGGGAAAAATCTTGTATTCTGCATGTTCGAGCAACCACCATATATCTTTAAATTTTCGATAATATGAAAATTTCTTTTTCCAATCAAAAATGTATTCTGCAAAAACTCTAGTATCTATAAAACTTGAGCATTTGAGATTTGAAATGTTCAGAGCTTTTTCAAATGCGATATCTGGACGGAATGAACACTGATGTTTTTCTTAATTTTAAGGATTATTGCATTTTTTCATAAAAAATTGTAAAAATACTTGTAGATCATTCGAAACTTAAAATCACATTTTATTCTTTCTATCTTTTTCAAATTGAGGATATGCTTCTCAAGCCTACGACTGAACTGCGTGTAATATTTTATATCAAAGTTTTTCTATCAAATACAATTTTCCACTTCGAAACGTTTTAATAAAAAACTTCCTCTGAAGCACATTATCTGTCTTGGCAAAAAATCACAAGAATTTTCATCATTTTGCTACTAGAATGCATATTCACATATGATGTATATGATTTCACATAGATCTTTCAGCATTAAAAAAGGTTTTCCACTGGTTAATGAATATACCGTTTCCGATTTCATATATACGAAGGGAAGAGCGATAGATCTACCCTTCTTACTCCACATTCATCAAGTTTTTGCAGTAGGACATTGTGAGAAGCACAGTCAAACTTACTGCTCAGAACAAGCAGACTAGCTACAGGAAGATGAACCTTTTCAAAGCCCTCAACTTTAGATGGATAAACATCCTGGTGTTGCCATACATTATAATCTTAATCGTCAATTTTAATCGCACAACTAAAATTGTACAGTCAAGATTGAAGTGTAAGGACTAAAACTGACAATTTTACGAGGCGATTGCCCGGTGAAATGTCAATTTGAGCCCATACCCTTCAATCTTGACTGTACAATTTTAGTTGTGCGATTAAAATTGACGATTAAGATTGTAATGTATGGGGTTCCTATAACGTACCTGCAAAACTGTGGAACCAAATTGTCACTTGCCTAATGGATTCTCCATAATTTTTCATGATTATGCGTTTGTTTGGATTTTCCTCTCAGAGGGTAGGGTCAGCAAATAGCAGGTAATATTTATATAGTATCGGAAAGTTTTCATCTTGGGTATGGTGGTATTATGAGAGCGTAAAGAATAGCTTGCTATATGTTGAGAGAGCATTACAATTTCTCCTCTACTCGTTCAAGGAAGGGATATTGACGTGAGCTGTGAGCGGTGTATCGCATTTCCACGTGGTCCGTTAGTGCGTCGGGTGGGATAACAAGAGAGGCGCAGTAGTGTGTGTCTCTCTTGTTTATGTGGTATTATCATAGCATTGTGTTTCTTGTTGCTCGCGTAGATTTCTGTCTATACCCCAGATAAAAAGTTTCCAATACCGTATAGTTTATTTTTTATTGTTTTGGTGCGTTGTGAGGTTTGGTCGATGAAATTTTTATGAAAACTCAACGAAAAACTGAATAAATGAATATCGTGAGCCCAAAACGCTGCTATCTGTACGCTACCTAACTGTTTTCTGCTATAGCGATCTAGATCTAGATGTAGATGACATAGAACTATGATCTAATCTAACAGATGGTGCTTTTATAATATTCGAGACACAATCGAGTCGTTGATTTCACCAGAATTTTCACATGAACTATGTTTAGAAAAATATTATTCTAACATTAAACAGCAAAACAATTTTAGTAGAAACTTGTTTGGACTTTGGATTTGCTTACCACTAGTTTCATCTCCTGATAATGCTAACTTTTCTGACAAGTTGCGACAACTGAAATTGTGGTAGTTTTGTTGTTTTTGAATTGTATTTACGAAATGTTCCAATAAAACGAATTCCAACGGCCCTTTGAGTCAGATCAACATACTTCTGTAAAAAACTGTGCCCACTCTATAGGAAATGATAAAACTATTCAGCATACACAGCAAAGTTCAATTCAAGTATGTCAAGTTTTGGACCATCAGATAATGGCATATTTTGCTGACTCATTTTCTCGTTTCAGGGATTTCAACCACTGAAAATTATGTTAGTGTTGAGCTCAAAAAATGAAAATTTAGCGATTGGACGTGTGCTAGGCATATGGAAAATTATTTTTTTTTGTGTAAAAAAAATTGTTTTTTTTCAATCTCTCATTTATGTAATTTTAACACATTAACAGGTAGGAACCATCTAATAGTGAAAAACCAAAGCCGTAAGGTTTGAATGTCCTTAAAGGGTGGAAATAAGGGAGTCATCTTGTAAAATAATACTAGGTTGCTGACGCATTTTCTCGCTTATGGCAATCGACAGAATGAAATCTGACATCGTTAGGAACCCGACAGAAAATTCCCATAAGCCAATTAGCTGTTTAAGTAAATTTTCCGGCAGGAAAATTTTGGGATTTTTTTTTCATGTGCCTAGCACACATCCGATCGCTAAATTTTCATTTTTTGAGCTCAACACTGACATAATTTTCAGTGGTTAAAATCCTTGAAACGAGAAAATGAGTCAGCAAAATATGTCATTATCTGATGGTCTATTTGCACTATCAGTTTCAGTATCCTGAATTAGAATTGTTAGAATTTGTGGAGACCCGGTCCTGTGTTTTGTGTGCAAGTGTGTGAGTTCTATCAGGTTGCAAAATAAACTTTATTCTTAATTCGCCCCGCCCTATGTTAATGTAGGTTTAATGCCGGCTACATACACTTGTTATACAGGGTTTCAAAAGGAGGGTGGGTCGATTGGGGTGGCTTTGTTGATTGAGGATTATATTACAACTTACTCTTACTTTTCATTATTTCATTAACTTCCTGCTACTCGGTTTACGATGCAAATCAGATTTTTGCAATTATTCTGAAAACGGACGGTGAGATTGCAGTCAAGTGTTCTTGAACACACTTATTTAGCACTCAAGTTCAAGTTGTATGAATGAAATGGAAATTTGAAAAGTATTCAAATATGTTCATTAAACATTAGTTTTATTTTGAAACCAGTGGATGGTTAATTTCCGAATTTTGGTTTTGATGTGGTCTGCCTAACCTTTCAAAAAAAAAATCAGAAGTGCTGCGAATGCACTTCTAGCGTTTGATTTTCTAAAGAAATTCTCTGGAAAGAACAAATGGGACTTTTTTCAAAAAATCTAGTTTAGTGTTTGAAAAAAACAGGTCAATTGTTAATATAAAATTGTTTATAAAAATAGGCGAGGACACGAAAAAATATTTGTGCTCGAAATGTGTTGTAAAACACATAATGCATATAGTACACAGGAAATATTGTTTGAGTCAAAGTTCAATTACAGCTGGTCTAATTTCGTTCTGAAAAATAGCAAATTTTGAGGCTACTAATATTGGCGCTCTTGGTGACGTACGTGCCCGAGCAGCCAATAGGCGTAATCGGGTTGATTATAACGTTTAACGGCAACGTTGCCAAGCTTCTACAACTATAAACCAGAGAACATAAAACTATTGAGAAGTGACAGAAGACACTATTCCCAATGTCAAACGATGATGGCGAATTTGGAAGGTGTGAAAACCACCGTGAAAATATTGGATCTGTCAGAAAACAATACGTTTGAATATTGTAAATTATTGTGGTCCATAAAAATGATGTTCGAGAGAGAAAGCTAGTCATTTATTTTTGTTTCGCCTCAAAGGTATTTCAGAGTTTGAATACTTTTTTCCAGTTTACAGGTACTAGTTGAGTGAATGACTATAAACCTCAGAGTCAGAATGAAACACATAGAGATGCCCTGCATATACCTAAACAAATAGCTGACCTATCCTTTTCTATACAATTTCTGGGAGTGGGGCGTGACGGGTGCTGAAATGTTATGGACAGTTTATTGACATTTGGAGTAAGAAGGGCCATAATAGCAACGAAGAATGACACTGGATCCGAATGAAATAAGCAGGCATACACGAAACTACCCGATTGAATACGGACTTAACATGTATAAGGCCCTCGCTTGTAAATAAACAAAGTTATGTTGACTTCAAGACAAGGATGGAAAAGGCATCTCTATGGTCTTTTATTACTTTGAGCTTTCAGCATTTGTGTTTTGTGGGCATAACATAAGTATGGCAACGTTGCTAAATCAATTGACGCTGTCAACAGTGGGATTGGTTGCTCGGGGTAATACGTCACAATGGCGCTGAAAAGAAGTCATTCGAATTTATGAACTTTAAATTTTTTTTTCATATTTCAGACAACTCAACAAAAAAAACATTGTCACTAGAGTGTACATAATCTGTAAAATCCATTAAAAATATTTTGAAAATTTCGTGTCCTCGCCTATTGAGTTATAGGTTTTTGAGCGAAATAATCAAGATATTCGGATTCAGCGATCCAGAATCATGAAATACATGGTCCTATTTGATCACGTCCAGTCAGCTGGCCGCCGGACTATCTCGCAACATATGTCTTATTCCACGGAGGCACCGCTCCAAATTTGGCATAATGGCTTTCGAAAAGTTACAATTAGCAACACTTATGGCCCAAACGATGCGACACTTGTTCGGCACCTTGCAGTGTTCGGATCACGTGCGGATTTTCCCTGGCACGTGCCGGTTCCCAGACCACTTGCTCAGAGGGCACTTTTAGCCGGCGGCGGGCGGCCTCGCCAGATTCGAAGGGTGATAATCGCAGATATCACCGGTGCGGAGAGTGGTTGGTCGCGTTGTTGAGTGTGTACAGGGTGGTCGAGATCACATGAATCACTGAAAAATATAATAATTAATAATATACCTAATAGGCGAGGACACGAAATTTTCAAAATATTTTTAATGGATTCTACAGCTTATGAGCACTCTAGCGACAATTTTCTTTTTTTTTGTTGAGTTGTCTGAAACATGAAAAAAATATATATAAAGTTCATAAATTCAAATGACTTCTTTCAGCGCCATTGTGACGTACTACCCCGAGCAACCAAACCCACTGTTGACAGCGTCAATTAATTTAGCAACGTTGCCATACTTATGTCCACAAAACACAAATGCTGAAACGAAGATATTTTGAGATATATGGTCATGGACAAGTAATGCAATAATGCGCATGCTCAAATCGGTCTCGTATAAGAGGGGTGGTCCTTTTTCTTCAGTTTGAGTTATATTTGTTCTGTTATTTTGTGGTTGTTTATCTTGTATTAAGAAGTTGCTCTGTTATTTTTTGTATTAGATTTTTCAGAATGCCTCTTAAAGTTTGTTTCGTGCTCAAGTGTTTGAACAACAGTGAAAATATGAATAAAGTTTTTATTTCTATTCCTAATATTATGGATATATACTTTACTTTAATTAGAAAGTTGTCAAATTCAGAAGACAAGGTGACATATCACATAACACATAGTCCCCTCTTCTTTCACTGTTACCAAAGTTGGTTAACCGAACGTGTAAGCAAACTGCCGATGATTGTCGTTCAGTAATTCTAATGACATACTGGTGACTTTTTTTTCAGGAACCGCTTTCGTAAATAACCAGATGTGTGATTCCGTTTACCATAGAATTCTATTGTCGACAGAAAAAAAGATGTCATTATCATTGAATTCATAAGATAGGCGATACAAAACTGTCGACTATAGAATTCTGTGGTACACACCAGGTTTATGGGTTTGTAGCTCAGAGTAATGAAATACCATAGAGATGCTTTTTCCATCATTGTCTGGAAGGCATAACTTTGTTTGTTTACAAGCGAGGGCATTATACATGTTGTGTCCGTATTCAATCGGGTAGTTTCGTGTATGCCCGCTCATATGATATCGTATGATAATGAGCCCCGCAAACACGGCGGGCTCATATATCAAGCGCTTGATATCTTTCAAGAACGCAGGAAAGAACCGGTTCCATAGGGCACCAAATCGAAAGTATCACTGAAACGTAGAGTACCTCGACCCGGTTTTTTGCTTCAGCCTTTTCCGGGATTCAACATTGAAACAACCAGCCTCATAACCTGCAAAAAGCATTATCTGCACTGAATAAAAATCAACTACATGCATGAGCTTTGCAGGAGGCGTGTATCATCCGAGCTACAACCGTGATATAATGAAATGTCCGGCCAGCATTACCACCAGCACGGGCAGACTACAGCGCCCTCTCGCGGGGGTGTCTATGTTCGCTTGGCAAGGCACTCTTTTGCTACCCTGAACGGAGCAAAAGAGATGCTAATTTTGCGCCCATCTTCCCGTCCTTCCCCTAACCCCCCTGGGTTATGTTGAACGTGAACGATGCCTATGACAAGTCATTATTCATGAAATGTTAAAATTTGAAAATTTACAATAAACATGTTTTTAGTTAGTTAGTCTTGGGCTTGTGATCCGAAGGTCCCGGGTTCAGCTCCTGGCAATTGCAACTTTTTTTTTAAAGAACGTTATTTTACTTTTTTTTGTTAGTGATTTGAATTATTTGACATTTAGGTAGCTTATACATTTCGGATTGCTATTGAGTGATTTTCTCATAAGTAATGTTATGTGCCTATTTCAATGAAGTGTCAATAATTTATTTTTCTGAGAGCTGCGCTGGTAGAAAAAATAATGTGTGTATTTTGAGCACAAAGTGTCATTGTCGTTCTCCAAAGATTAATCTTTTTATCGAGCGACAATCTGCACAAATAGCTACTAAAGAACTAAAGTAGAACTAACATTCATTTTTGATTTTTAACAGAATACAGGATATATAAGATCTTCTAGAAATTACGGAAATAATTTGATTATAATAGATTCACAAGTTTCATCGTTTACAAGTCACTAGAAATGAGGGGGGGGGGTACTTTCCTCCCTAGGGAGTAAAAGTACTTTCCTCCCTATGGAGGAAAAGTATGAGTTTTCTCAATGGTTTGAGGGAGGAAAGTGTGTACTTTCTATAGAGGTAGGAGAAAAAATAATTTGCTTTTGCATTGACAACGAAATGGTGAGGCACAGTTTGCTCACTATTTTTTTCAATGAATAACTCGAAAGTATCTGTACTTTCATTCAATACTAAAACTAAAGAGACTTTAAAAAGTAAAGTTGTTTCTATTTCGATTTTACACATACCTGATAGCTGAATCTATGCCAAATCTTTACAGTCGATGCAAGTACTACAAGTTTCCTGCAAATCCGTCCCGAATGAAAAGACATGTGCACATGTTGTCATACCACGCGATATTATGTTTGTCCCCTATATACGTTTCGAGCTATTATCCACCGACGCGGGCGACTCACATCTGCATAACTAATTCGATTTTTTTAATCAAAACTCGCAATCTAAAACCCAAACAGGCGCACAATAAAACCCTCGACAATGCCATCCAATTAATCTGATCCGAATGAATCTCGAGCGGTCAGCAAGGCATGAAAATATCCTTCGGATGGTTTTGATAACGTGCACCTGTACTTTCCGGGTTCTTACCCGGATTGAAAACAACAGATCCCTCTGCAATCTAGGCAGTCCCCCTGGCTGGAAGAAAAAATGCATGAGGCATCTGCTGCATTGTTATTCGGTATACAGGATGTTTCCGAAATTGGAGCAATAAAAAATATTACTTGTTATATGGAACATAATGTATCAATAAATGGCAAGAATTTTCGTTTTTGAAATAGTCAAAAATTTTCAAAAATTTTATGAAATTTCATGAAATCGCGTTCAGTTACCTTTGTTTGGGAGGCACTGGTTTGATTTTTCAGGCCAGAACATGTCTGCCCGCTGGCAGTGTTTCAGAGCGGTTTGCTCAGGCTGTAGACCTCTTATCATTTTTTCGACAAAACGTATTCTTTCATTTCATTTTGTTCTGTCATCTACTTCCCATTTCATTTATTGCTCCAATTTCGTAAACACCCTGCATAGTTCGAACAATTATTAGCATTCAGATATAGTTGAATAATTGAAAATTATCAATAAATGTTTTGATTAGTTAAGAGGCCATGAGCGCTATCATGCTTGGGACGCTTTTGAGGATAAAACAGTAAACTGATAACTCAAAAACGGTTCGTCTAATCGATATCGAACAAGGACAGGCTTCTAGAAGAAGCTTGAATCTACGTACGTGCTGTAATGGAAATTGAATCTTCAATCCACTTTTTCACAAAAAAAAATCTCAAAAGTCCTAGAAATGCAGTTATTTTGAAGCAATATTTTGGGTAGATGAACAAATAATTCCACAAAAACATTACAGCATGTACATAGATCAATGTTTTACCTTTCTTTTTATACCAAATTCATATCGATCGGATAAAGATTGCTTCAAATTTTAATGGAAGAGAAATACCACTGCAGCTACTTTGACTATCCATGAACAGAATCTTGAGGTGCTGCCGCAGACATACTCACATAGAATCAAACGTCCTCTAGAAGCCTATCCTTGTTTGAAATTGATACGATGAACCGTTTTTGAGTTATCGAATTTTTTACCCTAAGAAACGGCCAAAATGTGATCGCGCTCTTGGTCTCTTAAAGGACAACAAGTTCGTGAAGGTATAATTTTTTTATCAATTTTGATGAACTGTCAACTGTCACTCGATTCAATGCTCTTTCGAAAAAAATACATCCATCAACATTGAAGAATCCGTAGATGGGAAATAATTATCACGGGTTCAAGGGTTCAGTTCAGTTTATTTTATTATTCAGTAATGAGGTACATACAGTGTGTCCATGAAGTAACCCCCTTCACTGTTAACTTTTCAGCGGAATGGAATTTTCGGATGAAATTTTTTTTTGTGGAATAATAGTTTATGAGCTACTTTTTGACAACAAATAAAAATGCCTATTTTTTTAGAATTTTTTAATTGGCATGGGGGTTCGAATGTCTTACAATTCTCTATATGTCCCCAAAATTCCAAACAAAAATATTCTTTCAAAACAAAATAGCACTACATAATGTAAGAACTCTCTTATAGTAACCCCATCCCTGTTGACTTTTGAACGGATTGGTATTCTGTTTTGAATTTTTTTTTTTTTTTCGATTGAATGGTAGTTCATGAGCTTCTTTTTGACAACAACAAAAAAATTATTTTTTTCAAAATGACGTCGTTCCGCCATTTTTTTTACTGGCTATGCATGGGGTCGAGTAATACATCGTTCGAATTCTATTTCAATTCTTTACACGACAACAAAATTTGAAACAAAAATATTCATCCAAAACAAAATGGCGGTACATAATGTTAGAGCTCTGGTATGAGGATCCTTCGGATAACTTTAGTTCTAGAAAAATTATCAAAACTTCTAAGGTACCCTTCTACAAAAGTTTTCTGTAATTGATTAATTGTCAACAAACAGATTATAAAGCAAAATGAATAATAATAATATCGACCCACGTAATCGGGGCAATCAGTTAGGAAGGGAAAGGAATTCTCTAACATTATGTACAGCCATTTTGTTTTGTATAAATATTTCCGTTTGAAATTTTGTTGATGTACTTATAAAGGTTTAAAATACAATTCAAATGATGTATCGATCCCCAAAGAAAAAATCAAAATGGCGACCGACGCCATTTTGAAAAAATTGACAATTTTTTGTTGTCAATTAGTGGATTATGAACTACCATCCAACCAAAAAAATTTCAAAACAGAATTCCAATCCGTTCCAAAGTTAACAGGGTGAGGTTACTCTAGGAGAATTCTTACATTATGTACCGCCATTTTGTTTTGGATGAATATTTTTGTTTGAAATTTTGGAAACGTATAGAGATTTGTAAGACGTTTTGAATGAGGTATCATTCGACCCCCAATGCCATTTAAAAAAATCTTTCAAAATGGCGTCGGCCGCCATTTTGAAAGATACACATTTTTTTTGTCTTCAAAAATTAGCTCATGAACTGCCATTCCACAAAAAAAAATTCATCCGAAAATTCCAATCCGTTCAAAGGCGGGTTCAGAGGCGCGTTTACTTTATGGACACACTGTATATTTCACGTTAAGATCATATTATTTATCTAAATTTTAATTTGGTGTAATCCTGGAAGGCTCATGTTACATTTTTAGCATTTTAGCCAACCTCTCTCAATGTAACTGGTATTTTCAAATAGATTTTCACTAATTTACATATAAAATAAATACAAACTGTCAAACGTATTGATTTCGTCATGGTTACGTCGTTAAAAATACCGGAACTGCTGTCACCTCGTTGCTGGTGACTGAATGCATCGATGATCTGCAAAGGCTATCTTCCGCCAATAAAGTAAAGCTACTTTGGGTCCCTGGTCATACCGGAGTACCTGGAAACGAAAGGGCTGATTATTTGGCCAGACAAGGCGCGAAAAGCCCAACGATTAGACCAGAACCTATCCTAGGAGTTTCTAGATCATGGTGCGTCTCAACCATGAAGGAAATTCTGGAAATAAAATTCCAGGACATATGGAAAGATGCACCGGGCATGAGGCAATCGAAACTCCACATCGGAGGCCCTTCTACTAGGAGGACCAAGACTCTGCTCACACTGAGCAGAAAGGAAATCAGATCAGTGATAGGGCTCCTGACGGGGCACTGCCATCTCAACAGGCACCTCAACATTTTAGGTTTCACGGATGATACCGAATGCAGGTGGTGCTTCGAGGAAGAGGAGTCAGCTACCCACATCCCCACGGAATGCCCGGCAGTGGCAGCAACACGGGAAACACACCTCGGGAGTATCGTATTGAACCCGGAGAGTGTGAGGGAGGTATCGGTTAGAATGCTGGCCTCTCACTCGCGAGATAGGCTACCTTCAAAACTGAACCATCTCCCAGCAGTGGTATGTGCATAACAGGCCCGATTGAGAGGCCTACATGCTTATGGCTCCGTCCGCCCACATACCTTATTCTATCTATCTATCTACACCGGAACTGATCCTCCAATCAGAATTGAAAGACAGCTGGTGTTATTCGCTATAACACGAGTTGTCTTTGGTTAGCGATTGGTCAGATTAGGTGAGAATTTCATGAGTGAAAATGAATGAAATAGTCGGGGGTGATACCACGCAAGAGCTCAGATTTAGCCGGATATTTTTTGTAGTTGTTTTTGAATACTTACTTTCATTATTGGCCATTTAATGAGAGCTCTTCTGACACAACCAGGAGAGCTACGAATAATGGGTAGGAGACTAATGTTTAGAAAAAACCAAATCAAAATCTCGACATACTTACTGGATTATTACTTGCTGTTTAATTCTGTTTTTGACATTTACAGTTGTCAAATTGATGCGATGCGCAACGCTTGATGTACGAACAGTAAATGCTAGCGTTGCTAACGTAACGTAATTTATCCGATATTTTTAACCACTTGCATTTCTGTTCCATACTATGTAGGCGATATCAAACTACGATTTTTGTACTCACATATGGGAATTATTAAACATGAGTGGGATTGTCATAGGTAATACAACAAGTGTATTGGTGATTATCGAAATAAAAATTCCTTCGACTTTGAGAAACAAATTATGTTGCTTGTCAACCTAAAGCAACATAATTTGTTTCGAAAAAAAGATGGAATTTATGATAATCATCGGTACACGAGTTGTATTTGTTAAGACTATTCCATGAATGAAATCAAAACCATTTTTAAAAGTACTATGTGGAGTAAACTGCGCAGAGCAGCTGTCTTGGTATTTCAAGCTGCCCGCTATTTCAGTGACCATTCACAGGACGCGTCTTTCGTCGGATGCATGCGCAGTTTCACAGAACTGTACGCATTCTTTGAACGCGAACAAGCCTATTAAATTGTTTAGTTCATTGGTAGATAGATAGTGACTCATCGTTCAATTTCATGCTATTACGGGAATTGAAAAGGCGGAGTTTTGGTTTACGTGTATGCAAAATTTGTCGAAAAGTTGATATGAATGAAAAGTGAAGCGTATCATGGTTTTGGTCAAAATTCGGTGTTGTGGCAAAAATTTGTCGAAAATTGTGAAGTTGATATGAATTAATAGTTAGTGCTCATCATGGTTTGGGTCAAAGTTCGGTGTTGTGTCATTATACCAACTTGCTGGTGGGGTAAGTTTGTTTTA
This sequence comes from Chrysolina haemoptera, assembly GCA_958298965.1. Taxonomy (NCBI): domain Eukaryota; kingdom Metazoa; phylum Arthropoda; class Insecta; order Coleoptera; family Chrysomelidae; genus Chrysolina; species Chrysolina haemoptera. The sequence continues at coordinate 5,537,480 of OY282592.1, read as the reverse complement.
TAAAACAACCAATGACGAAGCGAACTACAAAGGTATCTAATAGCCAATCAAGTGCCGAACTACAAAATCGAAAACATGCTGTTTTCAATTATCAATATTACAATTTCCACCAATCAAAAACGCATATTTTAGCATGAGTGGAATAGTCAGTGTTACTTCATTATCCTTACCCCAAGGGAGGACACAAACATTTCTGGAAATTTTATTATTGCTATGGTAACGATAAAAAATGATAATTGTTCGAAAATGTTAGGTATGAAAAATATGAAAGAAAGATGAGTTGTTTTCCCTATGGTTGACACCCAAAAAAAAAATTAACTTATGGCAATCATCACAATATCGCATATCATGTTGGCTGAAAAAAATCTCAATCTAACTTATTTCAGTATACAATCCACCCTTCTATGACGTATACCTGTCAAATACTTGATGAAAAATGGAATAAACCCGTACAAAGCACCTTAAATCGTGATCCAACATTCTAATTCGTATTAATGAAGATGTTATGGTAATGGCGCAATAAGCTGCGAGCTTTCGGAAAAATCCAAACGCCAAACAAACCGATAATCCTCCGACACACTACAATACCCGGACTAGCCGGAGTACACGCAGCACGCGCCAAACAGCTTGCAGGCGGTGTTATAAATAAATCGTATTAAGATTGAAATTAGGAATCAATTGAGCCTGAACTAGTTCCTGGGGAGGGGTGGTTTGGGGTTGAAGCGGTCCAGTCGCGGATGCGGTTGAGTGATGGATGTGGTGGAGACAGATCATGGGCGTAGAATGACATAATGAGGTAGAAGTATTATGTGAGAGAATCTTTTTGAGTTCATTTTTTTTTTTGGAAAAAGAACACAAAGTCGTCTCCACAAAATTTAATAGAGCAAAGGATATAAATCCAATCTCAAACAAGACATGTTTCGAACATATATATGTTCATCTTCAGTTGGGTACAATTAGTAATATAGAAAAGCTGAAAATGTTATAAGGTTAACAACATGTGGATAATTCATCATATTTTATACTTACAAAGTGTGGAGAGAAAAAATACAAAAATAGTAGGACTAACTAATTGAGCTATTGGTACATGATGTACTTTTTCATGTTATTTATATGAAAATAGGGGTAGAACCCCAGAATATCAATTCATAAGACATAATCTTGAACGTGAAAACTATACAGGAAGCGACGCTTATTCTTTACAAAATGGAAGAGAAACAAAATTCCCAATGGCAGAATGACACTCCTTGGAGACAGAGGGGACACCTAGTGGAAACCTTAAGCAACCTATTAAATAGGTGAAGAAGAAAACTATATTTATAATATGCCCGTTGGACAAGCGACAAAGTTTAGTAATTTAGACGGCAGATGGCCTATGTGATTTGAATTTGGAATGAAAATAGGCAAAGTTAGCAAAATACTTATAAGTTATATAATGAGAATTAATGGTTAATAAAGTTCAGAGAGTTAAAAAAAGGTATGCAATCAAAATGGATCTGATCATTAAGAGAATGAACAGCAGGTTGTTTCAAAGTTAGATTTATACGAAAAATTTCACTAATATTCAGTAAAACTCCCTTATTACAAATATGTAGTATGTCAAAATTAGTTTCTGGATTGAAAAAATTATTAGAGTTAATAATATGGTTAGCAAAAGAGTTATTAGTTATAATCTCAACGTTATTATCATGATTTTTATGTTTTTCTATAGTTCTGGTATGTTCTTTAAGTCTTGTTTTGAAATTACGCCCAGTTTAACCTATGTAAACACTATTGCAATCAGGAGTAGAACAAACCAGTTTATACACACCCGACTTTTCCATCAAAGGGATTTTGTCTTTATTGTTAATTAGATTCTTACCAATTGAATTGTTCGTTTTAAAAGAAATGCATAAAGTGTTATCTACTCTGTTAAAAATATTTTTAATGTCATATGAAACTTTTCCTAAGAAAGGAATGGAACTAAATTTAGTGTATTTAATGGAGGAAAGAAGGTTTTGATTAACATTTTTGGAGACATATCGTTTATAGGTTTTTTCAATCAAATGGGAAGGGAAGCCATTATTGGCGCCTATTTGTCTAATGATATTAAGGTCGTTATTGAAATTATCTTCATATAAAGGGATGGCAAAGAGTCTAGAGAATAAGGAATTGAAAGAAGCAAATTTATGTGTGTCAGGGTGAAAAGAATCAAAAGGGATAATGTTATCCGTATGGGTTGGTTTCCTATAAATAGAAAATTCAAAGTTTTGGTTTTTCTTGGTGATCAGTAAATCTAAGTAAGCTAAAGATTGTTCAGTTTCAATTTCCATAGTAAACTTGATAGCAGGATGAAGAGAATTCATATAACCTAGTAGGTCATTAAGCTCAGTAAGATTGCCATTAAATAGAATCAAAATATCATCTACATATCTATGATAAAATAAAATTTTCTTAAAGTTATGGTATAGATTGAGTTTCTTTTCTAAATCAAAGAGAAAAATTTCAGCTAAAAGAGGAGATAAATTAGAGCCCATGGCTAGTCCTGAATTTTGACGAAAAAATTTATTGTTAAATTGAAAAAAGTTTTGTTTGTGAACTGTGTCTAGTAAGAGACAAATATTTAAGCAATTGTGAAAATTAATATTAGCGTCAAACAAAAGGTTTCTGACAATTCTAATACAATCATCAGGGGGAACGCTAGGAAACAAATTTACTATGTCAAAAGAAACCAAAATAGAGTTTTCTGGAATTATAATGTTTGAGATCCTACGCAGCCTGAGCTTAGACCGATCAGCCTGAGCCTGAACCGAGCATCTCATGTGCTCATTCGGTGCTTATGCGGGACGAATGTTCTAGTGAATACGCACCTTTAATGCTTGCTTGAGTCAACGGTGTTGTTCCAATCTCAGACTACTTTGAGGAGAAACTAATCACCGCCAACTACGAGAATGGTGTTGGTGTCAGATGTCACTTTGCTGGAAACTGGATTTTAAACGGGAACCGGACAATTCCCCGACAACAATTCACCGACGGACAATTCCCCGACAACAGTTCACCGACGGGCAATTCACCGACTGGATGATTCCCCGAGAGGATAATTCCCCGACGGGCAATTCACCGACAACAGTTCACCGACTGGATTATTCCCCGACGGTCAAAAGCTTACTTTGGTTGTATTGTATGATTTTGACACCGAAATGAGGGAATGGAGAATTGGTAACTTGGGATTTTGGTGATCAGATATTTTCTACATTTGAATTGAAAACATTACCTTTTCTTTTTAGTGCATGTTTTTTTTATGAGGTTGGATTGTATGAATTTGAGACCGAAATAACCTGAAGGTAGCAATAAAATTATTAATCTTTCACAGAAATAAAATGGTCGTTCCTTAATTACTTTATTTCGAAACGGTTCTTACCTACTGTAATTAGTACCTAACCTAACCTGAAAGAATTATAAAAGGAAAGGGTTAATAACCCGAAGGTAGTAATAATATTATTAATATTTCACAGAAATAAAAGGGTCCTTTCTTTATTAGACTCAATGACCCTCTCGGTATATATAATACAGTTCAGAAAGTTAAATTGTTCATTTCGAAACAGTTTGTGCTACAGATAACATCGTGAAATGGCTTTAGAATTTGTTATTAGTGAAAAACGAAAGAAAAAGTTGTTACTTGATGGTTATTTATATCAAAAAGACAAAGGAGATGAGAAAATTTTTTGGAAACGTGATTATTATCACAAAAAAAAATGCAGTGCTCGGTTTACAACACTTGGAAACGAAGTACTTGAAAAAACAGGAGAGCATAACCACACTGCAGATGCTAGAGAGGTAGAAAAAACAAAATGTCATACTAAGATACGTGAAAGAGCGATAAGTACCCAAGATGCACCACATCATGTCATCTCTACTACATCCAATGGACTGCAGCATACTTACCGAAATTTCCAGCATGAAGAGAACTATAAGGAGAATTCGTACAAAGGAGGAAGCTGCTCCGGCTTTACCACTCCACCGAAGAGATATAATTTTTCCAGAAGAATATACATTAACGAAAAATGCCTTAGCATTTGTGCCTACAGCAGATGTAGCCAAAGCATTTGAAACCTGTGTGAGGAGAAAATGATTCCCGAGGATGCTCAGCCAGTTGTGGATTACTTCGAGGACACCTGTATTGGACGTCTGCATCGAGAAATATATGAAAGTTTGTAGAAGCAATAGAACAAGAGCAATACATGAGCTTCAGATAGAACAATACATAGGAGGCGCTGAAGGCCCCCTTAGTTGTAAAAAGTACCGTGATTGTGCCGGTAGAATAGCAGCCCTCGTTGCGAAATATGACGAGACAACACTTTCCGCCTATTTGCGCGGTATAGCTCACGATCTTACTTATTGAAGAGAGTGACCATACAAATTTTTACCATTTTGAAATAAAGTATAATAAAGAAAAAGACTCTTTTATTTCTATAAAATATCAATAATTTTATTACTACCCGCAGAGAGGGTTATTGACATAATTGAAATTAACAGGAAGATTCGAAAGTGAGGGGCTTAAGAGGAAGCGGATACCAGTTTCTGGTCGGTTGGGCAGACGGAGAGGTAGTAGTAGTAGTAGACCAAAGATGCTACAGTTGCTGTCAATAGTGGCGTTTATAGACTGCCCAAATATTTTAGGATATTATAGTGTTTTTTCACAAAAAAGATTACTTCGAATAAGTGAAGCAGTTGAGACTGCCGACCAGTATAGTAATAAGAAAGTTAAACCAGCTTGAGAAATTGATATTTTTGAAAACGAATTTACAGGCAATAAATCTGCACAAGACTGCAATGATGTAGTTTAGAAATAGAAATACGAAAAGGCTGTTTCGATTTGTACGAAAGACTGGGAAACAAGATATTCCTGTGAAAAATATGGAATATTTGTATGTTTCTCCCACCTCAAAGCTTGTTGTTCTACATGGTCCAATTCCTTTAAAAACCCATACAATAAATATATTGCTTCATTGAGTAACCAGTTATATAAAAAAATCAAAACTCATTATCAATTTAAATTATTTCAAAATATTCATCTGATCATATCCAATCATTATTGTTTTGAACAAAAACTATTCTAAGTATTGATTTTTAATATGGGTCTTTTAGACCCGACACCACCTCCCGTGTCCTAGAAGCGGGCGCCACCTTCGTAAGGTTAAAAATGTCCATGTACAGACCATGCCGAACGACAAACAGAACAACGAACCGAACGGCGAACAGAACACTTATATGGACGGGGCTACGAACGCGTTTGCAAAAAGTTTCAAAAATCCTGGCCGTTCGGCGAACGGTTCGTGGCGTTCCCATCACTTGTCGGTTTTCTCTCCGACATCAAAGAAAATGCTCGCGAATGCGTTCGCAGGTTTGGACAGGTCGAAATAAAACGACGAATAGACCATTGCTGGTCCAGTGAACGGAGCACTACCGAAACAATTCTGGGAACAATTCAAACGTTCCGTTTGTTGTTCGGCTCGTTGAAATCGAATACGTCCATTCGCCGTTCTGTTTGACGTTCGGTTCGTTGTTCTGTTATTGTTCGCCGTTCTGTTTGCCGTTCGGTTCGTTGTTCTGTTATTGTTCGCCGTTCTGTTTGCCGTTCGGTTCGTTGTTCTGTTCATTGTTCGCCGTTCTGTTTGCCGTTCGGTTTGTTGTTCTGTTTGTTGTTCGGCGAAATGTTCAGGTCTGTACAAAGCTTAGGACGAAACTGCAGTAACGCAAGTGTAACAAATATAAAGTGCTGGAACAGTACTAGGTATCGCAACAAGCCAATCTTATTCAGCACTCCATTATTGAGTGGAAGAAAAACTAAACGAACTTTGAAGGCCAGACAGTCTAAAGGCGGATCCACATGTTCGGGTATTTGTCACGGATACCCAAATATTTGGCATATAGACGAATATGTGTGTGAAGTATTCGAAGGCAAATAATCACTGAAAAGGATATATTTGCCAAATGCTCGATGTCGGTAAATGAACACGAATCAAAGGCGCAAATATTGACCTGTCTGATCCAAATATTCGTACGGCGTGATTATTTAGTAGATAACAGGGCGCTGCTCTATTAATGCTAAATACATTCAGTTTATCAAAAATGGAGTCACCAAACGGGACGATAATAAAGTTTTTTGATTGCTCCTCATCCACTTCACAAAAACAGGAACTGAGAAGAGTTCAATGCTGAAAGATCTGCACTTTAGAATTATTATAATTCAAATACAGTATCGAAAACTTTTCATCTGGTGTATACAACAGTATTGAAAACTTTTCATCTGGGGTATGGACAGAAATCTACGCGAGCAACAAGGAACGCTATAATATGATAATACCACATAAATAAGAGACACGCACCACTGTGCGCCTATCCTCTTACCCCACCCGACGAATTAACAGCTCACGTCTATATCCCTTCCTCGAGCGAGTAGAGGAGAAATTGTAACGCTCTCTCAACATAAAGCAAGCTATTCTTTACACTCTCATCATAACCTCAACTGTCATACCTCTCCCCCCTTCCATTGGTCACTATCATCCAAACAATTTGAATAGGGAAAGTAGTGAATGTGATACATCATTAAAAAGGTAATTTCATAAGGAATTCAGCCATGTCAATTTTCGCTACCTAACTTCCTATTTTGGCGCCCTCTTGCGGGTAAAACAACTGTTCCGTATTCCAAATTATGATACTTCATTTGCAAGCTGATTTAACATAAATTCGGTGACAATGAATTATGGAATTTTTCTGAGACACAAAACAAAATGGTGGCTTCAGAATGGCAGGCAAGATTTGAAATTATGGTCCGATTCTGAAGCCGCCATTTTGTTTTTTGCCTTAGAAAAATTCCCTAATTCATTGTCACCGAATTTATGTTAAATTAGCTTGCAAATGAAGTATTATAATTTGGAATACGGAACAGTAAGAGGCAAGAGGGCGCTAAAATAGGAAGTTAGGTAGCGGAAATTGACATGGCTGAATTCCTTATGAAATCACCTTTTCAATGATGTGTCACACTCACTACTTTCCCTATTCAAATTGTTTGGGTGATAGTGACTAAGGGGAGGGGGGAGAGGTATGACAGTTGAAGTTATGATACGAAGATGTCCCCCTTGAATTAAAACTTGACGTGTTTTTGCATTTTTTTCAGAACACATGCGTTTTGAAGATATTCGATCTGTTTCGTTTTCGGTGCCCCACCCTGTATATTTGGCATCAAAGCAAATATTTTAACACAAATATACAGACAAATATTTAAATATTTGTGTATTTACCCGAATGTGTGGAGCGGCCTTTAGGCAAAAATTTTCTTCAGACAATGAAGTACATTTGATTCAAACTTTAGAAATAGGAACAGTTGTATAGAAATTTTGTTAGGAATACTTTCTAGGTACATTAATGTATGCGTATTTATTTCAAGTTTGATAAAATGGACATGTCCTCTAGCTCTTTCATGTACCATTGACACTACGCCCTTGCAGAACTCTTGCACCGGTGTAAGTGTGACTAAATGAACATTCGATATGGGGTGCCATTACAAAAGACGCGACTATAATACGCCGGCACAATGGGTTTCTATTAAATAATAAACCATTGTTGAGTGAGAGTTTATGGTTCTGATATCGCTTTTTAATTTGGGGTTTTTGTATCCGAGGATACAGGACACAGTTTCATTCGGGCAATTGATTTTAGCTGCCGAAAAGGAAGAGTCGGAGAGATAATGCAATTCGTTCTTAAGAAGGGTAATTTGAATGGTGAAAGATGTATTTGCTATCATAAATATTCAATAAAGGACCGATTCACTATTTCCTGAGGATATGAGATACACTGTTTATAGCGTATGCCAGACAACCATACTGGATATTTTTGAAACATTGAATCATTATTGGAACTAAATCTTGTGAAGTTCAAAGTGGAAAATGGTACTCCACCAACAATGGAACAGGAACCCTCTCCAAACTTAAAAAATTATTTTCCTCCTATCACTATATTTACGGCAGAATTATAAATCCCTTGAATGTAAAATGTACTTGTGCCGCTGTTTTCATGTGTGTCGGTGCTGTAATAAAATCAATGATAGTAGTGGGCCAAGACCTGCTCCATGTGGTAACCCATTTTTATTTTGTTATACACTGACTATTCATAATTATCTTACAGAATTTGCGTCCTATCAATTCTATAAATTCAGGAGAAATAACTCAAAACTTATTGTTTCGAAAAAATAAACGTTCGTATGTTTTTATCGGCAAAGTCCACTTTGTACCTCAACCGAAGTATATCCAAAACCAAAAATAATCATCTGTTTCGGAGATACTGAATGCACCACCAAACTTGGTATGCTGGTAGTTGGAACCATTATAAACACGAAAAAAAAATTGTTTAACGAAATTCCAGGGGTGGAACATTTTATTTTTTGTTTAAAAGTAAATAGATTTTGCTTGGAAAGTATATGATTTATCGGAAAAACAACTCAACATGGTGAAAGACAATTCAATTCTCCACAAAAATGATTCCTAGTGATTTTTATGAAATGCGCTCGTTTTCTCAGAAAACGTGATTGAACGCCGACATCAAATTTCAGGTTCACTCTTACCGCCGGCGCCACTGAAAGTTCTGACGGAGCCGAATATTTGATTGGTCACAACTCTGCTAGAAATGATCGGAATGATCGGAGAAGGAATAGGAAAAGTTCATATCGTTTCTGAAGACTCCTACCTTCTCATGCAAATATAATATGCGAGTATTTGAATATCATAGATGAGGCCGTGGAAAAGAGTATTCCGTTTATATTGCCCCTGAATATATTCGCCGCGATAGTTTGGAATTTTGATAATACTTATTTAATAGTCAGAATGCTAAGAATATTATTCGTGAAACATTTGTATATCAGATATTTATAAGTAGGTTATTAGTTGCCAAAGAAAATGAGAACTGACTTTATAACAGGCTTTCGTTACGCTTTTCCGTTTAATAATGAAATCGTATTTTGATAGTGAAATATTGTAATACTTTACGCACACAAACCACACAAAAAAGTGGACTTTTTTTGACAGTTGTAGAAAATTATATATACAAGTAATAAAAGATAATATGAGTAGAATATAAAGTATTAGTTAGAGTGCCCATCGGCAAAAATTTTATTGATGCTTATCATGATGATACGAAAATCATGATTAATTTAGTAAATATGGAATTATTATACTGAAGCAGCAACCCATACCCTCTTTGGACTATATGCAACAATTTTAAAGTAGTGTGACTGGTCCCACTTATACATGCCAAAAAAAACTTTGTTCAACTCCTGCCTCATATTCAACTTACCCATATAACCGGTATTATCTTCAGTAAATGTTGAAAATATTCGCTTAGTCTTATCCTGCATATATGTTTAATAATACTATTATGAAGTGCAAACCTCAAGCTTTAAATCATATACTTCATTTTTTATGTTTTATTATATTCATTCTTTACTTGTGACTTACATTTGTCTGTCGTTACTGTACTATACAGTTCACCCTGTATCTGTGAACGTTTTCATCTTAGACTCGCCATTTAAACTCTGTTGCAAAAGTCCCGGTATGACAGAACTTCGCATGATGTTGAAAATCTATGACTTGTGAAATGATCTCGCTATTGTCATCAAAACTTTTCTACGGTAAAACGAACGGTTCCACAATTAGTGTTTAGAACACATAACGACGTATGCTGTCACGAAATATGAAATGAATTTTGTTTATAGTTCAGTAGGAAAATTGATAAACCCGAAATCATGATCGTGCACCTGTATACCATGTCGTGGAACTGATATACTTACTAACACAGTTTCATCCATTTCCAGCAGGACCGTAAAAAATAGTGAAAAGGAGAAAACAGGGAAAAAAACTTATCCAATGCCATTCAAAAAGTTGACATCTAGGCTAGTGCCTATAATTTTTGTAAAAAGCAAGGACCAGGTGGAAAATGTTGTTGAGGTTCCATCTTTGGGGAAAAAATAAAATTAAGCACGAAAACACGCAAAATGGTGAACTGGGGATGCAGTTTAGGGGTTGACGGTTTTTGCGATTTGTGGCTAAACGTGAACTCCTAGCGGAAAATGTTCCAAACTCAAGTTGTATAGATAATAAGAGAAAAATCTGAGAGTGAAAATTAGCATTTTCATTCAGATAGTTGATTTTTATATTTATCTCTAGTATTCATTGAAAATTTATCAAATAAATTAGATAGGGAGAATGTAATTCAAAAATATCACTCACAAAAATCGTTCATTTCATTGAAGCAAGGTTCGCTTCTCTCGCATTCAATCCGCAATACATATTTGTCGACGAAAATCTATTTGGCTTTGCCAAGCTTATTAGGGAGATTGGAAGAATTGGAAAGCATGGTCTTCAGAAGCAATTATACACATCAAGGATGGAAATTATGGAAATAATTCTTCTGCAGAAACACTTTAAAAGTTATTTTTTGACATAAACTTGTCAACTATCTGAATGAAAATACTTTCAGATGTTTTTCTTTCTTTTTAGTCTTTTCACAATATCTATCAGATGTAGTTCAATGTCCAGCATGGCTTTAGCTCGGGAAGTAGTTGTTTTCTGTCAGATATAAAAAAAATCACATTTGTCATTTTTCAATTTTCATGGAGAATGTTCCCCTTTTCAACATGAATACCTCCCAAGAGGTTATCTGGATCGATGGAAAATAGCTACTAAAGTTTGTCTTCCAGCCGCAGATGATTCAGATGAACAGATTTTATGAATAATCTATTCATATTTTCGAACAAAAATGAAAATACCATTCCTGTTCGAAAATTAATTGTATTTTATATAGGATACTGAAGAAGGCTTGAATTTCAATATAACTTTCTTTGCGTTATTTGAAGAAATGAATAATGAGAAGAAACAAAATCAATACTATAATATAAAATTTTAGATGTCAAGATTACCTATTACATCGAACAGAACAGTTTGTAAAAATGTTAAAACCAGATATTATTATCACCTTGAGGTTGTTTATGTTGTTTTCTGTCTACTGGGAATCTCTTCATGGTAAAATTGCAGGAATGTATGATATCATTTCGATGAAATCAAATCAACGAAATATACGTTATATCAAAATCCCCAAGCTTATTTACCAAAAGGCTGTTTTTTGACTATTCATATATTGAAGTTGCGTGAGCTAGCCTTTTATGAATTCCTTTCCATATCTTTCCGTTTTTTATTTCATTCTCGATTTTTTTCAATAATCACCTTTCCTCTACTGTTATTTTAATTTCCCGTCTTTCTGCCTTTGCCATGTTTCTGCTACGAACGTATGTATGTGTTACTCCTTTTTGTATATTTCTTTTCTAGTAAGTACCTCTTCAACTGCCACTCTTTCTTCAATACCTTCTACCACTCTTTCAGTGCCTACTAATTGTCACTCCAAAATATTTGAATGTTTGCACCTATCCCAATTTATAATTTTTTAATTTTATCCGAGTTCCGATTGTTTGGTCTTTCTTATCATAGGGTTCTTCTTCTCTGAACTGATTAATATTTAATCTTCCCAGGTATAATACAGATTTGATACAGACTCCACGAAATTAGGTTGACGCCATCGGGTCATCATCCATGCCGCAGGCCATAAACGCCTACTTTACACCCTTGATACATAAATAACTATTATGGTGTGAAAAAAGCTTCAGGAGCATGGAACGTCGCAATAACATCATTGTTATTTTGCAACACCTACTGGTGATTTTGATGAAGAAGTCGAAAGTATTTGAAAAATTAGGATTTCTTTCCCACAAACATTTTGTTCAGGGTCAAATATAATCACTTTGGTCAGCTTATCAGCCTGCTCGTTAGAGAGACAACCTCCGAATTAGACGATATTCTTGAAATGGTCAAATACCGATCTTATTCTTTTGAATAAAGTTGAATACACTTCAGCTTTATCCCATCACAAAATCACTATTTCTAACACCTCGACACGTCTTTCAGTAACTGAGTGGTATTCTTCTGAAATAATTTTAATATTCCCCCAGTGATGTTGGACCGAAACAAGTTTTTTCCGTTTCATCTGTTTGTTCTGTTCGGCCTTTTGTCTGTTTTGTCCGTTGAGTCCAGTTATTTGTCGGTCCGTTTTATCCGTGTGTCCGTTTTGTCCATTTGGTCCTATTGTCCGTTCAGTCTGTTTGGTTTGGCCTTCTCTCAGTTTTGTCCGTCACCATTTTTCTGTTTGTCCATTTGTCCGTTTTATCATTTTATCTGTTTGACCATTTTAACAGTTGTGTCAGTTTCATTCTGTTGTCGGTATTGTCTGCCTGGCTTGTCATTATGTCCGTTTTGGCCGTTTTGCAAATTTCAGATGTCACATCCATCAACACCACTTAAGTACCTACTGACTCTCAACAGACCTGGCGAACTTTTCTTCAACACTTTAGCAAATAATTTGATTAATTCCAAACTGTGGTTGAATTATTATTTCTGTATTATTTTTTTTGGTTCTGGTTCCCACGAAAAGGAAAATCCTGTTCACAGAATATCGTAAGAGCCGAAGAAAGGTAGGTAGGAATTGGTGATCTTCTTGAATTTCTGAAGGCTGTGTGCCTCAGGGAGCACCTCCCTAGGCAGCGAGTTCCAAAGCTATGTCGTTCTGGGACGGCATATGGATGTGAAGACTGAGCTCGACGGGTTAATCTCGATGAGGCCGCTAACGATAGAACGATTGATGATATTTCGGACCATGAAAATATCTATAAAACGGAGACAGATCGTCAACCTTTCTGCGATGTTCCAGAGAAATGAGCGAGCTTGTGAGCGAAGTATCACTAACGAGACGAATGGCTATCTTTTGGACCGAATCTAAAAGTTTCGATGTGTGTATGGGTGCTGCACTCCATATATGGGAACAGTATTCCAAAGCAGGTTAAATCTGTGTCTTATAAATCATAATCAGTTGACGAGAAGTAAAATACTTCTTGGTGCGAAACAGAAAACCGAGTTTCTGAGAGACACTCTTGGTAATGGACCTCACATGGTTTTTCCATGAGGGTACTGCTGATGGTATTATCAAGCATTGGAATGGAAGATTTCATTGGTGAAGATTGGTATTTTGGTATTGGTATTGGTAGGTATGGATGGTGACTGATGCGCTGCGACCTGATTAGATCTATTGTGCCCCATCTTCTTCTGCTATCACAAGGTGTTCTTGTTTACAGCAGCCCTTCAAGCCTCAATTCCTTCAGAAATTTTAGAATTTTGAGGGGGTCTACTGGTGGTATTTCTTCCACAGTCAGCCGGTGTGATTCCAGTATATTCAATCTTTTGCGATGTACAGCGTAACACTCCATCAATATGTGGTGGGGTGTTTCTGGATGTTCCCCACAGAATCTGCAGGTGCTGTCCTCCTTCAAGCCTAGCTTCCTCAGGTGTTCTTTGGGTCTGCAATGCCCTGTTAGAAATCCCGTGATTGTCTTCAGATTAGTTTTGCTGAGGTAAATCAGTGTCTTCGATCTTGCTCGGTTGAAATTGCCGAGAAGATCTTTGGCCTGCCTCAGCCCTGGAAGTCTTAGCCAGTATGTTGCTCTCATTGCTTCTTCAGCTTCATTGAGTTCTTCTCGGAAGTAAGATTTTCCAAGTCCGCAGAATGGTTCTGGCCCGATAAGTAGCGTTGCTGCGCCTTTCCGTGCCAGGGTGTCTGCTTGTTATTTGCCCTCCACTCCGACGTGCCCCCGCACCCAGAGGATGGTCCATTGATAAAGATACTTCTGACATAGTTACTCTGGCTACTGTGAAATCGGCCTTTCTAGAGAAAAGATATGCTTGGGTTTTATTTGCATTGAATTCCACCAAATTGTGGGATCCCCATTCTAGAATTTTGGCAGTATTTATTTCATTCACGATTCTTCCCCGTTTATTTCTGCATTCACTATAGCTCTTATCGGAGCTTTGGATGAGAAAGCAGTATGAAGGGTACTATCATCTGCAAAGCTGTTCAATGGACATGAGGTAGCTCCCAACAAATCATTGATGTGAAGAAGGAACCGTGTTGGTGCTAGTAGAGTATTAGATGATACTTCATCGACCACCACGTGGAGAGATCGGTCTGGGCGAAAGCTAGATAGGAAGGAACACAACCGGGAAGGCATTCATTAGGATTATCCAACGGAGGCGATCCATGACTTACAGTGGAGGTGAGATGAAACTGAAACTCCACCATATTTGGTGGAGTTTGATTGTAAGTTTTTTCGCTGTCCAGATTCATTAGGATTGTTCAGCTCAGACTCACGGTGGTACCAAAATTTCTTGTAGTAGTAATACATCGATTTTTCAGAAATATTACGTTATTCAGTTCTCATTACCGTTAGTATTGTTAATTATGTTCTTATACTAACCTCAAGGATTATTGAAGATTTCCGCTTCCTGCTATTTGGCCTGTTCGAACTCGTCAATCATCCTGTAAATCACGAAGAATAGCAAAAGTATTGCGTACCCTTATCTAACCCGATCCATTCACGAATTCGCAATAAGCTCATTAAAACGTGCCGCAATACCGTATGGAGCATTTTCGATGGATCTCTCATAGGTGATTACCAGAGTGTGACTTCGGCTAACAAAGTGATTCTTGGCTAGAAACTTTCAGTGTTTTACTCTCTCTTATTGTTACGAGGAATTGTTTACGTCAGCGTTCGGTGAATACAATTACCTAAACTTTCTTGTAAGTTATCCGGTGTTTTTTTCTGCGTTTCTCAGGAGGAAGTTCTCACCTGTTCGGTACTTTATTTTGGCGCCGGTTGATCAGTGTTGACGGTAGACATGTGAGGAAAAGTAAAACGACATTTTGTGTGAGTTCAGCAGTTGGTTATTATTATATTTACAACACAGGCACAACGTGCAAAATATTTAAAAACTTCAAATACATTTGTTTACGGAAAGTTTCGTTCAATAGCATTTTCGAGCAGTGCGTATAGAATACTATAAAGTGGGTAAGCGAAGAATATGGAAAATTCATTGAAAAATATACGGGATGAATTACAAACTTTGATTTGAAAATTACAAGATCCATGTCATACTGATTTTCAATAGCATTAGACGTTGATCTTTTTTCTTTCGATAAGATATTCTACTTCAAGAAATATACTGAAAAACTGACTCAGTCCTTCACTAAAACGATAAAAAGTCACAGTAAAACAACAGATAAGTGATGAACATATATATAAAAAATAAATTGAAATTATAAATTAAAGCTGATCAATAAAATACTTTAACTTAGCACAAACTGCTATTGGTTACAAAAATTTAATAATTTGCAAATGTAATCCAGTACGATTGGGCTTTGAGACAAGAATCGATTGTGGCACCACCAAACTTGGTATGCTAGTAGTTAGAACCATGGTAAACACGAAAAAAAATTCTAGGGGTGGAACATATTTTTTCTTGTTGAAAAGGGGAACATTCTCCATGAAAATTGAAAAATGAAAAATGTGATTCATTTGTAATATCTAACAGAAAACAACTACTTCCCCGGCACAAGCCACGCTGGACATTGAACTACATCTGATAGATATTGTGAAAAGACTCTAACTGAAAAGGAAAGAAAAAATCTGAAAGTGAAAATTTGCATTTTCATTCAGATAGCTGACTTTTTAAATTCTTTCTAGTTTTCCTTGAAAAAATCATTAAATAAATTAGATAGGAGAATGTTATTAAAAAATATCACACACAGAATGTTCCCCTTTTCAACATGAATACCTCCCAAGAGGTTATCTTGAACGATGGAAAATAGCGACTAAAGTTTGTCTTTCAGTCGCAGATGATTCCACAATAGATTTTATGAATTTCCTATTCATATTTTCGAACTAAAATATTTTTTCTTATTTCGTTTAAAAATATATAAATATATTTTTACTCTAATCTTGGAAAGTAAATGATTTAACGGCAAAACAACTCAACAGGGTGAAAGACAATTCAATTTTCCACAAAAATTATGCCTGGTAATTACTTATGAAATGCGCTCGTTTTCCCAAAAAACGTGATTGAACGCCGACATCAAATTTTAAGTCCACGCTTACCCCGCCGCTGAAAGTTCTGGCGGAGCCGAATATTTGATTGGTCATAACTCTGCTAAAAATGATCGGAGAAGGAAACGGAAAAGTTCATATCGTTTCTGAAGACTCCTACCTTCTCATGCAAATATAATATGCGAGTATTTGAGTACCTAAAATGTGTTTTGTCGCACTTCACGGAGATGTTTGCGGATGATCCGAAAATCATGTATAATTTACTAAATATGGAATCATTATACTGAAGCAGCAACCCGTACCTTTTTGGACTATATGCAATACTTTTAAAGTAGTGTGACAGGTCCCACTTATACATGCCAAAAAAAAACTTTGTTTTATTCCTACCTCATTTTAAACTCACCCATAAAATCGGCATTCTCTTCACTAAATATTGAAAATAATCGCTTATTCATATCCTGCATATACATATTTAATAACACTATTGTGAAGTGCAAACCTCAAGCTTGAAATCACATACTTCATTTTTTATGTAGGATGTGTAAGAGCGATTATTTTCAACATTTACTGAAGAAATTGCCGGGATTATGAGTGAGTTGAAAACTGAGGCAGGAGTAAAACCCACTTTTTTCTTTGGCATATATAAGTGAGACTTGTCTCACTAGTCTTAAATCGTTGCATATGGTCCAAAGAGGGTACTGATTCCTGCTTCTGTATATTTATTTCAAATCTGATAAAATATCCATGACTTTCGGATCTTCCGTAAATATCTTAGAAGGGTTATGTGAAATGGGACAAAACACATTTTAGGTACTCAAATACTCACATGTTATATTTTCATGAGGAAGTAGAAGTCTTCAGGAACGATATGCACTTTTTCTTTTCCTTCTACTATAATTCTTAGCAAAGTTACGACAAATCCGATTTTTGGCCCTGTCTGAACTTGCAGTGGCGTGCTAGCGCGACCATGAAATGTGACATCGGCGTTAAACCACGTTTTCTGAGAAAATTAGCGTATTTCATGAGGTATTACTGAAAATCATTCTTCAAACGATGAACGAGTAGGTGACAGGTAATCCTGTACTACAGAACAAAATAGGAGTTCGTGAGAGAGATGCTGGTCTGCAATATTGAAACTTAGGTATATCGAGGTTGGTTTTTATTGATTATGTAACATTTTTCTCTTCTGTGATGTTATTACCAGTGACCACAAACCAATTATTGTCAGATTCTCACTGTCATATGTCATCTAAGCTGTCAGAATTATGACCAACTTTTAATTTTCCCGCGTATTTCGTCTTTTCAGTACAGTTGTCTTGAATCTAGTACAATATTACGTCACTTTCTAGTACCCAGATTTTGGTAGGTGGACCAACCCTCAACCCTGCTAACTTGTAGTTACTGTCCAAGATGATATTTTGTATTCATTTGGGAACTGTATAACTTTGGATTTCTTAGATATTTCATGAGCAGATTTTTATGTGCAGATGATTCTTAGTAGGAAGTCAGGAACCGCTATGTATTTCTTCGAATAAATAAGTATAATGGGTGTTGGACAAAAAATAATCATTAAAAGCTACTTTCGAACGATTCATGTCGAGATAGAGGTGACTGCTCGGTTAACGATTCCCAGAATTATTTGTGATGGGATTCGTGAAAAATTATTTTACAAATGTTTTTTATTTCACCTTCAAAAATCTTCTTCTACAAATATACAATTTCTTAGAAGAAATTCGGTTATAGATCATTAAGCTGATTATATTAACGTTTCAACATGGAATATTAGTAATTACGGGTAGATTGTCGATATCTTAAATTATTTGAAATTTTTGTAAATTCAAAGTACTTGTCTATGTTTAACATTCAGCAAGTATTATTATTTTCGCTGCAAGGTAACATGATTCAAAATACATTTGGAAAAATAAATATATATTCTTAGGTAGATAATATGAGTTAAGAACATTTGAAAGATTTTTTTTTTTGTGAAAAGTTTTGCACGCTGCGCTGTAGAGAACCTAAACTAACAATATATCAATTGTGTTGTGAGAACATTCAATACACAGTAGGTTTTCACCTGATTTTCATTTAGTTGTATTTTCTAGGGTATACTTTTTCACATGAAGAAAGAAACCATGTCAAATAAAATACCGTACCTGGATTCCATTTTGACTAATCCCTTTGCCTGGTAGAGATTCGTCACCGTCGTTGAAGATGAAAAATCCAAAATGATCAGTTGGAAAATATTTATAATAGTTTTCATGCTCACGACTAAATTCGCTGAATTCAAGGCACAAGAAAGGAGATGTCCACCCTCAGAGGCTATATTGCCTTGTCGATGTTTGGTGAAGAATCAAGAATTTCAAATATGGTGAGTTAGCAGGAAAAATTTTAAACAGAATATGGAGCGATTATAACTCATTATAGACATTGAGAACGTTAGGTAGTCTAGTAAAAATGCTGTTTATTGTAGTGAATTGGTTTCTTGTATATCATTCGATGAACAACGTCTTTGAAAAGTTATAAATATTGACATTTTTATCCAACTAACAGTAAAAGAATGTTATACATATAACCCAGTACCATTGGGTTTTGAGACAAGAATCGATTGTAGCACCACCAAACTTGGTATGCTAGAAGTTGGAACCATGATAAATAAACACGAAAAAAAATTGTTTGCCAAAATTCCAGGGGTGAAACATATTCTTTTATTCGTTCAAAAATAAATATATACATTTTTACCGTAATCTTGGAAAGTATATGATTTATCGAAAAAAAAAACAACCCAACAGAGTGAAAGACAATTCAGTTCTCCACAAAAATGATTCCTAGTAATTTTTTATGAATTACTCTCGTTTTCCCAGAAAACGTGATTGAACGCCGACGTCAAATTTCAAGTTCATTCTTGTGGAGAATTGAATTATCTCTCAACCTATAGAAATCTTTTTTGATAAATCTTATATTTTTTGAAATAACAACAAAAAAATATATATTTTTTTTAAATGAAAAAATTTTTACATGATGTCGAGATGTTATGTGCTGAGGTTCAGAGTGCTACAATTCATTCTTCAGTTTCTGCTCGAGTTTGTCTGTCGTTACTGGATTAATAGCAGTATTCTAAAATGACTCTAAAAAGTACTAGTTTAATAAGGAAACTTCTGTTAAGTCTACAATAAAATTAATTAAGTCGAAGGGTATCCAGCATATCTCCTTATGGGGGAATGGCGTTCATCCAAATATGAAAATGGAAGGTGTTCTATGGAACATAACTCTGACAAGTAATAAATTAGTCTACATCAATATCTTAATACAAAAAATATTCGAGGACCGCAACAACTTTCTATGCTGGAAGGGATTCCAATAAAAACAGTCCTATGAATAACAGCATAAATCACAGTCTGCTTGATTGGACGATAAATAACATAACAGCTCAGGATAGATGGATGAAAATTCCTTGATATCCATATTACAGATATACACTTCCATTATTTTCCCCATATCAATAAATAAATGAACTCATAATGGTTTCTTCAGATGGTCTAAATCGAATCAGTAAATTTGATAACACTAATATCACTTCACAGGTGCTCTCACAGCAGCCTACCAAACGTACTGGACGGCCTCAAATCCATAGCTCGGTATGTATCGGATCCTATAGACGAGCTCATCTTGGAGAACAACTTCTTTCCCTCACTGCCAGGAAGGTCATTCTCCCCCTTGAAAGTCCTCAGACTGATGCTGCGTCACAACAGCCTCGAAAGAGTCTCCACCGATTGGCTAGCTGATCTAGAATCGAGCCTGATGGAAATTTTCATCGTAGAACCGCAACTCACCAGTCTTCCAGAATCTTCCCTGTCTCAAATGAGGAACATACGAGCCGTCACAATTCAGTCCAAATCCATGAAACGTTTACCAATATTCTCCGGGCTCCCAAAATTGAAATACGTCCACGTTGAATCGAACTCACTCGAGGAGTTGTCGCCCGCCAAC
Organism: Chrysolina haemoptera; assembly: GCA_958298965.1. Taxonomy (NCBI): domain Eukaryota; kingdom Metazoa; phylum Arthropoda; class Insecta; order Coleoptera; family Chrysomelidae; genus Chrysolina; species Chrysolina haemoptera. The sequence goes on along the minus strand of OY282592.1, from coordinate 5,517,481 downwards.
TTCAAGAATAATCCATCGCTGGAAAAAGTGCACATTCAGTATAGTCTCAGGCTGACTAGGCTCGAAGCTAACTTGTTCGATGATCTTCCTAATCTTGATTTAATCAATATAACGAACTGTGGGCTCAACTGGGTGCATCCTAGGGTGATGGGGAGACTTCCCAATCTGAAAGAGTTGTCGTTGGTTGGCAATAAGTTCACCGATGCTGGCTTAGTAGGTAGGGCTAGTAGAGATCTGCCTCAACTCGAAATAGTCAGGTAAGATTTTGTTCCTTTTGTATTGATTCCTGTATTACGGTTGTGGGTGGCAATGTTAGGACTTAACTTTGTTGCGATGTATTCAAGACAATCACCTTGTCAGCTTTCATCGGTCAGATAAGCAAGTAAAATGTATAAAAATCTTGGTGTTGCAACACAATGGTGGAATCAAACAAAATACCTACTAGATTTCCCTTGATTTGTATGATCCTCAGTTTAAGATTCACTGTCAGCAAATGGTTGAGTTTGTGTACACAAAGTTTTTTTTTTTTTCGTTAGATACACATTCAAAAAGTTCACTAGGGCCCTTTTTGAATGTCTACCTAACGAAAAATATTCTAATTCCAATTGGTTGAAATATGTAAGTTTTATAAGGATGCTTCCATCTTAAATGGGTCACACTGTATGATGTATTAACGGAAATTTTACGAAAATAATTGAAAAAAATAAGAGTCACTAATGCAAAACGCTGCGATGTGTACGCTGCCTACCAGTATCCCCTCAACGATCTAAGCGCCATCTTGCAGTAAAATGTAACTGAAACTTCCATGCCTAACCCATGGTGGACAGCATCTTGCTGAAGGGCGTATGGTGATATATTGCTGACAATTCCTCCAGAAAAATAGGCGAGCTTTTGGAGTACTTAACCTTGTCCTATTAAGCGGCTATGCTGGGATCGACCATCCTCCTGACATTACTGTTGGAAACAACATGGAACACAACAAAGCAAAAAACTTTCAACCAAAACAGGAGTCGAGGAGTCATATGGAATCAGGAAGCCAAGAGCTCCCAATCACGGGGCTCCTGGATCTAGGGAGTACTAACGAAATGGTGGGGACCCAGCAGGCCACACCGGGATGGTTGGTGAAGGACTTTGAGAGGATGGCCATGAAGTGCCCGCGTTTGTCGGAATCTTAGAGGCGAGAAACTCATAAGGGCCAAAATTGATGAAAAATACTAGTGCAAATACCACTCGCTTAAAGTGGCAAGCAGGGAAGCTCAGGTAAGTGGAGTTACAGAGTTTGGGAACATCTAATTCCCGACAAGTGGGGTTAACCAAAAGACCCCGCTGAAACACCTTCACTCCTCCTTCGATGCGGGGCGCTGCAAACAAGCCTCGCACGGAAGAAAGAAGTGGAGACAAGGAGAGGTTCAAGGGGGCTCTCACGGGAACCAAGCTAGCAATTGTGAAGCGAAACCAACCAGAAGAGAAGGTCTCCAAAGAAGAAGCGGATAAAATCGACTCAGCTGGGGGACTAGTATTCACCTGTGCGGGTGAATACACGATCATCTTTCTGGAAGCAGTTATCAACACCCTCAACCGATGGGGTTATCCCTTAGAATCGGACCTGTAAAGGAACCACTGAGCAAGATCCTGATATGAATCCTCAAGACCACATTGGAAAAACCCGCCGCCAAGTACCTCGCCATCATGTCACAACAGAATGATGGCTGAGCACTAGAGGGTGGACGGTGATGAGCAGACGAGAGAAACCCCAAAGAAAAACCATCGTAAGTTATGTCGATGACGAATAAGTCTATCGTTGAGCTCTAAACCTCAGAGTCATTCTGGGGCTGCAGCGTGTGAACGTTAGGATCCTCTTGGAACCAGGTCCCTCTAACCAGGAAGCAGCCACTTCCGCATTTCAACCTGGATCTTTTCAAGTATGATAGTAATTGTGAGAGAAAGTATGATTCTATCATCGACAGAATTTGTGTCAACTGGTAGAAATCTCAACTAAAATACTGCTACTTCCGCTAGCCTATTGGACTATGTTATTGGCCCAAACAAATCTATGGCGAGGTGGGATTGTATCTTGTATCATTGTGGACTATTCAGTCAGACTGACCAGATCAGATGTGATATTAAGAAAGCACCGAAGAGAAAATCTCTTTCCCTGTTTCAATAAAGTCTCCGACAGACATATTCTCATTTTTAGAGATAATCAAAGTTACTCCAATCCAAATAAGACTAATTCATTATCGATATCATTATCATTCCACTCATATCTCTGATTCTAAAATTAAATCACTCGGCAAAAGCGTTGGTCGATATGAGCCTGTTCCGTCACTGAATATGTTTGGCATCCACTGCTATGGTCATTAGCCACGTGTTTTGGATAGGCCTTGTTACTAACTCCATACGCCACCTTAGGAGCAGCACTGTTAATTATTAACGCAACAGTGAATCGTGGAAGATTGTTCCCAGCTATGGCTGGGAACCGAGCCAGTGACCTTTCAATCACCAGTCGGGCGCCTATATAACCACTGCGCCAATCTCCGCCCCTGATTTGTATTTATTTAGAATATCGTCTGTTCTATTATACTCGTTTATCCATGCTTTCTTACAGGTTAGACCACAATCAAGTAGATAGGATTGCTGAAGCAACATTTGTCGATCTTCCCTCACTCAAGAAGATATATCTGTCGGACAACTTAGTAACAGAAATACAACACGGTGCCTTCCACAGACTACCAGCCCTACGCAGTTTGGATCTGAACAGAAACAGGTTGAGACGTGTCCACCCCAGAAGCTTCCTTCATCCTTCAGAAAGCATCTTAGAGGAGCTTCTCATCACATACAACGACATAAGTAATGTCATGGAGCTCCGGTCGCTTCTAGATGGCCTACCGAGGCTTGTTTTCCTGGACATGACCTACAATAGGCTGAGATCTATTCCCTTCGGTGCCTTAAGAGGCCACCCTACCCTGGAGCAGATTAATTTGGGATACAATATGCTCCAAAACATTGACAAGGAAGCTTTCATAGCCATGCCAGCTCTCAGAGAATTGGGGCTCAAAAATAACTCACTCACGAATGTTTTACAAACGCCATTTTGGAACCTCCCTGCTTTGAAAGGCTTGGACCTCAGTAGAAATAGTCTGAGGAAGTTGGAGCCTAGATTCTTGGCCAATGTGGGTTCTTTAAGGCGGGTAGATTTGAGCAACAACGAGCTTAGCTTTTTGCATCCAGAGGTGTTCGTACATACACCGTTTTTGGAGCACATCAACGGTTCTTATAACAACCTGAAGATCGTACATCCCGTAACATTCAGGCACCTTACTCAGCTCTACGAGGTAGATATGAGTCATAATTATTTGAAGATGTTAGTAGAGGGGTTGCCGAGAAATATCGAGCATTTGGTTTTGCACCACAATGAGATATCGAAGATTTCCATCCAGGATTTGATTTTGCCTTCCTTGCGGTTACTAGATCTATCATTCAACAGGATTCAGAGTATTCCGAGAGGGTCTTTGAAAGGTTTGGTGCATCTGAAGCGGCTTTACCTGAGTAAGTATTGAAGTTTACCTATTTCTATAACTTTGGTAATTTCTTTATGAGAAGTAACTTAGTACATTTATAGTCCCTAGTTGAAACCTAATTTGGAGGGTTTCTATGCATCTTGTTTGAAACCAACCATGGAATCTTGTGACAGCTACAGTCGCTAGTTGAAACTTGATTTGAAACGAACCATGAAATCCAAAGTTAGAATCCACTCATTCGCAGGCAGCCAAAATTTTTGTTTTTCTGACTAATCCAAGGTTCAGTCAAGTTTCTAATGCCGCCTGCCTGCTCAACGAAACTACTGGGAACTCACTAACCACGGTACAATGATCTCATTGGAATTGATTTCAATTTCATTTTCACAGGTTCAAACCTACTGCAGACCCTTGACGAGTCATCACTTGATGGTTTAAACCAACTGGAAACTTTGGATCTGAGCAAAAATAGACTGGTGCAGATTCATCCAGCCTCTATGAAGTCATTGGTGGCGCTGAAAAATGTTAACATGGCCGACAATGAAGTCAACCTTCTAGGACACAATTTACTCCTAACCAGCGCCAACATTCACAGCATAAATCTGAGCAGAAACAAGCTATCAGAAATTTTCGCGGGAACCTTTGACAGCAGTGAAAATCTTGAGGTCTTCGACAGCTCTCATAATCTCTTAGTCCAGTTTCCACAAGCCTTATATGGGCGTGAACATTTGGAGAAACTAGATCTGTCAAGTAATCGTATAAGGAATATAAATTCCACTATCCTCAATAGCTTGACAAGCTTGAAAGAGCTCAAGCTCAGCAGAAATTTCATCAAGCTTCTCGAAGGACATGCATTCACCAATTTGAGACAGTTGAAGAATATTCATTTAGATGATAATGAACTTGAGTACGTAGAACAAAATTCCTTGAGGATGTTGCCAGCGTTGAAGTCGATCAAACTTGATAGGAATAGGATCGCGAAGTTACCAAATATGGCTTTCAACAACCTCCCACTGTTGCAAAAAATCGAATTACAGCATAACAAACTGAATCATATCGAACCAAATGCCTTCAATATTGTTCCTTATCTGCTTTTGCTGAATTTGAGCCACAATGAGCTGAGAAACTTAGAGAATGTCGGTTTGCAAGGGCTCAACTCTGTAGAGCTGTTGGACTTGAGTTTCAACAGAATTTCGAGGCTGAAAAAGGCGAATTTGAGGAGGTTAGAGTGGCTTGTTGAGTTGAGGATGGACAACAATGAACTCTGCGAAGTAGAAGAAGGGGTATTTGATAACATGCTGCGAATGAAATCTCTCAGTTTAGAAAATAACAGAATTGTATACATACCAGAAATGGCTGCCCAAAGACTCAGGAGTAACGTTGCAAGTATTGACATTAAGGGTAAGTTTTCTTGAAACAGGTGAGTGAAATTCAACTAAATCCATGAGGATTAAGAAGCATTCATTTTCAACACATTACCGAGACATGTTATTATTTGGTAATCAGTCCTATGGAAAACACAAACTACAGGAATATATAATTATCTTCGAAAGGCTTGAAATCAACCAAATAAAAACGACGCCGACACTATTGAATAGACTAACACAACGACAACAGTTGGAGAGCAACTCACTCGACGAGAATTTCTACCTGTTCTGAATTTTACTACGTATTTCAGACTTTTTTTTTTCACAATAACTTTTCGATCCTCACGGTTTTCCGAGAATGAAAGTCTTCGGATAAGACGTTATTCTTGTCGAGTCAGTTGAAATCACCTATATTACTTTTTTCGTACTGTAAACATTTATACATAGTGCATTACTTTCAGAAATGAAATTAGATAACAAAGCCCAACACCTGACACCATTTTGTATCATGCATGGACCTTGTTATTCGCTATTACTCTACATTTATTGCAAATTCTTGATGTCCACGATATTAACGTGTAACGAACTGCAGCCGTCCCTGTCCGCTCCTCGTCAGCTCATAAAAAGTCGATTCACAGAAAGCAGTGCCGTGACAGGCATGTGACTGTAACGCCTTTGATTTCTATTCATATTGGTCGATAGCACTGTTTGCACTGTCACGGTTGTGCGTCGGGCAGATGTGAATAGGTTCCATCAAATTCCTACGAAAATGATTTTGATCTCGCATGAGATATCATTAATTAGTCCATAAGTCACGACATCGCTTACTCTTCAGAAATATCTGCAGCTATATAATGAACCAGGCTACGAGGAAGACAGAGGGAAATATACAGAGATGGCTTAGCAGTATACCTATTAGACTACTTTAATAAGTTCTATCATCGATCCTCGTAGATGCATTAATTTGGTGCAGTTATGGTCATTCCTGAAGTTGTAAAATCACATCAAAATAATTTTGATTTTTACTAAGACGGTTTTGCAGTGGATGGCTAGCCTTTGAATGATTTGTCATCCATGAATGTGTCATGCTTCAGAGAAAAAGGCTATAAAAACCTCATCATTCTATAGGATAGTCTTTGCGTCTATATAATTTGGAAACGAACCTTTTTTAATTCCCCAGATGGTTCTCATGCAAAAAAACTATCTTTGCGACTGACTTTAAACTCCAGTCGCGTATCTCTTACATTTCAATAATTAAACTTCATTCAAGCACTTGTTTACAGGAAACCCTCTCTCTTGTTCCTGCAACATGCTCTGGCTGCAAGCTTGGCTGAAAGAGTCCTCTCAAGAAGGACCCGAATGCTCTGATGGAACTCCACTCCGAGAAATGCGACTCGCCCCCCGTGATTGTCAACATACGGAGAGATCGAAAAAAATCCGAAATACGTGCGAAGCAGAATCACCGAGTGGCGACAGTCCAAGTTTCTTCGCCACCTCTCAGGTCCTCTCCAACTCCAACTCCAAGTACAGCTTGAAGAATTCTTCAGTGAATGCCTTGGGGGGCAGCTCTGAAGGCAGTTCAGGGAATAAGAATAATTTGGCACCGTCGCCAGAAGAGTCTGATTATTTTTATGACGATTACATCGATTATCCCTTCAATGAGACTATTTCTGATCAGTGGAACGGTAAAGATAAAGAGGAAACTACTGAGAGTTTTCTGGACAAATTCCAGATGGCTACAAGATCTCCGTATGATAACACAACAGGTATGAAATATTTTTTTTCCATCTTTAAAAATGGCAGTCGTGTATAGACCATTCTCTCAAATACAAGTGGAACGAAAAAGTACCAACTCGGAGACTAGCAAACCTATCGCCAACGCGATATGGTTCAAGCTGATTTTCCACCAAGGACTCCTATAATCAGAACCACCCTTTATCAGAATGGTTTGGGTAAAGCCTGTTGGAGTTCAAAGGGTAGATCTCGATATTCAACTAGTCCATTTTTCCTCCTCTTTTCGAACGATGTTCGTTTCACCAGGAGCCGAGAACTCCATGACGAAAATCGTCATACTTTGATGGTCAAGGAGGGCTACATCAGGCTTATTTGCTTGTATTTGCCTGAGGGTGGGTAATGAGTAAGTCCTATAGATTCAGCACTTCTCATTCTCCACAACGGACTCAATGGCTGAGACCGCATGAGCTTGACATGCGGACAGCAAATGCTTTATGGTCTCAGGAGCCCCACGAGACGCTCCACATCTAGTGTCCGTGACCTCTATACCTACGAGGTCCGTGGGCGCGGTATTCGAATTCGCGTACCTTATCATTGCAAGCGAGAACACAACCTGTGCGCCACCAAGACCCAAATACAAACGCCTGGACGGATACATTTTCAGTATGAATTCTAGACCGTGTTTGGCATCGCACATTGAATGGTAAGCCCCTCGCTCGCACAAGTCTTGTGAATACTTCTGAGGGTTGCTTGTAGGGGTGCAGATGACGATTAAAACAAATTTTTAGAACTTCTCATGGAAAAAACTCTTCTTTTCCAAGCACTACATAACTTTCAAACTCATAACAGAGATTCCGTTTCTATTCGAACTTGTACTGTGAGTATAGTAAATAATATTGAATATTTTACAGGTAACACACCAACATTATATGCTGCATCTACAAAACCCAAGCCAAGCATCCCTCCAAAGGTCAGCTATTCTCCAAGTACAAGCGGATTCACATTTTTCGGGCTTCCCATCCCCAGCTTCAATGTGAGCAATCTATTCAGAGGAAAGAAGGCATCATCACCTCGTTCTTCCGCTAAAATGGAAAGAAAATCAGCCATTGTCAACCATCCAACAAAAGAAAAAAGAAAAACCGTTCCCCAAGTAGGCAATGCACGCACACCGATATTACCAGAGCTGCAAAGCGGTTTCCTACCCATGCTGCCAGGGTACGGGGGATTCAAGCCGATTCCTGATCCAAGTTTGACAACGCCGAAGCCCTCAGTAAAAACTGGAATAAAGAAAGTTCACATAGAAAGAGCGGAAGTGGTTTCAAACAATAGAACTATATTCCAGTTCAGTAACAACACGATATCTAGTAACAGAAAGAAGAGTCAGCTAGTTCTCGATGACCTGAACAAAGCTGCTTTCCAGTTGCAAAGTATAGCAAATGTTAAAATTGCCAATCATACCGAAAGGCGTACTGTTATTGAACGTCCTATCAATAGAACAGAAAAAAACGTTATAGCGGAGCAAAGTGTACAGAAACCTGTATTTTCTAAAACTGCACCTCCGTTTGTAGAAGATACCACAACGATTCGGGTGCCAAGTACTACATCTGACGTTGAAACGGAAAAATATGACACAACAACGATTACTTCAGTTGCTAATGAACCCGAAGTGGTAACAATTGATCCAGAGCCAGTTGAGGAAACACCCAAAGTCTCAAAGAAAGCACTCGATGACTCTCAAACAAAATTGAATGTTTCAGTTGTTACCAAAAGCGATGTCACAACTGAAGCTATCCCAAAACATAATTCAACTGGATCAGTCCTGTCTGCACTATTAGTACCTGGGGGACAACAGCTTCACGTGAAGCCTTCTGCAAAGTCCACAATAACTAAGGTTGCTTCTCCTTATAACTCTGCCAGTGCCCCACTGCTTTCCAATTTGGAGTTAGCAGATGGGTTCAGTCTACCATCAGATTCAGAAGTTAAAGAAGTTCAAGATGCCTTGATTATTTCAGAGCAAGATGATGTTGGAAGAGGCGTTGATGACTGGTACTTCGAGAATTATAATAGGCACAATGTAGAACCATATGTAGCAAAAATAATCAATACCAGCAGAGGTAGTTGTAGATATGTATATAGATTTTGGCTTATGGTGGTTGTTACAAGATACATTATTATAAACTAGCTTCTTTGTTTTATTTCTGGTAGGTACTTGTACCAAACATTTTATTTTGAGAATTAATTTTTGAGAGGATACTTAGAAATGTGTATACCAAGAAATTTCAGTATGGAAAAATGTAGAGAGTTAGAACCAGAAATAATAGACCTAAAAAAAATTATTTCACATACATTTCAGACATACACTGTTAAATTATATCACTATGAATTTACGTGATTTCAAACACTTTCAACAATAGCAAAATTTCGGCGATTCTGATTCTAAATGAATGTGATTAATAATAACACGTTGTATTGTGTTTTAGATACATTTTATTCGCTTAAGATCGAGCTTTGCTCTCGAGTTTAAACATTCTTGCGCGAATGAAAAAAAAAACATTTATACAATAAATAACTGGAAATTTATTGAAATTTCATTCAGGAAAGCTTTCACCGAATTTTCAAATTATTGAATATCTGTAGGTATAATTCTTCGTTGCAAAATAATAAATATCAAGACGGTTTTATTGGTGGAAGTAAGCTAATTCAACAGGGAAAGCCAGAGGGTACGTAGTTACACTCGCTTTTGTGTTGACCGCCCTCGATGTCAATGCCAGACCATACCCAATCGAAGCAACCATCTTTAGCACATAAAATCTGAACTGGTTGGCCTTTTTTGCCATTCACATGTCCAGTAACGTTGGTTAGCGTTAAAGCGGTTATGGGAATATTATTATTAAGTACGCCTGTACCGCTTCCATTCACATAATCCTGCTGAATGCTGACACCAGAATGGGTTATCCCTGAAAACGCAGATTTGGTTAGGTGAGTTGGGAATCTAGTTTTTGTAAGAAAATTATATGGGATATATTAAAGACATAATCGTATTGCTTGTAATGTTTTTGTAATCAACTAGGTGATTCAATTAGAGAAAAGAAATGAGAGAACGTTCTTACCTGACATGTATATATTCTCATATGTCACGTTTCGGATTTCACCAAGACCACCATCGGCATGTGTCTTCACGTGAATTCCAGAACCCGCATTGACGATAACAGAGTCTCTGAAGGTGACATTGGTGACTCTATTGTGAGAAAAAGATCTCTTGCTGAAACCGACAGATAAACTGAGACCGTGCGATCCAGAGCAGTGCAAATGTGAGATGAGCATGTTCGAACCGCGGTTGATTGCCACGCAGTCGTCTTGATTCTTGACAGTGGCGTTAGTGATGATTACGTTTTGGCCGTTGATGATGTCGAAGCCATCGGTGTTGTGTCCCAACGCATTCTGTAAGAAAAAAGTGGTTGGATTAGTCTTCAAAAATCTATGTTTAATGCTCAATGTTGAAACTTGTTGTAGAAAAGACTCACGAAGAAAATATAAACTTTCTGAATGACGTTTTATTCAATAACTTATTTTCAATTTTTATAAATAACAACACATGACAAATATAATTCTTTTTTTTTAAACATAAACATACAAAATGATTTCTTCATAATGTTTCCAACACCCCTTCTCAATATCAAGAAATCAAACCCATCATCTCTCTCAATCTTTTCATCTTCTGAAAGTGTAACGGTTTCGTCAAGATGTCTGCGATCATGTCACTGCTTGGACAGTACTCGAACGATATTTCATTTTTCTTCTTCATTTCTTTCGCAAAGTTATATCTCGTGTCAATATGTTTCGTTCTGTCATTGATTCTCTCCAAGTCTAACATTTTCAAACAACTTTGATTGTCTTCATACAATTTTATATGTGTCAGAGTTCTGTCAAAATCTTTCAATAACTCCTTCAACCACATTGCCTCGTGACAAGCTTCTGATAAAGCAATGATTTCCGCTTCAGTGGATGAAAGGGAAACACAATCTTGTTTTTTGCTTCTCCAACTTATCAGTCCTCTGCCATATTTGAATAAATATCCAGTGTTTGACTTCCTGTCTCTCGCATCTCCATTCCAGTCTGCATCTGCATATCCATATAAAGTTCTATCAATACCTTAAGAGAGATGATGGGTTTGATTTATTGATATTGAGAAGGTGTGTTGGAAACAATATGAAGAAATCATTTTGTATGTTTATGTTTTTCTTTCGGACTTTTTTGGAAATGGTGATTTTGTCATTTTTCCACGTATACAACAGTCACATGTCAGTTTCACCGTACATTCTTTGAGTTCAACTCGTTCAAGTTGATTTTTACGAAACAAGTCCTTCACTGCTTCTGGATCGCGATATCCAAATCTTCGATGCCAGCAATGTATACAAGCACTGGAGTCTTTATCCCACAAAGAGTATGCTTTTTCAGGAGATTGTAGCCTGTAGAGATTCTTATCGAGCTTGGCAGCTGCGTGTGTTATATTGTTTCTTCTTATTTTACAGCTTCCTTCCGCAAAAATAATTTCGAATCCTTGTTTCTCCAATTTACTGAGAGATATGAGACCATTTTCGAGTTGCGGAACATACAGCACATCTTTTATTGGAATTTTTAGTACTTTATCTCCTACGGAACATTCCAAAACTCCTTCGCCAATGCCTTTCGCTTTCAATTTATTTCCATCAGCTAACTGTATTTCTTCATACGTAATTTCACTGAGCTTTGTGAAGAAATCTTTGTTACTGGTCATATGACAAGTGCAGCCTGAATCCACAAACCATGCTGTGGTTGAGATCGGAAATGTTGAAGCATATGTGCGATTCGTATTCTTCTCTCGTATCCGGTCCATCTTCTACGTCTTAGACATTATGGGCTTTGAAACTCTTCTTTGCCATTAATTTCTTATAAAAGTAACAGTCCCGTTTCACATGGCCTTCTTTATTACAATGAAAGCAGTTTACTTTTGGCTTGTAAATGCTTTTGGTCTTTAAAACATTCTCTCCGCCATTTGCTTGTTGCCGACTGTCCTGTTTTCGCCTATACTCCTGTAGCAACTTTTCTTTCACTATTTCCAATGTTAGATCTTCCTCCTTTCTAGTTTCTAATGCAGTCACTAAAAAACTATAACTGTCTGGTACACTACTCAGCAGGAATGCTACTATTAAATGCTCTCCTAATTTTTCAGCCAAAGTTGTGAGTTGGTGAACAAAATCTAACATTAATGTCAAGTGATCTTCCATATTTCCACCTTCCAATAATCTTTGCTTGCATAATTTCTTGGGCAGAGAAACTTTGCTTGTCAGAGTAGACTTTTCATAATAATTCTTCAATGAATCCCATGCTTCCTTGGCTGAGGTCGCATTTCTAACATGAGCTACTTGGTTATCTTCTAACAGGAGTCCTATCGTGGCTTTGGCTTTACTGTCCCGTTTCTTCCAATCAGCCGTTTCTGGATTCGGCTTATTTTCGGAGATGACATCCCATAGTTCTTTTTTGGTAAGAAGCAACTCCATTTTATATTTCCAAACTTGGTAATTGGAACCATTCAGTTTTACTAGACTGAACTTCGTGAATTCGGACATTTTTAAAAATCCGCTGGAATCGTTTTGTAATTGACTATTTTACTGTTACTTTCCTTCCAAAACGATATATTACTTTCAGCACTGGGCTGGGCCCATAACCTGTTGAAACTTGTTGTAGAAAAGACTCACGAAGAAAATATAAACTTTCTGAATGACGTTTTATTCAATAACTTATTTTCAATTTTTATAAATAACAACACATGACAAATATAATTCTTTTTTTTTAAAACATAAACATACAAAATGATTTCTTCATATTGTTTCCAACACTAAATTATGTATGAATGGTGTTTAATGAAAAGGAACCAAGCGACAAATGTGCATAATTACGCAAAATGCAAGTGAAGAATAACATCTAGTGTCATCTATGAACGGTCGAACCAAGCGACAATGTTCATCCGCTTGCAAGTAATTTCAATAAAGAGATCCAAGTGACCTTACCTTTTGAAAAATATACAATTTGCCACTTCGTTATCTTCAAAATAAATATTTATATGAAATCGATTTCACGCTAGTGTACGCAATATACTTTTTTCAATTGGTGCCCCTTTTTACCTATTTAAAGCACTTCTGACCAAAAAGAAATACAAAAAAGCTATTCAAGAAGCTTACCCTACTACAAAAGACCACCAAAGGTTCAAAACAATTACATATATCGGTGAACCAAGCAATAAAATAGGTAATTTCTTAAAAAAGCAAGGTTTAAATATTGCATTCAAAACAGACAATAGTTTAGGCAGACATATTAAAAACAATAAAGATAGGGTGGAAAAACAAGAAAAGTGTGGAGTCTATAAATTAAACTGTGGTAGTTGCCCTAAGTTTTATCTTGGACAAACTGGTAGAACCTTCAAACAACGCCTAGCAGAGCACAGAAGTAGTTTTGTAAACGGGAAAACAAATTCAACGTATGCTAACCATTTATTAATCGAAAACCATATTTTCGACAATGATTTTGAAATCCTTCATGTCGAAAAAAAAGGTAAAAAGCTGAATCTTTTAGAAAGTATGGAGATTAATAAATGGAAAAATTCTCAGTACTTGCTTAATGACCAACTTGAATTAAATGCGTCACCACTCATAAATTTGTTTTCCTGGAAAGGTTAGATTTAATTAATAGAAATGTAAAGGTACTTATTGTGAATTTATTAGGAGTCAGGTATACAACCGTACCCTAATTAATTTTAGATAAATATTTAAAGTAACATAGCAAATAAGTAATTTAGTGTATCTTTACCACTTGAAGAAGCTTTTGTAAAGCGAAACAATTGTCGTGGTTTTGTAAACCCTTTTGATGTGAAAATCATTTAAACTATAGTTTCATTATAGATATTAACATGGATTTTCATCATGTATCGGCTATATCAATTCAAAAAATTTTAAAGCACGCCACAGCGTTCGCAAATCGAACTTTAAAAAACGCGCCTTTTTTAAAGTTACCATGGATACATCAATAACTCGAGAACAGTGAAGTCTGAATGACAATGTTATGATCATTGATCTGACACGGTAACGTCAAATGAAATATTACAAACAAATGCAAAACTTTTATTCAAACATTAACGAAAGGTATACTGATGTTACATCACGAATTCAACCATTTTACATTATAGGTTCTTATTTCCATTATTTGTAAGAATGAAGATTTCGAAGTGCACCCATTGAAAAAAATAACGTAAAGTAGTCGTATATAACTGATCTTTCAAACAGCTCTATTTCGACTTATATGCGCCGTGCTCGAAAATTCGCGCGTGTTTGAAAAACCTTTTTGTTCACTTATACTTTAATATACTATTTTCTACAAACGTCAAAAGATGACAAGGTTCACGCATTGACAGCAATATCATTTATTTCTAACTTTATGGTCCTCAATCCAGTGAAAATCCAAGAAATATTATTCGCATATTCTGTTTAACACAAAGCGTGTGTTTGCTCCGAAGACATACGTGTCGAACACGGTGAGAAGTGATAATTCCTATTAGTTTAGCATACAAGTTTTGAAGCTCTCTGCATTGGCGCACCTAATTTTTATAACATCCGGCTCACGAAAAAAAAATCTCTGATAACTGATAAATTGTATGTTCAGCCCCTCCCTCTCCCCCAAACTGAAATATTGGCTGCGCCACTGGCTCTCTCATCCAAATATGGGACGTATGGTATTTCTAAAGTCAATTGAATGAACTTGAAAAACTGAAGAAATATAATAGAATAGCGGAACAATCTTTATTAAATTTTTGGTTTTCCTTCATTATTCACAAGTTATCACGTGCCAGTTCGAACAAACCTTATATACTGATTCGAAAGTAAACATTCTCAACTGACTTTGGAAGGCTATACTAGCCATGACCGCTCAGCAAAAAGCCTCAACATGTTCACTGATAATTCTTTGAATCGATGTAGGTGGCGGATATCAAAAATTAGAAATAATTCATTCATCACGAAAGATTACAAACATTGTGGAGAAGCAAGAAAGGAGATAACGTCTGCGATGAAGCGGCATACAGATTTTTTTTTAAATTCTAGAAAAAAGATTCTCCTCGAGCAGGATTTGAACCCACGAACCCACGACCTTTGGATTGCCGGTACAGTGCTCTACGAACTGAGCTACCAAGGGGACATGTGTTCCACTGCATATCGGGAGACACTACAAAATGTATATGAATTCAACGGAGTACAATATCAAAGTGTAAATAAAGGAATAGGAAGAATAAAAACGGTGAAATGGTATGATACCTTTTCCTACGAGCGTACGGAAAAGTAACTTTTCCGCACGATTTTTCGTTTTGAAAGTTGTACTTTTCCGTACGATTTAAAATGGTGCGGAAAAGTTACTTTACCGCACGATTTTTACTTTTCCGTACGATTTTTACTTTTCCGTACGATTTTTACTTTTCCGCACGATTTTTGTATTGTTGAAAATGAGGATATTTAGGACTAACTAAATGATATATGTAACTATTCTGTCTTATTAGTCATTTTGTAGCATTATTATAAAAACTTGTTTATTAAAAATCTTTTTTTTTCGTAAATAAGGTGGACAAAAACACTCGTAGGAAAAATATTGTACCTAATCTTAAAGGCTTGCCCGAACTCCGCTCCGTGTCGTTCGTGCAACTTCCGTCGCGTGCGGAAAAGTACTACTTTGGCACTTGTTAGGTAAATAACTATTTCCTAACTGATGACAAGCTACCGTTCATGTCTATACGGTTTTTCATTCCATTGAAACGTCTCACACCGACATATCAACATTTGTATATACCAATCGAAATATTAAGAAATATTGTCATTAGCGCAGTTAGGGGGGGCTTTGGGGCTGCAGCCCCCCACCAAGTCACTAAATTACTACTGTTGTTCATAACATTCGGATGACAAAAAAAAAACTGGTAACTTCAGGAATTCTGACCAATAGGCGGGCTGGAAAAGTGCTGATGAAATATATATATATATATTCTTATTCCTTGTATTATACAGGGTGGTTCCGAAATGGGGGAGATAAATGAAGTGGGAAGTAGAAGATGACAAAACAAAACGAAATAAAGTAATACAATTTTGACGAAAAAAAGTTATTTTGGAAAATATTGAATTTTAAAGTTTTCTAAACACTTTTGTTAATCACTGATCAGAGGTTTGCAGCCTTCGCAAACTGCTAGCGGACAGACACGCTGTGTGGCCTGGAGTACAAATGCCTCCCAAACAATGGTAACTGAAAGCGCCAAAATTTTGAAAATTTTTGATTGCTTCAAAAACAAAAATTCTTTCCATTTATCATTACATTATGTCCCTTATAACAACCTATTTTCTTTATCGCTCCATTTTCGGACACACCCTGTATAAGTGTATGTTATACTTTGATGAAAATTCACGATAATGTTTATAATGAAACTTTGATATTGACATCTTTTTACAAGTACCTATTTGATCCAAAATAAAACCAATGGCGAATAAATATGAAAATGAAGACGAAAAGACCAGAAAATGAAATACAAAGATCATAGAAACAAAGCGTACTTATCAAGGTCCAATTAGCATCAAATATGATGACAATGTCGACGATAATACAATTTTTATCTTTGGTAGTAGGAGGAGGCATCATGACTTCAATCAATGGGGCCCACATAATGATGTGGGGGGGGGCTGATTCTAGGTATGTAAGATCTGAATGTACTTACCGATCGTGATTATGTTCAATTGTTGAATGCGCGCACTCAGAAAATTCAGAATATTTCATCAAAAGTTGAACTCGATGCAGCAAGCAAGCTGCTTTTTTCCATGCCAGGACAGGACAATATTAAAATAGAAAAGTAAAAGCCGAGTTGTTCAGATAGTACACTTTGTTTTTATTTATTGTTATTACTTTCAATCTGATAATGTCACGTAAAGAATACTTTCCGTCTTCCATTTGAAATTACTTATCAATAAATCAATCAATGAAACTGAATTTTTTCATGTAAGTACGTAGGTACGATAATCAAATCAGCGCAATATAATATGATCAAACATCATAACAAGTAGCTTTTCAAGTTAATATTCAAGATCGGTTAAAAAATTGAAAAATTACAATAAAATTCATGTGCATATCATTTTTACAGTACAGATAACTTTTATGGACTGATGAGAGGTAGTTACACCGGAATTTGTATACAGGTAGTCACCCAATTTAGAATAAAGTGAGGTTTTGAACACTTTTGCTTCGTATTTAAAGGTCGGATATAAGTCATATAAGTCACTATATCTCCCGAATAGCAGTTTTTTCTCGATAGACGCCTATCCAACCATAGCGATTTATTGTATTCTGCCGCATAATAGTAATGTTTTTTGTTCTGTACAAAGCCCTTTTTTTCTCTTCCGAATTAATTGAATTTAGCATTTTATTCGGAAATCATAATATCAAAGAACCAGAAATCAGAAAACTATACTTACTTTATCACCATCGGAATTATCTATGGTCCATCCAGTCAAAATTATGTCAGAACTTGCAATTATAACACAATGATGTGGGCAATTCAGAAGAAAAATATCTTTAAATAATGATCCTCCAGATGTATCAATTTCGAAGAAATAAGGCTTGCCTGCAATTTTACCTCCTTCTCCGTCCCACCAGAGGGCGCCTTGACCATCAAGTATAGAACCTGAAAAAAGTAATTGTGGAACCATCGGCATTTTCTCCTACATCATAAACTAGTAGGTTTTATTGGAAAAGTCACAGACAAGTCTAAGTCAAAATATATTTCAATGTCAGAAGTTTTTCAACAGATATTAAAAATAATAATAATGATAAACGAGGATTTGCCAGCACCCAAGACGAACACGGTGATAAAGGATTTGGTGGATAGATGAAATAAATAACGGTCTCAATCTGTATTGCTACGAGAGCAGTGATCCCGCCTGGAGAGGATACAAGGCGAATATGCACCCAGAGCATGCTGCCTCTTTCACCCAAAACCTTAGGAATCAAGTCTCATCTTAGGAGACGTGTCGTTCTGGCTGTATAGAGGAGGCTTACATCATACCACCGATTGAGGATATCAGAACCCTCAAGGCGCTCCATAAAACCAAGCCCCTGGAGCCAGAACAACTAGCACAGGCCGATATTCACGAAATTCTTTCAGAAGAAGCTGACATCTGGCGAATCGACTATGTCGTGTTTGACGCCGCTCAGCCCCTGTCTAAAACGGAGAGGAGGAATACCGCCTTCAAATTCTGGTTGGAAAGCATAAGCGGCGCATACCCATGATGGAAGAAGATCAAGTCGGCGAGACAACACGCGTCTCGTATCCAGTGTGTGGTGGACTACGTGGCGGCCTTTCTTGCTTGCAGCGCGGCATTTCGCTACAAAATGGAAACGAACTCATCACACATTATACCAAGGCGTGTTGTTCACCATCAAACAGCACTGTCTTCATATGCACTTCACGCACTTCACTATTGCCATTGTCGGTTGCACTCGGGAACACTCGTGGATATATACAACAGCAGCACCCCCAGCAACCGGAGGCACAACGTCACCATTTATTTTACATGGATGACTTCAAATTGTATAACTCCGAAGAAAAATCAACATCAGTCCTTAAGTGTGGTGGAAGAGTACACGCATGCTATCGGAATGGAGTTTGGTATCGGCAAATGTGCCACTGTTCATCTCAAAAGAGGACGATGCGAGGAGTACGGAGAGGATGTCCAGCTCGTAGATGGAAGCATCCTACATCATCTTGATGCCGGAGAGACGTATACTCAACTAGAAGCTCCCAAGAGGTAACCACATCAGTTAAAAACTGCACGGCAAGTATCAGTATAAACTCTGATAGATCTGGTCATCAGAACTGTCAGGGAAGAACAAAGTTGCTGCAACAAACATGTTTGTCCTACTCTACTCTTTTGGAGTGGAGTGGTTTTGACAACTCGACGTAAAAACTCGCAAAATGATGCATTTCTATACGACCTTTCGTCCTAAATATTCCGCTCCACGGTTATACATCCCCAGACAGCAGAGAGGCCGTGGACTTCTGATATCAGAGTATCTACATAACAGAATGGAACTGGATGGAGCCTGTAAAGTCATCAGAAGTTCAGATCCCTTCCTCTGCATGGTCCGGGACCATAAAAAGGCAGGGATCGGGGCATTTCTTTCAAAGGCAGCAGCCCGTGCAGCCGATTGATCTCGTATTCGACACTGAACGGTGTGAACCAAACTCTGTCACCGAGTTGAAACATGTTCAGCAGAAACCTCACAAAGACCCTGGCTTATCCAAAAATTGTACCTTCGAATTGATCAGGTCGAGGGGTTGAGGCCTGCTAAACCCCTGGTCTACCTTACTGCCCTGTTAAGCATATCGTATCTGACAAAATTATTTTCATGAGATATTTCAGATTCAATAACATTTCTTATGCCACCAAACTGAAATATTTGCATACATTTGGAGTCACTGAAATAACAGATACGACTTATTGGAGGCTTAACAGAGTGAAGGGTTTCTCAATTTGGATTCGCAAACATCTTGAACTGAAATTTTGCAGATATGCAGATAAGACTTCTATGCTTAACAGGGCTGCGTAGTTGTGTGATGGGATAGAGGTCCGCCCGGACACTAGATGCAGAGTGTCGTGGGGCGCCTGAGATCATAATGCATTCTCTGTCTGCTTGTCAAGCTTATGCCGAATCAGCCTATATCATCAGGCACAACGCGGCGCTACGAGTGTTGCACTACTATCCACGACACTCGTACGGTACAGAAGAGACACCGGTATTGCCTCATGCTCCGGGGAATATTGAGTACGTTGTGGAGAATGAGAAGTGCTGAATCTATTGGAACTACTCATTCCCCACCCTCAGGAAAATACAAGCAAATGAGCCTGATGTAGTCCTCCTCGACCATCACAGTAGGACGATTTTCGTCATAGAGTTTTCGGCTCCTGGCGAAACGCTCATCGTCCGAAAAGAGTAGCAAATCGGACTAAATATGGAGACTTACTCTTTGAACTCTGCAGGCTGTACCAAACCATTCTGTTGAAATGGAGGTTCTGATTATAGGGATCCTTGGTTCACTGCGTCTGCTCAGGGCACATGATTCTCGAACCCAGTAATTGCTCACCCCACGGAGGTGGGGAGTGACTATCTGGGTAAATATGGTACCAGCGCGCCCTCTGGATTGGAACTTCGGAGACAGGGCCCGACTGGTATAATTCAAACGGACAAAAAAAACAGTAACACTAACAGTAAAAGCAACTACTTAAAGACGGACTGAAAGTCTCGGGATTTCTTAAAAAAGGGCTTTCAGGTCCGGTTGGACAATCACTAGAACGGTTGTTTTTATACGGGACTCAAATGAGGAATTGACTTATTTGAGCCTTTCAGATTTGCAGCGCCAGATATGACAGTGATATGCCATAGCCCTGCTTCTAAGAAAAGTTGAAATGTTACTAAGGTCTAGCTGACCAATAATCTGGAAGCCAACATAATTGTCATCACTATTCCAAGTTGAATGACACCAAAAATAATAAAATTACCTGTTGCTCCTTGTACTGTCACTCTTTCACCTCGAACTCTGACAAGCGGGCCAACCCAAAGAGCGTGTTCGAACCTAGTCGTCCCCTCGAATGTAAGAACTGTCCCATTCTGCAAGTCCAGATCCAGCATTTCACCACCAGGTACGGTCAGGTTAACAACTACGATGTCTGTACATCTTTTGATAACCGACGATACATCAGAAAACTCAGTAATGGTGCAACGGGATATCGTAGAATAGGCCCTACACACAACAGAAACATGCGTAAAAATAACTATGATTCTGGAAAATATGGACGTGGATCGCATGGTTTCGCTTGTGTACTAATGAGTACTGCAGTACTACGGTTATTTGATATAGTTCATGTCATATCATATCTCTGATCAATCAACGGATCAAAGATATCAAGGTGTACAAGGTGTAAACGAGTATCACCAATCAATAGAGCATAAAATTAGTGATTTTTTTAACAAAATAAGGTACATGCGCCAATATGGCCATGCTGAGACGTTTTATTTCT
This sequence comes from Chrysolina haemoptera, assembly GCA_958298965.1. Lineage (NCBI taxonomy): Eukaryota > Metazoa > Arthropoda > Insecta > Coleoptera > Chrysomelidae > Chrysolina > Chrysolina haemoptera. The sequence goes on along the minus strand of OY282592.1, from coordinate 5,496,730 downwards.
TTTCCTATGATTTTTCGTTTTGAAAGTTGTACTTTTCCGTACGATTTTTACTTTTCCGCACGATTTTTGTATTGTTGAAAATGAGGATATTACGACTAACAAAATGATCTATTTTGTAGCATTATTATAAAAACTTGTTAATTTAAAACCTTGTAGGAAATATATTGTGCCCAACGGAAAATGTCTTTTCCGCACTTGTTAGGTAAATAACTATTACATCATTATGTTTGAATTTTCCAAAATTTTGGATAAGCTATACAGTATGTCCAAGATAAGGATGGGATAGCATTTAGTATCTTGGTAACGGTTGCAGAAGTGGTGTATCTTTTTCGGATTACGAGATATTTTTAATATATTTGAATATTTTCATTTTGCTCGTAGCAACACTGGATACGGCACTGTCAGCTGACGTCACAACATGGCGGTCATTGGGGACAAACAAAGCATTTGACATTTGATTAATTAATTATCACAATGATGCAAAGAATTTTTTCCTAGGAAATCACTTGTCGCAGAAAATTGACCAGAAAGATTCACGTAGCCTTATGGAAAATGGGTTCAATGGGTTTGTTTTTGTTCAGTTTGGTTTGTTTGTCCCCCTATGACATTGTTCCACAACTGTCTTTTTACGTCACTAATAGTGCTCTATTGTCCGATATTGTATGCATGAAAATGAATGAAATGATGTCAGTTGATTTTACCCGAAAATTGGTTGTGGCGACACTGGTTAGGTGTACTGGAATCGTCTTTCCAGTGCATTCTAGAACCTTTCAGAGACTGTTCTGATTTACTCCACGGCGAACTAAAATTTTCTAGTACTTTCCAGAAGCTTCCAAACATCAAAAGTTTTCTTTGTTCCAAAAATTTCCAGAAATTTACACCATCACGGCACCTCCCTGGTGGCTGAACTTTCGAGAATTTCACTTGGGTGTTTTTTCCGAACGTTCTAGAACCTTCCCAAGCCAATAATTTTCAGAACGTTCCACCTTCGAGCTTCCTACCTGGTGACAGAAGTCTCAAGAACTTACTTGGGTGTTTTCAGTATGTTCTGGATACTTCCAGAGCTTCTGTAATGGTTCATTCTAAGATTTTCTCGAATTTTCCTTAGTCTTATTCGAGAACAGTGTAGACTTTCCAGAAGGTTAGAGAACATTTATATTCCAGAAATTTCCATAAAGGTTTTGTCGTATGTAAATCTGGAAAACGTATGACGTGCAAAAAATTGTGGCATCAAGGAAACTTTTGAAATCGAAACACAGTGCCATCTGTTAGATGCTTACTCAACCTAACCACCATCTGTTAGAAACTTATAAACATCCAGTGACTTGTTGGAACAAAATGATTCATTTAACTTACATTTTCTCATCTACAAACTGTGGAAGGTTAAAATCCCAAAAAACCCATGTCAAGAAACGAATTTATTTTTTCCATGTAAGCAAACTTACAATCAATAAGGCTGATATAGTTTTGATATAAATTTGAGTTTTTTACCAGTAATACTATTAGTATTTAACTATTAAATAAACTCATTCATCCAATCGTATAATTCTAGTAACTTTCATTTTATTCAATTCAAATATCTTTTCTTAAACATTACAAATGTACAACCTAACTTTTCCAATCCTACTTGAAATACAATGATCATATTAATGCAATGTGAATAATGAACTGAGACTCAAAGTACTGTTGTCAATAACAAAAAATAAAAAAGTCCTTCTGATACTCCAACTGGCCAGTAACCACGGCTAGCTGAGCAAAGCGAAACGTTCATTCATAGACAAACCAGTTGTTACCGGACTAACAGCCGTGGGCACCATTATTCGTCCCCCTTGAAACGCCAACTGGATCCTTTTAATTTCCAACTGAATTGGTCCGTCCAACACCTGTTTGAATCTTCGAACACCTTGTATCAAATGCTGCTTTTCTAAAAACGCATTATTTCTGACTTGCACTTTGAAATTTTTTGGGGTGCCGGACAAAGTGTTGGGCAGTAATCTTCTCAATCTGAACTTCTTCGGGACATTTGGTGACATCGTGCTTGTCTGTTGCCTAGCCCTAATGAGGTTTAGGCGATGTTGAGCAGAATAATTTCGGGATTTCCTCTTGTTGATCTGATTGTTAGCTGTGCCCCCCATCAGCCTGGAATTAAAAGAAATACAGTTTTTTTTAAGTGGAACTTTTTATGGGACACTATAGGATTTTGGCATGAAAGTAAACTCGTTCGAGCTAACAAATCTGTGAAACTCCTTGTCTCTTTCTAATTACTATTTACTTAAGCAGAGTGAGAGAGGCGGAAAAAGTTTTCAAAGATCCGCACAAAGAGGAGACGACGAGAATTATTTCAGTTTATCAGAAAGAGTCTTTGTAACTAGTGTTGTCTTATTCATTAAAAAGTTATTTGATGATACATGAGAATTAATGACCAAAAAATTTCAATTGCCTGTCATACATGGTAATACTGTATCTAATTTTCAATTAATATTGAAACTCAGTGGTATAGTTGATTATAGACATTACGATACAATTCAATTTTATAACAAAAATTACAAAGTAGAAAATATTAAAGGTCTCAAAAATTCAGCACTTGATACAAAAAAAACATTATGATGCAAATAAAAAAAGACAATAACACAAGGAATACATGAGAAAAAACATATGCATCAGTCAAAAACTAACAGCGTCAGAAGTGAAATTTTTTATGTTATTCGAAAACTGTCACTGAATTTGTAAAAAATACATTGCATTATCCCAAACTAATGACTATGGAAGTTTCACTTGCATGTACTGATTATGTACATATACATATTATAACAATGTACGTATACCTACATGTGAAACTTCCGTAGTAATTAATTCGAGATAATGCAATGTATTTTTTTGCACACTCATTGACAGTTTTCGAATTACATAAAAAGTTTCAATTCTGATGCTGTTAGTTTTTGACTGACGAATATATTTTTAATTATTTTAGTAATATGAAATTGTTGATAATATGTACTGTTGGAAACAAAAAACTACGCCAAATACTGCAAAGTATTGAAATATCTAATTCATTCTGTGTTAAAACAATTACAGTATTAGCACAACAAAAAAAAAAGCGAGGGTTTTTTTCACAGCAATTTCTAGACAACTATTGGATTTTCCGGCAAGTGGCTTTGCTGACTCTACACACATTATCTAAATTCAAAAGCAACGGTAACGGTAAGTTTATCGGGCTCCACCTTGAAATTAAACAAAAAGTGGTGTTACCTACGTAGTTTGATCTCCTGAACACGAATCTGAATAAAAAAGTGTGTCGCTCTCAAGTGCTTTTTGAGTTATGACTTTCTGAACCTTGAAAATCGACATTTTCAAACACGATTTTTTCTGCAAAAAAATCAAAAATTACACAAAATGCTTCCTTGTTTTTGTCTACCTTGTTTTCAGACGATAATCAACTGATATTTCACAAATACAAACACCAAAAACAAGAGTTTCACACAAAAATTCGACCTTCTTGGTTCAGTTATTTCTTCATATTTAAATTTGAATAGTCTATGCATATTGCAGGGAACCAACTTACCAAAAGCACTCAAAAGAACAAAAATTACTGACACTAAGTTATGTTTATGGTTATAAGAAGGTCGAATTTTTGTGTAAAACTTTTGTTTTTAATGCTTGTATTTGTGAAATATCAGTTGATTATCGTCTGAATACAAGTAACTTAGGCAAAAAGAAGGAGGCATTTTAGGCGTTGTTGTTACTTATGCGATTTTTTTACAGAAAAAATTGTGTTTGAAAATGGTCCATTTTCAAGATTCAGAAGGGCATAACTTGGAGAGTAATTGAGAGCGCCATGAAATTTTTTTTCCAATTTCTGTTCAGAATATCAAACTACATAAGTAACACCACTTTTTGTTTAATTTTTGGGGTCAGTAAAAGGTATGAACAGAGTCATTTCACAAACATTTTGATCATCCTTGAGCATAATTCATATTATATTCAAGATAATTATAGTAATTCACCTTCGTAGCCTGCGCTTGGGTGGGATTGCAGCTGTGTTTGTTCCAGTAAAAGGCATTCGACGTCCTAACCTTTGTTTAACTGGTTTCTTGTCCAAATCCCTGGTCAGGGGACTTGCACCCATCAGATCCGCATGAGTTTCGTAATACATCTCCTGAGCCCTTTTCTTCTTTTCTACATTTTGTATCAGGGGCTCCAGATTTTTTTTAATTACAGATTCTGCAAAACGGATGTTATTAAACAAATTATAAATAATAAAAGTACTTTATTGGTTACCCAATAGGCTACCGACCGGAGTCTTTCAGTCTGTTATACATTAATAATTCATTGGTATTAACATTATTTTATGGTATATAAATATATAATATGAGACAATTCGAGGTTTGTAAAAAAAAACATTTGTTAGTTTCCTGGCATTTCTGCTAAAGTGGTGAGGCATTCCATCAATTTGTTTGCCGGAAATTTGAATCTTGGGTTAGCTATCAGGAGCTCTTCTAATGGATTGGGTTTGAATAATTCCAATATTGTTTTGATTGGTCGTACATTAGTGAGTTGTAAAAGAAATGATTTGGAGAATGAGAGATCTTTCCCCACAACTTCCAAGTTCATCAAGTATGAATTTTTAACGTTGAGGTATATTGGGTTTTGCTGCTGATTCCTCTGTTCTTATAGGTTCCGAAAATGTTTGGCTCTTGTAATGCATTTTTTTTATCAGCTGTGATTGTTTATAATTACCGAAGAGGTGAATCATGTCATAATTTGTGGTTGAAGATTATCAGTTGAGATTTTACGGGGTTTTCTTACTGTTTTCTCCAGCATTTTGTTGTGGCTAATTATGGCAGTATCGTCAGCAAATTGCATTTCATAGGAACACTGGGAGTAGAGTGATTGGTCTGTAGTTTTCAGGTAGACTCTGGTCTGTATGTGGTTGTGATTAAATATTATTACAAATATGAAAAATGAACTGATTTAATATTCTTAAACATTTTTCAGTGTGATACAAGAGACAGCTCAAGGCCTCAGAAAAATGTAGTGTAAATACTGACCATTCAAAATAGTTATCAAATTTACCTTCTTAGTGTTATTAATAGTCAAATTGCTTACCATCTAGCTCTGTATCATCATGAGGTGAAAAAGGCTGAAGTCTTCTGAGTCTAAACTTTCTAGGCGCTGAAAAAAGAGGTAAACTATAGCATTAGGTTTATTGATATACAAAAATTAATACCTTGACTCTCCATCATGATGAAATGTATAGTAGGTATCAAATCAAATCATCAAAAATATCAAATATTCCCAGCAAAAAAGGTAGATTTCCTGTAAAAAGTAAAAGTGTTTATATTTCAGTTATTTCACACACTACTTTTCCAAACTCTCCCAAACCAAACCTCAAAATTCCTCCTCGGGCTAAAACAACAATCACAGAACGACAGGGACAGAAATGACAGAACCTACCATAGACGAGAGTTATGGAACCTACACAACAACACACAAAGACTGACAAAGTGCACACAACAGAAAACAGGACAACGGAAACACAGAAATCACAGAATCTGAACTGACAACTGACATAGACACACCAAATATTAGAATCGCATACCAGCGTTGCCAATCAATTTATTATCTGTGTGAAAAGCACTCGATTTCTATTCTATCGCTTGGATCTTGGATCTACTGAAATATAATAGGGAAGATGCAAGATTTTATTTTTTTGGGTTTTCTGCATCAATCTGGGTCTGAAAAATTGCATTTAATGAAACCATTGAAATGAAATTATAATAATAATATAATTTCATTTCAGTGATTTTGTGCCGTATTTTATCTAATTCTACCGCTACTTAAACATAAACATTAAACATGACCAAAAAGGGCTTGCTGCACCAAGTACTAATGCAAGTAATTAGTATGTGCTCGAGGGGCAGGGGAATGATTGTGGAGTTGCGCCGGGGCATGAAGCACAACCCATAAAGAACGGATTGGTGTTGGTCTTTCGTGCCTCTGTTTAGCTCCGGTGCAAGGACCAAAAAGAAAGGTGCTAATGTGTTAACTTGTCAACAGAATTATGAGTTCTGTGGCACTGGCATTTATGAAGTGTCAAAGTTTTGTGATTCTGTGATTGTGTTGTGAGTTGTGACAGAAACGGTGTAGGTGTGGGTGTGAAGGCAGTGCACTAGTGTACTCTAGTTTTGTATATATTTGTTAATAATGTGATTATTCATTCACAAATACATATCTTCCTAGATATAATTTCGCAATTACATATCGAATACGCTAAAATGAGTGATAGCAATACACCAAAAAAAATCGAAAATGACCAAGACACCTCTACTTCGATTCCACAACCTCCTTCGCCACAAAACTGGGTCAAATTTGAAGAAGATGGATCAGTACAAAAGGATTCTCCTGCCGTCATAACGACCGAAAGCGTTCAAGTGAATTTAGAACGGAGTCTCAGCAAGTCACTGGATACCCCAAATGTGGCAGTTGTCGATCCAAAGCCTCTGCGTAATGTAGAACTACCCATCGCTACTGTGGAACCCATTAGACAGGGATTCTGTAAGGATAGCACACTGTTTACATGAATCGTTTTTTTTTTATATTGGGTTTTGCAGCAAATGGGGATATTATCGTAACTCTTCTACCTGTGAATGCTCGTTTTCCTTGGATAACTCCAGCTCAATTCCGTCCAGAACTAGTGCCTGAGGAACTTATGGCCCAAGGGCTAACAGTAAGTAAACCTATTGGCCCTAGTTTCCAGTATTAAGAAGGACTGATATAATTTCAAGAATTCATATATGTATCTTCAGAAATGATTGAGAATATAATCAAGTTTATCCATTACTGAAACTTTTCTATAAAAAAAAAACACATTACATAACACCTGAAGTAATACTATGAGTACTACAAAACACAATACAAATGCAGTGTACAAAACAAAGCAGAGTACAGCTATAAAAGATAATAGTTACTTACAGTACATAGGAGGTAAGTGTAAGTAATTTTTACCAGTCGAGGACAATTAACAGAAAAAGTTTACCTGCTCCCTCAGCTACTCTACTTGAAATGAAAAATCAGATACGCCATTTCTTGATCAATTAATTTTACAGTTACAGAGTCGGTTTTTTACATTAAAGACTGATAAACTTGATGTTATGCTCGCTGTTGTAGCTTCCATTTGCGCTCGCTGTTAAGTCTCCAATTCAATAAGTTATAGTGAATGTCATAAAAAATACACCTTTGATTGAGATATCAGCGCTTTTTAACAGAGCTGCAGAAATACTTGCAAACCGTATTAATGTAAAACGAACCATGTTATTCCCTTTGTACCTCGGCTGCTATACCATTTTCCTGTTGTGAGATGTATATTTATTCTCCCTAAAAAGTTCAAACTACAAGACACTACAAGTACATCATTTTCAGTTAACTGTGGAAGAATATGTTCAAGCCTTGGAACTTCTAGTGAACGACGTCCGGTTCTCAATGTACAACATCTGCTACAAGAGGGTGTTGGTCATCTGGATTACGGTAGCTTTCCTGGTTCTGCTCGGTTTGCTTTTCTCCGGTCTAACAGGTCTAACTCTTTTTGGTCTAGGTATCGGATGGCTGTTTTTGAATGCTGCTGTCATTTTCCTGTCGATATACTTGAAATTCCGATTGCAAAGGAACTTGGAAAAGTGTTTGGCCAATGTGAACAAGCATCTGTTGAGGCACAAAATCATAATAGGTGAGTTACTGTGTAAATTATAATTTGCTTTCATTTCCTGATCAGGTACCTACAAGTGACAACAGTGTAAATTATAATTTGCTTTCATTTCCTGATCAGCTGACAAGTGACAATAAAAAAACAACTTTATCCTTACAAAAAAAAAATAATGAAATCAAAATAAGGTAAATAACGTTCTTTAACATGATGTATCACAGAATACAAAAGAACAGGGTAAATGTACTAGGGGATGGAAGTTACAGTGATCAAACTAATACAAAAATATGTCTCCCTCAAAAGTCAAAAGTAATGACATAAAAATATATTTTCTATTGGATAATTTCATGAACTGATTATATTCTGTCATACATATATATGTTGTTAAAAAAATGATGAAGTAAAAAATTGTTTCTGCAACTGTATCCTTCCTATAAATCACTCTTCATTGTATTAGTTTATCCAAAATGTTATGGGTTCAAACTAACTTATTTTGTGTAACTAATGGAAGGAAATGTCTGTTTCCGGTGTCATTGAGGATAATTTAGCCCTTCAAATTCAATATGTGAGTCACCAAAATCAAAAATTGTCAATGAGAAAACAGAATATCCAATATCTTCAACAGGAAACTAAATGTGGATGTTGCAAACAAATAGGCCATTGGTGTAAAGGGTGTCCTATTCGAAAATCAAAGAAACCTAAGGATAGTTTTCAAACTGATTCAGTTCATGAAAATGACAGAGAAGCTCCCACTTGTGACTTGCCAAATAAACTTCAAAACTGGGTAGAGGATGAGGACAATGAAGAAGACATTTGCTTTGCAAGTGTACAAAATATTCTGAAATGAATGGTTTCACAATTTGAAATCAATTGATAATGGAGTTGCTGATAACATAATAGTTAAAGTAACAACCATTGGTGATATCAAAGTGAAAGCCAATATTGAAGGTGTTCGGGAATACAAAATTATTACAGATGTTCTGTATATACCTGATTTTGCAAGACATCCTTTATCTGCTGCAAAATAACTGGTAAAAGTTTCGTAATGATAGCCAGTGGCGTCAGATGTGAATTTTGCAATCTTGAAGGAAAATTATCCTGTTTGATGAAATTGAAAGTCAATAACACATAATTCCTTGAAACTTAGTCTTGAGAAATTGGGACATGTCAAAGACACGATAAAAAGTAATGCAGTTGAAGGTGCATGCATTAAATACGAATTTGATTTATTTTATTGGCGAGGACTGCAGCCTTGGGAGGCAGAATCAAAGGAGTTTTACCCAAGAACACATAAGCCAGGATAATTCATCCACACAGATGTTTTTGGTACATCAAACATAATGTAGTGTGGATATTTTCTGCTTTTCAAAGACTGCACTGGATATCAAACAACCTGTTTTTTGCAATACAAATCGGAATTTTTCCAGTAACTAGTTGAGTTCGAAACACTTGTTAAAAGAAACTGGAAATTCGATAAAGTTTTTTCGATGTGGTGGGATCGAATTTATCAATGAAAACATACGAAATTTCTTCCAAGAGAAAAGTATTCTATGTGTAACGTTATCACTTATAAGAGAAACAAAAACAATCCTTTGAATTGATATAGTCGATAATTGATATAGATCTATGTTAATATATATAATAAAACTATAAAAATCATTTCAACTATAGTTTTATTATAGATTAAAGCAAATCGGCACGCCTATCAATGCGCGGTAGCAGAAGAGCTCAGTATATATTATAATTGAATGTACAATTTTTACTACCCTCTTTATCGTCCGAATACTTTCTCATTCTAATTCGCGCAACTCAGACATTTATCGATATTCCTTTATAGATTTTCCAAGCTGTAGTTTATTCACCTTTCGTTTTCAACTCGAATCAACTTATAGCAACAAAGCCGAGCGTTTTATAACCATAACATATAAATGTTATGCTTTCAATCGCTTTTCTATAGTATAAGTTGACGCATGTGATAAAAAAAAAACATAAAATTTGCTAGTCATATGAGTACAGCATGGAATAACCACAACAATTTTAATTTTTATTTCAAAGTTTTATCAGACTTAGATCTCGGAGTTTTGACTTGAGATCTCGGAATTTTTACTTTGACCTTGGAATTCCAGATTAGATCTCTGAGTTCTGACATATATCGAAATTACTACTTTTTTTTTATTTTGGAGTTTAAAAATCTTCCAAAGATACCCACTGAAGGTGGGTAGTGTCAGATTCTTACTGAATAAAAACCCCTCCCCCTGGAGCACACTCACACTGGAATGGCTTTCGCATTACTTCAGTGTGAGGGCTGTCATGACATATTGACATTTTGTGAGTTTAAATATTGAAGACTAGTAAATATATATATATGTATACATGTGACTTGCCATAAATGTACCTTGTATGTAAAAATGGTCAAATAAATTACTCTACTCTACTCTATTGTCTTTTCCAGTCTCGGTCATTTCCTTTCTCTGTCCTCTTTTTCTTTATTTTCAATTATATATCTTATGGTCTTGTAGGATTCCTTCCAGCCTTTCTCACGTGAGACAAGCATGGTCATTAAATTCCTTTCATCAAAGGGAGTTCCTGTTGCCGCAAGAAATTCTTGCCGACTTCTCTCCCACCTGTGACATACAAACAATGTATGTTCTGCATCGTCCCGATTCCCACAATACGGACAGTTCTCTGACTCCGCTCTCATGCGACTGTGGAGGTATGCTCTGAAGCAGCCGTGCCCAGATATTGCTTGGGTTGTGTAATAGTCTGTTTCGCCATATGTCCGGCATACCCAGGCCTCTATGTTAGGTATCAGTCGGTTTGTCCATCTTCCATACTTGGCATTATCCCATCTAGATTGCCACCGAGTCATCAGATTTGCACTCGCCGTAGGTCCAGCTGTCCCTTCGTATTTTTCTCTCCTCTCATGAATAAGGAGATCAATTGGTGGTACCCCCGCTATATCACTAACCCCGTCCGTGGAAATCGTTCTATAGGCAGAACATATTCTAATTAACATCTTCCGTTGGATGCTTGCAAGTTTTGCAATCAGTTTTGTATTGTCCGGAACCGAGTGCCAAACTGGTGCAGCATACATGATCTGGGATTGGGCTACACTCATCAATATCCTTCTCTTGGATACTCTGGGTCCTTTGATGTTTGGCATGAGACCAGACAGTGCTGCCACTGTCTTCTCTACTTTTTTCGTCACCATATCTACGTGCGCGGCAAAGGTAAGTTTCGTATCTAGCACAACTCCTAGGTAGTTTGTAGCTTTCTTTGGTGTTATTGTCACACCTTGCACATCAAATTCAATCGGTCCAATTTTTCGTTTCGTCGTGAGAAGGGCAGCTTCAGTCTTCTCTGGTCGAAATTACTACTTAGATCTCGGAAATTGGACTTAGATGTTAGAATTTCGACTTAGATGTCAGAATTCCGACTTCGATCTCGGAATCGGAATTCCAACTGAGATCTCGGAATTCCGACTTAGATCTCAGAATTCCAACTGAGATCTCGAAATTTTGTCTCGGTTCTCGGAAGACTTCTAGAACTTTTTTGTGTCCCTGTTTTTTCTACCTGCTATTCTAACTATTCTCTAGCATTGGATGATCGAGGAAAGCTGAGCTGTCACAAAGTCACTTTGTGTTTCATCTACATGGATTCTGCCCCCTGTATAGCTCACCTTCAGACTAGCGTGGACCAACAAGAACGAGACCAAGTCTGTGGCTGGGAACAGAGGATGGATATCAGTGCTCACGATATTGTTATACAGGGGAGTAGGACTACAAGGTTGTCAAGAAAACAGGTGAGTTCTTTCATATCAGTCAACATATCAAGGTTCTGATTTTCAGTGACGTGGTTCTCTTGACATCAACTGAAACTTTCAGAACTGAAACTTTCAAGAAGGAAAAATACGTTTTGACTTTTAAGAAATCGGTAATAAGTGGTAATTAGAATCATCTGATTATACTGTATGATTATGTCGTATGCCAAATTAGTATTCAAACAATTTTAATGAATAATTGTAAATTTCATTGGTATAAGGAAATTTTTGCTTGAACCTAAGGAAAATTACAGTTCTGTGAAAGTCTGAAGCAGTAATTGCAAATTGATTTATGTATTATTACTCCTTCGAAGCACCATATAGTGATTCAACGTAATTGCTTACATTGGAGTAATACAAGTTCGATGCGTCAACATATGAATATCCTATTCAGAAAATCTACCCAAATTGAAAAATAAATGAAAGCATTTTTAAACAATGAGTTGATTGACCCATACTCTCATGCGATGTTCCTATCTCAGGTCAGCGGTTGACATAAATCATTAACTTTATCATGTGAATACGTCTTTTTCTCAGGAAAATTCTATCATTTTAGGTATTATATGGATTTCCATATTAATATTTATATTTTTATTGTTCAATTGGTAGATTGTCGGTATTCATCAAAATTGGATATAGCCATTAAGCTATTTTTTTGTTTGGTGTAGGAAGACAATGTTGCTTATTAATTCTTTGTTGATGTAGGGTCAGGCCGAACTGTTGTTCCTGAGGTATACTCAAAGGTGGGGCAAAGACTTTCTGAGACGAAGGTTAGATTGGACGTTGGACGAAACGCTGGGTAACCCATCAAATCCGAGGCATATCAATTCTGCACTCTGTCCGTGTCAGTTTGTTGAAGAGATTCTGGCCAATAAACCGCCCAGGGCGGACAATGCGAGAGACTGCTGCCCACTCTGGTCCAGTTTGATGATTCGCATGGGCATTTACTAAGTAATTTCCTTTTTTTTTTCTTTCATTCAGATATCATTCTATGGCTTCTAGGCTTGTTCAAAGATCCATCATCATATAAAATATGGTACAAGAAAGAATTATAAACCGCTATTTGTTCATTGACTCATACCTCCTAGTAATCCACCTGTTGATTGTTAAAATATGCTGGTAAATACTGATAAAGAATAGTGATTCATGCTAAACATGATATCAAATCAGTGCTTTGCATGTGTAGAACTCATTCTTTCAATATATACCTGAAGACCAGGTCATGAGTCATAATTATAGTAGATAAGAAAATAGCATGTGTTGAAAAAACCTCAGGAGTCATGTAGTTCGTTTGATGTTGATAATTTGATATTCCCAGATATTATTATACATGGTGAGAAATTGTTGAAAATGTCCTTGAAAGCAGTATGATTTATTTTGATTAAAAGTTGCTGCAACAAAATTTCTGAATGTCTCAAATCGTAAGTGGTTTATTCATCATAGAAAAAAGAATGCAAAACATTCAATTCTCAAATGTTTATTGAACATGTAGAATTCGATAAAATGTTTTCTGACACTGGTTAGAAGAATATTTAAAGAGGCGGTTTTCTAATGTTTTTTGTATAGTTATTCTTCCACAAAAATGTTGAATTTTATATGATGTGAAGTTCCGCTAGTTTAACATACTTTTTCTGGGTCCCTGCTATATCATAATTAGTGATTTATTTATTTATTTATAAACGGGGAAAACCCTTTACAGATAATACATATAATGTTAGTTGTAAACAGAGCTAAAGTAAGTTAAAATTTAATTTACAACACAAGTGTTTATGAACGAATATAAACAAAAGCATAGAGCCAAATATGATCACATGACTAGGTCTTTTAATTGGCGTACAAAACTATCACGGGTATCAAAAAAATCGAGACATTCGTTGTACTGATTTGCTAAATTGGTGGAACGATCAACAAATGTGGTCCGTCCATAGTTAGTCCTACAAAAGGGTATATTGAAAGTGTTGGTTGAACGAGTAGTCCTGGCCGGGACATGGATACCAATTTCACCAAGTAATTGAGGGCATGGTATAAGAGGGTTGAAAATATATAGTGTTCTAAAATCCTTCTGTTTGCGTCTTGTTGTGACTGGCAGCAGATTTAATTCAGTTCGTATGTTTGCATAATCAATATTTGCTATATTGATACCCTGTTTGAAAGCTACATAGTGCAACATTTTTGTTCTACTATTTCTAGTTTGGTTATATGAGTTTGGTAAAAAAGTGACCAGACACATGAAGAGTATTCTAAATGAGATCTGATTAGCGAACAGTAGAACAACTTAAGTGTGTTAACGTTTGTAAAGTCTTGAGTGATTCTTTTGACAAAGCCTAAAACTTGAAGAGATTTGATAATTATATTTGATATATGTTCAGTAGAAGAAAGTTGAGGATCGAAAGTAACTCCTAAGTCTTTCACATCTAAGTCGACACCATTGATACTGTATTGAAACTGAGTGGAGTAACGAGATCTATGAAATAGCGCAACATGACATTTTGCTGGACTCAATTCCATGTCATTTAACTCACACCAGTTGGCCAAGTTTTGTAAATCTGACTGTAACAACATGCAATCCAGTTCAGATGTTATCATGGAATACAATTTCAGATCGTCGGCAAATAAAAGAAATTTGGAATGATAGAAACAAGACTTAATATCGTTTAATAGTAGGGGACCTAGGTGGGATCCTTGAGGTACACCTGACGTGACGATGATGTCATGAGATTTAAAGGTCGCGATACGAAAAAACTGGCGTCGGCTATCTAGATAGCTCTCAATCCAGGAGAGATGGTTTCCCTCGATACCGAAATTCTTTAATTTATGAATCAAGGTATTATGATTCACCCTATCGAACGCTTTGGAAAAATCCTTGTAAATTGAGTGTACTTCGTACGCAGACTCCAAAGCACGTAATATGTCATCAGTATAGGTTAGCAAATTCAGTTCAGTAGACCGCTTGTGTCTGAAACTGAACTGCTGGTCAATTAACAATCTTTCAACAAAAGGGGTCAGAAAATCGCAAATGAGATTCTCAAACAGTTTAGGTATGGTGCTCAGTATACTGATGCATCGATAGTTCTTTATCTCTGATTTGTTACCTGATTCAAAAATAGGTGTTACATAACTTGTTTTCCATGTGGAAGGAAAAAGTCCCAGTGACAGTGATAAATTAAAGATATGATATAAAGGTCGCGCCAATATGAAACTACACTTTTTTAGAATTGAAGATGGTATCCCATCCGGCCCAGGACCCTTGTTAACATTTAAGTTAGAGAGTTTTGTGTAAATATCGGAAACTTTGATGTCACAATAGGGTATATCAGCGTTAATAGATTGAACAGGAATTTTTGAAATATCACAATTGTTGTTAGTATAAACTGAGGAAAAGAATTCAGCAAATAGGTTGGCTGTTTCAATACCATTTGAGCATTTTGTTCTGTTTTAAGATAACTCACTCGGAATTTTAGAAGTTTTTCTTTTAGCATTTACATATTTCCAAAAGCTTTTCATATTATGTGGTATTGAAGATTCAGTGGTGAAGATATAATTTCGATAGGATGGGAACTCCTGATAATCATACGGTTGATATGGACTAATGAATACTTGTGTTCATAGTTTAGCTATGATTTATAAAAACAAGTCTTTCATTTGCTTGACCGATTAGACATTTTTCAACTACAGTCTCGTACAGAAGCCCACTTCTTCTACATTGTTTCGAAATGTATTCAATACCAGCACAAATTCCCCAGTGTCCAATCTAATTTTTACTAGGAATGTCTTTGTCTAACCAGTTTGTTATATTACCATTACTGTTACTTTCAGTAAGGATCACCCTGTGTATATAGATTGAGTTGCGAATTTTTACAATAAGCATTTGCAATTGGGTCTTCTTGAAAGAATGTTGCACAAATATCTGTCAGATTTAATTCAATGTCCGTCGTGGTATTAGCCATGGTGAAAATATTCAGAGAGAAGGGTACTTCAACATTGTCGATTTTACTATACCAATGGTCATATAATCAATTATATGACACTTTGAGAGTGTTGCAGTTGCTCAAACTTAGGACATACTATTCAATTTTGATCGACAATATCTAAAAAATTTAAGAACACCTAGAAAAAAATTGATGTTGACAAATCGATCTTAACGAATCGTTGTTTTTTAGGAGAGAGCAACCCTGTTATATCTACGTTACTCATCACGCTGGGGCCGAGATAGGATGAAAGGCCGCCTGCAGAGTCCCCCAGCGACAGGTGGACGTCATTGCTCTAAACTTACATGCCCATGCCAGTTTGTCGAAGAACATCTGCTCTGTAAACCTCCAGGCAAGTTAACATGCAAATCGTTTTTCTCGCTTCCAGATCAATCGACGAACGGATGTAAAATTCAATGAAAATGGTTGTTTCATAGTTAATTTTCTTGAGCAGCTTCAGTTTCTTATTTGTTGGCTAGTACAAGGAATTGAAGAGATGTGCTAGTTTTTTGTTCTCTCTCTCTCTCTCATCATTTTACTGTCCTTAACTAGTTTTTTGTTATTCAAGGGATTGAAATCTGACAGTAATTTTTTCGGTAATACAGCTTTGTCCTAATCTGTCATATTATTTGTTGTGAAAGTAATATATTTACGATTGGCAAAGACTAAAACTAAGATTATGGATGAAATCTTCATTCAATTTAGTTGAAAAATTGAGATGACTAGTAAACACGGACAAAGTTGTATAAAAATACCATCAAATACTGATATTTCTGGAAACTTCTCTCTATTATAATATATTATTAAATCTGGACGTTATTTATTCAAGATTACAAAAAATTGGCCGTAATTTCTTAATGCATTTTATAATTTGTGCTTTGGTCATCTATATTTTCTTATTCATACAAAAGTTGAAAAAAACATTCCCCTCTGTTTTATATAAAGGTACTTTCAATGCTTGAGGAGAATAACATTCAAGATAATTACTCGTATAAATTAACTATTTAATAGTCACTTCTGAGCCCGTTTCTGGTGATTTTGTAGAAGATTGATTTGAATAAACTTGCTCAAAATCCACTGATTAAAGAAAAAATGATTGTTTTGAAGTATTTTATATGAAAGAAAAATAGTTTCATTAAGGTTTTCATCCTAATTTCCCT
Organism: Chrysolina haemoptera; assembly: GCA_958298965.1. Taxonomy (NCBI): domain Eukaryota; kingdom Metazoa; phylum Arthropoda; class Insecta; order Coleoptera; family Chrysomelidae; genus Chrysolina; species Chrysolina haemoptera. The sequence continues at coordinate 5,480,083 of OY282592.1, read as the reverse complement.
CTATTTTTTTCATTGAAAAGAGGGCTAAATCAGACAATCAATCTTATGTTTTTTATGAAAGATTCTAATGCACTGCATTGAATACCACTGCAATTTTTGTTAACTCTTTGAAAAAATGTGTGATACTCCTAATTCAAAAAGAGGTGAAATTACTAGGAATTCATCATCACTATAAAATCAGATTGGACAGATATTTTCGTGCCTTAAAGATATTTCTTGAAACCAGTCTCTGGGAGAGTAGCGTAGAACTTGTTTCAGCTTTTTTAATACATTGTTATTCTGTTTTATTTAGTTATAATATGTTCTTGAGTTCCCTGCGTAAATCCAAGACGGAGAACTATCTGTTGGTCACTGTGTATATTCTAGTAGGACTTTTCATGGGCCAATATCTTATTTGTTGTGTGAGCAGAGTATTCAAAATGACTTCCTGAAGTATTCATTTTTCTGAGGTAGTTTTTGGGAAGAGTAGGTTGTTTCATGTTGAACTTTTTCAATATTTACCCTTCATGAAATATTTAGTTTTTATATGCCAAAAAATTATGGGTTATGTTTAGTTATCAAGTACTAAAGGAAAAATCTTAAGATTTCATACTGAATACGTTATGCATGACCTATAAATTGATGAAATTATTGACAATATTATTTTGTCATTTTCTTCTAACTATTGTTTACTTTCCAATCAAATAAGTAAGAGGATTTCATATTTAAATATATGTCATGTATAGCCCATTTCCTACACTGCATACAAATATCAACGATTTATCTCTGAAGGAGATACGTAGAGTGTTACTTTGGTTTTGTAAATACATCATATGAAACTAATAAGCAGGAACCAGGAAATGTAAATTGTACTTAATTGAATATATTGGTGGTGGGTGTTATTGTTATGTAGTACTTATTGTAAATAATGTACTGCACATCAGTCCAAGTAAATTTCTTAGGACTTCACAATGAGGAATTTTTTCATATATGGTTTGAAACAAAAAAATTGCTGTCATGTAATTAGAAAGTATGTTTTCATTTCAGTACATTCTATTTCACGTGAAAAATGGTAAACAATTCAATTGTTGAAACGGCCAATGAGAATTATGACTGATGTGCATTGAGTACTTGAATCAATTATTTTATGTTGATTTGTTGATGTGTTTAAACTAGTTTCGAATATTTCCCATTCGATCATGATAAATGAATACTGGAAAACTAGAATCTCTATCTGTTATTTGAAAGTATTACCTCTAAATAAGTGTTGCTAAAGCAATAATTTTCTATTGAGATTCTTAGGTTTGTAGATCCGTTAGTATTAGAAATTTTGATTAAGAATCTATCAAAATTTTTGTTGTACTTAAAAATCATTTCAGTTGCTTCATTTAATGAAATTGTTTATTTTTTTGAAATTTATGTTGAATATCAAAAAGATTATTCAATAATATTGAAACCAAAACTGAATTGAGTAAATATTGATTCATAAATTTTACAAACAATCACTAAATACATTGAAGAACAATATTCATTCATTATATTATTTATTTTTACTCTGCATTAAATTCAACACTTCGCAAGCAAGCCATAACCACTTGAAGTTGCCATATTGCAGAAATGACATCAAAGTCCTTTTATAGGTTGTTTTTCAATTATGCAGAGTTGTATTCATAACAATATTTATAAATTGGGGTTGTTTGATAGATTTTTCATCAAATGTCGTCTTTGTGTTGAACATTAATGTTTTTTAAATATTACCTGATTTTTATCAAGTCCAGTTCTGAGAGACGAAGTGAATATTATATGTTATAAAAAATTTTAATTTATTTTACAGCTATATTGTTTTTTCTTAGTATAGTGCCTGTAGAATATTGTCAGTGAAATATGTCTCTGAGGACTTGGCCTTATAGATTTTTATTTATTTTAGCCTCATTGTACGTATTCTTGTTCAGGAACTGATTCCGTCCACAATCTGTGAATAACATTGTACTTAATATTATATTTTATACAATAAATTTACTCTATTACTAGCTGGGTTTCTTCTTGCTAATCAAACTTTTTTCACTCATGGACTTGGGAGATTAAACCGATTAAATCACCTTTTCTTCTGGAAGCACTGGGATGCCTTTTACTCGTGAAAACGGTTGGTGGAAGATAATTATATTAATTTTTTTTAGCATGTGAATGTATTTACTAACACAGCTATATTATTTTTTCTACAAACTAATTTCAACATCCTAGCATGGAAGGCAAATTGTTTTTCTCGGCAAATAACATATTCCTCTATATTTTTCGAAAGGTCTGTTTAAATATTAATTGAGACAAAAAACGCCTCACAACTGGAATTTGAAAATAGAAATCTACCTGACAATAGTTCGATTTTTAAGTATAATTATTTCTACTTTTAATTAATTCATTCCGGGATGAACATTTTTATCTTTATCAGGAGATTGTAAACTACATTAAGAAAATTACTAGGAAATTATGTTTATCTAAGAGGGCTTAATTACCTTCTATTAGTAAGAGAGCCCTTAATACTATCGGGCATATGATCATTCTGATGGATCACAACCACATGGATGGGTTGCTTCAGTTTTTATTGCCGAAAGGTTGTTTAGTGACAATAATAGTAATAATACTTCCTCGTAAAGACTTGTAGAGTGTACCCAAAGGCATAGCCTGTGCGACTATTACTATTAGTATTTGCCGTGGTGTTCCGAGGCGACTTACTGATTTTTTACGACGTATTCACTTTTCAGCTGTAGGAAACCCTACAGCACCACCTCAATGTTTTTAATAATGTTTTAACCAACGTCAATGAATAAGCTCTATTGAAAAAAGTGCACTGCCGTTTAGAGGGTTGCCATCTTATGCAAGTGGCATAGGGTTGCCACTCCTCTCGTTGACGAAACCCATGATTGCCAGGCGTAAGCCTATTTTTTTGTCTTCAAAATATTATCATTCCGATAGTTAAAAATTTGCCGATATTTTCTTGAATACGCTACTTGACGGAAAACATGCGGTTACCTCAAATTTTATTGCCATAAATAGTGACAATCATCGTCCAAAGTCGAGCGCACGCGACAATTTTCAAATCGCGCGCAAACCACTTTATATATATATATTTATATATATATATATATATATTTATATATATATATATATATATATATATATATATATATATATCTCTTTCCAAGACAATTTTTTTGAATATGATTATGATATCATATATGTATCCTGAATGATGTAAAGTAAATAAGTAATGTAAATAACTATTACTATAATTTGTTTTTCATTGTTTTTACCAAATGAAGATTTTATTATTACTACTACTAACTGCACGTGATAGATTATTTTTTACCTAATTTTTATCTATGTTTTATTTGTCATAATTGTATTTTTTGTTTCATTTCAGGCCTTCCATGCATGTTTTGTTTCTACATGTCTGACAGAAGTGTTCAGTTAGAACCTTATCCAAATTCATTACCAATTTAGCATGTTATTTTATCTGTATATGGCAATTTATGAATTTTAATAAATATTTTATTCTATTCTCAATTTGTAGGTTGTGTCCATCTCTCAGGTCCGTCAGGCATAGTCTGGAAGCTAGCGTACATAGCCAAAAGGGACTGCTTACACTTGTACAATGCTTGTAAAGAGCATTTGTAATTTGCAATAATACGAAAAAAAATTGCTAGTTGTTGACCATTTGCGGGCTTATTAGTCAGCATGAAACAGTGTCAAACAAGTACTGCTTGCATTGTTTTAATATTAGGTAATGATAAGCATTTTTTGTTTACCTTACAATTATTGAACTCCTTACATAAATAGCTAGTAGTAGTGGTAGTAGTAGTTGTAGGGGACTACACATACTCTGGTCTCCTTGTCCATGGTGTTCTCTTAAAACTCCTTGTTCCTTCCTCCTATGGTCTGCACCGGATCTCCTCATGCATCCTAAATTTGCCTCCTCTTGAAAGCTTCAGCAGAGCTGGCTCTCAGTCGAGCAATGCGGCGATTGCAGGTGATTACATCACCGGCTACGAGTCCCGCAGTATCTGATCCGGGGCCCCTCCTTATTGTCTCCCACTAGAGGCAAGTTTTCCAGTTCCCGCAGCTAGTTCTTTCCATCCCCCCTCATGAAAGTCCTGGTAGGGCTGGTTCTCAACCGGGTACTACGGCGGCCGCGGGCGATTCATTCACCGACTACCAGTACCACAGCACCCGATCCAAGGCTCCTACCGAAGACAGGTTTTCTAGTTCCCACTGCGAGTTCACTCAACTGCCTTCTTGTGAAATCCTGGTAGAGCTGGTTCCCAGCCGAGCGGTGCAGCGGCCGTGGGCGATTCGTTCATCGGCCACCGGTCTCGCACCCGATCCGATCCCCTTCCTCGGCTCCCACTGGACACATGTTTTCCAGTCCTCTCTGGAATATTAGTCTGTATGTTTTAAGTGTCGGGGGAAAATATGTGTTTTTGGCGTTGGAGTACAGTGAACTAGGGGCCCACAGGTCTCTACCCCTAGAGTCCGCCTTACTCGTCAGCCGTCATGAAAATTCATGCGGTTGCTCAGGATTCACCACTACGTGAAGGTGAGAGTAGCTATGGGATTCCCAGACTCCAGCCATCCCCTGGAACCCCTCGTAAGTTGCTAATGAACTCGTTAAAAAATGGCAAATGAATGGATGGGTGTTAGGTTAAAAGAAGGAAAATTCACTGCCACAAGTAACTTCTAACATTTGTTTGAAGGTATTCACTGACAATGAGAACTTGGGGACATCCTCACAGACCTGAACTGGAGAAGAATGTATGCCCAGGGCTATGCGGACGATATCGTCATAATGGTTAATAGAAAGTATATGGGATCTATATGGATCTGATGCAATCAGCTCCCACAGACGTATAGACGTGGTGCATGAGGAAGAACCTCAAGATCAACCCATAAAAACCAAGATTGTTCCTTTCACCAGGAAGGCGAAGCCTAGAGACCAACAAAGCTCTTCGAATCTTTGGTCAGGATAGACAAAATACTTGGGGTTAATCCTAAACTCGAAGCTCACCTAAAACAAACATCTGGAGCAAGGGCTGACAAGAGCAGGGACATATTCACTGATGGCCAGGCACTTCTTTGGCAAAACATGGAGACTCGGTGCCCTAGCAAATGCGGGGCAACAACAACATTGAGCCACGAAGAAATGGGTTAAGAACCATAATTAATCTTCCTGGGAGAATGCCTCTGGCCTGGCAATACTCACGGAAATATGATAATGGGGTCAACCGATTGGCTATCAAGACAACTTCTCGAACTGACCAGAACCCTCTTAGGAAGGGGGTAGGACTCTTAACAGGGGTTTTTGGGAAACCTACACCAAAAGACTCCCCACTGTGTATGTTCTGTGATAAGGATGAAGAAAATATATAGTCTCCCACATTGTGTTGGAAAGGTCTTTAAATGCGATGCTCTTGCTCGCATGAGGATGGGTATTTTTGGACACTGGTAGTGCAGAAGATATCATCCCACAGGGAAACCTCGTGAGAAATCTCCAGTTCTTCAGAAGATCCGGGGTAATTGCGAGATAGACCTGACAGATAGCGGGAAGCAGAAAGGTTCATCACAGAACTAACTGCTCTGAAATTCAGTTGATAGTGTTGATACGTCAAGAAGAGTACTTCGACCTCGACGATGACTGCCGTAGTTGCAGTTAAAACGTTTGGAGATTTCAACCAAAGAAGACAACGGCAAAACCTGGAAAACAACCAAAACAAACATGTTTCTAGTTAATCCTTTTCTACTTTATGCTACGAGGTGTAGTGTGGTGTACTGTAATTTACGCCACATTTCAAACAAGACGAACCAATGCGTCAATTCAATCAGCAAACGAATACTAAAAATTAGTGTGAATTGTAAATTACACAGGAAGAACCATACCGTAGATAGAGAGTGTTTATTAGGGCAGAAAATGCTACACTTTCATGCAAACGAAAGAACCTCCTTAACCTTACTCCTTACTTGTCTTCTTCTTCTTCGGTGACACTAATGACAATGTCGATAATATTGTTGGTTGTAAAAACTAAAAAGTAAATGAAAAGAAAATAAGAAACGGAACCGGAACCTGGGTCTTGGATTCAAAATCCATATTATGTCGTTTAGTTTTAATAACAAATTATATATGCGTGCAAACAAAGTGGAAAGCGATAGCGATAGATGCCTTTTCTGCCGAAAATTCATCACAGAAGATGGAAATACTCTGGAAGATATGCAAGAGGTGCCCCGGGGATTCAAAAGGATTGTTGAGGCAGCCGAAACAAGAAATGATTATACATCACTGCAAATTTTATCACTGAAAGATGCAATCAACAGAGAACCAGAAAAATTCAGATTTCATTCTGCATGTAAACAGATGTATTGCAGCAGTCACAAAATTAAAAAGAAGCAAAAGATGCTATTCAGCTATAAAGTAGATGAAAAAGCATTCAATATTGAGGCTCATTGTTTGTTTTGTGGTAAAGATCAACAAAAAAAGGCTAGAGGTAATTTTCATAAAATCAGTAAAAGTTCTGCACTAAACATGAGAGAGAAGATCTTGAAGGCAGCTATAGAACGTGGCGATCAAAGTATGCATAGCCGAATACAACGGTATGTTAACTTGTTTGATGCCAAAGCAAAGTACCACAAACACTGTTACAGCTTATATACTAATCCTTCCAGAATAGCAAGTTGCAAAAAAAATATATTGAAAAACGAGAAGAGACTGGTAGAAACAAATCCTGTGAAGATAGCTTTTGCTACATTATGCTCAGAAATCGAAAAAGACATACTGATAAACAAAAATTCGAAAACGGTGGTATCTCTCAGCAATAGACTCGATCAGATTTTGGCTCAAATGAACGTCCCAGAAGATGTTGACCAAGGCACATACAGAATGAGAAAAAAACTTGAGATGTTTTTTGGGCAGACACTTTCATTTGCAAGTTGGTCTGGTAAACCCAGTATTGTCTATTCAACGGATGCTGAGTATGATATTTTGGCTTCTTCTGTGCAGCAGTCCTTCAAAAAGAATGACGAATTGAAGACCGACCCTGAAAAGGAGATGGCTTTATTGCACAAAGCAACAAAAATTTTACGTGAGAATATATCTGAAAACCTAAAAAAAGGGAATTCTCAAATTCCTGAAACTTTGTATAAGTTTATATCTTGGATTCTAGATGAAAAAAGTGTTCATGAGACTTCTCCTGAAGCACCTGATGGAAATGTTACAGCAATATGTTCGAGCCTACTTGAGGCCTGGAAAAAGAAACCTGAAGTTCGCAGTGTGTTTTATGGAGACTGAAATGAAAATTTTAGTTGTAAGTCGTTCCATATTCCCTGCTCTCTTATCTGCATAACTGTAGCTTCTTGCTTTCAATGAAGTATAAGAGTAACAAGTCTATGAGCATTGAATTGTAATTATTATTCTGCTTTTGTCTGATTCAACTGTTCATGCATGGTTTGTGGTATTTTTTGTTTCTCAATTGAATAAAAAATCTGGATATTTTTTCAAAATTGTATTTTAATTTGTCATCTTGGATAATTTTCCAAGATTGGCTAAACCTCCAATTTACATAACATCTATACTATTATTGATTTTAGCTCTTTTCATAATATTGTGAGCATTCTTCACTTTTCATTTTTTGATTAAATCAAAAATTATTTCAGTCCTATAGGTTGTTATTGTTATGGATTTCATATTCAGAACTTAAACATCATCTGTTCTTTATTGATGTAAAAAAGTTTTAGTAGGTAGGTAAGAAACTCTACAGAATAAAAATTTAATTTGGAGATGCACATTTTCATTTATTTTCTGCAATAAAATAATTGCATAAAATGAATATCATCAAACTACTAAATCAAAGAAATTATTCCCAAATTTCATTCCTCAGCAAATTCAAGATTGAAAAATATGTTCAAAGGTATGGTTTAAATAAGTGAAAAACAGGTAAATTGAATTTACTTTCATTCAATCAGTGAAAAGCTATATATCTGAAAATCAACGTAATATAGGTACCTAGAGAGACTTTTATATAATGTTGGTTACATTTTTGGCTTCACGATCCTTACAGATAGAAGTACAAGGTCCCAAGCTCAATTATTATTTCAATAAAATTTAAGAACTCTAATTCAAGATAATCTGTTAGTCTTCTAAAGTAATATTTGTGCAAATCTCCTTTATCATGTACTAAACCATTTCATCCATTCTTTAATAAGTTAAAATATTCTGACTTACGGATCTTTTATAAAATCAGAATAAAGGTTGGAAATAGAAAATTATCGGATTTGAAACTTGAGTTGTGCTTTATATTTTCCATCAAATCAATTTTATTAGTTTTAAAGTTACAGTTCCATTCCATAATTCTTAGGGAAGTTGCCCTTAGATTATAACTATATTAGGTCATTGAGTACACAAAAATCCTGTTCATTTATAAAAAAAAAGTAGTATAATTAGATATTTCATATGTACTAATTGAGACGCCAAAAATATATTATGAGTATTTGTTAGTAACAGAATTTGAATGTGTTCATTTAATACAATACAAAATATACTTTATTTAGGACCAGCCACATTATAATTGTATAGTTACATAAGAACTGCTATATTGTTCGGGAGATTACAAGTGTCCCTCATATTTTACTTTCAATAAAATTATAAATCTCTTAGACCTAAAAAAATCAGTTAAAAACAATGCTATGTAAAATCGTTCGCTGACACCTCTCTTCGAAATTATGAAGAACTTCTTCAATGTCGTTGTCTAAATCTTCAGCTTTCGCCATCTGTAAAAAATTTATTTATATATGAATAGCATGTGGGAATGGTATACACTTCATTTGCAATTCTAGGCAGCACTAAACAAGGCAGGTCCTAGTTTCATACATTTCACATACCATAAGACACATGTCACTGATTAAAAAGGCTCCAATGGTGGCTTCTTCCAAGTTATCCTGAATATCAATATTAATTACGTGGACTATTGAATGATCAGATGCTGTTTTATTTTCCATATATTCAAGAACTTGATCATATACTCGCTCTTCACATGTTATAAGGATATCAAATTTTTCATCTGCTTCTTGAAATTTTTCAGGATGAGTTTTTATGCGACGGTTCCTATCTAGAGTATGCAGTAAACCATTTTGCGTGTATCTATAGATCTGGTTAAGGAAACAAATTCACAAACAAGTATTATTGAAAAGATTTGATTTGATAACAGGGCTCCAGGATCACACCTGTGAAACCTAAACACTTATATGTTGGAACCTTTGGTGTAATTCAGAGATATAGAAAACTACCCAAACAGCAAAACAGAAACAATAACTCACAGTTTCTAAGTCTAACTGTAACTCACAGTTTCTACGTCTAACCGTAAAACGAAAGTTGAACTATTTTTTATACAACTTTCTTTGAAGGATACAAAGATTTATCTTTTTGAAGTAGATCTACGTAAATATCTTCATAGGATGTACCAAATTCGTACACATTTGGTTTGTCAGCTGCTGAACCAGGAATCTTAACTTTTTCACCTGTTCCATATGATTTTACATCAAATCCTTTCTTGGACAGAAAAGCATGGGCTTCCATGCTTCTATTCATGTTACTCGAGCATATCACTGCTATACGTAAGTCACTAACATAGCCCATTTGCGAATTGGTGGAGTAAACCGATAATCCAGATATGGTTGGAGGCTCACGGTTTACTAAAATGAGCTTCGAAAATATCGAATACTATTATTAAGTGGAAGACTGTTTCTATTATTACTTTTAGATAATAATGTTTTTTTTACAGATATTTGGAATTTTGAAAATTAAATATTTGGGCTAGCTCTAGCCCTCTTAAATTCGGTTCTACGTTTCTCGTTCTCGCCCTTGGGTTTACTTTGACAAATGACATTAATCATCAATCAGAAAAGCTGCGTTTTTTATGCGGTGACTCAACTTCCGGGCTGCGTTCATAAACTTACTCTGTCTATAATCCTTGCTCTGAGAGTACAGTAAGTAGAAGTACATGTTGATCATTACCCCCGAATAGTCGTTCAAAAACTCTGCAAAGAGTGCAAAGTGTCGATGACAATGACAATAGTGATTCATAAAATTGAGATTTTGTTTGGTTCTGTGGTATCTGTATACATAGTTAATTTTACTTTATTGATCATTTATTATTACTTAAAATTAATTATGACTCCATTATGAATACCATCACCCACTTAATTAATGATAAATGAGATAATTTCTTTTCCCTCTTTGAGGCATACCTTTATTTTTAAGAATAACAGTAAAATCCATATCGTGGGACTACAATCTATTAATTATAAATTGTCGAAACTTCCATATTTCTCAAAATTTTCACTTTGAAAAAACCTGGAAATGTGAACATACAAACAACAAACACAAACTATATCAAATTATTCAAATCAATCCCATAAGTTCCCTGTCATTGTCATTACTGTTCTGGTTGCTGAGATTCGCGAAATGCATTACCGCCAGGTGGCGCTAAAAATTTAGGCGTGAAACAATATAATCAGCTGTTAAATTCCATGAGAGACCTTAGTGTTTAATTCATAGAAATTATAATATATATACTTGTTACACCAAATTTGACCATATTCGCAGCAGCATTGCCAGAAGTGGCTTTGGAGCTTGTCAGAGCAATTACTTCATTTACGTTTTATTAGCCTCAAGCCTCACAGCGGATCATGTTCTATGTTCATGTTCTGTGAAATTAGAATACAATAGTTGGTGCGCATGCGCATATTCGCAAAGTACAATGTAGTACATTTTGTTCTCTTAGATTGGTACATACGTTAAAATCTTCCTGGCAACACTGATTCACAGTCTGCTCAAAGGACGCGACATCTACAATTACCTGGCTGAACTGATAAAAAGGTGTTTCTTGTCATAAGCGGTAGTATATCTATTACAATTGTTATCTCATTGTTAATCGATTTTTGGAAATCAAATTGAGTTCAGTTCTTTGGTGTTCTTAGTTTCAGAATAAGTCAACTTGAATTGGCGGCAAGAGTCAAAAGTTCCATTACTAAACTATTTGCACAGTGCCGCATTGCTATGAATGTACCATCAATAGTACCAAAGACAAAGTTTCTTTATTTTCCACCTCAGAGTAATAAAAGACACCATTAATTAAAGAACAAAAGTTATGCCAGAAATGGCAATCTCATTTTAGATAAAAATATCTGATAAACTCATTTCAACTTTCGACATTTTGAGTACTTCATTCAAATTTGATTGGGACTGAAATTAAACATTATGGTCTCTCATGGAATTTAGCAGCTGATCACCATTATATTGTTTCGCGCCTAAATTTTTAGAGCCACCTAGTGGGAACGGACTCGCGAATCAATTACACAGGTCACTTAACGCTAAAAAATAAAATTTATCCAGAATGAAAGTAATGAAACCGTGAAAATCCAAGAATACAGAAGTTCAGCTCGTTACAGGGAAACTAGGTACACATGATAGCTCGTTCGAGACGTTTTAAATAGCTCTAGAGCTATTGACTGTGCTCAAGGCCGGATTTTCATACATACAATATCGGACGATCCGATAGTACAAAAATGTTCTGATTGGTTGAATTGCTAGGTGTGAGAATAATTCAACCAATTATAGCATTTTCTCAAGCAATCAGAATATTTTCGTACCATGGGATCGTTGGATATCGTATGCATAAAAATCCGGCCTAAGGCATATTGTGTTCTGATTAGCTCATGACTAAGAACCTATTTTCGTTCTGTGTCATTCAGTGATCAATCAGAAAACAGCCCGTCGTTCTGTGTCAATGACATATGAATTTGGATTAATCATTTAAATGTCAAATGTCCAACTCACACGGCTTGCACCAACGACTATCTCGTCTATAGGCGAAAAAAGGAAACCACTAGATGTCGCTGAATAATCCAATATGGCTACCGTTAAGGGTGAACAACATATAATTTTGTTCACAAATAAAGGCCTTGTGGTGAAATTTGTAAATTTGGTGGATTTTGTAGCTTTGAGATTATTGAGAATTGCAGTTATAAGTATTTTTGAGATAATCCCAGGCTTGTTCAGTTGCATGAAGTTTACAATTACGAGGTGCTACTAGTGTTTATGAATAGAATAATTTCAGGTGAAGATGCCAACAGTACAAGTGGATCTTGTGATATAATTTCTTATACTGAAGAAAGAACTTGACCTAAATTGATGGATGTTGCCCTTACTATGTGGTAGATTATCATGAAGAATAAGAAATAAAACTTCTTATGTTTTTATACCACTTATGTTATTACAGTTTCTTTTCCTGAACTCATAGACATTTTCAAACTATGACTGTCATTATCTTGGTCATTAATAAAACAAAATATTTATATAGAGGCGTTCAGAGTAAATTTTATAATTCCTGCTCGTATTTCCTATTTTAAAAATATCTACCATTCTTGGGTGAATCATGAAAATCCACGAAAAAAATAATTTACAATTGAGATTCCAATCTTTTGGTAAAAGACCTATTTTGGTTTTTCCAGTATATTTATTTATTTATCTGAATGAATAGCAATGCTAGTTCACAAAAAGATGTCACAAAATGACAAATGTAATGAGCTACAAACATTGGCCATAGATTGGTCTTATTAAAATAAATAAATGTTTAAAATTTCAGTAAAATGTATGAACAGAAAAACGCATTGTTGTTATTAACAGCTTACGAATAAAAATAAGTTCAAAATTTTATAAATGTTTTAACAGGGCAAATTGAAACTGAAGAATCATATGCTTTATAATTTCATATCTTTATATCTTGCAAAAACACATCTATTTTCATTTGAATTTCATGTTCGCTCTCCTGCAGTCTCATTTTATCCCTCACTTGGCATGTTTTCTAAGTCTTCCTCCATTGGGTTCTTCAACCTAAAATTACATGTAAAACTCCCATCACATTTTTATGAATATAATAAGGTCTCTTGAATGAGCAAATTAATTTTTCAAAGAACGAGGCAAAAAAGTACCTAATTTTCAATCAGCTTGAATCAAAATCAGTAATAAGGTTTGTATCTACATGAAACTTAAAATTAACTTTGAATAGGTTACAGAAAAATTATGTTGTGTTTTTCGATATTTTGATAAGGAATCTTTTGACTGGAAATTAATCCTTTTTTGAGTTTTCTCTTAATTGTTAGAGGTGTAGCTGTAACAAATCATAATAATTGAGCTTTGCATTGCATTTGAAACAATGTATTTACCATGTAAACAATAGTCTTTGTCTCGGAAGTGGAGACTGCAAACATGCATATTTTGCGTTATAAATTTTCTAATCTTGAGCACTGTCTTTCCATTTGAAACAAAGCTTTCTATGACCAAAAGGACATTTATGAAGACTGATATTTGATTGCAATAAGTGTGGATTCATGCAGCACCAAGTAACAATTAACAATTAGCAACTAGTATATTCTGAATTTAAAAGACTGTTTTTTATTTACAATGACCAAATACCATCTGAAACTGAAAATGTATCAAAAAAAGATTAACTAAATACCACAATTGTTAATTTGGGTTCATGAATGCTATATTTTGTATGCTTGTTAATTGATAATTGTTACTTGATTGATTTCCGCGATTTGGTAGGTAGGTTTTTATAAATATTCTGCATGTTTATATTCACAAACACCAAACAGCTAAACACTACAGTTCACATATGGTCAATTCTAAGAACTTTTAGGTGTTTATCTAATCAGAAAAACTGCAAATCTAAGAAATTTCAGCTAGTCGTTTACACGGTTAACAATGTGCCATTCTTTGTTGTTCACACCTACGGTAGTTGCTGGCATAATTGTTAGATGGCGTACACTTCGATTTTTTCGCCTATAATCCTTGGGCTTGCACCCAATTTTCAATTTTTGGCCATAATTAGAGAAGAAGAAGATCTTCAATTTTTTTTCTGTTATCTTTCAAATAATGAACTATTGTGTTTATTTCTTCAAATCGGTACAAAGCAACGAAATAATTTATATACTCACAAAAACTAGAAAATGGATAAATATAATTGTATATTTTGTTCAGAACTTTTAACGGAAACTGAAGATATAGTTAGGAAAACTGGTCCAAAAGGCTTCACAACAATTATAAACACAGCAGAAATAAAAAACGACCCTGTTGCTGACAAAATTTTATCCATAAAAGACGAACTCGGTAAGAATCCAAAGAAATACAAGTTTCATGGCGTATGCAGGAAGTCTTTCATTCGTAAACGAGGTAATGATGCTCATAAAAATAGTTCATTGTCTTCCGATGATCATACCAGCAAAAAGGAATTCAACATAGAGACAGACTGTCTGATTTGTGGCAAAAGACGGACTTCAGACTTGGACGAAAAAAGTATGAAATGCATCGCTGCTGGTTCAGCATCCAAAATAAAAAGAAAGTTAATGGACGCAGCCTCAGATCGTAGCGATGATGATATGCGAGAAAGATTAGAAAGCTGTGATGATTTGTGTAAGGCCAAAGGGAAATTCCATCCCAATTGTTTCACTGTATATGTAAATCCCCGCAATATAACACTTTGTAAGAAGAAAAATGAAATGAAGATAGTAGAGGAAGCTTCTGTGAAACAGGTGCTTTCAAAATTATTTTCTGAAGTTGAAAAAGATGTAATAATAGCGCAGAAATCAACAACACTAAATTTTCTTGGTGACAGATTTAATGAAATCGCAGAAGAAATGAATTTTTCTTGCAACATGAGCCTCGACAGGCTGAAGACAAAATTAGAAATACTTTTCGGACAAAAGCTCTCATTTGCGAGTCATCCAGACAAACCTACTATTGTTTACCCAACTGAAGCTAAGTTCGATATAATATCCTCTTCTATACATGGGTACAAGCAAAACTTTCAGCAACAGACATGGTCACTGGATGCGGAGACCAAGATACTTTATGAGGCATCGGAATTATTACGTAGAAAAATGAAGACCCATTTGAGGACAGAAGACGACTGTGAAACAGAAATTCCAGATGAACTGTACAAGTTTGTATCATGGATTCGAGATGAGAAGAGTTTCAATGAAAAGTCTACTGATATATTTGATGTGAATGTTGAAGCAACTTGTTTGAGTATTGTGAATGCAGCTTGGAGAAGAAAAACTTGATGTGGGGCCAACGCCGGTATTGTTTCTTTGATGTTTATTTTAAGATAATCTAACTCTGTTTCCTAAAACTAGTGCAACATCAGAATTCATTATGATTTTAAAATTAGGGATATAAGGATTTGTCTTAATTATTTTCTAGTTGAAGTGTTGTACCACTGTGTCTCATTTAGAGGTTGATTAAAATATATTTGATGATGTAGAACATTTTTCTAAGCCAACAAATTTTTGTTTTAGGTACTTTATTTTATTCTAATCCATTCCTATTCTCTTTTATACAGAAAGTAGGTGCATCCTTAGGTAGAAAAATGAAAATGTAGTTGGGTTATTCAAAATGAAAAATACAATAAAATACTCAAATTTGGTCATTGCCTGCTATAACAATAATAACATACAAAAATATAGTGTCCTTGCAGTTCAGTCACCTTTTGGAATCAAGACAGTAATGTTTTAATAAAACTTGGTACAAAATCAGTTCCCATACATAGTGATACTAAATTCCTAGGTGTGGAAATTGATGGTATCTTATCTTTTGGAAACCATATCTATCTTCCAGATGGTAAAGAACCTAAATGAAATTTGTTATAAAGTCGTGACCTAACCTAACTGCTGGCAATATAATCCATATCACTAACTAAAAAAAAAAAATTAAATACGTGAAAATTTGTACACACATTACTATGAAAATATAGAAAATAATGGTCAAGAAATAAACACTCGCGAATGGATGTGTGGGAAGGTGTGAGCATAACTACCCTTGAAGTATATGACCCGTATTTTGGGAAATTTCGTAACAATTTAAAAACGTATGTGTTTTGTGAGTGATTTGTATGTGTTTTGTGAGTGCTTTGTATGTGTTTTGTGAGTGCTTTGTATGCGTTTTGTGAGTGCTTTGTATGTGTTTTGTGAGTGCTTTGTGTGTATTTTATGAGTGCTTTGTGTGTGTTGTGTCTGTTTTGTTTGTGTGTAAAGTATGTTGTTTGTGTGTAAAGTGTATTTTTTGAGTGTAAAGTGTGTTTTTTGTGTGTAAAGTGTGTTTTTTGTGTGTAAAGTGTGTTAGGTGTGTATTTTGTGTGTGGTGTGGGTTTTGTTTGTGTTTTGTGTGTATTTCGTGTGTTTTGTGTATGTTCTGTGTGAGTTGAATTGGGGAGGGGCGATTAGGGGTACCCACCTGCCGTACTTTCTGTTTGAAATTACAAACACATGATTTACATTTGTAAAATTAAATACTGTCAAGTGACATGCCAAATTTCATTTAGAAAAGTCGATCCGTTCTGGAGTTATTCTGGAAAAAATACTTTTTTGTCACTTTCAACACCCTGTAACTCAGTTATTATTCATCTTAGGGTATATATGTTTATTGAACTTATAGCCTTAAAATAAAATGAGAATTCTACTTACCATCAGAGTTTGTTCCCTTATTTATTCTGTATGAATTAGGCGCGCGACTCGCCCTTCTATATCGACTGCGTGAATTCCGTCCTTTCATACAGTATCATTTAAATTCATTATATTAAACATGAAAACTGAAATGTACTGTATGAATAAAAACATATTATTAATAATTTAATTTCCTTGCGTCCATAAGTGTCCCCATACCTATTACTTTACTATTGGCTCAAATGCAAATTTTCCAACGCACCTCGTATATTACGTGTAATTTGCTATATTTTGTTATATGTTTAGATCCAAAGGATGTACAAACTGCAATCAAGAATAATTTTACTTATATGAAACTTATATTTTTCAACCAATTGGAATGTTTTTTTTTTCGTTAGATAGACATTCAAAAAGTCCAGAAGGACACCAAATTTCATGAATAAATCTCCATTTCCAGGGCCAACTAATCTTATTTTCAAAGTCAAAAATTTTAAAAAATTACTAGTGATTTTTTTAGAAAAATCTGACTACACCACTGGATTCGCGACATTTTCAAATGGTGTATATGTGAATTATTCGGAATAAACCACTGTATTGAGTAGGTCTCGATATATCACACTGGTCAAAATTTTATCGAAATCTGTCCATAAATAAGCATTCATAAGATAATAAAATTTCAGAAGTATGTTAATGGGATTTCAAGAAAATTCCATTTTTATCTCTTAATTTTTTATTTTTTTATTTGATTTCGATGAAATCCAGTGATGTAGTCATAGTTCTGATAAAAGTTTTGAAATTGATGTGGTGGGTTCATTAAACGGCATATTTCTCAAATTTCATTCCCCTTGATACTTATCTTAGAGGATATGTTCACGAGAACTAAATAGGATTCTACCATCGGAGTTTGTCCCCTTCAACCTGGAACACCGTATAAAGTTACCATATGAATTTGTTTTGCAGATATAAGCCAAAGTTTGTTTTGATTTATAATTCGAACCACCTTTGATAATAATTATTTTGTTGATTTATGTAGGGTTTCTTTTTAAATGTTTTGTAGAAAAAACAAACTATAGAACGTTCGCCTACGGACTATATGGACATGTACAAATTACTACTGTTCATTAGTATTTTTCCACAGAAACAAACAAGAAGATGTTTTGTCATCAAACACTTTAAATAAATGATGCACAAATTTTCAATTTGTTATTGTATCATGGGGAAACCCTCCTTTACGCATCAAAAAACCAAAATCATATTTTGATGTTCGTGTCGGCAGATCCAAGGTCACTGCAAATATTAATGATGGGTTACTGAATTAAGAAAAACTGGTTTTTATTTTATATTATTCACTGTTTGCAAATAATTAAGATGAAGGCCAATAACCTCTTCAGGGCGTTTGCGAGTTATTATTGGGGTTTTAAAGATGTAATTGTTGCGTACTCCAAGGTGTCCATATACAGATCCTGCACAATAAATTGGCTTAAAATTAAATTTGATCCCTCGTATTTCATCAACTGATAAAATTTCCCTATTTTTTGAATATGAACCAAACAATATAAGTAACTTACAGTAGGCACAAAAATTTTGGCGATGTTTCATGTTTTCATGTATTTTGGTTACAATTTTCATTTGTTCTATTGGTCTCCAAATTAATTTTTTTTGTTTTTGTGCTAAAATTGTGCTTTCCGTTAACCTGCTGTCATCCCCCTACGAACGGCAGCCCTCAGAAGTCGAAACTTGTGCGAGCTAAGGATCAACGAGGTCTTACCTTTTAACGTGCGATTCCTAGCACGACCCGAGAGGGAATAGATCTCGAAAGGAGGTCGTCCGTAAGTTTCCATCCAAACCATAACTTCGCATCACGTTGCTTGGCTTTGATATCGATGACCCACGCGCTCTACCGTTTGAGCTATCCTCTATTTTGTCATCATTCCGAAACACTCTAGATCATCACTTGAACCATATCTATCCTTTATTTGATGGTGATTTGAAAACTCTTCAGTTCAGTTACCGAGTTACCTGTAAGTGGTATTGAAGTCTGCTCCATACTTCAAAATATTTTAACAATATTAGAAAACAGAATTTTCCAGGTAACTTATCTAATTTTTTATTTCCTTGAAAATATTATTCGGACTCTAACAAACATTTTCACAAAAAACCCAATGAATCCCATAGGAAAAAGCAGGGCCATTACCAGACATTTGGGGGCCTGGGACAAACACTTAGTCGGGGACCCCCTAAATTTAATGGGG
Source organism: Chrysolina haemoptera (assembly GCA_958298965.1). Lineage (NCBI taxonomy): Eukaryota > Metazoa > Arthropoda > Insecta > Coleoptera > Chrysomelidae > Chrysolina > Chrysolina haemoptera. The sequence goes on along the minus strand of OY282592.1, from coordinate 5,461,313 downwards.
TATCCTACTTATGGTACGTGTAAGCAAAGGAACCAATTTGACCTCCCTACATTTATTGGAATACCCTTTTTAATTGGTTTAAGGAACATCAAATAAAAAGCGAGTACTTATACAGTGCGGCTTTTTATAGTCCCCTCCCTGTTAACTTTTGAAAGGTTTGACGTAGAGCGATAAAAAAAAATCATTTCGAGGGTTTCACCAATACTACCTTTTGAAATATAACGCATTGTGATTAGATGGCGCGGGGGGGCACAAAAACCTAATTTTTTTAAATGGCATGGGGGGTCGAGTGACACATCGTTGAAAAGAGAATTGGATTCTCTTTTCAACCATCTAATTTTTTATTAATTTCGTTAATATGTTTTTTCACAATAAGCATTTGAAGTGTCAATGTAACAAAAAGAAAACAAACTATTATGACATGTAGTATTTAAATAATTAGAAGCAAAATTGTTGTCAATTAACGAAGCAGGTGTTCGAAATCTCCACCTAATACTTCTTGACAATAAAAAATTCGATTCACAAATTCCTGCCGAACATTATTCAACATGTCTGCAGTTATACCAGCACAAACCCGTGTTATTCATTCTTTAAGTTCTTCCAAAGATTGGTCCACGACGTCCAATCCATCTCATAGGGTATGTTACATCCAAATACTCTCGAACTTGACGTTGGAAGTGAGGAGGGGCCCCATCTTGCTGGAAGGTGATGTGTTCCTGAAATTCGTTCTCATTTTCTTCTGATATTCCAAGTATGAGTGGTTCAACCGTATCTCTTAGTAAATCCAGGTACAAATTACCGTTTAAGTTTTCTTCCAGAAATAAGGGACCTACAATATGGTCTCCCAGAATTCCAGCCCACACATTTACTTTCTGTGGGAACTGTGTGTGACCTTCTCGAAAGATATGGGGATTTATATCACTCCAGTATCGCACATTTTGTGTATTCACATTTCCGTTCAAAAAAAAGGTACTTTCATCTGAAAAACAAATATTCCTAATGTCATTGGGGTTCAAAGTAAATAATAATTATAAGTAGACAAAACTCCTCACTGAATATGAATGCAATAATTCATCAATCCATTGTACTTTTATAGGTAACTAATTAATTATTGTCATTTAAACAAATCCAATAAATAGTCCTTTCGTAGTACCTGTTATTACTTTTCTCATTAAAAATAAATGAAATGGGTATAATTTCGATGTCCTAATACCTAATTAAGCTTTGAAAGGAATTCAAAATAAATAATTATTAATGTTGTGAATTGTCTTTATTGACCGTATTTCGTGGTATTGATTGCAATTGTGAATCACTAGAACAATTAAGGTATTTTTCTTCAAACATTATTATTTTAATACCACCCAAAATATTTTCCGTCCCATTATTTCACATTAAACCCTTCAAAAGTTATTGAGGTAAGGTAAGGAAACGAATTCAGATCCGCTCTTACACTTGACACTTCAAATGCTTATTGTGAAAAAACGTGTCAACGAAATTAAAAAAAAATTAGATGGTTGAAAAGAGAATCAAATTCTCTTTTCAACGATGTGTCACTCGACCCCCCATGCCATTTAAAAGAATTAGGTTTTTGTACCCCCCCGCGCCATCTATCGAGCAATCACCCTTGAAACCCTTGAAACGGTTTTTTTTTATCTCTCTACGGCAAACCGTTCAAAAGTTAACAGGGGGGGGGGGACTATAAAAAGCCGCACTGTATAATAATAAGCTGATGTTCGTTTATGATAAACAGTAGTATAGATATACCGTGAATGTAACTATTTTACAGTTAAGCCTATCTATCTTTTGCTCTAGCATCATTTTATGGTTGAGCCTATATCTTCATCCATGGTCGACCTATGCCTATTCTGATTAGGGATATTTTGCTGAATGATGGTTCTCCTGTTGCCAATGACACTGGAAGTAAAGCCAGTAATCTTAAACATATAAAAATCTGAGGTTGAATATTCTTTAATTCTTTTTTATATATGCGGTGTCAAAATATCTGAGGCAGAATGAAATCACCCATAACATTTATCACATTATTTTTCATCAGTTGGCAGTATATTTGTAACTCATTAGCTAGATCATCTTCATTTAAATCTCTAGGATACGTTTCTGCAAGTTTTTCTGTTCCATCATTAATGTAGCAATCACTTCGAAGTCTTTTGGGGAAACAATGTGGAAAATACGTTTGATATTTCTTTCGTTCTTCTTACCAAGAATATTTTTTATTGCTGAAGACGGTAGATCCAAGGCAAAAATACTCCAACTTTGAATCGTGATTCTCTTGAATCAAATGTGCAGTTAGGCTCTGTTGAATCGTCAGAAAACCTTTTCCTTTTTTTTCTCTCGTTAGCTTTAGTTCAGCAGCAATGTCTAAGCTTGAAACTACATCATTCTTAGCCTCTCTTAGAATCGATTCCTAACTAACTGTATGAGTTTCAATATCTTCAAACCCAGCAGTATGTTTTCTGAGTCTTATACAGAGTTCTTCGGACTTTAAAGAATTTTATTCTTTCCATCAATAGTCTGCAGTATTTTGTACCACACAGAAGTAAGTAAAATAAATTACAAGGTCTTAAACCAATCAGTCACAAAATGTATTTTACGCCGCTTGGGGGGCCTTAGAATTTGGGGGCCTGGGGCAAAGTGCCCCAGTTTTCCATCAGTAGAAACCTCGTTCGGGCTATTACGAACATTGAAAAATGTCAAATAAATCCCATAAAATAAAGCATTTCCAGTTTTTCGAGGATTTCTCAATTTTTCGGTCAACTTTTCCAATATATTTTTTCTTAGAAACCTTATTCGGCCTATAACAACCATTTTTTGGAAAAATGTAAGCCAAATAAATTGCATAGAAAAAAAACACTTTCAGTTCTTATAGAATTTTCCGGATACTTTTCCAATTTTTTATTTCCGTAAAATTTTTTTCGGCCTATCACAAAAATGCCAAATAAATCCCATAGAAAAAGCACTTCCAGTTTTTCCAGAATTTTCCAATTTTCTGCACACATTTTCCAATTTTCTTTTCGTGAAAACCTTATTCCGACTATTACGAAAATTAAAATAATTATCAATTTCAAACAATAAAGCACTTTCAGTTTACCCAGTTCATCGATTTTTCCGGGCAACTATTCAAATATTAATTTTTCTTAAAAACCTTACCGGAACATTTGAAAAAAAAAAATTGAATTGGATATTTTTATTAGTTGCCACAGAAAATGAGAACTGGCATTTGGACAGGATTTCGTTGTAATAGAGCACTGTCAGCTGACAAACAAAGAATTTGAGTTTGAAAAGAAAATTGTTTTTTGCGGTGGTTAGTGGTTAATTGTATTTTTTTAAATTTTGCTAAATTTAGTGATCCCATTAGATGATAATATTTTGAAATACTCTTGTTTTAGATGAGATATCGTATAATTTTACTAATAACTTCGCTGTTAGTTTTGCGATCTTTGACAACGAATATCTGCTAGTAATACAAAACTTTCTGTCTTTTATAACATCCTCCAATGTTGACTTCAATGTTAACTGTAAATTCTCAGCGTTTTTTTTTGTTCTACGTATTTTGGGTAGGTACATGGTCCGGATGTCTCTGTACTTACTCCAGCAGTTTATACCTGTCTCTGCCTTGTTTGTATAGAAGGAAATTTGGAAATTTCACGTGCATGCTGGTCTGCATCGGATCGGTTATAATAACCCATAACAGCACAAGTCTCCATGATTTATGTCCTTAAATCTAAAAGAGAAAACTGTTTGTATGATACCTATTTTCATAACGTATTTTTGGATTGGAAAATCCATGTTTATAACACCTCTACAGACTTATGCACTCAATTCAGACTATACTCACTAAAATGCCAAATGTCATTGTGCCGCATGACATTGTCTAGGTCTATCCCCTATTAACAGCCGTTAAAAGGAACTTTTTTACGCTTTTTCCTTTAATAATGAAATCGTATGTTGATGCAGAAATATTGTAATACTTTACGTAAACCAACCACACAAAAAAGTGAACTTTTTTGACAGTTGTAGAAAAAAAATATTCAAGATCAAAGTGCGGAATTCGCTCGGGAATTTGTAATTGACAGTGATTTCGATATTAACATATTGAAAATAACAAACAACAAATTAATAATAATAATTACCTTCTCAGAATTCATATTTAAATGCTCATAATTATGTAATATACTATTGATTCCAGGTAGCACCTTATGTTGGCTGAATCTTGTTTTCATATTGGGCCAATATGGGTATATTGTAAATGTAAAAATAATATTAAACCAATATGGGTTCATATTGGAATAACAATATTTCATTAATAATATTGGTGGAATATTGGCTCAACCTGTTCTGAATGTAGGTATATTGTTTCATGAAATATTGGGTCAATATTGGTTCAATAATTTTCACCAATATGGATAGAGCGATATTGCCTACATATTGTTTCCAGCATCTAGCTCCAGTATTGCGATTTCAATATTACTCAAATATCGATTTTAAAGATTAAAAACAGTATTGCATATCCAAGTTTGATAGTACATTGGTGGAATATTATTTAATCCATATTCTAAAAATTATATGGACCCTATATTGATTGAGATTGTTACGAAAACCTTACTCCAATATATGAAAGACAATATTGATACAATATTAGAAAATACATTTATCACTAGGATTGAAATTTGAATATTGGCCGAATATTCAATAAACAATATTGAAATGAATCATGATTGAACTTGGGTAAGAAACCGCTAGGTGGCCCACATATGGAACAACAGCTGAATCATAGTAACATATATTAAATAAGGCTTCTCACAATGCGTTTACAAGTCAATCTACTCAGTGGTAAATTGAAGTAGAAACGAAATTGTGAATTTTTAAATTATTCGACATTTTCTGGAAATATTTCATCAATGTTTCCAAGGTAACATATTCACTTTGAATATTATAGAAATATATGCAAATGATATTGTACCAATATCCCTAAATATTTTGGGGCCAATAATGCTTCCTCAATATTTCACTAATATTATTTGTATAATGTCCAAGTAATATTGTGCCAATATCCCGAAATAATTATAATTTTATCTCGCCAATATTAGGTTTTAATATTTTGCCAATATTTTACTAATATTATTCCAATGTAAGTGTGCTACAGCGATATTGTATATACTAATATCGCCTAACATCTCCAATATTGCTTCGAGAATATTAGACCAATATTATTTTTTAAATATTGGACCAATATCGCTGAATGTTCACATTTTTTTCTCGCCAATATTATTATTTGAATATTTTGCCAATATTTCCACAATATTGTACCAATATTGTCCCAATATGGGTGTGCTACTTGGGATATCGATAATTACAACAGCATTCAATGAAAGCCAACCGTATTTTTTCGTATTTTTAGATCTTTTCTTTTCAAAGCCTCCGACACAGTTTCAACGTGATCAAGTTCTCAGTGAGACAAAAAAATACGGAATACCACAAGGTACTGTCTTAGGACCCATATTCTTCTCAACTTCTACCCAAACGAATCAAACTCTCTTCAAAGTGATGGATATATTCTTGGTTTCCCTATTGGTATAGCAATTCTGTATTCTATTGATACTTATGGGATCAACTGTAACGAAACATATTCTTGACACTCGGTTGATTCTCCAGGCCACAGCGTGTCTGCCCATTGGCAGTGTTTCAGCGCGGTTTGCTCAAGCTGCAGACCTCTTATCGGTGATTACCAGAAAAAGTCTCGGAAAATTTTAAATTCAATATCTCCCAAAATAATTTTTCTTCGGCAAAAAAGTAGTTTTTCATTTCGTTTTGTTTTGAATTTGCCGTGGCGCTCTGGGGCGAGTTTTGGTAGCGTATTCACATTTCAGCTGTAGAAAAACCTAGAAAACCTACAGAACCACTTGTTTTTGACTTTGTAAAATAACAGGCAATATCAGAGACATTTGCCAATAAACTTCATCCTTGATTGATTCCGTTTTTAACACGCTTATATTAGCTTCACTTGTATTTATGTAACGGAAACTTTGAACGTGATTTTCACCCACTTCCAGACGTCCGAATGATTTGAAATTTGGCAGGTGACAATGCAATGTAATCCAGTACGATTGGGTTTTGAGACGAGGATCAATTGTAGCACCACCAAACTTGGTATCTAGTATGATAAACACGAAAAAAAATTTTTTTTACCAAAATTCCAGGGGTGGAAGATATTTTTTTTTTCGTTTAAAAATAAATAAAAAGATTTTTGTTGTAATCTTGAAAAATATACGATTTATCCTACCCACTTAATGAACCTTTTTTGGTGAATTTAAAACGCATCTCAACTGCTTTTGTCTGAAATGGACCTATACTTGCATGATGGAAAGTATAGACGGTGGTGCAATGGCTAGCGTCTTGGGCTTGTAATCCGAAGGTCCCGGGTTCAGCTCCTGGCAATTGCAACCTCTTTTTTTAAGAACATTATTTTACTTTTTTCTTGTTAGTGATTTGAATTATTTGACATTTAGATAGCTTATACATTTCGGATTGCTATTGAGTGATTTTCTCATAAGTAATGTTATGTGCCTATTCGAATGAAGTGTCGATCATTTTTTTCTGAGAGCTGCGCTTGTAGAAAAAATAATGTGTTTAGTTCGAGCTCAAAGTGTCATTGTCGTTCTCCAAAGATTAATGTTTTTGTCGAGCGACAACTTTTGCGCTCTAAATACACAAATAGCTATTAAAGAACTAAAGTAGAAGTAACATTCATGTTTGATTTTTACTAGAATACAGAATATATAAGATGTTCTAGAAATTACTGAAACAATTTGATTATAATAGATTCACGAGTTTCATCGTTTACAACTTACTTGAAATGAGGGGGAGGCGAAGTACTTTCCTCCCTAGGGAGGAAAACTATGAGCTTCCTCCCTGGTTTGAGGGAGAAAAGTGTGTACTTTCTATAGGGGCAGGAGGAAAAATCTATTTCACAGCACCTGTAGTCGATATGGTGGTATTTCACCGGGCGATGCTGGAGACCATCTACCACCCATGGTTATCCTTTTAGTCGCCTCTTACGACAGGCAGGATTAACCATGGGGCTATGCTTAGTCCGAGTCCACACAGATAATAATTAATACCGAATGATTGGCTAGAGTAATACAATGTGATTGGTTGAAATCAACAAAATTTCAGATTTCGACATGTGAAAAAATAATTACTAATAGATATTTCAGCAAATTTTATCCATGACTAGAAACCTCCTTACCTCCTAGTCCTTTGTCTATTGTTACTGGACTATCAAGAATCACATCGAACCTAGATTAACATTTTTGCAAGTATGTATAACAAGCAGAGGACTTTACTCTCCTTGGGATGGGGAGGGGATCACCAGTTCATCCGTCATCTAAACCCTTTATTGAATACCAATTGGCAGATCGAATTGTAATTTGCTAGTTAGTGGAAAGAAGACCGCGAGTACCTTCACAAACAGAATTTGTTCAAAATTATATTGCAATTCCTTCCATATTCGCGAAAATTGTACGCTATTGAAACCACATTTTCAGTGCGATAGTCTTTATAAGGCTTAGGGGTTCACTTGAGTTAATCAACTCACCTTTAGTATCGCGCTGAGCTTAAGATTCAAGGTAATTCCTGAACGATTGATTCAAAGTTTAGTTCGCATGGTGTAGGGAATCTGGTAGTGAACATAAAAAAGCTAGGAGTATATATTGTCCGCAAGTGTTGGAAATCAGCTTATGTATTAAGTGAGTAAAGTGATATTTTTTTTACGAGTAGAAATGTTGACGCACGACGCCGTTTGTTCCAAGGGTGGTACATATATTTTTTTTAGTTTAAAAATAAACAAATTAATTTTTGCTGTAATCTTAGAAAGTATATGATTTATAGGAAAAAAGACCCAACAAAGTGAAAAACAATTCAATTTTCAACAAAAATTATTCCTAGTAATTTCTTATGAAATGCGCTCGCTTTCTCAGAAAACGTGATTGAACGCCGATATCAAATTTCAGTTCACTGTTACCCGCCGCGGAAAGTTTTGGCGGAGCTCAATATTTGATTGGTCATAATTCTGTAAAAATGATCGGAGAAGGAAAAGGAAAAGTTCATATCGTTTCTGAAGACTCCTACCTTCTCATGAAAATATAATATGCGAGTATTACCTAAAATGTGTTTTGTCGCACTTGACGGAGATGTTTGCGGATGATCCGAAAATCATGAATAATTCAGTAAATATGGAATTATTATACTGAAGCAGCAACCCATACCCTCTTTGGACTATATGCAACAATTTCAAAGTAGTGTGACAGGTCCCACTTATACAAGCCAAAAAAAACTGTGTTTTACTCCTGCCTCATTTTCAACTTACCCATAAAATCGGCATTCTCTTCATTAAATGTTGAAAATAATCGCTTATTCATATCCTGCATATATATATATATATATATATATATATATATGTACATATATATATATATATATCTAAAAACACTACTGTGAAGTGCAAACCTCAAGCTTGAAATCATATACCTACCTAATTTTTTATGTAGGATGTGTATGAGCGATTATTTTCAACATTTGCTGAAGAAATTGTCGGGATTTTTTTGTCTAAACTAATGTGTTCCTGGAGCCTTACGTCAAAATTTCTAATAGTGTGGCCTATATACTGCAGAATATTCTCCACATTCTATTCTACATATACCCGATTTTTCCATTCTATCGCGTTAGGGTTTTGCATTGAAGGTAATTTTAGCTATATTATTAATACTTATGAAATCTGTTCTTATTTTGTATTTGGAAAGGTAATTTTGAATGTTTTCTGAAAGTTTACCTGAGTAATCAATGCTGCTATATGTATATTTATTGCATTTTTTGAAATTTGGGTATAATTCTCCTATACTTACATTGTTTTATGGATTTTATTTGATACTAAATATATTTTCTATTAGGGAAACTGGTACATTGATGTTCAATTTGTTTACTGACTTTCAGTTCATCCTGAGATTCTTGTCAGGTAAAGGGATTGCGAAAGCTCTGTGTATCAGCTGTGTATTAGCTGATACCAAAATATCAGCTTCTGTGGAATTGAACGGTTTATTTACAGTTTTACAGTGTTCTATTATGTCAAAAATTGTAATATTTATTTAGTAAATAAACATATATTATTATTATTATTATTATATCATTGACCTAAAGACGGGTAATTTATGTGAGGTCGGACTGAAAGAGTCAAAGGGAATTGTATATTTTTTTTTTTCATATATGACGATAACTTTTACTTACAAAACTCAGGTCTCCCTATGAGCTTACCTTAGGATCCCATAATTGCAGATATTTTCATATGGACATACTAGAAAATATCTTCATCCTTGATAATCCCTTTTCTCGAAAACATATTGTTTTTTACTTCAGAAACGTTGATGACATACTAGTAGGTTTGAATGGTTCCAACATATTATTCAGTTATTTAATTTCCTCAATACACAACAAAATTAAAATCACATTAGAAATTGAACAAACAATCTATTCTAATTGTTTTTCAATTAAATATGTAGCGGAAAAACATATTAACAGAATGTATAATTTTCCTCGACTCTTTCAGTCCAAGCTCATATGAATTATCCGCCTTTAGGTCAGTGATACACAGATCTTTCGCAATCGCTTTAAATAACAAGAAAGTAATTAAAAAAATTGCAGCAAAGAACCAGGTACCAGCTTCCTTAGTGATAAAAATATTTTTGAAAATGGATAACAAACATCTATTTTGCGTTATTCCACTCTTCTGAATAGTGGATATGGTCTGAAAATGAAAAAAATAAATACCGTGACAGCTCGATATGGGAAGACCTTGCAGTTGTAGCATCGAATTGCATTCTTGGGTTTTCCCAACAACGTTAATAGCGTTCATGGTAATCTTGTACCTTTCAGAAAAATCAAGTCGTTCTTGTTATTAATCAGTTTCTTCTCATTATAGAATTAGATCAATTAGAAAATAAGAAACATTGAAATACTGTAATGAAAAATATCGAATTGAAGAATTATTGCATCTATATAAAAAATTCTTGATGAGAATCCGCTTGATATTTATATGACCATAAAAAATGTGAATTTTGCTTTTTGAAGAGATAGATAACCTGTGATATTTGTGACAAGTTGAACTACTTATTAGACAAACAGGTATAACCTTTAGAACAACATCTGGAAATACAAATAGTTTTGAGAACTGCAAACAAATTCAACCTCTGCTCAACATCCTCAAGTAGCATTCTGGCGACGACAATCACAAAATATACCAAAATTAACGTTGTGCTTCAACTAAGCAGTGGGTAATTTTTCAGTTAAGTTGAATACGTTTTCGCCGCCACATCTTCCCAACTTAACCTTCGTTCAAATAGTTACTACAGAGGACGTGTAGGCCAAATTTAGATAATAATAATTTACCCAATTTATTATATTTTTTATTTCAGAGCAACAAGGACCATATTGATTGCTAAATTGCTTGACAGAAGAAGGACTACAGTTATCCTAATCTATGTACCATGTACCTAATCAGGAGTTTATAAATTGAATTATGAATCTTTCTTCAAAGTATATATAGGCTAGACAGGTAGACCATTCAAAAGCCGCATACGTGAACACCGTATGAATTATGAAAACAATAAAACACGCTTATTATGTGCCAATCATATTTTGGAGGAAGGCCACGACTTCGATGAAAACTTCGAAATTCTTCATGTGGAAAATAAGGGCATTAGGCCTAATTATTTAGAGTTCTTGGAAATCAATAAATTGAAAAATTCAGTAAATATTCGGTTAGAGAGAGCAAACGAATTTTCAAAAAAAAATATTATTCGTTCTCCTCTACAAAAAATCCAAATGAAATTGTTGGCTACTTTCGAAGGTATAGGCCTATTTTGTTGTAGATTTTCATCATTTGACAGATCAAATTTCTGTTATTGAAAATTCACAAAATATGCTCATTTTTCAACAAAAACACCACACACCCCGTTATTTATTTGTTTTCAGTACTTTTTTGCAGAAAAAACCACCACTTTTTGAAAAATTCACCCTTCTTCAAAACGTTGATAAATAATAGAACTTTCATTGTCCAACACTGAATTTTTGGTGTTTTTTAGATATCACTGTTGGTGATATGGGTATGATATATTTCTTGCGTCGACTCTCGTGAGATCTCGGCTCACATCGTCTTTTCGAATTCAAATATCAAATTTAATGAAATTTTTGAGTTTAAGGTCGAGCGAAGCGAGCCTAACGATAGCGAGCGCAGCGAACACCTAGTTTGTAGCTTAGGTTGCGTTAGGTAGGTTAGGTTAGGTAGGGTAGGTTGAGTAGGGTGGGTTAGTTGGGTGTGTTGGGTTGTTTTCTCTTCTTCTGCCTTAAAAGATTGGATCTGTGTGCAGTTAGGTCGGGACGTAATAAGGGTGAGCGAAGCGAGCCTAACCTAACCTAAAACGTAAACGAGATCCGACGAAAACTGAATCATAAATGTGATACCAACTCAAGATGGATAGAAACCCTGGTGCGTTGACTGATTCGCTTTTGTTTCACCCAAATTTGTTAATGCTGTAATTGGAATGGACAAGGTTCCCGATTTGTCAGCAGATGGCGCTAAAGTCAAAAATAGCCGTCTTTACAACATTCCGAAGTACTGAGTCATAGTTATTCCCTTGGTTATTTCCGAATATTTGAAATTTGACTGTTTATTAGAATTTTTGATTAACTGTGATTTTCATTACATCAGGATATTTATCTTTTTTTTCTGTTCTTTTACTACATTTCGTTCAGTTCGGGGATGATTTAGTAATTATAATAAATACGGAATGTAAACATGTCATGACACTTGTCCAAGCGTCATCATGATAAGTATTTATCAATCTGTAATGACCTTACCGCCATCTAAGCACGGTCGTGAAGCTATCCCATTCTAATTAAATATCAAGACTCAGGTAGGCGGTACCTTAACAGTTTTGGTAGGCGATTTCACAGGTATAAATGAATGCACCAGGGTTTCTATCCATCTTGTACCAACTTAATGAATAAACAATATCATCCATTCAATGTTGGTGACAATTTGTTAACGTTTTAAAGAAGGGCGAATTTTTCAAAAAGTAGTAGTTTTTTCTGCAAAAAAGTACTGAAAACAAGTAAATGAGGGCATGTGTGGTGTTCTGGTTAAAAAATGGGAATATTTTGTGAATTTTCAATAACAGAAATTCGATCCATCAAATGGTGAAAATCCACAACAAAATGGACCTGTATCTTCGAAAATAGTCGTTACCGCCAAAAATTTCATTTTGATTTTTTGAAGAGGAGCCCGAAATACGTAAGTTGAAAATTCGATGGCTCTCTCTAACCGAAGATTTACCAAAAATTCAACTAGTTTATTAAATGATCAATTGGACCTGAACAGTTCCCCTTTGATAAATTTATTCAATTAAGTAGTAGCTATGTTTAGAGATTTCCAGGTAGATACATTGTTATTGTCAATTTTATAAATTGTGAGTCTAGGAATTAGCGATAATTATGGTAGTCCCTAATTATGTTGGTTGATAAGAAATGTACTTAAGTATTTTTCAATGAAGAATGATTTACTGTACTATATTCGCTTGAAAAAGATACTGGTATACAAACATGTCTTAAAGATAATCAATTTTGTGGAAATTTTAATCGTGTTTTACCTTACTGTCATAACTATGGATTTCCATCAAGTAACGGCCACGTCACTCCCAAATTTTATTGATTCAACAATTAAAAGTGAAAATAAGTAAAAAGCCACCACACTTCCAATTATCATCTTGTTCAAATTTACTATATCGCTATAATACAATATTTCAGACAACATTTTTCAAGCTAATTTTCCTATTTTTTTGTTATAGAAAAAAAATCTATATATTATAAAAAACATAGAAGTACGTACCAAGTCATTGGTAATATGATATTTTTAGTTTTTTTGTCCGGATTCATTACCCCTTTCATTTCGATTGTCCCATTTATAACTTTTCTTTCAGTATCTCTGACAATCCATTTTATTACTTGTAGATCATCCATAGCATAGTTCGGATATCAGTTAGAGAGGACAAAGATGAGTATTCCTGCGAGGATGGTGAGGAACCTGAATCTGCTTTTAACACAGCATGTGGGTAAGTGAATGAGATGAGCCGTATTACCCGATCATATACAATATATTCATTCATCGAAAAACTGTTTTGAAATAAGCAATTTCAACTTATATTGGTACGGACCTCAGTGTAATTTTAATAATAACAATAGCTCTTCAATGATGAGGCCATCTAAATATTAACTCGTCCGCCATTCTGAAGCCGCCATCTTGAATTTATGATTTTAACAAATCATTCATGATCTGCGATCCCAAATTCACCCCCATACCAATATTGAAGAGAATTGTACCATAATTACAAAACTCGTCAACCGTCTTAAGTTTATGAATTTTGACACAAAATGCATAATCTCCGATACTGGAAACCCCCACATACAATTTTAAATTGAAGCGGACCATAAACACAAGTCCACCATCTTGGATCCGTCATTTGAATTTGAAATTTTTCACAACAAATTCATAATCTCATATCGATTTTCAATTGAATCGGATCATTATCACAAAATTCAACCGCCATCTTGTGGTCGTCATAGTAAATATAAGAATTTTGACAATCTGTTTGTTATTTTCATCGCAATTTTTCGAAGGCGTAGAAGGGCCACGTTTTTTTTTTTCATAATTTCGACTTTTATCTCGAAATAATGAAGGTGTGAGTTTCAAAAAATTTTCACCATATGGAAAATTTGTCAGAAAATTTTATTCTTCATAAAATTGGTGCATTACAGAAAACTAATTTGAACTGATTATTGTCGAAAATGACAATGTCTACTCCAAAAAATATTGAAAAAAATTTATATTTATCACCCTGTATCTCGAAAATCAAGCCGTTTGGGACATATGTTTATATGAACTTTTCGCCCTGAAAACTTTCAAAGAATCTCCCGAAGTTTGTCAACGTACTTAATTAACACCCTCTATATCTCGAAGTTTCTGGTAGGGAACATCTCATTGTAATTTTTCTACTTCCAGATCCTCGCCTTGCAGAATGGCCTTTGATGTCGAATCCACTTCTGGTAATAGCCATATCCCTCACGTATTTTTTTGCAGTGAAAGTAAGTTGAACTGACTTGTTACTTGAGTATTGCAGAAACATATTAACTGAATATTTATTGAAGTATATATACAGTCTGTCCATAAAGTTCCCCCCCCTCCCGCCTAGTTTTAAACAGATGGATTTTTATTTTCGGTATAGTCGTAACCTGCTCTTTGACACCATGAAAACATGTCTATAATTCAGTCCATATCTTCTTTCAGCCTGAAATATGCCACTTTACCGTCCTGGTATACAATATACTATTATCCAAAACAAAGTGGCGGTAAAAAATGTTAGAACTCTCATATGAGGATAATTTTAATTAATTTCCAAATAATATTCCAAGTAACATTAAAACTGAACAGCCCCAGATGTCCATTTTATGTCCCATTTAGGTCCGAACGTCCCAGAACCTAATATGGACATCCTGGGGACGTACGTTTTTGGGACGAGAATATCCCAAGGACGTCCCCAGGACGTCCAAACTCAGGCCTAATTCATATTACCGACTTACAACATTAGTTACGTGTCTTGTAACTTTTTCAAAAATTTAAAACTTGTTTTGGTTTAATTTTCCGTTATTTTCCATACATTTTCCACTGAGCTCAGTGAGTTTCTCCAGTTGTCACCAGTATTAGATGAATAGTCGTTATATCGTTATCAATTTCGCATGATTATTCTGTTCGCGCTAGGTTAGTCAGGTCAGGTTAGGTTTGCTAGTAATTCACACATTTTTAACTCAATTTGCCTCATTCTTATCTTTTCGTTTAAACTTCCCGCCATTGCAGTGACCAATCACAGAGCGCTTATTGCGTTCCTTTTATTGTCGTCTATATTTCAGTGAGTTCCCAGTCTCGAGTCGTTGGGATGGCGACTTAAATCACACTCTTGATAGTTTATTATTTCTCTAACAATTCTCCAATAATTTTTCCCAAAAATAGACTTTTATTTTAAACCTGTGACTGAGTGCATCGTGAAGTCTGTGATTTGTGGTCCTGTGCTATGCCTTATCTCTTGCCTTGTGGTTTCCTAACCTAACTTATAAACATAATTTCTGGTTGTGGCGGAATTTGAAGTTATTTTTACAATCAAAAGAATACGATTATGTGAGAAAATATAATTTCCCGTATTTATTGCTGTTGTGAGCCGTGACTTCTATACTGTTCTATAGGTATTATGTTTTGTAATTGATGTAAATGTTTGTTTTAGAATTTAAAATAATTTATAAATGTTTTTTCGAAAATCACTTTCCATCATTAATCCTTTTCACTTTTTCTAGTTGGTATGCTACTTTCTATTGACTAGGATCATGGGTTATAGAAAACCTTGAAAATTGATATCCTAAAAACATCCTTAGGATGTCCAAGGGAGGTCCATGGAAGACCTTACAGGGACATATATTGGACGTCCCCCGAACGTTCCAATTTGTAACATCGGATGTCCCCAGGACATCCTACGGACGTCTTATGTCTAGTAATGGACGTCTTCGGGACGTCTTGAATGTCTTAGATTTATGTCCTGTGGACGTACTGAGGACGTCTTTGTGTTATCTGGGGCATGACATGTTGTTCACGCAGAAGTGAATCTGTACCAATTTTGTCACGTTAGCTTATTCGTGTTGTTACTTGTATTCAATGTTGATAATAGCTTGCAGTATGTTTATGAGGCTGATTGTTTCGATGATAAACCCCGGAAAAGGCTGAGGCAAAAAACCGGGTCAAGGTACTTCGCGTTTTAGGTTACACCTTTCGTCTTGGTTCCCTACGGAACCGGTTCTTCACGTCGCTCCTGGAAGATATCTAGGGCCTGATATATGAGCCCGCCGTATTTGCGGGGCTCATTATCGTATACCCTGAGCTTGGTAATGTCCTTGGTGAGAGGACTGTTATGGATGAAGATGTCGGAACTGAGTCGACGCCAGCAAGCTCCCTTAAAGTTTCCAAACGAAGGTATCTCCTACTCTATCCAACCGTGAACGCGGCGGTCTCAACCACTGAGCTACCTGACCCTCTTATTACCGACTTTGATGGAGTCACTGTATAACAACACCAAAATGGATAATTCGCAATCAGTATACCTCTTTTTATCAGTAAACCACTGGTGAATATAATTCTTTATTTGAATTCCAGGTATTGGGCCCTGCATTGATGAAAAATAGAAAACCATTTCAGCTCAAGAGGACGCTCTTCGTGTATAATTTCTTGCAAGTAATATTGAGTTCATGGTTGTTCTACAGGGTGAGTTGATTCACAGAATGGATTTATTAGGCAATTGAATCAACGCAGATATATAAAACCCTTTTCAGCTGATGAACTTGTTCACTATTCATTTCGAATGATGTGCTTTATAAAAGAACCAACGTCTGAAAGGAAAACATATTCTGAATCAACTTCTAACGAGGAGTCACATGTATTTTTTTTCATTAAAAAAATTACACACGAAACGGAAATCTGAAATAACCCCAGGATATTCATCGTCAAGTATCCAACATAAAACAAGTATTGCCCCCTCTACGACCATTGAATTATATCAGTTCGATACTTGACAACATTTTCTACAAGAATTACTTTTAATGCTACGGAGGCGTAGAAGGGTCATATAATATTTTAAAAATATTTTTCACTAATGTCCTGCTTCGAAGTCAGAATATAATAAAATTCCGACTTCAAAGTCGGAAAATAATAAAATTTCGACTTAAAAATAGGAAAATAATAAAATTCCGACTTAAAAGTCGGAAAATAATAAAATTCGAAGTCGGAAAAATATTTCAATGGAGAATGTTCCCCTTTTCAACATGCATATAATTCCCAAGAAGTTGCTTTGAACGATGGAAAATAGCGACTAAAGTTTGTCTTTTAGCCGCAGATCATTCCAAAACTGATTTTATGAGCATTCTGTTCATATTTTCAAACAAAAATCAAAATGAAATTGAGTATTCAATAAAATGTAAAAATTTGATATTTATATGACTACTTCCCCGGCTGAAGCCACGCTGGACATTGAACCACATCTGATAGATATTGTGGAAAGTCCCTCACTGAAAAAAAAATTGATAAAATGATAAATTGAATTTTCATTGAGATAGTTGATTTTTCAAGTATCTATAGTTATCATTGACAATTCATATAAATGTATGCAAAAAGGAGAATGTATTCAAAATTATCACTCACAGAAATCGTTCAATTCAGTGAAGGAATGCACCTCCTACATTGGATCTCCAGTACATTTTTGTCGACGAGAATCTATTTTGGTCTTCCAAGCTCATCAGGGAAATCGGAAATATTGGAAAGCAGGCTCAGAAGTAATTTCTCACAGCAAGAATGTCAAAGATGGAAATAATAATAATAATAATAATAATAATAATAATTAATGCTTTTATTGTTAGGATACTCAGTACAGATACTTAACCTAACAAAAGGCAGGATTCAATCTCCGCACATGAAAAATCATTGCAGAGCCTTGCTCTTCCATCCAACCATTAAAAATTAACTCATGATAATTCCTAATTTCAACAAGAATAACAGGAATAATAAAAAAAAAATCATAACTGGAGAAGTTACGAACTTCAGGAAAAGAAGATAAAGAATTATACCAAAGATTAAAAACTAAACATAACATAAAAAAAAAATTAAACATACACAAACATTTTTATACTACTCTCAAAGGAAGTGCATGATACGATCTAAAATACAGGAGTATGACATTTTTAGTTCATTTCATATTTCAATATTCGAGATATTTTTTTCGATTAAATATTGCTTCAATTTTTTCTTGAAAGTTTTCAGTGGAAGTAACTTAAATTCAGCCGGTAACCGGTTGTATAAGCGAACGATCGGATATGAGAAAGAGCCACGAAAAAAAGATGTTTTGTGTTTGGGTGCTGACAAATGATTCCCAAATCTCAAATTGAGGTTATGTATGTCGGTTTTGAAAGATAGCTTTCTGAAGAGATAAGAAGGTTTTTCAGTTTCAATAATTTTATGAAAAATCGCAGCGGAGTGAAGTGTACACCTACCCTCCATGCTGAGCCAACCAAGATTTTTTAAGTGATGTGAAACATGTTCCCTTCTTTTTGTGCCTGTGATAAGTCTGACACATGAATTTTGAAGCTTTTGAAGCCTCATTTTGTCTGACTTTAGTAATCCAGGGCTATAAACTACATCTGCATAGTTAGCATGTGAAAGCACTAATGCATCACATAATATTAACTTGCTTTTTTTGTTCAGTATATTTCTACTCGAATAGATCATTTTTAGATTCATATACCCTCGCTTCAAAATATTAGAGACGTGTGTTCTGAATCTAAGAGCACTGTCAAGGTATAACCCTAAATTTTTAGTTACCTCTATATTGGGTAATTGGACTCCGTCAACAGCTACATTCACTAAATTCTTGCAACGGTTTCTCCTTGCTGTTCTTCCAAATAACATCACATATGATTTAGAAGCATTAACAGTAAGACAATATTTAGTAGAAACTGTTATTAAAGAGTTCAAATCCTGATCCATTAGATCAATTGCGTGATTGAGAGAGTCTTCTTCGAATTCTAAATACAATTGCGTATCGTCAGCATAACAGTGCATTGATGTGTAACGCAAGAGAATTGGGAGGTATAAAGAACGAAAAGAAGGGGGCCCAAAATTGATCCCTGAGGAACGCCATTTTTTATAACGAATGGGTTTGACTTTTCATTATTGAGTATGACACAGTGAGAGCGGTTGTGAAGATAATGACTGAGGAGTGAGACAGCAATTGGCAATTCTTTTTCAATATGAACCTGTCATGGGTATTGCATTTTGTTTGGAAATATGAACAGGAGGTTCATAAAATCAGTTGTGGAATCATCTGCGGTTAAAAGACAAACTTTAGTCGCTATTTTCCATCGTTCAAATCAACTTCTTGGGAAGTATATTCATGTTGAAAAGGGAAACATTCTCCATTAAAATTGAAAAATGTGATTTATCTGTAATATCTAACAAAAAACAACTACTTCCTTGGCTAAACCCACGTTGGACATTGAACCAAATTTGATGGAATATCTAAATATTTCTTCTGCGGTAACGTCGGTAACACAGAATAAATATTTCTATCATTTCCATCCTTGCTGTGTGAAACTGCTTCTAAAGAGTCTGCTTTCCAATTCTTTCGATCTCCCTGATGGAGATCTAATGTAATGGTGCGGTCAATGAAATAAACTTTTTTTGTGAGTTCTAGCAACTATCAATCAACTATCTGAATGAAAATATAAATTTCCACCTTCAGATGTTTTCTTTTAGTTTTCTTTTCACAATATCTATCAGAACTAATTTAATTATTTTCCGACTTTGAAGTCGGAATTTTATTAAATTTATAAATTTATAAATTAAATTAATAAAAGGAATATAAGTTCGATAAAAGGAATAAAAGCTCTATAAAAAGAACAAGAGCTCGATAACAGAAATAACTCGATAAAAGGAATAAACGCTCGATGAAAAAAAAATAACGCATCATAAAACCGCGAGCGAAAAACTAATTTTCGCATTTTCTACACGCAAGCTAGGTTAGCTTGCTCAAATTGGGTTTGAGTGTGAAGTGCGAGTGAAAAACTAATTAAAGCACTTTCAACTCAGTTTGCCTTCTTCTTGTCTTTCATTCAAACGTCGTAAACAGTGGCGGATCCAGGGTACTGGTATGGGGGGGGGGGTTAATGAATATAAATATTCTCATATAAGAAAAGTAAAATATGAATATATTTGCAATAGACATATGAAATGATAAATAAAGCAATAAAGTGGTTCGGTATGTAAGAATTGCGAATAAAAGTATTTGAAACACTCAAATTACGATATTTTGAAACATATAGTGCGTTCATCCTCAGACCTTAGGACGACAGTATGAGTATTTTGGAATAGGCTTGGGGGGTAATTACCTCCTTTACCCCTCTGGATCCGCCACTGGTCGAAAACGTATAGATCATTACCCAGATAGCACTGGACGTGCCGAGGATGTCCATTTTATGTCCCATTTAGGTCCGAACGTCCCAGAACCTAATATGGACATCCTGGGGACGTACGACTCGGAACGTTTTTATGACGTCCGATGGAAATATCCCAAGGACGTCCCCAGGACGTCCAAACACAGTCCAAATTCATATTACCGACTTACAAAATTGTGTCTTGTGCCTTTTTCAAAACGTGTTTTGGTTCAATTTTCCGTCATAAATTTCATACATTTTCCACTGAGCTTATTTAGCTCTGTGAGTTTCTCCAGTTGTCACCAGTATTAGATGAACAGTCGTTATATCGTTATCAATTTTGCATGGTTATTCTGTTCGCACTAGTTTAGTCAGGTCAGGTTAGGTTTGCTAGTGATCCACGCATTTCGAAAATCACTTTCCATCATTATGCTTTTCACTTTTTCTAGTTGGTATGTCACTTTCTATTGACGAGGGTCATGTGTTATAGAAAACCTTATCCTAAAAACATACTTAGGATGTCCAATGGACGTCCATGGAAGACCTTCCAGGGACATATATCTTATGTCTTATGTCCAGTAATGGACGTCTTCGGGACGTCTTGAATGTCTTAGATTTATGTCCTGTGGACGTACTGAGGACGTCTTTGTGTTATCTGGGAAGATTAGATCATGTAATATATTTTTTTATTAGTTAATGTTCTTATATCAAGTAGAGAGGTAGGTTCTTCATGACTTAAATTTAATATTTCCAGATAGCTACAGCTGGATGGTTCACGGGAGAATATAATTTTCTATGTCAGCCGCTTGATACCTCAAATTCACCAAAGGCAATGGTGGTAAGTACTGTAAACTGTAAGTCATAAACAGTTTCGTTTATGATATATGAATTATGGACATAAAAAGGTTTTTTTTTGCAAAATTTTTATTTCCGTCAACCCTCTGTCTTCGAGCGACTTGTGGAAGCTAAGGAAGACGTAGCCCTACTATTGAACGTGTAATGCCATGCACGGGTCCGGTGACCGAGCTGGGATTCGAACTCGCGTTCCACATATGTTCTGGACGAGAAGCGAGTGCTCTTTATTCTTCATCATCATGCAACAAATGAGTATTCGCGAAGTGGACAGTTTTGTGTATTACGGAAAAATAAACGGATGCACTTTTTGTAGAAAATAGACTGATAACTCATTCAAAGGCACTAAAAGATAAAATGTTTCCTTAGAAAGTGCGCCTTGTGGATTGGAGGAAAGAGAACACGAAACAACTGGTAAAAAGCCCTCGCTCCAGAAAGTACTCTCAGAAAAACGGATTCAAGAAGAAAACGACCCCAAGAATATTTTTATCCGAAGTTCCTTGTTGGAGTTCGATAATGAAAAATACCAAATCCTTGAAGGGCAAACTGCAAAATAATTTAGAAAATCGAAGAACTTGAGGGAGGAAGAAATTTCGAATAGTTTGGAACAAGAACTTCCAGATATCTCGAAAAACCTTAAAGAAATAATGCTTCTAGGAAATTGGAAGGATTTGAAACAAGAACTTCACGAGAATTCTAAGAGGTTAAAAGAAGAAAAAAGAAACTTACAAAGTTCAAAAGAAGAAATATTCGAAAACACAAAAGTCTGGAAAGAAGAACTTGACGAAGTGATAAACTCAAAGATGAAATCGAGGCAGAAATGAACAAAATATATGACAAAAACAAAACGATTTGATAGTGCACACACCAAGGAAACTCAATTAAAATTCAATGCAGGACATGAGTTTGCCCTTAGATGAAGTTCAGAAAGACGGGCATGATTTCAAATCAGTTCAGAACAATGAAAACTTTCATTGAAGCAAACTCAGTTCGAGGGAAAATCTCCATTGGCAAATTACCGCCAATAACTTGAAGCCGTAGCCAGAGTAAATTTTACAGTATTTGTAACATGTTCTGTAGCAATTAAAGAAGATTATCATAATTTGAATAATGCACAAAATGAAAAACATTGTTACTCATTGTTTGACATTAGTATTTATATAATGTTTTCCAAGGAAAAAATTACATGATACATAAATTAAGTAGAATAAAAAATACGAACAGTGATTTCTGTTCAAAGAAGTGATTATAAAACGGATTGATTAATAAAAAAACATGTTGAAACTAAATGCTGAGGTCAGTTTTGTTTGTTTGTATAATGCGGTGTAATCTCTACAATTAGTGAACCGGTTCCAAAGATGTTTTTGCTGAAAGAAAGCTACATTATCCCTGAGTGATATAGGCTACGGCCAATTTCAATAAAAATATTTTTTGTGGCGTCGAAGTTTGATTGTCCATCGGAGCGTCGTGGTCAAAATCATCGTCGTCGTCAGCGGTATCCTCTTGTGCAGCAATGTTCTCGGTGATGATGTAGGCCAGTTTGAGGTGATCGATCGAAACCGGATCGTTTCTGCCGCGAATCTTAAAACGTTTGCCATGCCTGGTGCTAGACAGGGACGGTTGGGCCTATCAGGAGTTCGGGAGAATTCCCGAAGGGCCAGTTGGTCTTGGCCCGGTCAGGGCTATAAACAATGATCTGAGTTCTGAGGGCAGTCAGGGCTGGTTGCTGGTAATTTCCCGGGCCGGTAAAGTGCATCCCATTTGTCCCTGGTGCCAGAATGTCTTAAAATGTTAGCGAAGCTCAGCGGAGTCATCGATGTCTCTGGCGGAGGTGGCTGGGAGTGTTTCGCTGTAGATCGTCTCTGCGGCGGTGACTTGCAGATCGGATTGCACTGACGGTGGATATGCTCAACCATACCGTTGGTAGCTGGGTAGTAGGCCGTAGTCCTCAGATGGTCGATGCCCATCAGCCGGTTCATGGTGATGCGGAGAAGAACGCCGTATCGCGTAACCTAGAAGATGGTAGCGCTGGATCCTGGGATGGTCACTTGGCGTAGGATCAGGTCACAGTAATCCCTCTGGCGAAGTTTCTTCAGCTCTTGGTCCTGTTGCTGAGACGCTGCGAATGCTTCGAAGTCGAATGGTGCGGCAATGACAATGACCTAGAAGAGATCGTCTGCTTCTTGTCAGAGATATACCGTGGTTTAACGGATCCATGTTGGAAATCAGAAAGAGACGTTCGTACGCGAGGTTGAATCTGCTTCAAACGTGTTTCGTGTGAGCTATTTCATAAGCAACACAAATTATTTTTTTTGTTTAAATCAGAGCCGTAGCGCCTTACTGACTCTGCTTTATCTCAGCTCACTGACACACATTTCTTTTCAGAACGAAATATAAAAGTTGGTTGAATGACATATATTTTATGACGCTATTTCTCGGAATATTGAAAATCGACCCATTATGTATTTTCACCAAAAATAACTCTTGATCTCTTTTACCATTACAGATGGTGAGCTCTATGTACTGGTACTTCCTTTCGAAGTTTACGGAATTCTTCGATACGGTAAGTTACAAAAAAAATTACAGAAGAATATAGCGCCAACAAAGACACGATTGCAAAAATAGATGTTGAAATATATTTTTTGCAGTTATCGGGAGTTTACTTATTTCTTGTCTTGATTTTTCTTAATTCAATTATAAGTTACCTTTAGTTATCCGACCACCCACATACTGCTAAAAATTGTTCATGTATTCGGGTATTACAAATAAATTTGGTCCAGGTTAATACATAAATACTTTACATATAAATGAATATATGTCATTGTTTGTTGCCAGAAGACAGACTGGCGTCTTGCATATTTTAGTTATATGCCTTAGCGCTTATGACTGAATTCAATGATGACAGAAAAAAAGGAAATTTTCCAACAGAAGAATTTTCTTTGGATATACTGAACACGTCTGGCCAATAGAAAATCTTACGAAAAAAATATATATATATATACAGTGCGTTCATAAAGTGTGGAAACGCTTTATTATCTTACGAGTTGATCATTTTTGGAGGAAAATCTCGGACAGGTCGATTTTCTATTTGTCTTCCATCTTTTTTTACAAAAAAATGATTTTTTTCTCCACCACCTTACAACGTTATCAATATTTTTTTTAAATTGAAAGGGTATATTTTTATATAAAAAATTGAAAGCCCATATTTTTCTGAGTTCAACCATACCACATACGTCATATCTTACACTTCAAGTTACAGTATACTGAGTATAAAAGAAACCAGTGTTCATATTTCTCAACATTCATTTAATTATTTATTTGCAATGAAAATATCATAAGAAGTAGTGAAAATAAACAAATAACAAATCTACAGCAAATACTCGAACTGAGCTCCTTGGGTTAGTTGACAATATCCAAGACGTCTGGTGAATTATTGGGTTACGTTTGACAACATATCTGGTGTAATTCGTTGAATTTCAGTTCGAATTCTCTCTTTAAGGTCTTCCTAACTGGGGGGTCGGTTTATGTACACTTTACTTTTTAAGTAACCCCAGAGGAAGAAGTCCATGGGAGTTAAATCTGGGGACCTAGCAGGCCATTCAATCTGTCCGCGTCGTCCAATCCAGCGATTGGGGAACGTTTCATTGAGAAAATCTCTAACAACTCGAGCATAATGTGGACCTGCTCCATCCTGATGGAAACAAATAGTAGAAACTATTCGATCAGGTTGATTGATATCTGGAAATGTCTCAGTTAAATATGGAACTACATAAGTTTGTAACATTTCCAAATAATTTTCATCCGTCACAGTACCGTCAAAAAAATATGGTCCTACAATAGTATTCCTAAGAATCCCAGCCCACACAGTGACTTTTTGGGGATATTGGGTATGAGCTTCTATCGTCCAATTGGGATTTTCTGGTGCCCAATAACGACAATTTTGCTTATTCACAGTACCGTTTGGAAAAAAAGTGGATTCGTCCGAAAATAAGACATTAAATTCAAACCCATCGTTTTGATTGCATAATTTCACAAAACTCCATGCGCCTATCGAAGTCGTCTTCATTAAGTTCATGTATGAGTTTAATTTTATATGGATGTAATTTGGCTTTTCTTAGAATTTTATGCACAGCACCACGACATATCTCATTGTTGTCAGATAAAGTTGTGATTGAACAATGAGGATTTTCTTCAATTCCAAGTAATACATTCAATTGAGTATCTTCGGCAACGGTAGGTCTGCCACTCTTAGACTTATCCCTAGCATTGCCGATTTCATTAAATTTATGTAATATTTTGCTTACCGTCGATTTGCTTATTGGTTCTCGATTACGATATTTTTCATTAAAGATTTCGCATACTTCTGCCATACTTCTTTTACGATCGCTGTAACCTAAGATCATCAGAACTTCTATTCTCTGTTTTTCTGACAGCCTCATCGTTATTTCAAATAATAGCTTTTAGGGTAATATTTTTCAGAAAGTTATTATTGCAGACTTATAAATCGATATGCTACACAACAAATCAATTCAATAATGACATATGCAATGGTAACTAAGAACATATTGTCTGATTGCTAAGGGCTTTCAGATGTTTTCATAGCCTACTATTCAAGTATGGCAATAATTAAATGAATGTTGAGAAATATGAACACTGGTTTATGAACGCACTGTATATTGGCCTGTATTTTTGAAAACCGCCTTCAAGGATTTTCTGAGAGATGTTTTCGATGCATGTTGGAATTTCTTTTAGCCGAATCGATCACCTGATCTATCTCCATTGGGCTATTTTCATGAAAAGCTCTGAAAAAATGTATTTATGAAGAATCATTCATCAACAAAAAACAATTCAGAGCAAATTATTTAGCTGCTTTCAATGTATTGAGAAGGAAAAATATTTAAAGTTTCGGTACAACATTGCTACTAGAACCAGTATTTGTGAAGATAAAAACGGAGACTCTTCGGAACATTTTTTAACGGTAATAATATTCAATTTCGCTGAACTTGTTCATTTACCATTGATAAGTTATAAAACAAAAGAGATGAAGAGAATGTGTGATGACTAAATTCACGAAAAATTCTGGGACCAGTCCTGATGATATTCATAAACAAAGGAAACGTCGCACTGAATATATTTTAAAACCATTCTTTGAGGAAACTGAAGACGAAAAGGGATTTTAGGGTGGTTGAGCGAAACCAAAAGTCAAAAATAAACAGAGTTATGGGTGTGTTTTAAGTGAGACGAAATAGGAATTTTCAAAACTAATTTTTTCTAAGAAAAAATCTGAATTAGTAGTAAAATGGTTGTTCTTATTACGAATCCTATGAAAGTTTCGACCTATTCAACCTTCTACTCATTTTTCGAAAATGCGCATGGTTTTATTGATTCTGCAAAATTCACTCTTCTACGTCAAAAATTTCCATGAGAAGTGAGACACATTGTATATTGAATTTTCCACACAAATTCTGCACAATATTCTGTATATCATATTTATTTCATTTCTTTTCCGAAAAAATTACATGTTTTTGGTATTTTCAGGTATTCTTCATTATGAGGAAAAAAAATAGCCAAATTACCACTCTACATGTAATTCATCACGGTATCATGCCATTTGGATGCTGGATAGGTGCTGCTCTTTCTCCAGGTGCGTATTGACTAATATCTCAATGAAATGTTTGATTCAAAAACTTTTTTTGGCAACCGTCCGGGAAGTACGTACTTCCCGGACGATTTTTCTTTGAGAAAGTATCACTTCCTGGACTAGTCCGGGAAGTACGTACTTTCCGGACTAGTCCAGGAAATGCTCGAATTTCAATATAAATATTTTTATATAAATAAGAATTAGAATATTTCTGTTAGTACCTATCTTCTGTTCGAATTTCGATATTTAATACATATAAGAATTGAAATGTTCGAAATTTTCTTCTACAAAGAAATATACTTAATCAATAAATTAATGTGTCTCGATTTGTTATTGTGAAAATTGTGTACGCAACACGTCCGAAAACAGTTTTTTGGACTCGCAGACTTCCAGGACTCGCTACGCTCGTCCTAGAATCTTGTCCACTCGTCAAAAAAAACAGTGTTTTCC
The DNA here is from genome assembly GCA_958298965.1 of Chrysolina haemoptera. NCBI lineage: Eukaryota > Metazoa > Arthropoda > Insecta > Coleoptera > Chrysomelidae > Chrysolina > Chrysolina haemoptera. The sequence goes on along the minus strand of OY282592.1, from coordinate 5,434,231 downwards.
GGACTTGTTACGTAAATTACTATTTTCTGAAATCGCTCAAGATTGCGTACTTTCTCGGAGCAACTTCAGACCCCAAAAGTATTTCAGTCCGTTGCTAAGCAACGAAATTTTCCGTATTGAAAACGGTTCGAGAAAATGTTTGCCGGCGTCTCAACAATAATGACATCAATCAAAAATTGTTGTACTTTTATAAAAATTTCTTAATTTATGGCAAGGTTGATTGCGATTTCAGAAAAAATAGTATGTATACCTCGTAGTAAAACCACATTCCCAGACTTCAATGCTTGTTGGCCTCGGCTTAACGCCTCGGCCAACAATTTACATTGTCGTCCGGGAATGTAATGCTTTTACTACTAGGTACACAATATACTATTTCTATTTGGTTATTATTTTAATGTTTATTCCACTTTTCCAGGAGGGCAGGTGTCATTTGTTCCTTTGCTGAATACATTTGTCCACATTGTAATGTATTCCTACTATTTGTTGAGTGCTTTCGGGCCCTCCGTGCAAAAATACCTGTGGTGGAAAAAATACCTCACCAGCCTACAAATTGTGAGTATTTTTTTTTCTACGGCATTTATACGATCCTGCTGTATCTTAACTATTTTTGATTGAACAGTAAGGTATATGGTATATTTCCAAGCAGTGCCGGATTTATACTCTCTTACGAAGGGGGCTAACTATTCCGATGCCGCCGCGCGCCGCCGCCAAATAATAAACTTCAATTGTCAGTTTCATAGTACCCGTTCCACTGCTTTTTTTCCACTGCATATGACAATAACAAAAAATTTAATGTTTTTTCAGATACTAAATCACTTTTCTTGATTTTTTTTATGCAAACTCATAAATGACATCATCAAAATTCAACTTTAATAACATGTCACTGTTAATATTCAAAATTCTCAATTCAATGTATCCTCTACCATGGAATTCCCAAGGTACTTTTTTTACTCTTTTATGAGAATGACCTTTCACCACTGGCATTACTAATCATCAGGGATAGGAACATCCTTTTGTATTGTAGCGTCCAAGGCACCGCTAACGCTTGATCAGTGAATGTTATGATTTTCACAAAAACAGTGTCCCAATCTAGTCCTTTTGATGCGGTGCCGGCGGTCGCTAATTGCGCGTTTGCTTCAAGTTAAGAGGCGGCTTATAAAAAGCAAGAAGCCAAATAATATATTGTCGCCTCGTAGGCGACAAGTATATTGCTGCTTGCTTTACCGCCTCTTAAATTCACCACCAGGGGCTGATAGTCCCATACTCAGAGTAATAAAAGACCATAGAGATGCCTTCTCCATTCTTGTCTTGAAATCAACATAACTTTGTTTGTTTACAAGCGAGGGCCTTATACATATTAAGTCCGTATTCATTCAGGTAGTTTCGTGTATGCCCGTTCATTTCATTCGGATCAAGTAGTCGTTATACGTTTCTATTATGGCCCTTCATACTTTAAATGTAAACAAACTGTCCATAACATTTCACCATCCGTCACCACCCTCGCCAACAAATTATATAGAAAAGGATAGTTCATGTTCACAAAATAGGTATTTGTATAGGTATAGGCAGGGCAGGGCATCTCTATATCTTTTATTACTCCCCTAAATCCGGCACTGTTTCCAAGCCCCACTACAAAACGGGAAAGATATTCAAATGCTCCATCTTTTGAAGATATTTCGAAGCTTCCAATATCGTGTATATAATCTTAATAGAATTAAAGTATTATTATTATTATGAGTTATGCATATCTTTATTCTCAACCCTGGTGGAAGTAACTACACCCAAGCGAAAGCATTTGAAGCCATCAGTCTCACATATTTTCTTCTGAATATCTCTGAGAGGCTGGTGGACAGACACATCAGAAAGAAGGTACTGGTGGCAAATTCGCTCAGCGACATCCAGCACGCATACCAGAGTGGCGAGTGCACAGAGACTGCCCTCCATCGACCTGTTCATAGGGTTGAGGGTGGTTTAGACCGTGGCAGCGCTACGAAGGTACCTATATCCATCGACGTAGGAAGAACATTCAACAACACGCCATTTGATTCTCTTCGTCAAGCAACAGCAAGAACCCAACCGTAATGACATGGAATCACACCATGCTGTCTCAGAGACTATCTAGAGCAAGTCCCAGAAGTAGCTCCAGCAAAGCCATATCCACAAAGGGCTTTCCGCAGGAAGGAGTCTTGTCCACTTCGCTTTGGTGCCTCGTGGAATGTGGCCTCCTAGTATGTATGAAAGACCTGGGTTACTACACTAAGGCTTACGCCAACGACATTGTCATCATGGTCGATGACTAGGAGACCAGCCTCGTGAGGAGCACGATACAAAGAGCCCTCAACAAGGTGGAGAAATTATGCCCTTCAGGAAAGCTGAGTGTGAACTATAACAACGACGAGCTGGTTCTTTTCACTTGGAAACGTAAACCAGGGATTACCTCAAAAGTTCAACCCAATGGGAGGTCCCAGCAATACAAAAGCTCAGTCAAGTACGTTTGAGTCAATCTTGACTCCAAGCTGAAATGGAACGAGCAAATCGGACATAAAATTTGCCAATACGTAGGGGCTTAACTCCAAGATTCTATTCTGGACCCACACGACTCTTATATGCTGAATGATTAGGTACGGAGCCGTTGTATGGTGGCAAGGTACAGCATCCGGCAAATAAAAAGTCTAACTAGATGGGGTACAAAGACTTGCCTGTCTCGTGACAACAAGTGTAATAAGGACGGCACCCACTAGGGTGCTGGAGATATTTATAGGACTCCTTCCCTTCATCTCTTCATCGAACACGGGGCACGCAAAGCCATTGATCGCCTGACAAACTTCAACCAATAGCGGAGCAAGGGAATGTATGAACATTCTTCAAGATAGCATCAAACAGTAAAGGATTGACCTGTTCCTAAGATGCCGGCTTACCATACCATACGACTTAGAAAAAGACCGCAGTCAGTCATTTCCAAAAGGAAGGAATTGGAGCAGTTTGGAAACGGACTGATCCTCACCGCTGGAATCATCACCGACTGATCCTCTGGTAACAGATAGCTCCAAGGTAATGTACAGGTGGCGTATGGAGTTAGTAACAAAGCATAAACAAGAACAATCTGATTGAAGGACTTCTACCGTCAATGGCAATTCGACACATGTCAAAAAAGTACAATTACTACTATTATCAGTAGTTTTAAAAATCTTAATTTGGAAATTTAAAAGTGTTTGTTTATACCTATTTATTGATGCCAGCAGTTGAAGATTTGTATTTAATTCAGATCATAAACGATCATTATCCCAGATAACACAAAGACGTCGTCAGTACGTTTACAGGACATACATCTAAGACATTCAAGACGTCCCGAAGACGTCCATTACTGGACATAAGACGTCCTTAGGATGTCCTGGGGACATCCGATGTTACAAATTGGAACGTTCTGGGGACGTCCATTATATGTCCCTGTAAGGTCTTCCATGGACGTCCCTTGGACATTCTAAGGATGTGAAAAGGATAAGGATGGAAATTGATTTTCGAAAAAACATTTATAAATTATTTTGAATTCTGACACAAACATTTACATCAATTACAAAACATAATACCTATAGAACAGTATAGAAGGCACGGCTCACAACAGCAATAAATACGTGATATTATATTTTCTCAGATCATCGTATTCTTTTGATTGTAAAAATAACTTCAAATTCCGCCACAGCCAGAAATTATTATTAATTATGTTTATAAGTTAGGTTAGGAAACCACATGGCAAGAGATAAGACACAGCACAGGACCACAAATGGCACAAATCACAGACTTCACGATGCACTCAGTCACAGGTTTGAAATAAAAGTCTATTTTTGGAAAAAATAACGACTCGAGACTGTGAACTCACTGAAATATAGACGACAATAAAAGTAACGCAATAAGCACTCTGTGATTGGTCACTGCAATGGCGGGAAGTTTAAACGAAAAGATAAGAATGAGGCATATTGAGTTGAAAATGCGTGAATTACTGGCAAACCTAACCTGACCTGACTAACCTAGCGCGAACAGAATAACCATGCAAAATCATTAACGATATAACGACTATTCATCTAATACTGGTGACAACTGGAGAAACTCACTGAGCTAAATAAGCTCAGTGGAAAATGTATGAAATTTGTGACGGAAACTTAAACCAAAACACGTTTTAAATTTTTGAAAAAGGCACAAGACACGAAAATAATGTTGTTAGTCCATAATATGAATTTGGCCTGAGTTTGTACGTCCTGGGGACGTCCTGGGGATATTCGCATCGGACGTTCCGAGTCGTACGTCCCTAGGATGTCCATATTAGGTTTTGGGACGTTCGGACCTGTATGGGACATAAAATGGACATCCTCGGGACGTTCAGTGCTATCTGGGATGGTGCACGCCGTGTTATCGACAAAACTCGAAATTACGTTAATTTCGAGTACGTAATTTCGAGTCAAAATTGGGTCCTAGTTTTTTTGATGTGGCGGTGCGTGTGATGGTGCGTTTGCTTGGGAATGGAACGAAGATGGTTGTTGCTTTTTATTTTTCGCTTTTCAAAATTTATCGCCTCTCAAAATTCACCACCAGGGGCTAATAGTCCAATAGCCCCGCCCCCACCGCTAAATCCGTCTCTAAATTACATAGAGTATCGCAAACTTTTTATTTGTGGTATAGAGAGAAATCTACGCGAGCAACAAGGAACGTAATGATATGATAATACCACATAAACCTCATAAACCACATAAAGAGGCGCACACTACTGTGCGCCTCTCCTGATACCTCACCCGACGCATTAACGGACCACGTGGCAATGCGACACACCGATAACAGCGCACGTCGATATCCCTACTCTCTCAACATATAGCAAGCTATTCTTTACGTTCTCATGAAACCACCATACCCAAGATGAAAATTTTCCGATACTGTATTCAACATACAGTGGATTAGCTGAAATAAAAACTTGTATTGGTAAATCCATTTTTGTTTCAGACTCAGTTTATAGTCATCATGATCCAGTCTATACAACCAGTTTTCACAGACTGTCCATATTCGAAAGCCATATCCTTCTGGATTACCTGTGAAACAGGATTATTCTTGTTTCTGTTCAAGCAGTTCTATGATGAAACTTATAAGAAAGCGTCTGTAAGGCAGAAGAACTCTAGTGAAAATAAAGCTAATGAAAACTATAGGACCCAAGAACTGAGAGAACTGATGAAGAAGATTCATTAACATAATAAAATCATTGATGTGATTGAAATACATAGAAATAAATTTAGATTTAGGGTAAACCATCTTTTTTTTTATTTTCAGGAGTTTTTAGCTTTTGTAGTGATAATCATCAGGTGTCGGCTTTGCACTGCGCAATTATTTGAATGTGTCAAAAATATTTTTGCCCTTAAGAAATGAGCACAAGCTAATTTTTGTAATATAGTCAGAGATTCACTACGTGAATTGATTTTCTAACTACTTGACTTTACTTGAAACCAAAACAAGCTCAAGTCAAGTATTTATTTTTGAAATTCAAATCGAGTCAAGTAGTTACACATCAAGTACTTGTAAATTAAGCTATCTACTTGATTTTTCTTGAAAAACGTAAATTTTTTTTTATTAATCTGATCAACTGCCAAAACGCAATAACAATAAAAATATACGGATGCAAAATAAACAAAACTAGAGATGCTAGTTGGTAAACGGGAGACCAAAATCAATAAACTGTTTGATGACAGCGAAAGGTCTAGAAATCGCACCAGCAAAACCAGAGGGCATTGTAATAAGGAATTGTAGGAGTCATGGTAGTGATAAATATAAACAATGAATGGAATCAATAAAAAGGACATGTTACATTAAATACTTTATTCACCTAATAATATACAAAATATTGAGCAAATAGATACATTAGATCCGTATACATTAATTATATTATCGTATATACTGACCTTTCTTTGTATTCACTGAATACATAGAATAATCATTGCCTATTTATTGAATTACGATATCCAACAAATATTATGGGAATACTTTGGAATAATTGACCAATTCTCTCATTAACTATGATACTGCTGAGTGTATGGTTTCCTGTCTTGAGTTGATACCAGGACCTCTTAAACTGATAGTTACTCTAGTCCTAGGTCCATAATGAAGTTCAAAAAATCCTAGTACCATAATTATATTGAAATATGAAGTTTCTGAATGTTTAGCATAAATGAACTATACAAAAAATGCAAGAAGATAATATCAAACAATTTGTTTAAAATACAAAACTTCATTCTCAAAATCCGAAGTAAGAATCATCCATTTTCAAAGATTTCTCTGCACATCAAATTTAACATCACAGCAGTGTGTGTTTGGCAGTTAATCAATAATTTGATGATGTATTGTGAACGAAATGGTATGGCACAGCTTGCTCACTGTTTCTCATTATGAAATACTTCAAAAATATATCGGTAGTTTCGAAAGTACTAAATTTTGAATTGGAAAACTATTTTCATAGGTTATTCATTGATGCCACCAGATGGAGTCTTGTGTTATTAAATAAGTTACTGTTATTGTGTGATTCGTAAAATTATCTTAAATATTTCATGCCAACAAATTGGCAAAGATGTAAATGAAAAGTATGGTTTTGTTACTTATCAGTGACTTTATCTCCATTGAACTGACTTCCATATACATTCATTTGAGGTGTCTTCATCTCTTGCTCTAGCAAGATGAACTTTGTGGTTGAATAGAACCCTCTGTTCAAAAAAAAACTGTCATTATTGTTAGAACATTCTCCATTAAAATTGAAAAATTTGTTTTTTTTTGTGAAATCTAACAGAAAACAAGTACAAGTGAAAATTTTGTTTCATTGAGATAGAGACAATTTGAAAATAACTATCTGAATGGAAATGCAAATTTTCACCTTCAAATATTTTTTTTTCAGTTAGGATCTTTTCACAATATCTATCAGATGTATGTCCAGTGTGGGTTTAGCCGGGGAAGTAAGCAGTTGTTTTCTGTTAGAAAGTACAAAAAAAATCAACTTCAATGGAGAATGTTCCCCTTTTTGAACATGAATACCTCCCAAGAGGTTATTTTACGATTGAAAATGATTTTTCCTACAAGCGTGCGTGATTCACCCTCTACCCGCACGCAATTCAGTTTGGAAAGTGTCATTTTCCCACAGTTGTGCGGGAAATTTTTTCCCACAGTTGTGCGGGAAATTTTTTCCCACACTAGTGCGGGAAAAACATTTATATGATATCCTCGTAAAATATAAGTGGTGGGTGACAAAATATGAAAGTTCAAGCTTTTTGTTGCAATACTAAGTGAGTTTGTTCAAAATCATCCATCATTTTGCACTATTTATTGAAAAAATGAACAAATATTGGTAAATAAAAATGTATTGTTATGAAAATCACCCTATATATAGGCTTTGATTGATCTGATAATGAGTAGGTAACAATTGATGTTGTCATGCCGATCAATACACAAATTTCTTTGTAATTGCCAGAGTGACAGACAAAGCGTTACTTATATAAAATTTTCGATTCAGTGAAATTGCCACAATGGATTATTCATCTGATGAAGAACTTCCACAAGAAATCGTGCAAGCAGCTACAGATGCGAACTTAGAGTTATTGCCAACGAAATCTAAACAAAGGTATGAGAAGCAATACACGAGTTTTATTGAATGGTGCAACAATAAAAAAGTGAAAACACCAAATAAAGAAGTATTCTTGGCTTATTTTCTAGAAATGTCTAAAACATGGAAGCCGAACAGTTTATGAGCAAGATATTCAATGTTGAAGAGTGTATTCAAAGTAAAGCAAAATTTGGATATTAGCAAATTTTACAAAATAATTGCATTCATTAAAAGACAGAATGTCGGTTTTCGACCGAAAAAGGCCAAAATCTTCACTCAAGAAGACGTTTCAAAATTTATGACTGAAGCACCCGATGACATATACCTCATGATTAAGTTAGTAGCAATTTTTGGATTAGCTGGTGCTTGCAGACGAGAAGAGCTGACATACCTCACCATTGACGACATAGACGACAAAGAAAACCTGATAATTGTTAATATCAAGGATTCCAAAAATCATTCCTCTAGATCCTTCGTGATATCTGAAGAAGCAAATGATGGTTATTTTTTGAACGTATACAGAAATTATGTACATTTACGTCCAAAAGAGACTCCTCACCGTCGTTTATTCTTGTATTACAAAAGTGGAAAATGTACTGTGCAATGTGTAGGAATCAATACCATAGGAAAGATACCCTCCGAAATAGCAGTATATCTGCGCCTTCAAAATCCAGAGCTTTACACTGGTCACAGATTCAGGCGTTCCTCAGCCACTTTACTTGCTGACTGTGGTGTGGGTATAACAAATATCAAACGCCTAGGAGGATGGAAATCGACTTCAGTTGCAGAGGGGTATTTAGAAGACTCCACCAATCGAAAAAAAGTAATGTCCAACAAAATTCTCAATTTGAACACTACATCGTCTTCCGGGTGCATTTTAGAACCATCCACGTCTATATCGATCGGCGACGATTTGATGCTTGTGCCTGCACATTCGATTTCTTTCGATAATGTATTGCCCGAGTTACCTTCTTCTTCAGGAAATCAGCCATCTTCAAAAAATATGCTGGCTTCCGCTATAAATTTACATAATGCATCAAATTGTACATTTACAATAAATATTACGAATAATTAGTGGATAGAAAATGTTACTCTTGTTAGTTGTTTCCATTTGCATGAATAAATAATTGAAAAAATGAATTGGCTGAGCGCTTTGTGGATACTTTCAAGAGGGCATTGAAGAAATTCAAGAGGGAAGGACATCCAGATGAAGCTCATATTCAAAAATTCTTGATTGCCTATAGATCAACACCAGCTCCAGCAGTACCTGATAATAAATCACCAGCTGAGGTCTTACTGGGAAGGAAGATGCGGACTATATTTGATTTGCTGTCACCATCTTCTGTGAAAAAGCCAGTGCACCAAACTGAAGCTCATACATTTAGTAAGAATTTTAAACCGGAAGATCTGATATTTGTTAAAGTTCACAGAAATAATCGCTACAGTTGGGTTCCTGGTAAGATCATCGAAAGAATTGGTAATTTGATGTTCAATGTTTTGCTGAATAGGGAACGCCATAATTTAGTACGCGTACATGTCAATCAGATGAGAAAGAGATACGGAGAAGGAGATATCACAAACGATTCAATTCCGTTCAATATATTGATGGAAACTTTTGACATGGAAGAAAATTCAGTTTCACAGACAACTGATAATTCGCTGAGCGATACAGAAATTTCAAACATTGAAGAAATATTTTCACCAAACCCTGAATGTGATCCAAATCATTCCGAAATTTCTAACAATACTGTTTGTGATTCAACTCACTCGGATGTTTTGAGTCATGCTCGTCCAAAGAGAAGTTGTAGACGACCAAGTTATCTTGAGGACTATACAACTTGAAAAAAAAAGGGGAGAAATGTTATGAATTAGTTCTACGTTAGTATCATAGTTGTTTTCAATCATAGTTTTTGTCATGTATCACAGTTGATGACAGTTTTATATAATGTCATGATATAGTTTTTGAAATAAAAAATTATTAAACGTTATATTGCAATCCATTCAGAACAGTTTCCTACGCTTGTAGAAAAAGTATTGTTCCTAACTCATGCGGAAAGTGTCTTTCCGCATGAGTTAGGAAAATTACTATTCAATCGTAAGAATAAAGTTTATCTTTCAGCCGCGGATGATTCCATAACTGATTTTATGAATGTCCTGTTCATATTTTCAAATCAAAATAAAAATTTTTGAATTTGTTTCACTCCCAATTTCCGAATTTCTTCATAATATTTGTGGAACTGCGTTTAATTCATTATACATCTACAAATCACAATACAATTCAAACACTTCACCGCGGGAAACATAAAGATCAGCTAATCAAATTGTCAATATAAGAAATTTGAAAAAAAATATACATTTATTTTTTCCTAGCATTAGTTCATGATACAGCAATTATGCATTCATTAAAGGCACACAACATACAGATAGTACAGTAACCAATAACAATAACAATAATAGTTCCATATTTACTAAATTATTCATGATTTTCGGATCATCCGCAAACATCACCGTGGAGTGCGACAAAACATATTTTAGGTACTCAAATACTCGCATATTATATTTGCATGAGAAAGTATTAGTCTTCAGAAACGATATGAACTTTTCTTTTTCCTTCTCCGATCATTTTTAGCAGAGTTATGACCGATCAAATATCCGGCTCCGCCAGAACTTTCAGCGTGAAATTTGATGTCGGCGTTCAATCACGTTTTCTGGGGAAACGAGCGCATTTCATAAGAAATAACTAAGAATAATTTTTCTGGAAAATTGAATTGTTTTTCATCTTGTTGAGTTATTTTTTCGATAAACCATATACTTTCCAAGATTACAGCAAAAATCTATTTATATATTTTTAAAGGAAAAAAAAATATGTTCCACCTCTGGAATTTCGGTAAACAATTTTTTTTTCGTGTTTATCATAGTTCCAACAACTAGCATACCAAGTTTGGTGGCGCTACAATCGACCCTCGTCTTAAAATCCAATCGTACTGGATTAAGAGAAATATAGTTCTTGTGGAGAATTGTACCTATACTCATTAAAGTTGAAATAAGTATTTACGATGGCATTTCGCTGTATCATGAAACAATGCCAGAAATCGAGTATTATTGTAACAGAGAGCCATTTTTTTATAATTACCCATATTGGATTTCCTATATTCAGTTATCAATTTGCCAATATACCGAAGCCAAGAAGTTTAGCAATAATGATAAACCTGATACTCGAATTCAGAACTGGATTGCTTACAATACTTGAACTAAATTAATTACGTCTGTTTCAAAACAGAAGTATATGACTAGTTTAAAATAATTTTACTATCTAATAATATACATGTCTGAGCTAACTCCTTACTACTTACTTAAACTACGAAGTCACTACTATTTCCATAGTTTACCTTCCGAATTTACATATTGTTGTATTCCAATTTCGAATAAAAAAAATATGAAAACTAAATAAATGTGATAAATGCAGAGGTTTCATTTGTCTTCTATGAGTATTCTATGTAGTCACAGCCAAAATAAAAAACATGCCCTGTCGAGACCATTTCAGATAGGGTGTTGGTTCAATAGTGTGTTCAAAAAGTATGCAACAAATGGAAAACTGTTTTATTATTGATTTCACGAAAAAATCGTGATAAAAGTTAGTGCTCATCATGAAACTCATAGTTGGTGATAAAAAACTTATGTTAAGTTTATGGTTTGTGATTTACATTTTTTTTTTTTGAAAAGTCAAGATTGAAGTACTTTTTTTACACAGTACTTTTTTTACACAGGAAATATTCCTTGCGAATATTTCATTGTCATCAATGAATCAGATTTTGAATATCAAAGAGATTCTCGTTAAACTGATTTACCATTTTTTGTTCAATTTACGTCCTACTGGTAAGTCATCGTCCTATCATTCAATAGTTGGCTATGAAAATAAAGACCCATTCACGAAATTTAGTGTCCTAGTGGACTTTCTGAATATCTACTTGGTGAAAAAAATTAATTATTCAATCGGTTGAAGAATGTAAGTTTGTTAAGGGGAATTCATTTCAAATGGGTCACACCAGAGCCGGCCTTAAGGGTGGCCAAACGGGGCGCCTGCCCCGGGTCTCGCGCCTGTAGAGGCCTCGCGCTACCGAAGGTTTCGTTAATAAAATCACTGATTACAAATGAAAAAAAAAAAACAAGCTCCTAAGTACGAAACTGTACTTTACAACTCTCCCGCCTATCTACATTTAGGATGATCACGTGTCATTAGTTGGGTTCAAGCGATCAACATCATAGTTTCGTATTTAATAATAACTGAATATTTTTTGTACATATATTGAAGACATTAACGTGAACGTGTTTATGTAGCCCCAGACAGATTCATTATTGTTATTATGGGCCGAGACCGCGATAAATTTAAAAAATTCACCAGAGGAAATATAAAATAAAATTACGTAATATATTATATAATTGTTTTGTTTAGATGTTGTTACCTTTCTCATATCATTTTATCTAGTATTAATTATTATATTGTCCAAACATTCAGAAGTGTTTTTTCCGCCAAATAAATTATTGATTTAAATTACGTGTTTTATATTTTGAACATATATTTAGTAGGCACATACGATAGGTAGTAAGGGGAAGGTGAATAAATCAGAACATTGAGTCGGAATTTCTTCAAAGGATAAAAATATCAATTAATAAATAAAATATATAAGGGCCTCGCACAAGTTGGCCCCAGGCCTCGCGCTTACTAAGGCCGGCTCTGGGTCACACTGTATAGAAAAAACCCTTATGAATGGTGAGGCATTGTCAGGGTTACGTATTTATGAATGCAAATCCATTATTCCTTTCTGCGGGTTATTTTTTCAATACAAATATTTGTAAGTAAATGTGTATGACCAGAAGACATCAACAGTTTTTTAAATGAAACCTCAGAAGGTACCTCGTTGATATGACACTTCGTAATAAACATTTTGAGCCAAAAATCAATTCAAAAATATTGAAATCACAGTTGTCAATGGATCTTTTTTTTTTGGTTATCTTCAATCGTATGATATTCTTGAAAATTTCACACCTCACTTTTTAGCCTGTCAAAAAATTGGTTTTTGTTTATTTGCCATAATAACCCAAAAAATTGGAAATTATTATCCTCCATATACTTTCAACTAATATTTTCAACACACCTCCACTAATACCAATGCTGTCATTGCACTGATGTTATAACATGTTTTGTGTTATAAATCTTGTTTTATGTAAAATTAGCATGGATTTAATATATTTTGGTGTGAAATTTTCTTACAAAACTCCCCTCGTGCTTGAATTAATGTCGGAAATGTAATTCGTACATGAATTTTCTAATTTTCCGGCAATAATTCAAGCACTTGGGAAATCATAAGTGAAGAGATTTTTGCTCCTCAATGCTGTTGAAATTTATAATAAATATAAATATCCTAACTATGTACAGTAAATACTATTCAACTTTTAACGCTTTCGGCTTTGTGCTCCTTGTTTTGTAAGTTTGATAGTAGAAATGTGTAAACAAACCGAAGAAGATCGTCGAGTGGAGCAGCAAGAAAGCCCCAATTAGTTTGGGGTATCCACAGTCAAACCATAATAGCTGGGCGGAATGTATGAAGACCAATGTGAATTGAAGCTGGAAAACAAAAAATTAGTCAGAATGTGCATATTAACAGCATTTGAGAGACGGCATTCCTATTTCAAAATATCTGTGATAATTTAGGAAATATATCCCGCACTAGCACTGATTGTATGGCCAGTAACCATCGAAATTTGTAGTCGGGACTATTACAAGAGGTTTTTATTTTATTGGATAAACTTTAATTTTGAACTAAAACTTGGTTGCTTTGGTAATTGACGAAAGCAAATAACATGATAAAATCAAATACCAAGTATGGGTGGAACCAGAGTGACCAAATAGACGGAGTGGTGTTGTGAATCGGATGGGCCTAAATGCTCTCTTTGGTGACCTACCCTGTACTGATGAAGAGGCAACAACCTCGAAACTAGTCTGCAGGTGCCCCCTGTCCGAATTAAAACAAAATTCCACTATTTGTTAAACAGGAGAGCACTTGCAGTTGTTTCCTCTGCAACGAGGTACACTGCACAAGTATCTTGTTAGATATGATTCAATACCCGTCATGGTATTAGCCAGGGAAGTAGTTGTTTTCTAACAGGTATTTGCCATAATAGCCTACAGCATTGTAGAATGATGGGGTAACAAAGGGTAAACCATCGATCGGCAACGACTACCGTTTCTGGTTACTTTCCTATTCATCCGATATTAAACTTACAAAACTGACGTTTCTTATGGACGATTTCATGCGTGAGGTAAATTATTATTGAGGGTAATACCACAAGAGATTTTTATTTATCGGCTAAACTTTTATTTCAAAGGAAAACTTGACGAGCAAATAAGGGGGCATCCATTAATTACGTGAGGCGCTTAGGGGGGGTAGGGGGTTGAGCGAAACCTCCCTAAATCTCACGTGGGGGAGAGGGTGATCTCGGCAAATATGATGTAATTTTGTTTCCGCAAGAAACAGTGAGAAATTTGCGAAAATACTAATAAAGTAAAAATATTTCTCCACTAAAATATGGCTAAATCATATATAATAATATTTATTGCGGTTTGATTATGCACTGATAGAAAAATCCGAGCACGATTTAGCTCATTTACATTACAAATACGCATTTCGAAAATCTCACTGGAAATTAAGTCAGGGGAAAGGGGGTCGAGCAAAATCTCACGATATCTCACCAAAAGGGGAGGGAGGCTCAAAAAATCGACAAAATTATCTCACGCAATCAATGGATGCCTCTTAACATAATAAAATCAACAAGCTACCAAGTTTGAGTATAACAACATTTTATCTGTTTATCCGATGAAAATAAAACCTTGAGTGTTATTTAGTGAGAAAATATTTTGCTCAAGCGGAAATCCAATGAAATTAGTCATCTGATTGAATAGAACCACAGAACAACATTATATCGAAAACAGCCTTGGACTGTTTTCACTCCCACATTGCTATGGATATAAATATTTTGATTTATTTCGATTTTGAAGTTTCAAATATTCAATAACGTCAAAATGTCAGTGATATCACGATTTGGTTGTATAATAATGACGAGAGGATTAATGAAATTTTCAGGGGTAATATAATAAGTGGTTTGATTATACCCGATACTCTTTTGGAATATTAATGAATTGCAATCCTAAAGCTGAAAAGTTGTATTTTCTTGCATTGTGATTGCCAATCAATTGATATTCCAAAAAATTATAGGTTATTAATCATACCACGAATTATATTTAGGACGACAATTTATCGATTTAAAATAAAGAAAAATTGTGTCTCATCTATGATACCAATGCACATTTGTCCCTAACGATCGCTCATATTGATAAATGAAGATAACTAGTCAAAACACATAAATTTGAATCATTATTTTCACTTGACAGTTAGTAAAACAAAAACCAAGCAGTTTTATCACCGTGAAAATACAGCGACAAGCTAGATTTTCACTGTAATTCCGATTTTATTGGCTGAATTTCAAAAATTCAAATCCACTGATTGGTTGTTAAGCAAGGAGATATATTGTCGTATCAAATATATCAAAATATACTGTTTACAACAAATTTGTATGGAAAGCATTTATAGACTTTTTCAATGTTGAAAAGTATCGGTTAGTAAACAATTTTCTGTTCAAATAATCCACGAATATTGATAAATATAACAACTTCCTCAAGCTTGTTGCTTACAGGAAACAGACATCCGCATTCGGCGTCGGTCTGTTTCCAAGCAACAAGCTTTCGGAATCTGTTGTAATTATCAATGTCCTTGGGTTATTACTGACAATTAAACGAATCAAATACACATTGTAGGTACTAAAACAAATTTATATAAAACATAATTTATTAAATCGAATGAATAATGAAGGTAAAAAAAAGTTTGTCCCCTTGCCAACAGTTACTTTTAACTGACGTTTCTTATGGACATGAGTTGAATTGTCGGGGGTAATACCACAAGAGCTCAGATTTAGCCGGATATTTTTTGTGGTGGTTTTCGAATACTTACTTTCAAAGGCAATTTTACGAGAACAGATCGAGCTAAATTACCTAGATGAAAGCAAGTATGAGAAAACTACCGTAAAAAATATCCCGCTAGATGCTCGCGTAGTATTTGTTGAGACAATCCCATGAATATAACATTTGATTCAATTAAACTTCATTTAACAAACTAAAAGAACAATAAGTAGAAGAATAATGTTTAGAAAGAACTAAATCCAAATCTCGACAAACTTACTGGAATATTATTTGCTGTTTAATTCGTTGCAATTGTCAAACTGATGCGACGCGCCATGCTTGATGAATAAATAGTAAATGCCAGCGTTGCTATGGTAACGTAATTTATCCGATATTTTTATCCACTTGCATTTTTGTTCCTTCCTATTTAGCCGATAGCAAACTATGATTTTTGTACTCGAAAATGGGAATTATTATACATGAGTGGGATTGTCGATGATAAAAAGGTTTTTATTTTATTGGATAAACTTATATTTGGAACGAATTCTAGGTTGCTTCGGTAATTGACGAAAGCAAATAACATGATAAAATCACGACACCCAAGGTGAACAAGGTGACTTATTGAATAATAGGAATAGAATGAAAGATGTTTCTTGAGCACAATATTTTGAAAGATTAGATGAGAACTGAAAGAATTGTTATCAGCTGTTCTATCACTGTCTGATTGATTCAATCTTATAGTCGTGTTAAAGGAGGAACTGAAAAACTCTGAAAAAACGTCACATCTCCTGTCTATCTGTTGAGAGTTTTTCATTTGAATTCTTTATAGCATTTTCGACCTCATGATTGGAAGTTATTCTGGTTTCTATTTGGTTTATGAAGATTTTGAAGTCATAATCGATCAGAAATTTTAATCTGCCTCTATTTCGGTACATTTTCCATTTTTTATGACATGGTGTCTGTCTTTTCACTAACCCAATAATTTTTTATGTTTAGCATGCTTCAGTAGAATTTTTGTAATTATTTCATCTGTGACAGAGTACATATTATTTGTTACTTGTAAGAACCAGTTTTATAGGTTCCAGTTAACTCTACATGGACAACTAGAGGTTTAGAATGTGAATGCCATTTATTAAATAGGGTTGAAGGCTTCCATTCTAACCATTAGTAAGTCCATCCGGAGTTTAAACTGAAGGTATAAAACCGGTCCTAAGAATCACCATCTTGTATAATATTTGGAGATAAATGAGAGATTTTGTAAAGTCAAAAAAGAAATTTTGCTATTTCGATGGAGAAATATTTCTGAATTTAGAAGTGCAACCAATGATATTTTTTTCAATTTTTGCATGACCTACATTTGTACTGAATTCAAGTTCGATACTCACCAACTGTAGCGTGGTCAAGTACTTTTTCCACCACAAATATTTCTGGTACTCTGGTCCCATAGCAGCGACCATGTAGTAGAAGTACATTATGACGTGTACCAAATTATTGATCAAATTGGAGAACGTTCCATGACCTCCTGCAAAATTAAAGAATAATTGTTTTATTAACGATAATAACAAAACACTGATTGTGTTCGTTGAGAAATATAGAAACCGAATTATCTGCTCTGAATATTCGAAATAATAACGATGAGTGAACACATTATGATTTTTTTTAATGGCGCAACTGAAAAGTTACAAGGCGAATTTAATTCGTTTCATAAAAATGTATGTTGTTGCAATTCCATATCTGTGTTTTGAGTAGCGATGCATTGTTACGAGTTTTAAAATAAAAAACTTCACGAAGTGAGAATTTGTACTCATTCACTTGATAATTTAAAATGTCAAATTTATTTTATTTTATTTTTGGTTATTTCGGAATAAAATTTCGGAATAATACCAGTATTATATCTCGTGGAAACAACAATAACTAGAGCTACAGGTTTCCACATGTTATCTCATTCGAACAGGGATCGAAGATAAGGTGATGGACCAATATCACTTATCTGACTATGACTGCTCGCTTCACATAGCTGATGACGGGTAGATTAGATTATATATTAGGGACTTTCGTGCTACAAGCCTCTACACCGCGACCTTTTCAGATCTATTGTGTTTGTCCTCGAGATCATTTAGAGTTCTTTGTCTAGCCCTGTCTTCTTTACGAGACTCCACAGGCTAGTTTTTAGAACTCCCATGAATCTGGGAGCTCTTGGTTTTTCTTCTCCCAGCGTTAGAAACCTTTGCCTTGACAAGCCCTCGCAGTGTGTGTTCTGATGTTTCCTCTTCTTCCTGACAGAACCTGCATAGCATTTCTTCTGCCAGGCCTATTGTACTCATATGTTTGTTGAGCCTACAGTGCCCTGTGAGAAGTCCTACTACTATTCTAGTAGTTTTCCTCTTCTGGCTTAGTAGATAGTCTGTGAATGTTGGCTGCGGTTGTTTGATAAACTCTTTGGCCTGTCTCATCCCTGGTGCATTGTTCCACCATTCTTGAGACTTCTGTTGAATCCATGATTTGGTGTTTGTTTTTAGTACAGCTTTTGCTATACCGCAATACGGTTCTGGGCCATTCAGGGCCTTACTTGCTCCTTCTCGGGCTAGTGTATCGGCCTCTTCATTGCCTCTATAACCTGTGTGTGCTGGTACCCAGGCTAGTGTCAGTCTGTTCTGACTGCCCAGCTCTTTTAGGGCTTCTATGCAGTCCCAAACAAGTTTTGAGGTAACTTGCATTGAGTTTACTGCTTTTATCGCAGCTTGGCTATCTGAGTGATGACGGGTATAATAATAATAATAATATAACTTCATTCATTCAGAATAAATAGGTGAATAAAGTATTACAGGGAAAAGTGCTAGGCACACCGAGAAAAAGGTTTTTTTGCAGATAATAAATCAATTTGTTCAAACGTAGTTAGCTCAATATTAGCAATTTTGTTTAGTATTCAAACAACCTCGTTAAACATTGGCCTGCAAAATAAAAATGTATATTCAGCATATTACTTATTTATCAATTTTAAAAAATTTCATTTTTTGATAATTATTCGTTGAATATAAATAAATGTTTGTTAGATTTGAGTCAGTTTGGGATAAGAATATGACATTATTTGGACAAAACTAATGACTCTGTAAGCGACGGGAACTTTATAGTTACCAACATAATAATTTCCAGAAAACGTATATATGTTAACTGTTAACTAAAAGGATTTGACGGTTGCAAATTATTCGACATATCCAACCCCTCCACAGAGTCACGTGTCATCGCATCAGCATTTCGATACGAAGATCGACTGGAACTCTGAAAGCGTGCCCTTTTACCTTTAGTACCTTTTATAACGCCATTGTATTCAAGTCTTGTGTGTTGTCTTGTCGTTTGTCTGTCAACCTGTTCAACCATATCAAGATCAGTAATTTCTTTGTTATTGGCAATATAATCATCATTATTTTTGGCGTGAAAGTGGACTAAGTGAACTGAACCCACGCACGAATGTGCATATGGATGGAAGCCACAGGTGAATGTGAATGTTTGTGCCGGTTTGCCGCTCGTGGAGTGGACGCAAGGGTGTTCGTACCCTGTTATCATGTAATCATGTTTAAAAGCTATATTTATGTGAAATTATTTCCATAATTGAAATCATTGTATTTTCAGTAGTTCCCTGACCTTGCCTAAACCAACCTAACCTAGTTCAATGCTGCCAAAATGGCCGGCTGCCTCTTCTGATAATACAATGATTTCAATTATGGAAATAATTACACAGAAATATAGCTTTGAATGATGATTACCTTGAAATCGTGTAATGTATTCGTGAAGGTTCCAACCTCTCAACAATTCTTCCATCACCGCGGCACTAGTAGGGTAGGAGCACCCTTGCGTCACCCGCACAAACATTCACATTCACCTGTGCGTGGGTTCAGTTCATTTAGTACACTTTCACGCCAAAAATAATGATGATTATCTTCCGAAATATCATCAATCGTTCTACCGTTAGCGGTCCCATCGAGACTGATCCGTTGAGCGCAGTCCTCACATCCATATGCCGTCACCTTGGAGATATACTCAACAACTCTTTCGCAGGGCTTGTTCTTTCAACGAACGGCAAAGCTTTGGAACCCGCTGCCTCGGGAGGTGTTCCCTGAGGCACGATGTTAGATGTTACAAGGGAGCTGGCCCCTTGGCCTAATCCACTGCGACCTTTTCAGATCTATTGTGGAGGCTCCGATTGCTTATAGCACATCATCTAGCTTCGTCCATTTCATCAGACTGAGCAAATTTGATAATGGCCTTTCGAGATAGCTTTCCGCTCTTGGCTTTTCATCTCCAAGTTGTAGAAACCGCACCCTTGCTGGTCCTTCGCACTGGCACATTACATGTATTGCGGTTTCCTCTTCTTCCTGGCAGAACCTGCAGATTGCTTCTTCCGCCAGACCCATAATATTCATATGTCTGTTAAGCCTACAATGGCCTGTCAGCAGACCTACTACTTGTCTGACGATCCTCCTTTTATAACTGAGGAGTTCCGTCGTGAATTTTGGCGAGCGTCTTTTGATGAACTCTTTGGCCTGTCTCAATCCTGGTCGGGTTCCCACCACTCTTGAGATTTGTTTTGTACCCACTGTTTGGTGTGGGCTTTTGTGGTGGATTTTGCTACGCCGCAGAAGGGTTCCGGCCCAATGAGCGCTGCCGAAGAGCCTTCTCTGGCTAGTGTTTCGGCCCGCTCATTGCCCAGGTGTCCCTCGTGGCCTGGCACCCAAGCTAGGGTCACACTGTTACGACTACCCAGCTCGGTCAGATCACACAAACAGTCCCAAACCAGTCTTGATTTGACTTGGTGGGAACCGATTGCCTTGAGCTCAGCTTGACTGTCGGAGTAGATGGCCACTGTTTTGTTCCTTATCTCTCGTCTCAGTATTTCTCCGACACAGTGTTGTATAGCCGTTACCTCTGCCTGAAACACTGTGGCGTATTTTCCAAGGCTAAGCTGGACGTTAATCCTTGGCTTTGCCCTGTAAACTCCAGCGCCGACTCCGTTATCTGTCTTTGACCCGTCTGTATACCAGACTGATCTTGCATTCACGGGTGGCCCATTCTCCCAGTCCTTTCTGTCTGGTATCAGTATTTTGAAGTTCTTTTTGAAGCTGTATTTGGGAACCATCACGTCCGTTGGCATTCCCATTACTGGGTCTGCCCTCAGTTCCTCATGTAGCTTCCGGTAGTCAGCTCCGTGCTTCTGGCTTATTGGAGCTTGACCCTGCATTAGTCTGTGTGTCGCGGACCTTGCTTCTCCTTGGACGTGTATGTGTAGTGGTGGCAGGTCCAGTATGACCTCCATAGCAGCCGTAGGAGTTGTTCTCATGGCTCCTGTCACCCTCAGGCATGCCTGCCTCTGGATGCCATTCAATAGCCTAATGATCCCCGTCTGCTGTGCTTTTGTCCACCACACCACCGACCCGTAGGTTATCATAGGTCTCACGACCATCGTGTATAACCATAGGGTCATTTTAGGGTTGAGCCCCCAGTTTTTTCCGCACATTCTGCCACACATTCCGAGTGCAATGGTGGCTTTATGCGCGATTTTTTGGACGTGAGAGTTCCACGTTAGTCTTTGGTCGAAAGTTACTCCAAGGTACTTGGCCTCTTTAACAAACGGGATCTCTACATCGTTCAGCATTGGTGGTTTCAGGCCTACCAGTGTTCTTTTATTTGTGAATATTGCCACTGTGGTTTTTTGTTTTAGGAACAACACTAATTCCTACCTACTTTCTACTGGCTCTCACAATGTTTTTTGAAAATACAGGATTTTCCTTTTCGTGGAACCAGAAATTACAAACAAAGTTAAGTGCTTGCTCGATATTATAAACATCAGAAAACTTCAAATAAACCCTCACTATCATGACTATCAATGAAAAATCAAGGATTCTCTTCATATCACAATTGAAACTCGATAGCAAAAAGCTCATATGAATGTTGAAGAGACCGAAGAGTTCATAAATGAAAAATAATCGTTGATATATTTTGTCTATGGATCGCACGTTAAGAAAGACCCTAGTCAATCGTAGCTCACTTTAATCTGAAGACCAAGGGTTGTTCATAAGGGTGACGAAAATAACAACAATAAACAAAGAGCGTCATTTAGTAATTCAAAGAATAGTGTGTCAATGAAAGCTACGAGACCTCGATGGTAACTGAAGACATTTGAGTAACGACGATAATTACCTAATTACTTTATCGTTGAAATTTGGCAAAATTGATACGATTCAGGAGTCCTCGACATAGATTTTATGAAAGTAATCAACGGTGGTACATTTTACAACTGTACACTTGACAAGGTTACAAAATATTCGAACAAAAGAAGACAAGTGAAGTAATAATTATCGATTGGGTATATAGAAAGTGATCTCTCAATTCCGTTCGACAACATAAATATTCACATAGAAATGAATAACAACTTTCAATGTAAACTGATGTCTTCGATAATAAATTTTCGATGTTCCGAAACGCATTGTTAATGATATTTCACAATTATTGATTGATATAGGGACTCAAATATGCAGAACAAAAAAATCATGGTAACATTCCATAATGGTTCCTGTTTTACCGCATACCACGTGAAAAGAATACATCTAAATGAGTAGTAATAGTGAGGATGATTTGACACTGACAACGCTAATTTCAATAAAGATTGGTGACAATCGAATTCTATATTTTTGAATAGTTGGTAGGAACTTCTATACCAGTTAATCTCATCATATTACTATGTGAGCTCGTAGCGGCGAGTGAAGAGTGAGGAAACAATCGGGATTTTGGATAGTGGGGGTGAAAGTTCAAATCCTAAGTATAGCACATTTTTTTCTTTTATGAAATCGATTAATTTTCGATTTTTATTATAATTTTCAATATTTTTTACTTTGTATGTATTATGGGAATCATGACGGCAGGAAAGTTTATTATAAAAAGTATTATTAAAAATTTGATTTGTTTATGATTCAGATGGTCGTATAAAAATTATATAGTACAATTTTCATGAAATGACCCATTTCATGGTCATTGTACAATATACTATAACATTAAGAAGAGAATAACGCCATCTTCGGTAATTTTGTATATCCGACATAACATTAAAATTCCCAAAGAAATACGTTCAATAGCAATAAAATGATATTTGACTAGTTTCATCGCTATTGAACGCGTTTCACTGGAAATTTTAACGTCGTTATGTAGGATAGGTACACAAAATTACCAAACATGACGTCATTCTGTTCTTAACGTCAGTATCCTTCAACATGAAAAATTTCACTCTGTCAAATTTGAAAAAATCTTACAATTCATTTCCGTGATGTTTTTCATGCTCATAGAAAATCAATTTTAAATTAGATGATTTGCACTGGTGTAATTATTATCGATTGTCCTATTGCGAATATCAACGAATTTTATATTTTGTATATCTACCAGTATATTACGAGAAAATTTTACAATTTTTTGTTCAACTTAATTGGAAGAAGTAGGTATGTTTTAAACGCGACATTTCCAGTAACAAACTCATGACGAATAAAAAACCTGAAACTTTCTATCAATTTAAAATGAAAAAATTAACTTAGTTCAGATAAATAAAATACATATAATTTGTGCAATGAAAAGAGTGTGTTTTCAAGCAAGCAGGGCACTGAGACTAGATCGGAATATGCTGAAACAAGAAACATCTGCAAAGGGACAATTATATCCTTGACAGAGGCTCACAAAGCCAAAATACCGTCAAAAGTTGTTGAGAGTCTCAACGGGTCCGGCTCTAATTGGTCATTTGCCAAAGCGGTGGGAAAAAATTTCACTTTCAGTTCTTTTCCTCACCTAACCAAGGAAGATGGAACACCAGCAACGAACGCTTAGGAAAAGCCAATATCTTCACCAACATGATTGCTGCAAATTCTACGATGGATTAAATGGGAAAAGAACCCCATAGTTTTTATTAACAGTGATTGATAAGCCATCAGATGCATTTTACTGGGACTTAAAAACCAACAAAACTAGTGGATCTGACGGAATTCCACTAATCCTTTCCAATGAATGTGGTCACGAACTAACACCAGTTCTTCGTAACTAATTCAACCTCTCTCATGATTCAGGGGAATTTTTGTCCAACTGGAAGGGCACAACACGTCCCCAAGAAGAGGAAAAAGATCCTACCTTCAATTACAAACCTATCACCCTGCCATCTGTTAGCTCGAAGGAAAACTGATCAACATCGAGTTCATAACACTCTTTCAATGATTTGTTGGGAGTCACCTCATGTGCAGTACACAGCTTTTGCGGATGATAATACCCTTCAAACTGATTTCTCAACCAAAGCTCCGATGCAACAGTTCCAGAATGAGGATTCAACAACATACACTACATTTCACTACCCGTCAACTGATGATTTTATTTATTTTATTTTATTTTATTTATTTATTATCCATACAGATTTACTAATCTAATTACATGGATAATTATTCAAAAATACAAATAAACAATGTTAATATAATATTATGTCATTAAGATAATAATTTTTTAACACACAATACATTTTCTAGATTATTTCCAAAAAAGAGCCATTTGTCGCGTCGGTGATACTTCGCTCAGAGGCTCGCTCACTTCTCTGGAACACCGTAACGCCGCAGAAAGGCTGGCGATCTGTCTCTGTTTTATGGATATTTTCATGGAAATATCATTTTTCTTTTCGTGGGTCCAGAACATTAAAAAAGAAACACATGGTTTTTGACCTTCACTCATGCAAATCTAGCCGTAGAAAATCCAATTAACTTGAAATCGTGCATATTTGCTAAAAATTATGGTTTAATGTCATTGTACTTGTTATAGTACAACTGGTATACTATACTATACTCTAAGTTAAAAAACTTGCTAGACCTACGGTCTCGCAATTTTTTCATGTCACTTTTTCTCGTGAAATTACTGATTGGCAAAATTATTTCATTGAAGAAAGAAATTTATCCGATAAAAACATAGCTCTTGTGCTTTTACTGTTGACAAAAATGTATTCTTCCATTTCGTTTTGTTTTGTCATCGTCTACTTCCCACTTCTTTTATCGCTCATTTATCGATACATACCTTCAAAGCAGTTTCCGGTGTTCCGTAGGGTAGCCACCTTGGTCCATTATTTTGTATCATCTACATAAATAATATACAGAACTGTTTTGAACATTGTCGAATCCTACTATATGCAGATGACTTGAAAATATTTTCATCGGTAAAAGATGTCGACGACTGCTTGAAAATTCAAAGTGACCTTCACAGGCTTGCTGATTATTGCGACAATAATAGTCTCTTTTTAAACCCAACCCTATGTTTCACCATAACATATTCGAGAAATAGAAATCTCATCCAGCATACTTACAAAATTAACAATAACAACCTTAAAAATATCAGCGAAATCAAAGATCTAGGCGTCACGCTGGACACAAAATGGACTTTTAACAGTCACATAGACAAATTGATCAACGGGACAAAGAGGATGGTTGGGTTCATAAAAAGAAACGGAAAATATTTTCATAATTCTGAGACTATCATCTCGCTATATTATGCATTTGTCAACAGCAAGCTCTCTTTTGCGTCAGCTATTTGGAATCCTCAATATGCCTTACACTCAAAAAGGATAGAAAGTGTTCAAAATAAATTGTTGAGGTTCCGATTCGGAAACAATTTGAAATTATGGCACTCAGTAAAAGAAGCACTATGTCAGACATAACTATTTTTTTCAAAATTATTAGGCATGAAATCGACTGCCCATACTTACTTTCTAAAATAAATCTCAATGTTCCCAGTAGAAATAATCTTCGATTTTATATCCCGTTCAATATCCCTTATTGTAGAACCAATCTAGGACAAAACTCGCCACTAGTTCGCATGCAAAAAGCATTCAACACACACTGTCACGATCCCACTTCATCTCTCGACATTTTCTTGACATCTTTGTCTCGATTCAACTTTTTTTTGATAACTATGTTTCTCAACTCAGATCAATAGTTAAAAATGGTTCCTCATTCACTGTACTCGTTCTATTATGATCTATTAAGTCCCATTATTTTTTACTATATTATTAATATGAAAACAGTTTCATAACATATTTTTAAATCACACTTGTATTACTGCCAGATGGTTTTGTACCGATAAGAAATGTTTATGTATAAGTGTAGAAATAACTTAGAATAATTCTTACATAGCGGATGCTGTTTTCTGGAACTTTGTTCTGTTAGCAACCTAAAAATGGCAAATAAAAAAAAACACCCCCTGTAACAAACACGTAAAGATATCGTTTATATGTTTAGCGCGTTTGAATAAAAGCTTGTCCTCAAAATGTTTTTTTTTATAAATATTTTCCGTTGGCTGCTTGTCGAAATTTCAGAGTGGAACTTTCGCCATTTTTTCGATGATAAATATATTTATTTCGCATTGGTATTCAGTCCCAACAGTATTGGTAGAGAGAAAAGTAAATAAATATAACGATGCTACATAATGAAGGAGAAATAAACAACAGTGATTCATTTGATATGCTAGATAGAAAATGTAATTTATCTGAGAGAGAGAGACTCTCTGATCCTTCTTAAGGTGAGTACGATCGGACAGTGTGGACACTGATTTGAGCACGAACAGAATGCGCGTGTGGTGCTCGGGCCGATCAGTTTTTTGTCGATTTTTTCGTGCTCAGTGTGGACGTTAAAAGTGTGCTTGACGTTCTGTTTGTGGTTATTACAGAGATTTTGAATTCAATCTAGATATTGATGAATATGAATATATGTTCGCGACTGACTGCCGATTTATGCTCATGTGCCAGGAGACACTACACAGACTGAACTAGAACCGAGCAGCCTGAGCTTGAACCGAGCATCTCATGTGCTCATTCGGTGCTCATTGAATACTCATCTTTAATCTGAGAACCAAATAACATGGTTCCCGCTCATGGTTTATGGCTGCTTTTTCTATAGGTCTATTAAAATTGTTTGGGAATAGCAGTTCTATAAAACTAACACTATACTCTCTGACGTTACTCAGGTATAATAACAAATAATACGAGGAGAACCAAATTATCTCTTTCTAGGTAGCTGAATTGTGAAATTCGTTACAGTTACTTTTCTAGCCACGTTATCAAGAAAATAACACACTGTGTTGATTTATATCAGCATTTTCACAATATTCTTTATAGGCTATATATCCTTCAATTGATATTATTACTTGTTAGTGGAGATGATTTATTTGCCAACGTACTTTTATATTTCGAAATCCGTAGCTGATCTGTCGAAACACAGCCACTATTAGCGTAAATTCAGGTTTAACGAAATACCTTATAGTTAGAACTGAAAACCAAAACCTTTCACGTTAGAGTACCCTAATTATCATATTGCTGGTATTCGAGATTGCATCGGTGCATAAACATTGCAAAAGGTTACGCTTTTCGTATTTATGAAATCCTAATTGTTATTATATAGATTCAGGTGAAATTGCATTGTAGTAATGCAATGTTCAATTCGAGATCTCACTGAAAACTGATTTGTAATGAATAATCTTATGCTCGATATAAAAAAAAAGGTGTGGCTCAGCGGTGGCATTTTCTGGACTAATACAGTGTGTTACTTAGAATGCATACACGCTTCTCTTTCAGTTATTTATTTGAAAAAAATTTAATTGGATATCTACCACATCTGCCAGGAGCGTACTTAGATAGATAGAATATAATATAGCATGCAGGTCTCTCAATCGGGCACGTTATGCACCCACCGCTGCTGGAAACTGGTTCAATCAGGGTACTAAATGACTGCGCCACTCTCCTGTTGTCTCGCCCGACGAATTAACAGCTCAGTTGATATCCCTTCCTCGAGCGAGTTGAGGAGAAATTGTAATGCTCTCTCAACATTATAGCAAGCTATTCTTCACGGTCTCATAAAACCACCATACC
Source organism: Chrysolina haemoptera (assembly GCA_958298965.1). Lineage (NCBI taxonomy): Eukaryota > Metazoa > Arthropoda > Insecta > Coleoptera > Chrysomelidae > Chrysolina > Chrysolina haemoptera. Next base: position 5,406,673 of record OY282592.1, on the reverse strand, counting down.
ATAGATGAAAACTTTCCGATACTGTAGTTTCAAAAACTTCCAGAAACTATTGTGAACCATTTGAAACGTTTATATTCAACAGAGAAATTCAGAGAGAAGGAATGTTGCCATTGACATTCCTTCAGAGGAATTGGATATGACCAACTATGCAACATGAAATGCAGCCCCTTGTCGCTACAAACCGGTACGTTTTGTCCAAGTACAGTGAGACTGAATATAGGGAACATGGCTGTCATATAGATTTACATTGGATGAAGAAAAGGTTTGTATTTTGTGCAGAAATTTATTCATAAAATAATAGCAAAGCGCTTTCGACTATAAAGTCATCATCAGTGCGTACCTGTAAGTAAGTGACATGCAATAGAATTTAGGAAATTTTCATAATGAGAATTTTGAAAATTGAAAAATTACTTACTCGTCAGATGTACAAGAGCCAGACCATAAAAATATCATGTGTCCAGAGGACCATGTAAATATTTAAAAACAGGACATCATATGAATAACATTTAAAAAAATCCTTATTCCAGGATTAAACTAGATAAAAGTTTCAACAGGCAGCTGCACGTGGCACGTGCGCAAAGATTCTAAGGTGTCCTCAATTCCATCGAAAGAGTCATATATTATTTTCTTTGAGTCCTGCCTCTGCTCATAGAATCTCTGGATTGCACCTTCCTTAATTTTGTTGATTTTTCTGTCCAAAATATAATTTGTGTGAAGCCATATGTTATTTAATATTCAATGCAAATATCATTATTATTATTATTATGTATTAATAATCCATAGATGTTAGATGTTACAAGGAAGCTGGCCCCTTGGCCTAATCCATTGCGACCTTTTTAGATCTATTGTGGAGGCTCCGATTGCTTATAGCACATCATCTAGCTTCGTCCATTTCATCAGACTGAGCAGATTTGATAATGTTTCCTCGAGATAGCTTTCCGCTCTTGGTTTTTATCTCCAAGTTATAGAAACCGCACCCTTGCTAGTCCTTCGCACTGGTACATTACATGTATTGCGGTTTCCTCTTCTTCCTGGCAGAACCTGCAAATTGCTTCTTCCGCCAGACCTATAATTTTCATATGTCTGTTAAGCCTACAATGGCCTGTCAGGAGACCTACTACTTGTCTGACGATCCTCCTTTTATAGCTGAGGAGTTCCGTCGTGAATTTTGGTGAGCGTCTTTTGATGAACTCCTTGGCCTGTCTCAATCCTGGTCGGGTTTCCCACCACTCTTGAGATTTGTTTTGTACCCACTGTTTGGTGTGGGCTTTTGTGGTGGATTTTGCTACGCCGCAGAAGGGTTCCGGCCCAATGAGCGCTGCCGAAGAGCCTTCTCTGGCTAGTGTGTCGGCCCGCTCATTGCCCAGGTGTCCCTCGTGGCCTGGCACCCAAGCTAGGGTCACATTGTTACGACTACCCTGCTCAGTCAGATCACACAAACAGTCCCAGACCAGTCTTGATTTGACTTGGTGGGAACCGATTGCCTTGAGCGCAGCGGAGTAGATGGCCACTGTTTTTTTCCTTATCTCTATAATCCATGGATACTTACCGATCAACAATCCTTCGTGTTGGATTATTTATTACTTTTAGTTCATTTCCTTGGGTTCCGTATCACAAAACCATCACTCCTAATATTGCTTATTGGAATATTTGAGTTTCTACGTTAGAATATGACAAAATGTGCCTTTGCGGCCTTGGGGAGTCTTTGCAATTTTTGCGCATTGAGTAAAATGCACGTTCATGTCGCGTTGACATTGAACGAACTCGTACGCAATTGTTTTATTTGCGATGCAGATTTTATCGTCATTATATATGTTGAAACTATACGCATTTAGCATTAATATTTTCAACATATTGTATTTTCCGGTACACTCACCTCATACACGAATAATTTTAATGAAATTCATAATGACTCAGACCTTCAGATTTCAACATACCTGCCAGAAATTTCACGAGGCACCACGTTTCCACGGGGGTCAAACTGTGATGGTACAGATGGAGGAAACTCACTTGGCTGTCCTTTTTGCGCAATACGAAAAATAGCGTGTCTGCGAATTCTGAGAGCTTTGATATGTAGTACCACCAGCATAAGTTGGCCATCTGAAACATACAAATCTATTGTGAAATGGTGATCACTGGAGATATACCTGAATTGTATGATCTGAAGATTCTAAATGATAATGAGTGAATGAATGTCATGCGATGAGAGATATATATGGTTGCTGATAATTGCTCAGGTTAAAGCCAATAGTGATATCTATACCCATCTATCCTAATTTTCTCTTCAGTTCAATTTTTCTGAAACTCACATAAAACACCCAAGTAGCAATTCAACGTTGCGGCAAAGTTGTCCAGCCAAACATAAGTTGCGTTGCCGACGTCAACACAACGTTGTCACAACCCTGTTTTACACCAATTTGGTCAATCATTTTTGGGTTTTTATAACGTTCTTGCTGCAACTGTAGGTAACAGTTTGTCGTTTCCTAAACGTTGCTGAATTTACTTAAGAACAACTGCACACCAGCGCCCTCTCAAGCGGCAATGACAGTTTATTTTCTATGGTGTTCAGAAAATAGTTGATTCATCAACCAAATAATTACTGATGGCCAAAATGGACACTAAGAAAAAACTTTCTGGTAACTACTACCGCAAGTTGATATCGAAATATTTCATGCTCAAATTAACGATTACGAAACAGAAATTGCCAACGCACTACATTTTACTGTCAAATATACCATTGATTCATGCTAAAAAACACGCGGGCTTTCAATCTGTTGCGAAGTTTTCAAATGTCAAGAATAAGAAATATATATTTTCATAAACAATTTTCAGTGTTGATATCGATTCAAGCGTGAACTAAATACGGAATACCTATGAATTATTTGTAGAAAACTAAAATGAGGCTTTAAAATCCTTTGTAAATGTTTGTTTTACATCCCAAGTTTTAATGGCCGACCATGTTTCCAAATAGAATTACACTTCCAATATGGCGTAGGAGTATACAAGTCGTCAACGCGACCTTGGTTATCAGATAACTAAAAATATACTAATTTTCAACGTTAGTCTGCCAGACAACTAACTTTACACCCGAATCGCGACTGGAGTTGCTTAACAGACCAAAAACTGAACCAATTCCACCTAACGAATACATTCTGCTCCACATTTTGTAACCCGCCTCTCCCGAGTTTTTCCCTCAGTTCTAGCAAATTATTAAACTGTTGTACATGGTCATAATCAAGTTGTTTCTCCTGGCTATAAACAGTTTTGTTCCTCTGAAAAAGTAGTTGCTTTCCTTAATATCTCTCTATTCAGGTTGGCACTTGTTCCAAACTGTCTGTCTTCATGTTAGCTTGTGCCCGTCAAGTTTCTTCACGTCTTATTTATTTTGTCTGTAAGAGAAGCAGGCAGTGTATTTGTAAGAACTTTTCATTTCCGATTCGAAAATGAGGTTACGATCATTCTAGTCCTTTTTCCTTTACTATAAATACATTTTCTGTCAAACAATTTAGCAAAAAATGGTCCTTGTCACTGAAATAAAAAATATATAATAAATTGGGTAAATTATTATTATCTAAATTTGGTAAATATTTGAAGGCAGGTTAGTTGTGAAGATGACTACGCGAAAACGTTTTCAACTTAACTGAAAAATTACCCACTGCTTAGTTGAATCTCACAAGGTCGCTTTACCGTCGGGAAAACGTTTAAAATAACTAAAGTTGTCACTTAAACGTTTTTAGAACGTTATTCCCATTCCCAGTATATTTACTACTTATAGTGGGTTGAGTAAACGTTATAAGAACGTCGTAGCTTGACGATGTCATGCCCAACGTTGAAATGCGGCACATCTACATTGCAATCTTGGAATAAGGGCCGGTTTTTCAATGTCCTCTTAGCGTAGTTTGACTGACAGTTAAATAGAGACATTTGACTGAACATTGAAAAACTGACCCTTAGGATAATGAATAATTCTCAGCTGTTGACTGAAACAGGATTATTTATTAATGACATTAAGTTTTGGATTGACGTTGGATGGCCGTTACTTGATGGAAATCCATAGTTATGACACTAAGGTAAAACACGATAAAAATGTCCACAAAATGTATTGTCTTTGCTACACAGTATCTTTTTCAAGCGAATGTAGTACATTAAAAATACTGTGTATCGAAACATATCGCAAAGACAATAAATTTGGTGGAAATTTTATTCGTGTTTCACCCTAGTGTAATGACATTAAGTATTACATTTAATTTTCAAATGAATTCACCGAACAAGAACATTGATCTGCTGCAACATAGGTACTGCGTCCAAATATAGGTGTCAAGAATTTCGGAGAATGAAATAGCTAATAATACAGGGTGGTTTCGAACTAAGATTAAAAATATTAGTTACTGGTTCTACATGCAAAAATTATCCCATATAAAGAATTTTTTTGTAACTATGATAATGAAAAAAATTCCCATATGTTGCAAACATTACCGCCCACACTGTATACAAAAGACAAGTGTATGTAAGTAAAGACACTCTTTTCCAGATGACCACCTACTGCAAGGTTTTGGAAACTTTATGCAAACTGTGGAATGAACCAGGACAGAGAATTCAGAACATTCTAGATTGTACTGACAATTTCACTCACTATATGAAAGTCGCGTCTCCTGCTCACAATACAATCCATAATTCTGTCAGAAATCAACGAGATCAAATTGCTTGGTAACACCACGAGTCCCGTAGGGTTGGTTATTAATATTTTTCGTGTGTATGTTAAAAACTAACTGTAATTCTGGTATTGGTTATATACTTGGTAATGGTGTAAAAGTTGAAACTGGTCGTAGTAAATGAACCAAGAATTGTTGTAATATAATCAGAATGAATAAATAATTGATCGGACAAGTTGATTTATTTTGATTGGTTCTGAGGGAACAATTTTCAAAAAAATTCAGAATAATTTTTTTATGATTGAATTTGAAATAATATCTAATTGATAAAAATAATCACATTTTGGACTGAAATGAAAGAGTTAATTTTGAAAATTTTTTCGCATAGTATTGATTGCTTTTGGGGGACATTAATTATTCGACACTAAATTTAAAAACTCGTAACTCCAATATCAAAAGATTATTCAAAGAACGCAGTGAAAGAAAAATGAGAAGCTTTTACGATCTATCACACAATGTTTTCCTCTCGCCATTGAAAATTTGAAAGCTGATAGTGTCCAAATTTTAGAAATTTACCCTTCAATTGTTTATCAGATAGCAGTAGACATACAGAGTTCCAAAAATTTTTTGTATAGATAACCTGAAAATCACTTGACCATTAATATTGAGGAAATTTAGCAAAATTCATTTCGGATGGGCGAAAAGTGGTGTTATTTTTGGAGATGGAAAAAAAAGTTATATGAAAGAGTTGTTCACAATTCAATTCAATTTAAAATATCTATTTAAAATAGACCAATTTTCAAAAAAAAATCATTTGGCGGAAATATTAAGCAGAACTTTTTTTGATGAAATAATAGAAATGAAGAAGCTAGTAAGAAATTTTAACGAAGCGGGAACAAAAAATTCTATTTTAATGAGTGAATAAGTTAATAATGATTCCTGGAAGTTATATAAAACAGACAAATATTAACAAAAAATGTTTTGAAAATATTTCAATTATCTGTATTCATAACTTCGGAGTTTTCATTCAAATACTTACCCTCAACGCTTGTGGATTATGTGAATAGTCTACTGGTTGGCATTTATAGCTGTAATCCGAGAACCATCCGCTCACCAAATGCTACAATAAAAAGTTATAATCAGTAAATTTCAAACACGAATTTAAATAAATTAGGTACTGTTTCATTCAAAACCCAGTGTCCTTCAAAGAGTTAGCATCATATGGAAATAACTCTCAATAATAATTTATTTCGATATTCGGGAATTTCGGGAGTTGAATATTGCTTTAAGGAAGATGAAAAATGGCCTACTCGTTTGGACATTTGCTACCAGTCAAAAGGTAATTTCTTTCAAAAGGATTCTTTAAAATAGGCTTATTTGTTTGAATTTCAAAAGCTGTTTAATAGAAAATTTGTTTCTATCCCAAGTTTACACATTTATTTCAAATTTCAACGTTTGGACATGGAAAATTACTGCAAAACAATGTACTTCGGGGAGGCATGGACTACCCATCTCACCGAACGCAGTTGAAAAATCTCACGGAAAAATTAAAATGGAAAAAAATGGTTGAACTTATGAAAAATGCCAAATCGTCGAATAATTTTCATGCCAAAAAACAGTTTGTCAAGGGATATCAAACATACGCATACAACCATCGTACCTAGCTCAACTATTTAGATATAGTCAATAATATTAGGTACATGAAAATAAAAAATTTTGATTGCATGTTTTGAAACTTTGAGGCATTGAAACGTAATTGCACTTGAAATATAAAAAATTCCTGTATTATTCACATATGAAATATTATTTTTTACTTTCAAGATCAATAGTTCATGAATGCAAGCTTATTTAAGAAGGGATTTTTATTTTATTTTAGCAAAACCTAATGCTTCAGTCGAATATCAAAATAAATTATTATTAAAAGTTGTTCACTTATCATGTCAACTCAAGAACGACACAATAGCGAATACGACTAATATATTCTATACCTCATCATCAAAGACAGGTTTTTTAATTTTTTCAATACAGTTTTCACAAATAAGTTTTTCTACTGATCATATTATCGATTGAAAAAAATATATTTATGTAGTTTCAAGGTCTGTATCATAATATATACCGACGACACTTTGGATCATTGATTGAATATTAATTTTCCGCCATATGGCAAAGAAATATACTTTGCTACTCTACTAGTGTGACTACTTATACTTTGAAATTGCACTCATACAAAACAGGTATTCCTTGAAATACTCTGGTAGAGTAAAACATGTTATTTTTTTCAGATTAACTAACTATACTAATAATAATAAAAGAGGACTCGCTTCACAATAAGATCAGTTTAAGTCAGAGTCCAAACTGCTAAGTAATTTTTTGAAAGGAGGGTTTCATAGACTTTCATTCCTCTTCTTTTCTTCACCGCCATATTGCCATTATCTTTTATAGTCAAGAAAATCCGTGGATGCAACTGCGGCACTCCTACCAACTGGCAGAGTCACCCATTTATTTTATATGGATGACCCCACAATACGGGGATAAGAATTTACATCAATCCTCAAGGGTGGTGGGAGAGTACACGCATGCTATCGGAATAGATTTCGATACCAACAAATTAAAAAATTATTTTTTCCGTCAACCAGCTGTCGTTTACGAACGGCAGCCCTCAAAAGTCGAAACTTGTGCTAGCCAAGTATTAACGAGGTCTCACCTTTCAACGTGCCGACCAGCAGCATCAATGGCTTTGAACGCGACAGTCTTAACCACTGAGCTACCTGGCCTTCTCTGATCATTAGAAATACTGTCAGGAAAGAATAAATTTGCTGCAACTAATATGCTTGCTATTTCGATATGGATTAGTGAAATGCACTGCGGAGCTGCGACAACTGTATGTAAAAACTCACAAAATAATGCATCTTCAATGGAGCTTGCATCCTTAATCGTCCTTCCACCACGATTATACTTTCCCAAACAACAGAGACTGTGGATTTATGAGTTTGGAATGTCTCCAGAACACAACTGAACTGGATGGAGCATGTAAAGTCTTAACGAGTTCAGATCTCTTTCTCTGCTTGGTCTGCGATCATGAGAAAGCAGGATAGGCGCATTTTTTTTCAAGGCAGCAGCTTATGCACTTGGTCCCGTGTTTCACATTAAACGAGGTGACCGAAACTCTGTCACCGAGTAAAACCATTACACAAAAAGCTCACGTCAAGACTGATGCTCACTGAAGCTAACGCGGAGACTCTAGTATTCCTGCACCTATCAGGATAAGTCTTGTTCAAGAACATCGAATACTTTGGCTCATCCAAAGATTTGACTTTCGCCTTCTTAAGGTCAAGTAGGCTGAAGGCAGAGGTCAAGGGATTCATAAAGGCCTGCCATTATGGTATCCTTCAACACCTTCATCTATCGTAGTTGCGTTATGGGTATAGCGGACCCAGTCAGATGCAAACAGGTGCAGAGCGTGTCGTGGGGTTCCTGAGACAGAGCTCAGCCTATAAACACAAGCATAACGCTGCGCTTCGTGTGTCATACTATTATCTATGACACTCGTACGGTATAGACGAGACACCGGTGTTTTTAATTTTTAATTCGAAAATCGCCTGCTAGAAGAAAAGCAAGTAACGAATGTGCAGGACTATGCCAGAGGAACTGATATAAAGCTTACTGATTACTCATGAAACAGCTCGGAAGACAGGATGGAAGCTCGTAATGATCTGAAAGCTAATTGAGGGGGATTCAAAGGAGACGACCGAGTTTGAATTAATAATTCTCGTGGAAAATGAACTGCCGTACGAGATTAAGAAGAGGATCAACAACGTGGTCTATATAATTCAACTAAAATGAAAGTCGTTCATTTCGAAAGACTGAACCTACTGTGTAGCAGTAGGTATAGTTTTTGATCGAGACAATAAAAATCAGAGGGAGGGCAATGTTACAAAATACTCTACGCCCCTGTATGGCAAACGATTACCTAGCAAAGAATATAGTTCCGAGAACTCGGCAAGCGAGCGGTGGCTAGTACGAGTTGGATTTCGTCACCATTGGCGCATTATCAAATTGTGGAACATCGACAGACCTTCTAGAATTCTGAAACGGACGATTATAGACGTTCTCGTTGTGGCAGAAGTTCTCGATACTCCCATCGGGCTATGTAACCAGGAATATTCGAGCGAACGGAGAAGTTGAACTTGAAGCCGAAGTTTACAGAAGTTGAAATTAAGTTTGAAGTGTGATAAGAATTGTCCAATTGGCCTAACGGTCTCGTCGAGTGCAATAAACACTTACTTTTTGCACTTGTTGCACGAAGAATCCAGTGCTGCAGGCAGATCATTGTATCAGTTTGTCGTTCATGAAGTTGTAAATAAACGTGTCATATCTGTCAAGTACATGTCTGTAGTTACTTACGAACCCCAATATAATATTGAATATGTAATAGATATCGAAATAACGGTATTGACAGTATAGAGATTACATCGAAGTAAAAATAAATTCAAGTTAGGATTCGAAAAAAAAAACAAATGAATACTCCGCTAATTAATTTATATGCTCCATATGTTTATTTGATTAAAATACGCTATTGTTTTGGATATTTTATTCATGGTAAAATAGAAAGAATAAAAGCTAGATAAAAGGAATAAACGCTCGATAAAAACTAATTTACGCATTTTCAACTCGCAAGCAACATTTTCAATTTTCCATTATGCGAAAGTGCATTGAATATCAAACGCTTTATTCCTACCCATTCGAAAATAGAAAAATACTTCCGTAGTTTTCCTATAATAGGCATCAAATAGTGTTGAAATAGTTGAAATAATGTCGAAAACGTACCCACCACCGTCGCAAATTAATCTGAAGTATTTAACTTTTTTTCCCTGAAAAAAAAAACCTCTGAACTCAAATGACCCCGTATAATAAAATCCAACTTATTATTATCATTGACGCCTCAAAGTAGATCACGTAGCCTTAAAATTTGTAAAACATAATCCATCACACGCAAAGTGTTTCGCGACCTTGACTCTGAGGCGGCTTTAATTATTATGTAAAGACAATAAATATGCGTGCGTGAATTTTTGCTTTCACCATGTCCGTGAACCATTGTCGACCTTGCAACGAAAGCCAACAGCCAACGACCGTCCTTGCAGAGAAAGTTTGCGGAAGCCGCACGGTCCCATTCAATGCGAAGTTACATAAAATGATACATGCTACACCTGACCTCTAAACACTTATACGAACTATTATATAAAAGATCTTTGCCACTCGTGGATTGAGGCAGGTCGGTGTTATAAATATATCTAATTTTGAATCGTTCGATGTACGTGAACACTGCGAAGTACCTGGGAGTATAGCTGGACAAGCGTCTTAATTTCGGCAGGCATATAACCTTGACTATTCAGAGGGCTGGAGCTGCGCTAAAGCGCACCTACCCTCTGATAACTAGAGGCTCTAAGATGAGCCAGGAAAATAAACTTCTGGTTTATAAACAAATAATTAGGCCCGCAATGACATACGGTTGTCCAGTGTTTTGCAGCCTGAAAACCACCCCACTTATGCGGTTGGATAGGATGCAAAACAAGGAACTCCGTATTATCACTAATAGTAGGAGATACCTCCGTTTGGAAACTTTAAGGCAGCTTGCTGGCATCGACTCAGTTTCCGACATACATAAAGAACTTGTCTTACAAGTTCTATAAGTAGTTCATCCATAACAGTCCTCTCACCAAGCTTAGGGTATACGATAATGAGCCCTGCAAACACGGCAGGCTCATATATCAGGCGCTGGATATCTTCCAGGAGCGACGTGAAGAACCGGTTCCGTAAGGAACCAAGACGAAAGGTATAACCTAAAATGCGAAGTACCTTGACCCGGTTTTTTGCCTCAGCTTTTTCCGGGGTTTATCATCGAAACAATCAGCCTCATTAACTTACTGCAAGCAATTATTTACATTGAATACAATTAACAACACGCATAAGCAATGCAGGAGGCGTGTATCTTATTGATCAATACCACAATTTCATAAAATGTCCGGTCTTTCCGTTAACATCAGCGGGGCCAGGCATCAGCGCCACTCTGTTGGGGGTTTCTGAGCCCGACTTGGCAGGGCGCCCTTCTAGCTCCCCTGAAAAGGAGCGGAAGAGTCGCTACTTCTGCGCCTATTCTTCCTATTCTTCCCCATCCTCCCCTGACCTCCCTGGGTTAAGAAGCATGCGGATTGAATTATATGTGACATGTTAGGTATTGTGAATTGTTATTTTAAAACTGTGTAATAAAACCCCTATTTATTTATTTATTTATTTATTTATTTAATTTCGAATCGTTCGATGTTGATATCGTAATTTTTCTATTTTGATTCAGTTTTAATAAGTTCTCCAGCAAATTGTATATAAAATGATTGATTTCAACTTGCATAATATTCAATCACAGACGGAATTCCACCGATCTGTCTGAAGAAATGTGATCACGATCTAACACCAGTTCTTTGTAAGTTATTCAACCTCTATTATAATTTCGGAGTATTTCCGTCCAATTGGAAAATTGCAAGAGTACAATCAGTCTTCCAAAGGGAAAAAATTCTATGCTTCTCGAAGATCATGAAAATAGCCATAACAGCAAACTCATGAAATATCTAGAACGCCCAGGAATTATCAATGATCGGCAAAATGGTTTCCGGCATCAGACACAGAAATTCTTGAACGGAGATCCAACAACTTGGTAGAATTCAATGCGAATAACACAGAAGCATGTATTTTCTCTAGAAAGACCGAGCTTACAGTACCCAGTGTAATTATATCAGGAGTATCCATACCAATGAAATCTTCCAATCCAATGCTCGGTATTACGATTAGAAGTATGCTTCCATGGAAGAACCATGTGAGGTCCATTGCCAAAAGCGCCTCTCAAAAAATGGGTTTTCTGTGTCTTTCCCCAAAGTAATTCACTTCCCGTCAACTGATCATGATCTATGAGGTACAAATCCGACCAATCCTGGAATACTGTTTACATATATCGAGTGCAGCGCACAAACAAACATTGAAACTTTAGATTCTGTTTGAAAAAGAGCCTTTCGTCTCGTCGATGATACTCCATATACAATCTCGCTCACTTCTCTGCAGAAAAGTTGGCGATCTGTCTCTTTTTTATAGATATTTCCATCTCTTCTGAAATATCATCATGCAATCATTCGACCGTTAGCGGTCCATCAAGACTAACCCCTCGAGCTCAATCCTCACATCCATATGATAATAACGTTAGACAGGGATCGGACACATTTTATTTTAGAACTGTTGATGTTAAAGTTATGAGAAAATATCTTTTTAAAATCAAATCTAATGCCACAGGGGCGGACAACTTGAACTTGAAAATGATTTTACTTTGCTTCCCTTATATTATAATATATATTACTCATATTGTTAGTTTCTGTATTGAGAATGCCATATTTCCAGATTGCTGGAAACAGGCTCATGTGTTTCCCAATCCAAAAATTAATATTCCAAAAGACCTGAAGTATTTGAGACCAACCATTCCACCATTCCAGAATGGTGGAACGATTCACCAGGAATGAGACAGGCCAAAGAGTTTATCAAAAAATCGTTGCCAACATTCACAGAATATCTACCAAACCAGAGAAGGAGCTAGAATAATAGTTGGCCTCCTCACAGGGCATTGTAGGCTCAACAAACATATGAGTACTATTGGTCTGGCAGAAGAAATGCTATGCAGGTTCTGTCAGGAAGAAGAGGAAACATCGGCACACATACTATGCCACTGTGAGGGCTTGTCAAGGCTAAGGTTTCTAACAAAGAAAAACCAAAAGCTCCCGGATACATGGGAGTTCTGAAAACTGGCCTATGGAGTCTCGTGACGAAGACAGGGCTAGATAAAGAACTCTAAACGATTTCGAGGGCGAACACAATAGATCTGAAAAGGTCGCGGTGTTGATGCTTATGGCACGGAAGCCCCAACTGGGGTGGAATGGAAGAGCAGTTTTCGATGTCTTCGGATATATAGGCGACTGAATTCCGCCCTGTCATACTGTCGATAGCAAATTTTGATTTATTTATTCTCCTGCTGTAAAAATGTGCCAGTATAAATAAAGATTTTAGAGACATGCCTAACATATCTTTCCCAGGGCGACAAAGCTCTGGAACTACCTTCAGAAATTCAACATCAATAACTACCTACTTTCTGTCTGCTCTCAAGATGTTATCTGAACAATACAACTTTTTCCTTTCCGTGGGAACCAGGAAAAAATTATTCTGAGAGCGAAATGAACTTGACACCGATAGTTTTCTTACAAAAATGTTATTTTTCGACAAGGTGGCTTTACTTGTTGTTGCCTTAATGTCTTAATGAAAAGGCAACGAGTACAATTATTGCAACATTTATTAATTCAAATTTTATTCGAAAAGCAAATTTCGAAACAAACCCATTCAACTGTAACAGAACTAACAACTAACAACAAATTCAGCTTAGTATTTTGTATATTCATCTCTAGCTGTTATAATTGCCTGCATACTGTAATTAAGATTACGAGAAGCATATTAAAAAATATTTAGCCATTACTGCTGAAAGGCTAAACGAAGTTCATCAACCGCAGTGGGAGGAGCTACTTCGCGATCTAACTCGTCTGCTAAGCATGTCCCGCACATACTCCATGGGGTTGAGATCAAACGAACATGCTGGTTAGATCATTTCGTCAATACCAGCTTCTGCGAGGTATTGGGTGGGTAACACAACGTGCTGTAAGTGGCTGCGCATTATACTACATCAGGATAAATTCATCTCTGGTGAATATACTGGAAGATACAATACCTATATCGGTGGCCCGTCTAGAAAACATTGATGTCCACTAACTTAGTGCATGCCTCCCGGGTTATTCCTCCCAAAACCTCCTCTATATATCTCTCAGAAGAGCACTGAACATCAAAAAATCTTTCTTCGGTCATTTTCCAGAGCTCTTGAACGCAAAGACGCGAGGAACGAACGATAGATGAGTGGCCAGAATAGACCCAATACTGAGGATTGATACACGTTACTTCATTAGAAGATACTGTGGTAGCCAGGCTGACCAGACGATCCCCATGAGCCACAAGAAGGAGAACTATCTGTGAACGACGCAGGACATTAAGCACTTGATATGCTGAAGACACGGTAGTCTTAACACAAGGAAAATATATCATTACGGTTATAGATCGCATACAGGAGGCTCCCAACCTGATTACGAAATGGACATACTTGGAGGAGTTGAACACCAACCCTACCAAGGCCACCATAGTAGCATTCACCGGAAGACCGAAAACAAAGTGAATGGGATCTATACAGATAAAGGGCTTAAACTCCAAGCCGACCCAGAACTAGCATCTAGGGAAAATAAATATTAAAATGGTGACCGCACTAGTGATGGGCAGACGCTCCTCTGGAAGAAAAAATAGGGGGTAAAACCACACGAAGACTGCTTGCCTTGAAATCACAGGAGCAATTACATCAACACCAACTGCAGCCATGGATTGCAGCCTGGTATTGCCTCCCGTTCACCTAGTGTTGCAGGGGGAGGCCTCCAGACCTTAGAACACACCCACTTTGAACGTTAGAACAGGACATATGGGCATCATTAGAATTATGATCGGAGACGCGCTGGGAACAAGAACGAAACACATTTCGAAACGGTTCTGCTTTGATAACCAATTTGGGGTGCTGATGCCAGACAGAACTGAGTGGGATGGCTGGTAGCTCAAGGACATTCCATAAGTGAAAATCTGGTGCACAGATGGAAATGAGGCTGGCTCACGACTGTTTTCCAGGAAGCTGAGTACTACTGTCATCAGCTACTTACACACATGCTTCCTCTGTCTTTCAGGCGTTGACAACACGCATATCAACATCCTATCAGAGAGTGAAGCGGCACTTAAGGCCTTCTGCAGCGAAAAAGTGACGTCCAAACTGGTATGGGACTGCAAATAAGAACCAACAGTGCTGGCAGACCGGAATCACATGGAATTGATATAGGTGCCAGAACACCAGCAAGTTGCAAGCAATGAGAGAGCAGACGAACTCGCAAGAAAAAGTTCGGAAAATCCCCCAAACCGAGGGCAGCACTAGGGCAAACAAACTGTACAGTGAGAGCGTCTGTAGGAAACTGGTTCAGGGACAAACACGTAAACTACTTTGAAAGTATCCTAGAAAATGCGGAAATCGCTGTCTACACGGACGGCTCCAAAACGGATGAAGGTGCAGGAGCCGGAATTTACGGAACTAAGCCGAAGATGAAAATCTCACTGAGCTTGGGCAAACATGCGACGATATTTCAAGCGGAAGTCGTTGCAATACACCATTGTGCACAAGAGCTAATAAGGCACGATTTTTCACGAAAAAACATTGCCATATACTCAAATAACCAAGCTGCGATAAAAGCAGTCAACTCAATGCAAGTTACCTCAAAACTTGTTTGGGACTGCATAGAACCCTAAAAGAGCTGGGCAGTCAGAACAGACTGACACTAGCCTGGGTACCAGCACACACAGGTTATAGAGGCAATGAAGAGGCCGATACACTAGCCCGAGAAGGAGCAAGTAAGGCCCTGAATGGCCCAGAACCGTATTGCGGTATAGCAAAAGCTGTACTAAAAACAAACACCAAATCATGGATTCAACAGAAGTCTCAAGAATGGTGGAACAATGCACCAGGGATGAGACAGGCCAAAGAGTTTATCAAACAACCGCAGCCAACATTCACAGACTACCTACTAAGCCAGAAGAGGAACACTACTAGAATAGTAGTAGGACTTCTCACAGGGCACTGTAGGCTCAACAAACATATGAGTACAATAGGCCTGGCAGAAGAAATGCTATGCAGGTTCTGTCAGGAAGAAGAGGAAACATCAGTACACATACTATGCCACTGCGAGGGCTTGTCAAGGCAAAGGTTTCTAACACTGGGAGAAGAAAAACCAAGAGCTCCCAGATTCATGGGAGTTCTAAAAACTAGCCTGTGGAGTCTCGTAAAGAAGACAGGGCTAGACAAAGAACTCTAAATGATATCGAGGACAAACACAATAGATCTGAAAAAGTCGCGGTGTAGAGGCTTGTAGCACGAAAGTCCCTAATATATAATCTAATAATCTAATCCCAGAAAACAAACGCGGAAAAGAGTACATGAAAGTACCGTGCCATGAAAAAACGGCAGACCTGTTAGCGGTGAACAGAACATCGGAGAACGGTTACGGGAATCCTGATCGGTATAATGGAGACCTGACATGCATACTGTGCTGTTGCGAGGCACTGGACGGCGAATCACAGGCCATTTTTGGGCAGTCATCTGGCGATCCAGAATTATACAGTCTAAAGAACTTGTACAAGGCACGAAAGTACTGGATCAAGAACTGTTACAGTACGATATATAGGAAAGATACAATGGGCCAATGGGCCTAATTGTCACCGGAGGCAGAAGCCTGACGGACCTTCATAGAGGAAGACTAAACCTCACCTTCCATCCAGAAGGTGAAAACTTGGCTATTGAAACACGTGTCAAGGGGTTAGAAATAGTATATTCATTACTTCACTACAAGGTTACAAATAGTGCAGTGCAAGTAAAAAAGTCTATACAACATTAATATCATTACTGTGCTTACCTCGTATAACATGAAGAGGCTGTACAGTACTTGAGCTCCATTGTACATTACTAGCACTTCTTTCAACTTGAACGGCTTCCGATTTTCCATCATTCTGGGCCCCAAAAAAATGATGACATAAAGATATCCCAGGACCATCATCAAAGTGGGAACTGGGCTCTGCATCAATGGCCAATCCGCTGTTCGAGGGTCTGGAAATCATAAAAACTGCTCTTGAGTTTTCTTACCACATGATTCAAATGAAATTTTGAGAATGAAAGATGAAGTTTTGTCAATGTGAACACAGAAAAATGTGGTTGTTTCACTAGGGGAATTGTTATACGTTACTGACTAAAACTGTACATGATTGATACATTTTCTTTTACCAGAAAATTGAATTATTATTGTTTTTTCTACATCAGCTCCAAGTTTATTAACCTGACACCATGTCGTAAAATTATTACTGGCAGCAATATTCAATCTGACACTAAGGTAGAGCATGATTAAAATTTCCACAAAATATATTGTCTTTGTGACATGTTTCGATACACAGTATCTTTTTCAAGCGAATGTAGTACCTACATTAAATTATTCTTCATTGAAAAATACTGAAATACCTTTCTTATTAGTCAATATAATTAGTGGCTACCTGTCATTATCGCTAGTTAATTGCGTTTTAAATTAATTTAACAAAGAATAAAATATTATAAAGCAGATAGCAGTTAACATTGGATATCAAGTCGAATTGATAGAAAATATTCCTGCTAAAAAACTACGTAGAAAGGCTATCCAGGAAGTGTACCCCACCTTAAGGAACCTTGACAATAATTATAGAACTTGAACTTATTCAGGACCCGTCACGGAAAAAATTGCTTAATTTATGCATGAACAAAATTTGAGAACAGCATAAAGAACAGATAACACATTGGGAAAGTTTATCAAGAATAATAAATCCGAAAAATCAGGAGTTTATTAATTGAATTGTGGATCTTGCTCCAAAGTATATATAGGCCAGACAGGTAGATCATTTGAAAGGCGCATACGTGAACACCGTATGAATTATGAAAAGAATAAAACACAGTCATCATATGCCAATCATATTTTGGAGGAAGGCCATGATTTCGGTGAAAACTTCGAAATCCTTCATGTGGAAAATAAGGGTATCAGGCTCAACTATTTAGCATTATTGGAATTTAATAAATTGAAAACTTCATCTTATTCATTAAATGATCAATTGGACCTGAACAGTTCCCTTTTGTTAAATTTATTCAATTAGGTAGTAGATATGTTTTGAGATTTCCAGGTAGGTACATTGTTATTGTCAATTTTATAAGTTGTATGAGTCTAGGAATCAGCGATAAGTATAAGTAGTCCCTAATTATTTTGATTGATAAAAAAGGTATTTGAGTATTTTCCAATGAAGAATAATTTAATGTACTACATTCGCTTGAAAAAGATACTGTGTATCGAAACATGTCGCAAAAACAATAAATTTTGTGGAAATTTCAATCGTTTTTTACCTTATAACTATGGTTTCCATCAAGTAAAGGCCACGTCAATCCAAACAATATTCAATCTCTTTTCGAGCTCCTCAGGGCTAGCTGCTGCTGCAGAAACTGATGTATCGATGATGTTCCAATATACTCAGATCATTAATATGCAGTAGATATATTTTTACGGTAAATTTTATAGTAAATTTTCATTTTACGATGTAATTGTATTAATTTCATCTTGTAATGTTGAAATTGTTTATCTTGTCGCAGAAATCTTGCTGACGACATAATTTTATGATTTATTTTTTTAACTTGCAACAAACAATTTTATAGTGAAATTGTCAAGCTGTGTGCACGCTTCAATATACTTGAAGGAAGAAACTTTGTATTTCGTGCAAAATATTTTTATTTTAAAAATTGTAGCAAAGCGCTTTCGACTGTTAAGTCATCATCAGTGCGTACCTGCAAGTAAGTAATGATTGAAAATGAAATTGATAAAATTGAAAATTTTTGAAATTTGAAAGTTATGAAAAGTGAGGTTACTTACTCGTCAGGTGTATAAGAAGCCATATAAAAACATCATGTCCATGGACCAAATTAAAATGTTACAAAATATAAAACATATTTAAAATTGAATAATTTTTATCCTGTTTAAGGATTATTAAAGATAAAGATATGGGATACTACATCATATCTGTCTGAATGTTGAAGCGGAAGTGGAAAAGAAATTTAAATTGACAATGTATGCCAATGACACTATTGACAAGTGACAGTGACCATTGACATTTGTGACATAGAATTCAAAGAACTCCAGACATGAGTTTAAAAAGGAAACGTAAATCTGAAAGTGATTAGTCTAATGGGAACGTTTCGTTTTCCAAAAATACGCTACCAAAGAAAACTCTATCAAGAATACGAATAAATTATCAAATTTAGTAATGGGTGAAAAATAATAAGTAATAATCTCTATGGATCTGTCCATCCTAAGGCTAAGGTTCAACAACCATAATTTTAGCCCAAACAGAAACTCTCAAATTTTACAGGAGGTTAGGTCCAAAAATAATAATAGATTAGATTTCCTTGAAGATTTACATATAAGTAAAGAATTACTCAACAATGACCTTTGTCTCAATACTCAAGTCAATTTAAACAGAGCTTATGTACCGCTTCATAGGCGTTTGAAATAATATTAATTAATTTCTTTGAAAATTTTTCAATTAAATAAAAAATAAAAAAAAAATTTTTCAGTTCAAACATTCTCAATTTTTCATTAATCTTTCTCTATGATGATATTACTTGAACCCGTTTAGCAGTTTATCCATTCTCTCCGGCTTTCAATTCTGAGAACACGAAGTTAATTTTCACCTTTTGGGTTTTTTATTGGTAACTATGTAGTTGTGTACAACTTCCAACTTTGATCAGCGGGTAAAATGTGATGAGTTCTCATTAGACTCTTTCTCATTCCCTTAACTTTCCTTGTTGGGGTTGGATAGGACTGCATAGAGGCCTTATATTGATCTTTTGCTTGAAAGTTTCTTCATTTCTTTACGTTTGTGCTACCCAAATTGCCTAAACTTGGACTAAGATAGTTCTCATTAGACTTTTCACATGTCCTTAAGCCCAATTGTGGGTGCTCAAACATTGGAGCTAATTTACTCAACTTGGGTCACCTCTTAGGTTCAGTTAGTCTTCCCAGTATGCAGGTATATTGAGTGAAGTTCTCATTAGACTTTTTCTCGGTGTCTTACCAATATTTGGTTGAGGATGGACAGATCCATAGAGAACCCACCCCCGTATTTTCTTTCTGATTATTACTTATTATTTTTCACCCATTACTAAATTTGATAATTTATTCGTATTCTTGATAGAGTTTTCTTTGGTAGCGTATTTTTGGAAAACGAAACGTTCCCATTAGACTAATCACTTTCAGATTTACGTTTCCTTTTTAAACTCATATCTGGAGTTCTTTGAATTCTATGTCACAAATGTCAATGGTCACTGTCACTTGTCAATAGTGTCATTGGCATACATTGTCAATTTAAATTTCTTTTCCACTTCCGCTTCAACATTCAGACAGATATGATGTAGTATCCCATATCTTTATCTTTAATAATCCTTAAACAGGATGAAAATTATTCAATTTTAAATATGTTTTATATTTTGTAACATTTTAATTTGGTCCATGGACATGATGTTTTTATATGGCTTCTTGTACACCTGACTAGTAAGTAACCTCACTTTTCATAACTTTCAAATTTCAAAAATTTTCAATTTTATCAATTTCATTTTCAATTATTACTTACTTGCAGGTACGCACTGATGATGACTTAACAGTCGAAAGCGCTTTGCTACAATTTTTAAAATAAAAATATTTCGCACGAAATACAAAGTTTCTTCCTTCAAGAACAATTTTATACGTTGTTAAATAAGTCTCTTTCTATCTATTGAAGGCCCCAAAATGGATCACTGGGGAACCCCAAGCGAAGTATCAAGTAATCCAAAGCATATATTGAAAAAATGTTCGTATGTTCATTGATATCAGATTATATTCATATATAAACTGATAATCCTTCGGTTTCCACGTAATTATTCATATTTGAATAAATTCTTTCTGGTGTGAGCTATAATAAAAACGGGTAGATAATCTTAGCAATGAAGAGCATTGGGTTTCAAAACGATGCTAAAGTCATCCAGTTATGCACGTATATGCAGTTCATATCAAGAGAAAGAATGATGATCACCGGTTTGTAATGGGTATTTGAACCCCACAAGGTCCTAAACCGATGTATGTTTACTGGATTTTATGAAGGTGAACTGGAAACAACCCATTATAGACCGGATGGATTTTCTGTGGGGAAATTCCATCCAAAGTGGTGAACAGGCAGATCAAGAAAAAAGTTATTTTCAATAACAACATATCAACAAATTTATATTTGATTCTGTAAACCGGAATATGAAATCATGAATATGAGATGAAGTAAATAGGGTTTTGTTATCAGGAGCTTTTTAATTTTTCTGGCCACCACTTAATTTGCTTTGAGTTTTATGCATGAGAAAGAATGAGAACATTTTGTATCTGAGTATTTATATTGGTGTTTATTTTTCAATTGATGTAGCCAATAGTTGATGTAAATCCATGTTGACGTTTAACTTTTTTAATGAAACTTCAATGTTGACTTCCTCAAAAGGCCGACTCAGATATATGGGTGCCCATTCAGGGTTTCTGACCCCGCATGATAAATTTCTCCAGTATTGTATTGATAAAACTAATACTTCTAAACCAAAGAAAATATGACTTTTTGATAGAAACACAAGTAAATCGAACGTATGTGAACTGTCTAGCAATTTACAGGCAAAAGGGTCGAAAATGCTTCAAATACATGGGCAATTTACAAGGAACAGAATTGGACCCAGAAATGTTCCCTGAGGCACAACAACATATATGATCGACTGCCGACTGAGTTTTTTTTGCAGATTTTCTCTGTCTGTATGCTCTGTGATGAATAAGTTTTCATCAACTCTAGAACGAATGCCATATCCAAAAAGTTTTCTTAGTAGTATGTCATGTGATACGAAATCGAAAGCTTTTTCATACCATACAAGTTAAATGGTATATTTGTATATATAATATATTTTACTTTGGAATCAGGAGTGGTTTCATTCAATAGTTCATTGTATACCTAGGCGGTAAAGTGGCATTATTATCATTATCATCGGTCTGAAAAAGCACTCTACACAAAAATGTTAATATTATTTATACAAAAATTTTACTTATTGAAAAATTGACAAGTTAACTTCAAACAAACATCAAATGTGACAACTTATGATTTAACAACTGCTAACAATTTATTTTTATACAGATTTTCATTGGCGTCGCCACAGCGTGAAAATGTAAAATTTATTTTCTCGGTTAGCACTAGAAAAGGAAATTTTCTCCTTTCCGTTAAGCCGGTAAAATTCAACTTCCTCACAGTGTAGGATGAAGAGGTCTTTTTTTCACATCGTCCTTAGCTTCGATTGAGTTTTCTTGGCTTGTTTTGATGAGATTGAGTTATTTATTTGAATAACTGAGAAACTTCATGATGGGCCCTATAATTTACTTGGCTACAGGCAATCCTAAACCTGTTCTTGACGCACAACCATTTTTGCAGAACTACCAGGGTCAGATGATGCGAATCATTGAAAACAACTCGAACTGCATTCCATGATCCGGACACTCTCACCGTACAGTGACTGTCCTGAGACGTATTTTTTATGGCTTCAAAATGATAAACTAACAGGTATTCGGTGCACCTCAGAAAACTAATGAGGTATTTCACATCACGACATACGACCAGTCCTTGGCAGAATAAAGAAAACCGGAGCGTCATCAAAACAAATGCTTATTTTTAAAAAACAAATGATTGTTGTTGAAGGTCTGTCTCAGGAGATGGAAATTCTCATTCATCTTGACCCGGAAGCTGCAAAGTTGGCAATTTTGAAGATAACGTTCTGCTTGGGATGTACCTAAAAAGCAGTATAATTCTCTTAAAAATACTGCCCAGCTCTTTCTCTCCATACTACGTCTGATGAGTTCACTCATGAGAATTTGGTTCCAATTTGAATAATATCAATTTTATATAAATTCTTACCTGGTTTCGTATCAGGAAGCTGATTTTATAAGCCTCACTAGATTATTTTGCTGTGAATTTGGCTTAATTAAAGTCATAATTATTATTATCGACAATATGAGAACCGAAAAATACAGGAAGTACCTCTATAAATACTCCTCCCTTGGCATACTTCATGCCGAGTTAGACAACGTGCTATTTGCTACAGTTCTTGATAGCGGGTCATTTTTTTGAGGCTACCTCAAACTTTTAGGACTGTTCTACAACTAGAATATCCCAAAAATTAGGTCGGCTCTTTATTTACGTCGTCATAACTTTACCGATATGGAAAACTTTCGCAAAGTTATGACGTCATAACTTTCTGTCAGACCCTGAAATGTATATTTCGATGCATAACTGAATACTACGAATTATACCAAAGATAGGTACAACAATCTTTAATTGTAATTTACTAATTTCCAGTACTTACCACTTATTTTATCTAAGACTGTTTGGTATCTGTCCACTACTATCATCACTTTTTCCGACACATCCTGCAAATAAAAATAACTATGATATAGTGAACTGTCATTAGAATTAAGTCCTGTTGTCTTCAACTAATGAGGTACAATGAGTAGAATGAAACACCAATGAACAGAAATGCTGGAATTTCATCTGTTGTTAATTTTAGTAGGTGTTCATTCTGTCAAAAATGACAAATCAACTCTAAGGACATTAATATGCCCATTTTTTGTGTTTTTTGGCATCGACTGTTATGTTAATTAGTCAAATATGCGTAATATAATATTTATTATCCGGGAAAAATTGAAAAAAGTGTTATACTTCAATCTTTTTAGGGTATGAATTTGCATAAAATAAAAGAGTCATTAATCATTTTAGCCCGCCCACTCATACAAATCAATATGCTTCAATGCAGTGAACAGCACAAACTCCATCCAATAATTCAGGCGTGGACATCGTAGAATAAAAAAAGTCGTGTTTTTTCAAAAATATATAAATAACGAATACAAACATGTAAATATTGTACAAAACCAGGCCATTTCAAAACAGCGTGTTTCAACACAATGAAACCCAGTCAAAATCAGATGTTGAGGTAATATCAGCTAGATCTAGAAGCAAATTTTTGAGTGATATTTCTGTTGATAGCAAGCAGGTGCCAGCTCTCATCTATTTTGGAAGTACCTGTTTGGCGTAGAAAAATATGCTGAGCGTCTAAATTAAAATATGTCCAATTTGAATCAGCCAGTTTCAATGGCAGGATTGTTTATACACCGTGACAATTCATCAAATTGTCGAAAATTATGTTAATATTGATGAGGTATGCTTTTACTGAGAGCAAGTAATCGATGATGGTTTAGGTTTCAGGGAATGCATTTCTCAGTCATATGGTCATACTTTACTGAAAATGAAGAGACAAACTATCGTAGTATAAGCAATGAACTCAATTTCTTTTATGCAAATCAAGGAACTAATTAAATAAATAAGTAACAATGAAAATGATGCCATTCAAAGATTGTATGATTATCATAACAGTCTTTCTGTCTCCATTGATGACCTAGGTCAGATGCTTTTCCAACCCAGTTTTATCTCAACAACATATCATTATATTTTTCAGCTCAACACGTGTTTTAGTTACCAAGTGACCATCTTCAGAAAAAATATTATACTTCGTTCAGTTAGTCACCCTGGAGCTCAATAAAGCAAATAATAAAGATTATAGTAACCGTCTTATACCCGCACAGGAGTATTATTATTATTATCCTCATAAAATGATATGAATGCATGAATACTTATTGAATATACCACTGACTGTGAAGGAAGATGTCGGGTGTTTTTATTATTTGGCCTAGTACTTACTAGGTATTGAGGTTTGGTGGCCCATTCTTTTCAGCGAAAAAGGGTGATAAACGAGCAATGAAAAACAGAAAACGAAGAAAGAATGAGAGGTTAGAATAGACATCTAGGCAACCCACATATCACTTGCATTAGAACAAGGTGTGGGTTTCTATCGACATCAATACTCTTGATATACTTTTTTCAATCACCCACAATTATTATGCATAACATAATATATTACTTTGTTTGTACAAGAAATAATAACATACGGAATCTCATTCTGAGGAAGTTGTAGTTGAGAAATATCTTACTGAATAACAGACGTTCCCTCATGAACATAAAAATCCATATATCTATTTCAAGTGACCATCACATTCTTGCAGATAATTATTCAATAATCTACATAATATTTTAACCATCTACTCATATACATTATTTCTTCATTTGTTCACAATTTTTTTTTCAATTCTGGTTTTGGGATGTTGCAAACTTCTAACAATGTTTTCATTACTCGAATTGTATGGTAATAAATCATTTGCCATTTTTGAAGGACTTTTATTCAGTTGAAATGGGTTAATCATATTCTGCCTAAACTTTTCTTTTTTTTTTAGAGTGTACAGAAACCAGTGAGTGTTCGAAATGAATGGTTGTATTCGACTGACCATATCATCCAGAAGATATTCACTTGATGACTGCAACACGTGTCAAATTGTTAAAAATAGTGATTTGGTGTTGGGATGAAACTCCACCACCTAGGTACTCCTGTGTTTCTGGACCCAAACAACTTCAGATGCGATATAATAATGAAAAAGACAATTTATATGACGAAGAATGTGTGTGCTTGTGTTTTTTAACGGTAAATAAAACAGTCTGATCTCCAGTTTTGTTTCCATTTTAATTGGAACGGTCATCGTCGGATAACAATGCTATTTATAACAACAGAAGATATGTGAGTATTTCTAATTATGGCTGAGAAACCATGAGCATCTCCTAGAGGAAAAATTGAACTGAGTATATACTTCATTTTTTATGTAGGACGTGTATAAGCGATTATTTTCAACATTTACTGAAGAAATTGCCAGGATTATGGGTGAGTTTAAAACTGAGGCAGGAGTGAAACCCAGTTTTTTCTTTGGCATGTATATAAGTGAGACTTGTCTCACTAGTCTAAAGTCGTTGCATATGGTCCAAATAGGGTACTGATTCCTGCTTCAATATAATTATTTCATATCAACTAAAATATCCATGACTTTCAGATCCTCCAAAAATATCGTAGAAGGGTTATGTGAAGTGGGATAAAACACATTTTGGGTACTCAGACACTCACATATATTTGCATGAGGAAGTGGAAGTCTTCAGGAACGATATACACTTTTTTTTCTTCTACTTTAATTTTTAGCAAAGTTATGACAAATCTTATTTTCGCCCCTGCCGTAAATGGCAGAGCCTGAAATTTGATATAGGAATTCAATCGGGTTTTCTGAAAAAACGAGCGCATTTTGTGAGAAATAACTGAGTATATTCCTTATGGAGAATTGAATTAAGTATCTTCCACCTTCTTGAAATTGTTTCTTGATAAATCCTATACTTTCCGAAACAACAGCAAAAAAAATTTTAATTTTTTTAAATGAATTTTTTTTTGTTCCACCCCTGATATTTTGGTATGTAAACAGTTTTTTTCTACCAATATATGATGTCAAGAAGTCATGTGCCGAGTTTTAGAATTCTACGATGCATTCTCCACTTGTGGCTTACATTTGTCTGTGGTTACTGTACTATTCTGTTACTTTCGCTTTTTAAATACCTGCAAATTTCATGTTGGTAAGATTGCAAAACATGCAAACCTCGGTCGCCTAGGTACTTAATATCTTTCTCCAAAATGATAATTATAGCACACCTACATATTGAAGGTAACTAATGTATTATAGCTAATGTGTTAATAATGCTACATTTCAGTAATTATAGTGGTTGAAATAATGCAAGGATAACAGTTGAGATGATTGAAATGCTACTGAAATCAGAAGCACTATGAATTCATAGACGCTGAAATTCTGCAGTCAAAATAATAGACCGGGAAATGATGACAAATTTTGGATACGATTTTATTCAGTATGCTTTTTGGAGGACAGTATTGTCTGTATATCATCATGATAATAAGGCATGAATCAAAGAATCGTCGTAGGTTATGTGTTTCGGTACGATTCCAATCAGGCTGCCATGTGTTTTGTAATGAAATAATAGAACTTAAATACTCGAAAAACCATTTGCAGGGGGCGGAGAATTCACTTTTTGAAATTCAAGTTCACGTGACCATCAGAGATTCATTACTTGACTTGATTTTCTAACTACTTGCCTTAACTTGAAATCAAAACAAGCTCAAGTCCAGTATTTATTTTTGAAATTCAAATCGAGTCAAATAGTTACACATCAAGTACTTGTAAATCAAGCTACCTACTTGATTTTTCTTGAAAAACTAGTACCTTTTTGTATTAATCTGATTACCTGCCAAAACGCAATAACAATAAAAATATATGGATGCAAAATAAAGAAAACAAACAGGAGTTAGTGAAATACAGTACAATAATATTAACGTTATAATGTCCCACTTTCAAATGTCAAAGTAGGTTATATTTTTGATATGTATGTATATGTATGTATATGTATGTATACAAATGTATAGCATGTGCCACAATTTTTACTAGATTGCTTGAATCCTATAGATTTTTGTAGATATTCAAAATTAAAGAAAAAACAGCCTCAAATAAAAAAGTAATAAACTAAATAAGTTGTGAAATTTTTTTTTAACCATCGTGTTGATTATTCAATTGTGTCACAAACTACTACATAGTTATAGCTGAAATTTTATTATTGTTTTACCTTCTTAAGCCAACTCGAAACTAAAATTGTGCTACGCCTATCCGAACCTGTAGAGATATATGCCCAGGAATTAGGTGGGCTGGATCTACCTTTTTTTTTTTTTTCGTAGACTTCAGTGTGTTAAGCTTGCAAATGTCGCCTTAGTGAAGATGTTCCACAGTTTTCCTTTTCGAAACCTTCGTTCATAGGGTACACTAGCCTTGTTTTGCAGTATTTTTATTACTCTTGGGAACCTGCTCCACTATTAATCAATCCGTAATTTTTTTCGTTTTATTAACTTTAACTCGTTTGGCCTTTAATGCGCCGACCCTGCGCTTTCTACTTCTGTTTCGATGTCATCAAATTCTGACACTTTTTCATCTACGATATATTCTGAGACGCTGCTTTGAAGAGGTTCCGATTCCATTACGGACAAATCACTTGAATCTGACAAAAACAATTATTCTCTAGCCAACACTGTTTATCCTTGAACAACGCTGATCTACTATTTAACAGAACTTCGTCATCGAGCAATCGGGGGCCTGGAGGTCTATTCTCGAACCGTTCGGTTTCAAATCGTATACGAAAAAGAGAGAAGAATATACATATTCCAAGTGTATTGGTGTGGAACAGTAAATCGAAATCGCATACGTTCAAACTCGAGAATAATACCAGCCATTCGGACCCATCCTATTGGGCTGCCAATGCTTTTTCGAGTATTTTAGTTTTATTATTTCATCACGAAACAAATGGCAGCCTGATTAAAATCATACCCGGATAATAATAAAAATAATAATAATTTTTTAACATGAAGAACCTGCGACGATTATTTGATTCATTCCTTATTATCATGAAGATTTACGGACAATACTGTCCTTCTCAGGGCATACTGAGTAAAATGGTATCCAAAATCTGTCATCAGCTCCCGGCCTATAAGTTTTCTTTTTGAGTAGCAGGTCCATAAATTGTGTATTGACACATAAATTATACGTTATTAAATGATTGGATTGTTGATCTTGTCACCATTGCGTAAATTTAAGTTATTAGGAAATTTAAAATTGACTTGAATGGTGAATCTTTCTGTCGACCTTGTACCCTGCATTTTATTATTTGAATATTATTTATGAGAAATGCTATTTTCTGCAAACAAAATTTATGATATGGAAAAAACCGAATACCACATGAAAACCGGAGTTTTCCGTATGAATGATCAGTCCATATTTATCGTGGCATAGCTATATTTGGAAAAACGTGTGGCAGAACAACCGATGGAAAAACAATCTCAATTTGGATTATTTTTGAAATAGTTTTTTCACTCATGTACAGTGTGACCCATTTAAGTCCGGAGCACCCTTATAAAATCTACATTTTCCAATCGATTGGAATGATTTTTTTTCTCTTTCATTAGATAGCAATTCAAAAAGTCTACTAGGACACCAAATTTCATGAATGAATCTCCATTTCCAGGGCCAACTAATCCGAATTTTCAATGTCAAAAATCTAAAAAAATTACTAGCGAATTTTAGGAAAATTGTCATTTTATGTCATAATTTTTAATTTTTTTTATGTGTCAACAGATTTCTATAAAATTACGGTCAGTAATATTCCGAGACTCCCTGAATCCATTGGTGTAGACAAAGTTCTGATAAAAGTTTTGAAATTGAATTGGTGGGTTGATTAAACGGCATATTTTTCAAATTTCATTCCCTTATAACTTTTTTATTGATTGACGTATTTCAACGTAATTCACATACGAACCAATTGAAAATGGCTCGAATCCAGTGGTGGAGTTGGAGTTTTTCTAAAATAATCGCTAGTAATTTTTTTATATTTTTTACCTTGAAAAATCAGATTAGTAGGCCCTGGAAATGCAGATTCATTCATGAATTTAGTGTCCTAGTAGACTTTTTGAATGTCTACCTAATGATAAAAAAAATCATTCCCATCGGTTGGAAAATGTAGATTTTATAAGGGTGCTTCGGTCTTAAGTGGGTCACACTGTATATGAAAATAATAATGTTTCAACCTACATGAAAGTGATAGTTTTTCACTCTAGAGATGAAAATTAAAAAAATAGATATTATCATGCGTCCCGAGATGGGAGTATACTAAAAAGAAATTGATGGATTTTTGACACTAGTGACAGTTAGTCTCACTACTTGGCACTTGAATCAGTAAACTTCGTTTGACAGTTTATAAACATTTAAGTTCTGAACATTTTAATCCAGTATTTTATAAACAACATTTATCTTCGAAAAAATTATATTTCCTACTCGAGATAAAGAACGTTTTTTTTTTCGTTCTTGAGATTGCCACACTCGCTCCACTCGGAACAAAACCTCACCTCACGAAAATAACAGTATTTTCATCTCTTGTTGAAAAATATACTATCTTTGAATGACACGAATGTCTATTTTTCAAAATAGCGTCGGCCCATCATTTTGAAATGGCATTGGGAGTCAAGTATACCTACCTCATTTGAAAACATAACTTCAAAGGGGTAACTTTATGGACAGACTGTGTTTCTGAGTAGAGAATATCAAACAGTAATTTTGCCAGTGCTGTACAAGTGTTTCATAATTATCATTTCGTTGGTTGGTTGGAATTAGTGACTATTTAATTTGAATTTTTAAGGAAGTTTTAAATTTTGTAAACCTATTTTGTTAGTGACACATGAGAAATTGGTATTGTCTTTTCGTTCTTGTTTAATATTTTAGAAGCAATTTTGTTTTTCTCATTTTTTTTCAGAAATCAGAATTCTCATATTCCATTTTTTCGTCATTTCTTAATCATCTCCTTTTACATCCGCATTCTCATTTTCATCTACTTATTTGTCTTCAACATTATATTTTCCTAAAGATATCTGGGTCTTCTGTTATTTCTGTGAACTTTTTTCATTTCATATGCTTCCTTATTTTTCTCAAAATAGGTTGTTGTTGTTTATTCAAGAATTGATTTTTTTTTCAATATTTCATACTCTACGATTCCACCTAAAACGAATATAGCTTGGAAATTTCAAATGGAACTCACTTTAGCTTTTCAGTTTCTTCTATCCTAGGGACGATCTGAATGAAAAATCACATAGTTTTGAAACAAAAAAAAAATACATATTTGATTTTTTTGAAGAATTTTTTTATTTGAATGCGTTGGACACACTCCAATTAATGCGATGAACACGAATGAAGAGTTAAAAAACAGCATACACACTTTTTTCGTCCAGTTGAGTACCTTTATGGCGGTTTGAAATTTTCAATGCCACTTTATCTCAAAAAAGGATTTTTTTTCAAATGAGAACATCTTTTTGACAGCCATTCCTTAGTTTCTTATATTCACGAAGAATCTATTGATGGTTTCAAATCGTACGAAGGCGTAGAAGAGCCAACAACAAAATATTTTTCGAAACATTTGGAATTGCCACTTTGACCTGAAAATTGCCACTTGGAACTGACAATTGTCACTTTGAAATGGCAATTGTCACTTTGAAATGGCAATTGTCACTTTGAACTGGCAATTGTCACTTTGAACTGGCAATTGCCACTTTGAACTGGTTACTTTTTGCCTCTTTTCTCAATTAAGTCGATTATCATAAGTACTCATCTCTTGAGAATCCAGTCTCAATAATTATAATTTACTAGCTGACCCGGCAGACATTGTCCTGCCAAAATAGTGAACAGAATGAAAATTCTAGAATGTCAATAGTTATTTTTGTATCTAGTGCGTGAAATGCTAGTTTGGTGATCGAGAACTGATTTTCGAAAATCGAGATCACCAAAGTATTTCGCGCTCGAGATGCAAACACATTTTTTTCTACAAACTTCAAAAAAAATGGGTGGTATAAAATTTTGTCACAATTTGAAAAGGGTTAAAAACCTTATTTAATTATTGTTGAACATTCAGAAATAAATGATTTCTTGTATTTTCGCTTGATTGAGGAGGATAGGTTAGAATATGAAAATCTTATTGTTTTCGTGCACAAGTGACAGACCCTGGAGGTAAAACAACCTAACCTAGGATATCTGACAACCCACCTAACCCCATTTTCCGCTTTATTTATACTGAAACGTTCTAAAGTTCTTTAGAGTCTCTTAATAGAAGCGCGATCACTTTTTAAGTAAAAAAATCACAAATTTTCACAAATTATTTAAGAATAGGAGAACAGAAAATGAAACAAAATGGAAAAGTGGGGTTATTTCTTCATCTCTTTCTACGATTGAGTTTGTTTTACCTCCAGGGTCTGTCGATTGCGCACGAAACCAATATAGTTTACATGCGCGAACCTTGTCATTTTTTGACGATTGTAGAAAAATGAACTCATGTTTTCTTCTGATTTGTTCATTTTTTATTCGACGACTATTTGGAAAAACCACGTGACACGAGATTTTTATGTCCCATAACTGAAACACCCAGCGTGGCCCAGGTAACTTCGATAATTGAGTGTCTTTCCAGTATCTTCTAGAACCTTTTTCAGAGGCTCTGTTTTGGTTCATTCCACGGCGATCTCGAATTTTCTGATACTGTTCAGAAACTTTTAGAACATTCAAGAGTTTTCATTTTTATGTTTCGGAAATTTCCAGAGAGTCACACCACCACGGCACCTCCGAAGCCTGTGTTCTGATTAACTCCACGGAGATCTCGAATTTTTTCGAACTTTCCAGAAGGTTTGAGGACATTCTAGAATTTTCTTTCTTATATTATAGAAATTTTTTGAAAGTACGAATATCACGCCTTCTCAAATCAAATCAAAAATCAAATCAAATCCCTTCAGTTCTCTTGAGATTGTATAATAAAGGGTCAAAAAATAATTTGAATTTGGATTAGGAGTACACATGTGCCGTACAACGTACACCCCTGTTTGAAGTTACAAATACGTCAATTGCATTGATATTTCAATCGTAATGCAATCAAATGATGTACCAGGTTGCATCAAGAAAAGTTTGAACCGATATGGAGTTATTCTGGCAAATTTCAGCACCCTGTAACTCAGTTACAGTCATATTAGGGAATATGTTTGTGGAAACTTCCAGCCTCAAAATGGAGTGAGGATTTCACCATCGGAGTTTGTCCTATTTATTCTGGTACACCCTGTATATTCAAAACTATGTCCATCCCCTCGTTTCACTTTCCATCAACAAAACTTGTCATATTTGCCACACACACAAATCTCATTCAGAAGGCTAACCGTTTATTAATCAATAATTGCATTCAAATTCGAATCCAACCGGTCTGTTATATAAGAAAGTTTCCTGACCTACATTAATGTGGATAGCGAATTCATAGCCGAAGACTAGACGAGATCCGGTTGTTGATCTCACATAGTATCGACATAAATAATTAAATCAGCTTCCATCAAACACGAACATTTTGATCACGAATCCGTGAAATATGACAGCATTCGAATTCCAAATACATTGATAAACGAGTTGGCGATAGACTTGATTACTCTTGACATCCTTGTCATCCTCTGTAGAATAAGTGCAAATGTATCACTCTCAAATTACTTTCGATAATTTTTGTGTGACTTTTTGATCAATCTGGTAGTGTTTCGACATCTTTACATGAAATATCTGGGCTGAGGAGAATAGCATTCGGAAAATCGGCAATTAACACTTTCATTCTAAGTGAATATTGATTGAATAATTCATAGTTTAATAGTTTTGTGACCAAATCGTTCGTCGCCAGAATCTATCTAACAATTACTGACCTACCGCGCCAACAACATCGACAGGTACAAAATAAATATGCCGATTATAGAATTTGCTTTGATTGTAG
Source organism: Chrysolina haemoptera (assembly GCA_958298965.1). Lineage (NCBI taxonomy): Eukaryota > Metazoa > Arthropoda > Insecta > Coleoptera > Chrysomelidae > Chrysolina > Chrysolina haemoptera. Next base: position 5,373,854 of record OY282592.1, on the reverse strand, counting down.
GAAACTGTATGAAGTTACTGTAGATGTTCCGAACCCAAACTTATCCCATTGAAAGATTCATTTTTGAATAACCTTAGATATGCTCAGTTCTTTAGTTCCGATTTACCTTTCATCAAACCCCTCAAGATGAGATCTAGAAACCTAAGCTAGCGTTTTCAGTGTATGATCCAAGATTATTTGAATTTAATGTTCTTTCGTTCAGATTCAATAATACGACAAACACCATGGCTCGTCTTATGCAGCATGTGATTGGTCCTCTTCTAGAACCGTAATGCTTTTTATACTTGGATGACATCATCATTGCTATACCAGATGTCAATATCAATTTGGACATTACTAGAGGAATCTACAGGAGATTACAGAAGGTTGTTTAATCATCAACTGGAAGAAATGGGAGTTTCTCCTACTCCTAGGTTTTCCCTGGTATAGCTTCTTTTATTTCTGATTCACTTCACGTGCAGGGCGTAGCTAACGCGGGGGCGAGGGGGCGCAAGGAAACCAGAAATTGGGTTGGGTAAGAGCACAAGCAGGTCCATGCGGGGGGGCTCACTTAAAGTTAGCTACGCCAGTGTTCAAGTGGTCTTCTGAAGCCACAGTTACCGTCAATGAAATAAACAACACCTGTCGATTATATCAAGTGTTTGTGGAGACTGTCCTTGTTAATTTGCCTGTTTAAGTATTCGCAAGATCATCTGCATATTCTCAGCAATAAATGCCTCTGGATGCTAGCTTTTCTTATAATTCGTCCATCAGGATGATCCAAAGAAGGAGCGATAGGACCTGTCTTTGCAAATATCCTCTATATATATACATTAGCCGTCGGTTCTCTACTAAATGATAAGACTTTTATCCACTGGTACAATGAAAAAGATACTCCTTTTTCCACTAGGATATTAACTATATACTCGATGGATGCATTTCTGAAAGTCATAGCTACTTGAAGGTCATCTAAGGACCGGGTCATAGCCTGTTAACAACGTCTGGTGCTAAGTTTGCCTGGTAGCTATGCATATTGTCGTTTGCTGAGCGGGCTTGTTTTAAGTACTTCATATCTCATCTATTCACTATGCTTCCGAAATATTCTCTCAGAAAAATATTCAAAGGGCATCAGTTTGATTAAAATACGACCGTGTTTCCATGGGCCACTTTTTAAAGTTAACATCGACGACAAAAAGTGGCTCGTTTGTAGCCGTTCCGACCGCTGAAGTGGTCCGACCCAGCCACTTCTTGTAGTCGGGCCAACTTCAAAATGTGGTCCATAGGGGCGTCGAGATTTCAGCAGAAGTTAACATGAACTCCTCCAAGATACTCTTTTGCTTTTGGTGCTTCAACGAAGGCGTAAGCGGAAAAGAAAATCTAGATTTTGGGTCCATTCCTAGAGCTCATTATTTCAAAGTCCTTGCGAACAAAAATCCGTTGTAGAAATTCACTAGCTGTTGTCAGTGATAATGCATTTGTAATTGTAGTAATGGTAACTTCATATATTGATTCTCTTGAGAAAATGACTTTGACATTTAGATAATTTTATCTGGGATCTCACATAAATATTGTACGAGTATGCACGCATACTTATATGCAACATGAAGACTTGCCCACATAAATATTGCAAAATATATACAAACATCTGTCTGGCGCTGCAGTTTTGCAACACTTTTATTCACCATTCTTGTTCTTGAGTGCAAGTAAAGTAATCGTGAATACCTTGTTTTGCCTCTCTTATAAAATGTAGGTTAGGAATTTCTGATATGCAGTTTCAATTTGGCATCGCAATATAAATTGTGTACTGTGTGGTTAAAATAAACTCAACAACAAACCTTAAATTTCTTCTGAATCGTATAGAAAAATTAAATCATTTGAACGTTGGACACAAGGGGGAATATCTAAGTTTGATTATGTTCATAAATATTAATTGTTTTTATTTTTTAATTCGTAAAACTTATACACTGATGGAACTGATTACACTACTAAGTCTGCCAAATCTGCCATATACCATTCATTCAATCATTCAACTGGATGAACGTGATAAAGGAAATTAAGTTACTGGCATTTATTTCCACCAATCGAAAGCGTTTGACCCCATTAATCATGAATTACTCCTTCAAAAACTAGAGTACTATGGTGGCAGAGAAAAAACCAATTATTTGGTGAAATCCTACCCCAGTACCCGACAACAAAAGGGGTATGGTACCTCAGGGCTCCATACTTGGCCCTATTTTGTTCTTGATATTTATTAATGACATCAGTACATACATCAGTACAGTTTTTCTGTTTGCAGATGACATCCCAGTTGTTGTATCGGAAAGGGATATTAGTACTCTGAATGAAACATCTAATGTAACACAGTCCCGGGTTGTCCAGCCTTGTAATAATAAATCTCTCTTGATGTATAAAAAAAATCAAATAACATATTTTTTTTTACGTTATGATAGACCAGCGAAATTATAATGTAGACAATTCTCGATGATAGATCTAATATAGAAAGGAAGAAGCAATAATGAGTAAATCATCGTTAACTTGTTGTCTCATCAGATACCTCAGTGATCAGATGAGTATCCATAATTAATAATCCAGTACGATTGGGTTTTGAGACGAGGATCGGATTGTAGCACCACCAAACTTGGTATGCTAGTAGTTGGAACCATGATGAAAACGAAAAAAAATTGTTTACCAAAATTCCGCGGGTGGAACATATTTTTTTTTCGTTTAAAAATAAATAAATAGATTTTTTCTGTGATCTTGGAAAGTATATGATTTATCGGAAAAACAACTCAACACGGTGAAAGACAATTCAATTCTCCACAAAAAATATTCATAGTAATTTCTTATGAAATGCGCTCGTTTTCCCAGAAAACGTGATTGAACGCCGACATCAACTTTAAGGTTTACCCTTACCGCCGCTGAAAATTTGGCGGAGCCGAATATTTGATTGGTCATAACTCTGCTACAAATGATCGGAGAAGAAAAAGAAAAAGTTCATATCGTTTCTGAAGACTCCTACCTTCTCTTGGGGGGTAAAGGCTTTATTTTTTTGGTGGGGATGGGGTAAAGGTTCAAATTTTATTTCAAAATGCTGAAAATACTATTATTGGAGGGGGAAATAACCCCCAGTACCCTACTGGGGGTTATTATTATCACCCCCAGTTATTACCCCCCATATCAACGCCCTTGGTTAATATGTGTGTAAATTTATGTATATATAACTCTTAGTATCTGCCTTTCTGATGGTTTATAGGAAATTCATGGGACAGAAATTATTATTATTATTAATAAGAGATGAACTCAGACAGGGAGGAGTATAAACAAATCCTCTTCAAAAAACATAAATAAATTCTGTAAATTTCATAGGACATCGAAGGAGAGTAAGTAGAAATTAATGGAATTGTAATAGTAAACAAGTTCTGAAAGTTTCAAGTGTTAGAAGCTTCAACTACATGCTTCTGGGTTGGTAACAACATGAAACAACCAAAAGGAAAAACCCAGAATCATAATAATTGCTTGAAACACGCCAATAAATCCATCACACTTTATTTCATCTACAATAGAAGGATATGAGTTATTAGCATGAGGTTGTGACTTTTGCGGAAAAACACTATGTCATAGACCAAATGCAGTAAACTTTTTCGTATAATAATGGAATGAAGTCACATCCTGTTATTATTATACAGTGCGGCTTTTTATAGCCCCCCCCTGTTAACTTTTGAACGGTTTTTCACAATAAGCATTTGAAGTGTCAAGTGTAAGAGCGGATCTAAATTCACAACATTAATAATTATTCATTTTGAATTCCTTTCAAAGCTTAATTAGGTATTAGGATATCGAAATTATACCCATTTCATTTATTTTTAATGACAAAAGTAATTACAGGTACTACGAAAGGACTATTTATTGGATTTGTTTAAATGACAATAATTAATTAGTTACCTATAAAAGTACAATGGATTGATGAATTATTGTATTCATATTCACTGAGGAGTTTTGTCTACTTATAATTATTATTTACTTTGAATATTTGATATCATCATGGTTCGTATACGTCCTTTCGAAGAAAAAATTGAAGCAATTTATAATTTTGGTGAGGCCCATCGGAACTACCACGAAGCGGAGAGAATTTTTAATGAAAAATTTCCTGAATATCCTATAACTCGGAAATATTTGAGGGAACTAGTTGAAAAATTCAACAGAACTGGCAGTGTTCGTAGGAAAGGTGGAGCTGGTCTAAAATCAATTCCGGAAGAGACAAAGGTTTCGATAATTGCCGAAATGGTGGTAAATCCGCAACAAAGTACCTCTCGTGTAGCAAGTACTATTGGGGTCTCAACAGCTACAGTAAAAAAATATTTGAAGAAACACAAGTTCCATCCATACAAATTAGTAATGTTACACCAACTCACAGAAGACGACCCAGACCGAAGAATGGAATTTTGTGAAATTATGGAGGAAAAGATAGCTAGGAACCCCAATTACATTAGGAATATTTGTTTTTCAGATGAAAGTACCTTTTTTTTGAACGGAAATGGGAATACACAAAATGTGCGATACTGGAGTGATATAAATCCCCATATCTTTCGAGAAGGTCGCACACAGTTTCCACAGAAAGTAAATGTGTGGGCTGGAATTCTGGGAGACCATATTGTAGGTCCCTTATTTCTGGAAGAAAACTTAAACGGTAATTTGTACCTGGATTTACTAAGAGATACGGTTGAACCACTCATACTTGGAATATTAGAAGAAAATGAGAACGAATTTCAGGAACACATCACTTTCCAGCAAGATGGGGCCTCTCCTCACTTCCAACGTCAAGTTCGAAAGTATTTGGATGTAGCATACCCTATGAGATGGGTTGGACGTCGTGGACCAATCGAATGGCCAGCACGATCACCAGACCTTACACCTTGTGACTTCTTTCTGTGTGGATACGTCAAATCCAAAGTGTATGAGCAACAATCCAACTCTTTGGAAGAACGAATAACACGGGTTTGTGCTGGTATAACTGCAGACATGTTGAATAATGTTCGGCAGGAATTTGTGAATCGAATTTTTTATTGTCAAGAAGTATTAGGTGGACATTTCGAACACCTGCTTCGTTAATTGACAACAATTTCGATTCTAATTATTTAAATACTACATGTCATAATAGTTTGTTTTCTTTTTGTTACAATGACACTTCAAATGCTTATTGTGAAAAGATATATTAACGAAATTTAAAAAAATTAGATGATTGAAAAGAGAATCCAATTCTCTTTTCAACGATGTGTCACTCGACCCCCCATGCCATTTAAAAAAATTAGATTTTTGTGCCCCCGCGCCATCTATCGAGCAATCACAATGCGTTATATCTCAAAAGGTAGTATCGGTGAAACCCTCGAAACGGTTTTTTTTTATCGCTCTACGTCAAACCGTTCAAAAGTTAACAGGGGGGGGGGCTATAACAAGCCGCACTGTATAGTTGAGTTGCAGAATTCTCGTTATAAAGATGCCGAATCGCAAAGACTTACTTGCATTTATCTTTTGTTAAATAAATAATGTGAGTATTTGAAAATACAACCAATCGGGTCAACTATCTTTCGACGATTGGTAAATACACAGCCGAAATCTCCCGAGCCGTGGTGAGAAAATCGGCAACACCGCATGGAAAGCAATTTGACGTCCTACTCATTGATTCTTTAATACGAATTTCTCGGCTCATTCGGAAAACTAGGAAAAAAACATAAGAGAATGAATTTTCAGAGAAAAGAACGACGATTAATGTGGTTATTTAATTTTTTCATCACCAACTGGAATCGCAATATATTCAATTTCTTAGATAATATGGGAAATCTGTCAAGTTTGGTTTTTCCATGCTCTGAAATTCACATTTCGTGAGATTTTTTCAAATTTTTTTCCTGATAATTGCAGAAACCACATAGATGATCTCTGATTTTTTTCAGATTTTTCATTTGAAATCTAACTGATGAAAATAATATTTTCCAGAAAAAAAATTTGAAAAAATCTCCCGAAATGTGAATTTTAGAGCATGGAAAAACCAAACTTGACAGATTTCCCATATTATCTAAGAAATTGAATATATTGCGATTCCAGTTTGTGATGAAAAAAATTCAATAAAAACATTAATCGTCGTTCTTTTCTCTAAAAATGCGTTCTCTTATGTTTTTTTCTTAGTTTTCCGAGTTTTCCGAATAAGCCGAGAAACTCACATTAAAGAATTAATGAGTAGGACGTCAAATTGCTTTCCATGGGGTGTTGCCAATTTTCTTAGCACGGCTCGGGAGAATAAGTCGGCTGTGGTAAATACCATGACACCGGTTTGTAGGTTTGCACCGCAACATAATTCGGAATTATTTGTGTTTGAGTACTGGTTTCAATGAAAAGAAAAATCCTGGATTATTCATCCTGAGAGCCGACAGAAAGTAGATAAGAATTGGTGTTTTTCTTGAATTTCTGAATGCTGTATGCCTCAGGGAACACCTCCCGAGGCAGCTAGTTCCAAAGCCAAAATGATGATTACCTACCCCTCTTCAGTCTATTTTTACGAATAATTGAAATACCATTGACACTAAAATTCTCAAGAGGTGTTAACTATTTTAACAACTAATGGAACAGTATCTCCTTCAGGAACAGATGACCATATACTAATTAAAAATTCTCATTTTTTCATATCAAGGTTGAGAAGAAGCACGTGTCAACAACATGATACTTAAGACCAATACCTACTACTCTGAATGAAAAGGGGCAATTACAATGATGGAATCAGAAACTTACTTAAGGCCAATGTCCATTGTTGGGACATTGACCGTAATATCTAAATTCTGAAAGCCATTGTCCAGACATTGCCCCTTTTCATATGAAGCTAGAGTGAACTTTGGCCATCATACGTTTAACATAAATCTGAAAATAATAACAAATAGTCATTGGGCCTTTCTTGTCCGAAATACATACAACTTGCAAAGATCGGAAATGGTAATTGTAAATGGTACAGAATAATTATGGTAACCACTTATTGTATCAAAAACCGAATGAGAAAGGCAACCATGCACATTGCACATTCCATGCTTCACGAATAAGTCTCGAAGGTTATGAAATATGTTATTGTCATCATAATTTCCAGTAATAAACAGTGATTACAACAATCGTACCCATCGTACCACTAGTAACTCAGAGCTAGTACAACCCAATTTTGGTTGAACTTGAACGAGAAGTATTGCAAACGATTATGAAATTGTTTTTGTCAGTGATGACTTCACAATGAAATTTACCTCTGTGTTTGTCAATTTACTAAATCTAGCGTGATAAAAGAAATACCAAATTTATAATTTAAAGAACATTTGTCAGGGTCTGTGGGATATTATTGAACCGGTTATGAAATCTACTGCAATATGAACTCAAGCGAAATGAAAGAATATGTGATGGCGAAACTGCAGGAGTCAGTTAGTTTTCTTTGTTTTCTACCTTTCATTGAAATATACACTAATAGAGTATACGTATACTTATTCTGGAGAATTGTTGCAAAATTACAGAAATCCTGCGTTTTCGAATTCAAATAGAATATGTATTTCTGAAATCAAGGTTGCGACATTCATAGACACTCACAGTATGGAGTGATAGATATTTTTTCACAAGCTTCCATTTAACTTTTCATATTTGTGTGGGCCAAATCTGGCTAATGAATTTTGTCACACTTCTAGTCGTCTGATTAACCTGAAATTTGTCGGTGACAATGCATTGCATTGAAGAATTTTTGCTGGAGAATACAAAATGGAGGCTCCAAGATGGCGGACGAGATTTAGGATTTCGTTCCAATTCCATTCAAAATTGGTATGTGGTATTGATATTATGAGGTCAGCGATTATGGAAATGTTGTCAAAATTCAAACATTCAAAATGGCTGCTTCAAGATGGCAGATGAGTTTTGTGATTATTGATCGATTTTATTTAACTTTGGTATGAGGAGGTTTTCGAAGTCGAAGATTATACATTTTTTGTCGAAATTCACAAACACAGGGTGGCAGACTGGCCTTTTAATTTTGGTCCAATTATATTCCAAATTTATATTCGAGGTATTTGGGGTCAGAGATCACGAATTCATAAATTTGAAATGGCGGCTCTAGGATGACAGACGAATCAATATAATATTTAGACTCACGTTTGAAGACCTTGAAATCTCAAAACTCACAGGAAACAGGCCTTGTGATAACCATGCTTTCTCAAAAATTCATAGATTAATGCTCACTAATTAAAAAGCACAAAATAAAATAATTGTTCGAAAACTTTTTAAAGACAAGCTTTTCTTCAAATGTGCTAAAAAATAATGAATAATTTCTTCAGATGCGTAATGAGATTGCCGCTTTTGTTTTCAAACTGAAAATTTTGCACTGCATGCTCGAATTGATATTATATATCTTAGGATAATCTTTGCACCGAAGCTAACAAAGCTTTATGAAGTGACACAATTTTCATTTTCCATTAAAGTAACCCATAATGAGCTATACTTAGTTTGAGGAACCTGGTAGTCTTGGTGGATATCCTGTATTTTTTTAATACTGGTGGCGTGGTGGTGTTAAATTACAGTCTCGATAACAGTGATTATAAAGATAAGAATTTATAACAAAAAACAATTTTTTATTGAGCGGAAAACTCATAAATTCAATATGGCGGGTCCAATATGGCGGACTAGTTTTGTGATTATGGTCCGATTCGATTCTTAATTGGTACGTGGGAGTTTTGGGGGTCGGAGTTTATTTATTATTTATTCGTCAAAATTCATAAATTCAATATGGTGGCTCCAAGATGTAGATTGTAATTATGAGCTGACTCTCTTCAAAATTGGTATGTGGGAGTGTTTGGGATAGAAAATCATGGATGTTTTGCTAAAATTCCCAAATTGAAGATGGCTGCTTCAGGATGGCTGACGAATAAATATTTAGATGGCCTTCTCATTCAAGAGCCTAAATAGCTTAAAACTCACAGGGACCAGACCTTCTATATCAGAAATCTATAGATTAATGCGTTCTGCCAAAAATCAGAAAATAAAATATTGATAAAAACAAACGTTTTCAAGACAAGGTTTTATTCAAATGCACTAAAAAGTAAAAAATAATTTTTTCAGATGTATAATGTAGGTTATTCTGTAGTTGCAGATTTAAAAGCTTGCCGCGCAACGTTTTCAGTTCGAATACGATATCTGAAGAAATTATTTTTTACTTTTTAGTGCATTTGAATGAAAGCTTATCTTTAAAAAGTTTTTTTTCTACACTCATGCAAAAAACAAAACTTTATTGAACTATATTTAGTGGAAAAAGAAGTTCTTTATTGCACTCATCTGTCATTCAACTTCAACGTGCTGTCATCATGACAAACATAGATGTTCAAACGCTCACGGCTACTATGATTTTGATTTTTATAATGCAACTGTTTTAAAATAAGTATTATTATTGGAAAATAGATGATAGTGATCTGTTTCGAAGCAAATCGATAGTAATAATCAATTATTCAAGTTGCGCTTTTCATTTTTCAACACCTAGTGCCGTACCTTAATTAATTATTCTTTGCTTTTTGCATGAACGTAGAAAAAATGTTGTATGCAACTCGTGCAAAAATTGTTTATTGCACTTAACGTGTTGTTCAACTCGGCCTAACGGCCCCGTCGGACAATTTTACGTCGAGTGCAATAAACAGTTACTTTTTGCACTTGTTGCATAAATAACTATTTATCAATATTTGTATTTTAAGGAAGAAGGATTTTGAACTTTTTTTTTTTCAATAAATCTGATTTTGCACATACTTGCAAGTCAAGCACTGACAACATTGCGTCATTATTTGTCAAACGAGTGACATAGTCGGAGTTTGCGAAAAAAAACCTGAATGATGCTATTTATGCCTACTTTATATTATGTGAGACTGTTTATAAGTTTTTGATACATCTTCCAAATCACTCAATGGTTATTTAACGAACAAGTGTATTAATAAGGACGATTAACAATCGAGATAATTTAATGTTTGAGATTGTTAGTCGCCATTTTAATTCACGAGTTTGTTACAAAACTTTTCCGTCGACAGTAGTTTTCAAAAATAGAGATATCTTATTTTCAATGTTTATTTATTTAACGATACGATAAAAAACAATTACTATTTCCTATTTGTATTAACTCTACTCAAAGATAATTTAATTTTTCTTAGTGGTAGTTTTATTTTATTCTTTATTATTTATTTTCAAACTGAAATAATAAAAAAAAAATTACTCCCGGTGGGTTTTGAACTCTCGACCTCAGTGTTGCCTGCCAGGTGAACTTAACCATGACGCCACGTGACTATATTTGGTTTTTAGTGACAACTGGGGTAATGAAGATTTTCTGAATTTTTATTTGAAAATTGACAAATAAATAATGACAGATAGTACTAACCAATATAAAATGTATAAGAGCAATGTATGTTTGGTTGCATATAATCAAATCGTTGATTAATAGAAAATCATTCATTAACAGGGGTCATTAATCAACGATTTTGAGTGCGTTAAAATACATCATAAATGAACGGTCGACGGAAAAAAAAGTTTAGCTTAGTAAATCTAGCTAGGAATGAGAAAGTATTCAGGCGATAAAGAGGGTAGTATAAATTGTTCATTCATAGGCGTGCCGATTTCACATGCCTTGCTAGATTTGCCAACCTGTGAGATGATTTGATTTCTTTCGAATTATTAATATTACGGTGAGAGTATATCAAAATATCGTATTTCGGCAAGTTCACTGAATATTTATACTGATTCTTTCTAACTTCGTATAATTTGCATAAAATTTAAATATTCTCTTTGGATAGTTTTCTGCTGATTAGTCAAGGCTGAGCTACTACAGCGAATGGTTGTTATTTATTGTGTGACTTCCCGCATTCTTTTACCAGTTTTTATATGTTAATTTATCGTCAACTTGCAAGCGAATTGATAGATGCATTTCCAGTTTTGTTCAATCATTATAAAGACAATTTTGAATATATTACTATATTATGTAACGGGTGTTATAATAGTAATTTATATATCAAGTGAGTAAAGTGATACTTTACTCACGAGTTTCATACAGTATTTTTTCTACAATTGTGAAAAAAAATAACCAATTCATATTTTTTTGCAAATATGAAATGAATTTGGCATATTTTTATTGATTCGTTATTCGAACAAAGTTCGAAGAGTGTGCCGGAGAGTTGAGTTTCAAACAAATGAAACGAATAATAATTTCGACAGAGTCGAAATCCCTTTCTCTTCACACCAACCCGCAAATGGAAAATTTTAAGCGAATATTAAAATAACATATTCATCGAGGTCAATATTATTATTATTAATGTTGACTTGACTTTCGAATAACTAGTCCATCGAAGTAACTTTCCATTTTCTTAGATTTGTATTAAAAATGAATAAACAATCCTCGTGAAGCAACGAATACCTTTTCTTTTCTTTGAACAATGGCAAGGAAATCTCATATTTGCAGTATCCACGATTTTCTCCGTTCAATCTTCATCACTTTTCATTTCTACTTATATTAAATTTATAGTTATCAAGAATTCGTTATCTGGATAGATGCCCAATTTCACAAATTTCATTAATTTTCGTTGTCAACTAGTTTCTGACGGCCAAACATCCATAGCTACCTTGGATTACCTAGTGTAGATTAGGTCCAATAGTTCCTTAGAGGTATATGCTATTATTTTGAATATATTCGCCGCGATAGTTTGGAATGTTGATAATACTTATTTAATAGTAAGAATGCTAAGAATATCATTCAGATATCAGATATTTATAGGTTATTAGTTGCCAAAGAAAATGAGAACTGGCTTTATGATAGGATTTCGTTATTATTCGGATCTGTCACTGTTGTTGCATGAAACTGTCGGTTGCCTAGCAACAGGCGTTAAAAAAAGTGCACTTTTTTTACGCTTTTCCGTTTAATAATGAAATCATATGTTGATAGTGAAATATTGTAATACTTTACACACACAAACCACACAAAAAAAGTGAACTTTTTTCGACAGTTGTAGAAAAAAGTATTTTTAGTAACGAGTGTCTAGCGGAGTTTATAAAAGCGTTACATATTGTACTTTTTTCACGAACTCATATTAAAACGACAAGATTATATTTTTTAAGAACTCAGTCTCTCAGACACGTTTCGATTTCTTTCTTTTATTCAACTTTCTCTGTTCGTTTATATACCCTAATGGTACAAAATTTGCAGAAACGGATAAATCGGTCAAAGTAGTGAAAAATATCGGACCGTCAAATAATGTAATTTGAAGAATTTCACCCCCAGTTCCTGCTGAAGTCCAAATAATAGGAATCGGAAAATTTTTCGACAGTTCCGTAAACGGAAAATTACTCCAAAAAATATTTGGTAGGGGGGCTCGAACACCTTTTCAAAATGAGTTGCAAAAACCCGAGAAAATGAATAGGAAGATTCCGTAAAAATAGTGAAACACTTAGGAAAATCCAATAATTTGATTTCAACATTTTTACATCATGTCCCCTTGAAGGTACGTAGAAATTCGGAATAATTCCTGATGGTTTCGGAAAAATTACGATAAAAAAAAATATCGCAGAAATAAAATCGGAAAATCTGTAAACATCAGAAGGCTATGTTTGTGACTACTTTTGATTATTGAGTCGATTTCAACGGAATTATTGTCAAAAATATAAGACCACTCAGGAAATTGTAAGAAATATTTTACCATATTGTTTGATTCTGAACATAAGTTTCTACAAATCAAATATGTCATCAGTAATGTCAGCTATATATTATCATCTTTCATCCTGAATTTTGATAATTTTCAGATAGTTAATTTCTTCACGAAATTCCGCAGTTTTAGCTGGTGTTGAGTGTTTGAAGGGTTTGAAAGTCCATAACCCAAAGTCCTAATCATCTGTTAATTAACTGATTTTCATCTTCATCAATACCCATGGAAAATAATCATCATTCAAACCGTTAAACATCCTGGAAGTGATTATAACAAATACATTTTGAAAATCTCTCCCGCCATAATTGAGTAGCCCAAAAAATGACCTATATAAAAAAAATGCATTATTGTCATAACAGATATAATATTGAAAAGGGGAACATTCTCCATGAAAATTGTGTATGCTTCTGAAGAGCCTGTTTTATTTCAATTCTATATCAATCCTCCTGAAGAGCTTGGCAAAGCGAAATAGATTTTTGTCGACCAAAATGTATTGGGGATTAAATGCGAGAGAAGCGAACCTTGCTTCAATGAAATGAACGATTTCTGTGAGTGATATTTTTTAATAACATTCTCCTTATCTAATTTATTTAATGATTTGTTCAAGGAAAACTAGAAAGAATTAAAAAAGTCAGCTATCTGAATGAAAATGCAAATTTTCACTTTCAGATTTTTTCTTTCCTTTTGAGTTAGAGTCTTTTCACAATATCTATCAGATGTAGTTCAATGTCCAGCGTGGCTTGTGCCGGGGAAGTAGTTGTTTTCTGTTAGATATTACAAATAAGTCACATTTTTCATTTTTCAATTTTCATGGAGAATGTTCCCTTTTTCAACATGAATACCTCCCAAGAGGTTATCTTGAACGATGGAAAATAGCGACTAAAGTTTGTCTTTCAGTCGCAGATGATTCCACAAAAGATTTTATGAATTTCCTATTCATATTTTCGAACTAAGATATAATATATTACTTGAAAATCGATTTGCGATATCATCCACTAAACTTCAAGCTAATGAAATCAAACTGTTATGATTTATTATGGAGCAACATAAGTGACTTCTCAGATAAGACGACATGAGTACCCTAAAGCAAGTTAATTGTTTTATGTTTATGAAATGACGAATAATGTAGAACTCAAAGGAAACTTATTATTAGCACGGAAATTTAATAAAAAACTAAAAATGAGAACGGACTTCGTTAGTGAGTTAGCTAAAGTAACAGGTGCTGATTATACAGTACTGACTTGATGTTATATGATACTAAAAGACACAGCAGATGTTGGTCTGTCCGAACGTTGAACAAAATGGAAATGTTAAAACAACGTCAATTATTATTCCTGCACTCAAGTTTTTAGTTTTTGGTCCTTTTTGAAATATATTGGTAGTTGGTGAGGGGAGGGATTTTGTGGTGTTATGATATGCGAAAAATCTTTTTTTATATATCAGCGCCACCTACCAGGTCCAATAGTTAATCTGAACCATCCAGAGACCCACTCAAAAGCACAAATAAAATTTCACTGAGACGCCAACCTTCGGCTCTAGTGTATGGGAAGTCACGCCCGTTAATTAGAAGGTGTTGAGAAATTATTTAGAGTAACTTGTACAGTCGTAATTGCAAATCATCGTGTATATTGATGTATATATTTTTGATTAACCCTTAATTCCGTTATATTTTTGGCGAAGTCGCCGGCAAAATCCTCAAATTTGCGATAAAAAATATTGGGGGCATTTATCGGTAGTAATCACACAAGTGCATCAAAATTATCGATAATTTTCCATGAATGCATGTTGTCTAAAAACTGCATTAGTTTTTTTTCATATTTTCAAAACTTTAAATAATGATTTATTTTGAAATTCGACTTAGTTTTCAGGTCCTGCTTACAAAATATTGAAAAAAGCCTACTCGGACGTGAGTCTTAAATCATCTCTTGAAATAGGATAAAATCGAACCAACTTCGAAAAATGTGTGTGGAGGAGTTTCAAACAAATGAAACGAATAATTTCGGCATAGTTGAAATTTCCTCATTCATTTATTCATTTAATAGCCATGAAAGATACAAGCAGACAAAGGATCCACTAAAATATCTACATTATTACAAAATTCAAATATCTTCTCCATATGAGGTATAATAGTATATTACGTAACAAGTGTTGTAAAAGGCGTAATTCCACGAGTGCGTAATTGCTTTACAACACGCATTACGTACTATACTTTACCTACGACCATACACAGTGTGCCGTTTCCGGAGTTCCAAAAATTCATATTATTATTATTATTAGTAAAATGACCTTTTTTCAGAAAAGACGCCTATATAGATATAACTCATTTGAATAATAAAATTTTTCCAAAAAGATAAAGCCGTTTTCGAGATCCAAAAATTCACATTATTATTATTATTATTTGTAAAATCGCCTTTTTCTAAAACAGATGCCTATATAGATGAACTTAAAAAGCAAAACTTTATCTAAATACAAAATTTGATTCAAATCATTGAAGCCGTTTCAGAGATCCAAAATTTCATATTATTTATTATTATTATGAGTAGAATAAATTTTTTCATGAAAAGCATACCTATACAGGGTGTAACCTAAGTACGTTAAAATATTTAATGTCGTATTCCTGAGACAATTTTAAGAAAAAAGTTTAAATAAACTTTTGTCCGGAAATGCTTCGTGTCGGACATACAGGGCGTTGAAATTGAATTTTTTTGTACGCTTTTTGAAAATAACTTTTGCAAAAATTAAGTTATTTGCACGAAATTTGGTACCCGGGGTTTTTTTTACGTGGGAAATCATAATTTCGTATTATTTTTCATGGAACATCTAGAGGGCACTGCGTACGCTGTCATTATTTTTTTCAAATTGCCCTAACATTTTTGACAGTAAACTTTTGGTACTTTTCATGAAAAAATCTTATTCCCACACCTTTTCCAATTAAAAAAGGTATACTTCCTCAACAACGCTGGAGGTGATCTTTTTCGAGATATTTACAATTTTCTATATCAATGCATGTTACTTAGCTCCTAGGGCGCTAAGTGAAGTTGCTTAGAAAAATTTCAACAATCTGTATCTCGAAAATGAATCATTTTCCGATAAACATTTTATAGGAAAAAAGTTGTTTATTTTGACGAGATCTGCCACATACTTAGTTTTTGGAATGTTCTCAGCAACTTCACTTAGCGCCCTAGGAGCTAAGTAACATGCATTGATATAGAAAATTACAAATATCTCGAAAACGATCACCTCCAGCATTGTTGAGAAAGTGTACCTTTTTTACTTGGAAAAGGTGTGGGAATGAGGTTGTTTCGTGAAAAGTACCAAAAGTTTACTGTCAAAAATGTTAGGGAAATTTGAAATGAATAATGACAGCGTATGCAGCGCCCTCTGAAAAGTTATTTTCAAAAAGCGAAAAAAAAAATTCAATTTCAACACCCTGTATGTCCGGAACGAAACGTACTTATGTTACACCCTGTATAGATGAACTTCAGTAGCAATACCTCGATGTCCAAAAATTACCACTATTATTATTATTATCAGTAAAATCGTATTTATCCAAGAAAGACGTCTATATATTTAAACTTATTAAGCAAAACCCTATCTACATACAAAATATCTCCCAAATCGATTGAGCCGTTTCCGAGATATATCATTTTGTTTACGAAAACTGTGCGATTTATTTACCTTGCGTAAGGAGCTATTTACTGAGGCTGTGAGTCGTGTGTTTTTGCCTATTTTTTGCAGTGGCCGTAGGTAAAACTATAAAATATACAGAAGTACAGAATGCATAATCATTTGTATGAATGGTTTTATTTATAGTTACTAAATCTTTGTTGATAAATTGTTAAATTGTAAAACTCATTATATTGAAGTACATTTTTACTGTGACTATGACCTAAACTTAAATACAATTTTAAACTATCAATTGAGCTAAATAATATAAAAAATATACAGTGAGAACCTCAAGTAAGGGATATATTCATTTTCTCCGTTATTTGCCGTTTTCAAGGAAAACCCTGAAACACGTCTATTATTTTCGAAAAGACACTCTGTGTTTAATTCAATCTTTCTCTTGAAGATGATCAATTGGTGATTGAAACACGTGTTTTGGTGTCAAATCTTGGAATAAATTATTAATAAAAGTTTTTTTTTCATATGAGGCCCACTGCTTGAAGAACAACGTATATCTTCAGATTACAATATATCAATTTTTTCAAAAAAAATATTCAAAATGAATCACAAAGGAAAAACACATATGAGCAAAATAATTAAATGCAATTTCCTTAGAACTTAATTCGCCAATCGAATTCCATCACAAAGATATTTTGCTATTGTAAATATTGTAAAAATTTCGGTTTCATTTGAGTTACCAATTAACATATCCATTAGCAACAAGTACCGAAAATATCAGTCCATAACGACAAGTAAACATCCTTACCGTATTATTGTTCGTCGCTAGACTAATGAGAATCTCTGCTTCTTCCCAAATCGTATCCATTTTCTTCAATCGAAAACGCTATCACTGAAGCACCAAAAACACAAATCAGGGACGCTATTGCCGCCGATCGGAAATCACTATCACTAATGAAACTACTGGAAGTACCCGCAGAAACTGAAAGTGTTCGCGAAGCGGTACCAATTACTTTTACAAAACTTACAAAAATGTTGTAATTATTAAAGAATAAGATATATGATCCCTTCCCCACTACGGTCTTGCTCGAAAAATAACTTCTGTTTACGTCCGCGAACTTTGTTCGAGATTGGAGGGAGATCCACGCGTGGTGAGATGATGGGGCTGAAGATCGCGGAGCTTGCTTCTCCCCTAGACGTCCTTGGAACCCTGCGGCAAAACGAAAGAGAAAACGTTCACTGTGAATACCCCAAGTATTTGACGTAGTACTGAAAAAAGACATGGAACTGGATACATGTATTCCTGGGGCTCGATGCATTTTTTTGATTTTTGGATATATCATTCTACATGTCAAAACAAGCAACTTTCTTCATTAGACTTTTTTCTGGCTCTACAGCGTGAGCTACAAAAATGGGTTGATTGTCTAACGCTAATTATGGAAAATATTTTCTGCGAATGGATTTTTCTTGATTTTTGAGTATCATGTGAAAAATATCAATTTCCTTCGATTATATCAATTATGGTGTACATTACTAGAGGACGAGGCAGAAAACGCGATTTTTCTGAAACTCGTTTATTGACTTCTCGCCCAATTGTGGGCTTTTCTTGGAATTTCTCGGAACCAAAAGTTGATGAAGGTTTAGTGCTGAAATCGTTTTGATGATCAAAGTGGAATACCGTTGCATATTTTATATCTGTTAATAATTAACTTTAATATAAATGACCTATCGTTTGTCATGATGAAACTTTTGACATGTATCTAATGTAACCGATTATAAATATAGAATTTTGAGCTCCATAGTACCTATATAATATTTGTATATAATAGTTGCATTGTTTATTTTGTATGAGTATATTATTGTATATTACCTGTACTGTTGATAGTTTCAACTACTTTTGAGAAACAAATATCAAATGACAATTCGGATTTGCTGTCTATCGATGGTGATGAATTTTGTCGAATTTCTACAATCTCGTTACTTGGCTATGCTGCAATGATGATGTTCATAAACACATGAACTTGCAGCTGCGTCAACACTTTGAATAATCGTTTTCTTGTGAGAGTATCAAGATTGCATTTATTTAAAAATTGCATTCCCTTCAGATGGTTTGAAAAAATACCTCTTCAGGATAACCCATCGGGATCCCTACGGTTAAAAGTTCAACTATCAAAAGAAATCTACTGGTAATAAAAATTATTAATGGTTTTTGCCTAACCATGTAGACACTTTGGGGAATGTAATTTGAAAAGTTCAATTAATGTATTCATAGCTTTCATATCAACAGAAATAATTAAGTATTCTCCCATAATTTCGTTTAAATATAGGTATTTGAGAATTCGTCGTTTTGGAGTCAACCTGTAGCGTCATACAAAAAGAGTAGACGAAACTTCATTTTCATTCTCTGTGAAAAATCAAACTCAGATATCACCAATAAATCCACTATCCCATCATATCCCATTAATCAACCACCTTATTTTTTGCTCAGTGTAGAAACGTTGTGAAATGTATTTAGAACTGTTCGTTGGGTTCATCTACACAATATGCCTCAAGAAATTCAACGAAAATCCCACAATTGGGCGAGAAGTCAATAAACGAGTTTCAGAAAAATCGCGTTTTCTGCCTCATCCAAATAACATCGCAAAGTAACAATGTGATATAATATTTGAGTTTAAGTTATATTTTCATGTTTAGTGGGTAAGAACATGATATTATCCTCTGTATAAAATAAATTGCCCTCAGTCATCAGATATATTATGATCCCTTCCCCACTATGGTCTTGCTCGAAAAAAAAAACTTCTGTTTACGTCTGCGAACTTTGATGATGATGATGGGGCTGAAGATCGCAGAGCTTGCATCTCCCATAATTGTCCTTCGTCCTTGTAACCTTTCGCTAAAACGAATAAATGAATGCACGGTGTATCTCCTAAGAATTGACGTAGTACTGGCAAATTTTCAGGTCCGGTTGGTTTTGCAATATATTCATTATGAAATTTTATCAGATTTCTTGTTTTTGATGAATATTTTAAATCGATCGTGCATATTACCTTCCATATTTTTTTTCTTTGTGTCTATGGGTTAATGAGACGCAACAATTTGATCAGTTGACACGATCTAAAAAAGATAACAAAAAAATATTTGAGTTAAACGATTTCATTGCAGAGAAAGATAATAATGATGTAGATAATGTACCAAAAAATAATTAGGTAGATACCAGGTACCAGTCATTACTCCGCTCTCCTCGTCAATCGTGGTGCGAAATATGAGCGGTTGACTGTAGGTAATAGAAATTTGACTGGCCCCAAGATTTTATTTTAGTCTGAATAATACCCTATATTCTGGAGGAGATGACTGGTACCTGGTACTTACCCTTCAAAAAATTTTTGGTTTCATTGTTCCACATCAAACCGTTAAAATTTATCGAGGTATGAGTAGTATTCAGAGTGGAATTTCCTTTTCGACGATGTGCTACTTGACCCCTCATGCCATTTAAAAAAATTGAGTTGATGTGTCCCCCCTCCCCTCCTGTCTGGCAATCACAATTTTTTTCATTTCAAAAAGTAGTATTGATGAAACCCTCGAAACGGGTTTTTATTCATGTTTCTACGTCGGACCGTTCAAAAGTTAACAGGGGGGGAGGGACTTTTAAAAGCCGCACTGTATGTGTTAAGGTGTCGCGTCAATTGGACGTGGAAAATTGGACGCACGACATTTGGACGCATGTGACAATTGGACGCGGCGTCAGTTGGACGCGGCGACAATTGGGCGCATGTGAAAATAAAAATAATTTTATAATTCCAATGAAATTCATTGTATAAAGTATGCAATACAGGGCTTATATCTATAATGAGGTATAATTACAAATACCTGTAGGTACAAAGGGATAACTTATTTCAGCAATGAATAAAAACCATTTCAAAATCTAAGGGGGGACCATTATGTAATATAGGTAATAAGGACCACCAGGTAATAAAGGGATTAGGTATAATTAGAATTAATACACTTTACAGAAATACTTGGGGCCTATATATTCAAAGAAAATAGAGCAACTAATAGCTGGACGAATGCAACCCCAAAAGAAGATGTATCGAGACACTGCTCAAAGAATAAAAATAGTGGTCGCTGATTACAACAACAGACCAGTTTTAGTGCCGACGCGTCCAACTGTTGCCGCGTCCAACTGTCGCGACGTCCAATTGTCGCCACGACCAATTCTCCGCGTCCAATTCTCGTGCGCCCAATTGACCGCGTCCAATTGTCGGTAATCCATGTGTTAATGCGTATTGTAATAGCAGACGTGATGCTCAACATCTAGGTTTTCAATATTATAAGTGGAAATTGGGAGAAAATAATTTTTTCCGTCCAGCTATCTGAAATACGTGTCATTTTCGTACTGTAAACTGGTACAAAAAATTAGGTATTTCGCACTAGAGCGAAATATTTCTTTTCGGAACGAAATATTTCGCAATGAATTCATAACCTTATAGTGTCAGTGTGTTAATATTCACTAAGTATATAACGAATTGTACAATTCGTTCAAATTTTTCTTTGCTGTAATGACATCCGATGTGTGAAAAAAATCTCAAAATGTTGCATTTTCTTTTTTTGTTTTCAGATATGTGTAATGAAAAACATAATTTCGGTTTCAATAAATAAACAATTATTATTTATCATTTTGTTATTTCGTAGGTTCTTTTCATTAAAAAAAATCATATTTTTAAACTTTCAATGGAGAATGTTCCGCTGTTGAATATTTACCATGGTTCAAGCCACTCAAGGTATGAAGGGGTGGGCAGCTGCCCCCCTAGTCACCAGTGGAAGCCGTTTGCCCAGAAAAATGGCTTTACTAGCTCTCTATTTGTATAAACAGATAAGTTTTTCAGTAAAAATTCGGCTGGTCTTGGGTCGTAATGTGCCGTTTCAGTCCCATTTAATGCTATGCACATTATGGCATTGATTGTTTCCTCAGATGTAGATATTCCACGTGTTGATTCCATTTGATTGTAATGAGAAATCACTTTTTTGACTGTCATCGAATATGGCGATGACACCATGAGTGCGCAGATCAAACTCTGTAACACTCCCATTGTTAATTTATGAGACATTTTTACGCCTATATCAGAAATGTCGAGGTCACCGATTTCTTTTTTTTTTTTGAGGCCAGCAATCACAAACGTTTAACGAAAACTCAGATACAGTAATTCTCCACTAAAAATGTTCTCAACCAATGTTGTGCCTCAATCAATCATCTCATTAGGCGTCTTGGAACAAAGTGAACACTTTCATAACGCTGCTTCCTTCTATATTTAAACGGTCCTCCAAAAAATGTATGAACGACAAAACTATTTCGTTCCTGACTGCCGACCATTCTCTGACGCCTGTGGTGATGAACATGTTACCAATTTTTCGCCTTTTCCTTGCTAACGATCTTTGCTCACCCTCATACCATGCGTCTCATCATTCACTAGCTTTTCTTCGTGACCCCCTGGAAACGGATTATCCACCATAAACTGCAATTTTCGCAAGGCGTTGTTTCTTACAGTTATTACGTCAGACAATATTAAATTTCCTGCAAAGTTTGTTAAAATCGCCGTGATGTCCGCCATCAAACACGTTTGCTTGTATCGGAGATAATTCTGGTCATCCCATGTCTTGAGCATTCCTATAAAATGACTGCGAACTACTCATGGAAACCCCAGTAATTTCCGTATACAGAACCGTTTATTTTTGAACTCACTTCCACACTTTGGCAATGGAAAAAGCTACGACCTGCATTAAAATAGACCAGCAGATTTTATTATATACTTACCAAAACTTTCTTCGTCAAAGCCACAGGTGGAAGGCCTAATTTCTGGTTCAGTTTCAGAAGGAACAATAACTGCATTCTGTATAGTACGTATGGTAGAATTGGGATTCTTTGTAGCCGATAGGTGAAAGGTAATTGGGTTCATACTATAGACAAGATTACCTATGAACATCCATTGCCCCCCCCCCCCGTGAAAGTTTTTAAAAAAATGGTTTGCCATGGTTTCATTAATTTTTAAAATAGATATAACCAAAAAGAAATCATACTATCAGCAATCAGTTTTTTCTTGAATATGTTTGGCGATTGTTGTTGTACCCAATATTACCAGAAAAATAAAAACAAAATAAACCTAGCTTGGCCTTCAAAAAAACAAATTCTTATTTTCAACTACTTTTCTGTTTTATTTGTTTTTTAAGATTGCTGTTGTACCACATTTCGTCAGAAAAAAAAACAAAGCATGAATCACCTTCACAAAACCTTTAACTGAGTGTCAATGGAGATGAAGCGTTGACAAATCTTGATCAATATTTACCTAATCAAGGTCGATATACGTTCTTCACTGAATTTGGCTGCGTAAAATATTTGGTGATGAACCTCTTCACCATATCATTTGTCAAGGTGATTAGGTATTTTAATCTGTTTGGAATGCAGCAAATATTGATTCTGATGAAAAAATGCTTTATTCTTGTTAGTGACAGTTACTGCTATTTCCGGATATAATTATTAGACCAATGCCCAATTGGTTTTCAGAGACCAAAAATTTTAAGAAATTCTTAGTGGAGTGGGGGGAGGGTGATAAGGTTTGTTTGAAGGGGTGAAACGTGGTGTTTTACAATTTCTGGCAAAAGGAGACCTCCTATCAAAAGAAGATTGATGGAAATGTTACAGATAATCAACAAACTTCATTCGAACCATTTTTTTTACAGGATTTATAAAATATTCACAAAAAAGCCAAAAACCAATTCTCTTGTATTTTTTTATTTGAATCTTGGAACTTTTTCTATTTGAATATTTGGAACTTTTGGTGTGAATACAATTCAAGAAATAGATGCTACTCAAAACACCAAAATAACGTCACTTTCACTCGACGCGCGTTCCACCAACAATGTTAGTATTCTCAAGAACTAAAAGCTTACTACCCGTAAGCCGAACGAGTTTAGTACTAGTAATCTTTTAGCTCTTTTAGCTTTCTACTAAAAGCTTACTACTGGTGAGCCCTAAGCTCTTGAGAATGCCAACTTTGTTGGCGAAACGTGCGTCGAGTGAAAGTGACGTAGTTTTGGTTTTTATTTCTTGAACTCCATACAAAAATAATTTAAATTTTGATAGATGAAATTTTGTGCTGTCTTTTTCTCAACGAAGCATTTCTTTTACTTTTTGCGAATGATAATTTTAAAAAAAGACCTAATTTTGAAATGGTGTGGAAAATCATAATGTTATTGCGTAAAAACAAATCAAATATAAGAAAAACCAGTAATAGTAGTTTACCTAACAAGTGCGGAAAGTGTTACTTTTCCGCACGCGATTGCAGATTGCAGAAATCGCTTGCGGAAAAGACACTTTACGCTTGTGTTAGGTACACTATTTTTTCTACTAGCGGAAAAAACACCCAAAAGTTAACATAAAGAACATTTATTATTAAATATATATTAAACTATACAACCATACTTGGTAAGCTTTCTATTTTAACCTTCTGCGACGCAATATTTTAAATGTCATTATAATCCGCAAAAACTAAACAAATCTACTTTTCCGCACTAAAATGTTTGACTCTTTCAAAACTAAAATGAGTGCGGAAAAGTGGATTTTTCCGCACGGTAGTGGAAAAAACACTATTTTAAGATCTATGTTTTTCATATTACTACACTAAATGATACGTTGAAAATAAGGCATTATTTAATCGTTAAAGATTCATACCGCTGAAAAATGAAATCTTTAAACATTAATGTTACCTAAAACAATGCTAAAAATTGCCCTTTTTAGGCAAAAAATTAATTTTGCAGTAACTATTAAACGAAAAAAAAAATGTTAAAGAAGGCAGAATAGATAACTAAAGTTTTAATGAAATCAATTATAGAAAGAGGCAAGCTATACAAAAATTATGAAATAAATCATAACTGACAGAAATACATCAATAAAACAAAACTAATGTTTCACAAACAACAAATTGAGAGTGATAAAAACATATCTAAACAACGTTGTGAAACTATTAATTAGTTGCCAATTAATAGTAGTCCTTCACATTCGGAAATGAAATAAATTAGATTGATTAACGACAGTAAATCGCATAAAAATTAGAAATTGCTGAAACTTTAAACACTGTTTCTTTAATATAGGTCCTGATCTAGTTGAAAAACATCGTAAACTTGATGCTAGCCAGATCAAACTTTCCTCGATAATGATTATATATTTCCAAATCTCACTGATGGAAATTAAATAATTCATCTAATTTAATCACTATGAAATAATGAGTTAAGATCCTGGAGTAGATGAAATTAAAAGCGAAACAGTAAAGGAAATGTGAATAGAGTTGAAATCACCGTAGCTATGTATTTTGTTTAATATAATGCCTAATGACATATTTCCAAATCAATTCGAAGAAAGTATTATATAATTCTTACAAAAAATTATAGGAAAAAAAACTGTCTTTAACAAGATTCAAATACGCTACAATTGAAAAAAAATATATATGTATATTCCTTGAGATGTGTAATGTTAGTTACAGATTCAAAAACTTGCCGCCAAACGTTTTAGTTCAAATACGAAGGCGGATATTTTTTGAATCTGTAACTCACAGAACAACCTACACTACATAACTAAAAAGTTATTTTTCCTCATACCCCTATGGAAAGTACCCACTTTCCTCCCTCAAACCAGGGAAGAAACTCATACTTTCCTCCCTAGGGAGGAAAGTACTTTTCCTCCCCCTCATTTGAGAATCTATTATAATCAAATTGTTTCCGTAATTTCTAGGAGAGGAGAGGAGAGGAGAGGAGAGGAGAGGAGAGGAGAGGAGAGGAGAGGAGAGGAGAGGAGAGGAGAGGAGAGGAGAGGAGAGGAGAGGAGAGGAGAGGAGAGAGGGAGAGGAGAGGAGAGGAGAGGAGGAGAGGAGAGGAGAGGAGAGGAGAGGAGAGGAGAGGAGAGGAGAGGAGAGGAGAGGAGAGGAGAGGAGAGGAGAGGAGAGGAGAGGAGGAGGAGAGGAGAGGAGAGGAGAGGAGAGGAGAGGAGAGGAGAGGAGAGGAGAGGAGAGGAGAGGAGAGGAGAGGAGAGGAGAGGAGAGGAGAGGAGAGGAGAGGAGAGGAGAGGAGAGGAGAGGAGAGGAGAGGAGAGGAGAGGAGAGGAGAGGAGAGGAGAGGAGAGGAGAGGAGAGGAGAGGAGAGGAGAGGAGAGGAGAGGAGAGGAGAGGAGAGGAGAGGAGAGGAGAGGAGAGGAGAGGAGAGGAGAGGAGAGGAGAGGAGAGGAGAGGAGAGGAGAGGAGAGGAGAGGAGAGGAGAGGAGAGGAGAGGAGAGGAGAGGAGAGGAGAGGAGAGGAGAGGAGAGGAGAGGAGAGGAGAGGAGAGGAGAGGAGAGGAGAGGAGAGGAGAGGAGAGGAGAGGAGAGGAGAGGAGAGGAGAGGAGAGGAGAGGAGAGGAGAGGAGAGGAGAGGAGAGGAGAGGAGAGGAGAGGAGAGGAGAGGAGAGGAAAATGATATACTATGCAGAGTATTCCTGTGAAAATATCCTACTAATTTTGGTAGAAGAGCGGCAACGCCGCATTTTCCATAGTATTTTGCGCAAGTCGATCATGTCTCCCTATGATCACCACCAAATTTTCAGAGAATTCTGTTGCCTGGTTCGCCAGAAACGTATCATACATGCCCATCGTGAAAAACCCCATGTAGTTTAAATTTTTGTAATTTTACACACTTGTCAACATTTTCTGTAACTGTAACTGGTTCTGTTCATATTTCACTCTTTACATTTTTCTCTGACAATTATAAATTTAACATTGTATAATAGACTAACAAGTATTCAAAAACCTAAAAACATCCCAATTAAAAAATCCCATTCTCCCATATGAGCGATCGGGGTTCTTATTTTTGATTGTTGTTGGCTATCGCAGGATTTGATTAGATCATTTATAAAATCAGAAATCGCAATCCAAACTTATAATCCTTGCTTCAGTATGAAGCATCAACAATTTTTATGATTTCTTTTGTGTACTTTTTTTGATAATGGTCATTAAGGAAGTTATCAAGCTATATTCCATTTGTTCCGAGCATAATGAACGATGTTTATTTCTGACCAAGATGAAAAAACGACACTTTGATCCATTATAATGTTTACACATGCTCTTCCAATAACTAGAGTTTAATTGGTGGGTAAATAACCCTGAAATTTTTAAATTGGGTGCAAAATCACTCGATCATTAATTATATTCAATAACGTCAGCAAATTGTCAAGGCAAAGATTGCCGGTGTTTCACACTTACACTTTCATAAACATCAGTATATTATTTGAAGAAAAAGAATCATAACTTACATTTGGCAGTTTTTGAATAGGTTGTTGAAAACAATTAAGTACATTTATCGATATTTTGTCACCTGCCATCAAAACTTACGTTAATTTTTTTTCCCAGCAACTTGTCATATAATATTTGTGAAAGATGATAAAGGCGCTATACCGGGTGATTCCCGGCAGTCCTGTAGCTTTCTTATTTGAAGAAAAGACCAAAGCGTATACGTCTCACATTTTTTAGTAGTTCATTGAAAGCAATTGAATGATTTATTCCATGTATCCATATTTCGTCACATGCCAAAGACTTACATTTCAACTTCTTTCTTCAACTGATTTTTCATATTAACTTATGACTTGATAGAAGCCGTCTTCATGAGTTCAAGCATTTTTAAATTTCGTTAATATGTTTTTTTCACAATAAGCATTTGAAGTGTCAATGTAACAAAAAGAAAACAAACTATTATGACATGTAGTATTTAAATAATTAGAAGCAAAATTGTTGTCAATTAACGAAGCAGGTGTTCGAAATGTCCACCTAATACTTCTTGACAATAAAAAATTCGATTCACAAATTCCTGCCGAACATTATTCAACATGTCTGCAGTTATACCAGCACAAACCCGTGTTATTCGTTCTTTAAGTTCTTCCAAAGAGTTGGATTGTTGCTCATACACTTTGGATTTGACGTATCCCCACAGAAAGAAGTCACAAGGTGTAAGGTCTGGTGATCGTGCCGGCCAGTCGATTGGTCCACGACGTCCAATCCATCTCATAGGGTATGTTACATCCAAATACTCTCGAACTTGACGTTGGAAGTGAGGAGGGGCCCCATCTTGCTGGAAGGTGATGTGTTCCTGAAATTCGTTCTCATTTTCTTCTAATATTCCAAGTATGAGTGGTTCAACCGTATCTCTTATCGATTGCAATTGTGAATCACTAGAACAATTAAGGTATTCTTCTTCAAACATTATTTTAATACCACCCAAAATATTTTCCGTCCCATTATTTCACATCAAACCCTTCAAAAGTTATTGAGGTAAGGTAAGGAAACGAATTCAGATCCGCTCTTACACTTGACACTTCAAATGCTTATTGTTAAAAAACGTGTCAACTAAATTAAAAAAAAATTAGATGGTTGAAAAGAGAATCAAATTCTCTTTTCAACGATGTGTCACTCGACCCCCAATGCCATTTAAAAAAATTAGGTTTTTGTGCATCCCCGCGCCATCTATCGAGCGATCACAATGCGTTATATTTCAAAAAGTAGTATCGGTGAAACCCTCGAAACGGTTTTTTTTTTTATCTCTCTACGGCAAACCGTTCAAAAGTTAACAGGGGGGGGGGGACTATAAAAAGCCGCACTGTATATTATTCACTTTATTATATACCAAAACAGACGAAAGGACCGAAGAAATATTTACAGGATTCTGAGAGAAAGAAAGAGCGTAAGACAAAGGGATATAAGTTTTTCATTTGGCAATAAAACTCAAAGAGTTCAATTACTAGTACACAACCAAAAAAAAAAAAAAATAAATAAATACAGAAATATTTCACAACCAATCACGTCGATGAATTTTGCTGAGGAAAACTACTGCATCTGAATTAGTTGGTGAAAAATTGCCTCATACGTCACCTAACTCATTGGTTATAATCATCTTTAATTGAGAGTTATGTTGCTCGTATTCTAAAAATCAATAAAGCATTATTTTTTTTATTTAATGACTGTCGTACATACATCACTGATGTGTTTTTTACGGAAATGTTATTTTTTAGAATAATACGTAAGGACATTCCCAGTAAAATGAAACAGTTCATAATGAATGAATTATATCAATAATTATTATTACATACGCAAAAAGGTGAATTATTGCTAATTAAGTGTGTAGTTTGTTTTTCACAGCTACTTGCCTCTCATCAAAAATATGCGCAAATTGCTTTTGAGTCGAATTCTCACGGCACTTTTTATGGATAAACAAGTTTGCTCGATTGAAAATAAATAAATAAAGTACGTCAAAAGGTAATAATTGGCTATTTAGTGAATTAGTCGATTTTTTAATGGTGTTCAATCACAAGGGTTCACAAAAATAAAAAAAAAATGTGGAACTTTGGAATAAGAAAATACTGCAATTAATATTGACATAACAGGAAATCAACTACTGCTAGTGAAAGAACGTTGGTACAAAACTATTTCTGTACAATCTTTAGATCTTTCATTTCAGTTGAAAACCGAATATAGTATTATCTTACAAACGTGAATGAAACAAATGTAGTAGTTGAAAAGGAGAAATTTCCACTTTTCAACAATACCTCCCAAGAGGTTATCTTGAACGATGGAAAACAGTGACTAAAGTTTGTCTTTCAGCCGCAGATGATTCCACAACTGATATTATGAACATCCTATGTTCACATTTTCAAACAAAATCAAAAAGTACTTGTGTTTTGAACAGGTTTTCAACGTATCGTACTAAAACCAAACAATTATCATCTATAGGAAAATATGATGAAACTTTTTTGAAACTACTGATTCCCAAACTTTCCGAATCAGAATCATTTGTGATTATCTCTACTTTGATGTTGGGTCTCCATTCAATAATGAGCAGCATGGATTTGCAGAACATCGCTCCATAGAAACTAACCTCTTCAACTATACCGAATATACATATCTTGAAGAATATGGACTAGGGCTACCAGGTTGATGTCATCTATACTGATTTCAGCAAGACATTTGATAAGCTATATCATGCAATTCGACCTGACGTGGCTGAAATCGGTGTATACGGTGATTTGCTGAAACGGTTTCTGTCTCACATTATAAATAGGTATCAGGCAGTTGCTATGGGCAAGTTCGGCTCAAGATTGGGCAATATTACTTCTGTTTCCCACATTTTTTCATTTCATTTTGTCTCTAGAAAAATAAGAATTTTGAAAGCATGAACTTGTAGCTATAATATTGTTTACATACAGAAAATAGTTTGAACATTAGATAATTCACTTTGTATAATGCCAGACCAATATTTTACTAGCGCTGGAAAAGTGTATTTTCATATTTATCAACTTTGGGTTTCTGAAAAGTATATCATTACTACAGAAACTCGTGTTACAGGTATAATAGAATAATTCACTTGCAGTAGAATTTGGTATTCCTACGGAAATGTAACGTGTTCACCTACTCGTTGATGTTCAACCGGTCCGGGATCAAACGAGAGTAACCGCCGCAACTGTTCTTCAACGTTTTCGCAAAACTGGCGCCATTCCAATTCCAGCATTTAAGTTAGTAGTTGTATGTGGACGTGTGACATCGTATGCCAGAATTATACCGTTTACAATAAATAAAAATATTTACCACCACCAGTACCACACAAGTAGGCAGCAGCTACAGAAAATATCTGAAATCAAGGGGTGTTTTTTATGGCTAAAAACTGTTATTTGACTCGCATATTAATTATATAGCAAAAAAACTAACAACGCACTTGGATTTCTGACCAAGACATATTTCGACTTCAGAAACACTTCACATGGCTATATATCTTTTATAGACTAGAGTCAATACAAAACAAATTCGTCACCTATAACAACAAAAAACTCTTACCCAATCTCAAAGATCCACTACTGATTAGAACACAACAATAAACGGCAAATGGCTGATATTAAGTTCCTCCACAAAATAATGAATATTAGTATTGCTTAATGTACCTTTCTGTAACATCAGAGGAGCATACTAATTCCAAACTAATCAAAGTAATACTATTTACCACTTGAATTATGCTTGTAAATGTTACAACTCCATTTCCAAATCAATAGAAATATTTTTTTTAATTCCCTGGCATTTTTTACTACCCCTCTTAAATGTTCAACTTTGTATTCTGTTTCACTATCTGTATAGTGTACCTAATAATTTTTTATCAACAACTGTTCATAATACGATAATCGAATTATTTATTGTTATTTTCACCGCAACATTTGTCAATACTCTCTTTGGGTTCGTACCGTTTTGTATTCCATTGAATAAATGAATAAATAAATGAAAACTTGTCACGACGTTTATTTTCTGTGTCAATTGAAATATATGTTCGACTCTTTACTCCGTTGTTTAAATATATCATAACTTTGTTATATCCTCTATACCTATTGAATTTTAGTTTAGATACTCACCTTGGCTCTGCATACAAAAACTGACCTGAAATTGTTAGTGAATAGTTCAAACACTTCAAACAAAGTTCAAGTTCCAATAATTTTGGTAATCCGCATTGTGTTCTCTGAATTCACTATATCTAGCTGGTGTTATTCCACATAATATCATTCAAGTGCAATATAAGAACAATGTGTATACACCCTAAAAGGCTGCCCATTCTGGAGAAGAAAACAATTGGCTTCGAGTTGACTCTTTTTGTTATCTTAATAAAATCAACAGTTTTATCAAACCGGCCCCACGTTGGGCGCCAGTTTTTTGGGGGTCGAAATTGAGGGGAGAGCAGTTGATGTGCAAAAAAGTTACCCGCCAGTAACTGTCCCTGCAGCTCAGTTGGGGCGTGGATTCTACAAGAAAAATATGTTTCATCCCAATCACTATTCTAACGATGCTCATGTGTTCTGTTCCAACGTTCAAGTTGGGTGTGTTCTGCAGTCTGGAGGCACCAAGACGTGCCTTCCCCTGCACCATTAGGTAGAGATGAGGCAGTCCCATGAGTGTCTCCAAGGCTGCAGATGGAGTTAATTGGATTGCTTCTGTGATTCCAAGACAGCAAAACTTTGCACCTTGCCTAGTCATATGGCTTATGGCTCCTTTTTGTTGTGTCTTGGGTCATCACGGCAAAGAAGCGTATGGAATGGAAGGCAAGACTACCGTGCAGTATGGTATATGTGGTTTTGGCCGAATTTTTTTCCCAAAAGATCGTCTGGTGGGGTCACCGCTTTTTTGGTTGTTTTTTCTAGATGCTGGTTCCAGGTCAACTTGAAAACAAGAATTACTCCAAGATATTTGACTTCTGGGTCCTCCTCTCGAAGATGTGTAAGTCCTACGGCTTGTGTTTTTCGTCTTCTGGTGAATGCTACTATAGTTGTCTTGTTAGGGTTGACGTTCAGCCCCTCCAAGCCCGTCCATCACGTGACCAGGTAAAGCGCCTCCTGCGTGAGTTCTCTAACGGTTGTCTTATATTTTCCTTGTGCTATGCTACTATATCGTTAGCAAAGCCAAGGCTCGATGTCCAGCGTCGTTCAGAGTTTCCAGCAGCAAGTCCGCGATCAGATTCCACAGGAGCGGGGATAGTACTCCATCTTGTGGGTATCCTCTGAGCGCCCTGGCTACTGAGGTGTCCTCTGATACAGTAATGTGTATCAACCGGTTCCTACTAAGTATCAAGTCTATCCAGGCCACATATGGTACCTTGATTTATCTGTGTCTAAGAGCCCTGGTGATTGAGTTTATAGAGGTATTGTCGAAATCCAGCTAAGAGTTCCTTTTTATTTTCAAGCACATTTTGCACCATCGTTACTAATGGACTTCTTAGGTTGTCCTTCCTTGTGGTATTTTTTTAGTTATGGCAGCGCAACCTCGATACCCTGACAAACATCCAGAGAAAATTTACGCTGGTTTTATAAGTCTCTTCTTCTTCTTCTTCTTCTTCTTCATTTTCTGGCACAGATGAACGGATTTTGAAGCCCCTGCACGTGGGCCTCTCTATTTGGACCCTTTGTGCACCCATGTGTTTTGGGAGGCACCTGTGTAGGTTCCTCCAGTCGTAGTTTCGGGGGCTCCTTGGTAGGTTCCTCAGTAGAGTTGTTTTATGGGGTACTTCGGTTCCTCTTGTTCCAGTTTTTGGGGTGCTTACCTCCGTACCTATGTTTGCCGTCTCAGAGGCACCCTTAGGAATTCCTCTGCTTGGAGCTCTTGGAACGGTTGGCTTGGCTCCCCTGGAATGGGTTCCATAGGTCCCTGATTAGATTACCCTTGGAAGGTTGTTACAGGGGTTCCTTTAACTCAAACTTGTGTGGTTCTATTTTTCGGGCATCCTCTGGTCGGTTGGCTTGGATCCCCTCGAAGGGGTATCAGAGGTCCCTGCTTTGGTTCATCTTGTGGGTATGGTCTTCCAGTCCCCTCTTACGACAGGCAGACCCTACCTGGGATCTATTCTTTCTAGCCTCGAGTATTCAGGGGTATTGATAGGTCTCTCAACTTGTCCTTTCTTGTGATAATCTTTGTTTTATAGCAGAGCGACTCTTCATCAATATTTTATAGGCCAAGAAAATACTTAATTTTTTTCTATCACCCTTACGGCCATCCAAAGCTTTATAAATATCTCAACTTATTCTTCCATCATTATTTCATAGCCCGAGATAATATATCCTTTTTTTGAATGATGCAACTGGTTCAGTGCTGCCATCTTCACAGCTTTACTCAAACTTTTTGTTCCTTCTTCCTCTTTTTCCTTCCATTTCGTATCAACCTATACTGATTGAAATTGTAACGAGAAGGAGCTTCACGTCAATATTTAAATAATAGTATTGGTACAATATAATGAAGAAACCCACTATTGGCTGAAGATTCAATAAATAATATTGAACAAAATTAGTCTGCTGAAACTCAAGAAAATATATTAAATGCCTTCAAGACAGTCTACTCAGTAGTTCTGTATATCAATATACTAAATTGATATTCTACCAATTTTGCTGAATGTTTTGAAGCCAATATTGCTTCAAAAATATCTTCAAGTAATATTGTACTTATATTACGAACGTTCACATTTTTTTGCCAATTCAATATTTGACCAAGTGTGCCAATATCGCTGAATACTTTGAGTCCAATATTGCCCCGAGAATATTTCACTAATATTATTTTAGGAATGTCCAAGTTAAATTCAACCAATATCGCGGAATGTTCATAGTTTTTTTCTCGACAGTATTAGGTACATTTGAATATTTTGCCAATAAATTTTTCATACCGATATTACATCAATATTTGTGTGCTGCTTGGGGTATACTACTTCCTACTTTTGATTTTTATTACTGATATTGCCTGTTACATTTCTCGCAGTCACCCTGTACACATGAAACGTATGACCCCGAGAATTGGAAGCCTTCAAATCTCATCAGTGAATCTTGAGTATGATGGAAGATCAAGAGTACATACTTGAAATTTCAAGGATTTCTTTTGTCAACGTTATTAATTTTACTCGCGTACTCAGATTTCGTCTCCATCAGCATCGAATGAAAAAAAATCACATCCTGAATCATGTATTTTTTATTTATCATTTTGTACAATTAACATTAATTAATCATGAAAATTTGTTCTTTCGGTAATATTCGAAGTATTTTTTCATGGTTCAAATAATTTGAAAGCAATAAAGGCATCCATGCTAGTGAAACACATTGCACACGATTTGTAACATTTGTTGAGAAATTAATAATTATTATTTGCACTTGATATACTCTGCTCGAATAAAAAAAGTTTTGCCTTATTATGATAGAAATATTATGGAATATAATATTCAGCTTTTAGGCAATCCTCATTTGAACGCATGGATATATTTCAAAAATGTCTAGCATCATTAATGAAACAGAAGAAAACATTTTCCATATTGACTGCGAATCAAGATCCGTATTGTATTAATGGAATGTTATGTTAAGTTGAGATGTCTTTCATTACCAAAAATCAATTATTGTCACCCATTTACAACATTGTTTCTGAAGTCCCAGGCAGGCATAAAAAAAGAGACTGCTTCCATACATCAGTATTCTGTCGATAAGTGCGAGTCTTCAAGAAGAAAAATTATTTATGATACAAGTGTCAAAAGTGTATATTTAAAACAGGATTGTGAGCGAGCTCAGCAATTTACACCATTGTTTTAAAGCATCCGATATAGAAGCAGTAAAATTATAAATAAAAAGGTAGCTTTTTAACATAAAAATCCTTAGGACAATACGAAGCTGATTACTTTGATTATTCATTATTTTGTTCCATTCGATCACTTTTCGCACCAGTGTGAAAACAGTTATTTATGATATTAGTGTTGAAAGTGGCCCAATCGTTCGAATAAAATCAAAACACCTTCTTTTTTCTAAAAACCCTATTAAAAGACCGTCAAAATTATAAATTGAATATATCAGGAATTCAAAATTACAATCACAAAATTTAGGATCGCATAATATATAACAAAATTGTAACCATTTGCTTGATTTAAAAAATACATTAACCATTTTTTATTGTATTAGTTGCCAGCTTCTCGTAATTTTTCTAAAAAGTGTCGTTTTACTCAACTTCCAATGGGAAATTAACAACAAAATGGTCCACTAACTGAAATAAATGAAGCAGCGATTAGAAGGCTACTCGACTTGGCTCAAATCAATATACTTAATGAATATGAAAAAATTTATATTCGTTATTAACACTAGTGTTGAAAGTAACTCATTTTTACACTAGTGTTAAAAGTGAGTGACTTTCAAAACGGTGTTTTAAAATGATATTTTTAATAAAGTTGATATTAAAAAGTGAACTTTCAATAGTGTTTGTAGAATAATACCACACTTTGGCCAAAAAATAAAGGCACACGCCGTGAACTTGAACTCATTACCTATTTAAACACTTGTATCATAATATGGTAGTTTATTAGATTTGCATTATAATCCCTGTCATATTAACTAAAAAGCGTGCAAAATCTTCAAAATTAAAACACTCAGGAACAGTTATTAAAATAGGTTGAATTATAGAACTGTGCGCTGTAATTTCAGTTCGAATTATGAAATTCTACTAGAGGAAAGTTTTTTAAAATTTTGTCAAGTTTTGGGAATCCCAAATGTTACACGTTAGAAACTATTTCAATCAACTAATCAGTTATTGTAGTATTCGTTACTTATATTTACCCAACCATATTTTTAATAACTTGGATTATAATATATCACAGATTTTTTTTTCGACGCATTCAATTTTAACTTTTTTGCTATAAGATATTAAATACCTGTAATCAATGCATTTTTCATTTTATGGAGAGCTCTATCTAAATTGGAATTATACCAAGCCAGTGGTGTATCTTCTGCAAAAATAATAGTTTAAAAAACTGAAGAACACGAAAAAATAATTGACAATTCAATTGCTCAAATGTAAAACGAGCTCAAGAGAACTTTGTCAAGCAACCCACACTTTCTTTGCAATTGAATAATTGTCAATTATTTTTTACTTTTAGTCCATATTGGAAGTAAAGCGTGTTCTTTGGTTTTTTTAAACTTTTCTTTTTTCGTGACTAAAAAATTGAAATCTCAGACCCCGAAAACCCTCACACACTAATATTGAATCGAATCAGACCATAATGACAAACATCGTTTGCCATCTTGGAGCCGCCATCTTCAATTAATGAATTTTGACAAAAAAAACGAAATATACGACCTAAAAAACCTCCACATACCATAATTTTCAATCGAACTGACCATAATCACATTTTTATTTTCTATAACAAAAAATGTCTTATTGCATTTCAAATCATTCAGGCGTCTGGAAGTGGGTGAAAATCACGTTCAAAGTTTCCGTTACATAGATAGCTATGTGCATACAGCTAATATAAGCGTGGTAAAAACAATAAAGATGGAGTTAGGAAACAGGAAAAATGTGGGGTGTTTAAAATGTGAAAGTTTTAAAAACGTAACAACGTAAAAATAATTTTAAGAACCAAAACACCAATTCCACTTTTGCTATTCATTTATCAACTAAATTCAATATTTCTGAACATGAATGATTTTGATACACTTCATGTTGAAAACAAACGTATGAAACTGACTCTTTGAGAAAGTTTAGAGATCAATGAAAGATGAATTATCAGTATTTAATTGATGAACAGACCGAATTAAATAACTAACCGTGTTTAAAATTGTTTCCAGGTAATGAA
Organism: Chrysolina haemoptera; assembly: GCA_958298965.1. Lineage (NCBI taxonomy): Eukaryota > Metazoa > Arthropoda > Insecta > Coleoptera > Chrysomelidae > Chrysolina > Chrysolina haemoptera. The sequence continues at coordinate 5,337,349 of OY282592.1, read as the reverse complement.
ACAATTATATGTAATTACAGAAAACAAACAATTTAATAATTTGCGGAAATCGATTAGATTTCAGGTAGTGAAACACAATTAATTTACTGTTATTCAGGTCAATTCTGTTTCACATTGACAAGATTGTTATCATAGCAAGACAAATTTCATAGCAAAATATATCTCAATTTTGTTGAAGGCTTGATATCTACATTGCTTTATTGGTAGGAGATGATGTGGCAGCATCATCTCCCGCCAATATTTTTCAAGCCTTTTACAAAATTGAGATATATTTTGCTCTGAAAATTGTCTTTCTATGATAACAATCTTGTTAATGAGAAACAGAATTAACCTGATTGTAGTATGGTCGTGAATTGAAGCTGCCAACTTCTTTACCAAATTCCTTTAATTCATTCGCGTATCTGCTGCCCTATTATTATTATTATCACAGTCCATCTACCAAATCAGTAAATCTCGATTTTTTGATCGACTTAATAGAATTCAACTTCCGTAAGGAACATTTTGGTCCTTCGAGCCTGATTGTGTCTTTTGACCAATTTAAAAGATGGGAAAAATGGTACGAGGTGGTTCCAAGGTTCGAGATGGCGGCTACATGCAATTTTTGAAATATTTCATCAATGGAAACCATAGTTACTTCTAACATTCTGAAGCACCTGATGCCAACATGGCACCATCACCTTTTTCGTTATAAAAACTAAGGTTCTCGGACGTTTTTGTTAAAGTCTGTTTCATTGTCTATTCAATGTCACTACATTTTTCAAAATCGGCCTAATAGTTCTAAAGTTATGACATAAATGAAAACTAATTGTCAATTTTAACATAACCAAGAATCATTGGTTAAACTCGCAAAACAACTGAAGAAATTAAAATATCATGTCAACTTTTCACTCAAGAGTTTTACGTTTCAGAACTTGCCAGAACGTCTGTTCTGATTCATTCCACAGTTTTCTCGCAATTTCTAGAACTTTCTAGAAGGTTCGAGAAATGTTACACATTTCTATCTTTCTATTTCTAGAAATATCCCGCACAGAAGCATCGACAAAATTGTACAGGTTTCTATCTCGTTTTCCAGAATTTTACAGGAAATTTCACCCATCACGTCCCCGCACTGGTGGTCGAACTTTTGAGAACTTCACTCGAGAGTCGTTCCAATAAATTCTAAAACTCTGCGGAACCCGTGTCCATCTTCATTTTATAGTTTTTTCGAATCTTTCAACACCTTCGAGATCATTCTACAGTTTTCTCTATAAATTCCCAGAAAGTTCCAACGCCCCGCTCTGGTTTCCTAATTTTTGGGAATTTCACTAGCGTGTATTTTCAGAATTATCTATTGTACATTTCAAGAATAACGTAGAGTATATTCATATGCCTAAATGTACTTCTCAGAATTTACTTTACGTAATTCTTGAAATAGAGTACGGAACCTTTGCTATGGTTCTTGAACCTTCCAGAAACGTCGAGAACATGCTAGAAATTTCTCTCTTTTATAGAAAGTTTCAACTGTCCTCTGCGATTGAGACCGGAGTCTAAGTGGCGTATACACGGCAGAGTTGATTTTCCAGGGGCCCTATTCTCATATATCGACTACCCTATTACAAAATATTTCTATCACTTTTCTGGACCAAGCATTGAAAAGAGACAGAGGTACTTTGTCGCATGCGACATAGGGTAGTAGACATTTGAGAATCGGGCCCCAGAAGTCAGTCTTTTTTGAACGATCTTTGTTTATATTTGCATGCACCTATCAATTTTAGTTGTTATCGTTTCAGGGGCTTGGTTTTAATGTTATAATTATTTGTAATTATGCAGGGAGTACGAATTGTATCTGATGAGATTATTTTTTGAGTAAATTTGATCAACAGAAATAATTTATTAATTCACGCTCATAAAACTATGAACTGACCCATTTTCAAATCATTATTACTGAATCTCAACATTTCACAGCGCATTTTGTTTGTGTGTAGCAATATGAAATTGGTTATTATAGAATTAAACATAATTTGAAATTTTTTAGTTGCGTTATTTATGTATAATCAGTTATCATCTAAATCTCTAAATCACACAAGGTCACTTTTCTTCTTCTATTAAATTACACAATGCAGGTTGGCAGTAGGGCGAGCGGTATTTAAATTTTAGCTAATATGGGTATGCTCCACCTAAATCGTTAGCCTGGTATATCAACCTGGATAATCACTAACTGAAATGAGATGTTTGATTGATAGCTATATAGCAACCACAACCACCATTTCACTCTTACACCGATCCATCCTACTGACTGGCAATGCCGGGTGTCTCAGAGCTTTTAGGCCAGCAGATGGTCCTGTTCACCAAACGCAGGAAAAAAGATGGATTCCCACCATGTTTGGCCGAGAGCTGCAATTGGCTCAGCAGGTCAAATACCTGGGGGTGGTTCTGGACTCCAAACTTTCATGGAGGCCGCATGTCGATAGGGTTATTCAAAAGTCGTTAGCCATCTTATGGCAACTGAGGAGAGTTGTAGGGAAAAATTGGAGAACCAATCCAGAGATTATGCGCTGGCTGTACACGGCGGTCGTAAGACCAAAGATCCAATACGGGTCAGCTGTATGGTGGCCAGGCGCACAGAGTGGCACAATAGGTCGAAAGCTCAGTAAGGTCCAGAAGTTGGCCTGTTTATTAATAACGAGTGCAATGAGAACGACCCCAACTGCGGCATTGGAGGTACTGTTGAGGCTACCACCCCTCCCGGTATGTATCAAGAAGGAGGCAATGGCAGCTCATTTAAAGATGCGAGACTCGGAGGTCTGGGTAAACGAAGGAGAGATGATAGGACATCGCAAAGTGGGCGGAGCAGGAAATTCCTATTTCCGTCCTCAGAGTGAAAAGCGCACAAGACAGACTGCGATGGAATAGGAAGTTTGCGCTTACTATTCCGAGCAGAGAACAATGGGAAGGAAACACAGTGGAGCTTCGTCCAGGAGGCCTAGTATGTTACACGGACGGTTCGCGTCTGACTGACAAACAGGCTTCTGGCGCAGGCATCTACCTGGAAGGAAGAGATATACGAGAAAGCTACGCTCTGGGAAGATACACAACAGTTTTCCAAGCCGAGGTGTACGCCATTCTAACCGTAGCTACGAGGCAAGGGGTGAAAGAAGGGCCCGAACAGAAAATTTATATCTGTTCGGATAGTCAGTCAGTGCTCAAAGCTATCTGTCATCCTAGACCAAGCTCAGTTTTGATACAGGAATGCGGAGATGCTCTTGAGAAATTAGCGGAAACAAAGGAAGTCAAGTTGGTATGGGTCCCTGGTCACAGGGGGGTGCCGGGAACCGAGGTGACAGATGAGCTTGCCAGAACCGGTTCCGCTGCGCCGTTCTGTGGACCGGAGTCAGTACTAGGCATTGCAAGAGGTCAAATCTCTTCTGCCCTAGATGAATGGGAGGAAAGAGAACTAAACGAATCTTGGAGGAATACCGCCGGCTGCAGGCAGTCAAAAGACTTTGTGGCCGGCTCTAGCAAGTCAAGGATGACGTGGCTTTCAGGCAGAGATCGCCAAACACTACGCCTCCTTGTAGGAATACTAACAGGCCATAACAAACTAGGTAGACACCTGTCACTAATGGGTATAAAATCCCACTTGCCATATGTGCGAAGAAGACGAAGAAACTTCGTCTCACTTCCTTGGCGAGTGTGAGGCGTACGGGAGGCTAAGATTCGAAATCTTCGGAGTCGAAAAACTCCAAGAGGAACTCATCGAACTAGAGTGGACGGACATACTGACCTTCGCTAGAAGGTCACAAAGGTTCGGAAAGGAAGACTAGAAGAGGTGATGTAGTTATGTGGAGAGCAGGGGATGGCAAAAAGGGCCCATTGGGGCCTACTTGCCTGGCTGCGGCAGCGGCCTCCCCATGATTACTACTACTACTAGGCCAGCAGATATTTCATTTATTAGCAGGAAAAAAAATCAAAAATACGTGCCGTAGAAAACCATAAGCACTTTCATTCAGCATAGAAAAATCCACGCCCTGTCAAACAACTTCCGAGGAACCAACCCTTACTTTTGTGTTTCAAATTGCACAGCTATCCCCTACTGGCGTCTCGGGGCCCACCCCCACTTGAGTCTCGGGGAAAACCAAACATGGAAACAATACTTTTTGGGAAAAGTTAATTAACAGAAAAAAAAGAATTTTGAAATTGCTTAATGCCAGAATCATGACAGTCATGCACCGAGAGAAATATCTATTAGCTGTATTACAAAATTGTATAACCGTTAAATAATTTCTGAATTGAATAGGCGCCAGCATAGTTCGCTTTTCAGTATGATCAAGGTCTTTTTTTCAAAACAAATGTATTATTGTTAAAAGTCTCTTACTTAATAATATATTTAATAGTTATTTATGCAACAAGTGCAAAAAGTAGGTGTTTATTGCACTCGACGTGAAATTGACAACACGTCGAGTGCAATAAACTCTTTTTTCACGAGTTTCATACAATATTTTTTCTACGTTCGTGCAAAAACCAGAAAATCTTTCATTTAGGTGACACTAAACTGTAAGGAAGGCATTGTTTGTTTAAATCTATGTGCTAAAAGTAATTCAAAAAAATTTTGTGTAGTTCAGTTGATATTCGAAGGAAATAATTTTATTTTTAACAAATTGTATTTTCTAGTAATTTCATAATCCATTATGTAATGAATATGATGAAATATGCAACTATTCAAAACGTAATACAATCTTACAGAAAATGGGCTAAATTTGGCGTCGATTTGAAAGTTTATGTCTGTCATGATGACAAAACGCTATAGTAGGATGACAGATGAGTGCAATAAACTCTTTATTGAGTGCAATAAACTCTTTATTGAGTGCAATAAACTCTTTATTGCACTCAGTGCAATAAAGTACCAGTTTTTCCACCAAATATAGTTGAATAAAGTTTTGTTTTTTGCATGAACGTAGAAAAATATTGTTTTTTCAGTACCATCTTTCAACTGCAATCGTGTTCTTTGTCAAAACTAAAAGGTAACTTTCAGAGACCAAACGAACGTTTTGAAAAAATGACCTGTTTCATGTTGAAAATGTTCACATTTTGCATTCATCCGAGAAAATTTAATGGTAACAATATTTCAATTAGCAGCTGTAAGTTTTTTCTGGGTGTGACACATGCAATTATTTACATTTGATTTGGTACGATTTCGTGAGGTCCTCTGGCAAGATGGCATCACTTATGCGCAAGTAGGTATGATGGCTGTTCTGGTTCTTGCTCGCGGCGCAGAGTGCGTATTTTCTTAACGACTATGAAGTTAGCCAAAGAGGAAACTTTCTGGAATTAATTTTATCATTAGTCAAGAACGAAGATATTTCAAACAATACGTAATGAAGTTGCCGTCAAGTCCAAGCAGAGGAGAATTAGTAACACAGATATACTTTCCGGATGTATTGATTTTTGTAAGGTCGTTTATATAAAGTAGGAACAGTGTGGGACCGAGTACTGTGGTACACCACATTGAGTTGCCAATAGGAGAAAGGTAGTTAGTTTGAAGGGTCTGTTGATTCTCCACCCTTGTGTAGAGGTATTATAACTGAGGTTTTCAAGAATTGAGGAAAGACACCTTGTTCGAACGACTGGTTGATGAGAGCTGCTATAGTCAACATCTTCTGGAAGGAAACTGGTGACTGAAACACATGCAGAGTTGTTTAAAATAGCGGTTCGGTGTTGGGCTACGGTTCCAAACAGTACAGTGCAATTATTATTATCCCCATCCACGCACAGGTTCTCTGCTCGGTTGATTGGTAAATATGTGTTTACATGTTGTTTTGATCAAGAAAACGTTTCTGCAATTATACTCAGTTCAAGAAATATACTCATATATATTCTCTATAACTTCCGTTGCTCCAATTATATACCCACAAACAAATCAAAGTGTATTTACAAAGTATCATTCGATAGTGAAATTGTCTGTATACAGTATCATTATGAAATAGAAATTCAGTGTCAAAAGTGAAAGAACTTTAGCCGACCTTGGCTTGATTATTCTCACGATTATGCCATGAAATATCAGCGGTTCAGGTGATTGTTATATAACCAGCCTACTTTATCTTGTTGCAGTGCAAGTACCTAGCGGATTGCAGGCGATTATTTCATTAAGATCAGTATTTCGCCAATCATAGACCGACAAAAAACGTCGAAACAAAATAGATTACTATATACCCTGTGTTCATTTGAATCCAATGCAATCTGAATTACTAAGAAAGCAATGATCCACAACAAATGAAAATTCTTCAAATAACTTCAAAAAAACATTTTATTTGACAACTGAAAAGTAAAAAAAATGATAATATGAAGACGACTTAAGATATCCGAAATGTATTTGTGTTTTTTCAACTTCTCAATGGCTGATTCTGCTGAAGATCGTTTATATTTTGAGTAATGTGTAAAAAAGTGAAATTGAGTAAAGTTATGAAAAAACATGCAGTGAGAGTGATCTGTATACAATCAGGTTTTCGTGCAACGAAAATAATTCACTTTTCATTAGTTGAATCCCATTTGAGGCATGAAATCCCATTATGGGGTATTACTGTTAAAACTTAATTCAAACTGTTTATTTTACAAATCCGCGCCATTTTTATGATACAACAAGTCCCTAAAAAGGGGGATCAGACCCTAGCCAGCAAATACAAAACTATCACACTAACAACTGTCTGTTATCTCGAATATGCCATCAACATCGAGCTCATGAAATATCTAGAACGCTCTGGAATTATCTATGATTATAGAATTACAGATACATTATAGAATTGTGGTCCCACAACTGGGTAGAATTCAGAAGCATGCTTTTTTTCTCACAGTGGCCAGCGTAACTATGTCAGAAGTATCCATTTAAATGATATTTTTCATTTCAATACTCGATGTTACGATCAGCAGTACCCTTTCATGAGAAAACCATGTGAGGTCTATTGCCAAAAGTGCTTCTCAAAAACTTTTCTGTTTTGTGCCAAGAAATATTTCAGTTCCTGTCAACTGATTATGATTTATAAAGCACAAATCTGTCCCAGAGTACTGCTTCCATATATGGAGTGAAGAACCCAAACACACATTGAAAGTTTTAGATTATTTTCCGAGGAGAAACATTCGTCTCGTCAGTGATACTCCGCTCACAAGCTCCCTCAAAAGATTGCGATCTATCCCTGTATTACGATGCTCTTCTGATATATCATCAGTCGTTCCACCGTTAGCAATCCTATCAAGATTGACACGTCGAGCTCAGTCTTCACATCTATGTAACGTCACTTTGAAGACATGCAAAACATTTTCTTCCAGGGCTCGTTCTTGCAACGAACGGCGAAGCTTTGAAACTCGCTGCCTCGGTAAGTCCCTGAGGCATACAGCTTCAAGAACACCAATAATAATAATAATAATAATACTTCCTCATAAACACTCGTAGAGTGTACCCAAAGGCATGGCCTGTGCGGGTAGAGGACGGCTATTATTATTATTTGCCGTGGCGCTCCGGGGCGACTTACTGATTTTTGGTGGCGTATTCACTTTTCAGCTGCAGGAAAACCCGGAAAACCTACAGCACCACCTTGGGTGGCCGGCGTGCACTCCAAGCTAGCACTAGCCGAGATTGGCATCTAGACAACACACAATACACTTGCTTTCAACAAGGCCTGTCTGTGGCACAGAACTCGTAATTATATCTTATGACTAGAATGCGTTTAAAATATGGCGGATGAACAAATCATGCATAACCCACCGACATAACCTTTTATGTCGGTGGCATAACCTGCAACACTGTAATGTCCTCTTCACAGTAGCGGCGCATAAAATAATGGGCGTATCATAGGGTTGGAAAATGGGTTGGTTTTCTTAAAAATGAGAAATTGCATATTTTTCTTTGCCTTTCTGCAGGAATTACCACAATCCTTAACAAAACCCTTCATCATATAGAACGGCGAACGGCTAATAACACTATATAATCAATAAATAAATATTTACTTATCGTCCAAAACACTCGTGTTGAAAAAATAAAGAATCAACATTCAACAGTGACGTGACAACGCCGCTCTGTTTACAAACAAACTGGCAAGCTTAACCGACAGACGTCCTAGATTCTACTCGTTCCCTCTTGGAACTACAAGAAATAACGTATGTGTTTACTTAGTAAAAGTTGTCCTCTTTGCGGATGCCCACGATTTGTTCAAGTTTAGGGTAGCCGACGATACATGAAGCGCGTTCTAGTCATAAGATATAATTAGTTCTGTGGTCTGTGGTCGTCTATCGATTCCGATATTGGGTACTTGAGAAAAACCACCGACCACCTGGTTACTTCCACTCGGCTCTTACGATGTTTTCTGTTTTCTTTCTTGTTGGAAGCAGAATTTAGAAAAAAATAAATAAAAAATTAGTAATTCAAATTCTTAAATTAAATAAATTGTATACATCAGAAACATTTCGACAGAAAATAGTGTTCCCTAAAAATGTTGGGACTTGAATTAGTTATTTGATCATTTTTAAAAGGTGACAACATTGTTTTCAGAATATCAAATAGAGACAATAGAAGTGAAAATATACCTGTTGTCTTATTAAAAAATCGGAAGTTCCTTTCACTTCCGGTGAGGGCGAAAGTTGCATAAAGCCTATAATAGTCTCTTGTCACAAAACGCTGAGTTAGGTCGTACACAAATCTTCCAAATTCCATTCTAGTTTCTACAAAACCAAAAAACGTATAGGGACGAGCCGCTTTCCGTGGACACCCGGTATTTATGTTGTACAAGAAGTTCAAGTGATGAAAAATAAATTTGTATTGTAGGTAAGTACTGTATTATTGGTTTGTGAGATATGCATTATATTTTTTTTTTAGGAATAGCACAGTCGTACTCTGTCTACGGAGCCCCAGAGGGCGCATTGCTCTCATCAACCCAGATAGTCGCTTACCACGTCCGTGGGGTGAGTGATAACTGGGTCCGAGAATCATGTGCCCTGAGTAGACAAAATGAACTGAAGAAGACGGCCTCCTGCCATCTTCGTATTATTCTTATCATCATTAGAATTATTATAAACATATTATTTTTTTTTATTCCACTGCAGATTCCATCAGTTTCAATCTTACTTTTATTATCAACAATCAGAATTCTCCCTGATTATTTATCCTCTCCCGTCGATTACATTATTTCGATGTTCGTCACTGAAGTCTCTTTAGTTGTTATTGACAAATATTCCATAAACTCAAATTAGTCTGGTCTAATTACGAATGTTTGTTCATATACTGATCACCTGATATCATTATTTTGATGACGCCAACAAGTTCCACAGAATTTTAAAATTTGTGGCAAAATTATAAGGTGAAACACTGAAAACTTGAAGAATTTTGTGATAATATCTGAAGATATATCCTTGGTGATGACTTAGCAAGAATATTGGAAAAAAAATATTAATGCAAGAGTTTTATTGAAAGGTCGCCTAATTATTCCATTGAGATATAAATACAATTAAGTACCATATTTATCATTTCAAAATGCCTACTCATTACCTCTAATTAGCGAGATATGTGAAATAATTACTCTTCTTGACATTGTCGTTTTGGGATTTCAACCTTTCACAATAGGCGTTTTCCATTTAGGAATGAAAAGCCCCGGGGCTTCTTATTCTAGACTTGCTATTGGTAGATTTTGACAGATGTCATTTTTCAGCTAATGATTAAACTAGAATGAGAAGCCCTGTTGCATCAAGCCCTTAAATAGAAAGCAGCTATTGTGAAAATGAAAAAATGCTGAATCAAGGAAGTCTGTGTCTGTCAAAGTGTACAAGGAAAAATGAATCATAAGTTTCCCGATAACTTACTCGGTGTTAACAAGACTGTTAGTTATATATTATACAAGGGAAAAAGTATTAGATTTTAGCTCGAGGTTGTCAAAAAACCGAGAGCTAAATTATCATTTTTCCCGTGTATAATAATAATAATTTTATTTCCAATTTTCGATTTCATAATACTTTGTTAAGTAATTAAGTATATGGAGGAAATAAAAGACAGGGAAATGTTCCACAGAAGCCGGTTGGCTTCTGTGATTGTTTTCCGAATCAATCAAACATGAGCATAAACAAAAGAGTTATTCTGAGAAAGAATGATAATGATAGTGAATCTTTAAGTAATTGTCTTGGGGATTCCAAAATCCAGATTTTTTTTTGAAATATTTCTTGCTCGATTCATTTTTCAAAATATTCGGAATTTTTTGATAAAATTGTTTTAATAAATAGTCATAGCTTCGCTGTCCCACTGTTTTATTTACTTTCATTTATTTATATTTCTTGTGCCTAGTATCATGAGTATGATTTATAATAATTAATTGATTTCTTTTCTTATGTTGTAAGACAAGAACTTTGTAACAATAAGTTTGTTGGACATCCATAATACGACTTCCTTGGAACAGGAAATCACTGGAGTAGGTATGTTTTTTGTTGAATATGAGTTTTATAAAAGTTTTCTCTAGACTTTCTAACTTCAATAGGTACTCACTTTTTTCCCGGGGAAAAAAGTTAATTCATGAAAAGTCATATTTTAGTACCTACCTGTCAACAAAGATAAAATGTCAAACTTTTTTCCCGTCACAGAAAAAAATCATTTAATTTAGTCAGTAACTTTTCCTATTCTGAATTTCCTATCTGACAAAAATGTGTTCAAATAAGTAACTAAGTGATTAATTTTACTTGCACTGCACTGTTTGGAACTATAACTGAATAATACTAATCTTTTTCAAGAAACGTTAACGTTTCTAAAACTACACTGACTCCGTTATTGTTGAAAAGTTCACTTGTATTATATCCATTTGTCAATTCTGAAATAAAATTTCAGAAAATCTTCAATACACCAGAGTTGTCACTTGCCATCATAGAAAATCACGTGGTGTAATGGTGGTTGGCCTGACAAACCCACATGAGAACAATTTTTTTAAATTTCAGAATCGTAAACAAATTGAATTTGACATCCTTTTTACCTTTATGATACCCCACTGACAAACCTAACTATCATTGTTTATAGAGAAAGAAGATAACTATCAATTTGAAGGCATTCGACTTAGAACAAAAAAAAAGTCCGCTTGCGGCGCTTTTCTATTTTCTATCACCCCCACGCCACGAATTACCCCCCCCCCCCCGGAACAAAGCTGTGTACGCGCTTGGGAAGTAGAGATGTTAGTTGATAAAAATTATTATTTTACAAAAAAGGAAAAAAAAGTTTTTCAACTATTCGGAAATTAAAGAACACCGGTGGAAATCATAATTGTTGAATGAAAAAAAAGGTTCCATTTCTATTACTTTGATTAAGTACTTGGCTATTAGAGGAATGACTTGGGCATTAGTGGCATTAGTTCGGGGTACTATTATTCGGGAATTTCTGGGGTATTAGAGGAATTAGTTAGCATTTTTGGAATTAGTGTACACTATTTTCTTAGCGGTTTCCCCATTGGGTATAATAATTCAGATAGAGAATAATATACATGGCTACTAGCGAAACATGGTGTGTAGATTATCTGTTCGAAAATTCTCAAAATGTGGTAGATATTTTCTTTTTCAATTTATCATAGCCTCAGATATGTATATAAAAATAATTGGTAGATTTCAGTAGAAAACGGAAATCAGTAGATTTTGAAGAAAAATATCTCGACATCTATTAGCTAATTACTGAACTATAAAATCTTTATATTTGCAACAACACCATCAAGTGTAGGATCCTATTCGCATTCTGCGCAAAGTGGTGCAATATCTATAATTATTTGGTTGGACTGATAAAAAGTATCAGTTCTTTCTGCCATTAGCAGTAATGTATATATTTTAACTAATTTCGCATTGACTTAATTTTTGAACAACAATTTGAATCAAGTGATATTCTCCAGTGTTCATAGTTTCAGAATCAGATAATTTGAATGCAAATAAAATTGAACATCATACATCATACTACTCAGAAATAGAGCACTGTCAGACGTCAGTGACGTAATTTATTGACAGTTGTCAGCTGTCATTTGTCAAGCATTCGATATGGGGGGACAAACAAAGCACAAAGCCAAAGAGTAGGGGCCTATTATAGGCCCCTACCGTTGTTTGATAATACAGAAGATAGTTAGTCAATGATATAGGCAAAATGGTTTGATCCAAATGGGCATCACCACTAGATGTCACTAGCTCCGATTGTGCCCAAGTCATGGCGTGACAATATTAGTACTAACAATATTATATAGATGGCAGTTTTGAGAGTTGCGAGTTTGAAGGAATCTGCAAATAAGTCGTTTGCTTTGTCTGCGCTTTGTTCATTAAGCAGTTCAGTACCGTATTGAGGTGAGTTTGTATTTTGATTTTTGAGTGTGCTATTTGTTGACCATGTGGATATTTTATCATTAAGGTTATTCCATTACTGTGATCCCGATTATTACACGAATTTGAATGTTTTATTCGTACGAAATTTCATAAAATGCTCGACTACAATGATCTGTGACTTTATGTACGAAAATCTTGAAATTTGTGTTCTTATATAAAAAATTTAGTCGAGGTTTAGAATATAGGTGGAATATAAAACAGAAATTTTTGATGGAGAAAAAAAAATAGCGTCTCCAATATGGCGGACTAGTTTTGTGATTATGGTGCGATTCGATTTTAAATTAGTATGTAAAGTTTTCGAGGTCGGAGATTATGCATTTTCTGTCAAAATCATGAGGTAACTATGGCGGCTCCAAGATGGCGGATGAGTTTTGTGATTATGGTCCAATTCGATTTTAAATTGGTATGCGGCGGTTTTCGAGGTCGGAGATTATGAATTTTCTGTCAAAATCATGAGGTAACTATGGCGGCTCCAAGATGGCGGATGAGTTTTGTAATTAGGGTCCAATTCGATTCTAAATTGGTATGTGGTGGTTATCGGGGTCAAAGATTAGGAATTTTCTGTCAAAATCATAAGGTAACTATGGCGGCTCCAAGATGGCGGATGAGTTTTGTGATTATGGTCCAATTCGATTCTGAATTGGTATGTGGTGGTTTTCGGGGTCAAAGATTAGTAATTTTCTGTCAAAATCATGAGGTAACTATGGCGGCTCCAAGATGGCGGATGAGTTTTGTGATTATGGTCCAATTCGATTCTGAATTGGTGTGTGGCGGTTTTCGGGGTCGGAGATTATGAATTCTTTGTCAAAATTCAAACATTCAATATGGTGGTCGAGTTGTGATTATGGCCGGATTCTATTCAAAATTGCTATGTGGGGATATTCGGGGTCGGTGATTATGATATTGTTGTCAAAATTCATAAATTAAATATGGCGGCTCCAAGATGGCGGACGAGTTTTGTGATTATAGTCCAGTTTGATTCTAAATTGGTATGTGGGGGTTTTCGAGGTCGGAGATTAGGAATTTTCGAAATTGTGATGAAGCTCTTCTTAATGATTATTCGCTCCCGTGACTTGGCAACAGCGCATTCCCGTACAGTCATAATATCATAGCAAGAACCACCCGATTGAATAGAATGATGTCCACTTCGATATCCATCTCCATATCAGATTTCTAGGATTCCGAAGTGACCAACTTGGCAACAACGTATTTCCGCAAAACAAAAATTATAAATATTATTTTGGAATTGGCTGAAGATATATATTATAATACTTCAATCGAAACTTTTATAATTCTCTTCCTAATGATATGCCGCTCCCCTCTATAACTTGCATTTCCGCGAAGTCAACATTTCATAATCAAGATCACGTGATTGAAAAGATATTGCACCATTCGATTCATTTTCATTACATATATTGAGTAATCTAAAGTGACCAACTGGCAACAACGCACTTCCGCAAAACAAAAATTGTAGATACCGTCAGAATTGGCTGAAGATATAAACTCATCTTCCTAATGGTTTTCTGCTCCCCTAACTTGGCAACATCGCATTTCTTCAAAATCAAAATGTCATAGCAAGAACCGCTTGATGTCCACTTCGATCCATCTTTATAGGTATCTGATATCTAGTAATCGGAAGTGACCAACTTGGCAACAGAGCATTTCCGCAAAACAAAAATTGTAAACGCCTTTAGAATTGGTTGAAGAGTTATATTAATATACTTCAATCAAAACTTTTATAACGCTCCCCTAACTTGGCAACGGGCATTTCCGCAAAGTCACCTACATCGACTAATAGGTTACGGGCCCAGTCCGCCAAGTGTCACAGCAAGAACCGCCATATTGAATAGAATAATGTCCACTTCGATTCATCTCTATATCAGATTTACCAGTAATCCGAAATGACCAACTTGGCAAACAGACCGTTTTCGCAAAATCGCGATGTTCATTTTTTTAAACGGATTTCCAGTAACACAAATCTTTACCAAAAAAGTTCGTAAAACTTGACACAACATTCTATTGTCTTTATTAGTTATGAACGATCGGTCACCAGTACAACTTTCTTGCAATAAATTACTATAACTTTGAAGTATATTTTGTTCCAAATACATAAGTCCGACCCTGTCCGAGCAAATTGTCCAAAGTTCCACAAATTATTAAATTATGAGATGGTTAACGATACCGGAAAGAAATTCCAGAAATTCCTTATAAGTTTCACATTCCATCCAGGTGGCGTACTAGTACAGTGCCACAAATTATGCAATTTTTGGAAGGTTCTATTAAAAGAACCTAGACACAGCTTATGTGTTTATGAAGCTGTGACCTAGATGTCACGCGCGATTACATCAAGATCAAACACTCTTTCTACAGTGACTGCCTATCACAGACCACATACCCCTATCTTCTGTATTATCAAACAACAAACAACGCCCCTACTCTTTGACAAAGCCATTTTCCATAAGACTACGCGTCCTTTTTGTGGATTTTCTGCGAAAAAATTCTAAATACACATTCTTGGCATTTTAGCGAGTATTAATTCATTGTGTATAGTCTGAATTGAGTGCATAAGTCTGTAGACGTGTTATAACATGGATTTTTCAATTAAAAAATACGTTGTTATGATGATGGGTATCATACAGACAGTTTTCTCTTTTAGATTTTAAGGACATAAATCATGAAGACTTGTGCTGTTCTGGGTTATAACTGATCCAGACCAGCAAGTGAAATTTCCAAATTTGCTTCTATACAAATAAGGCAGAGACAGGTAAAAACTGCTGGAGTACAGAGACATACTAGTCAGATCCTTCTGAACATCCGGACCATGTACCTACCCAAAATACGTAGAACAAAAAACCGCTGGGAATTTACAGTTAACAATGAAATCAACATTGGAGGATGTTATGAAAGACAAAAAGTTTTGTATTACTAATAGATATTTCTTGTCAAAGATCGCAAAACTAACAATGAAGTTATTAGTAAAATTATACGATTTCTCATCTGAAACAAGAGTATTTCAAAATATCATCTTATAATAGGACCACTAAATTTAGTAAAGTTAAAAAAAAATCACAACCACTGACCAACGCAAAAAACAATTTTCTTTTCAAACTGAAATTCTTTGTTTGTCTCCCCATCAGCTGATCACCGCCATGTTGCAACGTCAGCTGACAGAGCTTTATTGGCAGCTGATCATGATCACTAGTTTCACGCCTAAATTATGAGCGCCATCTAGAGGGAGAGGGAACATACTTTGCAAATCCCGCATATCAAAATCAAGTTAGTCATATAAAGAGTCCCATTCTAAAAACAATTTTAATCATTCATTGCAAATACACAGTCCAGTATCAATCAAAATAGTCTTCTATATCAATATCAGGATTGAGAATGTCATCACCGTATGGGGACAAATCAATCTGATTCAAAATTAAATTTTCAGCCATTTCTTCGAGTTCAGTCTCACCAATCAGAACAGCTCCTTGCAATTTATTGTTCTCCAATACAAATTTAATAAATTCACGCCCCTTGGTCATCCTGATCAAAATTTCATAATCAGTCCCCAACTTTTGCCCATTATATAAACCTAACAGGATAACTTTATAACCAAACAATCTGGTTGAATGTGCAAACATTTCAAAGCAAAAGTCTTGCAAGATCTCTTCCTTGTTCAAATGCCCAACCATACACTTTGCAGCATAACATCCCATTTGTCTTGCTTGAGTCCACAATTTCATTTGAAACCAGTGTTTGGCAAGCGGCCATTGAGCATGACAAACATCACCAGCAGCGTAAATAAACGGTAAATTCGTTTCCATAAACTCTGTAACTTTAATACCATCTTCAGACATTTCCAATTGATTTTTAGTCTCAAACGATATTCTTGGAGTAACACCTGTAGCAGAAATGATCAAGTCACATTCTAGTTTCTTCTCGGTAGTTAGCAAAACTTCTACAGGAAATTCACTATCCTTCAACTCTCTAACATCTGCTATTTCTGACTTGTAGTGTATATTCACACTTGCAAGAGTGCTCCCGGTACTGGCACCGCTGATGAGAAGGTTTTTATACCAATCGGGGCCCAAAGCTGCCCCTGATTTTTTGAATTTCTCTTCCCTATACCTCATTCTCTTACTGATAGGTTCCTCACTTGTGACACTTTTGTCTAGTGAAGACTGAAAGAACTCGGCAGCGCCAGGATCTACAAAGGTTGCAGTTATATGTTTATCTTTAACAACCCAGTGAATTTCTGTGTTTTTTATTTTGTACACCAACTCCGATGCTATTCCTCCATTTCCAACAATAAGAACTTTTCTTGCATCACGAATTTTACTCAAGAAATAATCAACAGAGTCGGTGTCTCTGATACCCAAGATTTGTGGAAAGCTGTTTGCTTGTGGAATAAGTTTTGGCTTAGCTCCAGTACAAATACATAAATATTTATAACGAATTAATTTATTTTGGAGTGTAATAATATAATGTTCTTCATCGTTTATTGTACTCAAAATATCATGAACAACTGTTACATTTGAACGTTCGGAAGTGAACTTGTTGCTTTCAATTTCTTCAATGTCAAACTGGGTAAGAACTTTGGTAATAGCAAGAAGATTGGTTACTCTTTTAATCAGGGATGATTCACTCAATAAGATTACAGTTTGTTCCGGCTCGAGCAATGATAGATTTTCAGCACAAGTAACTCCAGCTATACCTCCTCCAACGACAACAAATGTAGCTTCCATTATTTATTTTTCAGAGTAAAATTCTGAATAATCGTATTTCCTGATAGGCACATCAAATGTTATCAAACCTTTGTCGTAGGCTCGTTTAATATTCACAACAAGTTGTTGATGTTTCTTTTGACATAGGCCGGTTTTAGTGTAACTCAAAATACTTCCAGTGTATGGACAAATGAACTGCTTCAATAAATTGACATTCTCTTCGTGTAGAACTAAATACTCGTCCCTACAAATTGGACAAGGATTGCCCGTCGATATTTGGCCGCCCCTAATACAAGTTTTTCTGGTTTTCTTAGGTGGAAGTGATCCTTTGAAATTTCTTCGATAAAGGACCCAAACTGGATTGCCCTCATAAGTTTTCTGAAAGGCAGCACTTTTTAGGTATCTGATGCTCGTTTCCACAGGAATTTGTTCACTTCGATCTTTGGTAATTTCTCTGGTTTCAAGCACAGGCTGGTCGGTTATCTGATCTCTGAGAGAAACAGATGAGAAAATCGGTCTAAACCAACACAATTTTGTTAAATTACTTCTTATTACTTGTACAGAAATCATTTTTATAACTGTCAATGTCAAAGTCAAAATTAAAATTTTAAAGGAATCCGGAAATGACGGAAACTCACGGAAATAGTAGGGATCCTTTCGTTTACTTGGGAAGTGTATCGTATACCGAGTCCCTACACTCGGTGTATATTTCACTAGATTCGTTTGCCAATACGTGCGTTTAGTGAAGACGTCACACCATCACAATTTTTGTTGGTGTAAATCAATTTTTGGATGAAAACAAACTTAAGCCAATAGCCGCTACGCTTTGTTGACATCCAGACTGACTCACACAAACAAATTTGGCGGCGTCACGTTACACTAAACAAGCGTATTGAATTTAAACTCTAGATAGATTCCTACGTTTACATCGTGGTTTAGCACTATTCTCAACTTGGTGTAATTTACACTAGACTTTTAGTATTCCTTTGGAGGTTTATTTGACACATTCGCCTGGGTGTGAACTGCACTCAGCCATACCCGATTCAAACTGTGTTGTAAATTATATTACACTACACTACATCTCGTAGCAAACCTTAATCGAAAGGTTTATTCGTTTGCATCAAGGTGTAGTGTAGTGTAATTTACACCACATTTTGAATCGAGTGTAGTTCAAACAAAGGAATGTGTCAAATTAATTTACTAAAATCGAGTTTAAAATGTTTAAATTACACCAGGTGTAGAAAAGTGCTACACCTCGATGCAAACGAATAAACCTAGAATCAAAATCACATATAAGTAACAGTACACCAAGAAACTTACGAAAGAACCTTATTGCCCCTAGCCTATAGTGAATTATTGAACTACTGAATACTGCACTTGCACTGCACTGTTACCTTTACCTCTTGTTCGGATGAACATCTTTTCAATTCTCTATATGACTGCAGAGTTTTAAATGAAAATATTCAGCCAAAACAAAATGGGGGTACATAATATTGGAACTCTCATTGAGTAACCCCATCCCTGTTAACTTTTGAACGGAATGGAATTTTGAATTTTTGGGCCGTCATTTTGAAAGATTTCTTGAAATCGCACTGGGGGTCGAGTGATATACCTAATTTGAATCGTATTTCAATTTTTTATACGATAACAAAATTTCAGAAAATAATTTCCATCCAAAACAAAAAGGCGCTACCTAAAACGTTAGAGAGCTCTGCGCTATGAGTATCCCTTATAATTATTCAGTTTTCTTTGTTATCTGTCTGCTGATAATAATGAGTTAATTTCAAGGACTGGGAACTTTTGTGGAAGAGTACCTTGAGAGATTTTGGCCCGACGCAATTTTGAAAAAAGGAAATTTTTTGGTGGCAAAGAGTAGTTTATAAACTATTGTTACAGACCTGAAATTTGATAAAGACTTCTCGAATTGTTCGAGATCGTTCGATGAATTAGATGGAAAAATCTAGAAGCACTAACTTTTGTTCTGGATCAATCGTCGAACATTCTATTTGTGTTCTATTGATTTCTTAAGTTTTCTAGAACTTTATTTGTATATAAAAGCGATGCATTTGTTAGATAAAGGAAGTTAGTTGGGAAGTTACTCTGAGTTACCTTGGATACAAGTATTTTGATATGAGTATTTGACAGTGACTTGAATTACAGTGTTGTCAAGTGAAGTTTGAATAATAAAGGCGAGTTTATACCAGAGTACACTTATTTTTGAACCCGAAGACGCAACACTATCATTCAACCAGATGAAATTTTAGTGCAAAATTCCAATCCGTTCAATAGCTAACAGTGGTGGGGCCAAATCTCTCAAGGTACCTTTCCACAAAAGTTCCCTGTACCTGAAATCAACTCATTATTATCAGCAGACGGATAACAAAGAAAACTGAATAATAGTAAGGGATCCTCATAGCAGAGCTCCAACGTTATGTATCGCCAATTTGTTTTGAATGGAAATTATTGCCTGAAATTTTGTTATCGTATAGAAAATTAAAAGACGATTCAAATGAGGTATCACTCGACCCCCGGGCAATTTCAAAAAATCTTTCAAAATGGCAGCCCGACGTTATTTTGAAAAATAGAAACTTTTTTGGTGGCGAAAGGTAGTTAATCAACTATCATTCAACCAGAGGTGGGATTATGAACAGTCCATACGAAATCTGTCACGATCCGTAGGCTAGAACGATGTATGTTTTCGATTCAAAACAAAATCGGAATTACGAAATTTCTTTGAACAGAGATAGAATATAATTATATCTACCATATAGACCATTGGTATCGACTCAAGTTGCAATATATTTTGAATTGTGTTGGTTTTTATAATGGCTCAAATCTGACGTATGTCAAATATCGATCAGATTGAGCGTTCATAATTCCACAGCGGGTGGAATTTTAGAGCAAAATTCCAATCCGTTCAAAAGTGGGGTGGGGTTACTCAATAAGAGTTCTGATATTATGTACCGCCATTTTGTTTTGGCTGAATGGAAAGACTTTCTCCTCTCCGAAAAGTAAAATTCAACTTTCTCACAGTGTAGTTTAGAAAAATTATCATTTGGGCATTCAGGGTTTCACCTCGAGTGAGACAATTCGTTTGCCCCATGAGGGGGGGATAAGTGAGGTTATACCTCATGGGAACTGTGTATATGACCAAGTCCTAGACACAGTGTCGAGCAGAGCGCAAACTCAGAGCAATAATAAACATAGAGATGCCCTCTCTACTTAAACATAACAGATTTGTAGACAACCAGGATGTCCATCTCTCTCAACAATGAAATATGGTCAAGGGGACTGAGGGGATGTAAACATTCAGTTCAGAGGACAATGCAACTAGATGCGTTAGTTGGAGGACAGATGTAAATATAAACAAGGTGATGTTGGCTTAAAAAACAAGGATAGAAAGGCATCTCTATGTTTATATTTGCTCTGAGAGCGCAAAGAAAGATTATAGAAGAAGAAGTAAAAAAAAGGACTTAGGCGAAGAAGAAGTATATCATCGAAGGTTAAAGTGTTGACATAACAAAGTATTATTGTTTTTATCTACTTTTTGAATATACTTAGCATTCTTAGCAAGTCAGTATGACCTATGATATCCCATAACATTTGTGAAGAATTACTACAAATATTCAGTTCTTTATAATTCTTATAACTTTATTTGGAGGTTATGATTCCATCAGATATGAGCAGAATTCCCGTCAAAGCTCTGGGAAAAGAAGCCAGAGATCTCATATCTTCACTACTAAATCCAGTAAAGATTTTTCTTGCTGATAACAAACTACCACGGTAAATATAATTTCTTATAATACCACCAATGAATAACTTGTTTATTATTCAGTAGTTCAAATAAATAAATTATTACCCATTAGGATAATTTCACCATTTTTCAGTGATTGGCGAGGATTAGCTGTGTTATGTGGTATAGGCGGAGAACTTATGCCAAGCATCCGAAGTGAAAATCCAGTAAGAAACATACTCAAAATTTGGAGTGAGAAGAATGCAACTGAAAGCACAATTGACAAGTTACTTTATTTTTTGGAACAACTAGACAGATACGATGTGCTTGATGATATTACTCCATATGTAGGTTAGTGAAGACTGAAGATCCTAAATTTATGTATTTATATATTTGCATATCGAAGCATATTGGCCTAGATCTATTTAACATAAATTTGACTCATTTTTGTATTTTCAATCACTTTTTTTTTCTATCTTTAGGGGTTTATAATAATAAGTCATTAAAAGAAATACAGAGGTGAATATGAAATTGTTCGTATTACTTGTTTATAGAAGCATGTGATAATCTTAAAATTATTGTTGACTATGTCTTGTAATTGTTGCACCTTCGTCTTCCACGGTCTGCCCAATTTATGTTTTTTATGCTCTTCATTGCAATGCTTTTCTTTAGTAGTATATTTGAATCCAACCTTGTTAATTATCCAAAAACTATGGTGTCCCAATGTAGTTTTTGAACTTTTCTTTGTTGTATTACCCATGTTTTACCAGTTTTATGCGTAACTTATCCATTTTCTCTTGATAAGGTTATAGTTATTATCCTAACATCTGATAGTTTTGAACATTATGAAGTTAGTTATGATTTCAACAGAGCTGACTGTACCAGAGTTAATAAATTAATAATTATAATTATAAATAAGTATTCGTCATTGAAAACAATACTTTTCTCTTGCAGAAGTTACAGATTTTTTGCATATTTTTTAATTCAGATGTGCTCAGTTGAGACGTAACCTCACATTTTTTGCAGCTTGTTATATTTCATTTCATTTTTGTTTTTCATTTATTTCATTTAATTATAAAGTACATGTACATTATTTCATGTATATAAATAATTTTTTTGAATGTATATTTATACTAGTGGGTACACTTAGATCCAATAAGGACCTTTATGTGGGGAGAATCTATTTTGCAGGTCTACAGGTCACTAACAGTAACAATTTTGTATGCTTATTCTGATTTCTGATTGAACATTGATTTGATTGTGTTCAGATAATGTCATATAGCGCCATCTCTCTAAGAGTAGGCTAACATCCAAGAGCTACAATGCAAATACCGAAATACCTCAAAAATTTACAAGATGGCGCCATATAACATAATTGTTTTTTTGTGTGAAATAGCGTTTTTTCCGGAAAGACGGCTATACAGATGAACCTAAGAAGCACAACCTAATCTACTTACAAAATTTGATCCAAATCGTTGAAGCCTTTTTTGTTGTTATGTTATGATGTTAAAAATTTGTAATGAAGATGATACTCATGATAGGATAAATATGCAAATAAGCAAATCCAATTTTGTAATGTTAGAAAGACAGGTGCATCAAAAAATAGTGAATAAACTTAGTGAATCCATATACATTAATAACAATAATAATTCTACAACTAGAACTAAAGAGTAATCAGAATTACACATTACAAACACAATTTATAAATCTTTACTCAGGTGTGCATTATTTGGGATTGATATACAAGTATTTACGGTAATTATATTATATTTAAGTATTTAGATTGTTTTTCACCAATATACCCATATAGTTATAGTAGCTCATATATGTAGTAGTTAGTACAAGTAATTTTTTTATGTTTATTTTTCAATGTTAACTCATTTGGGGTTCACCAGTAAATAAATAATAATTATCATTTCCAGAAAAGGATGTAGAATATTACAAATTGAACCCCAGGGTTGTCTCTGTCGACCCTGTGGCTAGTGATGACGAAGACATCCTCACTTATGAAGATGCCGAAAGAAAAATGGAACGCAAACCACTCCTAACCTATGACGCCTTCGTTTTGTTCGACAATGAAGATGAGGTCTTCGCTACAGATATAGTTGAGGAACTGGAAGGAAAGTACAACATGAAATTGTGTGTCAAAGACAGAGATCTCTGTGCCGGAAAACTCGAGCATATTTCTGTCATAAAGTTGATTACTATGAGGTGCAAGAAAACCATTGTGGTACTGTCAAATGCTTTTTTGAGAAGTTTGATCAACAGATCTTTGTATCATTTGGCAGAAGTGGATGGTTTGGGTATGCATTATTTCTATCATAATGAAATATACTGGATGGTCGTATTTAGTTCCATCTTTACTGACATTTGAACTTTTTCGCCAGATATCTGAACACAAAGCTCAGAGTTATTTGGTTCCGGGATAGCACTTGCAGTTGTTTCCTCTACAGTGAGGTACATTGCACAAGTATCTAAGATATAATTCAATATCCGTCGTGGTATTAGCCAGAGGAGTAGTTGTTTTCTAACAGGTATTTGCCAAAATAATAGCCTACAGTATTGTAGGTTGATGGAAGTAAAAATGGTAAAAAACCGGTTGGCAACAACTATTGTTAAACGATCTTCCAGAACAACTCTGAGCTTTGTGTTCAGATATCTGACTGATAGATAGATAGATATCCTTTATTAGTTCTTTGTAATAAAAACCTTTTCAGGTGTAGAACATGCTAAATACAGTAATATACAATATGCACATATACACACATATACGAATATTAAAATAAAAAATAAAAAATATAAGACTGAATCTCTTAACCCAGAGAATCGGAGTTACACGTGCTACACTATGAGTACGGTCTTAGCTTTTGCCTTGACATGGATAGGTAACTAAACCATTTGTTGCAGACATTATTTATTGTCTACAGAGACCTACCCTATACTGATGAGGGCAAAACTCAGAAATCGATCTATAGGTGGTCCAAATGTTTCAATTGACATTTCCATGCAACTAGTAATTGCGGAGACCTTGTAGGAACTCTGCACGGAAATTCATTTGATGTAATTCAACGTTCGTCGTGGTATTAGCCAGGAAAGTAGTTGTTTTCTGAGGGATTTTCTTATTGTATAGGATTATGGCAATGAACGCCGTCCTGGTAGGGCAGGACACCTTGTTTCTTTCTTGACAAGCTCATTGTGAACAATGCAGATTTCTTCATTTAGATATAATTCAATACCCGTCGTGGTATTAGCCAGGGGAGTAGTTGTTTTCTAACAGGTATTTGCCATAATATCCTACACCATTGTAGGTTGATGGGAGTAAAAATGGTAAAACATCGGTCGGCAACGACTATCGTTGCTTGTTTGAACATTTGGTTGTGCCTTTTTACATTTTAATCACGTGTCAGCTGTCAACAGTCTCTGGAAAGTTGAGTTGAGAAAATAAAAATTATTCGATGGTCCCTTTTTCACTATTTTTACAGATTTTTCGATTTCTCTTTCGCGAGGTTTTGCATTTTATTTGGAGAAAGATGGATGTATAAGATTATAATTTTTTACCACCATTTTTAAGTATTTTTTCTGTCTGGATTATAGGTGGACTGCGGGATAAAATAATTTTAAATTATATTATTCAATGATTGTCACTATTTTTATGGATTTTTTCGTTTTTGTTTTCGCAAGTTTTCGCAATTTATTTTGAGAAGGAAGGGGGTAGGAGGGTATAATTTTTATTTGATGGTTTTTCTCTGTTTTCACGTATTTTACCGATGTTATTTTCGATCAAACACAAACACTGCTTTGTTTTCAGAAAAGCACTATAAAAAAACTATATCCTGCATGAAAGAACCATATGATATCCCAACTCAATTCAGGATGTACCATACTCTGATAGTTACCAGATGCTTTCACGGTACCTTTTGGATTCAGTTAGTCAAATCAGTCAGAAAGGGGACTGCACCTCCAAATGATGTAGTTATAAGTGAAGGAAATCAGAACACAACTCCGGAGAAAAGGTCGGTACAAATTCTAGATATATCGACTTAGGTGTGACATTTTTTACTGGAAAGTTTTGTTGTTCGTGGCTCATTCTTCACTTCTAAGGAATGAATAAATAAATAAAAACACCCTTCTTTCATATCTAAATGCTTAAAGTTTACAAGCCCATTGCCAGCAGATAAAGTTTTCTCAAATATCGCCTCGCTCGATAATATTCACGGCTACTACCATAATGATCATCATTATGATCCTTATAACATGAATATCTATTTTGAACTAGTGTGAAGATAATAGAGTGTCAGAAGTTTTGCTTACAAAAGGCATATTTGTTTCAATCAACAAAAGTTCTCGGTAATAATAGGGTTCTTATCATTACTTGTTTATACCGATCTCCAAATAGTAGCTGTGTTGATGTTCAAAACGTCTTCGGAAACTGGTGTGAAGAAAATATTTGTGATGATACCTGCCCTGTAATTAGACTCCAGGAAGTGAACAGAGTTCAAGAATTTTTGATACGCCACCAAAAATGAATCGCTCCATAGCGCCACGGCAAATAATAATAATAATAGCCGGCCCCTAGCCGCACTGGCTATGCCTTTGGGTACACTCTACGAGTGTTTAAGAGGGAGTTCTATTATTAAAATTACTATTGAGGGTGAACAATCAGACCACTAATGAGATAGAAAATCATACATATTTCAAGGTGCAAGCATGTATTCCATTTTTATTCAATAACAAGCATTTAATCAAACAACACTGTACAATCACTCGATTTTTGAACTATTTTTCAAATCAATTCAAATCAAATCAAAATATACTTGTCGAAAAAACCTGTTTTTTTGTTGAACAAAGTAAAAGATAAACAATACAAAGATAAATACAAATGTAAAATACAGCATATTTATGTTCTCACATTATCATACATACAAACATGTGAAAAATAAATAATCATCCAATTTTCATCTGAAACATCGATCAACAGCACGCGCCTGGTGACCGAGAGGTCCCAGGTTCGGATCCCAGCCTGGGCGAGCTTTTTTCATCTTTCTGAATGATCAAATCTCGTTGCCGACTGGGAGTTATCCTCCACGATTCACTGTTGCAATAAAAATTAACAGTGATACTCCTGAAGTGACGTAAGGACTTGGTAACACAGTCTGCACACAGAAGACCATAGCAGTCAAACCCAAAACAAAGAAATATATATAAAAAGAATGAATCCTTCAAAACCTTTTAAGAACCTGCTGTATCATTCATTACTTAATCTAGAATTTATTATGATATTGGGCGCCCAACGTGTGGCGATTTTTGACCAATGTTGATGCATTTTTTTTTTCATTATAGTTCTATTTGGTGCTGATTGAGGGACATTCACTGTGATTTTGTGATATTTCAGCTACCTTTGCCTTTATTTGAAAAATCTAACTGTTCGCAGCTAACTTCTTAGCATTAGATGTTCTTTCAAAGATTTAACGATTGTAATACATGTCCCTTTATTTTTTTATATTGTCATGATTTGTTATGATTTGCGGCCACATTTCATAATTTAAAATTGAATCAGGTATGTAGTAATACAGCAATTCGTTGTCTATTCGTTTCAGTGCTAAACCAACTAAACCGGTCAACCACGTTGAATGCAGCACCCCGAGTGTCCCTGCAGTATCAAGACAAGAAGACTCGAAGAAGTCACTAAGAAAAGGAAACTTCCACACCAATTTTATTTCTGATGAGCTTATCCTCACCAATAATTCAAGTGATGACAACAATACTGAGATACTGAAAGAACAAAAGAAGAAACTGTCCTTTAAAAAAATGTTCAATAAAATTATCAACCCCAAATCGAAAAAGCAAGGAGAAATATCTCTAAGAAAAAAAGGTGATAAAAAGAAAATGGTTTTGGCAAATTGAGTTAACCTCCAGACTCGTTTTATTCAATGATCTTGAGCTGAGGATTTTCATAATGACAGATTGTACAGTCACAGCCACCTATTTTAAAACAATGATTTTTATTGATTTATTCCTTTTGGTATCCTGCATACGAGTGTCATCACATGAAGTATCATGGATATCAGCAGACAAATTTGGGGTCTGTAAATAACGAATAGAAAATTGTGTCAAAGTCAAAAAATGCTGTGATGTGACGAAGTTTTACTACTTTTGGGTAAAGCTTCATCAACAAGATATATTGAAATCAATTAAATTTTCATTATGAATTATAAGACATAATTTCGATGTTTGAGTAGGTAGTTTTATGTACATTACTATCTGGAGTTAGAACTAGACTATCGAAACTCCAGACATCACCTGAAGATGGCCGATGACACTTTGCCGAAACGTTCTGAAAATGTTTCTTCTAAGGACCAAAAACACATGACACGGAGAGAAACTCGGAAAAACAGATTACCATCTATTTGTCCCGCTATAGTTATTTTCAAATTTATACCTACTTTTTGAAAAAGAAAAATTTTCCGTCCCATAACCATTAAACAAGCAAAATAACATTCAAACTACTAAATTATCCATTGGTAAAGGTATATTTTATTTTTCCATATAACACTATACAGTGCCTGTCTAAAGTCCTTTCCCCTCCTACTAATTTTTAAACCACCTGTTATATCGCAACGAAATTTGGAAGGCTTAAATGAGAGATAACCTACTTTCTCATGAAAAAATCACAGGTAAAAGTTTCAAAATGGCAGCTGAGCGCCATCTTCAATAATTTTTTTAAATAGAACACCCGGTATATCATTACATAATCGGTTAGGGATTATCATAAGGAATCCACCAAAACCAAGTTTGATGCTGTTATCTCCAGAGACTATGGAGATATCGCCCATTATTTTATTCAAAATCCCAATGAGTGGGAGAGAGAAACTTTTTCTGGATGGTCAATAAATTCTCTCTCACACTCATTGAGCTTATGAATAAAATAATAGGTGATATCTCCGTAGTCTTTGGAGATAATAGCATCAAACTTGGTATTGTTGGATCCCTTATGATCATCCCTAATCAATTATGCAATGATATGCCGGGTATTCTATTTAAAAAAATTATTGAAGATGTCGCTCAGCTGCCATTTCGAAATAAGATGGCGCTCAGCTGCCATTTCGAAACTTTTAGCTGTGATTTTTTCTTGAAAAACCAGGTTTTTATCTCTTATTTAAGCCTTCCAAATTTTGTTGTGATACACCAGGTGGTTCAAAAATTAGTAGGGGGGAACCCTCTAATAAGAACAACGTTTATGATTGAGAACAAATTATTGATTTGCTGTCAAATCTATTTTTTTTTTTCATTCATTTGGATATTTTCTTGATTTTCATTGATAAGATGCTTTCACTTTAACTCGCGATGTTATCAAAACATGAAAATGTTTTTTTTTTACTTAGTATTTCATATGTTTTACTCTGATAACTTTATAGATGACTTTGAGAATGGTATACAGAACTAAGAAAGCTTAAACGTACCAAAGAGAACTCTTTGAATTATGTTGTAGTATACAGATGCTAAGAATATTTTGTCACTCGTAAGTCATCATTATTTATAATACGACAATTTATCAATGTAACTGTCGTAGAAAATGATAAACTTTCGTAGAGACCTTTTTTGTACACGTGTGTTTGTTGAACTCGACTGTGCATCTTTCAGAAAAGTTCACGATCATATAAAAAAGCCTACTTAACGAACTTGTGTCACAAATAACTATTTTTATATTGATTTTTGGACAATGTTTATTTTGTAAGAATCAAATGATTAATTTTTTTTCCTTGTTTACACTTTTGTATAAACTGATTGTATATTATGTGAATTTCTATGACAAACTTCTGTGGTATTTTCATTTTTCAATAAAATATATATATATATATTTGTAAAAAGAAATTATTTTATTTGCATCCCATTAAAGTGATTTCTGATAATTTCAGTATCACTATTTTCCCTCGGGTTCGAAGGCAGTCGTTTTTTGGAATATCTTCCTGACGTTTCGCTCCGCACCTAGGTTTGCCATCTCAGAGGCAGACCCTAGCTCTGGGGTTCCTCAGGACGGTTGACTTGACTCCCCTCGAAGGGGTACCAGAGGACCCTGTTTTGGATGAGGTCTTTTAGTCGTCTCTTACGACAGGCAGACTCTACCTGGGATCTATTCTTTTTAACCCCGAGCAGTGCCGGATTTAGGGAGGGCTATGGGAATATCAGCCCCCGGCGGTGAATTTTAAGACGCGGTAAAGTAAGCAGCAATATACTCGTCGCCGACGCTACAATACAAAAGCGGCTACGGTATACTTTGAAACTGACAATTGAAATTTATTATTTGGCGGCGGCATCGTAATAGTTACCCCCCGGCGCAAGTGAATATAAATCCGGCACTGACCCCGAGTACCCAGGGGATTTACAGTACTCTAATAATAAACTTTTTTCCATATAATACATACTTTTTGGCATACTTTTTTGTATAGTCGTCGTTGAATATTGAAATTGAAATTGAAATTTTGAAATCCATTAACGAAAGCACAGGGGGGCCACAAGTTTTTTTTAATCATTTCGACTTTATTATTGGTTGGATCGAAGAGCAGCTGCCATTATCTTCGGATGAGGGGGCAACTAAATTCCGCCCTTTCATATTGCTACTTTAAATTTCTCAATTTAATGAATGCATATTTTAGTCGGCAATATGAATAAAGACAAATTATTATATTATTAATTTTATATCAAAATTTCGAGACATGTCAAAAAAGATATCGAAATTTCGAAATAAGGACGAGCAGAGGCGTGCCTGGGGGGAGGAGGTAATGGGCTAACTATCTCCCCTATGACTGCCTTAGTGTGACTGAAATTCAACTTTTTAGAATGTTTATAATACATAGTAAATAATATGCCCGCAAATAGTGATCACCCCCTTCGTCATGAGTGTGACTATATAGAGAGGGTAAAATTAATTTGGCAACAACCCACCACTATACCGTTGGCGTCTAAATTCTGAGCTCCACCTAGCGGGAATGATTTTCGCGAATAGGAGTCGAACTTGGGTTTCATATTGTATTCATTTTCATCTTGTTGAAATAATCTCCTCAACAATGGTTTTATGAGAGCTTTGCGATAGTTTTTAAACTGGGATTTACACGTATCCATGCTGGAGTTTGTACGTCATTCAATTGTCATTTCGTGAGCTGTCACTTGGAGCTGATCGAGTAAAGAGTGTGTTTCAGTGTCAACCACTCATTTAAAAATCCGTGCAGAAACGTACCAGTATTTAAAAAACAACATTGAAGGGGGCAATGTCCTGGCAAAACGCCGTAATACAACCATTTTTCTTTCTTATTTTAATTATGTTTGTAATGCATTTTTATCAAATATTGGTTAACTGAATTCAGGAATTAGTGTTATCAAATTTGGCAGCTGACACTCGGAGAAATCGGACGCCAGTGTTGCCAGGTAGAAATTTGAAAAATCCACATGACTAAGCGTGAAAAATCCTCATTTTGGACCAAAAAATCCTCAATCTTTTCAATATTCTTTATTTTTCTATTTCATGACTTGATACTGTGTCGTCTGTGTCAGATAGTCTTACTTTCCGCGTTACTTACTTGTATGATGTTTCTTAATTTCATATTATTGATTTTAGCCGATAATTCAGTTGAAGAAACATCATACAATTAAGAGGAGAATTTGAATTCAGATAAATATCAATAACTCATATTGGCTGATATCGTGATACATTAGTCAAAACTAATAAGTATAATATAAAATTCCAGGATACATAACAACAATTGATTAAATTCGAGTCGATTTCTTCGGTCCTTTTGAGGATAAATTTTGATCGAATATCATGAAACTTTTGGGATTCTTCTGTGTCTTCCTTCTTTGTTTTCCCAATGTGAAATAATCAATTTTTACTTCCACTTTCAAACTTCTTTCAATATAACCGATGGGTTAGACAAGAGAAATCAGGTTAATACAGAATAACATCTCCTCCACATATTTAGTGTTTTTGTGAAGGTAACAAGATTTTACAGACTCACATTGGTATTTACTTATTGTTTATTTTATCGTAGGTATGAGAGACATTATTTGATAATATAAAAAAATAATTCTCTTCATATATCGATATTTCTATATTCTATACGCCGCTCAATCAACAATCACTAATTTGTTTTGTATTCACATTCCACATATACGGATTTTTCTAATCAATAAAAATCCCTGTTTAACATTTTCATTGTATACAACTCTTTTGACAAATGTTGTAATAAAACGGATACATATAGCCATCATATTCGTCCATCTTGATATATATTACCCTGAGTATTTCAAAAACTGATTATAGAAAAGCATGCAATCAGTATTTGACATTATAAATTTTCCGTCATCACCTAGCGTTTGTCTCATACTGTATATCAATTTCGGACAAGAACTATGTTGAATAAATGGTTCGTAGTGAAGTATTCCTTAACTTAAAAAATGCTATAAAAATATGCAAAATGTTACCGAAAAAACTGTCACTTTCTGACTCGCCGTGTACAAAATGTTGAATTTGTCAATTTTGACATATCCAAACGATGATCATTTTAGTTTGTTATTTGGTTTGATCATACCTTCATTGTATAAGGTTGATTAAAAAGTTCATTTTGAATATATAATGCTGACTCACCCTGTACTTAACAATAATTAATACAAACAGTAGTATAAAGTGATTGCCTTATGGACAGGCAATATTTGTCGTGCAAAAAAATGTAATTCGAAATGTTTTTCTACGCCCTGTATCTGGAAAACTAGCCATAGGATTAAGTTGGCCTGTGGGCACTTTTGTTCGGGAGGTCATATTCTACAACATACCAGAAATTCAGAAAAATTAACCGGTGACAATTTTTCCATAAGGCACCTACCTGGTCCTTTCCCACAAAAGGTAAATATTCCCCAGAAGTGAGAAATTATCCCACACCTGGCAACACTGTCGGACGCAGGCTCTCCCTCTTCAGCCATGCGTCCTGTTCGTGCCGCGAGCCGCCGCCTTCCACGCAATCGATCGGGCTCGCAGAGGGCGCTGCGGTCGGGGCAGTTCGCAGGGTTGCTTGAGAGGGTACAGAGAGTCCTGTAGAGCAATTTGGCCCGAGAATGGAGAAAAAGCGGAGGCTGAGCGATGGAAAACGCAAGACGCAGTCGGGCTAGTGAATTTGTGCTAGAGTGCGGAGCCTGGGGCGGCAGAGAGTCGGCCGCCCACGAGAAATGCCGTGATGGCAAGAGAGGTACGTACAAAAACCACCCTAACTACTATTTTCTATCGGTTGCTATCCCAGATCTTCATGTGTTTCATGTGATGCGAACAGCCAAGTCTAGCACACTTGATTATTTTAGCTTGTACTGCCAATCAATTATCGAGAGAAATGAAATGCGGTGTTGCCAAGTCGAACGGTTTGTCGTGAGTTCTGCAAAATACGGGTTTTTATTTTTTTTTAGTTTTCGGTGGGATTTTGAGTGGGCGATATTCCCGGGTCTGGTGATTCTTACCGGTGGCACGTGATAAAGTTGTTCGACTACGCCCCTTTATTGTGTGGGTGTTTATAAGCTTAGAGGTGAGGGCGGACAGTTTGCGGTTTCTGTGGAGGTAATTGAGATTCTCAATTATCTTTGAATGTACTGTCAGTTAATGGAATAATCCAATTTTCTTGATGCGTTATTGCATTTATATACACCGTGAAATATCGATGAGCTAGAACATTTTGTGGGCTTCCTCGAATTGATATTACTGATTCTTAGAATACTTTCAATATACTCTCCTTATTTTCATACATTACATTTGATTTTACTTCATAATATTGTAGATCACTTGGAGCACACTGAAGAAACAAAAAAATAGGCTAGAGAATAATCTCATGTCCAATTTCCACTACGACCGGTTTTGGCTTATCAAGTAAACTATAACATAGATTCACATAACCTCTTCAATATAATATGATACAGTAGTTCACTAGATATAGGTTATATAATTAAAACATTACCTGACATATCAAGACAGTACATGAAATAACACAATATTACCTGCCTGAAATATCAAAACATTGCCAAAAATATTGAAACATTATCTGAAATATCAAGATATTATCCAGCTTCTGTAATGTAACAAAAAGTTACTGGATATTATTCCAAAATACGCAGCACTGACTCCAAATACTAATGAATGTTAACCTAGTTTTTATTCAGTTTATTTCTGATGCTTCTATCAACTTCATCTCCATTCCTTTACTGCATGTATGGAGGGTTTTCATGCTATCCCTATTTATTGTGTGTTTTCATGTTAACCTTATTTATTCGGGTCAATTCTGTTTCTCATTAGCAAAGATTGTTACCATAACAAGACAATTTGCACAGCAAAATATATCTCAATTTTGTAGAAGGCTTGATATCTACATTGCTTCATTGGAAGGAGATGATGTGGCAGCAACATCGTCTGCCGATATTTTTCCAAGCCTTCTACAAAATTGCGATATATTTTGCTGAGGAAATTGTGTTGCTATGGTAACAATCTTGCTATCGAGTAACAGAATTGACCTGATTGTGTGTTTTGTATCTTGTAGGTGTCCATATTTAGCCGATTTTTATATGATAACACATTCTCACAGTACCTTATGTTGAAACTTCTGCCTATCTGGCCTGTAAATATAAGCTGCTGAAATATCGCCACATTCCTGTCTATATATACCCAATTTTTTCCACTTATCCTTTTTGGATTTCGCGTTGAACAACATGTTCCCCTACATTATTCTAACTGATAAATGACGTTATTATGTTAAATTTTGAAAAATAATTCCCAATGTTTTCGGAGTCTTTCCAAAAGTAGCTTATACTAGCATATTTCTCATATTGTTTGGGTTCAATTTGATTTGGATATAGTTTCATTCACAACAAAGTAGACTGGAATATGGTTATGTAATACGATGTGCTTTAAGATTTTTATTTCTTGAAAAGCCTTCTCCGATAAAGGAATCATGAATGTCCTATGTATCATTGACCTGAATGCAGATGATTTATGTGATAATGGACTGAGGGCTGGTTTATTCTCAATATACTGTTAGCGTTGTTTCTAATATTGTTTGGGTTCAACTTGATTTGGATAGTTTCATTTACAACAAAGTAGACTGGAATATGGTTATTTAATACGATGTGCTTTACGATTTTTATTTCTTGAAAAGCCTTCTCCGATAAAGGAATCATGAATGTCCTATGTATCATTGACCTGAATGCAGATGATTTATGTGATAATGGACTGAGGGCTGGTTTATTTTCAATATACTGTTAGCGTTGTTTGACTGACAGCTAAATTTGACTTATGGTTATAATGTGATTTCATCCCTTCACTTGAGCGAATGTCAACTTTATTCTAACCACCAGTCAAATTCAGCTATCAGTCAAACTACGCTAAAGTTGTATATAATTCCTCAGTGATATATGGATTAGTATTCGGTTTATCTAGTATAAAAAAGGGAGGCAATCATTTGTTGGAATGTTTGGAAACATATTTTTCACATCAAGGGATACAAGCCCATATTACATTATGAGGGGTTAAATGAGTCGGCATGAAATATACAGGGTAGGAATATCTTGACGAGTTAATGTGCTCTATATAAAAAAAACTAAAAGTAGGGCGACTCTGAAAATTGGTATGATGGGTGAAGATCTACTGAAGAATTCAACTGAAATATTTTCGTTGATGTGACGTTTCTGGTTTCACCGGCAGTGACGTCACCTTTGTTATTTTTAATAGCACACCCTGTTGTTCACCTTATTTTTTAATTCTCCTTATGGTTTCAATTTCAACTAATGTATCATACCCCATACCCAAAATGATCCGTTTTTGAGTTATTCGTTTTTTTTTAAGAAAAGTGACAGATGCAGCATCTGGAACATACGTCATTTTTATGTAAATTGACATTACCCATAAGGTGCAAACTTTTTGATACTCACTGTATATATCGCGTTAACTTGTTGATATACCCTGTATTCAGAACGATGCAGCTATATGAAAAAATAACTTTATACACTATACCGTCAATTCTGGGCGGTGCAAGTGACTATAATAATAATAATTATAATTTTCCATCGGAATATGTGCTTTTCAGACAAATGAAGGGTTTTTGTGTTTTCCGGGTTAGTTTCACAGCACCCCCACCCTTAACTTAGGTCCCATGTTAAACTCTGAAGCTGAGATTTTGTAGATCTGACCTTCTGAAACTCTTAACTTTGTGTACCAACGTCCAACGGCAAAATGATTGTACAACTTTGGCTATTTGAATCTAGTTAACGTAATTTTTGCTTGATAGAAGGTTCAATTTATAGGG
The DNA here is from genome assembly GCA_958298965.1 of Chrysolina haemoptera. Classification (NCBI taxonomy): domain Eukaryota; kingdom Metazoa; phylum Arthropoda; class Insecta; order Coleoptera; family Chrysomelidae; genus Chrysolina; species Chrysolina haemoptera. The sequence continues at coordinate 5,302,232 of OY282592.1, read as the reverse complement.
TTTTAAGACTACAGAAACCTCAGAGTAATGAAAGATAATAGAGTGGCCTTTTCCATCCTTGTCTTGAAGGCAGCATAACTTTGTTTGTCTACAAGCGAGGGCCTTATACATGTTGAGTCCGTACTCAATCGGGTAGTTTCGTGTAAACCCGCTAACTTCATTCGGATCAAGTTGTCATTCTTCGTTTGTAATATGGACCTTCTTACTCTAAGTGCCCAATTATGTGTAGGTGTTTGCTCATTGGACTGTGACCAGTGAGAAGGCCCGTTATTGTTCTAACTTGATTCCTGCTCAACTTGATTAGTTAGTTCTTCAGTTTTGTGTCTTGACGGTTCTTTAATGAATGTTTTCTCGTGGTGCATGAAAGGGGCTTCGTTCCACCCCTCCCTTTGTTTTCGAGGATGCATTAGGACTGGGTCTAGTCCCTAATGCATGCTCCATAAATGTTGTTAATTTTGTAATACTGAAAAATTACCTATACTTACCTCTTTACGAGCTGATACCTAATCTCAAAAATGGATTGAAAGAAAAAAGAACTCCGTATTACTTACGTTTTTTATAAGGGACTGTATAGACTGATTTTTGTACAATACAGACCTCTCATAATTTACAAAAATTAATACACTGAATTTTTTCGCATAAATTCAGCAATACCCTATATTTTAAAACTGCAGTTTTAGGTATATTTATCAATTAATTATAGAAGCATTCAACATCACAGTGATACGTACATAAAGTTTCAATAGGAATTAGCTTTCGGTGAATTTGAATTAAATGCGAGGTGCCAAATCGAGGGGTTTGTCGTGAGTTCTGGGAAATACTGTTTTTTGTTTTTTTTTTAGTTTTCGGTTGGATTTTGAGTGGGCGATATTACCAGGTCTGGTGATTCTTGCCGGTGACACGTGCTAAAGTTGTTCGATTACGCCCCTTTAATGTGTGGGTGTATATAAGTTTATAGAGGTGAGGGCGGACAGTTTGCGGTTTTTGTAGAGTTAATTGAGATTCTCACTTATTTTTGAATGTTCTGTCAGTTAATGGAATAATCCAATTTTCTTGATAAGTTATTGTATTCATATAGAGCGGAAGATATTTACGAACCAGAACATTTTGTGGGATTCTTCGAATTGCTATTATTGCTTCCTAGATTACCTACTTTTTGTACTATTCTTATTTCCATAGCGTTTAACAAGTTTTATGGAAGTATCGAGAAAATCGTTAAAAATAAGTAACCTCAAATAGTTATTTTAAATATTTATATTGAAGAAACCAACTGCACTGTAGTTGAAAATATAATGAGAAGTTTCAAACCAAGAAAATTTCCAGGTGTAAGTGGTATAACAACAAAAGTTTTACAAGTTTTAGTAGATTCAATTTCAGATTTCTTAGCTCATATTTATAGCTCTTTAGATAATAACACTCCAAATCTTAGTATATTTCTCTCGATCCAGCCAATGCTTTGGATTCCGTTAGTTATATTACTGCTAGAATACAACAAGTGCAAATCGACAATGTTTTTAGTGGTTCCATGATTTTTTGATCTGGAGCACCTACCTCAAAGTAGAGTGTCTGGGGACCACTAGTGTTTAATATACATCTTAATGATTTATTTACGCTCAGGAATAATAATGTATTGATCGACCGTTAGCGGTTCCATCGAGACTGACCCGCCGAGCTCAATCTTCCCTAAAAAATGGCACAAATGTGATGGCGCTCCAGGCCTCTCTAGCTCAAAAACAAACGAGCCATCTTCAATAAAAATGCAACCTGCATTTGGAAATATCTTCACACATTTATTTTCGAAGATTTTCGGAGCAATACCTTTCTAATGGGACACGCTGTATATGCTATTCACAATAATAAATGCTTCAATGACATTATTTTACATTTTCGAAATTTGGCGGCAGCGACGGGTTTTGTAACTTCTTCAGTTCTTTCGCCAAATTCTACTAAGTGCCGAAGGAGCCAATGTCCGATTTTGTTGTGCTGCGCTAGAATAGATAGTGAAGTTGACAAATTGTAAGTTGCGGCATGAATCGCCGGCAAACGCAGGCGGGGACGACTTGCCGAAACGAATCGGTGGAGTCGGTGCCATGAAATTGCTGCGTTGCCAGATGCTACGATGGAAAATCTTTGACTTGAAGAAAATGCGAGTGGGAGTTGATTAAGACCTTGTACAGTTGTGTGCATAAAAGAGTCGTACAAGGCATTGCACTAATTGCATTGTATGCACTAACTAATTGAGCTAAAAAAATGTTGAAAGCGCGTTACTGATGAAATTAGTTTGAATTTAATTAAGATTGACAAGTCTGGCTCACAATAGCCTTTAACTGCTGTACGACTTTTTTATGCACACAACTGTACGTATCGAATAGAGCAAGTGGTCACATACTTTTTACAAAAAAATGTTCCAATCGGTTGAAAAATTTAAGTTTTATAAGGGTGGTTTCATCTTAAATGGGCCACGCTGTATATATACAGCGTATATCATTAGGTAACTCTTTTTCCCATGCCGGATAATCGTATAGAAATTTTCTACACCGACTATGAACTTGCATAGCGTGAAATTTGCAAAAATGTTATACGGCTTGTAATCCAGTATGATTGGGTTTTGAGACGAGGATCGATTGCAGCACCACCAAACTTGGTATGCTAATAGTTAGAACCATGATCAAGACGAAAAAAAAATGTTTACCATAATTCCAGGGGTAGAACATTTTTTTTTGTTTAAAAATAAATAAATAGATTTTTGCTGTAATCTTAGAAAGTATATGATTTATCGAAAAAAAAAAACTCTACGAAGTGAAAAACAATTACATTTTCCACAAAAATTATTACTAGTAATTTCTTATGAAATGCGCTAGTTTTCTCAGATAACGTTTTTGAACACCTACATCAAATGTCAGGTTCACGCTTACCCGCTGCTGAAAGTTCTGGCGCACTTCACGAAGGTGTTTGCGGATGATCCGAAAATCATGAATAATTTAGTAAATATGGAATTATTATACTGAAGCAGCAACCCATACCCTCTTTGGACTATATGCAACAATTTTAGAGTAGTGTGACAGGTCCCACTTATACATGCCAAAAAATAACTTTGTTTTACTCCTGCCTCATTTTCCACCCATTTATCTAGGGCAGAAGAGATTTGACCTCTTGCAAAGCCTAGTACTGGCTCCGGTCCACAGAACGGAACCGGTTCCGCTGCGTCGTTCTGAGGACCGGAGCCAGTACTAGGCATTGCAAGAGGCCAAATATCTTCTGCCCTAGATGATGGGTGGAAAGAGAACTAAACGAATCTTGGAGGAATACCGCCGGCTGCAGGCAGTCAAAAGACTTTGTGGCCGGCTCTAGCAAGTCAAGGATGACGTGGCTTTTAGGCAGAGATCGCCAAACACTACGCCTCCTTGTAGGAATACTAACAGGTCATAACAAACTAGGTAGACACCTGTCACTAATGGGTATAAAAGACAATCCCACTTGCCATATGTGCGAAGAAGACGAAGAAACTTCGTCTCACTTCCTTGGCGAGTGTGAGGCGTACGGGAGGCTAAGATTCGAAATCTTCGGAGTCGAAAAACTCCAACAAGAGGAACTCATCGAACTAGAGTGGACGGACATACTGGCCTTCACTAGAAGGTCACAAAGGTTCGGAAAGGAAGACTAGAAGAGGCGATGTAGTTATGTGGAGAGCAGGGGATGGCAAAAAGGGCCCATTGGGGCCTACTTGCCTGGCTGCGGCAGCGGGCTCCCCAGGATTACTACTACTACTACTACTACCTGCCTCATTTTCTACTCACCCATAAAACCGGCATTCTCTTCAGTAAATGTTGAAAATAATCGCTTATTCATATCCTGTGTATATGTTTAATAACATTGTTGTGAAGTGCAAACCTCAAGCTTGAAATTTTGTATGTAGGATGTGTATACGCTATTATTTTCAACATTTACTGAAGAAACTGCCGGGATTATGGGTGAGTTGAAATCTGAGGCAGGAGTAAAACCCAGTGGTTTCTTCGGCATGTATAAGTGAGACTTGTATCACTAGTCTAAAATCGTTGCATATGGTCCAAAGAGGGTACTGATTCCTGCGTCAGTATAATTATTTCATATCAACCAACATATCCAGGATTTTCGGATCCTCCGTAAATATCGTAGAAGGGTTATGTGCAGTGGGACAAAACACATTTTAGGTACTCATATACTCACATGTTATATTTGCATGAGGAAGTAGAAGTCTTCAGGAACGATATACACTTTTTCTTTTCTTTTTACTATAATTTTTAGCAAAGTTATGACAAATCTAATTTTCCGCCCTGCCTGAACGTGCAGTGGCGGCTTAGCGCGATCCTGAAAGGTGATGTCGGCGTTAAACCACGTTTTCTGAGAAAACGAGCGTATTTCATAAGGACACTGAAAATCATTCTTGTGGAGAATTGAATTATCTCTCAACCTATCGAAATTGTTTTTTGATAGATCTTACATTTTCTGAAATAAAAACAAAAAAAATATATTTTTTTAAATGAAATTTTTTTCAAGTTCCACCCTTGATTTTTTGGTAAACATTTTTTTCCTAATAATATGTGATGTCGAGATGTCATATGCCGAGTTTCAGAATGCTACAATTCATCCTTCACTTTGGCTCGAGTTTGTCGTTACTGGATTAGATAAATCCTGAAACTACCGGAAACTTTTCAACGCGGCAACACCGCAGCCTACATCCCGCGACTTCGCCAGTCGGCGTGTTCACCGAATCTCGCAATCCGGTTCGCGCGTCCCTTCCGAGCGCTGCTTGCTGTAGCGCTCTCTTCTCGCATCTCGCATCGCAGACAGGGCGGTAGTGGGACTAGTGGGTAGCGGTAGGTGTGGACGAGGCCGGAGTGGGTCAGGTCAGGTCCTGGCGAAATGTCTTCGAGTGCCGTGTAGTGTGGAGTAGTCGGCGCGAGCGGCTCCGCGGCCTGATCTGATAAAATCGCTGCGTTTGTTTTCCGTGATTCTGCTTGCGGAATGATAATAATTCATCTCGTTTTTTAACCGCGTTTGGTGTTTACGTCGGTCTGCTCAGATCAATTTGTATCGTTCGTTAATTGCAACCGATTGTAGGGGAGATAAATCGAGATCGTTCGGTTGTACAAATTCGGAATTGATCTTTTTGCTCGGAGAATTTTGGCGGACCAATGCGATTACTTTTGAAAGTGTGAGGTTATATTTATGTATTGGTGATTGGTGATTGTTACCATTAGTTTCTTGTTGAAAGTTCAAATCGGAATGACAGAATGTCCTGGAAATAGCTAAAGTTCGAAGGACCCCGCACTATCTTTAGGAAAAATGGCTTTTGGTTAAATTCTCTGAATTTTTGGGGTGTTGTAGATTTTGACTTCCTCGGCAAAAGTGTCCCCGGCACAAAAAAATCGGCCGACTAGTTTTCGATACACAGGGTGTCAAAGATGAAAAGTGCAGCTTTCTGCTCAGAATTTTTAACAATTCTGAGAATTAACAAAACGCCTATTTATTCTGCGAATACCATGCCTCAATGATGGTACAATGTCTCCTTGATCTTGCATGCATTATATTTTTTCGTTTTGTGCTCTACAACAGGGTGAACAGAGAAAAATCCAATTCAATTAATTATAAACCAACCAGTGTGAGTTCTCTGATGAGAATTAAAGATTATTTTTAACTTGGATGAACTCCCTCAACTTCAACCGATATTGACTGATATATTTTTTTTATACAGGGTGGTTTGAACATATGGGTACGTCAACCCCTCGTTTTTTTAGTTCGTATAGAGATTTTTTTATACTTTTATATTTTATTTCATTTATACATAATGAGTTAAAAGATACAGTCCAAGTTTCTTAGAAAACTGCATTTTTTTTTAAATTATCCTGTTTTTCGAAAAAGAATCTCATGAAATTTTTATTATGATGTAAGTACGGTTTGAGGAGTCCGAGATATTGTCATCAATATCAACATAGGTCTCTGGACCCGTTTGACGGCTTTATACCTTTGAATATACGGATTTTATTGATACTTTATATAGTTCTCGGAAATTGGCTATTTTCGAGCAATTCTTTTTGTTGAAAAACATTCGAAGTAGGTTAGTGCGGTTCCTATTCCACAAATGCAATACCTTGTACATAGCGAATGAAATGTCTTTCACTTGAAAGCTCTGTTTCCAACGGAACTGGAGAATATTGAAATTTATCAGATGTGAAAACCCTCTCAAGGTTGGGAATAATTATCCATTGTTTGAGAACTATCTTAATTTAGATGGAGAAATCCGCCGACGAAAACCAAGGAATGGGATATTTGGCATACAACCAACAAATAAATTGTGAAGGTATAGTTCCAAAAAGTCTACAAAAAAGTCCGCGATTGTGATTATCCACGTTTCTTGGGGATATTTATTCAATGAAAAAAAAAAACAGGTCGGCTGACAGCGGTTCCTAAAATTTCGACGATTTTTCCAACACAATTTAAACTTTCCACAATTTTTTTTCGAATTTTTTCACACCTGCCATTCATTATAAAATGGCATTATACACCCGTCCTTCACGGGAGTGCAAGAGGTTAGATTACACCCTGTATAGCCGACAAATGAGTCCGGACACTCCTCACACCGTATAACATAAAAACTTCATGAGAATTCCAGCAGGGATCGAACCTGCGACCTCTAGATTGCTAGTCTGTGCTCATCTCTGCTCGAGAATAGTGTTTTTTTAGATTTCCATTTGTCTGAACGCCGCGATTCCTTTATATTCATATCCAGACGCTATTCACTTCACTTTGATTTTCAAATTAGGCTCAATTAACATTGTTCAATGATCGGAGATCAACACACCTGAATCCTGCTGAAATCACGCATATGTCGATATCGCTAGATAGAAGGAGGATTGGATTGATGATTATTGATAATGAATGAGTACCTTCTAACATCCTAACTCACTAGCACCTTGCAAACTGTGAAGGGTATCCCGATGTGCAGATGCGAATGTGTGTACTCCATAGCTCAGACTGACTAGCAATCTAGAGGTCGGAGGTTCGAATCCTGCTCGATGATATTTTTTTTCTAGAATTTTATTTGTCTGAACACCGCAATTCATTTATATTTATATCCAGACGCTATTCACTTCACTTTGAAAAAGTATAATGGATGCGAGATCAAGGAGACATTGTACCAGTTGTTAAAAATTCTGAGCAAAAAGCTTCACAAAAAGCTTCACTTTGCATCTATGAAACTAGTTTGCCATTTTCCATAAGGATAGTGCGGGGTCCTTCGAAATTGAAGTTTAAAAAAACAAATACAAGAAAAAAATGTTTTAGAGGTTAACGACATTCTGTCGTCAAGCCCACACTGATCACGCCAATTTCGTTCGCTTATTAAAGACTGATTCGATTAATCTGTGCTCATGTGACCTAAATCTGTTCAAATCTGCGATCATAATACCGAACTCGACTGTCGAACTGTTACTTCCATTCTGATCGCAGTGATTGGTTCTCTAGCTGTCACTTGTCGTTCTGTTACTGCTGAAGGACACGAAAAAAACAAACGCAGCTAATGGGTGTGTTGCAGGAATCGCGCGGAAAGAGGCCCTTCAAGTTATGGGACGGCAGACGTAACGTGCGCAAGGGGCTGGTGGTGGGAAGCCTCGAGGAGCTGGTGCAGCGAGGCAGAGACAAACTCGGCGTTTCCGTGGGAGAGCCGGTACGGCTGGTGCTCGAGAGCGACGGTACCCAAGTCGAGGACGGCGAGTACTTCCGCACCCTCCCCGCCAATTCCATCCTGCTGTTGCTGAGGCCGGGGGAGAGATGGTTACCCGCCGGTGTGGACGTCATCAAAGCAGGTAGGTACTACTATCGGTTTCGACATAAATTTTTTTTTTACCCCAACACTATACGACTATTCTCAACACCTCGACACGTGTGTCAATCACCAAGCAGTCATCTTTTGGAGGAAGATTAAACTTAAACCTAAACTTAAACGATTAATTTTTCTCCAGAAGATGGTCACTTGATGACCGAAACACGTGTCAGGTATAAGAAAAGGTGGTTGGTGTTTGGATAAAACTCCAGAGTATTTGAGAACTTTTGAGAAAAAATTGCACTTTCAAAAGGAAACAATTATCTTGGGATATTCCTTTAAAAACTACTGAAAATTAGAAAATAATATTGATAATGATAATAATGAAGCTTTATTGCCCAACCGAACAAAAGTTTTATTTACAGAACAATATAATTCATTACGAAAAGAAAATGTATTAGCCTGAAAGTGAAAAAAAAAATAAGGGGATAACAACAAAAGTTGTATCCTAACTAATAATATAAAATTGACAAATAACAACAGTTTTCCGCTACTTTACTCAAAATAAAAGATGGTTTGTCTTCATTTATATCATACACATTACAGTATCATATATGATAAAGCAGAGTTAAAACCTAAGTTGATTTTGAAGCGATTTTGTTTGAAAAACGCAGGCAAACTTATACAGACAAGATGTACATTGAAATTGAGTTGGGAAAGTAACGACGCACAGAAAAGTTGATTCGCCTGGACGCTGTCCCATGTAGCACAATTATATTTTTACAATAGCGAAAGTGAAAAATTTGCGAAATCGTCAATTTTTGCTCTAGAAAAAAAAATTATGTATCTTTGTTGGAAATTTAAAAGTCAAACATATTTTCAAAAAAATGAACTGGGAATGAGCTATAGGCCAAAAACTGAAAATTATGGCGGTTTCTGACAATTTTTTCAAGATGGCCGACGAAGCAAGGGGGGGGATACGGAAACTTGTATCAATAACTACCTAATGTTCCTAAACAATATCAAAAAATAAAAAACGATCCCGTATTTGATGTAGGGTGAAGTTCATTTATTTACTGGATTATACTGATATATTTAAGATTTTATAAAAAATTACTTTTTGTATTCCCCTCGTAACGGAACATTTTCATGAAAGTGTGCTATGAAAGATGAAACAATAGCATGTGAATAACAATAATTCGAAGTCAAAGTTTTCACACTATGATTTTTACGCAGACGTTAATATTTTCCCAATTCGTTTGGCGCGTTCGGCGCTCGAGATCGAAAAGTTGTATTTTCAATTCGGCAAATATCATAAATAACTCAGCAATTGATCAGAACCACCACGCCCCTTGTCACCCCCCTTTCAGGAGGCAATATTACTGGAGTGAGTATATCAAGAAACTGTGGAATGACATTTTTGCTGTATATTCAAAATTACCTATTACAAAATTGATATATCTATTGGGGATTCATAATTAGATGCCAGTGCGCCAAAGTAAAACCTACAGATTCAACGAAATATGTATGTATATTTACCAAAACAACAATAACGTTGTACTAATAAATAGTTTAAAAACTCGACACCAGAGGGAGTGCCTCTTATGTTGAATTTCTAATTCGCGCATTCTGTGAAAACGACACAGCCGCCATTTTTTTTTAGTTTTTGGATGCAAACAAACCGTGATGCGTATTGTGTTAACTAAATATTTCTGAACATTCTAAATATTGTACTCAAAATATTCTGGAGATAAGTGAAATATTAATTTATACTGGACCTTTAACTGGAGTTATTTAGTTGTAACAGAATACTTGGATTTTCACAATATTTGAAAAATATCTGATATTTCTCACTAACATTGTGATTATACAACTCATCGTTAAATTAGACAATATCAACTGCGAATTTTACCTAGTTACCACGTATTAAAAAGTTAATATATCCTTGACGACGGCAACGTGATATAATAGATTTGGAGTTTTGCTTAAGCTAATTCTCTCGTGGTGTCTCGTGACTAGTAAATATAATCGAATATTTTCAATGCTCTCGTGGTATCAATAGGTATTAATACTGAGAATACTTCGTACATACCTTTTCAACAGTTATAAATTGATATTCTGAATATGAATTCGAATATCCAAATATACCTGTTTCATTCATGGCCGCTACGCTTTGTTTGCATCCACAAACTTGACCTATCCCAACGATGTGACGCGCTCTGAATGAGTGGATAGTAGTTTATACAAAGAAAAATTGATCATTACATCATGTTAAACAATAAATATTTTACATGTGGAATTGACGGAAGGCCATAATTTCATAACATGAAAATGGGTTATAAATAATCCAGCCTTTCGCAAATTTCCCCTACAATAGGAGTTTTATCGGCAAGTGTCATACAGAAAATGTGTGTTCTTCAAGAAAAACTTTGCCAGAGATGGTTTGGCAATCGTATGGGGCTGTAGAATGATTTTCTTTTCGATGCTTGCTGACAAAATTTCTCTAGTATAACAAATTTGCGAATGGCTGGATTATTTATGATCTATTTTCGTGTTATATAAATTGATAATACCATTGCAAGGTATGAAAATAATCATTCACTTCAACAAAACTGATCGTTAATTTTTTCCCAGTAGCAATCTCGGCCATCCCGAAGATCGTATGCGAAACCATCCACGCCTTGGAGCTGCACGATGAGACGCCCTCCTGGAAGATCATGGACAACAAGGGCCGCGTCACGGTCGTGCTGCACTGGGACCAGCGCTCGGGCCCGTCCAGAGCCTCGTCTGAAACTCCTTCGCCGGCTCCTGGTAAGTTCTCGCCCAGCAAACGGCCCTCGCTCGTGATCCAGACCGGGCCGGGCGGCAAGAAGGAGACCATCATCAACGACGTGTACGTCCCCTCCGCGCAGCCCCAGCCGCGATACGCGAGTCCCCAGATCACTGTGATAAACCACGACGACGTCAAACCGGTGCACAGGCTGTCGAAGCAGGGCAGCTCGCTGGAGAGCGCCACCATCCACATCCACACGCCGGAATGCGCGCATCACGCGCACATGCCGCGCGCAGGCAGCCCGCAGAGCAACGGCGCCGTCGAGTGCGACTTCCACTGCTGCGCGCTGCACGAGGAAGGCCGCAAGATCGCGGTGCACAAGAGCGTGGCCACGTCGCCCATCCAAGACGCGCAGCAGACCTCCCCGCAGCCCCCCTCGCGTCACGTGCGTTTTTTAGACATTGAAGGTGGCGGCCGCAGCGGGCAGTCCGAACACGAGAGCTCCGAAAGCGAAACGGAGAATACCGTTATGGAGGACGAAGCCGTCACCTCAGAAAAGTTCCTGCTGCTGATCGACCAGCTCAGCGTCGACCAGAAGCGCCACCTGAGCATCAAGGACATCGGGATCATCCTGGAGCGGCTCAGCTCGAAGATCTTGGACGTGGAGCGACTGGACAGGGAGAGCGAAAGCGACGATTGCTACAACTGGACCATCAAGGCGACCATCAGGGGCGACGTGCTGCGCGAGCTGGGGGTCATCTACAACGGCAACTACTACGCCATCTCGGAGCACCCCGGCTACAAGGAGGAGAACGAGGGCGTCGTCGAAGAGGCCGAGGAGGAGGAAGAGGAGGAGGATCGGCTGTGAATCGTTAAGCTACTACCGACTGCCACATGTCAAAAAAGCACAAAGCGGACTCTAGTAATAAAATAGGCAGGTGCAATATCACATATCCGATGTGACATGTTCGTATCTGTACTGACGCTGCTGCGTGGGGCGGGGGTGACGGACAGACAATCGCGACGATCTCGTACGGTTTGAATCGTCGGCGAATTACGGCAGAAATTTTTTGTATAGGCATTGATCCTGTTGAAAATCATGTAAATCATTTATAAATAATAGAAATACGAATAAGCGCTTCATGGTTGTTTGTTGTGCGCGGGCGCGAAGCACGACGACGGATGCGTGAACGGACTGTGACTGCCCCCTCCTGGAAGGCGGCGCCTAGGTTAAAATTGCTTTATACTTTTTATAATTATTATGTGGAATGTATTACTCGAGACTTAGCCGATCTAAGGTTAATTATTTTTAAGGCGATTCATAGCAATGTTACGCAGGCGCGGAAGGGCCATATCACTTTCACTTTTCGAATTCCAGCTCACTCTTCTACTTTTCAAATTTTCAAAAAGTATCTCGGATTTTCTACTGACTATTGCCATTGCAATTTCTGGTGGGGTCGAAAATTAGATTTGTAATAACTTAGCTAAAAATTATCGTGAAAGGAAAAAAAAGTGTTCGTCGTTTCTGAAATATATACATGAGTGTATCTGATTACCCAAAATGTCAGACAAAGGAATCTATTATTTTCAAAATGTGTTTTGTCCCACTTCACATAACCCTTCTACGATATTTACGGAGGATCCTAAAATCATGGATATTTAAGTTGATATAAAATAATTAAACTGAAGCTAATTACTGAAGAAAATGTCTGTTTTATGGGTAAGATGAAAATAAGTTGGGAGTAAAACAAATTTTTTTTTGGCATGTATGAGTGGCACCCGTCACACTACTCTGAACCCGTTTAATATAGTCCAAAGAAAGTTTTTCACCTTATTGAATTTTTTTCTGATAAACTATATAATTTCCAAGATTACAGCAAATATCTGTTTATTACTTTTTAAACGAAAAAAATGTTTTATTTTCCACTCCTGGAATTTTGGTAAACAAATTTATTTCTTGTTTGGCATAGTTCCAACAACTAGCATACCAAGTTTGGTGGTGCTACAATCCATCCGCGTCTTTCAAAACCTAATCGTACTGGATTTTTACTAAAATGAATTTGCCGTCAAATTTTTCAAAGTGAATTGATAACCGAAAATTATAGTTGTGTGATTCTTTCAGAATCTGGTCCAAGAATCTAATGGAGATAATTCAATGGTCGTGAGGGATAGTTTTATTGTCTGCTAAATAACTATTATGCAGTTTGTAGCGAAGGATGTTTTCCAATATTTACCAAATCAAAACTGAAAATATCTAGCTGTTTATTCGAAATTCCGAGATAGCCAGTTGGATTTGTAAAATTCCGAATATTTAAGTTGGAAATGAAAAAGTGAATTTGGTGTGGCCCTTCTTCGTCTCCATACAAAGTTCATAGACATGAATTGGTGAAAATGTTTAGGGTATGAAATGTTCGCAATTGAGTTACGATTGTACATTGCTCAATTACTATTGTTTTTATGGATATTTCACTTACAGACAGATTTGTTGTGATATGATAGATATATTTAAATGAAATGATCGAGAGAATCATTTTGGGAATAGCTAATTTTCATGCGAGTGAAAAGAACCGTAGGTCTATATTAGATAATTTATATACACGATTTAATAAAAAAAGTAAACCGGGTACGTTTTCGTCTACGGCCGCTTTGGAAACACCCTGTACCGATTTGTAGAATTTTAGGATACAGAGCAGCGTTTCCTGAGCCGACTGTAGAGCAAACTAGTCTGGTTCAGGAGTACTATTTTGTCAAAATGCTGACCTAACCCACGGAAAATTATAATTTTCGTCTCATTCGATTCGATTGGCATGTAGGAAAAATGTTGAAATGAAAAATTGGAACCGGCAAAAATTGCATAAGTTATAAACAATTAATAAAAAAAATAAAAAAATAATACTTTGGTTTTTTGCAGATATTTCGAAAACTATTCTATAACTATAAGATTTGAAAAAAGTTTCTCAAAGAGCAGGAAATTTCCTAAAAAAAGTTCCACCTCCCGGAACTGTACTGACAATATTTATAATTTTAATTCAGATGTGAAAATTGATATAGAAACGGCGTCGACCGAATCAGAAGAAAGATAAAAAAAATTAACCGATTAAATTAGCATATTAGGAAATACAAAAATGTTGGTACTATCAAAACACGTAAATAATAGTCCGTAAACAAAAAATGTTTAAAATAATTTTTTGATCAACTATGCTTTGTTAGTTAATTTTTTACCTGTTGAAAGTTAACATCGACTCTTTTATTAAAAATCTAAGGCATTGAATAATGAAAATCGTAAATTAAGCAATGAGATTTTTTTTCAATTACATATTGTTATTTTTTTTATGTTTATATCGAAACAGACCCAAGGGTCTAATTACTATAAGTAATTACTAAATATTCATGTGTTCAAGTCTTGTTACTAATTCCATACGCCACCTTAGTAGCAGCACTGTTAATTTTTATCGCAACAGTGAATCGTGGAGGATTATCCCCAGCTGGTTACGAAAATTAATAATTCAGATTTTTACATCTGAAAAAGAAAAATTTTCGTGCACCGGCTGAGAATCGAACCTGGGACCTTATAGTCACCAGGCGAACGCTCAACCACTGCTAATAAACAATTGTTTTTTTTTGCTAAATATTAATATCACTATATACTAATCCCCGCTCTCAAACAATTTGTTATAAACAAATTACTTTTTGCGCTATATTTTTTTAAATACTAAAAACAACCAAGCGTATTTTTGTATCTGTTTTTGATGGTTTATAAGATATTTGAACCCAAAATAAAAAATATACATATACGTATTTTGGGGATATTATATGGATGATATAATTTTGTTATAAACAATTGATTTTCAATAAAAAGCTAAATTTTTTCATTTGTTATCTTCTCGTATCTGCAATAGTTTATAAGGTATTTTAATAAATATAAAATAAAGAAAAACACACGTCCAAAAGTACAATATTTTAAAAATCATGTAAAAAAATCAAAAAAAAAACATAGAAAAATACACATGGTTGTTTTTAGTATTTTTGTAGTATTTAAAAGGAAACATATTGCAAAAATTAATTTGTATATAACTATTTGTTTGTTTAATGAATAAATGAAGTGTAAATATAGAAAATTAATCATATTATGAGAGAAGTTGATAATTCATGATTTCCTGCCATACCATACCATAATCATGATTTAAAAAAAATTGTTCTTTAATATTGATATTTAGCAACAAAAAACAATTAATAATTAGCAAGTGCGTTTTTTAGAAATACTAATTTTCCTACGATATTTTTCTTAAAAATCATTATCTTCATCAAGGATCAGATTCTCAAAGATTTTTTTTTTTTAATTCAAGGTGCGTCGTGGTATTAGCCAAGGAAGTAGTTGTTTTCTGTCCTATTTTCCACCTGGTGGAAATATTTGGAGAGAAGGGTACATCCACATTGTCGATTTTACTATTTCAGCTTCAAGGAGTAAATCAAATTCAGGTTTTTAGTTTATTAACAATCAGGATTTTGATGTTAACCTTCAACAGGTAGAAATCAACTAATTAAGAAAAGCATAGTTAATTAAAAAATTGGGGTAAATTGTTTTTGGTTATTTATGTGTTAGAATTAGAATTACTCATGAATAATGTCGGTACAGTTCCTGACTTTTTTTCAGGATGTTTTCTGCTCTTTACGGATTTTTGTTAAATCAGAATAACTCTAAACAGTTCTTGAAATATGTATGTGCGAAAAAATAAACCATTCTTTTTTACTTAATTGTTTATAACTTTTGAAATTTTTGCCGGTCCCAGTTTTCCACTTCATTGCCATTTCGAATCGACTGAGACGAAAATCATAATTTTCGGTGGTCCAGGTCAGCTTCAAAATAGCACAAAATAGCACTCGTGAACCAGACGAAACCGCGAGAGAACCGAGGAGAACGTTCAAAAATATGGGTGAGGAACATACTTGGGAGAATTACCCCTCTTCCGCCGAATATGTTCTAAACTGTACAACCACTGCCAATAATTACCGTTTAACAAACTATTGGGATTTAACAAAGTGTTTTCGCGCGAGTGTTTTCAGTTTTCATCAGCTGACGGGGCGGGGCAAATCCCGGCCGGCCGCTCCACTGACCCATTTCCGAGAGGGCGAAGACACCGAGTACTACTACGCCCCTGTTACACTACTACTGCCACCCCGCGCCATCCCGACACGCTGGAATTGCATTCAAACTGCACCGCACTGCGAAACCTAGCGAGGGGCGGCGCGGTGCGGCACCGGGAAGAGGGGCATTGCCGCCGCTGGGGTCGTTGACTCCGAGAGCACGCTCTGCCTCCGTCATGGCACACTGCCCCAATTTCGCCTCGATCGCTCGATTTATGCAATACGTTATTTTTACCCTTCATCCTTCAGGACAGGTATCGAAAGAATTCCTAGATGAACGAGGCCTCGGACGAAGGATACGCGCGAAGTTTTCAGAGGGTTTCCTTCGACGAATTCTGATACATTGAAAATGCCGCGGAAAGGATTACAAACATTTCAAGGGGAGAGAAAATATATCGAAAGGTGGCCTTTATAATTCATTCATTCCATTATGATACCAAATTTAAAATCTGATATCGATATAATTATCCTAACCGAAACTATTGAGGTCATCGATGAGAGCATTATTGGTATAAATGGATACAACATGATATACCGGGTGACCACGAGGTGACGTACGCACCCCAATTTTTCTCTAGTTTTGAAGATACAGATTTCAAATTTGGTATGTCGCTATAGTACTTGAATACTTGAAGAAATCGCAAATACAATATGTTTTATCATTAGTGTTCCCAAAATTAAAGATTCTTCAACGAAGGCGGCCATGAACATAAAAAAGCGAAACAAAAAAGCAGCATTGTTTGAATAAGTAGGACAAACTTTGACTTCGTTGAAATAATATGAGCTTTTATGTATTGCTTTCTTAATTATTTCTAAGCCGCCTACGTTGAAGAACAATTTTAGGAACACCTGAAACCTGATTGTATGTTCGTCTCCTAGAGGAACTCTCCAAAACTTTTCACACGAGTAAACTGATAATTTATAATTTTTATCATGACAAATTGAAAAGTACATGTTGCCATTTAGGAAATGGCAGTTGTGTGCATTTCTCTGTGGATACCATGCCGTTTTTAGGTAATTTTTGATAATTGTTGGAATATATGGGCGCTGCAGTTACATGAGAACTTCAGGTTTCAACTGTATCGCACTTCGAAGCTTCCTCTGGTAACTTCTGATGTCGTTTGTCAATTGTGATGATTTAAGTTCGAGTTTCATGGCCAAGTTTGTTCGATTAAACAATCAAGTGTATCTCCGCCATTTTTCAACCGATTTTCAATTTTGAAGAACAGTGTTATCACAAATTGCATGTTCTTTCTGATAATAAAAAAAAAATAGGTACAGGGTGTCATTTGAAAAAAAAAAAGTTTGGGGACTCATGCGGTTAAACCGGAAGAGGTGAATTTTCAGTAGAGGGGCCAAAATATGCATATTCATGAACTATAGCGACATACTAAATTTGAAATCTGTACCTTCAAAATTATAGAAAAGTTGGGGGGCGTAGGTCACCTCGTGGTCACCCGGTCGAACGAAAGCCATTATAACCAGAATGATGGGGTAGTTGCTGTTACAGGGTGTAATCTATCTTCTTGCACTCCCGTGAAGGACGAGTGTATAATGCCATTTTATAACTAATGGCAGGTGTGAAAATTTTGAAAAAAATTGTGGAAAGTTTAAATCGTGTTGGAAAATTCGTCGATATTTTGGGAACCGCTGTTCGCCGAACGTCAACTGACTGGAGCAGAGCCGTAATGCCCGCAATAATACTTGAACTGCCGGATGGAAGAAACTTTAATTTCGAACAGCGGTTTCCAAGATTTAACGAATTTTTCAAAAAAAATTACAATTTCCAAATTTTTTTTTTTCGAATTTTTCACACCTGCCATTCGTTATAAAATGGCATTATACACCCGTCCTTCACGGGAGTGCAAAAGGTTAGATTACACCCTGTATAAAGTCAAATTTTAAATACACCTAAATAATAATAAAGGTTTCTTATGAGTCGAAAGCGCTTCGGATTGAACTTGAACCAGGCTCAATGAAAACACTCCTCATTACAACCCTGTACAGATCACTAAATTCTAATACAGTGACCGGCAGAAAGTTCGCATCATATGGGAAATTTTTTTATTGCTTAATAAATTTTGACAAATATCGATATGTGCAATCGCTTCTGCATCAAAATAAACCTCAAAAGACGTTGTACAGTGCCGTTCATTTTTTCGTGTTTGGCGGGAAATTTAAAAACTTTAAAAATTATTTCTCGAAATACTTGTTTGAGAAAATATCAAAAAATGTTATTCGGAAAAAAAGTTCAGATTGACATTTTATAGCTATGTACAAATTTAAAAAAAAAAACATCTGAGATAAAAAAAAATCGATTTGGAAAAGTATATTTCTGACGAAGAAATTTATTAGTATAGCCAACAACTGAGGTTTTGTAAAGATTTGCAAGCTATTTCTATTTTATTCGGAGATAATTTGAAATCTGTGAATTTGTCATGTATTCAGCTGCTTCATAAGAGGTCACTGAAATATGTTCAGGACATAATAACCCAATAGTTCAACTTATTCTCGAAACACCATGAAAATACGGACATATCCCTGTTTTTGGGCGATATCAATATTGATTTGTTAAACGTCGATAACAAGTATACAGTGGAATATCTGGATACGTTGAATGAATTTGGATGCGTCTCAACAATAAACGCACGTACCAGAGTAGAAGGAAACAGTAAATCATGTATTGAAAACAACAACACACCACTACACCAGTTTACTTTAGATTGTATTTTCTGAAAAAACGAAAACAAACGTTAACAAAAAAAGATATGTAAAACGTATTAACACTAACAAAAAACACAACGCCTTCAATAGTATTTCCTAGGATGGTGTCCACTCTGTTCCAACTCCAGACTCTGCAACAAAAAAATTAACTAACATAAACAAGAATACGCTAGAAGCATGTACAGACAAACATCAGATTTACAGGAAAAACACTAAAATAGCACCCTGGGTTACAAATAGTTCACAGATATCTATCAACAAAAAAATACTATGTTTGGCCGTTTGCAAAAGCACCCATATGATAATTATAAAATAATTCAAAAATTTTATGGGACGTCACACAGCAAATATCCAAGACAAGAAAAACAAAAATAATTGGTATAGATAAAATTAAACACCCCACAAGAAAGGAAATTTCAACAGATAAGATGCACATTGCAAACGCATTCAACAAATATCTCAGAACTTTATATTACTCAACTGTGGAAAGTCACATACGCTATGGAATTGCGGTGTGCGGAAGAGCTTTGAACGCTCATATTCATCAAATTGAGGTTATACAAAGGCGTTTTCTTAAGTTAATATTTATTCATCGAGTTATCTAAGAAAGGGTTTTTGTCGAGATTGACATCTGATAAAAAAAAAATTAATAATCGTTCAATGAGATGAGCATTTGGATTCTGTGTAAATCTGCAGAATCCATCAAACTGCAGTTATGGTATATAAAAGTTGGTACCTATTCTTATATCACAGAAATTTCACTATGTATCAGAATTCGTGGATAGAAATTGGTTGTACCTCCAAACTTTCAGGCTAAATGTATAATATCGATGGGTATATCTCCAAAACAACATGAATGGTATATTAAAGTATGAGTGGATAAAGATGTCTTTCAAACACGCGCGAAATAGAGTAAGTGTTTGAAAGATCAGTTATCCACGAATACTTTACGTTATTTTTTTCAATTGGTTTACTTTGAAATTAAAAATACTGGTTTGATTATTACAAATAATGGAAATAAGAACTTATAATTCAAAATGGTTGATTCGTGATGTGGCGTCTGTATACCTTTCGTTAATGTTTTGCATTTGTTTGTAATATTTCATTTGTCATTACAAGGTACTCCTGTCAGTAATCATAAAATTGTCATTAGGCTTGTTCATTGAAGACTGCTCTAGTTGATCGAGATAACTTTCACATGTGTTTATCTCTCTCTAACACTTGTACTTCATTTTTCTTTCTCTTTTAAAATATCAATTTCGAGCAATCAGAGTAAGTCTTAACGAACGACACCAGACTTCACGGTTCTCGAGTTGTTGACGTAGCGTTTTTTAAAGTTCGATTTGCACACGCTGAGGCGTAATTTAAATCTTTAGTTCGAAAGATATTATTTAAAAATGTTCATCTAGAAAATAATATAGGATTTGTTATTATTTTCAAATTGATGAAAGTTGTAACGCTGAAAAAATGCAATAGAATAATCCAACTAACAACAGCAAACGGGTGGTAAAATTAAACTCATAAGATCGAACTTAATGAAACTGGGGAAATGAGTGAGCAAAGTATCATCGATAAGGCGAATTGTTTTTTTCTTGAGTTACACCCAATATACATATTACCGCTGGTCAATGGAAAATTTGAGCAATTCTTGAATGTCGAGATCAGACTCAGTTTATTAGTTGTTTGATACGTGGTTTTTGAATATGAGAATTATATTTTGTATTTTTCAATTAGGTAATTTTTTGATGTATGTAACTGAATTGATTTTTTTTATCACTTCCATTTCTGCAACTTCTAAATCTGTTAAAGTCTACTCATCGTATATAGTTTCTATGATATTTTGGATTACTTCATCAGTGAGTTCGAAAAATCATATAGAAACATACAAGGTTATGCTAATATTGTAGATCAAGATATGATAAGTAACTTGCAACAGTAGTACAATCCAGTAATTATGAATATATTTCTCAAAAGTTGATCATTTGCCTTTTTCTCATCGATATTTTCATTTTGATACATTTCTGAAATATAAACCGTTTTATCAACAATGACTCGACGAGTTGAGTTTTACCACCCCTTTAACGTCAGCTTCAGCTCTAAGACTTACAGAACATCTCTTCTTCAGGTCTCATTTAGCTGAGGTTCAAGGTAAATCGAAGATTGCAACTTACTATTCTGGGAGGTATTTTGTAGTAACAATAGTTTATTCTATGTCATATGTTATTAGATTTTATATTAAAATATTATGGCGAAATCGACTATAATTTTGGAGATATACTATCGATCAATATTTTTGGGTTTGATATTACCATAGTGAATGTTTTTCAAGGCAGAAAATCATCTAGACATCTTTTCGAAAGTTTGTACGAAAGTTTAGCTTATTCGGAATGTTTTGTCCGAAACTATCTTTTTCAACCTGGCCTACTTTTGAAAGTGGGAGTGCTGGTCTAATCATACAATCGATTGTTTTGTGTTCTCTTCCTTTGCGAATATAGTTAAAGCAGTATAAACTGTATGCCTTGAAATTGAGAATACAACTGCCAAATCTGAACACATCGGTAAGGTATAGATATGTTTATATTTCAACTAGTTTGGATTTGGACCGTAACGAACGGGTATATCACTACTAAATTATCGTTGACAAACAGTAAAATTTAAACATTCACCTGCAATTCGAGGAACTCTAAAATTTTGTTCACTGAGAAAACTTTCACTGATAGTTTTATAATTTGGGACCAGGTTCGATTATTACATCATCTCAAATTTTATAACTATCACTGAAAAATAGACAAAAGTGTGTTCTTATTCCGTTCTTAGTGAACATGAATTCCTATAAAATAAATATGTCATCAATCAAGTTAGACTATAATTTTGTATAAACACAGTCATTGATAAGATCACACTGAAGATGGTTCATGAAACGAATATTTGTTCAGATGTTTTCTTGAACTTGATTCCATTTTTGTAACACTCTCTAGAAGATCCAAATCCAAAAATCAATTCTCTAATTTGTGCCAAAATAAGTATATTGTGCCAAACTAAGTATACATGTCCTCCAGGCAAAAACCGCTTTATTCTCCCAATTTCAAGGTACAAATATGAAACTGGACAGGCTTAGTGGATTTTCCATCTGGAAGTATTATCAACAGTAATTTGTAAAATTCTTAGTGTTTGTTCCGTTTCCAATTCATTGTTGATTTGAAAAATATTGATTCCATCCTAATAGTCCGGTATCAGAGGAAGGGTTTTCGTGGCCGATAAAATGCGACAGGATCACATTCTTATGTGTTTTAACCCGCTGAATGCAAATTTCGAGGGTGATAAGCCTGGAAAGCATCCGGAAAATTGTTATACTTAGACGATTTCCCGAGAAAATTAGGAAAATCTATTTTTTTTTCAATCAAATTCTATTTCGATATTCTCCATGAAAGTTTCTACCAAATGGCCCTTCAAGTTTTTCTCCAAAATGCAGCGTTTTCGAGTAAAACGTGCTCGAAAGTCGAAATAATGCAATTTTCTTAATTTTTAGTGCTCTCTCATTCTGTCATATAATGATATTTTCAGGATCACGTTGCCCCAAATTATTCATATAAGTATTGAAAAGGGGAACGATGGAAAATAGCGACTAAAGTTTGTCTTTCAGCCGCAGATGATTCCACAACAGATTTTATGAATATCCTATTAATATTTTCGAACTAAAGTCATTATTCATATATGTTTCGACTATGAATAACAAAAAAGACTCTCCTGAAAAAAATCATTCGTATGGATTTCCATGCACTGAATTCCCCGATATTTTTCACGTCGGGGAAGTATTTCTTATACTGTCAATTAAAACGGGTTCAGCACATATTTTGTCATGATCACGAATCATTTCAGTAGCGGAAAAACGGAACATTTTGCTTGAAGTACAACAACTTTCCGGAAAATTACCGTTTTCGTTGAAACAAAATCGTGTTTTTTGTCAGACACAATTTCTGCCCAAGAAGTTCCCAAGGTCGAATGAAAAAATTCTTAAACGATTATTACGAGTTTTATTAAATTTTTTAAACAAAACGTTTATCCATGCAAGGTAAAAGTATCGGAAAATTACGTGCCAGGAAATCCGCACGAATGATTTTTTCTAGAATGTTTCTTTTGTTATTCGTAGTTGAGACATAATTAATAATTTTGGACAAGGTGATCTTGAAAATATCATCATGTGATTGAATGAGAGAGCACTAAAAATCGCATTTTTTCGACTTTTTAACTCAAAAACGGTGTATTTTAGAGAAAAACGTGTAGGTACCCACCTTTTTGTAAAGAATTTCATGGAAAATATCAAAGTCGTTTGTATTTGAAAATTTTATTTTTTTATTTTTCTCGGATAATTGTCTATAACAATTTTCCCGGATGCTTTCTTGGTTTATTACCCTCGATATTGGGATTAAGCAAGTCAAAAATAATTACTTGGGTGATCCCGTCGCACTTCATATCAGCCACCAAAACCCTTCCTGCCACCGGACTATAAGTTCTGAGTATAATACATTCTCATAAATATGAAGGTGATGCCTGACTAAAGTTACTGTTATTTCTGGTTCAAAGAGGATGTATTCAATATCACTGACAATTTAATAGATGAGATTATAGGTAAACTCAACATCGATGGCCTAGAATGAAACTTTCGTATCTCAAAAAAAAAAACTAAAATAATGTTCATACGTTATTAGGTTTTCATAGGTTATTAGGCAAAAAAATAACCTTACTGGTCTGTCCTCTATCGACGAATAATCAAACCTTGAAGCAAGTAAAATTACGTCTAAGTGGATAGTGGCCAAGCCATAATAATATTTGAAATACTCAAAAGTCAATGATACGAGGTTTTTACTGTAAAAGATCCATAGCTCGTTATCTGCACATTCCTACAGCATTTCAACTCGTAACTAAAAATTAAGGTGGAATACCACGCAACTAATTTTACTTACCTACAAGTTAGAGAAATTTGTAAGTCATAATTGAAAATCAAAATATAAACTTTTCAACATTTGATAGTATTTACTTGTTATCAAATATAACAAATTTAGGTACCGACTTGTGAGTAAGTACCATTACTTTTGAATAACTGGTACGTTTTTTGCTTCTCCTGTAAAGTTTGTCTTTTGTGAGTTACGTGTGGTTATAATTCTAGGCCATCGACATGAGAGGTATTACCGTCGACTTGGTCATCCTTGTAAAGGGGGCAATTCAACAAGCAATTCAAAGATATTTCAATCTATAAATATTGATTCTTAAAAATATTGCTCCATAGCACGTTTGTCATAAGAACACTTGGAAATCTCACATGATATGGAAATTTATATATGAAGTAGTGTCTATTCAGATCAACGTGTCATTATTCCAATCTGTACAAACTTCTGAAAATCCACTACAATGATATTCAAGTCAAGCATAAACCTTGATTAACATCTATCAGTCTACCAAAAAAATAAAGCGAAGTTATCCCAATGTAATCCCAGGATCATACCAATCGAAAGTCACATCCACCAGATTATCCCACAAAGGTCATTAGAAGGTCGTGGATGACGTCTACGTGGTGGAGGGGGTCAGAAACGACTTAAATCTACTACTCGATGGCGTATGCAGACTCTGTTTCGTCAGTGAAAAGCCAAACCAGATACAGAAGCTGGTCTGTTTGGGAATGAAAAGTCGAAGAAAGCCCGATAAACTTCCTACCCCTCGATACATTTCTGAAGAGTGATACGGAAATGGGATTATACATGCTATACATCTCAGGTGACTTATAAGTGCAGTAATCCAGATCAGGACGACGAGGAAAACTTAACAAATAATATGGGAAAGCAATCTAGATCATAGCAGATTAAAACGGACCAGAAGTCCAACAAATCAGACAATCAAATGAAATGTTTCATGTGGTGAGGGAAACAGGAATAGATGGGTAGGTACGAAATAAGTATCAGGGGGATAACAATGAACCTTTTTGGTTTTAGTGCATTTGAAATCGCAATTATAAACGAACCTTGAAAGAAGAAAGCATTAAGATCGCTGGATGATGTGGTCATGATCTCCCAGTTAGTGCAGATTGAGATGTTTGTTAAGATTTATTTCACTAAGATGTATGAACCTAATTAGTTCTTGTTGCAAATAATGCATCACAGACAGTTGATTTGGGGAATCTCAGACTAATTATTCCAGCTCTGATGAAACACCTCCGATTTTTCCGCCAAGCCTGGTCCAACAGTCGAAATGAAAAACATATTTTTGTTGTTATCCATTTCGACTCACTTATGTTGTTTTGAATGTGATTGTTTTCAATAGGGAATTAATGTTACTAGACTAATTTATCGTTTTTCTACTCCGAAGCAGAAAGATATTTATAATTCGGTGGTAAGGAATGGTAGGAAAGGTTTAATTCAATTTTATAATGTTTCATGATTTCAATTTATAAAACGAACTGTAATTTATATATATACATATAAATTTATAAGTCGAAAATATAAAGGTACAAAAACACACCCATGTTTCAATCTTTTTTTCAGTATACAATCTGGTTAGTACAACAAATTGGATTTGTTACGATGCCCGTGAAGGAGAGAAGGCTCGAATATTTCACTGAAACTGGGCTTGGAATATATTTTTCGTAATGAAGATAATTTGTTGTTTTATTATACATACACAGTTTTGTTGTGACTGATTCATTCAAAATGTTGTTTTGATGTATCCACTCATGGTTTGTATATATTGTAAAATTATTGATTATTTAATATTAGAACAATAAATCTTTTTGATTGGCACTTCAATGTTTATTTGGTAGAAGCCAAAATTATGTCAAATGATTATTTCCACCGAAAAACTGCCTGAAGTAAGTGGATATTAAAACACAAGATGTTTACGAAATTCCACATAAAAAAAATTCAAGTGGCAAATATCTAATAGATAATATAACGTCTATACTAGCTCATATTTCGACAACCATTGTAATACATCATCTAAAGCTTCTGAAACACTAATACATTGCAGAACTCAAATCAGATGTCAAATCGCTGCTCAAAAGATGGTGTAAACTATCAGATCAATAGAAAAGTAAAAAACCCTAATAAATATTAGGTCTAATGCCGAATATACAGGCAATGGTAATGTGATGAACCATTGTTTGATGATAAAAGTAATTTTAATCCTTTCAAAACGCACGGCACTGTACTAGGTGTTTTGTTTTGGTTCGACTGTCAGAAACCCAAAACGTAACAGTCCCTACGAGAGTTGATCGGTTCAACCATTGTGGTTGAACCAAAGATAACTCTCTCGTGGGGACTGTTACGTTTTAGGTTTCTGACAGTCGAACCAAAACAAAATACCTCTAGCACAGTGCCGTGCTTTTTTTAGGGAATTAAAATTACTTTTATCCTAATTTTCGTGAAGAAATAAGAAAAGTATCTTAGTTAATTAAGTTTGATCTTGTGACAAATGTGAAAATGTCACCTATACAAATGCATTAATATATGAGCTGCAACAAGTAGTTCGACTGTTTTTTCTAAAAATTCAATAGTATAGCGAGTATTCAAAATCGATATCTGTGAACTAACAGGGTTCATTTTCAAAGAAGCACCGTGCATTGTAAGTTTCCTTTTAATGAACATTTTTTCATTTTGCCGTGATAACGTCTTATAAATCGATGAACGCCGGCTGCACGCACGAAAAAGTATGACTCATTGTCACGTTCCTCCTGAGCCGTGCGTGCAAGCGAGAGCGCGGGACAAGCGATAGAGAAGCACGATCAGCCTAAGCGATCGGCTTGTGACGCATCTATCTCTAGAGAGTAGAGTAGAAGAGTGGCAGCGGCAGCGGACAACCTACACGTGAACTGTTTTGTCAACTGTTTATAAAGTGAAGTGAAAATAAGTTAATGTGGTTTCCATTGTTTATTACAACAATTGCGGCAAAAAAGGCAATTAATTCTTGCATTGTAAGAATTTGAATATTAACATTATCTTCTTTGTATTATACAAAATAATGATGATTTAGTGATAATAAATCAATTCAATTCATCAAAGTATGCAATTTTTTAACAATTTTTTCTTATGACGTTATCACGTAAAATTATCGTCCGTAAACTGACAGACAGACAGACACTTTCACATACATGGGTGGCCACCCAGGGTTTTTGACCGCGCATGATCAATTCCTCGAGTATTAATAATATTAATACTTCTGAACCAAAGAAAATATGACTTTGTGAACTGTTTTGCAGTTTATAAGGCACAAGGGTCAAAAATATTTGATTGTAAATTGCACGTGCCTGGAAAACGGGTTTTTCAAGCACCCCTATGAGTGAGCACACATGTATCTGAATCGGCCTTTTTAGAAAGGCATTTCTTAAGGCCGATTCAGATACATAACTACAGAACCAAACACAATATGATTTTGTGATAGAAACGAAGTAAACGGAACGTATGTGAAAAACCCGTTTTTCAAGCACGTCATAAAGTCATATTTTTTTTGGTTTGCAAATATTAATTTTATCAATACTGGAGGAATTGATCATGCGCGGGGTCAAAAATTCAGGGTGGGCACCCATGCTTCTGAAGCGGCCTTTATAGATTAAAATTTTCACGACGAACCATTGATGGTTTCTAATCGAAAATTGGATGGATAACAATCCTAAGATACTGTTATAAAAATGCACCCAACTATACTTGTACAAGTTATTTAATACACTTAAAATGAATCATTCATTTTTACAAGGTAATATTGGGTTAAGCTATCTCTTGTTATCAGCGTTGCATATGACCAAAAAAATGTATACTTTAATTTTCAAAGACGGAATAGTTAGTAATCGCTAGTAACATCAGTTTTTGTCAGAAGAAAAAAACCGGCGCAAGTAAAATTTTTTCAGAAATCAATTACTAATTCTCGGAAAACTATTACGTTTTGGTGTCTCATTAGAGAGTTGAAGTAAAATGAATAGGGACTCGCTTGTAAACAATGTTATGTTGACTTCAAGATAAGGATGGAGAGGGCATCTCTATGGTCTTTTATTACTCTGAGTCACAGAACTATAACACAGAGTTATAGTTCTGTGCTCTGAGTTGATGTCAAGTATCACAGAACATGTATGTGTGTTCTGTGTCAATAGTGTCAATGATATCATATCATCTGTCGACTGTCATCTGATCCCTGATCAGCAATGTTTATGTTTTAAAGTTTTGAATTTGAGGAGAATGTATTTTTATTTCATTTTCTCAATTATAGCAATACTTATAGACTATGCAATATCTTCAGCGGGTGACCATTCACCATACTACCAAAGATGTTTAGAGAAATGTAGCCTACTCAACTGCACAGACGGTGAGCGATAGCTTTTTGGGATTTCATTCCAATGTTTTTCACACAAATTTCCAGACGGCTCAGGATTCAAAAACCACGAACAGCCCCTAATTCTGTATTACACTCAGTGGGCATGCGAGGACGAGTGTAGGTATAATTGTATGTGGAAAACAGTAGAGGCTTTTCATGAGCGTAAGTGGAGAACACCACAGTTTCATGGAAAAGTAAGTACGGTATTATTGAGTTTTCTAGAAATTATCAGTAATATGTTATCAGTGGCCATTCATACGAATTCTGGGTATGCAAGAACCAGCATCCGTAGTTTTCTCGATACTGAATGGTTATATCCACTTCAAGATGGTTCGAAAATTTCGAGCTGACGTGAGACCTGATAGTCCACTCACTTGGTTGTGGCACGCATTTTTTGTGGTAAATAAATATTTTGAATCCTTGTCTCCTTTCACTTAATTTGTTTCCGCAGGTTTCAGTTCATGCTTGGTTTTGGTCAGCAATCTTCCATTTCAGAGATTTTCTATTGACAGAAATTCTGGATTATGCTTGCGCCTTCTCCATGGTACTAATGAACTGCTATGTGATGATTGTGAGGTAAATTGCCTTCGTTGATAGGTATAACAGTGAGTCGAATTCTACTCGATGCATGGTATAACAATAATAGTAGAATCAAAGACAAGTATAACATGACTTAGAGTTGACGTCCGAAATATTTTCACTTTCAAAAGATTTTAGATAAAAAACAAAATTGCAAATTTTTGTAGGTTCCATATGTTAGAAGCTCTCTGAGAGGGATTTTTTGAAGAAAATATAAAAATTGAAAAAGTGGATGTCATGAAGAAAGCTACCCACTGTATTTTACTTCATACTAATGTTATTGAAGGAAACTTTCTTATTTTGACTTGTGTTTATCCTGGGGTTCAATGTACAATAATTAGTTATTGGATTAATTCAAGAGCAATGTTGCCACTTTGCGTTTTTTGAAAATATTTGATAAGAACATAGTATAGAAGATAAATTATTCTAGATTGAAAAATTTAAATGTACTACTACATTATTCATTTCTAAGCATTTGAAATAATTTAAATATTTTTTGATGAATAGCCCAAACCCTATCAAAAGCATACCATCTTTTATCTGCTGGCATGTCATAATGACATCACTACGAAAAGGGGAACATTCTCCATGAAAATTGAAAAATGTGATTTATATAATAAATAATAAATCACATTTTAATTTATATAATAAATAACATTTTTCAATTTTCATTGATAATGTTCCCTTTTCAACATGAATGCCTCCCAAGAGGTTATCTTGAACGATGGAAAATAGCGACTAAAGTTTGTCTTTCAGCTGCAGATGATTCCACAACAGATTTTATGAATATTCTACTCATATTTTCGAACAGACATCATTATATCTCGTTTTAGTGATACAATGAAGTTCATTATTATTCTTGGACCATAATGAAACAAATTGCTCGCTATTTTTGATGATCAATAACTCAAATGTGTAGTTTCAAAAATAATAAATGTAGAATTTGAAAAATATATATTCATATTAATTGATACCAGCAGATAAAGTCTTGTATGTAATTCAGAGCATGAACGATCATTATGGTGCATGCTGTGGCTGTGTGATAATATTCAAGGCAACTCAAGGACGGATCTAGACTGAAATCTTAGGGGTGGTCATGGAGTTTTACCTGACCTGACTTGTCCTGAGTTGAATGTAGATAGATCTGCGGTAGTATTTGACAGGATAATTAGTTGGGTGATTTCCATGATTGGTTTGACGACTAACTAATCGCGGCATTTTCAGTTCAACATTCAACTTTTCAGCTATGACTCACACTTCATAATAAAGGTCGGAGAATACCGAGTCAACGTTTTCTCGCTTATGTTCAAGTATGCCCTTGGTATCTTTTACTGCTTCAATACCATTTTTCAGATACAGTGTAGGCAAGGCATCTGCAAAATATGGCCGTAACTCCTAAAATGTCACTTAAACATGCAACTGAAAGGAGAAATTCTGCACTTTTGAGAGCATGTGCAAGATTAAACGCATCAATGATATTGATGAAGTATCAGCCAATATCATTGTTTGTACTTTAACACTTGCTGATGACACATCACCCGAAGTGGTGCTGTAGGTTTTCCTGCAGCTGAAAAGTGAATACGCCACCAAAAATCAGTAAGTCGCCCCGGAGCGCCACGGCAAATAATAATAGCCGTCCTCTACCCGCACAGGCTATGCCTTTGGGTACACTCTACGAGTGTTTATGAGGTAGTATTATTACATCCAGATGAATTACAAATAGGAACAAAATAATGATATTGTTTTCCCTTATCAAACACTTGTAGATGTAACTAAACTGGTTTTTTATCTGTCCCTCCAGATGTATTAATCACCTGCTGATGACAGCAATGAAGCTGATTTGATTTTGTATTTGAAGGTATTTCAAGGACTATGGGTTAAACAAATTAAAATTTAATGGACCAATACCACTATATTCAGTAAGTGTTTGTGAGGATTTTTGAAGATTACACTGCTTGCTGAAAAATCTCATTTTTTGTGATCATCAAAGGGCTTTACCTGCTTCGAATTTTCTATTAACACATTTTAACTGACGCAGGTAGAAATGATTAAAACACTGCTGCATGTGAAAGCGATAGTTTGGTTAATTTTCTGACAATTTCTCTTAAGGATGAAATGAATAACACACGGCATGTGAAAACCTTTCAAAAATGTTGGTGATGATAATAATATAGAAGCGCAAAAAATGATTGATAGTTAACCTCTAGAACAAATAAATAATGATGACAATGAAATGATCTGATGGTGATGAAAACAATGTGGCAAAGATAAAAATTTAAAGATCACCATGCTTTACATTGAAATGAATATTTTCATCTTTTACCTTTACCTTTAATCTCAGAGAATACAAAAGAATGGCACACCACAAGGCTTTGTTCTTAGGGCTAGGACCAACATCTTCGAGAATTTCAGAAACATACCTCGATACTCTGAATTACATTTAGTTCTTGTGACCTCTGTTAATTATTCATTGTTTTCCTTCTTCATTCGTCTTTATTTAGTAACCTACACAGTTTATAAGACTAATAAACAAATAAATTGTCTTTAGACTACGGATTTTGGAAACGCTCATAACTCTAACTGCATTTTTTTTTCAATAACCCCATGCATCAAGTACAATTTGATTCGCCCGCTGTGTCTATAGTCCTCTGAATCGTTCATTTTTAAGGTTGCTGCGAGATAAAGTACCTCGTTTTGCTCTCGTCGCCATTACAACATTCTTCACTGCGTTTTTGGTGAGCCATGTTGGATATTTGAGTTTAGGTCAAATCGATTACAGTTACAATATGGAACTTAACATCATTGTTGGTAAGTTATCTTCAAAATTACTGAACAATTCAATGTTTTCTGTAATAAAATAATTCCAAGGTTATCTTTGTGAATTTCAGAATACTGTTGATAATTTAAAGGCCACGGCGTGCATGAATAGCAGTAGTTTTGCATATAATTTTTTTAAATGTTTCATTCCTAAAAGACACAGTCCACTCGATTCCGAACGACTTTAGCTCCGTGACGGCGGTGCAAACGCTTTCAACACCCGGACCATTTCGCTATATCTTCAGTTCGCCATTATTGTTTTTTTTTAGATTGAAAAATCGTGTACCTAATAATTTGTTGGTCTTTTCAGGAACCTTCACTGCCATTTGTTGGTTTGGTTGGTGCATTTATAACCGAATAAGACAGCGTTACGTATGGAAATGTGCAATTTATGTAGCATTGACAGGTATCGTTATGATGCTGGAGATCATCGACCGTCCGCCATTTTTTTATATCTTCGACTACCATTCTTTGTGGCATTTGTCAACTGCTCCATTGATTATCCTCATATATAGGTTGGTATAATTGTCACACTACATTGATTAAGAGTAATATGCCTAGATGTGATGAAGTTTTAACGTATTGGATATACTATTCGAGTTTTAAAAATAAAAAATAGAATGCAGTAATTCAATTTTTGAAAGGTAAAACTTGAATTGAATAGTTGCAATTGCTATTTGTAATTATACAGCAAATTATCCTTCACTCGGCTGGGGAAGACTACCTGCAGACGCGTTTCACGGTGCTTGCCGCTCGTCAGTGACACGGTAGGTCGGACAACATTAGAGTCCTGGGGCATTAGAGTCGTCCTGGGTAGGTTGGACAACATTAGTGTCGTCCTCAGGTCGTCCTGGGTAGGTCGGACAACATTATAGAGTCGTCCTCAGGACGACTCTAATGCCCCAGGACTCTAATGTTGTTCGACCTACCCTCTCACTGACGAGCGGCAAGCACGCGAAACGCGTCTACAGGTGGTCTTCCCCAGCCGAGTGAAGGATAATTTGCTGTATAATTACAATAAGCGGAACGTTGCAAAAATATCTGTCAGATGCAATTCAATATCCGTCGTGGTATTAGCCAGGGAAGTAGTTGTTTTCTGTCAGATGCTTGCCTCATATTTTCCACATGGTGGAAATATTTGGAGAGAAGGGAACATTGTCGATTTTACTATTTCATTCATACACTTCAATCTTGCCTATACACACTTTTAGTTTTCCTATTAAAACTGATCACTAAGATTGTAATTTATGGGGCCCTTAAGCTCGGCCGTGCAGCTCATAATGCTGCTTCGGAAGAGGTCATTAGTCGAATTGCGTATATGCTTCCCTCTAAACTGAACTTCGCCGTTTCACCACATCATTATTATAACAAAATTTATATTTTGTTCGTTATAATCGCTGTGGTGAATGAACAGTGTATTTTATTGGTATTATTAATTGAGGAATTGTAATTTATTACAGTTTTGCCATCGACGACTGCCGCTATCTGAGGAAAAAAGAACTGGGAACGCCGGATAAGCAAGGCAAAGCTAAAATTCCCTGAGATTTGCACAGGTGGGTCAGAACAAGAAAAGTTAAATGTAAAGGTAGCATGACCCACCTGGCCATTAATAAAAGAGGGATTTCATTCTATAGATGAAACAAAACGAATTTTCAAAAATTCAAGTATATTGTGAAAAGTAAAATGACCGTTACAAAAGTTGCTGTAATACCATTGAGCGATTTTTAGAATATTGTCGACAGTTTTATAATCGTATTCACTCATATCAGTATTATTACTTAATGGAACAAGCGTACGAATCGTTGCGATTTTTTTATTCTGCGGAATTTAGTCTGATATTTTGTGAATAAAAATTAATTAATTCATGTGTGTTTCATTATATCAAAACCGAATAGTGGAAAAATATTTGGATGTACAGCATGAATTCTATGGACGTCCAGTTACGTCTGTAAATATCCGGTTGAAGTGCACCAAATGTCCAGGATACACTGGATATTGGATATAACATCTTAGGTTCGTAACGCCCATTAAATGTTTGAACATAAAATACTGCTTGTCCATTGACTGTATAAAATAGGTTCATTTTTAATGATTCTGAATGATAATACGTCAATATAGATTCCCTGAAACAAAATAAAAATCCCATAAGTTCGAAGTTAGCCACGATTACAGCTCAAAGATGAATGTACAATGTACCTATGTACTTATTTTTAAATTTTTATTTGAAATACTTCGTACATCAGAGTAATAAAAGACCATAGAGATGCCTTCTCCATCTTTGCCTTGAAGTCAACATAACTTTGTTTACAAGCGAGGGCCTTACACATGTTAAGTCCGTATTGATTCGGGGAATTTCGTGTATGTCCGCTCGTTTCATTCGGATGAAGTTGTCATTCTTTGTTTGTTTAAGGGTCCTTACTCTAAATGTAAACAAACTGTCGATAACATTTCACCCCCCTCGCCCACAAATTGTATAGAAAAGGATAGTTCATGTTCACTTCAAAACAGGTATTTGTCTAGGTATAGGCAGGGCATCTCTATGTCTTTTATTACTCTGAGCTTCGTACGCAATCATTAACCGCTTGTCATTTGTCAATTGGAATCATTTCATTGAGTGCCAGATTTGAAAGTTTTGGATAAAAAATTTAATATTTATCTCAAAAAAGATCTTTGGGCGACAAGGGGTCCGTATATGTGCAGACTGCAGAGTAATAAAAGACCATAGAGTACATAGAGATACCTTTTCCATCCTTGTCTTGAAGGCAACATAACTTTGTTTGTTCACAAGTGAGGGCCTTATACATGTTGAGTCCGTATTCATTCGGGTAGTTTCGTGTATGCCCGCTTAGTTCATTCGGATCAAGTTGTCATTCTTCATCTGTATTATATATGGTCGTCCTTCCTACTATGAATGCAAACAAACTGTCCATAACATTTCACCACCCGTCATCCCCTCGCCATCAAATTGTATAGAAAAGGATAGTTTATGTTCACCTCAAAACAGGTATTTGTTGAAATCAACATAACTTTGTTTGTTTACAATCGAGGGTCTTACATGTTAAGTCCGTATTCAATTGGAAAGTTTCGTGTATGCATGCCCTCTCATTTCATTCGAATCAAGTTGTCACTTTTCGTTTGTATTAATTATGGTCTTTCATTCTCCAAATGTAAATGAACTGACGATAACATTTTATCACCCGTCACTCCCTTCGCCCACAAATTGTATAGAAAAGGATAGTTCTTGTTCACTTCAAAACAGCTATTTGCGTAGGTATTGGGGAATCAACATTAGATGCCAGCGCCAAAGTGGCAAAAATTGAACTACTCTCGAGTACAACAGAAGAACAGAATAGTCACCATTTATATGTACCAGAAATTCATCACTCATCAATAATGATTACAGGTTTAACACAATGCACATAAACTACATAAATTTTGACGAAAACAATAATTTCAATGTACTTATCTAAAGTGTCAAACTTGACACCAGAGAGAGTATCCCTTATATTGAATTCCCAATAGGCAGGGCATCTCTGTCTTTTACTCTGAGGTCATTTATATGTCATTTTCAACATGTTATTTTTATGTCATATGTCAATTTATACCTAAATCTGGGGTAGTACTCTGTAACTTGTTTTGCATAGCGAAGCGAAACAAAGATAAAAGAAGCACACGCTACCACTTTGTAGTGTACCGGAAAGAGATACTGATTGGTTCGCTTTGCTATCGCTATGCGATAAAAGTTACAGAGTCTTAGCCCTGTACCAGAATGGCATAAAAAAACGCGACTATTGTAACTCTGAACACATCTAATTCCGTTCCACACTTCGGAATAACTGGCACGTGGCTGAACGAACAAATCTAACCTGCAATTCTTTTTTTACGAAGCGTTCATCGAGAAGAAACATGGTGAGTGAAATTTTTCACATATTTTTTTTACGAGTAGTCATCGACAATTTTTAAGCTTTTTGAAAAATGTAGATGCATGTTTCCTATCACAGCCAACACTTTTATTCCATAGTTTCCTATAATGAATTTTATCCACTCTGATCAACTGAAATTTATGGAGGACCTACTTTTTTTTCTAGGGGAAAGTAAAGTGTTCAGATCTGCGAACCAAAGACAAGAAGGAGCTGACTAAGCAGCTCGATGAGCTCCAAACCGAGCTCACCAGCTTGAGGGTCGCCAAAGTTACTGGTGGAGCACCATCAAAGCTTTCCAAAATGTGAGTATTACAATTTTCTCAAATATTTTATGATTTTTCATAATTCCACGGTAATTTCGTGCAGCCTTGCAATACCTAGTTAAAAAAGTGTTGCTTCATGTGTATGTATGATCTGGCAAGGCAAATCCAAAGGCAGAACTACAGTAGCAAATTATTTTAGAAGTACATTGTTTTTGTCACTAATCAAATACTCGAAAATGTCCTTTCTCTTTGTGATCACATGGATATAAATTAACTTTTTTTATGGTAATGGTAAGTATTAGGTCTTATAAAGTTTTGCCTTTTACATTTGCTTCACCAAAATAGTTCAGTCTTCCATTTTCTATAACTAGTTAATTTTTTACATTTACTTTTTTTCCAATTCGTATGATCTTGTGTACTATGGAAATACACAGCAGTTTGAATACTGGTATGCCTGTATTCTGTAAAATAACCTATCATATCAGTACACCCTAAACTTGATTTTCTTTATGGAAAGGAGGGACCCATTACTAAAAAAAGTCATATGGGCGTATCTCATTATTCCTAACTTTTCAATAAAGTTTGGTACATAATATTGTTCTACAAATCGAACTAAACATAAAAGTAAATTATGATACAAATGTACATTTGATCCTTTAAAGCACACGCAACAAGTTTAAGGGCACGAAGCGGCATGCCCATAACTGTCAGGGCCGGATTAGACATTTGAGCACGCTAGGCTGACATCAGTTGCCAAAAAAGTATACAGCAAAAATTATTTGCATGAATTGTGAGTCGTCAGTCGGCCCATATTTCTTTCGTGGCGCACTAGGCTGTAGCCTATGTCTGCATATTGGATAATATGGCACTGATAACTCTGTGAGTGCTTCAAAGGCACTCGAGCGCAAGTATCATATATTATTTTTTATTATGCCCGCATCGTGATTTAAGAAAGAATGCTGGAATTAGTTTTGGATCCGGATAGTGTTTTAATTACTTACGTATAGTCAAATAGTTAATAGACATCTGATGCCTCGTATTGTTGAAATGGAGGCTAAGACATTTAATATGATGAAACTGAGAACTTGGTGTTTTTATCAACAGCAACCTCTGTAGCACAACGTGTTATAATCATGAAGATTTCACAGACTTTTAATAAAAAAAGGAAGTACAGTCATAATTTTATACAAAATGAATATTTCAACAATTTTTAATACCTCTTTATCAATTTTATTTATTCTATTTTTTTTTGTCCAAGAAGGTGAAGTGTTACTCAAACTTATTGATACATTAATATATATTTTTTGTGTTCTATGAGCTATGTGTTCTGGGTAGGCCTTGTTACTAACTCCATATGCCACCTGAGGAGCATCACTGTTAATTTGATCCAGTGAATCAGGCAGGAATTCTGTGAACATAGCCTTATTCCTAAATCCTAATGTTCAATTATAAGTCTTATAACCAAATTAATATATACAGCTTTTCTTTGAAATTCCAGATATTTCGCTTATATGTTGTATTGAAAATCATTGATTTACATGTTATGTAAAATTTTCAAGGATCTTTTTTCCATGTACTTGACTCATCATTTACAATAAAACATTTATGTTGACCTTTACAAATTTTTGGCTTGAAGAAACTTGTCGCGATTTTGTGAACCAAAAATTTGTGAAAGTCAACATTAAGTTTTATTATAAACGTCAACATGGAATTTCATCAAGTATCGTCTTCATCGATTTAAAAAATCTCGCAATTCTTTACTTTACTTTATTTTATTTTATTTGAAATTTCCGTCATAGTTTAAAATTTTCCATTAGATAAGATATTTATTCACCTTTAGGATACAAAAATAATATATGAGACAGTCATTGCAAGTAGCATATTCGATTTGTTTAGGTATGTCTATAGTAGAGATGTAAATAAAATGTTTAGTAAAAAATACAATAATAAATAAATAATACAAGTACTCTTTAGAAATATAAAGTCAGACATTACAGTTTATGACATTCCCCGGACTTAGAGCATATCTTGGTGTGCATAAACTACATTTAACTTGAATATCATACCCCTCAAACCAATTAATGCCAAAAAATATAATTTGGTATAGAAGTAAAATGCTTGATTGCATAAAATCCGCCTTACCAAATTTTTGCTACTTGCTACCAAATTGATTGCTAACTTCACAACTATTTTTCTCATGAATTATCAGCAAATAGTTTGCTATTCCCAAAATGCACACTTGAATTATTATTATTTTTTTTCAGTCGTGTGGTTCGCAAAGCCATTGCTCGTGTATATATTGTTATGCACCAGAAGCAGAAGGAAAATCTGCGAAAGTTATACCAGAACAAGAAATATAAGCCTTTGGATTTGAGACCCAAGAAGACACGTGCCATTCGTCGTGCTCTATCTAAACACGAACAACGTCTCAAGACAACTAAGGAAATCCGTAAGCGATCTGCTTTCCCACCGAGGAAATTCGCACTCAAAGCTTAGTTATGTTGATTAAATAAAGGTTTTATAAAACATTTTTAGTTATTTTAGTATATTTTGAAAAATGGATACTATTCTTTGCTCTCAATCATTTTCTTATTGAAACAATCTGAGAAATGAAATATTTTATGGTATAGTTTTGGCTTTGAACAGAAGGATTCTGCAGTCTGATTGGTCCAGGGATTCCTGGGTCAACATAAAAATATTCATCAAAAACTCATATTTTCTTTGGTTTAGGAGTATTCACTTTGTTGACACTGAAGGAATTAATGATGCGGGGTCAAAAACTCAGAGTGGGCCCCCATGTATCTGAATCGGCCTTTAAATGAACAAATGTGAAATTGATAAAGTGATCTCGAGCAAACAGAGCAGTCTTCATCTTCAATAAACAAACCTAATGGTTCTGCGGAAAGGGCGCGACATCTATAATAATTTGGTTGAATTGATATAAAGCATATCAGCGTCATCAGGTGTTTTGTTTTTTTAGTATCGACTGCTATTCGCTAAATGCGTTCCCGCTAGGTGGCGCAGAAAATTGAGGTGCGAAACAATATAATGGTGATCAGTTGCCAAATTCCACAAGAGCCCATAGTGTTAAATTTCAGTGCCATTAAAATTTGAATGAAGTACTCGGGATGCCGAGAGTTGAAAAGAGTTTATCAGACATTTTTATTTGCGATGACATGTCTGGCATAACTCTTTGATTATTCATGTAAAATAATGTAAAGAAAATTTGTGTTTGGTACTATTGATAGTACAATCAGCATTGCGGCACTGAGCAACTATGCCTGGTAATGGAACTTTTGACTTCTGCCACCACTTCAAGTTGACTTATTCTGAAACTATGAACAGTAAAAAATATCACTGAATTCAATTTATTCTCCAAAAATCGATTGATAATAAGAAAATAATTGAAATAGATACACTACACCGCTTATGGCAAGAAATACCTGATCCACTTTTTATCAGTTCAACCAAATAATTATAGGTGTCGCACCCTTTGCGCAGACTACGAATGGTCATTGGCCACGTGTTTGGAATAGGCCTTGTTACTAACTCCATACGCCACTGTAGGAGCAGCACTGTTGATTATTAACGCAGCAGTGAATCGTGGAGTCTTGTTCCCACCCGGCAACAAGATCCAATCATTCAGACTTTTACCATCTGAAAAAAAAAAAAAAAAAAATTGACCCTGTCAGGATCCGACCCAGGACCACTTGGTCACAAGGCCCGAGCGCTAACCACTGCTCCAATTACCGCCCTAGGTTTTCTGTTGCCATGAACGAAAGTATATAGTATCGGAAACAATTTATCTAGGGTATAGACGGGAATCTACGCGAGCAATAAAGGAACGCAATGATATGATAATACCACATAAACAAGAGAGACGCACTACACTGACAGGTGTGTGAACATCCATTGGTATACATTTCTCATACAGGGTAAAAAATTGGTAGGCACGCACGTATCTGAAATTCTTAATTAGCCTTCAACTGTTGTCGTCATACTGGACTCATGGTTGCCAACTACGTAAACTGTTTTGTCTCTGTCTCGTCATGGATTCAACCATAATATCTTGAATATAGTAGAGTTTTATCCAGAGAAATTATAATATATATACTTACTAGTAGAGTAAGTATATATATTATAATTTCTATGGTTTTATCCCAACACCACACCGCTATGTTTAACACCTCAACACGTGTTTCAATCACCAAGTGATCATCTCCAAGATAAATATTAACCTTCAAAGAAATTCTAACGTTTCGATTGCCCTAAAATTTAAATTTGAAATTTCCGCACTCTGCGTTCCGCCTAGTCTGAAACTAGCCTAATAAGAAAACCAACACTAATGCCTGGTTCATATGCCAGCTTATTTTTTTCCGATTGGTCACTGAATGACACAGAACTACATGTTCTTAGTCAGCGGCCAATCAGAAAACAATACACCATAAGCGAGAGCTAACATGTGTACTTGGCGTAGCGCATTCATAGAAATTATAATATATATACTTACAAGTATATATATAATTTCTATGAGCGCATGGGACGAGTTTTAAAATGCGTATTAGTGCTGGTATTGTCATTTTCCATAGTTGAACAAGGATGCACTTTTATCGTTGGATCTATTCTTGATCGATCAATGAATTTAAAAACTTGCCCATGCATTTCAGAGTTGACAGATGACAGACGAGTTACAAGTTGTTCCACGTTTATCCGTGGTTCCACGTTCCATTACTTCCATTGAAGCGAATTTTGATTTAACCTCACAATTATAATAACATTGGCCCACATGTTTTTGTGATTTTATTGCATTTTAAAACTTATGAAACATTCAAAGCTACTTATATTGTAAGTGTTGAAAATATGGGTAGAAAAGCAAAATTTGATGAAGGAGTTAAAGTTAAGAAAGGGCCCGGGAGAAAAGCCAGGAAACAGAAGGATCCCAGGTTTCCAAAAGCTTTATTGGGTAAGGAAATTTAAGGTATTGAATTTAATTTGATCGATCTATTTTAATTTGATTTATTTATTTTTCTAGATGATGGTGAAAGCGTTGACAAAAAACTAAGTAGAAGGCAGAAAATTAGAGCGAGAAATCGATTAAGTAAAACTTTGAAGCGCCAAGAGAAACAGGCATTAGCAGCTAAAGAAAAGGTAAAAAAAGAAAGTAAAGTAAATGCATCGGAATCTGAGCCTGATTCTGAGTCTGAGAGTGAAAGTAAAATTCAGCCAAAAAAAGGTTTTTCTGATGAGAACAGGCTTTGGCTGAAACCTAAAAAACAATCTTCTGAAGATGATGATGATGATAAAGAATCAGAAAATGAAGAAGATGAAGATTCCAGGGAAGAAAATGAGAGCAATGAGGAAGAAACCGAAGATGAAAATATACCAATTGAAAATTTGAATAATCTTTCTGACGAATCTGATGAGGTAGATGAATATACAGATTCGGAAGATGAAAAAGATGAGGATGATGATGATGACTTGCTCCCCATTGAGAAACAGAACATCAAGCTCAAGAAAAAACAAGCAAAAGAGCAGAAACTAGCAGAGGAAGAAATGCAGTTGAATATTGCAAATCAGGAAGCATTCATGTTTCCTACAAAAGAGTCGGAAAAAGAAATACAAAGCTTACAAGATGTTCAACAAAGAATGCGAGAAGTAATTGCTGTATTGACAGATTTTAGTAAATTAAGAGATGATAAACATTCCCGATCTGACTATTTAGAAATCCTCAAATCAGATTTGTGTACTTATTACAGCTACAATGAGTTTCTGATGGAAAAATTGATGCAACTGTTTCCTCTTTCTGAGCTCTTGGAATTTTTAGAAGCTAGTGAAGTTCAACGTCCTCTCACCATTAGAACCAACAGTCTCAAAACGAGACGTAGGGATCTAGCACAGGCTTTAATCAACAGAGGAGTCAATTTAGACCCAGTTGGAAAATGGAGTAAAGTTGGTCTTGTTGTTTATTCTTCCCAAGTTCCAATGGGGGCTACTCCTGAATATCTTGCTGGTCATTATATGATACAGGTAAGCTTTTGCAACATAAAATGTACTTATTTTTTAAATTGGTGGTCACCAAGTTTCTCCAAATTGTTTGAAACCTCAATTCAGTGTGCAATAACGTAATGATGTTTTTTTATATATGTGATATTTTAGCACTATAGGCCCATTGATTTGCTGACATGTTCACAAATATCTTTGAAATTCTGGTGGCCACATGGCTAATATAGCTTTTTAAAAATTTCACGTTATTCTCAAAAATTCAGTATGGAAATAGATCATTAGAAACTGCATTGTTTTACTTTAGTACCGACATATTAAAAGCATTGGATGATTAATTAATTAATATTACTGATTGCATAAACTGCCGAATACATGGGAACATTTATAAATAATTCCTTCTAAGTAGGTGTTCTGATTATTATTACCTGTATCTGATTAAAGTATTTCTAATACAAAGATTTTTATTGTTGAGTAATAATTATCTCATATGTCATTTTACTTTTAACTCTAGTGTTGAAGTGATTTACAAAGAATTGGGATTTAACACAGCCAAAATGGCTTACTATGTACTCATTGACTCTCTCAAACTTCAATGCCATTTAAAAACATCTTTAAAAATGGCGGCATGACTATATCAACATTTTTAGAAAAACTGGTTACTTATCAATAAAAGCAATCATTATTATTATTCCACAGGGTGCATCAAGTATGCTTCCAGTAATGGCATTAGCCCCCCAGGAAAACGAACGAATACTAGATATGGCTTCTGCTCCAGGAGGCAAGGCTTCCCACATAGCGGCTGTTATGAAGAACACGGGGGTTCTCTTCGCAAACGATCTCAACAGAGATAGGATTAAAGCTGTTGTTGGTAACTTTCACAGGATGGGTGTTATTAATTCTGCTATCACCTGCATGGACGGGAGGAAGTATCCGGAGTACATGAAGGGATTTGATAGGGTGCTCCTGGATGCTCCATGCACAGGTGAGATTATAATAAAAAGATTAATGAAAATGATCTTTATTCATCATAATTACACCAATTTAGAATGGAATCTTCAAGAAAAAAATTATAAGTTTATTATAAGTTCAGCTCGGGCTTTTTTTCAGCTCAACCCACGTTTGAAATTATTTCAGATATTTGAAAATGAACAACTACTGTAACTAATTTTTGCAACATATACTTTTCCAATAAATGAATATTTGGAACCTTTGATGTGAATTATATTGTACCGGTCTTCCAACTGGCCTGGAGATTTGAGGAATATCTCATTCTCAGGACTTCTTTCCTCTAAAGGATAGCTATCTATCCATCTGTTTTCCCAAGATCTCACTTAATTCCTTAAACATTATATGATTTTTTTTTTCATCTTTTGGAATGGAAAACAAAACAAGTTAAAATATTTTCAACCATAAATTCTTCAAAAACAAGAAACTTCATTTTAACGTTGAATGAAAAATTCCGATGATTAAAGGAATACATTTATTTTGTGTAACCTATCTATAGAATGGGCAATCTTTACTAGTTATATTCTGAAGCTTGAATAAGGCCTTGGTTTGAAATAAGATATAGATATATGATTTTTTCTACTCTTGCTTTTGAATAACCAACCTTCATCATTAATTTTAAGCTAGGAATAAGTAATCTCCACAAATATATAAAGATAACTTAGAGCATTATTCCTACATAAAAATTTACTCTTCTTCTTCTTTGTCTTCCTCACACTTCACTTTTCACTCTTCTGCAACATCTTGGTAATTTTGCAATTGCGCAGCAGAGTACCAAATTATTGTTGAATTGTTTAACACAATTGGAAAGTGTGTTGCAAAGTACTTTGCCTCAAAAAGTTAAGTACTTTCAACATCAAAATTATTGTTGAAGTTTGGGTTTTCCAAAAGAGAGACTAAAAAAAAATAATATATCATATTCCAATGCCAGGCTCATGGAATGAACGTGGTTTGTGTACCTTTTTATGGGTGTATGTCAAATTCGGAAATGATTCCATGATAGTTATTTTGGATCCTGCTCAGTTATGCATTTGTGAAGAACAAAAAAGTTCCAATAAAGGCTTAGTTTTGGTAAATCAGCTCTCTCGTGTAGTTGGTCGTCATCCTCGAGTTTCTTCTTGATTATATCAACAGATTCCTTTATGGGCATGTTAGAGTATAGGATTAAGTCATAGGAAGAATTTGAGAAATCTAAATTGTTGGAATCGTGTACCTTACCTTGCATTATCATTAACGTGTCTACACAATTTGAATACTTTAAATTTCTTATATACTTCCGTTACCTCAACTTATGTCTACATGAACTAGGCTTGAGACAAATTATTTCTTACAAAGTTTGAAGTTTTGGTAACTGTTTGTATAAAGGAAGATGGTTTCAAATAAAACTACTTATTTTTGTGATAATCTTCAATCAATCAATTTGACTCAATTTCATAATCTGTATAAATAATTTTTAACCTTATGTATTCCAGG
Source organism: Chrysolina haemoptera (assembly GCA_958298965.1). Taxonomy (NCBI): domain Eukaryota; kingdom Metazoa; phylum Arthropoda; class Insecta; order Coleoptera; family Chrysomelidae; genus Chrysolina; species Chrysolina haemoptera. The sequence continues at coordinate 5,258,375 of OY282592.1, read as the reverse complement.
TACTGGCGTAGTTGCCAAAGACCAGAGTGTCAAAACAAGCAAAGACGACTTGGACATCCAGAGGTGTTACAACTTGCAGCGCCAGCTTCTGTTAGCAGCCATTGACTGTGTCAATGCCAATTCTCCAACGGGAGGTTATATCGTCTATTCAACCTGTTCTGTCTTACCCGAAGAGAATGAATGGGTGATAGATTTTGCGCTAAAAAAACGCAATGTAAAACTTGTCGAAACTGGACTTGAATTTGGCACCGAAGGGTTCACAAACTATAGGCAATACAGGTTCCACCCGACCCTTAAGTTGACTCGACGGTTTTACCCTCACACTCACAATATGGATGGATTTTTTGTGGCGAAGCTTAGAAAGTTTTCGAATCAAATTCCAAAATCCGTAGATGTTGAAGAAGAAGAAGAAGAGGCAGTGGAAGAAGGTTTGGAAAAGGTGATTAAAGAAGATGAGGCAGAACAACCAGCGAGTAAGAAGCAGAAGAAAGGACAGAACATTGGAAATGATGCCAGGACAAGGATTGATGATAAACTGAAGAGAAAGAAGAAAGGACAGAATAATGGAAATGATGCCAGCACAGTTGATGATAAACCGAAGAAAAACAAGAAGAAAGGAGAGAACAATGGAAATGATTCCAGGACAAGCATTGATGATAATCTGAAGAAAAAGAAAAAGAAAGCATTTGAAAATGTGCAAATGGTTAGCAAATTCTCTGCTTCCAATGATAGTTCTTCAGTTTTGAAAAAATCTTCTGCTACCACTAATGGTTTTTCAGTTTTGAAAAAGAAATCCCTGAAAAAAACAGAAAAACTTGAAAGATTAGGAACCAAAACAGTTGATTCTGATGAGGTTCCAACCAAACTAGGATTGAAATCGGTTTTGAAAAAGAAATCCCTGAAAAAAACAGAAAAACTTGACCGATTGGGTTCCAAAACAGTTGATTCTGGTGAGGTTCCAATGAAACTAGGATTGAAATCGGTTTTGAAAAAGAAATCCCTGAAAAAAACAGAAAAACTTGACAGATTGGGTTCCAAAACAGTTGATTCTGGTGAGGTTCCAATAAAAGTAGGATTAAAATCGGCTTTGAAAAAGAAATCCCTAAAAAAAAAAGAAAAACTCGACAGATTGGGTTCCAAAACAGTTGATTCTGATGAGGTTCCGATGAAAATAGGATTGAAATTAGGAAAGAAATTGAAGAAAATTAAGAACAAGAAATCTCTAGGTGCTAGAAAAACAGATGTAAAGAAAATGGGGAAAAGTAGGCCAACCAAACAAACATCTAAAAATAGGTGAACATTATACTTTGTCGTTTGTGAAATGTGGTTTTCTTTATTTAAATATTTGACTTTTTATTAAAACGTTTTATTCCTCCTTAGAACAATAGTAGTAGTAGACTTATGGTCTGGATAATATAACAAACCTAGACAACATTTATTACTATGGAAATTAATCTCTCTGGATCACAAGGGTCAATTTCTCTTCATGAACAGGAGAGAACTCAAAAACCGACAAATAAATCATACAGAAAAAAGCACTGTAGCTAAAATGTTACTATAAGCTGACAGTAAATACAATAGAAATGATTTTTGATACACGGGCAGTTTTTGAAGAGTATTTGAGAAAAAAAATTGTTCTGCACGCAAACACCTTTGGAAAGTGGGGAAAATTCTTGGGAAAACTAGGAAAGAATGTAAAAATCTCCATGAAAAACGTAATCAAACAACTTGGAATATCATAGGATTTAACCCAACGCGCGACTAAAATCTATGTATTTCCCTTGTTTTTGGTCGAATATCCATAAACTAAACGGTACTCAAGAAAAATCCTGCAGTAATTATCATATATAGCTGGTGGGTGTCGGTAGAAGTGGTTGTATTTGATATTCGAAGGTGAAAAAATAATCTTCGATAAACAAAACAATATCATTTTACTAATTTCTTACATTTTTCTATCAAATTAGGTCGACAAGCTGAGTTTGCACAATGATTCTCGTACCATCTTCGAGGCCGGACGAAAAAACATGTCCGACCTCTACCACGATCGAACCGGAACTGGATCTGAAAAATGCAGCTGTTAATGTGGAATATGTGACGATATAAATTTGTTGTCTCCCCTATCTTCCTAAATTGGTTAAAAGTAGCTGTAAGTACTATTGGGACTTTTTTAGAGTCAACACGGCGAGCCGAATTGCCAAGTATATATACCAGATGCATATAGTATCGGAAATATTTTATCTGGGGTATAGACAAATCTACGCGAGCAACAAGGAATGCAATGATATGATAATACCACATAAACAAGAGAGACGCACTACTGTGCGCCTCACCTGTTACCCCACCCGACGCATTAACGCACCACGTGGCAATGCGACACACCGCACACAGCGCACGTCGATATCCCTTAATCGAGTGAGTCGAGGAGAAATTGTAATGTTTTCTCAACATATAGCATATTCTTTACGCTCTCATGAAACCACCATACCCAAGAAAAATACTTTCCGATACAGTATGTATATCAAGCATTAATGAAATGTCTCAGTATCATTTGATGTTTGCAAATAAAGGAAATGAATACTTACTCAGTGCAACATTGAAACATGAAACATGAAACGGGAAACATAAAACGGGAAACATGAAACGGGAAACATGAAACGGGAAACATGAAACGGTAAACATGAAACGTGAGGCATGAAACAGGAAACGAGACTCCGATACTGTATACCAGATGCCACTAAATTTGAAAGTAGTATTAATTGCTTTTATTGTAATATTTTTTTCTCTAAATTTCTTTGCGTTTGTCTTGAATATTAATATGTTTATTTCACAATATTTTTTCACGTTTTTATTGATGAATTATAATTATCTTGCCTTGATCCAAATATCTTGTCAATTTTAAGTGATGCATCTCTCAGATGCAAGTGACTATATTTTTCAAATTATTGAGTGCACTGGCCAGTTTCCAGATGTACTCAAACTATTAAAAGTTATTCCTATCTACAAAAAAAAATTAAAATGACAAAATTTTCGTTTGTGAGGCAGTCAAAAATTTTCTAAAAATTTTATGAAATTTTATGAAATCGCTTTCAGTTACCTCTGTTTGGCAGGCACTGGTTTGATTCTTCAGGCCAGTGATTCAGCGCGGTTTGTGCAGGCTGTAGACTTCTTATCAGTGATTACCAAAAAAAGTCTTGAAAACTTTAAAATTCAATGTCTCCCAAAATAACTTTTTTTCGACAAAAAAGTATTCTTTCATTCCCTTTTGTTTTGTCATTTTCTACTTCCCATTTCATTTATTGCTCCAATTTTGGAAACACCCTGTATACCACCAACAATTCAAGACGAATTGGTATAGTTTCAATATTTTCCAAAATAATTGAAAAACTAGCAGTGTGTATAAATACTTTGAAACCAAGAATCAATTTGGTTTTCAATCAAAGACAAACACCCTATAGGCAGTACAAAAATTAGTGAGCGATATAGTCGAGGGCCTGGCACATAATATTGACTATGAGAAAATCAAGACTGAATCTCAATCCCAAATGAATGAGCTATCCAAATATCTAATAATTTATATCTCCAACAGAAGAAAAAAAGGAAAATAACTTGCTTAAAAGAAAAAAAAAAAAATAAAATAAATGAAAAATTAATGATTGCCGCGATCGAACCCAACCCGGTACCTTCAGTTTACTAGTCAGCGTCGCTTACCACTACGCCATCAGAGTAATTTAGAAGGGTATGAATTTAATTTTGTATAATTTCCATCATGCAATTATAGGTCTGTTTTGAACAAAAGCAGTTGAGATGCGTTTTAAATTTCCAAAAAAAGGGGTTGGAGGAAAAATCATATGTATTACATGGGAGTAAAGTGCTTTTTCTTCCGCTTCGCGTCGGGCAGTAAACTACATCCTGCAGGAGGAAAAGTGGCACTTTCCTCCCTTGTAATACAAGTAGCTATTTCTACTAAAGTAGGTAGTAGAAAAAACATATTCATTACACTCTGTAATTCATGAGATGACATAAGTCTTTCTTGGCGGTATTTATCTCTATAGCAACGAGTCCCTTGTTAAATCAATCCAACTCCCAAACATCTAGTCGAATATTTCAAATTGTTATCGAAATGTTTTGGGGTTTAACTCCAGCCTTAGATTTACTGAACGAGTATGAAGTTATCAGAGGAAATATACCTGAAGAACTGAACATTCTCATCGTAGGAGGCGCAGACTGCCGACACGTCCTCAAAACCGAGGCTAGAAAATATCGTCACAAAAATGTGAAAGTAAACTTCTATGTGATGGACTCTTGCGTGGAAGTACTGGCAAGGCAGTTGCTCCTTTTAAACATCGCCTTGCAGCCTCGAGAAGCCTTAGGCTTGGACCAAAAGACCAAGCTATTCATGGAGCTATATGGCAATTCGTTGGTCAGACCTTCTGTGGCTAAATATCTCACTTCAACAGCTTCTGAACTCATTAAAATGGTTACTGACTACGATTACATGAGTCGAATGATGAAGGGTGTGAGTTTGGATATTAGATATAAAGAACGAGATTACCTTGAAAATCTCCTAAAGTTTTGGTGTAGCAAAGAGGAGTTCAATATATGCGATAGTTGGGACAGGAGAATGAGAAAGTGTTTGGGAGCTAGGTATATTTGATGATTTTAATAAGATATACAGTCCAATAAATGAACATTTAGAACCGGTGAAGGTAAGTTTAGTGGACCTCTTCAAAATAAAAAAAAGTGTTATTTGTCTCCTGAACACGAATGTAAAAGAATATAAGGGTATCTTCAGTAGGTACTTTTCGAATTTTAAAATCGAAAATCGATTTTCAAATACGAATTTTTCAGTAGAAAATTAGGAAATGCCTCCTTCTATTTGTCAACCTATTTTTCTCACGCTAATTAAATTATAACGGTATACCATAACCTCCAAAGTTAGTAATATTAGTTCTTGCAGTTGGTCACATATATACCATATACATATGATCGTAAATATTTAAATCAACATAAAAGTCAGAGCAAACATGAAAAAAAAAAAAATAGAACACAACCTAATCTTACCTCGCTATTCACACATACAGCACACGCCGTCCAATGGACGTCCATTTCAGGTCCAAACGTCCATGACCTGATGAACGTCCAGTGGATGTTCAATTTTGGACATGCTCTGTACGTTTCATAATTGGACGTCTTACGGATGTCCATTGGACTTTAAATAACGGACGTTTGTTGAACATCCATATATGTATGTTATTGAACGTCTTTGGGATGTACAAAACTGGATCTGATTGGTATTTTCAGAAATTGTACGTTATTGTATATCCACTGAATGTACAATGTTGAAACAATAAATAAATGTACATTTCAGAAAAATTATTGTACCAACTTGATTAATTAGTAATTGTACATAGGATGTCAGGAACTGGTACGTCTATGTAGGTACATCCAATAGATGAACCGCCCATGATCATGTTGAATGTAATCGTATTATACCGTACAAACGCTAATTTAACTTGTCGGATATGATTGATTAAAATATGCTCGCTTCGCTCGCTATCTTATGGCTTATGGGAAAGAAAATGACCCAACATAACATAGAGCTCGCTATCCAAGTTGAACACACTACAATCACTCGTATTATCAATTTGGTCAGAGAAGCGATTGGGGTGTGAAAGGATTACATTCAACTTGGATGGCAAGGTTAGTTTAGGTCAAGTTAGGTCATTTCACCCTTCTTGCTTGTGCCCTAAGCCATGAGATAGCGAGCGAAGCGAGCATGCTCTTATCAATATGGTACATATTTGCTCTTTTATTGAGATTTAGCCACATTGGATATTTCCGATCACCATGAATGTCAGGCAACCAACCTACAGCAAGAATAACTAACATTACAGTTTGTTTATTGTTACAAAGTGTTTGTGTAAAACTGTTGTTTTTGATACTTATAATTAGGAAATATGAGTTGATTAGAGTCTGAAAAAAAAAGTAAACAAAGAGAAGAAAGGCATTTTGTGGAACTTTTTTACCGAAAAATTCGTGTTTGAAAATGGTCGACTTTCAAGATTCGGAAGTACTTGAGACCACCTCAAATTTTTTTCACATTAATGTTCAAGAGAGGAAACTAAGTAAATAAAATACCTTTTTTTTAATTTTCGAAGAAGTTCTATAAATTTACCTTGGAAGCTTTCGGATGTGAATTCAATTAAAGAAATAGAAAATACACCAATATTTTACTTCATAAGCTGAATTAGAAAATCAGAGAAATTAAAGAATTAAAAGTTCTTAAAGTGGATCAACTGAAATCAACGCCTTCTGGTGTTTGAGTATAAGTAGTTCCTATATTTTCTTGGAAAGATATACAGTGTGTCATATTCAAAAGTTGGCAATATACTGGAAATGACAAATAGCACAGTAACCAGAGACAAATGTAAGCCACAAGTGAAGAATGAATCATAGCACTTTGAAACTCGGCGAATATCTTATTGGCATTATGCATTGTTAGAAAAAAAATTGTTTACCAAAAAATCATTTATTTGAAAAAATTATATATTTTTTGCTGTTGTTTCGGAAAGTATAAGATTTATCAAGAAACAATTCCAACAAGATGAAAGATAATTCAATTCTCCACAAGAAATATCCTTGATAATTTCTAACAAAATGCGCTCGTTTTCTCAGAAAACCTGACTGAATTCCGATATCAAATTTCAAGCTCGCGTCAACCCGCCACTGCCATTTCCGGCAGTGCCAAAAATTAGATTTATCATAACTTTGCTAAAAATTACAGAAGAAGGAACAGAAAAAGCGTATATCGTTCCTGAAGAATTTCAGAAAATATAATTTTTATCAAAAAACGATTTCGATAGGTTGAGAGATAATTCAATTCTCCACAGGAGTGATATTCAGTAATACCTTATGAAATACGCTCGTTTTCTCAGAAAACGTGGTTTAACGCAGACGTCACATTTCATGCCCGCCATAATTCGCCACTGCAAGTTCAGGCAGGGCCGGAAATTAGAATTGTCATAACTTTGCTAAAAAAATTATAGTAGAAGGAAAAGAAAAAGTGCATATCGTTTCTGAAGACTTCTACTTCCTCATGCAAATATAATATGTGAGTATATGATTACCCAAAATTTGTTTTATCCCACTTCACATAACCCTTCTACGATATTTACGGAGGATCCGGAAGTCATGGATATTTTAGTTGATATGAAATAAATATACTGAAGCAGGAATCAGTACCCTCTTTGGACCATATGCAACGATTTAAGATAGTGAGACAAGTCTTACTCGAACATGCCAAAGAAAAAACTAGGTTTTACTCCTGCCTCAGTTTTAAACTCACCCATAATCCCGGCAATTTCTTCAGTAAATGTTGGAAATAATCGCTCATACACATCCTACATAAAAAATGAAGTATGTGATTTCAAGCTTGAGGTTTGCGCTTCACAATAGTGTGATTAAACATGCAGGATATGAATAAGCTATTATTTTCAACATTTACTGAAGAGAATGCCAGTTTTATGGGTAAGTGAGGGGTAAAACAAAGTTTTTTTTACCTGTCACACTACTCGAAAATTGTTGCATATAGTCCAAAGAGGGTATGGGTTGCTGCTTTAATATAATAATTCCATATTCACTAAATTATTCATGATTTTCGGATCATCCGCAAACATCTCCGTGAAGTGCGACAAAACACATTTTAGGTACTCAAATACTCGCATATTATATTTGCATGTGAAGGTAGGAGTCTTCAGAAACGATATAAACTTTTCCTTTTTCTTCTCCGATCATTTTTATCAGAGTTATGACCAATCAAAGAATGCTGCTCCGCCAGAACTTCCAGCGGCGGTAAGCGTGAACCTGAAATTTGATGTAGGCGTTCAATCACGTTTTCTGAGAAAAAAAGTGCATTTCGTAAAAAATTACTAGGAATCAGTTTTGAATTGTATTTTACCTAGTTGAGTTGTTTTTTTTGATTTTTTGATGAATCATATAATTTCCAAGATTACAGTGTTTATTAAAAAAAAAGTTCCATCCCTGGAATTTCGGTAAACAATTTTTTTTTGGTGTTTATCATGGTTCCAACAACTAGCATACCAAGTTTGGTGGTGCTACAATCGATCTTCGTCTCAAAACCCAATCGTACTGGATAAAATAAAACCGGAAAAAGCACCAACCCTGGTAAGATTGGAGAAACTAAGAGTGCAAACAGACTTGCAAAAAACTTGCAGAAGAGACTCCGTAGTCCAAACAAGCTGATTAGACTACAATGCGGGATTCAAATGCATCTAGTTTTAATTATAAATTAATAGTTAATCCTTGATTAGTTAAGCCAAATTATAACTCATGTTGGCGCAAACGGCAATTAAAAACGACTGAATATTCCCTACTTTTTATTTTAGATACGATTCCAAGGTTGGAGCATTCGACTGGGACTTACACATGAGATTCCACAATATTGGTGGCAGACAAGTATGCAATCAGGAATACCGCAACTTCAGGATGAACGGTGTGGCTTTCTCTTGGCTAGAGTCGGAAGTTTGCCGACCAAACCGTTCACTTGTTTGCGCCATACTGCCCAATGGCGATACGTTTCTTCATCACGGCTATCTGGGTGATATGCAGACGGGACCTTTCGTCGCATTTGGCCTTGAATGCGAAGATGACACATTTCTAAAGTCCCACAATGGGCAGAATTCTTATCGGGCTACTGACGTCACAGAAAGGAACTTGAAGCAGATATTTCACGAGTTACTTTATGAAACGGAATACGTCCATGAGGCCACTAGTGACATCAAGCTAGGCCCCGTTGTTATGAAACAAGAGAAGTTAGTTATTGACGTCAAGGGACCAGATATCATACCTAGAGCTTCTAGGAAATGTTCGGAACTAAAGGGAAACCTACGGTTTTTATCAATATCGGCACTGGCTAGCATGAAGTACAAGGAAAATTATAACGATTTCTTCGACATAGTATATTTCGGCAGTGTTTACATGGAGCAGTTTGACAGGGAAATGGTGAAGAAAATCACGAAAAGGGATGCACTGTTGATAATTGAGAATCAATTATTCGTACTGAGTTACCGGAAAAAGGAACTTGACGGATTCAAGAGGAGTATCGAGGAAAAAATTGAAGGCTTGGATGTCAAAAAGTTGTCATTCGAATCGGAAAAAGACTCTTATGCTAAGTTTATAGTGAAATGAATGATTCAATAAAGTTGCATCAGGAAATGTACATTTTTATGGTGACAATTTAACTCACGTAAAAAAATCGCATACAGGATAGGTTATGGCGTTGCCAAAATGTGCACTATTTCGAATTTTTAATTTTTTTTAACCTGTTTTACTATTTGTCGAGACTGTTTTGACAATGCTTATTGAATATACGCAGGCCTTATGAAAAGAAATGATTAGTTCTGAGAAGGACTCTTTTTATTGTCGAACAGAAAACGGCAAAGAATCAAACAAAATAACACACTAACTGAATTTCAAAGTCTCTTCTTAACGTGAATATCCTATATGAGACGGTAAACAGGAACGTATGTAAACTGTCTTGCAGTTTACAGACACAAGGGTCAAAAATAAATGCTTGTAAATTGCCCATGCAGGGCTTATGAAGCATTTTTGACCCTTGTGCCTGTAATCTGCAAGACAGTAGTTCAGATACGTTCCTTTTACCAGCGTTTCTATCAAAAGTCATATAATCTTTCAGCTGATGGAGGGGCAAACAAGGAATTTGTTCACATTTTTCATTTTTCAATTTTCATGGAGAATGTTCCCCTTTTCAATATGAATACCTCCCAAGAACGATGGAAAATGGCGTCTAAAATTTGTCTTTCAGTCGCAGATGATTCCATAACAGATTTTATGAATGTCCTTGTCCTATTCATATTTCTTTTGGTGTAACTTGGATTTGTCTATTTGAAACGACATCTTATTGAAATAATTCAACTTTGGCGAAAGTGGATCAAGATTAACACAAACATTATATGGCTTGGCTTTGCTTGCAATACGTCAAATCGTTTATAACACCTCTACAGACTTATGCACTCAAATTATACGATACGCAAGGAAAAAATGCTCGCTAAAATGCCTAGAACGTGTTTTTAGAAATTTTTTCGCAGAAAATCTACAAAAACGACACGCGTAGTCTTATGAAAAATGGCTTTGTTTGTCCCCCCATCGAATGTTTGACAACTGTCAAATTACGTCACTGACAGTGCTCTATTTTTTGGGTTGCTATGGCGACTAAACAAGCAATTTTTTGATTGGATGAGAAAGTGAGGTGTGAAATTTATATCTACATATATATATTTGGGTTTGAACTTGCGACCCCGTGACTATCAAGCCAACATTCTACCCACTTGGCTACGCTGGTGACAATTGGTGTATTGTTTTTCTGGAATTTTCAGAATTGGCAAATTCTGCGATGATCGTGATGGAAATATTTTCAGATACAATCGAAATATCTAGTAAATAAATAAATAATAATAATTTTTTTTTTAAATCATAATATGAAATATTACCTCTTTCATATGAAAAATAAAATTCCATTTGTGCATGAAAGCCAAATATCAACTATCACATGTCGAATATATTTGAAAATTTCCACTTATTGATAAAAATTTCCGGAAATTTTTTGGTTTGCCATGGCATCTTCACAAAAACGAATTTTTTGAGTGGCTATAAAAGTGGGGTATGATATTTTCAATATAATTATAAAATACGCCTCCTGGATTTCTAGCGAAGTTGAAGTTTTCCATTTGGAATCGAAGGAGATGCAATTCGTAATGTCTCTTCAAAATCTGTTTTGAAGCACCCTGCAATAAATACTGGATTATTTATTACATTATTTATTATAATCATGGGCGTAACAATTTTTTTTTGAGATCAGTTGCACTTATTATGTAAAGTTCCTTCAGTAGCCTTATGGAAAAATTGTCACCGGTTAATTTTCCTGAAATTTCGGAATGTTGTATAGAATATAATCTTCTGAACAAAAGTATCTATGGATCCAATCCTATGGCTAGTTTTCGAGAAACAGGCTATCGAAGTAGAAGAGTGGCAATTTCTTTAAAGAAATATTGCTCTTAGGAAAACATCTCAAATGGAAATGTTTTGCGCGACAAATATTGCCTACACATGAGGCAATAATTCTAGACTGGTTTTGATAGAAATATAATTTAATACCGGGTGAGTCAAGCATTATTAAAAAAAAAAAAAAAAAAATTAACCGGTGACAATTTTTCCATAAGGCCTTTGCCTGGTCCTTTCCCTATAGCAAGGAGAGTGAAAAATTATCCAGACCAATTATTGAATTGTATCAACACATATAACAGCAAGCCTGGATGCCAATAATAATTTATTAATTAGTAATCGTGTCGCCAATATTTTATTTTCTTTCTGGGATGAGGTTGAGGAATGAAATTCAGTTTGGTAATAATAATTTATTAGGCAGTGTATATCATCATAACACTATATTTACACCATCTGACTTCTCTTAGAAAACTTTGCACGTGAACGAATTTGCATACTTTTTAAAGTTTTTCCTTAACATTACCCTGAAATCTTACGTCCCTTGCCACTAAATAACCAACATACATAAACAAATTAACATTCATTATGATATTTTATACATTTAAACTCAATAATCATTTATTTTGTAACAAGGGTATGAGATTTTTCAAACAATACAACAATGAGCAAATTTTAACGTTTTTGTTTTGTTCGAACTTGAACTTTGATTAGGTGCTGAAATCAATGCAGTTCGCAGCGTGCTTTGAATGATTTTTCAGCTGCAGGTCATGGCTATATAGAAATGAGAATGAAAATATTGCATTTTAATATATTATTGTGATTATTTTGAAACAGTACCCTTGATTAGTTGATAATTCGAACCTTTAAGTAACTTTACGGATATTTGTAATTGTTACCACAGGAGAGAAAAAAAAAGTAGCTTCACTCTCCACCATACTAGAGCTCACAGTTCCAGTTTTAGTTCATGTGCAGAGGAACTAATGCGCATCTTCACCTATATGTATGAGCGGTGGGGATAATCAAACTCCGAAACCACTTGTACCTATGCATGGACACACCTGGTCTTAACTTAAAAAAACATAAAATAACGATTATTGCCATGAAATAGTTTGAAAGATTATCAAGATTTATTCAAGATCATTAATTGAAACGACTCATGTGTGTACACATCTAGCTGTAGATTCGAAAATATATACGCCCACGATGCGCTGTAGACGTACGATACACTAAAAAAGCACAATTATATTTAGTCAACAACTGGTACAGTCTGTGAAAAATTAATACACAATAAAAATTTCAATTTAATCTTAAAGGCAAAGTTTGAAATGGTCAGACAGGAGAAGTGATAGCTAAAGTTTAGTCATTTTATGAGAAAGGAGGCGAAAAACAATAAACCATCAACAGATTTGAAAAAGTCTCTCGAGCGCATAATGGTTCGTATATTTGTGGAAAGAAAATGAAGTGTAGATCTTGTATATTTCAAATTATTATATATTGAATATACCTCTTATTCTGGAATAAAGAAGTATCATATATTATTATGTATGTTTCTTTAAGTATCAAATATTTTAGCAATTGTTTTTGAATATACAGAGTGACCCATTTGAAAGCGGGCCACCTCTCTTATGAAAAATTTACGTGAGAATGCGTTTATCAATAAAAAAGTTATATGGGAATAAAATTTGAAAATTATGTCAATTAATCAACCCAAAACTTCAATTCCAGAACTTTCATCAAAATTCTAACCACACCACTGAATTCAGAATATTTCGAAATATATTTGACCAGAATTTCATCGAAATCTACTTATAACTGCGAAAACTATGAAATAATAAAATTTGAAAAGAATGTTGTTTGGTGGAATTTCAGAAAAAAATTATTTTCTAATTTTATAATTTGTTCATTTATGAATAGATTTCGATGAAATTCTGACCAAACATAGTTCAAAATATTCTGAATACTGTGGTGTAGCCAAAATTCTGATAACAGTTCTCAATTTGAAGTGTTGGGTTGATTTATTGACATAATTTTCAAATTTTATTCCCATAGGTATAACTTTTTTATTGATCAACGCATTTCTACGTAATTTTCACATAAACCATTTGAAAATATCGTGATTCCAATGACGTCGTCGAATTCTATTTAAAAAAATCGCTAGTAAGATTTTTGGATTTTTGAGCTTGAAAAAAATTCAAAGTAGGTCTTGAAATTTTGATTTTGATTTCGAATTTATGGCACTTGACTAAAACTATTGATGATCTATCTATTAAAAAAAGAACTTCAGAATCGGATAATAAATAACAATTTTAGAGAGGTGGCCCGCTTTCAAATGGGTCACTCTGTATAACATGGTTTTCTGAAATAGACGACCATGTTTTTGATATATACATATTTGAGATGAAAAACGAAATTGAATCAAAACATTTACGGAAACTTATGATAAACTTTGCCAAATTACAAACAGAAAGTATAAGAAATGATAAAAATAAACTGAAACTTTTTTTACATCAGTTATTGATGACAAATGTTGATTTTTGTTATATTGATACCTTGAATTTTTGAAAATTGTTCAATACAAGACTCCACTGTCAGAATAACAGTTCTACTGCGCATGCTCATGTGTGTCCATGAGGTACAGTGGGGTTTTTTTTTACAGTTCTTGTAGTTTTGTGGAGTGGAGCAACTAGTGTGTTCTCTACAATGGTTGTGAGTCATAGTCATTAACATTCAAGTAGATTGAAAATGGAGGATGGTACCATTGGTAATGTACCTATTTGAATAATCACAATAATAAAAAGACGATTTTTTTTGTAAGGTAACATATGATATCCTGCATTAAACTAGTACTCAAATTCAACTATTGTCATTCAGCTGATTCTTATTTGGCACAAATTTAATAAACGTCTAAAAAAAAAACTGGAACGAATATATTGCACAGCAAGAGTCTAAGCTACACAATTATTTTTGTATGTCAAATGATAATAGATTATTTCAATGGGACGTGTAACTGGATTTTTGATTAACACAGAACAACCGTTTTCAAGAAGTGGAACCGTTTTGTGCCCACATTCGAAGTTGTCAAAAACAAAGATAATTAATAAAGAATTATAGTGGAGGTGTTGCTGTCTCAAGTGTTTCCTGACTGAAAATATATGAACACTCCCAAGAAAAAAATCCGTTGAAATTAGTAAAAACAAGGGACCATCAAATAATTTAATTGAAAAGAATGTTAACCCCCTACCCCACTCCGAAAAAAGAAAGAGAACGTGCAAGAATTCGGAAATATTTGTGACGGTTTCAGACATCAAAAATTACAACAAAAACAATGTTGATAGGAAGGTTCGGGTCCCATGATGGGACTCCCATCCTCTAGAATTTTCTGGTTTCAAAAACTCGCAATAATAAAGTCACGAAACTCTGTGAAAATAGTGAAAATCACTGGACCAGCAAATAATTGAAAAAAAAAATCACACCCCTACCACCGTCCTTCTCGGAAAAATTTTGAAAACTCGCTATTATAAGATCAGAAGGATCCGTAAAGATAGTGAAAACGTGGGATCATTCAATTATGCAATTAAAAAATTACGGCAAAAAAAATTTTTGGAGGGCTCGGCGTCCAAGCCCTCCTTCTCAAAGAAAGTTGTGGAAACTCGCGAATATAAAATCGAAAAAATTCATAATAATAGTGAAAAAACATGGAACCATCTAATAGATCAATAAAAAAATACTGTTCCATCCCACTCCTTCAGAAATAAAAAAAAGAGGAATATTTATATCGGAAGAATGAATACCTACCTCCTTGGCCCACTTAAAGCTGAATATATAACGCGGATAAATACAAAGCAATGTCCAACTCTTTCGGATGCCGTAAATTATAATAAAAAAATGTTGGTTGGGAGATGCGAAGACCCGCGATGATGAAATTCTAAGAACTATCGACACATCAAAAAATTTTATTGAAAAATTTCCCCCACCGCCTCCCTGGAGGCTAGGTGAAAAACGCGTAGAAACTCTAAACCATTTCAATTGGAAAAATTCTTGATATTTTCCTCAAAGTTTGAGGCGTGCAATTCCTTGAAATGAAGTCACAAGCTTTATGTGAGAAAAATTCGAATATTCAAAAGTTTCTTGTTTTCACACAGTCAATAGATATCATTTCAATAGAAGATTGTTTTTTTTATTTTGTAAATTACAAATGATTTTTTTGCAGCAAATTAATTATACTTGATTTTTGAGCTGATTTTACAATTCCCACAATCCCTCGTGATGAAACCAAAGAAGATACTCAAAGTTGTTAGCAGTTCAAAAAAAAAATTCGAACAGAAAAGTTTCGCCATTTACTTCCAAAAAACCAGAGAACTTTATAGGTATCGTTGAAGCCATTGAGGATATAACCAAAATCCCATAAAATTTATTATTAAGTCTTTTTCTACACATTTGCGTACCTTCGATCGCCTCCTTGTGGAACACTCGAAGTAAATTGCCTGTCACCTGACATGTTTTTACCTGTTAATTATCACCTGTCATCTGCCAATACCAGTGAAGATCTGGATTGGGACTCTGTAACTTAATTTGCATAGCGATAGCGAAGCGAAATATACGTCTTTTTCCGGTACACCAGAAAGTGATTGCGTGTGCTTCGTTTAACTTCGTTTCGCTTCGCTTCGCTATGCGAAATGAGTTACAGAGTCCCACCACAGATTGAACCAGGTTTCGACCAAGTCTGAACCACAGATTGAACCAGGTTTCGACCAAGTCTGAACCTGGTTCAGGCGAAGACCAGACCAGGTCCTATTAGGTCTAGACCAGATCTTGGCAAAAGACAGGTTCACTTGGGTGTTCCGCAAGGAGTCGATCAGTGGTACAAGAATGAACCTCCACAATAATAACATGGGATTTTGTTTTTGTTCTCAATTATATGAAAACAAAATGTTTCCTATGAAAAAATTGCAGAGAATCATAAGATTTAACGGTTGTTCTGTAATGCCAAATTACTCGTCCATTTGCTGAAATAATCAATTTTTACACCAGTACTTACGCTTATCATGGACGTTATAATTGACATTCAATAACTTACAAACAAAATCGTGACAGACACAAAAGGGGTGAAAACATATATTATTCTATCAATGAATGAAAACCAAATGAGTGCATCGTTTTTATTGATTTATTTATTTTCAAGGTAGCAACAAAGTCTATCTTTTTTTGGTAACATATTTGACCAATCACTCGCTCTGTATATACACTTGCACTACTTGCGTTGGACTATGTTCATATTTAGTTGCTTAATCAGGGGCATTTAGAATTTTTTTTGTCGTGGTGAGAATCTTTCTACTCCATTTTGCAATATAATATGACGGATGCCTATAAATTTATTTTGATTTTTCCTTTCCGGTGTTTTTCTCAAGAAAAATATATTTGATTACGTTTTTGTTTGTGTTAATATTCTGGTTGAAGCATGGGGCTAGTAGATGAGGCAACAAGAGTTCTCCCTCGTTTATTATTGGAATTTAAAGAAATAAGAGAGAGAGCTTTTGTTGGCCTAACTACTATGGCTGGCTGAAATTTTTTTATTGAATGAAAACTATTTATCCATCTATTTTTATTGGAGCTGAATTTGATGAGAAGTGACATTTATTTTCCTGGCTAAAATCATCTACCACACTCACTCCAACATTGTGTGTCATAATCAACAGAATTGTGAGTTGATTGGGGCTTCAGCCAAAACATTGACAGAAACAAATAATTTTTGATACATTTCCACCATCGCATTATCATGAATGCTAAGAAACAAAATTCTAGAAAACCAAGTTGGGTTTCATGTTTTTCAAAATGCACTCGAAATTACTGGTTTACGGAATAATTCAGCAGACGTTACACTTTTCACGTAGACTAGCTTATTTCGGCCATTGGAAACTACTTGTTTATAATATTTATGTTATTTTTTCTCATACACAAAAACTTAATGTTTGTATAATTTTTATACCCTGTGTATACCTATATATACATTTGAAATCAGAATTTCCATAGAGCAAACCATAAGCTAATTCGCAGAAATAAATAATATTGATATGTATATACACGCTACAAAATCCTAAGCAACACTAAAAATCACAAAGTTGTAATGTATATTGCAAAATGAAACGCATTTCTTCATATTACAGAAGAACATGATAAATAAAAAACATTTTGAAAACACAAGGTTTCTTCTTGCTTCTGTGTTATTTCTTTTTACTCACCATCGACAATACTGTACACATTCGATTTGTAACACGATTTTTTTTTAACAATTCAATATATATATATGGAATATTCGAAATTATGTTCATAGTATGGACATAACCTCAAATTGATATATGTATAGAGCTGGGCAGAGTTATCAACATACTTAAAATAAAGTGTGAATCACGAGTTGATCTGCGGAATAAATTATACTTGCGTTCTTGTAGTTTATGGGGAAGATTTGAACTCTTACTTTTTCTCAGTGAATGTTAAAAAACAGAATTATACAGGGTGTTTCAAGGTGCATGGAGTATTGAACGTAATCTCGAGAATCGTTGGAAGGATTATTTTGAAATATTGATAATGGGCATAAGTCTATCTATGTGATCTACCTTTCCGAAATATGTTCAAGCTTTCCAAAGAAGTAGCGTTCCGTTTGAAAACAGTGAGCTCAGGTCATTTTCATGAGTCTCCCACACAAACTTACTATTGAGGAAATTGTTGCCAGTTTGATATCTAAAAATGATGTACTCTAGAACATTTTTTTAGAAAGGTACATCACATCGGCTCATATCCACTGTCAATATTTCGGATTATTAACTCTGAAGGTTCTTGGTACGTATACTGTGAGTGAGACCCTGTTTATCTTCGATATCTTTTGGAGTGTGTTTCTAGCCCTGCCCAACTTTCAACAAAACTAATAATGATTGATGAATTTTTTTAGGCCAAACTTGGCATTCCGTGAAGTGAAGTTTATCACTAAATAGAATTTGTGACTAACTTACATACTACAATAAAAAATCGTTCGTCACCGAAAGATTTCGTAATTATAACGTGGTGAGCATCTTTCATTTCCGTAGCCCAACATTCATAGACCGGGAGATGACGACAGATTTTTTTTAGTTCCAGTTTTTCTGTCAGTATGCCTGTTGGAGGACAGTATTGTCCGTATATCCTCATGATAATAATGCATGAATAAAATAGTCGTCTAGGTTCTTTATATTGAAAAATTATTATTATTATTGTTATTGTTATTATTATTCGGGTACGATTTTGATCTGGCTGTGATGTGTTTAATGATGAAAAAATAAAACTAAAATACTCGAAATACCATTGGCATACCGTTTTAATCCAGTAACGACAGACAAACTCGAGCAAAAAGTGAAGAATGAATTGTAGCACTCTGAAACTCGGCACATGACATCTCGACATCATGTATTATTAGAAAAAAATTGTTTACCAAAAAATCAGGGGGAAACCTAAAAAAAAATTCATTTAAAAAAAATATAATTTTTGTTGTTGTTATTTCAGAAAATATAAGATTTATCAAAAAAAAGATTTCGATAAGTTGAGAGATAATTCACTGCCACTGCAAGTTCAGGCAGGGCCGAAAATTAGATTTGTCATAATTTTGCTAAAAACTATAGTAGAAGGAAAAGAAAAAGTGCATATCGTTCCTGAAGACTTCTACTTCCTCATGCAAATATAACATTTGAGTATCTGAGTACCTATAATGTGTTTTGTCCCACTTCACATAACCCATCTACGATATTTACGGAGGATCGGAGGTCGTTATGAAATAATTATACTGGAGCAGGAATCAGTACCCTCTTTGGTTCACATGCAACGATTTACGGCTACTGAGACAAGTCTCACTTATACATGCCAAATAAAAAACTGGGTTTTACTTCTGCCTCAGTTTTAAACTCACCCATAATCCCGGTAATTTCTTCAGTAAATGTTGAAAATAATCTCTCATACACATCCTACATAAAAAAAATAAAGTATGCGATTAAAAGCTTGAGGTTTGCACTTCACAATAGTGTTATTAAGTATATATGCAGGATATGAATAAGCGATTAATTTCAACATTTAGTGAAGAGAATGCCGATTTTATGGGTAAAATGAGGCAGGAGTAAAAAAAAGTTTTCTTTTGGCATGTATAAGTGGGACCTGTTACACTACATTAAAATTGTGTTGCATATAGTCCTAAGCTGCTTCAGTATAATAATTACATATTCACTGAATTATTCATGATTTTCGGATCATCGCAAATATCTCCGTGAAGTGCGACAAAACTAGTTACTCAAATACTCACATATTATATTTGCATGAGAAGGTAAGAGTCTTCAGAAACAATATGAACTTTTCCCTTTCCTTCTCCAATCATTTTTAGCAGAGTTATGATCAATCAACTATTCGGCTCCGCCACAGCTTTCAGCGGCGGGTAAGCGTGAACCTGAAATTTGATGTCGGCGTTCAATCACGTTTTCTGAGAAAACGAGCGCATTTCAGAAGAAATTACCTAGAATAATTTTTGTGGAAAATTGAATAAATCATACACTTTCCAAGATTACAGCAAAAATCTATTTATATATTTTTAACATGAAAACCCACTACCTAAGAATGTTTAGGAAACGTAAATGTTTATACTATCACGAAAAATACAAAAATTTAAGAAAAGTTATAAAAAAAACATACAAATAGCATATAGGAATTTCATTACTAACTCAGAAAATAACTTAAAATCAAATCCGCAAAGTTTCTGGTCGTATACCAACTCGAAAAAAAACAGAACTCGAATTCCAGGAGAAATGACCTAAAATAACATTACATTATCAACTCCAACTGATATCGTTAATTCTTTTGTTTCGCACTTTAGTAGTGTGTATAATACCAAAAACTATCGAAATATACAAAATGATACACTTCATAACCCAAGTCAGCATCTCGATATATCTGGAATATCAATCGAACAAATAATCGCAGCCTCGAAAAAATTAAAAAATAAATTAACTTGTGGTCCTGACAATATCCCAGCTAAAACTGTAAAGAAACATATAGACCACTTCTTACGTCCCCTTTTTATCCTGTACAATAAAGTAATATTGAACGGAAGCTTCCCAGAAATATGGAAAACCTCACGAGTCTGTCCTGTTTTTAAGTCTGGTTTGACATCCGATGTCATAAACTACCGACCAATAGCACTGATCTCAGTCTTTTCTAAATTGATTGAGATTATTCTATCAACCATCATATATGAACATATCAAAACCTCCTTGACTGACTGCCAACACGGGTTTGTAAAAAAAAGGAACACATCTACCAACCTTTGCACTTTTACCCAATTCGTGTCGAATGCCTTGGATAACAGGCAACAAGTTGATGTTGTGTACACTGATTTTAGCAAGGCATTCGACAAAGTTTCTCACCAACACCTTCTAAACAAATTGAATTACTTTGGATTCTCCAGAAGACTTCAAAACCTCCTAAAATCATATTTATCAGACAGAACCCTATATGTCGAATACAGTGGGGTTAGAAGTTTCAGCTTCGCTGCAACCTCCGGTGTCCCGCAGGGGTCTAATATGGGACCCCTACTTTTCTTACTTTTCATCAACGACATCTGCGACTTCATAAGCTCAAACACTCTACTATTTACTGATGATCTTAAGATGTATAAAATAATAAAAAATATCTCAGACTCAATAGCCTTACAAAACGATCTAAATAACTTAACAGATTGGTGTACTTGTAACAGTCTGCCACTGAACATAAATAAATGTAAAATTATGACATATAATAGAACTGTGTCACCAGTAGAATTTGACTATAATCTAAATAACATATCTATCAATCGCATTACCGAATGCAAGGACCTTGGAATCTTGTTCGATAGCAAATTAACTTTTGCAGCACACATTGAAAATATTACATCTAAGGCAGCCCGCATTCTGGGCTTTGTTATTCGTAACTGTAAAGAATTTAGTTCCATAGACGCAATGCGTACTGTTTACTTTTCACTAGTTAGAACTAAGCTGGAATATTGTAGTTCGGTTTGGAATCCTTCACAAGAAAAATATATTGTCTCACTAGAAAGAATTCAACATAAATTTTTAAAATTTTTATATTTCAAAAAATATAACAGCTATCCAATTAACAACTACAGCCATGAACATCTACTAGACGAATTCCAGGTTGTTTCGTTGCGGAAGCGCAGGAAGATCTCTGATCTCGTATTTCTTTATAAACTCCTAAACAACTTGATAGATTCCCCTCCGCTTCTCTCATCAATTAATTTCTCCGTACCTAGATTTACCTCTAGATCAAACTTTACCTTCCATATCATTGTTCCCAACACATATCATCATTTTAACAGTCCATTACTTAACATGTGTAAACAGTTTAATAGGTTAGAAGGTGTTGACATCTTTAACCTAACTCTACAACAATATAAAAAGCTTCTCTTCAGAAGGATTCCCTTAAACTGAGAATCTATCATTCTTTTTTTCTATTATGTAAATTTATTATAATACAAATATTCACTACTTTTATTTTATTTTTTTCTGTATTTGACTGGGATCACCATTTGTATCTTTTGTTATATACTCCAGTAAGTGGATTTAATAATCTGTTTGGATGTATTATTCTATAAATAAATAAATAAATAAACGAAAAAATAATACATAATATGTTCCACCACTGGAATTTTGTTTTTTTTTCGTGTTTATCATGGTTCCAACTACTAGCATACCAAGTTTGGTGGTGCTACAACCGATTCTTGTCTCAAAATCCAATCGTACTGGATTATTAGGGTGAGTGGGTCCAAATTGCTGGTAAGATCTCGTCAACTTTCATTTGAAAAAGAGAATTGGTTTTTCGAGTATTTTAATTCTATTATTTCAATACAAAACACATGGCAGCCTGATTGAAACAGTACCGAAACACATAACTTTCTGAAAATATTATTATTATCATTTACTATAAGAACCTAAGTCGACTCTTTGATTCATGCATTATAGTCAAGAGGACATACGGACAATACTGTCCTCCAAAAGGCATACTGAGTAAAATCGTCACCAAAAATCTGTGATCATCTCCCGATATATCAGCATTTCCGGGCTGAGGAAACAAGACCGCTGACAACTAAGGCAAAATCGGGAATGTTCAAATCTGGACACCACAAATTTAGAATTATGCATGCACCAGAGAGGCCAGACCTCACAGACACCCGAGAAGACATCGTCAACAATTGAAAACAATAACCAATATAATATTGATAATTTCCAAGTTATGAGTTGTAAGTCTACGGTACGATTGATCTACAACTGCGGTAGACAATTTCAAAGGTGATGTGGTTACTTTCGAAGTGACTGTATTGGTAGTACGATATCGATAAAATTAAAGAAAGTTCCTCCTCCAAAGATAGGAATAAAATTGGCAAACATCTTTGTCAGCGAATCAGTTATAGCTCGGAAGGCAGCGTTATATTTTTGATAGTGATTTTAGGTCGCAAAATTTCATGTAGCCGGTATCTAGATATAGCAAGCTATCAAAACAAGCGTTAGCTGTTAGAATCGTGGTGGACCTGGTTGTGAGAAATGAAAATTTGCACAACTTTTTTTTATATCCTAACGATTCATGAGAAAAAAGTCAGCTGGAAAGATAATGAAGGATTGCACATCAGCTGCTCATATAAACCTGTAACAAAATGATTAATGTGAAATCGTCTCAGGTTTAATGAAGCTTATACAAACTCTTTGTTTTATTAAAATAATGAAAACAATTGCCAGCTATCCTTTCAAAGGGGGTAACCATGCCTTCCAAACTGAAAGTGATTTCATAAAATTTCAAAAAAAAATCTAAAATTTTTGATTGCTTCAAAAACGAAAATTCTTGCCATTTATGGTTACATTATATTTCAGAAAACAACTCATTTTCTCAAGAGGTCAATTTACCCCCTGTATGTAAATAGCTGACGTTGAAACTGTATAACAGCTATTCAGATATTTTTAAAATAATCTATACCTATTACAAATTTCTAGTGATTCAAAATCAATTTCAACTAAAATTTGTGGACGAAATTATAATGGTAATACAGATGAATGCAAAATGTTGACTATTTTGAAAAATATTTCTTGTAATAATTGTATCTTCTTTGTCTTCTTGGTTGAAATTGTACAGATCGATAACTATCAGCACTTTTCCTCATAAATTACCTGCCTCCTTACAGGTTTATATAAGCAGCTGACTTTATTTTTAACAATCGCCATTATACAGTGTCTGCCAAAAACTTTATTATTGTTTTCACAAAAAAAATTATTTGTGATAAAAGTTGGTGCTCATCGAGATATTCATATTTGGTTATCGAAAAGTTATGTTAGGATCTTGGTTTCTGAAAAAAATCATATTTTTCGAAAAGTCATCTGGAGTGAAGTACCTCTATTTTTCAAAATTCACAAAAAATTCATTGGGAATATTTCATCATAATATCTTTGATACTTAAAATCTGAATAGTTCATTAGAGGCAAAGAAACATTTCTAATGAATATTTTTCATATTTTGAAAAATAGAGATACTTCATTCTTGATTTTTTCTTACATACTTGACATTTTATTTCAACCAGGTTCACCACGACTCTGACAGCTGACGCTTGTGTCGATGGCTAGCTATATCTAGACTATCGCCTAAACAAAAAATTTTGCGACATGCAATCACTATCAATTGTGCTGCTCGTACTAGCAAATCGGCAATTGCAACATCGTCTTTGGTATTGTCTACCACGACTGTAAAAAAAAGTAGGGTACAACAATATCTATACTACGGCCAACGAGCTAAAAACCATCAGTTACCCAGAAAACAGGTTGTTGCCGTGAATGATTTTGAATCGGAATCTGTCACGGCTATGACTGGAGTTCCGCAAGGCTCGCATCTTGGATCACTGCTATTATTGGCTGTAATACATGTTATAAAACAGAAATCGATAATGGTGAGAATCACTACTAGAGCCGAATGGTTGCTTCCCGAGATGGCTGTGACGGGACCGGCTTATCACATGTGATGCACGTTAACGCTGATTTTTCTGCACCCTTCACAATGCAATGTCTAAATTGTTTTTAAAGTTAACAACTATGAAGTCAGTCGCTTTTCCGACTGCACAACACTAAACACGGTTAATACGTTCGTGTCACACCGGCAAAGCGAGATCGTAGATCCGAAGGAATATCAGTCTTTTCATCTGAATTTTAACGTAACAATTTCGAGACTGGTGCCTAAATGAGGATATTTGTCTGAATCAGGACGATCTACTAAGTATTGGAAGGGAATTGGTATTGCATTTTTTTCAGAATGAGACCATAAGTTATAATAATGATATACATGATGTGAGGGGTATGACTGCTAAAGTATCGATAGATTATATCTTGAACTCCAAGAACAAATTAGTAATTCAGAATAAAGTTTCTGGAAACATTAATAGGAAACTAAACGCCAAACAAATTTGAAAATAGAACATTCTGGAACGTTGAAGAATAATGCCAATCAGCATGGCACTACCGATGAGCAAAAGCACTTTATTGTGTTTGTATTGGTTTGTATTGCGGTTCAGTGCTGGCGCAATATATTTTTCTAGACTTTTTAGTGTATTGAAGGCTATATACTGTTTGCATCTTTCGTAGAAAGGTTATTCTTACTGCTTGTTATGTAACTGGTATCAGGCACTTTAACGACCTGTCAAAATAAATTCAATATGGCGGCAATGGTCAAACACCACTGAAGTCATTGCTTGTTTAACCCATATTCATTGATTTTTTTTTAAATTTTTTCTGTGAATTGCGGGTTTTGAATAGTGTGGTGTCTGTCTTTCTTTTGAAATGTATTGTAGTTTTTAACGGAGAAAAATGATTTGTCTAAACTTCGCAGGGCTTCCGAGATTACAGCAATTAAGAGAAATGACTGACAGAAGCCATATTGAAACATCAAAAAGTTTGCAGTAACACTTTATAACTGGTAGGCGTTTTATTAAATACTTGTAAACATAGCTCTCCTAGTAGGGTAATAGGGCGTTTGTACTCGAATGTAAGAACTTTTTTTAGAATAAAAAATTTCAAAACTATGTTCTGTTTTGTGTTCGTCAAGCAAAGATTCTGTTGTAATGCCTAATTAGTATACTAATAATTGGCAAACATAATAAAGATTAAAACATTACAAACCTTTTCAATTAACAAAAACAAATTATTAATCATTTTAGTTTCTACCTTTACAATGAAACCAGATTCAAAATATTTGTAGGCTTGTAGACTTTTGTAAGTCTTCATTTGCTCCTTTGTATAAAAGCTGTGTGTTGGAACTAAATAACTAACAATATCCATATTTGTAATTGGTGGAACACCTTTAATGGAAAAGTTAAGGCTCT
Organism: Chrysolina haemoptera; assembly: GCA_958298965.1. Classification (NCBI taxonomy): domain Eukaryota; kingdom Metazoa; phylum Arthropoda; class Insecta; order Coleoptera; family Chrysomelidae; genus Chrysolina; species Chrysolina haemoptera. The sequence goes on along the minus strand of OY282592.1, from coordinate 5,232,919 downwards.
CCACATCAAAGATATATAGATCCAGGTCATTAATTATCCTCAACTTGTCACATCACAGGATATTTTGCATACCTTGTGCCAACATCCGGATTTTCCAATAATAACGTTTTAAGATAAGCACTCTCCATTTTTAAAATACGAAAATTATGCTTTTCAAATTTTACAAAATCACCTCAAAACACCGCAGAATACAAAAAAAACAGTTTTTTTAACATAAAACAACACGAACATCTGAAGATAAATTAAATCCTTATGGCGGCGATTTCATTGTTTGACCATCGCCGCCATATTGACGGCTGAAAAGTCACGTGGTTTGGATTGCCCAATTAATTCATGTATGCAATTGATGTACCTATACATTGAGAACGTAAATAGTCCTCCCCCCCCCCATTAACTTTTGAACGGAACAAGTTATCGTGGTCGGGTAAAATTTCGGTAAAAAGGTAGCTAATTTTTTCTGGTAAAAACTTGCTTTTCGACCAGAATCAGTGACGTAGTTAAAATTCTGCTCCAATTAATAGAATAATTCATTTGTCAAATATTTCAAGCAAATTTCAAACCCTCGTCAGTTTGAAACGGCTTGGCCGATTACCATATTCAAAACGGTGTTGGATAGATAATCAGAAAGCCTTCAAAACCAGGTGTCACATGACCCCCCTAACATTTGAAAAAAAAAAGTTGATGGTGTCCTCTTGACATTTGATAACTTGTTCCGTTCAAAAGTTAATGGGGTGGGAGGACTATTTACTTCCTCACTGTATATACCTCCACTTAACGACTGCATACTATTGAGGAACAAAAATGAAAATGATGTTACAACTATATGATCTGTAGAATACTACTGACGATTAATTTGTGTGCTAGGCTAGCTATATGAAAACGTACAATCCATTATAGTAACAGGACTGGTATAGAATCAGAGTCATCAGTGCCACCTCAACTAGGATTATAAAAATATACCATAACAACACAGAGACTTGAAAGGTACGTCCCTTTCATGTCCCAAAGTGCATTGTCGGTACAAGAACATGTTTAGGACTTCCCAGTGATGTCCTGCAGAGGATATCCGGTGGATTCCTTAGCAGATCCTCGGTAAAAAATTTATTATGTGACATCCCATATTTGCTATTTTTGGTGGCAAGTGAATTGTGGGCATTTCATACATTTATAGTGAACATGTTCTTGATAACTTTCATAGTCCGCAACAGGTCATATTTTAGTTTTTAACTTTGCCAACCCAAAGTTTCCTTTCAACCAATGCACTGATGTTTAGCGCATGCACTGTTCACAAAAAACATGAATTTAGATGACAGTATTCCAAGAACACTTGCATTTATGAACCATATCTCGTAAAACCTTCATCTGCTTCACTTTAGTTCAATCTATAATCTGTTGAAATTCTGGTTGTCATACCCTCAATATACTACATTAAAAATGATTGGTTTATGCCGGGAATTGATTAAAACTTTTTTATGAATATTAAACAATCATTATGATTGTTTTGAATTTCAGTCATCTCAACAAGTAATGTCTCATTGTGAACAAAGTTATATGTGATCGCGAATTCGTATCGTTATCAAGAAACTATGATTACTTACATTTCGGATGTCCATTGTCTTAATGGTTGAAAGATTCCTACATCTTTCAATTTTTCCCAGCGTTCCAACTGCTTGGCTACGCAATCGACTTCAGGTGAATGCTGACAAATCAAAAAGCTACACGTTGCTATATAGGTCTGTCGGTTACGGTTATGGTATAATTACGCGCGGCCTTGTGGCGCGCATGGTTTCGTGCTTTTTCTCCTTCCAAACCACGCGCGTTACAAGACCGCGCGCAATTACGCGCGTTACAAGACCGCGCATCATTACACCACACCGACAGAGCTATAAAACATCACGCAGCTTCATAACTTGTCAGTATTCATCTGAAGACGATTGTGGATTCGAGCAATTCAAACTTTTGGAAAATTGAAAAAAGTAGAAACATTTCAACCACGATGGAGGCATCGTCTACAACCTTCAAATCAAATAATATTTCAAGTAGGCACCCTCAACTTTCTAATATGTACATGTAGTATCCATTCGAAATTATTAACGTTTTCTAGATCTACGTGACAAATTGAGCACTCGGTCATACGAATAAACTTACCAGGAATTTAGAATCGCCTACGTTCGTTAATAACTATGTGCTACGTTTGGGGATCAACATACACTTATTGATGTAAGTTGATTTCGAATATGGCCTCCGGATCGGCATTATTACGTTGAGGCTCAGAAAACCCCCTTTCGTTAACGGTATACCTAGCTCAGTCTTCACTCTGTGGATACTTAATTAGTAAAGTATTCATCCGAAGACCTACAGCATCGTTCGGAATATTCCGCCTATATTCCGCCTATATTCAGAGAGGAACAACAACTTATTATTCTTCGAAGTTTCATCCATCACACGCGTATTAACATATTTCAGAACCGTTGTATGCAAGGTCAAATATTCTACATCTCGTACACTATAACCACGGTAATACGCATGCGTTATCGATCCGATCACCTCATTATAAATAATTATACTTTGAATAGGGATGAAGTGAAAAAGTTGTGCAATGGTTTTGAGATAAGATATTCCATTTATAATATACAGGGTGTAACATAAGTACGTTAAAATATTCAAGTGACGTATTCCTGAGACAATTTTGCAAAAAATGCTTCGTTTCGGACATACAGGGTGTTGGAATTGAATTTTTTTGTTCGCTTTTTGAAAATAACTTTCGCAAGAAATAAGTTATTTGCACGAAATTTTGTACCCGGGTAACATCTAGAGGTCGCTGCGTACGCTGTCATTATTCATTTCAAATTGACCTAACATTTTTGACAGTAAACTTTTGGTACTTTTCATGGAAAAACCTTATTTCCACACCTTTTCCAAGTAAAAAAGGTACATTCCTCAACAACGCTGCAGGTGATCGTTTTCGAGAGATTTACAATTTTCTATATCCTATTTTTTGTAAGCCTTATGTTGACACTTCCAGGAAAATTGGAAAACGATAAGTAATCCGCTTGGAGGGGCTCGCCTGAAGCAGCTCTATATCTACTGATGTATGTTACTTAGCTCCTAGGGTGCAAAGTGAAGTTGCTGAGAACATTACAAAAACTAAGTATGTGGTAGATCTCGTCCAAATGAACAACTTTTTTCCTATAAAATGTTTATCCAAAAATGATTCGTTTTCGAGATACAGATTGTTGAAATTTTTCTCATCAACTTCACTTAGCGCCCTAGGAGCTAAGTGGATGCATGTTACTTAGCTCCTAGGGCGCTAAGTGAAGTTGCTGAGAAAATTACAAAAAATAAGTATGTGGTAGATCTCGTCCAAATAAACAACTTTTTTTCTATAAAATGTTTATCGAAAAATGATTCGTTTTCGAGATACAGATTGTTGAAATTTTCCTCAACAACTTCACTTAGCGCCCTAGGAGCTAAGTAACATGCATTGATATAGAAAATTGTAAATATCTCGAAAAAGATCACCTTCAGCGTTGTTGAGGAAGTATACCTTTTTTAATTGGAAAAGGTGTGGGAATAATATTTTTTCGTGAAAAGTACCAAAAGTTTACTGTCAAAAATTTTAGGGCAATTTGAAATAAATAATGACAGTGTACGCAGCGCCCTCTAGATGTTACATGGAAAATAATACGAAATTATGATTTCCCACGTCAAAAAACCCTGGGTACCAAATTTCGTGCAAATAACTTATTTTTTGCAAGAGTTATTTTTGAAAAGCGTACAAAAAAATTCAATTTCAACACCCTGTATGTCCGAAACGAAGCATTTCAGGACACAAGTTTATTTAGACTTTTTTCCTAAAATTGTCTCAGGAATACGTCACTTGAATATTTTAACGTACTTACACCCTGTATTATGTAGGTACTTAATTTTTCCTATAGATAGGTGAACCTGTCAATTTATTCAAAATTCTTTTCCGCTATATATACCGCCATATCCTATGCAGATGTATACATCCTTTTGAAAACAGATATTGATTTTTTTCTTCATCACGTCATAGAGGCCGCTTTTATACCGTGCACGAATTTGGTACTTTTACCAAGTTTACCATTCCAAATTCCGAGGGGGAAACCGCTGAGGAAATTGTTTACACTAAAACCCAAAATTCGTAAGTAATGCCTCTAATACCCAAGTAATTCTCGAGTAATACCCTTCAGGTAATGCCTGTCAGGTAAATATAAAATCGTGTCTTAATGTTACGGTTGTTGTCGAGTACAATTCTTTTTTTTTCATTGCACAATTCTGATTTCTGCCACTGCTCTCTAATTTTTCTGAAATTCATGTAACTTCCAACAATTGCCATATTTTGAAGGCCTTTTTTTTGTTTTTTGCCTTTCAACGATTATAATTGGCAGTAATTGTTCCCTCACTTCCGAATAATTACTGTAATACCCATGTAATGCTCGAGGAATAGCTCCCTTTCCCGTGTAATGCCCAATAATTCCTAACTAATTTCTCTAATGCCCGAGTAATACACCAGTAATACCCAATAATTTTCAAGTAATGCCTCTAATTTCCAACTAATACCCGAGTAATGCCACTAATTCCTGACTAATACCCGAGTAACGCCACTAATTCCCGACTAATACCCGAGTAATGCCACTATTTCCCGACTAATACCCGAGTAATGCCACTAATCCCCAACTGATACCCGAGTATTGCCACTAATTCCCTAGACATGTACACCAAAATTCCCCAGCGGTTTCCCCTCGCCAAATTCTGACCAAGTGAATAAGTTACTGCCTAAATTGATGGATGTAGCCGTTACTATGTGGTAGGAGATCATCATGAAAAATGGGAAAAGTAAATTTCTATGTTTTTGTACCACTTTATATTTATAACCTTTAGTTACTGCAGTTGCTGAAGTGACCGGAGTGTAACAGTGTTTATGTGGGACAATGTGGAAGACCTATTTCAAAAAGGTATGCCGAGCACGAAAGGTCCTTCAGACTAGGAAAAAACGATTCTACATTTTCAAACCACTCCTTGGAATGCAAGCACAAATTTCCGAATCTAAACGATACCGAAATTTTGCACTACGCTGGCAAGGGTTGGAAAATGAATTATTTAGAATCCTTAGAAATTCATAAACATAAATATTGCGGTTGTAATCTATTGAACGACCAGGTAGATTTAGTATATTCGCCCGTATTTAATGCAGTCCTTCCACATTGTCGAGCATAAACACATTTCCATCAGGTATAAGGATATAATTGGGGGTTAAATTGTTATTTGTAAGAGATGCCAGGTATAAAAGGCGTGTATTGGTTTAGTCAATTATCAGTTTGAATTATAGTTTTGAAAATGTCCATATAGGACGAAACTGCAGTAACTTAAGGTTATAAATATAAAGTGGTACAAAAACATAGAAATTTACTTTTCCCATTTTTCATAAGTTACTGCCTATTTACTCCATGTTTAATCAGCAACCAGTTTGGTACTTACTTGGTTTGTTTGTTTAATTTAGACAACTGTGAAAAGGTTTGCAACTTTAATCACCCATATTTTATGACATAAAAACATCGAATGACAATCCGAATTCGATATTCAAGTGTTTATTCAATGTACGCTGTGGTATAGCATGCTGGGGCGAGTGGGGCTTTTCGAACACACCTTCGTCCTCTTGAAGGCTTACAGAACAAGTTGTTGAAATTGTACTCTAAAAGTAAACGTTTCCCATGAGATGATTTGTTCCGTGAATCCGTTGTTTTTGATATTCGTCAACTACTGACTATGATATCACTTTAACTTATCATGAGAAGAAAAATTATCTCTTACCGTCATACTATTATAACACCGGAAAAAAAAATCACCATGTAATTGTACTAATACAAAAATTACTTTCACAACATTCCTATACTTACGTAGCCCCAAAAGTATGCAACACACTCCCTGATACAATAAAAAACATTGGCATATTTCAACACTTCGAAAAGTCTTTGGGAAATTCATATTCAGCCAGCCAAGACAAATAATTTTTGATTTTGTTAACAAAAAAATATTTGACCCAAATTTTGTATACATATTCAATAATTTTTATAATTTCACGTTAGTTATTTTCTTTGATAACTCAACTTTTTCCATTCTCATTATCAATGGGTAAAATATATATTCGTCTGTATATTTATGTGCATTTTTGTTAGGATGTGTGCAGTATGTATGCATGTATGACATCACATGACATTACATTTGACTGTCAATTTTTATTGTGAATTTTTACATTTGTACACCATCTACCTTACAGATTCTACGGTATCTTTCAATTCTTGCCAGTTATTTGCCTTATAGAGTATGATGTAAAAAATATTGTGGTGCGTTCTGACACATTAGCTCATCGCCTCACACCGCTAAACCATTTCAAATTTTTTATTGTCAAGTTAACAAAAACAATCTGAACTGATTAAATCTTATATCTAATCCTTTTATCAACAAGGTCGCTAGGGACTGTCAGACTAGAATTTTATCGTTCAGGCATATATGATTCAGCACCTAATTCATCACGACTTATAAAATGACAACATGGAAAACGTTGCTGGTTCTTGTCCAGTACTGCTGCAATTCATAATATCGCAATATCGTATAATCGTTTTTCATCGACAACCATCGATGGTTCTCGTCAAACGATGCGGCTAGAGCGGAGGCATAAACTGTAGGATCTCGCTCTAGGCGGGGTTTGGATGGGCAATAGTTGAATGACCTTATTTATTCTTTCCTGTCCCATTTATCGTAAGATTGTCTGTACGTGTGTACACTGAAGAAGTAAAAAATATGTAATGAAGTAATCAGACCGATAACTAACGTATTCCTTTCAGAATGTCGAGGAGCAATTTTTGAACTTGTACCAAACGACTTTGAAATATGTAACTTACCAAAGCAACTATTTCGAACAAAGGCGTAGGAACGCAACCCATTTTATTTTAGAATGAAAGTCGACATTCGGAATTTAAAAAAATAAAAACTGTGTAGTCTTTCACATCTTCATGCTTTCGAGATAAAACTGCTTGAATAACAAGGATTGATGTTCCTCACTGATAATTCGATAATTCAATGTTTCATTCAGGCAGGCGTTTGCTGCGAGGGGAAAAGCGCCCACGATATTCACAGGGTGTCTTCGTCCAACCGAGCGCTCGCTTGTCCCGCTAACGAGAGGGAATGCCGGCGGTCGTGGTATCTCGCGCGAGTGTACGTCACGGACGAGTCGGGTCGCGACGGCGGCGGCGCCCCGACGTCGACGTTCAGTCACTATCAGTGTTTATACTCCGGATACCTTTTGGGCCGGTGGATGGTCGCGTGGTCGGGGTGGGGGTGGCTTACGGGCCCGTGGCCCCCCGGGGGTATCGGGACAGGCGCTCTGGCGATGCTGGGCGGCTCCTCGCTGGCGGAGCTGCTGGGAGAGGGGTAGTACTCCCGCGGCACGACGCCTCCAACGGCGACGCTGCCGCTGGTGCCCGCCTGCCCCACGGCGTCCTCACTGGCCCACCGGGCTAGCTGTTGTTGAGCTTGAATAAAGTCATCACTAGAAAACAATCAATGTAACAGCACTACCAGATGTTTGGTAGCAGCGTTTAGCGATGATCAAGGGATGGCAGAGGGACATTTTGCATTCACCAAACTTCAATCAGAGGTACTCTCGATAATAATTGTACTGGAAATATTGAAACTGCGGTTTGAAATAAATTAAACTGTCGTTTCGTCATAGTGACGTGGATTTGTTGTCTGGGTTGTCTAATGAAACGCCCAGTACATTGATTACCAAAAACACGATTTCAAAAAGGATACACGCATTTAGATCATTAAAGTTCAGGTGAATATAAGAAATAAACCAGATTCAGCATATAAACCACATTTGTTGAAAACAGCAATTTGGCAATAGATTATTCTATGGAAAAACCTGAATTGGTAAAATTTAATATTTGATTTCAATTGATTTGAATGCGGTGAATCATCTGCTACATATTTACTTACTAATAATAACAGGGGCTGCTTGCAACTTATCTGATCCTCGGCCTTTTCTCCTCACTGCATTTCTATGTTGGAACTTGTACTGCCGGTTTCTTTTTATTATTTATCTGATGAGAAATGAAGACTTTCATTATAATTGTTTTTATCCGTCTGGATTATACCAGTCGGGCGCTGTCTCCGGAGCTCCGACTCTTCCGGAGAGCACGCTGGTGCCATTTACCCAGATAGCCACTCCCCACGTCCGTGGGGTGAGCAACTACTGGGTCCGAGAATCATGTGCCCTGAGCAAACGGAGTGAACCAAGGACGACAGCCTTCTGCATTCGTCTGGCTAACATTTCTGCCACATCACGGCAAGCCGGTATGATTTTTAGATTAGAGAGCAGCGTGTCCATCATTCCACCAAGGACCCCTATAACCAGTTCGAAGAGAAACTCTAGATATTTTGTTCGTTTTTCCTCCTCTTTTCGGACGATGTTCGTTTCGCCAGGAGCAGAAAACTCTATGACAAATATCGTTCTACTTTGATGGTCGAGGAGGACTACATCAGGCTTATTTGCTTGTATTCGCCTGAGGGTGGGGAATGAGTAGTTCTAATAGATCCGGCACTTCTCATTCTCCACAACGCACTCAATATCCCCCGGAGCATAAGGCAACACCGGTGTCTCGTCTTGCCGTACGAGTGTCGTAGATAGTACAACACTCATAAAGCTGCGTTATGCCTGTGGATATAGGCTGAGACCGCATAAGCTTGACACGCAGTCAGCAAATGCATAAGGGTCTCAGGCTCTGCATCTAGTGTCGGGGATCTCTATACCCATCACGCGTCTAAAGTAGACCAGGGGGTTGAAGACACCATCCTGGCAAGCCATTATGAATCCCTCGGAGAAAAGCGACGGTCAGATTTTTGGATAAGCCAAGGTCTTCCATGTTCTTGAAGAAGACCCCATGCGTTGGCTTATCCTTATGCAGCTGCAGAAGCACCCTTGTCTCCGCTACTTTAATGTGAGCCTTTTGCTAAACGAGCTCCAACTCGGTGACAGAGTTTGGATTTACCCGTTCAAAGTCGAAAACGAGACCAAGTTCATCGGCTGCCTTGGAAAGAAATGCTTCTATCCCTGCTTTTTCATGGTCACAGACCAAACAGAGAAGGGGATCTGAACTCCTGATAACTTTACAGGCTACATCCAGTACCATACTGTTATGTTATTTTATCATTATTACTACCTGCCATTGATTCCGCAATTGATGGTTGATGAATTGATTTTCTTAGTTCTATTAGTTCATAATTGTGAGTGACCAATTCTGCATTTATCTGATCATTCCAGGACAAATTAGTGTCATCCATCTCCACTGTAGTTGAAGTTGGTATGATAGTATTTTCGAGGTAGAAAATACAATGAATTAAGTTTTTGAAGAATTTGGAACCAGGTCGTTTTGACTAGACCAAGTTGAAAGAGCAGTGTTACAAGCATCAATTTCTTCAGTCAAAATACAGCCGTTTTTGGAAGTTTTTGCAACCGTAAAATCGTCGGCATAAAGAACTGATTGACTACAGTATGTCTAAAATATCATTCCAATTTTTTTGAAAGGAGCTGGTGGTCAACAGTGTCGAATGCTCGACTGGAATCGTAGAAAATGCTTCTACTCAATTGCTTTTTATCAAGCGATTTCGTTATGTGAATACACAAGGTATTGAAACTAATGAAGAATATTTATCAATTCACCATTTCCCCACTTGGAAGAACATTTCAATACAAGGTTTTATCGCCGTTTGAGAAACTTTATATAATATTTGACATTCAGTTTAGTCAACTGTTGAACTGATAAAGGATGTTTCTCAAGAAATGAACCACTTATTCGAGAACTCAACATCAGAATTGGTCTGGGGTCTACTGAAAATAATTTCACATAATTCAATAACATGCAAATAGAATAACTGAACATAACACTGAGACTAAACTATTCGATTTCCATGAGCCTCTTAACTCAACGACATGTTTGAAACGATTTCGGAGTTTCAATTTATTTCTACTCTTTTCAAACTACCTTGACGTATTGGATACCAAATCTCTTTCTCAAAACCTTAAAAACAATAATTTTTTTTATTATCGAGTAAAATTGTTATTTCTTTGATGAAAGTAAAAAAAAGTCTACCAAAAATTTCGTATGGATGACTTTTGCTATCTTGATACAGGGGATGTGCGGTATGTCAATTACCATACTGTTATTTCAAACTTCTTTTCTTTGTAACCATATGCGGCCCATTTCGATATGATGTTGATTTACATGTTTTGGTATTTTTTTTCAGACTGTGCGAGGTTAAACACTCAAAAAACGATGTCAAGAAAACCACAAAACCAAACATTCAATGAATATTCCTATTTTATTGGAATCAAATTGTTAATTTCAGCAATTCTATTTCAAAATATTATATTATGTTAGCAGAGTTATAAACATCCTTTCAGTAACGATGAGTATTTTAGTCACGAGTGCAGCGTTGCGGAACGACGATTATTTCGAGGAGTTCATAAATGCTTTACATATACCGTACTATTTTTACGAATTCATATTATAACCACAAAATTGTATGCTTTTAAGTTGATATCTTCTTTATCATAACAGTTTCAATTGACAAGTCAAGAACGACCCACTCTCTCAGGATTTTTAACCACTGAAATCAAACAGTAACCCTGACGATGTACCTAAAAAATGGAACTATGGTAATATATTTAAAAAATTCTTTAAATACAGACTCGATTGTTACTTGATGAAAATCCATGGCACTTCTTAGACTGTTAGAAACGTGAGTTACTGAAACTTGATTTAACACGATAAGATTTCAACTAATGATATTACATCGAAACATGTTGCGATGTATTATTATTTGTGAAAATCTTACGTGCTTGATTAAGTTTCAGTAACTCAAGTATCTAACAGTCTGGAAAGTGCTTAGTGCTTAGTGCTCCCTGACTGGAATTACTTTTTGAAAGTGCGAGCATTTCATAAATAAAAGTGCTTAGTGCTCGAGATTGCGGAGCACTTTTCAAGAGTGCTAAGAGCTCAGTGCTCGAAGCACTTTTAGTCAGTGCTCGGCACAGCTCTGATTAGTAACTCAGAATGTAAAGATACGATTACTCGTCTACATTGCGAACGGTCAAGAATAGCACCCCTGGACGTGATCTTTGTATTCCTTGCATCGTCCTCTTTTGAGATAAAGCATGTCGATACCAAATTCTATTCCGATACTATGCATTTACTCTTGCACCACCCTTAGGGATAGTCAGCATGCTATCATTAAGCTCACTTATTCAATATTTGCCTATGGCATATTTACAGACGAGTTCACGACATATTCAGTGGTTGTGGATTTCTTTACTCAAATCAACATTACTCACAAAAGTATAATATTGCCTTCCATAACAAACAGTGTGACAATAATAAAATGGCTTGAATGAACCCAGCAAAACAGTCCGAAATCAGTGTCTGCGTTAGCCGTTCTATTAAAATATTCCGCTTTCATTCCTCTTAGGCGGCATTAATATTAACCCCGTATAGCGGTTATCTGGAAACCATCGCTTTTCCGCCTTTCTGTTTTCCGTCTCTTTGTCTCCTCCGATGAAAGCGTAGAGAAAGATAGAGTAAATTCCCGAAAACTTCTCTTATGTACAAAGTAATAAGAATGGATTAAGCAGACATGGCATGAAATACTTCCAGCATTAGAAAATTACATTTTTGTTAAATTGTCAGTAGTTTGCTCTCTCTTGCTTCTCGAATCGTTATTATAGAACAAAGTTGTAGCACTTTACTTTGCACGTGCACAACTCCAACATTTGTATTGCATTTTAACTGTAGCGACTATTATGTAGTTGTACGAAAAAAAAAATTGTAATTATCGACGTAAGCATAATAAGCTACTTTGACTGCAGTGTCTCTGGCAAACATTTGAACATTTGCAAATATTTTTTTCTATGATTTTTGTAAAATAGATTATTTCACTGACCCACTACCTCGACAATCATCGCAAGAGAACCTTGGTAAATAAACCTGTCTGAAGAATTTTTTTGGTGAATGCAAAATGTACGAAGGCGTATATTGAACTGAGATGTAATAAAAATAAATAAATTATGAATTCACAAAGGGTATAGCCGAAAAAATGTATGAACATTTTGCTCAAATATTCGTTCTTTTTGGGAAATGCACGGATTCCGTATTGCAAACTATATTCATAAATATAAATCTCAGGATTCATCCTCAATAAGAATATGTGGGTAATTATTATACTTCAACTTTTCATTTCATCAGGCTATACCCTAACTATCAAAAAACGGAAAAAACTGTAGATGATTCCATTATTACCTTTCACTATCAGGTGTATCTCCACACGGTGCCCCCCTATCATGGTCGGCAGATTCATAAATACTTTCCTCCTCGGCCTGGTGGTGGGTAAGGGGATGGGGATAAGGCAACCTACCCGTTGGTTGTCTATGAAAGATAGTTTGGTTATATCATGAAACTGAATATATGATCTAGTGAAAGTGAAAATAAAAATGAGACTCGAAGTGCTAACACCCTTGAATAAATATACAGTGTCCATCATAAAAATTGCAGCATCCGGAAAACTTTTTTATACTTTCAAAAAAAAACCTCTGCGTCATCCCAAATCTGAGCAAACGCCATAATTGAATTTTTTACGACCTTATATGAGGGAGATTGAAAAACATGCTTTGTTTTCAAAACAATATGATCCCATTATTTGATTTCTCAGTTTTCAGTCATGAATGATTTTTTTTTGAGAAATCAAGACTTAGGTAATAAAAAAGTTTTCAATTGCTGCGAACTTTATGCCGGACACTCTATATATCGATCAATTATCAAAATCAGTTTGATATTTAACTGAAAACAATTGCGATAGCAAGTAACCGAAACGGCGAGTGAAAGAAGTAAAAATATTCCAACCCTTCCAGATGATGGGTTCATTATCTACAACCCTCAACAAAACATTAAGACCCCTTTCTTTACTTACATTTCGGATGCCCATCGTTTTAATGGTTGAAAAATTCAAATCTTTTTTAGTTTTTCACAACGTTACAATTGCTTGAATCCGCAATATGTCTCAGGTGAATACTGAGAAATACAGGTTTGTCGATGTAGTGTAGTTTCGCGCTTTTTCATCCTCCCAAAATGGTCCAAGAGCGGTCTCCGTACGTCTCTAATTTCCTCGCTCAGCTGACTGAAGGCACCCTTCGGTTCGATATTGGCGGTTTCTATAAATTTGCGTTTGAACCAATGTTTCTCTCTATCCCAAAGCATCCGCTTCGATGTAGGAGTCTCCACATTCATATAGGACCTCGTAAATACAGTTTTTGCTAGATTCTATGGTGTTTTTTGGTTTCGTCTCAGTGAGAAGCTTCGCAAGGTACTGCCTGTTTGAAAGAAATTTTTGATATTGTACTTTCCCGATCCTTGTGAACTTCTCGGAGATATCTCTGAAAAGCTATAGCTAAAATGTTACTACAAACTGACAATAAATCAAATAGAAATTATTTTTGGTAAACGGGCAGTTTGTGAAGAATAATTTAAGAAAAAAAAAATTGTTCTGCATGCGAACACCTATAGAAAGTGCGGAAAACTAATAACTTGGAAAGGGTTGGAAATTTCGATAGGATGTATAGATATAAACTTGTAGGACGTACAAATCTCTATGAAAAAGGTTATCATATAATAACTGACATTTTCAGATTTCCGCGCGAACAACTAGGGATATCATGTCATCTCAGAGTCACTCTTGGGATTTCCTCTGGTCGGAACCCTTGGGAATATTGGTTTGGTTGTCCTAGAATGGGTTCCAGAGGTCTCTGCTCCGTTTCCCCTTGTTAGTGTGGTCTTTAAGTCGCCTCTTGAGACAGGCAGACCGAACGGTACCTGGAGAGGTTCCTTGGAAGGTTTCCCTATTGACTTATGTTTTGGAGGTTCCTTCGTTTTATTTGGCTCCTTTCTACTAAGACACACCTCCGCATCAAGATTTTCCATTTATATTGGGCCTGAATAAATCAAGTTTTTCTGTACCCACAATTTTTTTTTTATCAATGAAATGAAAAGTACGCTTTTTCAGAAATCTCTACTTTGATATTATTACGTCGATTCTAAAATGAAAAATGAGCGAACTCAAAAACAACGGGTACAGAAAAACTTGATTCAGTTAGGCCTAAGAATGGGAATGAATGTTATTTCTGATTTGTTCAAATTTGACCTACTGAATCTTTGAGCAAATTAAGCTTGTCAAGCTAATTCGATGAAAAAACTCAAAAAATTGGTAAAATTACATTTTCTATTTATCAAAGATCATTAATTGACATAGAATTTTCCTTTGAAACACCGTTCAGTTTATGAATTCTTGACTACAAACAAGAGAGATACAGAGATTTGAGTCCCTCATAGGAACCATTTTTGGAAATAATGTAAAACTTTTTCATGAAGATTTTCACGGTCTACAAGTTTAATCCCGTACATTAAATCACAATATTCAACACTTTTCAAGTTATTGATAGAAAACCGATTTTCCGAATTTTCCACGGAATTTTTCCCACTTTCCATAGATGTTCGCGACAGATCAATTTTTTTTATTGAGGTAGTCCTCAAGAACTGCCTGTGTACCACAAATTATTTTTATTGGATTTAGTGTCAGGTTAAAACCCCTGGATCTTTTGCTAGATGGGGTTCTGTGGTCTTTCTTCGATCATCTTGGTCTTTTCGATTTTTTTTTCATCTCCTATGAATTTCTCAGAATATTAGTTTCGGCGTAGGTCTTTTGCGATGTACTTCATTTCCACTCTCAGATAAACTAACTTTCAAATTGCCTAGCTACGGATACCCAGAGGAACTTAAAAAAGAACAGGAACAACTCGAAAGGACCATGACAAAAACCCTGTTCTCATTCCTCCCTACATCAGAGGTATCTCAGAGAAGATCAAAAGAATTGGGAACAAGTATAATATCAAGGGTTGCTTTCAATCCGGTAGTACCTTGCGAAGCCTCTGCACTAAGACGAAACCATAGAACACAACAGAATCCAGCAAAAACTGTATTTACGAGGTCCTATGTGAATGTGGATATTCCTATATCGGAGAGCCCAAAAGGTCAATATCCGTAAGAATAAACGAACACAAAAGTGGACTCAAACGAAGGGATACATCTAAATCGCTAATTGCTGGCCACGCCTGGACTGATAACCATCAGATTTTTTGGGACGAGGCTAGTGTTCTTCATAGAGAGGAATATCGGTTTGAATGTAAATTCATAGAAACCAGACGTGAATATTAAAACCGTATAGAGACCGCTCATGGACCATTTTGAAGAGATGAAAAAGCTCAAAACCACGGGCGTATAATTACACTATAATAAAACCACACCGACAGATCTATGAAAACGTCGCGAACCATATTCATTTGTCAGTATTCACCTGAAGAAGATAGGGAATTGAAGCAATTAGAGTATTGTGAAAAATCGAAAAAGGTAGAAATCTTTCAACCATTGAAACGATGGACGTCCGAAATGCAAATAATCAAGTAACTAGATCGTCCACAGTCTTAAAACAAGATCACTTCCATTTCATATGGTTCATTTTCAGTATATCAGTAAATTTACCTGTAACGCCCATACACGAACCGTGAATCCCTATTGTGCGATTGGTGGGAGCTCTCACTACACGCCGAGGAGGACTCTTGCCGATAATGCCGATCCGCTTCGGTTTCCGACATCCTGATGTCTTCCGACCCGCTCGGGCTCATGTGACGAGAATGATGCTCGAGCTGTCGAATGAGATCTTCGAGATTTCGGATGCGGATCGGACCGACTGGCGGTACCTCATCTTCGTCCTCTTCTTCGTGTTCTATCACAACCTATAACAATAATAATGGAAGCGTAAAATTTCACCTCACAAGATGTGGAAACATCTCAGGTATGTCGTAGTTAATATAATATGATGGTGCAATAAATAAATGTAGTCAGTAAATAGTCTGTGTATGAACAGCCTCAAAATCACATGTTCTTATCCGTTTTAGTCAGGTCTGCGCATGTCCAACGTCAGTCGTCAGCGGTCAGAGTCCATTAGGTATCAAAACTTGTAAATTGAACCTTATTGAAACATAACAAAGAATTTTGATCTCGTTCATCCATAGTTTATTTACTCTGCTTAACCCCATCCTTAACTTGCTTTTGTGATACATAATATGCTTTTACTTATTATTTCAATTTCGCATAAGATGATTTTAAACATCCGGAAGAAAATGTTGCCAGTTAGCTATCGGCATTATTACTTTTGGAGTAGACAATGTCGTGCTGCTTACAAGCTGTGTCCAGAGGATTTATGGCAATGTCACCACTCAATAGTTTTTCAGCAACACACGTAGTGATAATATTTAGGGATATATAGTTCTACAGAAAGTTCATCAATCATTGTTTCAGACATCTTTTTCTTTGCCCCATTAGGTTTCGAAAAGCTTGGATACACATATATCACTCATCACATCCACACTGATGTCTGTTTAATGACTATTCCGAGGCAATGAAGACTGAAAAATTGAAAAAACAAAAGGTGTTGCTTTCAGTTCTCAATCATGATGAGATCGAGTGGATCAAAGGGAAAACATGATGCGCTATTACAAGGTCAATCTAAAAAACAAGTTGCTTATTGGAGTAAGTGGGCCCCGCGCAACTGTGATGTAGTTTTTGCTGGAACAATCCAATGATTTTTGTTTCACTTGTTTTAAAGTCACTGACTCAAACTTGAAAATGAATTAATTATTTGAGGAATTTAATGTCATCTATGAAATAGTGGATTTTATGAATATAAGGATCTAATTGAAATAGGAACCCTTTGAGGTGAAGTGCAAATGCTATTCAAGAAAGAAAAATCCAACCAAGACTGGACCACATACGAGATTAAACGTACACAGTGAACAACAATCATGAACAATCTTGTTTAAAGTTTTCTCAGGAAGTTACAAAACACGTTCTGAAAAATTCACAGGGTATCAGCTAAAGAAATGATTGTAAATCAAGCAGGTTTCTTGAAAAAGAATGACATCAATTCAATCACATTCAAGAAAAGTATAAAGATGCACACCAGAGCACACTTTCTAGCCTTGGCAAACCTGAATGACCCGATTGTACGTACCAAAAGCAAAAACCAGATGGGATATCAGTGATTTCAATTTTATGAATCACCTACAGCAGATGAAATATACCTCATCCTACTCTAAAAAGGAGCCAAAAATGTTACCTCCACAACTGTGTTGTATATTCCAAAATTATAGAGAATTGGCGGCAAGATACCAGAGGCATACAGTCCAATGAGCCTAGTGTCATTTCATCTGAAAAAGCTGAAAGGGCTAGAAAGTAATACAAGCGAGGACGCTCAGCCAGATGATGCTTCAATAGACTTAGCACTGGACAATCTTAACAGGCTACCGAGACAATGATTGAGCTAAAAATTTAAGACATTAAGGATGTCTTCAACAATTGTTAATATATTGAACTGAAATAGCCCCTGCTTTGGGGTATTCATAAAGGTGAATTGATACAACAGCTAACATCCGGAGGCTCTACATACAACCGATAGGTGATGTGAAGAAAAGGACAGCTGACCCTCATAAAATCACAATGGTTGAATCCCCACGAAAGATAACACTGAAAGGACAAAGGTAGCTTACCAAAACTAGACGGGATAGGAATGCCCCATGCCAAAGAGGCAAAATTCTTAAGACCCATATTTGACCATGAGCTAAGATGGACCACACCTACTTTTTTTAGTAAATAGCATAGTAACGTTGAATTTCTGTAGGAGAATGAGCTGACAAACTGAATGCTGTAACTAAAAATTACCACATGGCTTTATGCTCGTGTCAATAATAATTTTAGAACATTCCCTATAAAATTCTTGTTAGAAACCGTGAAAACGTACCTGCTGCTCACAGACGTTCTCCTTACTCCCGCTCCTTTTGTAGTCGGAGTAGCTCTCGGCACACTGTGCTAAACTTCTCCTCAGAAGCTCTTCGCTCAGAACGCTACTGCTACCACTAGGCGTCAGTGTACCTCTTTGAGAAGAAGCAGCGGTCCTGAGGGCCTTGATGATATCCTCATGATACCCGTTCAGGGTTTTCAGAGTTCTTTCCACCTTCAAAAGTAGAAAATTATTATAATAATAGTTCCTATTAATCAAAGACACAAGAGAGGCTAAGTTGTTAAGTAAATACACTCTTCCACTCAACTACAAACGTTTAGTTGAAAAGTAATAATGGGGAAGAGCAAAACAGAAAATAACAAAACAATATTATGAACTTGCACTGCTGTGTTCGACATGTGATACTTATTGAATTCATGAGTGTGAATATTGACTGATACTAGACCTGAGATGGACCCTTACAGAACACCCTTTTCTACATAAACGAATCCACTGCCTACTTGCGAATGAAATGATACTTCCCAAACAGCAACATAGAGTTATCAAAGAAAACAATGAAATGAAAAGTAGCCAATGGTAGAGTGTGCTTCATGTGTAACTCACAGAATAACCTACATATCTAAAGAAATTATTTTTTATTTTTTAGCGTCATTAAAAC
The DNA here is from genome assembly GCA_958298965.1 of Chrysolina haemoptera. Lineage (NCBI taxonomy): Eukaryota > Metazoa > Arthropoda > Insecta > Coleoptera > Chrysomelidae > Chrysolina > Chrysolina haemoptera. The sequence continues at coordinate 5,214,279 of OY282592.1, read as the reverse complement.
GTTTTTTTTTATTGATATTTCATTTTCTGCTTTTTAATAAGTACGCAATTATCTATAGTTTTCTGATGAAGAATGGTTATTACAAGGCCTGTTTCCAGAGTTTTGAGCTATCTAGTTTTTTAATGAAGAAGTCATCTTAATATTTACTCGTCAGCCATCCTGAAGCCGCCATCTTCAAAGTATGAATTTTAACAAAGCATTCATGATCTTCCATCTCAAATACTCCCATACACCAATTTTGAAGATAGTTGCACCATAATTACAAAACTCGTCCGCCATCTTGGAGCCACCATCTTGAATTCATGAATTTTAACAAAAAAATTATAATATCCGACCCCAAGAACCCCTACCATACATATTTAGGATAGAATCCGACCAAATTCACAAATCTTGTCCGCCATCTTGGAGCCCATATTCAATTCAATAAAATCATAAGCTTCGACTTCCAAACCCCCTCAAACCAATTAAGAATTGAATCGGACCAAAATCACAGAACTCGTCCGCCATATTGGAGCCGCTATACTGACTTCACGAAATTTGACCAAAAATTCATAAACTCCGACCCCGAAAACCTTCACATACCAATTTTGAATGGGATCGGACAAAAATCACAAATCTGGTCCGCCATCTTGGAGCCGCCATATTGAGTTCTCCGAGCCAGAGAACCACCACATACCATAATCACGAAATGCGTCCGCCATATTGAAGCCGCCATTTTTAATTTTTCTCCAACAAAAATTTCATAATGCATTTTCACCGGAACTATGAACACCTTCCAAATTTCAAATTATTCGGACAGCTAGAAATTGGTCAAAATTGAGTTGCAAGATTTGACCCACACAATAGTATATCATAGTATGAGTGGATAAAAAGGTTAGGTTAGGTAAAAAGTCAGTTATCCACGAATACTTTAGGTTATTTTTTTCAATTGATGCACTTTGAAATCATAAATACTGGTTTAATTATTACCAATAATGGAAATGAGAATTAATAATTTAAAATGGTTGAATTCGTGATGTGACATCAGGCAAGTTGAATAATAATAAGTCTTAGAGAATACGATTGGGCTGAACTGATTTGAGTTCGGTGAGATTTGTGATTTTCCAAAGTGGTAGAATGAGAGGACCGGGAAATTCACCATCTTTCAAGCAGAATTTAAAGATGTAAAACCTCATGAGGAGGATTGTGGTACACGATGTTACAAAATATTTTTGAATATACAGGGTGTAATTTAACTTCTTGCACTCCCGGGAAGGACGGGTGTATAATATAACGAATGGCAGGTACTTTATAATGAATGGGAGGTGTGAAAAATTCGAAAAAAAATTGTGGAATGTTTAAATTGTGTTGGAAAATTCGTCGAAATTTTGGAAAACGTTGTCCGCCGAACGTCAGCTGACCGGAGCAGAGCCGTAATAGTAAAAAAGGAAATCTTCACCAACATATAAGTGTAGAAGGACAAAATGATATCGGATTGTTGTTGTTGAAAAAAAAAAATAAAAATAAATAATGCAGAAAGAGTTCCCGAAAGTTTTTTGAAAGAGAAAGTATTTTTTTAGTTATTTTGAACCTATTTTGAACCTATTTTGAAAGACAGAAGTGCAGTAATGTTATTTGAGCAAATTAATTCATTCACTTTTCAACACTTGTATGTATAGATTTCCTTGAAATATCATTATTTTCAGACTGTGGAATGATGGATTACCTAAAAAAAATGTCAAGAAATCAAACTTTCTCAACGAATTCAAATTAATTTCCATGAGCAAACTAGTTACTTACAAGTTTTTTCTATCATTATATCGAAAATAATACACTTCTTGTCTTGGTGGTGTACAGCAAAATACTGAAAAACTTCGCGTTAAAACGCATCAAGGAAACCACCTAGAGCGAGCGTTCGTCGGTCACCGTCAACGGCGACCGACGAACGCCGTTGTCCTTTAGGCATTGACATGATTTTCAAAGAGTATTACGCGTTCTACTCCTACCAAAACACTATTCAGTTTTGTCCTAGCTCGATTTTTAGTTCCTCGACCTAATGGAAAGTGTTGTGAACACGTGTCCAATCTATCCGGAACATTCATACATACAGAAAATGATATATTTTTTCATCTATAATATTAATAATAATAATAATAAATGGACTTTATTCATCATTAGTAATATAATATAAATACAATATATACATTGAAGAGATGAAAACGCGTAGTCTCAGCAAGTGCTGTTTTTTAACTTAATCATTAAACCATGCAAAGTTTTGAGGCGCACTCACTATGCCTAAATTAGCGTCGTGAAGTGCCTAGGGTCAACCTAAAACCCATTTGAAGTGTCTGAGGTTCACCTAAGCTAAATTAGTCATGTAAAGTGCATTAGGATCACTCAACTTTCCCAAATGAGTTATGTAAAGTGCCCTAGGTCACAATGACATACCAAAATTAGCCATGTAGAATATCTAACGTGCACCTGAGTTGAATCAGCCATTGAATTTGAAAAATAACAGACTGATAAAGGCTCTGGATTTTTTTAAGACGGTTCAATGCATTTTTGTTCATTGTAGTTTGAAAATACCATATCGGCACAAAAATAGAAGAAAAAAACACTTACATCTTGAGCCCCTGAACCGCTCATTAATTGGGCCATGCTGACCTCAGCCTGGCTCATGATTTCATCATGTTGGTTTCCGTCCGGCCAAACATCCTTGCCATCTCCTATCATCATTCCATAGTCGTGCTTCTTAAGTATGCCTTTCTTCTCCGGGAGCTTGAGATTGTTGTGTTGAAGATCTATAAAGGATACAGATTCTTCTTCACCTATATGTAATGAAATCAAAGTCAATTTTGATAAATGAATAGAATTTTATCATGAGAATACAAAGTGGAGTATTTGTCTGACGAAGGGTTATCAAAACAATGCCAAAGGGATCAGATAAATCACCATATGTGTGAAGTTAGTAAAAAATGTGCTTCTGGGAACACCCTATATATTCCAACATGTCCGTGTACTGATAGAGATGCTTTGTTTATTACAAGTTAATTTTTCATTTGGAAATATGCAGAGATCTTCATGAGAAGATGAATTTTTTGGGAAATGTGTTGTTGAGTTGTTTACAGTATATGTATAACTTCCTACTGAATGTTGTAGAATAATCATTTGAAATATGGTGAATCGGTTTACCTGAAAGTCCTGGGTCTTCTTCACTAGCCGAACCAACTCCAATGCGTTTCAGTTGTTGTATTTTATGTTCTCTGAAACACAAAAACAATGAATCAATAATGAAATAATTGAGTTGAACCCGGTCAGGACACCTTTCTATGCATGAATACGCCTTATACAATGTGGGCATAATATTTGCAAAATATGGGAAAAACGTGTTATCAGAGTTACGAAAAATACTTTATAGGGAGAAGTTTCTGCATTTCGGAAAACCTAAAAATTAATTTTGACACGTCACGTGACCACAAAAAATATGGCTGCAATTTTGAGAAATTCACCACAAATGGCGAACATATGGAGTTATTTTTGAAGAAGTTTCATGAAAAAGTTGTTTGCAATTTCATTTGTAATAGATTTGAAATAAATTACCATATGAAATAATTGGGAATTGTAATTTTCTCAGCTAACTTTTAGGAATCATTGAAAAAACATTTAATAAACGAAAAATATTTTTTTTGATTTGTTTCCCAATGCTTGTGCAAAATTAAAGAAAAATTGATTTCCCCATGACTCTTGTTGTCGCAATGGTCCAATTTTACAACTTCTTAAATTTTTTTCTGTATTTCCAAATTAAACAATGAAAAGAAAACGATATGCATTTCACAGTACAATGTGGAAATTTGGGATTTTCTATTCACCTTTTTCCGATATATAGAAACTTTCTAGTGTTTTTGAAACTTCGAAAATAAAAATGTTTCAAATATGCTGCAAACATGTCCCACACTGTATACTAAGAATGAAATATATCTCGTTCACAAACTTATATTTTTATCATTTCAGTTCGTCGGGAAGTACAATATGGACCAGATTTCATTAATTTGCTTTTTCTACGTTCATGCAAAAAAACAAAACTTTATTGATCTATATTTGGTGGAAAAACTTTCTCTTTATTGCACTGAGTGCAATAAAGACTTTAATGCACTCATCTGTCATTCTACTATAGCGTTCTGTCATCATGACAGACATAAACTTTCAAATCGACGACAATTTTAGCCCATTTTCTGTGAGATTGTATTACGTTTTAAATAGTTGCATGTTTCATCATGTTCATTATATAATGGACTATGAAATTACTAGAAAAAGCAATTCGTTAAAAATAGAATTATTTCCTTCGAATATCATCTGAATTACACAGAATGTTTTTGAATTACTTTTAGCAGATAGATTTAAACAAACAATGTCTTCCTTACAGTTAAGTGCTACCTGAATGAAACATTTTCTGGTTTTGGCATGAACATAGAAAAAATATTGTATGAAACTCGTGCAAAAAGAGTTTATTGCACTCGACGTGAAATTGTCACGTCGACACCTACTTTTTGCATAAATAACTATTTTATTTCAAGAAAACTCTACGGTAATGGCAAACATTTTTTTAGATCACTTACTGATAGTGTGATGGTCCTCCTGCGCCCATGTGATTTGATGGCCGGAATAATACTCTCTGCGAATCCGCTCGACTGACATAAAACAGATCTTCATTAGTGAACAAATAATAATGTAAATCATCATCAATACATTTTATATCGGTAATATTGTAGTAGTACTTGAAACATGCATGCTACATTGTGGTGATGTCTATATTGTCTATATTTGACTGTGAACGAACTTGAAAATTATCCGAATTCCATACTAGGAACATTACCAAACCTGTCTAGCTTAGCTGGGATGACTTGCTTTATTATTGTTGATCTAGCAAACTCACGACGAGGCTGAGTGAATGCAAAGTTTGTACAAGCAGCGTAACACAAATGTTAATTTGCAACTGCTGATAATTTAGGTTGAAACGGAAATATGTTGCAGGTAGATATGTATGAATAGCAAGACATACGCTCCTTATACAAATTCAAACAAAGTTTCGAGGATGAATGATTTGCTCTAGAGTTTCCAAAATGTCACTGTTAACGTCGTTATCTCTGTCATAAGTTTTTCTCCATCGGCAAAACGGGTAAGAAATAATTCATGCAACACAAAGCAGTTTATTTTTCATTTGTTTCACACTAATTACGAAAAATTGTAATGTTCAGAGATCATTTTGAGAACGAAAGGAAAGAAGATACGTGCTGTCATTTCTTGAAGGTTTAGAAATGTATATAAGTAGTATTGGGTCACTATTGATTCAATAATTTTAACCAATTTCGATAAACCAATATTGCCTACGGAAGAGCGACGTTAAGTTTCCTTTGGGAGCTTCAACCTAACTTTGCTCATTCACCACATCATTATTATCATTATTAATATAAAATAATGGTTCTTGTAATTGTGGCGAATAAATGCAGTTATTATTATAATAATTATTATTATATTGTTTCCAGCATATATATTGCAATATCAGTATTACTCTCTTATGGATTCTAGAAAGAGATAAACAACAAAATGGTGTATCCACGCTTGATAGCATATTGGTTGAATATTATTTCAGTCATATTGAAAAATAGTTATTTGTTTTACTAGGCATAAAAGCACAAGATTTAATGCCGCGGCTGGTGTTTCATAGCCGAGCGTAGCGAGGCTATGGAACCAGCCAAGGCATTAAATCTGCTTTTCTGCCGTGTGAAACATATAATTTTTTCTTCAAATTTGTTCCAATTCCACGCAAAATCGACTTTTTCATATTTAAATTGCGTTTCATTATCAATATCCAAATAACTAAATTATTTCATCAAAGGTAACTGGGCCCTGCGTTACTATGTTTACAGCTGATGACGTTTGTTGAATTTGTTTGTTTACTATTTACTTTGTCATTGTCAATTTTGAAAAGTTGTCATGTTAGAAATGGATTTACTGCAAAGTGAGGATGAATTGATGCAATTAACACCACCTGAGATAAGAGACCAGGCGCGAGATGTGGAATTTAACCTTTTACCGGAAAAATCAAGAAATATATATGAACTCACACACAGCAGATTCATGGAATATAGACAGGAGAAAAATAAGAAAATGAAGCCTTCAACGTTATGGTCTACCTATTTGATGTTGAAAGCTACCCTGAACATAAAAAATAACATTGATTTGACAAAATACCTGAAGTTACGGGCTTTTTTGAAACGTCAGTCAGACGGTTTCCATGCAAAAAAATCCCGAGTTTTTCAAAGAGAAGAAATCGACAATTTTTTATCAGATGCCGCAGATGAACTTCGCAGAACTTCGGCCACGTTGCTGGTGCATTCTGGTGGGGACAACAATGTTGAAGCAACATGGAGGATGGAAGTCTTCCGCTGTCGCGGAGGACTATATTGAGGACTCGCTAGCCAATAAGTCGAACATCGGCAATAAAATATTTTCTGGCGTTTCCGGAGTATCAAGTGTTGATACTAAAGTTGTTGATTTTACTGGAAAGGAGGGAACTGGACAGAGTTCAATTGTATTAAATAATTGTTCACAATTCACCATAAATATATCTAATAAATAAAAATTTCGTGTTGTTTATTATCATCAGCATCATTTTGAGTTTTCTTAATGTCATTGTCAATTTTAATAACGAATTTGATTTAAATTATTACTTGGAAGGTTGCCTAGCAACGAACCTTTTCTGCCTAGGCAGTAAAATTGGACTTTTTCTGCCTAGGCATTAAAAGTACAACTTCTAAGCCTGCCAAGTGTCATTAAAAGGGCGCTTTTAATGTCATTTGGAGAAAAATCATATTAACCCTATAAAATATTGATCAATGTTACGAAAATCTTACGCTAATATTCGGATAATAATGTTAATACAATATAACAAAAAAAATCGTGTCTATTACTGAGAATGGATTATCGGCCTAATATTCGATAAACAATATTGGAATGAGTTATGAACAAAACTAGGTAAGAAACTGCTAGGTGACTTCATATATGGAACGTTAGCTGAATCCTAAGAAAATGTATCAAATATGGTTTCTTACAATTTGTTTACAAGAAAATCTACTCAATAGGTAATTATAGGCAAAGTTTAATTTTAGAAGTTTAGAGTTCTTCGAAATTTTTAAAAAAATATTTCGTCGATGGTTTCAAGGCAATACAATCGCTTTGTATATTCTATTAATATATCCAAATCATATTGTTCCAGTATCGCTAAATGATTTGATGCCAATATTGCTTCCATTATTTTCATAATGTAATATTACGAAATGTTTAGGTGTACTACCACGATAAGTCTGTCCTGCGGACTCGTGGTGTTTTCACGAAGCAATTCAGTTTCGTTTAGAAATAACAGACAGACTTATGAGATAAATTCAATCACGAGGTGAATTTTATTAGACTATTTCACGAATGAAGTTTCTTCATTTATATAAATACGAACAATGCATGACAGTCATAAACAAATTATTAAAATCGTCAATATTATAATGTTTCATTTCATAATTTCATTTGAATTTGCAGTGAAGCGACTCATTCTGACATATCCAGCTATATTTATTATCGATCGAACTGTCAAAACGTATTGATTTCGTCATGGTTACGTCGCTGAAAATACCGAAGCTGATCCTCCAATCAGAATTGAAAGACGGCGGGTGTCATCGCGATAACACGAGTTGTCTTTGGCTGCCGATTGGTCAGATTAGGTGAGAATTTCAAGATGAGTGAGTGAAATAGTCATAATTATATCTTGCCAATATTATGTTTAATTATTCAGCAAATATTTTCATAATATCGTACCAATATTATTCCAATGTAAGTGTGCTACAGTGATATTGTACCAATATCGCTTAAAGAGGCCAATATTGCTTCGATAATATTTAATTAATATTATTTTTGAAATATTGGAGCAATGTCCAAATTTTTTTCTCACCAATATTACATTTAAATATTTTGCTAAGATTTCTACAAATTGTTCAATATTTTTTCCCATATAAGTTATATTATTTTATATTGTATTACTAGCGATCCCAATTGATATACTTACCTGCGTACCGCCAGAAGATGATCACTGGTGATTGAAACACACGACGAGTTTTTAAAATAGCCGTTTGTTATTGGAATAAAACTTCGATGTGACCAAAGATATAGCCGCTGAGGGTAAAGGACGGCTATTATTATTTTTTGCAGACACAAGAAAACAGGATATTCTTCTTTATTATATGATCATTGATTCTTTATTTATCCATAACTGATTCAATAATATTTTTGCTGCACTCGTGGAGAAAAACTATTTCCAGTATTTTGTAACTGTTTTATTGATGTTTAGAAATGGCATGGCATTTTTATGCTTCTTCCAGCTCAATTTAATAACATTCATAATCACCTATTCCTTTGAACTAGTATCTCTATTTAGTGGAATTAACAAGAATAATATGTTCTTTTCTGCAAAGACCCACAACCTTAGCTGGACATAAATGTATATTAACTAATTCAAGGAAGAATATTTGGGACTGTGACCCAAAACTTGAGAGTTGTCACTAAAAAAAAAGTCGATAATGACAATCCTTCAGACCAGTAACACTCACACTAACAATCTTAAGCCAGTTATTTACAATTATCTTGCCTTCACACATTTCAGCGATTATGTCGAATTTTGTAGATTGCGACAGCTTCCAAGTAAGTCGAGTAGAAAGTTTCTGTCATTACCATGTGATATTCGCAATACTATCTATGTATTGCTATTCATTACTATCTGTAAGTTTGGATTTTTCAACATGGAATTCAGCCAGTAGGAGCATCTATAGTTATTTTATCAAAAATTGGTGGGACACGTACAATGTGTAGTAAGATCGTTTACCTACGACCACTGTAGAAAATAGACAAAAACGCATGACACACAGCCTCAGTAAAATAACTTATTACGCACGGTAAACAAATCGCACAGTTTTTGTAAAAAAACGCACAGTTTGAATATATCTCGGAAACGGCTCAATCGATTTGAAAGAAATTTTGTATGTAGATAGGGTTTTGCATATACAGTGACCGCCAAAAAGTTTATTATTCGAGTATTGAAAAAAAGATTCTTGGGAAAAGTTTGTGCATGTCCGATAACCTAAAAATCGATTTTGACACATGTCACGTGATCGCTGGTATGGCGGCAAATTGAAAAAAATTACTATGAGAACGCAAAAAGTGGGGTAAAATGTCAAGATATCAAAAAAAGTGATTTGAAAAAGTTGCTTAGAATTAAATTTTATACACACGAAGTTTGAAAAGATGATGAGAGAAAATTGAAAATAGAATATTTTTTTAAAAATTTTCCTAGCTGTATAAAAATATCAAATTATTATCAGGGTTTTTCCATTCGTGCGTAATATGGTTTTTACCACACTTGTTACGTAATATACTATTATAGTACACCCAGTGTGAGAAAAAACTTATAACAGTCAGATAAGTAAATGATATCGCTCGAAACTTTGTGTATACGTTCACTATCAATTTTAAAATAGCAATGGTTTAAATATTAACTTTCAAGTCGTTTGAAATCTAACACTGAGCGTTGCTTCCCAGTGGAACTAATGAGCATAAAAACTACATGATCTAACAACTCTAATGAAGACGCTTGCATCCATGAGAAAAATAAAAATGAAAAAATGACCATTCGTACTTGGACTCGCACCAGGTGAGAAATGGTAGAACTCGTGGACGAGCAGTGTGACTATTACAATGACTGGAAGGTGTAGCGCTTCGAAAAATGAAAAATAAACAACCTTGAAATGATATAGTTTACAGTCGGAATAATAATTCGAGTATCTCTAAAGCAGCTTATTGTCTAACATTGAGAAGCGAAGCAGCAAAATAATCCACGTTTTTGCTAAATGTTTAGGCAAACAAGCTGGAATAATTACAAAACACTACCTTTTGGACTTATCTTTGAACAAAAGACAAGACGAGCCACAGCTTCTTACATACCTATGGACGAAATCAACAATCTTAGTGAATTTCAAACGGTACCAGATTCGTCTACCTTGAGAAGATGATATAGTTATGTTGTGAGATGCTTTATTCTTGAAGATCAGTCAGCCAATTCAATAACAGATTCATTGAGCCAAATCAGCTGATTATTATTTGGTCTAATTTTCAATTTGCTCCTAATATATTATGTGGTGTATTTTACTCAATTTTGCTACAGTTTTATAGATTCCCTACGACCAATAGGATAGCCACCAACATTCAAAAGTTATATAAATCATAAAATGTCATAATCTTTTCATAATGTACTCGTGTTCAAGAGGGGACTTTGAGGAATCAACTAATTATAATTATTGAACTCGTTTACCAATTTTATATTTGCAGTTCAAGTAATCAGCAACATCCTGCATTACTTCTTCGATAATACAATTTTTATAGGCATAGAAATTTGTATTTCTATTGGTACTTCTTTGGAGGTTCTCCAAAACAGTTGTAGCTCTAAAAGTCAATTACTGTTTTCAAAAGTTGTTGAAGAAAATTATTAATATAAACTCCTCAAAATCCTTGACAGCTTGAAAAATACATGACAAAAGCCAATAAAATAACTGATAATGAATTGTGTTTGGAGAAGAGGATATGTCCTGTGTGGAAAGGAGCTAAAGCACAATATGGCGATCGAAAACAGCTACCCACATTTTTTACTCGAATTCAGTAATCCATAGTGTCTTTATAAGAAGAAATAATAACACGTGCACTATAATATATCATTTGAGGAAAGTGGGGGAGTAAAAAAGATATTTTTCTTTGAATTATGGATTTGGATGATTCCAAGTGGGTATAAAACAGGTGAGAAGTGAATGAGGGTATGCACACCGTTTATGAACCTTTGAAAAGCTCCATGTTTCCATAATATCTTGCAGAGCTAGTTGAACTGATTTTCATCCAGTTCTAAGTGAAAACTTTGAATATACAAATTTTCCATTAGGAACTTGCAACTTATGGGTATTCCTCGCAGATATTTTGAGAATCGTTCACCACTGATCGGTTTATGTATCTTAATTTTTTACTGAGGACTAGATTTTCTACAACACTAGGTGCCGATTCTATTAATTAAGAAAAGACCCTCGAATATTTGTCGAATTGTATCATATTTTGGTGCTGAGGAATGCGTAAATGTCAGTGTAATAGGGTACTGCAAACTATCAGGAGTATTGTATAGTCTTGTGCTTTCCTTATGGGGCCTATAAAAGACCGCCAGCTAGTGACAGATTTAGGTGCCCCATTTTCGCATACAAGCCTCGAATAGGGTTGAAAAGTATATCGATTTGGAGTAAAATGTAGATATTTTTACGAGTGGGTCCTGGGGATAACATACCGAGAATTCGATTTTTCAGAACAGTGCTTATTTGTTTCCCTCGTGTTTCTATTTATGGTACGAAACTACAGAGGGTGATTCGTTAAGTCGCCTTAAGGAAAAAAGTTCCTATGAACATATGTCCGGAGTTGCTTCGTTTCTGAGATACAAAGGCGTTTGAAAAAAAAATTAGAGCCCTGTATCTCAGAAAAGAAGCAACTCCGAACATATGTTCATAGGAACTTTTTTCCTCAAGGCGACTTAACGAATCACCCTCTGTAGTTTCGTACCGTAAATAGAAACACGAGGGAAACAAATAAGCACTGTTCTGAAAAATCGAATTCTCGGTATGTTATCCCCAGGACCCACTCGTAAAAATATCTTCATTTTACTCCAAATCGATATACTTTTCAACCCTATTCGAGGCTTGTATGCGAAAATGGGGCACCTAAATCTGTCACTAGCTGACGGTCTATAATACCCTTGCATAAATTTGCCGATAGGATCAATTCCGATTCATTTTTGAATATGTTGATTCCAGTTGAGCGCAGATCCTGAGACAATTTCAATATTCTCGACCTTTCTCGATATCTTCAGCACACCACACTGAAATTTGAGGAAAATCCGTTCCTCCCGGTGGATGATAGTGTGAAGGAACATTCTTGAGTTTTTGCTCACCTATCGAATTGAAAACTACGTCCAAGGTACTCAGAATCAGCATCCTCTTTGAGCTGTTGGGCTTTCTCATTAATATGATGAACATTTTCTCACCACAGGGCGGTAAATCCATTCATGCTTAGTCCCTTCAGAAAATTGTTCATCCCAAGGTTTCAATATACAGTATGACCCATTCAAAATGAAAGAACCCTCATGGAACATAAATTTTTCAACCAAAGAAATGTAAAGGGAAAAGTTACACTCGTACATCAAATTTCATTAACGAGTTTTGAGTTTTGGAGCGAAATACTCTTATTTATCAAGGTCAAAGATCTGGAAAAAAATCTGATTACTAGACCACTGAATTCACGAAAATTGCAATGGTTAATGACGAAATTATGTGGGAAGGCGTCTATTAATGAGAAAGTTATAGGGGAATAAAATCTAAAAATTATGCAGTTGAATCAACCCACCACTTCAACTTCAGAATTTTCATCGAAATCCTGACTAGACCACTGGAATAAAAAATAATGTTTTGTTATATCTTGAAAAAAAATTCAATTCCATTAAACAACATAGTTTTCGAATATTATTATTTCATTTTATTCATCATCAGATTTTGAAAAAAATATATTCGAAACTTTCTGAAATGAAGTCACAATTCTGAAATGGCAAAAAGTGTTGGTTTGATTTATGGGCATAATTTCGGAATTTCATTTGCCTATAACTTTTTTTTAATGTTTGTATTTCTACGTATTCTGATTTTCATACTGCACTTACCTCAAATGTCAATATAACTCGACAAATATTGAAAATGCAAACACTACTCTTTACAACAAACAATTAAAAAATCTAATTAACAAATTATAATTTTAGTCCATGAACCTAACCGACGAAAAATAATTCTAAAAATATCTGAGGAATTTGAAGATGTTTCCAAAATACCCGACGATGTTTTATATCAGACCAGAGCCAATCATTTTTGAAACAAAAAAAAAATCATTGCAGTTTGTGGAATGTCGGAGAATCTAGGGTTATAAGTGAATTGAGAAAAATCAAGATGAGTCAGTTAAAGTTCCGGAAGGGGCATGGGGGTGGATGAAAATATGTTTTCAAAGTTGGATGTAGCTTTTTACGATGGCTGAAATATGCATTCTATCGGAACACTTTTGACGTAAAAGTTGTAGATAATAAAGAAATCTGAAAATTTTTCATTAATCCAATTAATTACCAAAAAAAATCGCATAAAACTGTACTTATGGTATATGTATGAAAAATAAAAATTTAGAATGACTTATTTCATCGGCGATTTTTAAATTTATTGAAAACAGTATGAATGACATTATTTTCGTCAATTTCAAATAAAAAAAAAAGGATTAAAAATTATTTAAAACTATTTGAAATTATTTTTTTCGTTAACCTGCCGTTAACCAGCTGTCGTCCCCTTACGAACGGCAGCCCTAAGAAGTTGAAACTTGTGCGAGCCAAGGATTGATGAGGTCTGTAGTCCGTAAGATTTCACCAAGTTTCATAAATATTATTTTGCGGGAGATAAAAATTAAAGACAAAAAACAAATTTTTTGATAATTTTGAGGTAATGATGAATAATGATCGATACAAAAGTTTTTGATTTTGAACTTTGTCCGATAATATGCATATTCTAGCCAAAATTCGTGAAAAACCGATATTCAACTCTCAAAACGTACATTTAGCTACCCCCATGCCTTTCCGGAACTTTTACTGAGTCGTCTTCATTTTCATTAATTTTTCTTCAATTCACTCTAAATTTTCACGAGTAACATACTGCTAAGAATTTTCCATGAATTCAGGTATTCATCCAGGTATATTAAAATATTTCCAGGTAAAACTCTCATCCATCGAAACATTTTTCCATTCTATTCCGTGAGTATATATAAGGGACATAATTCTCTATGGACTCTCACAGAAAAATAATTAATAAACGATCAATGAAGCGATGCACACAAAGACGACGATTTTTATTGCACCTCTATTCATTTTTCATCCTCGAGCGCTACACCTCTGAATGTTTCCTATCTAATCTTTCAGTGTCGACGGATGATTACCGATTTCCTGAAAAACTTACCCGAAAGAAGAGATACTGCCGGGACCGAGCGAAAGTATCTTGTTAGCATTATCTATACAGTCCTCTTGAGAATGATTTCCTGTTGTGAGGACGTAGTTTTTGGGTATAGGCGGTTTGTATGCCTTTTGATATTTTCTAACGGTCGTCTTCCTTCCATGTCGTAATATTTGTTTACGAAATGGGTGGGGAGGGGGGAAATACAAAACCGAATTAATATTGGGTTATTCCGAAGATCGAAAGAGATTCAACTCTGAATATATTCGAGAATTACTATTATTGTGCCTGTTTCATAATCAGAGTGTCATTGAAAATAATTATATCGTATCATTTATAACTGATGAGAAAAATGTGTAATTTTCTCTGAACTTCCAGAAATATAACTATTATACAAGTATCATCTTTATATACATATTTGATCAGATTCACAAATTGGAGAGTATAATATACCCCATGTATTATTCACTCCATGGAATTATAATTCAGAACGATGTTTTATAGCCACAATTTCATTTCGAATTCTCTAACGTGTTTACAGTTTTGTGGAATTTCTACAGTGAATAAACTCTATACTTATGAAAAACTTATTGTTATTATTTCTCAATATCTTCCAGTCAGTCTCAACAGACATTGATTCAGAACTAGGAAGTTAGGTGTTTCAATTGTTGAATAATGAGGAATGGTCGAGGAATTTTCTTAAGTCCTCTTAGTGCTACGAGGAGACGAGAACTGTATTTTCATACAGTGTCTCAAATTGACACCATGAAATGAGCCAGTGTCTTGAATCGCTTTGATTGGTTCAGTTTTCGGTCATATTGAAAGGAGTGGGGGTGGCCAAATACCGTCAACTCCTACTACCTTATTTTCGAAAGAAATCATTCATTCAAGAGAGACTCAAGCAAGTGGAACACCAACGACCTGGGCTAGCGTAGCGTATATTTTCGAAAATTTCTATACTCTGAGTGCTTTGGATATTTTAAAGCTCGATGCTGGAGGCTTTCCCAAGACGAGCCAGATCTACGTATTTGTTCGGGTTTTTTGAGGGGTTTTGCTCACTCTTGAATATATTATGAATGCTCTCATGGTCTTGACTTCTGCGTTATTGATTGTATGTTTGGAGGCGATAGTAATTCAGAAACTCCTGACTGATACTAGACATTTACTGACTATATACATAATGGAGGAGATAACTACGATAACATAATACATCTTTGCGAAATGTAATGATTTTTCTCTTTGGGAATAACAGGAGAAATGAAACTACATCAATTTCATAAAGCGAAGTGGTCCAAGTGTTAAGAGCTTTTGTTCTCACCCAGGCGGCCCGGGTTCGATCCCCACCGCCACCACAGAGCTAAAATGGTTCGGAATCTTCTTTTCAAGCTGTAGGTCCCGGCTCTCCCTTGCTCGGATAAGCTCTGCTTTTGAGGGGTCTTCTATTAAAACCTGGGAGATTCGTAATAACAAAAACAAAATCAATAGCAATAACCCCTTTTTGAATTTCGAATTTGAATTATGCGGAAAACATAAAATTGAACGTGGAGAGAGATCGGACAGATTAAATAATATCAGCAGCTGCAAACAATATAAATATCACTGATAAATATCAGTTCCGAAAGTGGCAGAACAATTTTTCAACTGGATAAACCAGTTGAAAACCCTTACAGGTCATATTGACTCTTTCTATAAAGTGCAACTTCTTTTGAGGGCTTGGATAGTTAGACGGCTTTCACATATCGTGTTTTGAAGATGCATCAGCTTATTGAAAAATCACTGACTCAGCAGGCAAAAAATTATGTAATCATGTGCTCAATAAATTTTTGATGCACAAAATATAACATCTGGAATATTTGAGGCTAGCAGTATCTAGGAGATAAAAGATTAGTAGTGGAGGCTGTGGATCTGTAGAAAAATTAGTCATTTCATAACAGTTCAGTTTCAAGTTGATACTACCTGGTGCAATGTTATCGAAATTACTTGATTTATATAATTTAATGAGCAATCAGTAGAACAATGACACTCTGATTTGAACGCTTGAGTTCATGAATCTCAAGATTGAGTAGAATAGAAAAGCTTAGTCATGCGAACAGAATTTAGAAAAAAGAGTGGAATTATTACAGAGAAGCAACCAGGGTGTTAATAGTGTTTTCTTGTAATGATGGAATACGGTATAAAATTTCTGAAAATTGTTTAATGATATCACTTCTGCACCTGAACCAAATTCTATTTCAGTGAAATATTCTAAAAGTTTTCTGTATCAACTGGACGTAGATATTATCAATAAATTCTTCGCAAAATGAAATAATGATAATCCATATTCAATTGTTCGAAGAATGATGTATGAATGATATGAGTTGAATTAAAGAGCAGAATTCTGCGTATCTCACACGCTGACATCTGAATTCCGCTCTAAGACTTTACCAACACTTATAAAAATATTGTTTGCACTCTTTTTATTGTTAATTTGGTAAATGAAAGACATTATGAATAATGAGAAATAAAAATTCCTATATATTTATGCCACTTTATATTTGTAACCATTGTGTATTTCAATTATTTCAAACTAATACTATTAATAGACATTATCATTATTATATTGATGTTTTCGAAGAATATCATGAATGAGTTTTTATATTTAGTACAGAATTGATATCGAAATCAAATAGACTGCTACAACGAACAATATATGCTATCAAATAATAACAGATTCAGTATTAATAGACATATGTTCTGATTGTAATTTTGATATTTCGAGTTGGGGGCGTGAGAGTTTCGTGGAGAGAAGGAGAGGTAACATCAAACACTCAGCAAACACACAAGAAGAATAAGAAGTATTAGAAAACGGCAATTTTGCACATTCAAGGCTCATACTAACATGCATGCCAAAAACCACATGAAGAAGATACACATGCCACATATATACAAATTTTTCTTTCACAAAATTTTGCTCAGATCATATTCAGCCTGATATGGCGATTCAATGAGGTAATCATCAAAAATTATGATAGGATATTATTAAACCTTTCAAATATATCTTGGAATGATAGGGAATCGGAAGTACTCTGTATGAAATCGAAATGGAAATTCGATTTCCTTCTGAAACGTGAGAATACGCAATGGAAAATCAACTCTTTTAATTTTGGTATTCATTTAGTATTGTGATTTGAGCCAGCAACAATGATTTTTCCAGCAGTCATACTTGAAAATATCCACTCTTACGATGTAAATCCTAGAATATTATTCAATTGTTGTCATTAGCTTGTGTTTGAATTCATAGTTAGAATATGTAATTTTATTACAGAAACAGATGATGACATTTGATTAATTTTCATGAACCATCCACTATTTGACAGAAACTCTCAAATTCAATGCATCGATGGAATCCCAAGTTCGGAGTGAAAAACTTTTTGATAGGAAATGAGTAATAATATGGAAATGTGTGCGTTCAATACGTAATTATTATGAATTCACTTCATATTTTCTAATCTATTTGAATAGTTAAGTGATATCAAGTGATGATCAACGGAGGCTTTTTCTCTGTTGATCGAGACTCAAAATTGGATATTATTCGATAATTAAGGAAAAAAGTACTTACGGTTAACGACATCTTTGGGGACATAATAACCTTTTGATTGAAATATACCAAAAGCAATAGTAGGAAATATCACTGATAACTGCTATTTATATGAAAAAGAACGATCCCGCTTACCATCTAAGGTAACATTATTACTCGTCGATTTGATGATATGATTCAGTCCCCACCTTTTCCATTGAAAGTAACCATCGTGCTAACTAAATTTGGTTGAAAGTTCTCGAAGTCGAAAAATCTACAATTGGAGACTCTCACAACATTCAGTTGGTGCTGCCGTTTCGTTGTGCATTTTTTAAATTGAGCTACATAAGAACAAGTTTACAGACCAGACGTCATTTCAGGTCAAAAATATCCAGAAAAATATCGAGAAATGATTGAATAACGGAATTATTGAAGTATGCGGCTTGCGCTGCAAAGTCAACGGATCATTCCTCAGGCCAAAGGGGAGTAGCAAACTTTGAAAATAACAAAAGCAAAAAGGGGCGACTTTGTGTCGTTTATGTTGACTGGTTCATAGTTTCTGCAGCACAAATGACTATCAGAGAAGGTAAATATTTTTAATGGATCAGAAACTGACATAGATGTATTATAGGTTTGTGCAAATACAGAGTGAAAGCGGGGCACCCCTTCAAAATTGTTAATTATCACACGATTCAGAAATCCTGTTTTTCGATGGACTAATTATCAGTAGCTCGAGTGCAGTACCAAACTCCGAAATGAATATACATTTTATGATTTACTTCTAATTTATTTCATAGTTAAGAATATAAAATATGTGTGATTTTTTGAAATACTTTCAGATGGGCTCACCAGAATTTCATACAAAAGTATATAATATTTTCCAGAATCATTATAAAAAAATATGTACCCTTGTATAGCGACTCTTTATTTTCCTTTGTAAATTGAATAACTAATGCAAATAAAACCAATTTCATCTGATATCATAAGATGAACATTCAACAACACTTCAGCTCAGTGTAACCATTCAGCCCAGGGTATACACAATAGAGGAATAGTTTTCTATTTGATTTGAATTACGTAGGTCCAGATCCTGTTCGAAGATATATCAGTTGAATCCCATTATAATATTCCAACATATTCAAAGAGTTGAGAAAGAACAAAAAACTTGATATTGAATATTTCCAATAATATTTTACTGAACTGAATATTGTAAGAGTTCTTCTATTGAACAGTTCCAAATGTCCAAGCGAAATTATTCATGAGATTCAGTTGTCACGATTGTCCTTTTGATAAAGGTTGAGCCGAACCAATCGAGGACCATTTTACATAAGGTGACCGAAATTTTCTACGTATAATTTGAATGGTAGCATTGCTTCAGTTACTTTTCATTTTGAAAATAATTCCTACGCTATTCCTAAATTTAATTGAAACTGTCAAACCGGAAATAATTATTTTATTCATCAAGACTTTGTGAAAAAGGTGTCATTTATTCATGCAATAATAATGCTACTTGTGCAACAATTGCAAGGAAGTTGAACATGCAACAGTAACTGATCGGGTACTGTAAGATTTACAACTTTCCGCAGCATCCCATTTTTGCGGTGGGAGGGGGTACATGGCTATGTAACTTATTTAATGATTCTCTATAAGACTATGTATGTAGTGACTACAAAGATTTAGTGGACGCTGAAAAATTGCCCAAGTGAAATATTTCTGATCACGAAAGTGAAAATATCTCAAAATCTCACAAAATGTATGAAATAACTCCAAAGATGTTGGTTCTACATGTTAGGACGTATTTTCCAAAGTAAGCAACCACCAAAAAGGAAGGAAATACGAACTTATTTTTTTATTGTTACAATTAATCAAATTTTTGAAAAACCTTTGTGATGAAAAATACTTGAATTAATTTCAACTAGAGCAACTTATCAGCTCCACAAGGAAGTAATGTCTGAATACTATCGACTTCGTTTTGAAACACGAACTCAAATCAATAATCCAATTAGTTCATGTTACGGTTTATTTTCCACAAATCCAATTTCAGACTTGGAGTGGGCTCTTTTATTGTGTTTTTCCAACTGGGATTTCCTTTTCAAAAGGAAAACGACCGTGATCAAGTATTCATTTATTGAACGGGACTAGCATGAAATGAGTTTTTTCCACTGTAACACGGAGCATAACTGTACTTCAGCTACATTGAAAAGTGAAGCTGTTCGTAATGTTGAAAATGCAACACATGAAGTTTAATTTTTTTCATTATTTGGTAATGATAGATCAGGAAATCTGTATGACGGATAGATGAATCAATCTATCTTGATCTCAAGTCTGAGTTCGTTTTCACAAACTTTAAAAACTATCTATGGGGGTGTGCGGGGTTAGGTAGAATAATTTTTGTAATATACCCGACGCGGTGGCCATTGTAAATCCCAAATGCAGCATCCTGCATCTCTTTGCCAAACTGTGTATTGTTCACAGTGTGCGGCAAGTTTTTACATACAAACGAGAGATATTTTCATTTGGAATTTTCCAGAAAATTCCATTATTCGTACAAGGCCAAGCATTTCTCTGACTCTGAAATGCATCGAAGCATCTGTTATTTTAATACATATATTATATTCCCAATTTCTTTGAAATCAGAATGTACTCTCCAAACATCCATTACATATTTCCGTTCATAAAAAAAAACCTGGAGAATATGGAATATTCAGAAAAAATACCAAAATATCATATTATTTACTCCCTATCTTATAAGGAACAAGGTAGATGGAGTTTGAATGTTATATTTTGCTTTTGGAGATGTGCAGAGGTTTTCAGGAAGACTGCAACTTTCTGAAAAATTTGAAAATATCATTTTATTTGTATCTAAAAACCTGCTGTTCACTGAATAAGGTGTGCTGGTGGTTCAACAACGTATTGGTCATGTAAGGAGCATTTACATGATTGTCTCTATTGAAAATAATGAAATCCCAACCTTTGGGACATTATTCTAATTATTAGGTTCTGACTTGATCCGTATAAATATATTATGATCTGCATTGATATACTTTATTCAGCTTTATTGGACATCTCACAACATAGCTGAAATATCCTCTTCCCAAGTTAATATCAGATTGGAGTCAGGTCATAACATTACCAGAAAGAGCATGTTTTTATTGATAATCACTATGAAACAAATTTTATGTTCAAAAGTTACATTGAAAAATCTTGAAATGCTCCATCGAGTTCAAGATTTTCTGATAATGAGGTTGTCCCACGAACTACTTCGTTCTGCAATTGTAATTACCAAACATATAAAAACAGAATTTTCCCCTTTACCACACAAATAATTCGTTTCTTGGATGCGCCTTTCGATAACCATTATATCCTTAAATTAGGGATTACTAATCTAAACTAAACAATTTTCGTTACCTAACATATAATATAACCTATGCAATGTTCATCGTTTTCCTACACAATATAGAATATTTTTTCAGTTCATCATCATGGTAGCTCAGTGGTTAAGACTGTCGCGTTCAAAGCCATTGATGCTGCTGGTCTTGTAGGTTCAAATCCTACAGACTACAGATTCTGATGGCCTGGGGAAGTGCTAGGAATCGCACGTGAATGGTAAGACCTCGTTAATCCTTGGGTCTCACAAGTTTCGACTTTTGAGGGCTGCCGTTCATAAGGGGACGACAGCTGGTTGACGGAAAAAAACAATTCCAACAATTTTAACAAAATCATCAACACAATTCATCATCGCATCATCAGAAACCTGTTCATATAAATATTTTTGATGGGGTGATTCAGACTGTGAGGATTTCGCATTTCAGTAGGAATGAGTTTCACACTACTTGCTAGATTTCAGAGGGGAAATGAGAATGAAGTTGTGAGCACTGATTAACCGTAGGGAGAAGCGAATGGTTTGGATATGAAAGTTATTGACACTACTAGCAGGAACATTTAGTACATTGAACATATCAGAATCATGATATTCTACTTTATAGCTAGTACATCTAAACACAATTAGGATGTGAGAGGTACACTGTCCAAATTTCAGTAAGTATAATTAAAATTCCAGTTAATGACTTTTGTATAATATGGTTCGTTAATTCAACTGTTTTCTACATATGCGCTTTCTTATGGAGGAAATTTTCAATTGTCAGTATGACAATAGTGCATGTTATTTGTTATTCGTCACTGATATGCCTATTCACAGTTACTTGTATCGTAAGCGGTATAGCCGAATAATACAAACCTATCAGTGGTATGATATGGTAAACTTGCAATAAAACTAACTACTACAACTGTTGAGAGTGAATTTTTTGTGCAAACTGGGTGTCCACCAGATACGGGCTTCACAAACTTCATTTTCGAATTAAATATTTAAAATAAGATAGATTTCAATGACTGACAATAATGAATTTATACATTAAAATGTCATTTTGCTAAAAAGTCACGATGGTTCACATCCCGAAACTTTGTAATGAACTGAGATTTTCAACGGTGGATGATTTCTTGAACATTCTCCTTCAAAATTGCACTTGTTTGAATTCGACCAGTGCAACGATTTTGGTTGAATGCATTTCAACTTGGTCACCATAATTTGAATTGAAATAATTTTAAAGCAGAAATATCAGGAAGCTTAGTTACAAATATTATGAAATGGTGGCAAATTTCATCATGGAAACAACCTGTATCGAGGTCAAACAACATTTCCAAAATCTACCAAGGACAAATCAAGGGCATAGCACATAATGATACCTAGGTTCCTGAAGGTCACTGATGACGTCAAAGTGGTGGGAAGAGGCCCAAAACCGGCTCAAATCCACTACTGAATATAGTCTTCTAGGATCATTTGGTATGGTTTCATAATGTAATGAATTTGATTCTAGCCGAACACAATTTTATGCATGACTTGGAAATTAGTAACATGGAGGTCTTGGAAAAAAACTCATGAAGTAGGTACCTGTGTTATTCTGACTGATATATACGCTACCGAATGTTTGCCATATATAACTTCATCTTAGAGTACATTTAATCGTTAACGAAGTCACACTCTTACACTATGTATTCCTTCTACATTCTGCTTGCGATTTATTGAAGTAGAGGTGACTTTTCCAGAAGAAAATTGCTCCAAATTCTACAAATGTTCAATCATATATTCATTGAAATACCAGAGAATTGTATATGGAGGGGTTGGGTACAGTTGAAAAAGATAAATAAACAAGGGCAACACAGAAGCAATAACATAAGTATCGCTTGGGATGATACAATGGTAAATCACATTATAACCTCACGTCTGAGACTAAACGATTTCCTCCTTACCTTTTTGGGGGTTGATGTAATTTTTTAATTCTATAGTTTCATCATTCTCTTCAACCTTTTGCAGTGAGGAAGAGTTTCAATAATCTTTCCGTTTCAAGAACGTTTTCATCCCAATTTAAAATAGTCATGTTACAACCTCACAGACAGAAAAATATTGAACTCGTCCACCTTGAACAGAGTAGAATTAGAGCTACAGGCATCTAGACAGCTTTAAGGCAACTGAAAAATCCAGAAGAACACAGTAGTGGTTTCATACAGGATGAATTCGTGGAAATTGAAAGTTACACCTCTCAACTCTTAATGTTGTATCACTTACTTTGTAGGATAGCAGAAGAGTTGAGTGTCACTTATAGCATAGAATTTATAGGGTTGTAGTAATAGTGAGCATAGTTTAATTAATAGAAAAAAATCGAGTAGGGCATAGTTCTGCAAAAACGAACCGATACAAATATATTTTTCTTGAGAATGATGTGAGAATCAACTGATCCTCTGTACAATTCAAGAACTGAAATGTAGGCTCTTGAAAAGTTGCTTTTCATCGTGATGAACTCAAAAACGGGAAAATAAGTAGAATACGCTGGGTAGCTGAGTGAGAATTGAGTGACACTCAATTCACTCACTGAATTTTCACTCAACTTTCACTCAATTTTCACGCTCCATAATATCTCAGCCTTCTCTCGAATTCTATTAAGTGACTCTGGCTCTTTTTTAACAGAAAAAAATATTTTAACTAAGTAGGTATAAAAAATTAGCACTTTTGACCTTCGAGTTGAAACGGAGTTGATCTTAGAGCCTCTGTTATTGCCAAGCAGGCCAACCTCTGTATCTGGTTGAGCTCATTCAGTGTTGAGATTTGTTGAGATTACAGTATTTGACCAACACGAAAAAGGTTTCAAAATCCAGATCTAATTGCCATCAGGCAACTCAAATGCAATTCTTTCTACCTCTACGGCAATATCACTAACGATTCGAATCTATAATGGTGTTATTGATCGGCATGTTTGTCTAGGGTACATTGTGTTTGTGGAATTTAGGAAGCGTTGCCTTTGTGATTCACGTTGAACGCTATTGAACACTAATGAGTTTCAATGAAAATGAGTTGAACTGAAAGTGCCTGTATACTACGACTTTTGCTAACACTTTAACTCCAACTTTGTGTCACCATTTCTGAAGTGCCAATAGTAGGAATCAAATTTTTAATGACCTGTATTTGCTTATGATATGGTATCATTTGGAATACTTCACATACTTTTATGCCTAGTAGCAACTACGAGTTGCTCAATTCAATGAGAATATTGAGCAAATTTTATGATTACTTTCGTTTCATTATTTTGCGATTCTTTGTATAGTTTTAGGTGAATAATGATTAGTTGACGTACTATGTAGTATTTTAGTGTAGTATGGTAGTATTTTCAGAAGTTTTTTAACGAAGCAACACGGGTACAACCAAATTCAAATAATAATAATAAAATAAAAGAGTTCATTTGTGAATGTGAAAACTTCTACATTGGTGGAACAAGAAGACCATTATCCATAAAGTCATTAAAAGTATATACAATCTGAGAAAACAGCGTAATCAGGAATTGCTGATCATTCTCAGACTGAGCATATCAAACTCTTTTATAAAATGCACATTATTTACAGAGAGAGAAGCATTGGTTTGAAAAAAAAAAATCATGATTGCAATATAAGTAATTGAAATTATCAAGAGGCTTGACATTTGAATGTGCGTAATCAAGTAGGCACGTCTTATACAACCTTCAGAAAAAAAACTATGCTATGAGGTAACTTCCAATTTCTACATATCCAGCCTGTATCCAGCACATAGCGGAACTGAATGAACAAGCGTTCTCGACAACTCAACGAGTATAAACGTTAAGGACGATGCTGAGAAAAAAAAAACGTGGATCTTCTACCTGGTATGGCCTGCTCACTAACCTTAGACAGAGCGAGAAGTTTTTGTGTACTACGACTGACCTGTAGCAAAGGGCCATAGTTGCGAATACTACGAATACACCCCCTACCACCGACATGAGAGTGCCCACGAGAAAAATCGTGTTCGAGCCATGATAGTCCTCTGCTCGTGGTGATCGTCCGAAGGGAAGAAGAAGAGTTGGCGTCGTCCATTGGGCACGATGACGCAGGCAGCCATCGTACGCATGCATGAGTACACAGGCGGAGACAGACACAAAGAGAGAAGGAAAGCACCAATAAGACATTTGCTCTACGTCATGTGACGGTTATTAGGTCAATCAACCGAAGTTATTGAAGCTGCTGATAATAATCAAACTGAAGCCGTGTATAAGTGATCATATTTGGTTTTATATTACTGCCATTGATTCTTCTACTAAATAGTAAGTAGCTATAGTTTATGACTTTCAGTTGAAGAGTCCCTTACCACTTCTAGTGAGGTCAACACAAAACTTATCAGAATAATATTTTCTAGACCATCGATTTCAAGAAACAGAGCTGCATCATTCTTGATTTTAGCTCTAATGAGATTGAGGTAATGATGAATAATTCAAGGTGATTTTCAAAACATGTTAAAAAAAACCTTTGTTTGGCACTTTTTTTACGTAGAATTCAATGGTGTGAGTAGGTACAGTTTTTTAAAACTTTAGGATATTCACGTTAAAAAGAGAATGATGTCATTTTTGGTAATTTTGTACATCCGACAACAACGATAAAATTCCCAATGAAATGCGTTCAATAGCAACGAAACTAGTCATTTCGTGAGTTGACCAACTGATACTAAAATTTCAGCCGTTGCCGAATCGAAAAAACTCGAAAACTGTCTTCAAAAAAATTTGAAAATTCAAAATAGTGCACAGATTGGCAACGCCATAACCTGTCATCTTGTGACGTCATTTTTTTCTCAACGTGAATATCATGTTAGTAATATTTCAATAAATCTTAAAACAACCATTCCAAAAATACTTGTAGCACAATAATTGAATATTCGCTAAATTATTCGAAACATTGAGCTTCACAGATTTCAATCAATGACTTGAACGAATGGACAAGGCCACATGCTTTGAACAAGTAGCCTTTGTCATGACAATTTATACAATATTCACAAATAATTAAGGAGATAACAATAATGAGAATAATAAACAAACAAAATCAAAAATTTATTATTTCTCCACAGGAGTTATTCATTATGTCGAGCAGTTTTTTCTACGCACAGATGTATATAGAATTGGTAGGAAGATTCAGAAGATATGTATAGGTTGGAGTCAATAGGCGGTAAGTCCAGTGACCCTGCTGGCCAACTATTGGGACATTGTTAAGCTATCCAAAAGATGATCAGCTAAACAAATTTTTGATAGTGCAAGCTCTGTGAAGCCGAGTCCCATCTAGCTCTAAATGTATTTCGAATTTCGTAAAAAGTATTGTGGAAATGTTTTGTTCGAAACAAAATTTTTCACAGAAGAACAAAGCAACCATAAGTCTGAAACCTCGCTTTACCTGGTAAGTTGCAAATAATACTTGAAAATGAATTCAAAACTCATATGTTTTGATTTCATTAAAATGAAGCTTGGAAAAAGTCCAAAGTTTGGGTCTGAAGATTTGTTGTTGGCATTACTGAGTGGAATAAGGGAATCGTCAAATGTGAATTAAATGAAGGTATTTCAACAATTCCTCTGAATTTTGATATGTTACATGGAGATTGAAAAAAATCAGTGAATTTCACCATTACTGAAATGATAATTGAATTCAGAGAGCGCTCAGTTTGATTTCCCTTGTAGGATGCAGTTGAATATATGTAGATATTTTGGTTGAAAACATTGACAGCGATGCCCTGAAGCGCTATTTTCCGTTCAAGAACTATGGACTTTGGAAACTGATGTTGAATTATTGTTGAAATTTCAACAAATTTCACTGAAACTTTGCGCGGTTCTTTGAGGTTATCTATGTGTATTGGTTTGGTGCACGATTGACAACCCACTCAACCCCACTTTTTCGCTTTATTTATACTGAAACGTTCTTTAGAGTCTTTCAATAGAGACGCAATGACATTTCAGTAAAAAATTCAGAAAATTTCACTAATTGTTTACAAATGTAGGACAGCAGATGAAACAAAATGAAAAAATGAGGTTCTTTGTTCTTTTTTTTACGATTGAGTTTGTTTTACCTCCAGGGTCTGTCAAGTGTGCACGAAAATGTTGGATATCTACCTAGATTGAGGTTATGTAATCACTTCAAAGGATGACATAAGTGTGCGTCTAGGCAAGTACATCTTCGTTTACTTCACTTTACGAAGAAGAACAATGAAAGAGATGATTGTCGTCTGTCTAGGTTCCTCAAAACTATTCTGGTAACCACAACCACATACTTTATTACAGCTACGTGCTTGACTTTAGGGCACAGCAAATGTTCCCAACCAATTGAAATATACATTTGGAGAACCAAGAATTCACGGACTTACAAATTGAATATTGGAACGATAAATATAAAAAGCTTCGAAGAAAAATGAATTTTAAAATAATTTTCATTCATATAATTGTCAGGGTGGCAATTCAAAAACGTACAAATCAGTCAATATTGTCAATTGCATTTCTGTAGAAGTTTTCAAGAATTCTTATTTTTTGGAGAAAAACCTGGTTGATTGACCTATATTCGGTATATCGTCGGCCTGGCTGACTCCAGGGCGATCATAGAATATGGATAAGCATATTTAAATGTAATTGTTCATATTTCTCAACCTCATTCATGTATAGAATGGCCCACTGAAAACGTAACGAAAGACTGATAGGATAATTACGGGATAAATAAAAAAAAACGCTTGGATAAGTCAACTGTGAACACCCACGAAATTTCAATCCCGATTATAAGATAAGTGATATATCTATAAAAATGCATTATTCCTCTATATCTAAGAAACCTAAAATTAACAATCCATTGATTTATTTTTAAGGTACTTGAAAATCAAGTTGGAAAATCACTGTTCATTTATCAAGTTTGTAAAATTGTCGGACAGTGTAACTGCAAAGAATCGACCATCAATATCAATTATTTGAATACTGACACTATCTAACAAGTTGATGATAATAATAATAAAGCCCGACTGGAATGATCCAAACCGATTAGAAAAGAAAATAATAATAATCATCAAAATGTGCCAAGTATCATCTCAAAAGAGGACGATGAAAGGAATACGGAGACGATGTCTAGCTTGTTAACGAAAGCATCCTACATTATCTTGATGCCGAAAACATTAACGTACCTAAAGGTGGAACAACGCCGCTCTCAAGAGGTAATCACAGTTAAAAACTCTTTCCGCGGCAAGTATCAGCATGAACTACGACAGGTCTGGTCGTCAGAACTGTCGGGAAGAACAAAGTTTCTGCAACTAATATGCTTGCCGTTCCGATACTACTCTACTCCTTTGGAGTGATGAAATGGTCTCAAGAGCTGCGAAAACTCGACGTAAAAACTCGCAAAATGATGCATCTTTAGAGGAGCTTGCATACTAAATCCGGTCCGGTCCACGGTTGTACTCTCCCAGGTAACAGGGAGGCCGTGGACTTATGAGTTTGGAATGTCTACATAACAGAATGGTACTGGATGGAGCCTGTGAAGTTATCAGGAGTTTAGATCCCCTTCTCTGCATAGTGCGTGACCATGAAAAAGTAGAGATCGGAGCATTCCTTTTTAAGGCAGTAGCACGGGCAGACGACGAACTTGGTCTCGTTTTCGACACCGAACAGGGTGACCCAAACTCTGTCGCTCTGTTGAAAATTGTGAAATTTTGCAGTTTCGTAGACAAAGGAAGCAAACATTCAAAATAATGTAACACTTACCAATTAAAACGATAGGGGTGGTGATTAGAGCATGAAAGGTGAAATGCTTTGAAGGATAATCGAATTGCAAATTATATTTCCATTAAAAACAAAGTTCACAAGTCCAAACGTTTTTTTTTTTCAATTTACCGTAATTACCGAAAAACTGTCTAGCTTTATTTTCAATGGCCCTCTCTATTTGTCACTAGGAAAAAATCGAAGCTTCTCAAATATATTTTCTGAGAAATGGGACACGGGCTGCAAATATTATATCCGACATTTTCCGCATAATAAAATTATATTTTTGGGAAGCTGCGAGGTCTAGCAAACACCGTCAATAATTGCGAACTCCCAAGTTGCTCCAACTCACATATTTCTCTGCGAACCAATATTTGTTGGACATTGAATGAACAATTCGATGGAAAGTATGTGTATTTAGCCGCGTTTTGGGAAAACGTTGCGAAAGCCAATAGAGAAAAGCCGTACGTACGCCCGGAAATCAGCTTTGCCAGAGATTTGTCGCTCAATTCAATCGAATTGTGTATACATGTGATTCACAATATAAATATGTACAGTACACACAGCAAGTCAAAATACAGTTCGAAATTTACACTGAAATAAAAGAGTCACTGAAATAATATTGAATGAGAAATTGATATTGAATCACAGTTTCATTTGTTTCAATCATAGCGGTTGACGAGTTTTCCACTTCAACAACGTTCAGAGTGAAAATGTCTGTGAAACTATTTCATTGAACCAGAGTTTTTAGTTCAATGAATTTAAAAACTGTTATAAGTTATAAGTAAAACAGTATAAATGTTGTCGAAAAAAATCATATCCCAGATGAATATGCTTCAGAAATTATGAAACGTAGAAGAATTTATGAATTCTGCTATTAGTTTAGGATTTTCACATTTCATATTACAAAAAAATCAATTAATAATGAATACTGAAATCTTTCGAAGTGAGAAACGACCAAACTGTTGTTTTCTGTGGAAAAGTTGCGATGCGTAACAATTAAATTTTATCGAAAATTGATTAAAATCAAAATAAAAAGTTCATCAGACCTTTCTTGTATTTACAAATTTCATAAACCAGTATCAAAACTCATTAAACAAAAATTATTTTAATGAATTCATCATAATACGTATCTTTCTGAATATTAGGTTTCGAAAACCATATAAATCTCCATTTTCAAGTTTGTTTTCCAAAAAGTTCAGCTATATGCTGGGGATGGTACAACATTTATCTGTTTTTGATTGATTGATCTACCTGATAGTCTAAGATTGAATTCAGTAATTTGCGTGACTTATACGAGAGAAATTGGGAACATGTCTGAAATTGGTCGGAATTGGCCATTTTCAACCGGATGGAAGATAATACCTACAGTTTCATCATAAGACGCTTGTAGTGGTGTCCTGCTCGAGGAAATTTGTCTCACATTCCTTAGTTATTTTTTTTTACATCGTCTAAACTTAAAGAGGATTCAGCTAGTAATCAGCACGCTACAAACCCGTCTACCTCTAAGCATTTTTGTGAGTAGTGTGGCACTGAAATTGCAGTCTCTGGCCAATGTACTTAGTTCACTGAAGTATGTTGAAGTAGTCTCTCTGGTCCTCATTTTCTTTTGTGTTTTTGAGTGAGGTCGTTGAAGGTTACTTTCTCAAATTTCATGGGTGATTTCAGGCCAACAGACGCTTGGAAGAACTACTGTGTTCTTTTTGTCTTCTTCAATACCGTTAACTTGTTAGTGGAATTTGAGAAACTCTTTGAAATTTCTCCAACGTTTTTCCATACACCAATATTCCATATTAACACTGATACTGATAAAACGAGAGATTACAAACTGGAATACCAGAAGAGGTTTTTATGCAAAAATCGTGTAATGGTGGCTATCAATACCAATATAAAATGAGACTTTCATACGCTGTTTTCCCTCCGACAAGTCAAACATTAATAACTTTGTTATTCGAACTCTTTCGATCACATTTCGTTAAGACATTTCCACAATACCAATATCGGATATCTATAAATATTATATGTATATTCAGTAACTCCTAAATTGTGATTCCACACATTTTTTAACAGATCAATTTGTAAAGATGAGGATAAAATAAACATAATTTTTGTTTAATAAGTTTTGATGCGTATAGGCAAAATTGGTTTGAAATGGAAAGGTACACAAATCTTTTATTTCTTTTCAAGAATCTTCTCGAAACAAAACAATAGTTAGATTTTTCCACATTTTGAAACGTTAATATTTTGAAGATATGGTTTCTCATTCGATATTCTGAATTGTCTCAGTGAAATTCGGCCAGAAGCCTATTTACAAAATACACTGCGCAAACATCACCTGCGATTCAAAAATGCCACGATCACGGGCCACTTTGAATTAATTTCGTTATGTATACCTGTAACAAACGGCCACTACGGCAAAACAAATGAAGACGCCCTTCACGACGCCTACCAAGATGAAAACCATGACTAGCGTACTCAGATTACTCTTATTGTTGTCGCCTGCGAAACAGTACACCCACATTCAAATATAATGTTCTCATGGATTTCAAGCATTGTTGGTACGACTGAAAAGTTCACCAAAATCCACTCAATCACGGATTCAGTTTAATTTAATTAATTTCACCAAATAGTTTTGTAATATGTGATATCAGTAGATACACAACGGGGATTTTACAGTAAAAATCGACACATAACCTCATTTTTTATTAGAAGTAATCAACCTTCTGCGAATCGTTCGCGAAAACGTGAAACCCATTTCTAGTTATCAGGCCAATTGGCAGCAGTACCCAACATGATAAATATTTAATATTTTAGCAAAAACATAGAAATCACTATAATGACAAATTATACAGTGTGACCCCCTTATAAAATCTACATTTTCCAACCGATTGGAATGATTTTTTTTCATTTCAAAAAGTCTATTGGGTCACCAAATTTCATGAGAAAATCTCTACTTCCAGGGCCTACTAATCTGATTTTTCAAGGTCAAAAATATAAAAAATCATTAGTGGTTTTTTTAAAATTCTAACTACACCAGTGGATTTAAATGGTTGAGTCAAATGGTTGAGTTGAAATGCGTCAATCAATAAGGTAATGAAATTTGAAAAATATGCCGTTCAATCAACCTAC
This sequence comes from Chrysolina haemoptera, assembly GCA_958298965.1. NCBI lineage: Eukaryota > Metazoa > Arthropoda > Insecta > Coleoptera > Chrysomelidae > Chrysolina > Chrysolina haemoptera. The sequence continues at coordinate 5,182,357 of OY282592.1, read as the reverse complement.
CAATTCAATTTCGAAACTTCAGAACTTTGACTACACCTCTGGATTCAGGGTGCCTAGAAATATCACTGACTGTAATTTCAGAGAAATCTGTTGATGAAGAAAAAAATAAAGAATTATGATGTAACATGACAATTTACCTTAAATTCCATTAACATATTTTTCGTATTTTATTATCTAATTATTTTCTTATTCATCGATAGATTTCGATGAAACTTGACCAATGATATATCAAGACCTCCTGAATACAGTGGTGTATTCCGAATTTTGATAAAAGTTCTGAAATTGAATTGGTGGGTTGATTAAACGGCATATTTTTCAAATTTCATAAAACTTTTTTATTAATTGACGCATATTAACATAGTTTATGATTAAACCATTCGAAAATGTCGCGAATCCAGTGGTGTAGTCAGATTTTTTCTAAACAATACGCTAGTAATTTTTTTAGATTTTTGACCTTGAAAAATCGGATTATATGGTCTTGGAAATGGATATTCATTCATGAAACTTGGTGTCCTATTAGACTATTGAAATGTCTTCCCAATGAAAAAAAGTCATCCCAATCAGTTGGAAGATTTTGTAAGGGTGCTACGGCTTTAAGTGGGTCACACTGTAGAAAGGTACGCCTCCAAAGCTAAGTATTTGCACAGAACAATAAAAAACTAGCACTTTAATCCGCTAAAACCCCAGAAGAAGTGGTATAAGTTTATACATCGGCTGACAGATGAGTACCTCCATCTTCACAAGTTCTCAGACCTAGAGGTTTATTCTTGAGTTCAAGCGCAAATATTTCCAGACATTTGAAGTAATACAGAACTACACAATCACTGCGCGGTGGAGGAAGAGAGAACATTGAAATCCTACACGTTAAAACTCCAGAATAAACCCCCAGGTTCTTCATAAATGTACCCTGTTAGAGAGAAAAACTTGAAAAAAATAGAATAAACGAATTTTATTGTCGTAGAATTTTTCCGTGAACTATTTCTGAATGTGAGTGTACATACTTGATTACCGGGAAGCTACTAATTGTCAGTACCTAATATGCTTTGTGTACGTACGACTGATTGATACAGAGAGTGGTGGTGTAATTGGTTGACGGTGAATAATATCATTATGGCGTAATATCTGAATAGATCAGAAACGTTCTCGACATATTTAGAACACAACACATGGTTCTAATAAAATGTGGCTTACAATATCGAGCACAGGTTGTATATTAAATTGAATTCAATATATCTTCAATGCAGCTATTGTCGATATAAAATTATATATCTTCATATATATTTGTATTACATTTCTGGATACATTATATTTGAGTAGTGAGTACCTCTAGTCACACCCTGACTGATTTTTTTATATCTGTTTAGATGACAAATACTCAATAACAATCCCATTAGGCTCATCCGATTCAATCACATTGTACATATTTGATGTCTTCCAAGGTGGCAACGAACAAAGTTTTTGTGATTTTTGAAACACTTTCAAAAACACATTTTTCTGGAAGAAAACTGTAACCCCAGGAAACACAATAGAACAATGGCTAGTTACTTGTGCTGTGTAAACAGTATTCTATGAATACCTGCCAGTCATTTGAAACATCAGAGCTCAAAAATATTAAATGGTGTGGGGGGACGAGAGTCACATTATTGAAGGAAACACACCCCGGTGTTCAAAAAATAAAATAATAATTATAATAAAATAACAATTTTTCAAATTTCTCTACACCATATTCTCGACAGTAGGTCCGAAGGGAATGTTGCTGTGCAGCTTCTCTTGTAGGGGATACAGCAAGATTGAATTTACTCTATATTTTGATAATGTAGGGACTCCAAAAGGATAATTAATAAGGACACCAAACTGTAGGAATTTACCAAATTAGAACTCTTCTTGACCTCTTGTACTGAAAGTCTCGTTTTATATATTCAATGCCTGGATTATCAGTCGCATCGTTTGTTCTGAAACCTGAGGAGACATTGTTGGCAGCTGTTAAGACACAGATGACTATAGTCAGTTTCCTTAATTTTAATTGCAATAAAGAGGCTTTAACGAACAATTAACACAAAAAATGTTGCACTCACAAACACACCGCTCTGATAATACCCCTCGTCAACCATCAACCCCACAATTACCTCTGTTATCTGGAAAAATACAACAAACGAGTACCAATCTGTGAATCAAGTTCACATCCTTCGTCGCATGTGGTATTTTTTTAACTTATGATACATCCTTGAGCTTTGACAGGGTTAATTATATTCAGAACGTACCGTAGGGGGTTTCTTTTTTTTTCATGTGGTCCTGAAGATTGGTCGGAGGAGAAATATCAGGAGGGGGCGTTGCAATTGGCGGGGCGGGGGTCAGTTCTACTTGTATTGAGCAATCGGTACCTGCCCAGCCCAGTTCGCAGAAGCACTTGTTTTGATTCGTACAAAACTGAAAAAAAAAAAAAATTAAAATTTTAAAAAAGTTTCTACACAGGACCTACAAAAAGAACCTCCTTTTGTATATGATTACTTAGATCGTGTTCAGATGGAAATGTCTCAAAATGACGATCATTAAATGTGTAAAACTTCCAAATTCACATTCTGATTTAGGATTATTCATTTTTCTCCAAATGTATATAAAATTGTATAGTGATTTTTATAAGACGAAGATACAAAAAAAAATACAGGAAACAACAAATATAGTATCATCATTAATAAAAAGTTACGGAAAAACCAATTCAATTTAATTTTTTTTAAAACCTGTTGATGAAGAAGAAATTATAGATGTTATTGATAGTTTGGACAACAAGAAAGCTCCAGGATTTAATAACATCAGTGTCAAACTTGTTAAGGCAGTAAAATCGGAATTAACCCCTTTATTAACTAAATTAATAACAATATCTTTCGAAACAGACATCATTAAAAAAAAATGAAAATTACACCGATTTTTGAAGGTGGTAAAAAAATGAAATGAAAAACTATAAACCTATTTCTGTTTTACCCATATTTTCCAAAATTCTTGTAAGATTATGTGATTATTCAAAATCTATTGATTATCTCTACAGATATCAGTATGACTTTCAAGGTCTAGTGATACAGAATCTGCAGCAAAGCACCTCAATTTCAGATGGAATTGGATTCCATTAACACTGGACTCCTGTCACTTGATTTGAGAAAGGCATTCGATACTGTTGATCATAATATACTATTAGGCATTTTATATAATTTAGGGATAAGGGGACATGAGCACACATGGTTTCGAAATTATCTGACTAATAGAAAGCAGTTTGAGTATATTGGAGAAGAGAAGGGTCCCAGTAAAACTGTACTATGTGGTTCAAGGATCAATACTTTGCCCAGTTATCTTTCCCATATACATAAATTCCATCCAGAATCTCAACCTCAAAGAAGAGGCGTATTTATTTGCTGACCCATACCCATCTAGTGAATGATGGCTTGTCCATAAGTATAACTTATGATATTGAATCATATTTTGATTTTAACTCCGATGTTGCCATCTTACCCCATGTCCAGAACATTCGGCGCTGGCTTGATTCGAGGCGCATTTTTCCTGTTTGACATGAGGAAAAATGCTCGTGCAGGTTTGATTAAGGCAAATGAGGTTCTCTCCGCAAGGCGTTCCATCTCTCACGAGGCCCAGTAGAGTCAGGTCCGTATCGTCTTCGCTCTTGCCCACTTTCTGTCCCGTTGTTGTCCTGTGAATAGATCTATTATTTATGACTATTGGGCTTCACTACGGGTTTTGGGAAATAAAGCAAAACATTATGAAATTTGCGTACTCATCGAACTAGTAAAACAGAAAAAAACTTCAAGGTAATGTTTTTATCGACGAATTTGGAACATTTCATCAAAAAAACGTGTTATGTTTGAAGGTTGTAGACAATGTAGTAACTTGATCACTTACATTTCGTACGTCCATTGTGTTATTATAACCCTTACAGGATACTAGCTGTGTAACAATGGCCATTGCATTTGTGAAAAAAAAAACAATTTTAAAACGGCCATGTTTCGTCGTATAAACCCAAGAATTGAAAATCATATGCTTGGCTGAAAATCATTCACGTTCACGAAATTAATTCATAACAATTTGATATCGTTTCAAGCCTGCCACGAGACATAAATATTATGGCGATTATACCGGGTGTTCACGGAAAGTGGCTCGCCCTTATAACTTTTTTGGTTTTGCAGATATTGAAATTGAATTTAAAGGATCTATATGAGTCATAAAACTGCATTTTCTGACAAGTGACTTAGCTTCGTGCAACTTTCGGTCTCACCGAAAATGATAGAAACTTTTGATTTTTAAATGAGATACCCAGTACATTTTCACTTTTTTTGTCTCCATATGACATTCTAAAAACAACTATCACTTGTTACTTTTTGTGACCATATTTTTTTTTCGATATTTAATTTTTAATCTAGAGATACGTACAAATTATTAATTTTAGTCCTAAAGTAGGTATTGGGAAAAATACAACTTTACGGTTTTCGGTTAAATATAGAATTGACTCTTTTATTCAAAAAGTTGACAGTAACAAACAACAAAACTTAACGTCATTCCATACAACATTATAATATTTTCATAGTATCGGTGTCCAAATACAGTGTGATATAAACTGGAAAAACTTGATCCTCCAACAGTATACGACTTAAAACTGCATTTTTGACAAGTAACTCATCTTCAGCAAGTTCTGACATTTTTGTGGAATATTGTTTTCAGTCAAAATATTTCTGCTATGTACATACAATTCAATTTTAGAATTTGCATTACCAATTTTTTTTAATGGAAATTTTATAAATTTCATTACGATTATGTTGATACCGCTTTACTGTGGAGGTTTCAAACAAACTTTCGTTGAAAAAACTATCTTACCACACTTTTCCAAATCTAAATTAGGAAACTATTGTGTACGCTATTGATTGAAAAACATGTTGATATTATTATTTATACATATATTTGGATTGATGGTTTTGTTATATCATTTGTGTTGGTCACAGGTTACTCGATGAATTTTAATATTATTGTAATCTCAAAAAGAAAGATCTACCGTTGTATTTTTGCGTCTGCGTTTTAATTCTTAAATGGAATCAGTTAAATTTTTATAATAACAATATCTTAGCGACGCCCAGCATGACTTATCAGAGAGAAACAAGACTGCAAAGCTAAGTAATTTTGGTGAGAACGGGAGGAATGGGGGGTCTCGCGAAAACGTCGAGAAAGCAGTTGGCGGCCGGCTGCGGAACGAAAAACTTTGGGGAAACGGGGACATCGGCATGAATCCATTTTTATAGTTCCATATCTCGAAAACTGTCCATTTTTGAGCATTGTGGCTATAGACACTTTTGATCAGCCCAACAAGAACTGTAACATACCAAAAATTCAGCCAAATTCACGGAAAGCCATTTCCTACAAGAAATGTGCGGGGGTCCTTTGTATTTTTCCAGGTTCAGACACCTCTTTAGCAAATCTGATGAACTTGCCATTATGGTTCTGAAGAATGATATGAATAAAATGCAACAATATAAAAAACTCGCATCTAGTGAAATTTTGAGTTGTTCAATTAAAAATAGGAATCAACTACATTAAAATAATAGAACAAGTACCAAGAAATATTTTTTGCTTTCTACCATGCATAAGAGTCAACTCACTTGCACTCATACTCTCGTCCTTTTATGGAAATTATCGTTTTGGAATGATCCTGGGGCTGGTCCAATCCGGCAACGACGGGATATCGGTTCCCGTGCTGGCATTGGAGGGATCCACATTTCACATTTTCCGGTGAGCATTTCAAAAAGCGACCATTGAGGTCGTTACCACAATGTCCATTTATCGACCCTTTTGAATTGAACTGTTCGAAACATTGAGTGTCGGCTGCAATGCCACCTGAAAAAGAAATTGAAAATCACATGATGGCAACGCTCAGACCACGTCCTACACATCTCCATTATTTTGTATGCCAACTTTCTTCAACCATAACAAATGGCCTCAAATGATTTCGAGATGAAACACCAACAATGAATATATCAACATGACCTATTCCAAAGCCAAACAACATCCACCAAGGTCATGTCAAGTTCTCAACCACACGTACCAGATAGACCCCTTAAGGTGGATTGAAGGTCAGTATTAACATAAAAGTGGTGGGGGAGACCCAGAACTAGCTTTGCATCTCATACTACACTAAAACCTCTACGTTGGTTTATTCACAGCTCCGCACCTAGGTCTCATTCATAGACATAAAGTGATCAAGGTCTGCTTGGGGTGAAATCTTCCATTCTGTTGTCAATAGCAACCGGAATGGAGAGGCATGGTGAACATGCGCATAGATGGCGCGAAAAATATCATCCATCTGGAAAGGAACCAATAATTGACGCAAATTGACTAGATAATACTCGTCTCATATCCAATATATGATGGACCAAGCTGTGGCTAACATGTCTTCCATATCCGCAGTACAGCGAAGAGCCGCAAAATTAAAACGAGTTCACTTCACATCACAGGGTGTGCTGTTGATCACCAAACTGGCAATGAAGTCAGAGTGGAAATCTTGCAGTACCATGGCAAACAATATCGCCTATTACAAACACCTTCAGGACAGGTGTTGTGGATAACTCCCCAATAGCTGATAGGGTGAGAATGATAGGGTGATGGATGATAAGTGAAAGCTGATAGGTGAAATATGATAAGTGACAGATTATCGGTGACAGGTGACGGATTATAGGTGACAAGTAACATGACGACAGATGTAAAGTGACTGATGGTAGATGGTGGAGTACAGTTAATAAGTGACGGATGACAGATGACAGGTGACAAGTGATATATGACAGTGAAATGGGTGGAAGGTATCACGTGACAGCTCAGCGCCCTTTGATTGGTTATTGGTTGAAGAAGATCGGGATAGGCATCATAAAATGGAAATGTATTAGGAACAATACAGCCTTTCACAAATTTCTCTTACTGTGGTAGTTTTGTTGGCAAGCATCGGACAGACAATTATCCAACTGCCACATACGACTGTCGAATCACTTCTGACCAACACCTGGCTTTTTTTTTACAAGAATACACTTTGCAATGCTTCCTTCAACAACTAGCAAATGTTGATCAAAACAGGTTACTATCTGCATACTAATGCCATGGTTCTGCCAGAATGCAGATGGTCAAAAAGCCAATATTGAGAAAATAGGCATAGCCCTTCGAAGGATGAAATATAATTTAGTCGGTAATAGAACAGGGTATTTCAATAGTCAATTATGATACCCAAACATTCCGTTGACTGTTGAAAAAAAAAAGCTGTAACTAATATACTAACCATATCCCCAAATATGCTCGCACTGCAATGTCAATGTCGGACAATCCCCGTTGAAACAGTACCCGCTCTCTTTCTCACAGGGTGTCCCATTCTTTTTGTAAATATCCATGGGACACTCTCCCGAGACGCCTGTACATTGCTCGGGCAGATCACACTCATTGGTCGCTTCCCGGCAGACCACGCCCATGTCCTTCAGCTGACAATCTTCACAACATTCCCCCGAGGCACACTGTGATTCTTTCGTCAACTTGCAAGTAATTGGGTCGCAGCATGGATTGTTTTTTTGGCAAAGTTCTATGCTTCCACAGTCACATTCTTCGCCGTCCTCAACTATGTTGTTACCGCAAGTTCTGTGATCCTGTTTGGGATGAAAGAATAGGATTACATTCGTGAATGAGGAATGAAGAAAAAAAGATATTTTATGGAGAAAACTATATTGGCTCAGTAAATCAAAAAATGTATGAATGCCGGAATATTTCGAAGCGGTCATAACGCTGGTGATGAATAATTGAAAGCAAAGACAAAGACATGATTTGAAAGAAAGAATATCTGAAATAAAATAATAATTTCAAATGAGTTCATAGTATTATCCAAATTTTTTTTCTTACCGCAAGTTCGTTTGGTTTATTGAGAAGGCAAATCCCGTTTCCTGTCCGTAACCTGTCGATATAGTCCGATTTACTGCATTCGGAAAATTTGTACGGCTGTACCTTATCCAGACCCACTATTGCTTGGGCCATAATGCATCCGTGCCAATCTCTGCAGAAACACTCCTGTCTTCCGTCGTCGTGTCCCATTCCGATGTTGTGTCCTACAACATGAAAACGAAGATAATTTGGGAACAAATATTTGGGAGAGCCGAAAGTAAATTACATAACGTCGCCTGAGAATTAGATTGGTCTATCTTCACTTTTTTGAAGAATTGAGTTTTAACATCAATTTGTTCGTGAAAATTAGAATAGTTATTATCCATCAGAAAATACAGGGTGTTCCTTAAAGACATGCTAATATTTGAGGGGGTGATTCTTTGACTTATTTTAAGGAAAAAACTTTCTATAAACGTATGTCCTAAAAGTCCTAACTTTTGAGATACAGGGTGATAAAGTTTTGAAAAAAAATCAGTTTTTTAATAATAACTGAGATAATATTGTAGACGTTTTTATGAAATTTGGTACATGTCTTCTATGCATCGAGGTGCATTTTTTAATGCACATACATTTTCATTTTCTCAACCAGTGGCGTCAGTACGGGTTTTGCATTGAATATTTTTGGAGAAAAAAATACTACGCCACTGCTTTCTCCTGAAAAAAAAAAAAACTTTTGAGATCCTCATTTATTTTTGAGCAAATTTGATCTCTGAAAGCGGAGGACCTCAGCAATGGCCAGCAAGATCCCCTGATCTCAACAGTTTAGATTTCTTTTTATGGGGGCATCTTAAAACTCTAGTGTATAAAATTCCCGTTAATACTTTAGAAGATTTAAGAGAGCGAATAGTTGCCTCGTGTGAAACTATATTTCAACGTGTGCGTAATTCCATGCGTAGACGGGCGGAAGCATGCCTATTAAGTGAAGGTGGCCATTTCCAACAATTTTTATAATCAGTGTTAGTATTGTCAATAATTAATGAATTTGATCCGTTCATTTAAACTTACTTTTATAAAATAAAATAAAATTCGTTTTTGTACAAGCTGAAATCCATATTTTTTTGATTCTCATTCATTTTGGAACAAATCTGATCCCTTTATTTGCTTTAAGTCGATGCACAATCATTTCCACACCACATCAGATTTTTGAGGAATTGATCCTGAAGTAAAACGATTTTTATTTTTTTAAGCGAAAACCATGCGGCGGACAAAGAAAACTCAAGAGATTAAATTTGCTCAAAAATAAATGAGGATCTCAAAAGTATTTTTTTTTTGGAGAAAGCAGTGGCGTAGTATTTTTTTCTCCAAAAATATTCAATGCAAAACCCGTACGGACGCCACTGGTTGAGAAAATGAAAATGTTTGTGCATTAAAAAATGCACCTTGATGCATAGAAGACATGTACCAAATTTTATAAAAACGTCTACAATATTATCTCAGTTATTATTAAAAAACTGATTTTTTTTCAAAACTGTATCACCCTGTATCTCAAAAGTTAAGACTTTTAGGACATACGTTTATAGAAAGTTTTTTCCTTAAAATAAGTCAAAGAATCACCCCCTCAAATATTAGTATGTCTTTAAGGAACACCATGTATAGGAAATTCCCTTTAATGAAATACAAATTTCTATAAGTTTGGCCAATATCCGTGGCATTTTAGCTACTATCTTAGGTGGCTATGATTTGAATTTCTGGATCAACATTCGATTCTAAACAATATTTCTCCATGACTTTTACTCCTACCGTGGAAATAAAGTGATAAAGTGATGAAATTAAAACAAATGGATAATTTTTATCAAAAACAAAGCATATTTTTTATTCTTCCTCGTATAGCGTCGTAAAAATTTCAATTATGGTCTTTCCAATTCAAGTTGGAGATGAAGCAGAGCTTTCTATTAAGATTTTTTTTGGGAAATCAATATGAAAAAGTTTTCCATCTGCTGCGAACTTTATGCGGGACACTGCTAGTATTATATAGAAGATACCATAATTTATGCTGTGTCAAGAAGACAAATAACTCTCCAAGAAAGAGGCAACTTTTCATTATCTTGTAGTTGGAGAAAACATGTTGTGTGTAAAAACGAGGAGTGGGACTTGTTTACATTTAGAGTAAGAAGGACCATAATACAAACGGAGAAGGAGAACTTGATCCGAATGAAATGAGCGGACATACACGAAACTATCCGATTGAATACGGAATTAACATGTATAAGGTCCTCGCTTGTAAACAAACAAAATTATGTTGCCTTCAAGACAGAGATGTAGAAGGCGTCTCTATGGTCTTTTATTACTCTGAGGCAACCTGTATATGCACCTACCCAGTTTTATAATATGCCGGATTATTTCAGCCGTGTTATTTAAGGTTTCAATTAATGAATTGTGATTCATTTCATATTGTGTTTGATGTCATACATCATTCTTGGTTGATTTGATGAAAATAACGTACCTATCATATGTGCCATAGTTCCAGCCAACAGATGTGGTTCGTACGTGTTGATGTCGACGCTTATGCCCACAGATTTTGTAGTGCAGACTGTGGCTGGAACTGCTTTGCCAGCCTTTCCACCCTCGAAGTTTTCGCCAGTGAGGAGTTGTGTGGTATCCTTTTCTATTTTGAAGAGTTTTCTAGCGGTATAGTCGTTGAAATTGACCAGTGCTTCGCCAATATCTTCGTTAGGTTTGATTGGTGCTTGGTTGGCACCTGAAACAGACAATTGAAAATTGTTTGAAGTTTTATTTGAAGGAATATTCATAACCTTACAAAGAGGTATTGCATGAAATACAAGATGGATGGTTTATTTCTTATCTCAAATTCACTGTTAATTGTAAAAACACATCAAAGATAACTACTAATTTAGTTTGAGTCCAACCAGTCGGACATGCTCAGAGGAGACTCTCATTTACCAAAAAAATGGGTTTGAAAGTCGAAGCTCTTGAAAGTTGTCTCACGAATAAATAAGAAGTAAGGTGTTTCCTATCTAAAATTGGTCATTGAATTCAAGAAGGAATCAACAACTGCAGCTATTCAGGCTAATACACCAGAAAGAAGCACTTTTATTTCGAACAACTGTGATTGATATCAGCAAGGCATGGGACTTGTTTCATTGCAGGTACAGGAAGAAAAAGAGAGAATAACAGCTTGTTCTAGAACCTAGGTGAACACGAAGGAATTAATGTGTTATGGAACTTTTATGGAAAATTAGACCTATTGAAACCTTCTATAGTTTTGGCATTTGAAACGTCTGATCAGCTTGTCTAAAAGATTAAGACAATGTGAATTGATTACTTTTATTTCGCACTTCCATTTTCAGAATTGTTATTCAGAACACGGTGTTTCAATTGGTATGATGTCTCCAATAGATGTGGAACCGGAACTTCTATGCTTGGTTGACTGAACACGTTGTTATTCAGAATGTATGCGAATTCTTTGAATGACAAAAGCATCGTCAACATAGAAAAAACGGTTGCTCCACTCGCTAACGCACGTTTCGCAATATTCCCTACTCACAAAATGAAATGCCATTTTTAATACTTGTATCAAAAAATTACTATCATAGAAAATGTGACAGCCAGACATGTAGCTTCGCTGTCAGTATATCAGTTACAATGCAAAAATATGCATTTAGTTCATTAATTCCAATTCTGTCCGAATTCCATCGTCTTTTTTTTGGAAATCCTTCGAAAATATAACTTTTCTAAACTGAATAAATAAGAAACAAATAATAAATTTTTATCTGATTTTACTCCAGAATATAATCTTCTCTTTACGTCGTTCCAATGTTTCCTTTAATTAAACTTTTTGAATGAGGGCTTGGAATGCCTTCCGGAAATATTGGATTTATTTCTCTCAGAGAATAATATGAATTGAATTTTTATTGAAATCGAATTTTATTAGAAGTAAATATAACAATTTCAAGAGCGAAGACTATTCAAAACTGTTCATATTTGGCATTTTCATTACAAATACTCAATCGAAACATGCTTGAATTCACTCATCGAACAAAACTGCTTGATTTCTGCTAGATACTCTGTACAAAAAACATGAATATCGGTCACTTTCACATTTTAAATGTGTTTTTTTTTGAATTTTTCGTTATCGCGATAGGAAACAATTCTAAAAAAAACAGCGGCATTTGAATTTGAATAAAAATAGTAATAGTGACAGCCTCAGCCAATTCATAAAATTGGTATTGCCTGGCGTAAGTATATCATGAATTTCACTAGTGAATGTAATGAATTCATTCAAATAAGCAGGTTCTTCGCCAGTTAGAATTTTAAAGATGAAAATCACATAGAAACAAAAAATTCTATCCTCAACTAATGCATAATTTTATTGTTGAGTGGGGACGCCTCCATAGCTTAGAATTTTAGGTGTATTTTGGATATACATCTTTTTTTATTAATGTTTTAGACGGCATAGAACGATGATATCCGGCCAAATTCGTCATTCAAGTCAACAATAGTTAGATACGCCCTTTGGGCTTGGGACGGTAGAATGAGGGACGTAGACAAAATATCAATCCCAAACTTCTCCAGTTACGAAAAGCTTCATTTTGTGTAACGAGAGGATGATTGCGGGACGAGCAAAGCGAGTTCCCGCAAAATGACACGAGTTACACAAAATGCTATTTCGTAACATGTTACATACAAATTTTTTTCTAATTTTGAATATCTGGAAAGCCTGTTGACGAAAATGAAATATGAATATGTATAAAAATCTGGAAAATTAACTGGATATCTCTGAAGGTATGTTTCCCTAGTAACCTCTGTTAGTGATGATCCTAACACATAACTTCAATGTCAAAATCAACAAACATTATTCATTCAAATCCAAATACAGAAATAATTTATTAATACAGATAAATATGTCTGATTCCGGTTCAAATATCCCAAGAGATATTAATGAGGCTGCAAGAAATGCTGTGGTGTCATTGATTCCTGCTATGAAATTGATGATGCAATGAACTTTTCCTTATCAGTTAGGAAAAGTAAAACATTTCCTAACTGGTGATGGAATGTTGGACGTTATGAAATTCACGTCAGTTTTGAAAAGTGTTACTTCATATGTAAAAATTAGAAAAACTAATATAGAGTATGACTAGGTTTATCTCACAACTTTGGACTTGACTGGATACGATCCATCTAATCGATATATACAGTTTTCGGATTGGATTGAACCACTCAAGTCAATTCTATAAAATATAGTATTGGACCCAACCGATCGCCTTGAATAGAAGTGAAATTACGAGAAAAACAAGTTTGATATTGACAGATGTTAGCTAAAAGTAGCCAAATTCAGATTTTTTGTTTTTCGTCTCAATTGTCTGTAATCGGATGAGTTTCTCTTTCTCAAAATGGAGAACAGCATGATAATAAAGAAAAAAAACGTATTGTCCAAAGAAGAGAGCAGAATTTTCATTCAACTGATTGAGGAAAAACGTTTTTTGTAATACATGGATGAGGAAAGGTTGAGGTTAAGGTTCACGCGCACTTAGCCGAAGCGTCGCGAACCGAAGCGGCGCGAGACGGAGCGTGATTTAGCTGTCCGCGCACTGGGGCAAAGCGACACGTCACGTTTAGAACGGCGCGGCGCGAATATTATTCACTTCAGCATTTGAATGCTGTCCCGGAGAGGGGAGGCAGGGGTGGCAAATGTCCTCTTTTTCGAAAAACGTTAACGCTTCGACGACTGTATCTGTCTCCGTTATGAAAACTTGCTGAAAAAAATCGCTGAAATTTGTAATTGATAGGTATTTGAATTCAAATACAGTTTTCAGGGTTTTTTCAGCAAGTTTTGATAACGGAGATTGAAACAGTTTCCATAACGTCATTCTCAACTTTTTTTCAGATAGGCAAATTCAGTGTAGGATACGTTACTGACAAAAATCATAATTTCATTCAAGACAACAGTCTTATGAACGCAGTAACTTATCGGGCTAATTAATTAACTTGCCTTTCTACACTTGTACATACTTCCTTGGATTAAAATTTTTTTATTGTCAGATTGAGGAAGTTTAAATACCCAAACAAATCATGTCAAATTAAGACAGAAAAACTTCAACAAAAATCAACCTTCGAAAACTGATGGTATTAATAGAAAAGGGAAGAAGGTAGGGGCCCACCTGCATATTCTGCCTCGGGCCCAATGCTGGCTTTCTCCGGCCCTGTTTGAATTGAACACAGTACTTTGTCGAGTGAGGTACGATGAGCAGTTTGATCGTCAGAAGAGAATCTCTTTGTATCAAATTTAGTTGCCACTATGGAAGAATGGAGAAAAAACAAAAAAAAAATCATGACATGAATCAAAAGAGAGACACTCGGTGAATTTCATCATTTGTTTAATGATATCAGACAAGCTGAAGAGGAATTTTTCAAATATTTCCGCATATCATAGGAAAAGTTTTTGAGCTTTGTAATCAATGTCTCTGTATCTGTATCACAGCTAGATACTGCAAAGGAACAAAATTTGCCACTAACTTTAGCACCTCTTCCTACCAAATACTGCTGAAAACTGAAATATAAGACAAGAATCAAAAAATATTTGAATCTTGTCGTCGCCTGTCACCGCGCATTGAGGCGAAGCGTCAAGAGAAACGACTCCTAGTTGGTCCGAGGAGAATTCGCGCGTCGAACGGCGCGTCTCTTCGCTTCGCGCCGCCCTAGTGCGCGGGATGCCATATAACTTAATGTGAATTTCTCGGGCGTAAAATCCACAACTTTATTCGCGCCGCTTCCGTTCGCGACGCTTCGGCTAAGTGCGCGTGAACCTTTAGGGTTTCGCATATTTTCAACAACAATTCGTAAATTAATTCACAGAGCACAAGAAATTATACCTTAAGAAATTCAACATATTGCTGTGAACACAGAAGGGTGGTTTAACTTGACTCAATGCTACCCAATTTGAATGTCTTACCCTAAAATCTTATCATGACTCTTTGTAGTAGCGTTTCATCGATACAATCATCAGATTCATAGTCTGGCAATGAACCGTTATCGTGCCCTGATCAGTCAATGAATAAAATATTATCATTCGCACGAACATTCTATACACTGGGTGTTTTTGGCATTCTCGACCATATTTATGTATTTGTTCACTCACCTTGCCAAGTTTCCACGTACACCACCGAGACCCTGGTGTTCAACGTCCTAAAGTACAAATCCGCGATGTTGGCCACCTGTATGGAATCGTGCACCACCTCGCCCCTCGTGCTTCCGTTTCTCTTGTCGAACATCGCCTTGTCGATCACCAGAGCCGTCTCGATGTACTTGGTGGCCTCCCGGACGTCCCTAACCGTCCTCGTGGACGCGTGCGGGAAAAACCCCGAGATGGTGTTCAGTCGCCATTCCATGTTGCCGGAGTTCGCGCATCCGTTATTGGCCTTGGTTCGAGTCTCAAATATCAAATGAGGATGTTTCTGCTGAAAAAACGAAAGCTGTGCAGTCACATCAATCAGTTTGAATTGTACTTTTATCAATTACCGAAAGTGAATAGTGTACTACTTATGTGGAAACACACCTGTGAAATTTCAGAAAAATTCGTAGGTCGGCAGAACCAAATTATATAAAAACGCTCGGACACGTCAACTACATTTTCGCCCGAAATACATTCCATCCCTCGGAGCTGTGACCACCACCCTTAAATTTTTAAATGGCAACATGTGGCAAGTGATACCCCATTTACAAGGTATTTTCCTTCTTAATATCAAACAACAAAAATAAATTAATTCTATCGATTCATTTTCGAGATAAAGGAACTTGAAGTTGGGAAATCACTTTTCATTCACTCAATCACTAAAAACAATATCTGATAAAGCAACTGACGCAATAATTATTATTGTCAATGAATTTAATGTTCAAACTGTCTACCAACCATTTCCATACAATAGTACAAGTTCTGTTCCAAACGAGACCTTACATATCGTAGCATTTCCGGCGTTATTCGACGGCATTCTTCAATAATTCCACTTCTCAAATCTTCCAGAGATTCTGGTTGGGTTGCATAGATTTTGTTTTTCAAGTGACCCCACAAAAAGTCGAGTGGTTTTAAATCTGGAGATCTGGCTGGCCACTCTATAGACCCTCTTCTTCCAATCCAACTTCCAGGGAACATTCTATCCAAAAACGCCCTAACAGGCTGTGCATAATGCGGAGGTGCCCCGTCTTGTTGCAATATCAAGTGGTCTTCATGGTAACGTTCGTCATTTTCAATGTTGTCTACTAATTGTGGATAAACAATAAATTCATTCAATAACTCCAAAATAGTTTTTTCTGTCAGGTTACCGTCGAGAAATACTGGTCCGATCAAACGGTCCCCAAAAATATAGGCCCAGACATTGAGTTTTTGGGGAGTTTGAGTATGGACTTCGTGGAAAACATGTGGATCTGAGCAATAACGACAATTATAACGATTCACAGTCGAATTCAAAAAGAATGTAGACTCATCAGAAAAGCATATGTTGAAAAGGAAATTCTCGTCAGCATCTATTCTCGTAGTCGTAATTTTACAAAATTCCTGTCGCGTATCAAAATCATCTTCATTTAATTGGTGTACCAAATGTATTTTGTAGAGATGGAATTTATAATGTTTCAGGATTCTGCGGATCCTGGTTCTACTAGCCAACACTAGCCAATTTCCTTGTGCTCAATGTTGGGTCTGCATGAACTTGTCCTAAAAGTGCAACTTCAACAGGTTCATTTCTCAACGGATATTGAACGAGTTTGACGAAATTTTTGCACTAATTCTAGAACGTATTTTCTAGCAACAAGTTTATCTGGATGAGTTTCATTGCACAAATTAGCTGTACGGTTACCGCACTCATCATTCTTAAAAAAATTGTTATTATTTCAACTCTTTCCGCGATCGTATACACCATTATTGAGGAAAGATATTCAGCAGCTTTAGTCAAGTAATTCACTCTAATGTCCTTCAATCAAAGGTCAGTTTGACACTGATAGACGTCCACAATTGCGATTTGGCCAAAAAAATTATCTCATACATGTTTTTGTTGTAGTCGCATTTAAGTCGAATTCGAAAAACCGTCTTTTCATCGATTCTTAAGAACCTTAACATTTTTTCGATCAAGTAAATGAGAATGAAATAAAAATTTGAAACGGAATTGCATGTTATTTGTTAGTAAACAGTTAAAAAAATTGTTAAAATTGTTTTTTCTGTTAACCAGCTGTCGTCCCCTTACGAACGACAGCTCTCAAAAGTCTAAACTTGTGCGAGCCAAGGATTAACAAGGTTTTACCTTTTAACGTGCGATTCCTAGCATTTTCTCGGGCCATCAGATAAAAATCTGAAGTCGCTGAGGATTCGAACCTAGCCGACCAGCAGTCAATGGTCTTGAACGCTTCAGTCTCAACCACTGACCTACTTGACCCTTAGATCATTTAATTGCTTGACAACGATAATTATCTTTAACCAGTTGCATTGTTAGATCTTATTTTCATTGATTGAGTGAATAAAGAGTGATTTCCCAACTTCAAGTTCTCATATCTCGAAAACGAATAGATAGACTTAATTTGTTTTTGTTGTTTGATATTGAGAAGGAAAATACATTTCAAATGAGGTATCACTTGCCATATGTTGCCATTTAAAAATTTAGGGGTGGCGGTCACAGCTCCGAGGGATGGAATGTATATCGGGTGAATTTTATCGCGAACGATGTACCCCTAGAAAATTTAGTTGAAG
Source organism: Chrysolina haemoptera (assembly GCA_958298965.1). NCBI lineage: Eukaryota > Metazoa > Arthropoda > Insecta > Coleoptera > Chrysomelidae > Chrysolina > Chrysolina haemoptera. The sequence goes on along the minus strand of OY282592.1, from coordinate 5,164,710 downwards.
TGTCCGAGCGTTTTTATATAGTTCGGTTCTGCCGACCTACAGAGCCGCGGTTTCATTTTCAATGGCCTACTCTGTATAATTCGACACAATCGACGTGGAAGAGTTACAGACAGACTCATAGATCTACAAACTCAAAGTTACATGGACACCAACTGTTATAACTAGTGTAGATGGTGTTGATAATATGTTTGTGATTTTTTATGTTTGAAGCAATTACATGTATTAGAGAATACAGTTACAAAATAGAAAATTTTTCGAAGGAGCAAGGTCTTAATATTGCTTTTAAGACTAATAATACTTTGGGTAGGCATATCAAAAATGATAACGATTTTACTAGTCTCATGTTTTATATCGGACAAACTCGTAGAACCTCAAAAAAATGCATAGCTGAGCATAGGAATTGCTTTTTAAAAGTTAAAACAAATTCAGCCTTTGCTACCTATCTCCTCGCAGAAACTCATACCTTTAAACATGATTTTGAAATATTTCATATTGAAAAACAAGAAAGGAATGAGATTAAATCTTCCAGAAAAGAAATCAATGAAGAGAATAAGTCTAAGAACTTAATCGACGATCAAACAGAACTCAATAACCCTCTCGTTATTTTTTTTTGGCTAGTATACTAGGTGAATAAAAATTACTATTTTATAACAGAAATACATTGTTTGTTATCCGTTGACTAATTGGGGAGCAGTTTTGACTAATCAAGGGGTAAGTATAAAAGTATAAAAGTACCCCCCGGTTTTGGAGTATAAAAGGATGACATCGTACTTGTGATTTAGTATACTTCTCATTGAAGAAGCCATTGTATTGGCGAAACATATGTTGCGGTTTTCTAAACTAAAAAATTGTAAAAAACAACATAAAAGTTTGACAATAACCGTACAAAAATAACAAGGATTTCCATCAAGTATCGTATGTAACCGATTCAAAATCAGTACAGATGGAATGCCCTATGCGCAGCCCCGCCTACATACACAATTATGTTGCCTCATCATTCCCCATCTGAGTATTCTGCAAATTATCCTTCCAGTGCAAAACCTGAAATAGGAATTGTAAACGGAAATTACCGGCCTTAATTCTGAAGAGGGCCTAACCAAACTGGACATTGCAGATGCGAATTATTAAAGTTTCCATGCTGTTGCCCATTATCAATTAAAATGTCAATCTCCGGTGGGAATAATGCAAAATATAACAACTTTACACGAATTGAAAATCAGACATGTGAGGGTTGGCATATTGAAGTTGTGAAGTGACTGAGGCTTTTGGCCTAACGCTTGATGATCTCACAGAGTGATTCCAGAAAGGGTGCCAATTTTTTTTTCAGTTTTTTTCATTCAATGAGAACGTCATTGAATGAAAAATAAATCAATGAGTTGTTTCAAGTTTATGTATTTGATATTGTGCTAAAAATAGTCTTTGCTGACTATCACTTATCAAAAGACATAAATACAGTTCAATCAACAGATTAATAAAAATATGAAACATAAAATGAAACAAAACTAAATGTGATCTCAAAGTTGTGATTACGTGCCTTTCTGCTCATAGAAGAGAACATATGCCTCACTGCTCACGAGGGATTTACATGAAATGTGGGACACATTTCAATCATTATACTCATGCTCACAGTAGGCTGTATAGTGTCCGCTGGATGTAGTCCCACTATGATTAGACAATGCATACAGGCTATAACGAAACGGAGCTACGTTATCTGCGGCATAATCACTCATGTCCAATCCCTCTAACGGAAAATCAATGACGACATTCAATTTTCCTGGAAATCTATCTGTTTGAGATCAGGATTTTTGAACTGTAGAGCATTTAAGGGGGGCGTGGTCAGTTCTCAACAGGAATCTCCTGCCATACACATACTTGTAGAAGTGCTCTACTCCTTTGACAACAGCCAGCAGCTCCCGTTGGGTGACACAGTAATTTCACTCCGGTTTGCGGAGGGTCTTGCTGAAGTAACCGACTTTCTCCTGTCCATCCTGGATCTGAGACAGGACAGCTCCAAGTCCCACGTTGCTCGTGTCCGTGTCCAGAATGATTTTTTCGTTCGGAAGGAGAAAGCTTAGAATTGGCGCGTTGATGAATGCTCCCTTCAGCTTTTTGAACGAATCTTGGCACTCCTCGGACCACTGGAATTTTGCCTGTTCTTCCGTGAGCCGGGACAATGGTTTGGCGATGTTAGCAAACCCTAGCACGTATCGACAGTAGTAGGTACACAGGCTAAAAAAAAAAAAACTCCGAAGCTAGTGGATATCTATGGGGATGGGCCAGTCTTTAACAGTTTTGATTTTCTGATCGTCTACTGCTACTCCTTCTCCTGAGACAATGTGACCAAGGTGGTGGACTTTCTTCTGAAATAGGTGGCATTTCTCAGGGCTCAGTTTCAATCAGGAGTTCCTCAGATGCAGGAATATGCCTACTCCGATGATGTCATCGAGGTATACCAAGCACGTCTTCCAGGAGAATCTTTTCAACACCGTCTCCATTAATTTTTCGAAAGTGGCTGGAGCATTACAAAGTCCAAATGGCATAGCGGTGAATTGCCAGAGCCCTGACCCGACGGTAAAAGCTCTCTCGATCTTCTGGAGCCAGTTTTACCTGCCAATATCCGCTCTTCAAGTCCAGGGTCGAGAAGATCGTAGAGCCGACCAGCGTGTCCACGGTGTCATCTATTTTCGGTAGTTCGGTCTTCCTTTGTCACGTTGTTCAGTTGTCGGTAATCTATGCAGAATCCTTGTCCTTCTCCTCGCCTGATATCGAAGACATCTAGGTATTTCCTCACTAAATCTTTCAGCCTGGGCTGCTGTGCCGCTTTTATGCCTCTTGATGATATGGCAACTAGCTTTTCCAATTCCTCGGGTAGATTTTTGGATTGGCTAATGGTACCGTGGCATAGAGTTGCTCCTCTTTTCAAGGTTACTGGATGGTGATCGACAGCGGAGTGAGGTCTTCATAATTGCAATTCCTCCCCCAATTTTTTCATCATGGAGCTCAGGCTCTTACATCACCACGCTCCCGCTGCTCGCTCCACCATCCATGCGAGCCTCCAGATTGGTTTCAGCTCTCTTGGGTATGCTCATGTCTTCAGCCAACATGTCCCGTTTCATTTCTTCATCCCTATAGCTCTTCTCCGTTGACACGTAGGACGCCATCTTTGAAGTTCAGCTCGAACCCTCTGAAATTCATGATGCCCATTCCAATATTTGCATCGAACCAAATTGATCGTTAACTCGCCGTATAGAGTGGCTGCCTTCTCTGTTGCTGTGCGTAATTTCCAGGTTGACGGTTCAATTCTTGCCGATGTTTTGGCAAAAGTAGGTACGAGAATTGTCCTTGTCACACCTGTATGGAGTGAGGCTCGTTGTTAATGAGACATATGCATTCTTCATTGGCGCTTGCTGGGTACAGGCCGACGACAGCCCCTTCTCATCGACCTTCTTTGAATTTCCTCTATCGGTGTAGATTCTTTGAGTGTTTGGCATTTGCTACGTACATGCCCGATCTTGCCACAATTCCAGCATCTTCATCACGTCATCACTCTTCTTATGGTGGCTTCCAGGCAGCTAGCTCCTGTGGGTCTTCCTCAATGAATCGAACTTTGACCTGGATTTTGCAAGATAGTTTTGCTGCCTCGAACGCCAGAGTGCAAACCATCCGAGGATGCCTGAACTGCCAGTCGCTGCATTATCTTTTCTGGCGTGGACGGGATTCTTGCAATGTTTCATCCGATTTCTGGTAGCGGTTTTTCAACTGCGAATGATGTACGTGTTCTAAATGTGTCTGGACATACCGTAGTTGTAGGTGTTTTATCAGCTGCTGCAGCTGCAAGATGTTCGTTGCTTCTCCACGCAACGCCAATGTCAATGTTATGGCTCTATCCCCCGAATTCCATCCGTTTGCCTTGGTCGCTGCTTCGAATTGTCGGCGGTATATTCGAGCGCTTTCGACAGTAGTTAGTGCTGTCATCTTCACGGCTCTACTTAACTCATTGTGATATATTCTCTATCAAGGAATTGGCTATAACGATTTGGATAAAATTTTGTATTCGGATAAGGTCTTTCCTGAAAAAAGACCATTGAAAAAAATATTTAAAACAGAAGAATTCGAATTTTTGGCGAAAGAGCGTTTCAAGTGTACATTTAAAACCACCAGTTCACTCAAGAATATTTCGAACAAGAATAACAAAACCCCTGAATCAGTTGGAAGTCCTTACCGGATTAAAAGCAATTATCATTATATGAAATTAGTATTATGCGAAATTAGGTCTCTACGCAGGACATATCTCCAGTTTTCCGCAAGTGTCTCAAAAACCTCCACTTTCAGGCGCATGGAATGTTATGACTTTTAACTTTAGTATCGATTAGCCTAAAGGATGTTAAGGACTTGTTTGTCCAATCACTTGTCTGAAGAAAATATGAAAGAAAATATGGCCACATTTCACAGTAACTACGGCACTGAATTGAGAAAAATGAAAAATCTTAATTTTTTTCGGACTTTCAACCACCTGTATCTCAGAGGCTATGAGGTAAGGAATATGTGTGCGGAGTTTGTCGGTCTTATTTTGATTCACCCTCTGTATATCACCAATTTACAACCTTATGTCCAGTACACAGTTTGGTAAAATGATTCTCTTTTTGGCGCGAACCAGAAGGAAAAAGAAAATCTCATTTTCCAACAAATTTTCGGACTAAAATTGTGATCCGAACGTATGACAGGGTAGAAATGCAAAATTACTGGAACATCACAACATAATTTTCATCGATTTCTCTCCTTTGACATGGAAACTCTAGTCCTTTCTCAAAAGTTCGCCTACTGATTCGTTAAAACTTTCTCCGCAGCTTTTGGCCAGCGGCAGTGTTATTGACAGGGGGTGGATGTTATGCGGCAGGAGGGTGGAGGGTAATTGGTTGTCAGTTGTCAAGTGACGTGCCAAAGGACATTCGTGAAGACGTGTTCATTAAAACTTATTTCATTTAGTGCCGCGTGCTGGATTTGATTAATCTGCCTGTTCAGTCGGGGTATTTCGATTATTTGGAGGATAATTTCGCTACTAATCCAGTAGGACTGGGTTTTGAAACAAGAATCGATTGTAGCACAACCAAACTTGGTATGCTAGTAGTTGAAACCATGATAAACACGAAAAAAAATTGTTCACCAACAATCCAGGAACATATTTTTTTATAAATACATTTTTGCTGTAATCTTGGAAAGTATATGATTTTTCGAAAAAAACAACTCATTAGTAATTTTTTATGGAATGCGTCCGTTTTTTCAGAAAACGTGATTGAACGCCGAATTCAAATTTCAGGTACACCCTTACCCGCCGCTGAGAGTTCTGGCGGAGCCGAATATTTGATTGGTCATAACTCTGCTAAAAATGATCGGAGAAGGAAAAGGAAAAGTTCATGTCGTTTATGAAGACTCCTACCTTCTCATGCAAATATAATATGCGAGTATTCGAGTACCTAAAATGTGTTTTGTCGCACTTCACGGAGATGTTTGCGGGTGATCCAAAAATCATGAATAATTTAGTAATTATGGAATTTTTATACTAAAGCAGCGATCTATACCCTCTTTGGACTATATGCAACCATTTTAAAGTAGTGTGACAGGTCCCATTTATACATGACAAAAAAAAAGTTTGTTTTACTCCTGCCTCATTTTCAACTTACCCATAAAATCGGCATTATCTTCACTAAATGTTGAAAATAATCGCTTATTCATATCCTGCATATACAGAGTGGCCCATTTGAAAGCGGGTCACCTCTCTAAAACTGTTATTTATTATCCGATTCAGAAGTTTCTTTTTTTCAATAGGTAGAGCATCAATAGTTCTAGTTGTGACATAAATTCGAAATGAAAATAAAAATTTCAAGGCCTACTGCGAATTTTTTTCAAGGCCAAAAATCCAAAAAACATACAATCCAAAAATCACCACGCACGCCCAATATGGCCGCCATGACAAGTATAAATACAGCTGCACAACCGACAAATGTTCAGTTCTCTCGACGGAGTAGGAAGATTGAGACCTTAGAGAGAACAAGTGACGAGACCTGGGGAGTAGGCAGATTGAGACCCCGGCGTCAAGTTACAAAATCCTGATGATACCTGAGGAGTAGGCAGATTGAGACCTCAGTGTAGAATCTAACTTCACACCCTTTCAATCATTTTATCCTTTTTTCTTGAAAATGGCTCCAAAATCGGAGCCGAAACGTCGAATTTCAACAAATTCTAGACGCGGTTCAACCCGAACTTCCAGTTTCCAAATATATAAGTTTTCGAGATTCAATTCAAATTAACACCATTTTCTAATAGACAGAAAGTCTGATAGAAAAAAATTAAATATATACATATTTCGTTTCTTGCTTCAGAAATAATGAAGACATAATATTGATCCACTCATCAGCGATTGAACGGTCGAACTAAAATTATTACTATCTTTTCAGCTAATCCAGAACGAAGTATATGCCAATTGCTTGTCAGGGACAATAAAACCGGATTATTGCAAACCTTCCAGAAGTCATAAACTGACCGGACTCGCCTTATACACGATGAAACTTCCGAAGTCCAGCAAACTCCAACCATTTCAAGAAGTAGCGCAGATTTTAGCGATTGTCGTTCAAACGAGAATCAAATCTAACGAACACTGTCGTTTCTTCCAATTATTTTTGGGTCTTTGATGTTATTACCAACTTTTTCGTAAATAAAATTCAGAAAAGATAATACAATTTATGCACTGATTTTCGCAGTATTGCTGTGTTATGGTCAATTTGTTTATTCTAACGGACGTGTTGGTGTATCGTCACACCAAGATCATATATCATATAGATCATATATTCAATGGAACCTGAAATTAATTTAGGGGTTCCTCAGGGTTCAGTATTGGGGCCACTTATATTCCTAATGTTTATCAACGATTTGCCATCTTTTATGAGCACGGACTGCATTGTTTTATATGCAGATGATGTGTCATTGGCAACCCACGGAAATACCTCTGAAGAACTCTCATCTAAATTGATCCACCTGTACAATAAATTCACTGAATGGTGTACGTGTAATCACTTAATATTAAATTGTAGGAAAACTGTTTTGATGAAATGGTATCAGAAAATCTTGATGTCACTGTCTCTGAATCCACAAAATTTCTTGGCACCTTTCTTGATGCATCACTATCATTTCACGAGTGTATAAGTCAAAGTTGCAAAAAAGTTAGTAGGGAATACTTTGCCATTTTACAATTAAAAAATATACTCCCCCAAACACAGCTGCTGAATATATATTACGCAATGGTATATCCTCATCTAACCTACAACATAATAATTTGGGGCAATTCCACTTTAGTTAACAGACTATTCCTTCTACAAAAAAGGGTTATCAGGCTTATCTTTGGATTACAGCGCAGGGATACATGTAAACCTTACTTTCAAAACCATGAAATTTTAACATTGCCCTGTATATATATATATATAAATGTATATTGTTCATCAGACAGAGAATCTCCAGCTACATCAAATATTCTGACATCCACAGTTACCCAACAAGACATGGTAACAGTCTTAAAACTCCCTACCACAGGACTACTTTTTATGAAAAAGCTCCCTCGTATACAGGCATAATTCTATAATAGATTGCCAAATAGTATTAAAGATGAGCAAAGCATCATTACTTTCAAGAAATATTTGAAGAAATATTTAATAACGAAGTCCTTCTATACTGTTCAAGAGTTTTTTAATATGTGAGATTGTTTCATTGAAATTGTATTTTTCTAAATCTGTTCCTATTATGTGATTTATAATTTTTATTTTTGTTTTAATCTTATACAGTGTATATATATATATATATATATATATGTGTGTGTATGTGTATTTTTGTTTATAGGTTTATATATGTATATATATGCTTATATTTTTAGTTGAAAAACTGATATTTGTATATTTCTATATATTACCACTCTCTGTTGACCTTTCCAATTTCATGTAAAAATGATCCCACTGGAATAAATTTTATTATTATTATTATTATTATTATTATATTTGAGTTTATATATGGTTGAACATGGTACATTGCACAAGTATCTGTAAGATATAATTCAATACTCGTCGTGGCATCACCCTACGTTGTAAATGTATATGGGAGCAAAAATCGTAAAACATCGATCGGCAAAGACTAATGTTATTAAACGATCTCCCGAGAGAACTCTGAGCTTTTTGTTTAGATATCTGACTCTCAATTCGTCTGACCTGATTTATTCAGTAATACAGAGGGGCAACTCATACGAATGCTCAAATGATAATTTTATTGAATATTGTTTTCAACTATATTATTGCATTCAATGAAAATTACATGTTGAGGAACTGTTGAAAAACAGTGCATCATGCGGATGGGAATTATTCTGTTTTATGACTGATTTGCTCTTTTATTTGAATAAATGAGTTATTGGACTCCATATCATCAATGAGCAAACAGCTTCCTTCTGAAGATGACGAAAAAAAAAAAAAAAATGCTCAAATTGCGGGAGAGCTGGTCATCTGAAGAAGAGCTGCTGGATAAGATTAAGATTCAGAAGTATAAAAAGAGACACGGTGAGTTCAAATTCTCCAAACTCCAAGAGATAACAACACGTCATCAGAAGAGACTTTGGAACATTGCCGACACCAGAAAAGACACCTGATCTCCTAGAAGCAGACTTTTGTCCATAATCCCGATTACGAACAGGAATTCTATCACAGATTCGCCTCTGGAATTTTGGAAAGCTTAGTGAGAGTTTTCAGGATTTTTGTTGCTTATAATGCGGATTTTGATATCAGTTTTTGAACGACCTCCAATTCAAATTAATGATTTTTTAATCGACAAAAACTCGGAAAGAAAGAATGCCTGATGTCGTTACTGTCTCAGAAATAATGAAGATGAAATATCGATCCACTCATCAGCGGTTCAACGGTCGAGCTAAAATACATCCTACCTTTTCAACTAATCCACAACGAAACACCCTTTAGTATATGCCAATTGCTTGTTTAGGAACATCAGCAGGGACAATAAAACCGGATTATTGCGAACGTTCTGAGGGCCATAAATTGACCGGACTCGCCGTACACACAATGAAACTCCCGAAGTCCAGCAAACTCCAACCATTTGAAGAAGTAGCGCAGATTTTAGCAATTCGGTTACTGACATTCAGGCGAGAATCAATTGAAGCGAACACTGTCGTTTCTCCCAATTATTTTTGAGTCTTTATTACCGACTTTGTCGGAAATAAGATTCAGAAAGGATTCATAAGGAGAAATGTGAATGTTGGTGCATATTCTGTCAATGCGGAAATTGTAATTTTCATATACATGATTTTCTACATAGGTTTACGTTTGGGAATATGATCAATTCATACACTAACTGAAATATGAAATGAGTTTGCCGGAAAGTCACGTTTCTGCAAAGTCAAGCATAAGATATATGTAGAATAGAATAGAATAGAATACATTTATTGCTTCAAAAACATACAGTTCATAGCAAGGATTTGAAAATACAGGCGTTAACATAGATCACTATTATTATTTCTACTAAACATTTACCTAGAAAAGAAAAAAAAAATAAGAAGAACAAACAGATAAGAATACAGGTCAGCAAGAGAAACAACAGAATATTGAAGTAAAGTACGTATTATTGTAAGTAAACTCATTCATTCATCACGAAAGATCGGAGCCTCAAGACCAAATATAGTTAGTTATGACCTTGGCAGATTTTGGGGTAATCTTATGAAGAGAATGGATAAGGTTGTCAAGGCTGATTAGAGTCGAAATTTTGGGGTTTCACTGCACAATAAGTTGGACACTCAAACAAAATATATAGTTTCTAGCTCGTTCATGTTAGACGGAGTTGTGCAATGGTTCTTTTGACTTGGATGGGTAAATTGAGACTTGAGAAATCTTGATTTGACCGGCTGACTCTGAAAAAACAATGGAGAGAAAGAAACGTAGCACGGCTTGAGAGTGAAACATCTTGTTGAAATAGTTTTTCCTGGAATTTGAGTAATATAATTTTTTTATGACTTGTTATGGAACCACGTTCAATTTGGGACCAAATTTCGGGTAAGTTTAAAGAAGGGAAGAGATTTTTCAATTGAAGTGTCCAGTTGAACTTTTCGTCACAGTTGTCTTAGGTAATCGAGTGTCATCCATGTTCAGTATTCTGGTTATCCAATTTAGACATAGTTTTAGAACATTGTAAATCAATTTCATTCGACCAGTTTCTAGCCTAACCACAAAGTCAGGTGACGTAATAGGCAACAGTAAGATTCTTTCGAAGAAAACCATCTGAACACGCTCCAACATTTCAGCATATCTAAGACCCCACACGACAACACAACTGAACACAACTCACAACTAGGCTATCGAAAAGTTTTATTTTGCATTTCCAAGAATTAGTTTTGGTTTTGGAAATAACAGAAAGTATAGCCCCTATTGCCTGTTTACCTTTTACCACTGATTTAATTGTCATTTCTCTGAAGAGACTGGAAGATATAAATGAGACACCAAGGTAAGAGTACTTGGAGGTAATCTCGACTTTCTTGTTTTCGAATAGAAATTTTGAAGATTCGTCAACTCTAAAACCACCTTGTGAGAAACACATGATTTTAGTTTTCTCGGTGTTAACTGTTAACTCATTGAGACGGGTCTAATTTTCAAGTATTGTTAGTTTTTTAGCGAGGTCAATTTGAGATTCAGCAAGTATTACAAGGTAATCGGCATAAGATAGCAACAACATGTCGTTTTTACTATCAATATTGATTCGGCGAGCCCCTTTGTCTGAAAAAAAAAATTATCCAGGTCCGATATGAATAGATTGAATAGAAGGGGACTCAATGACCCTCCCTATAAAACACCAGTGGTAACATCAAAGGATTTTGTGAGACCATCATTACCTTTAACTTTTAGTGAAGCATTCTCGTATAGGTTTTTGATGACCATAATTATGCGAGAGGAAACCCCTAGAGAGATATGAGAGATATGTGTAAAATATTCCTGATTCATTCATTAAAAAAAAATGCTATTAAACTAGAACTACCGATAGTTCTGAAATTGAAAATACTCCACCAGAACTACGAGTTCATTGTCATTGAATTTACTACGCACAACTCACCAATTCATTAGTTTAATTTTCAACAAATAGTGTTTTGTGTCTTGTAGTGTGTAACATGTGCAAAAATGCAATTTTTTCTCGTTTGAATTGTGCCGCAACTTTTTCAAACTTGTGAGAAATTAGCAACTTTCTACACTTGTTTCACAATATACTATTTTGTACAACTGTCATTAAAAATTTGGTTTTTAATTAATTGACACATGAACTAAAAACTGAGGTTTTCATAAAATCACTTTTAACACTAGTGTTAATAGTAATTTTTGTATCAAGTGAGTAAAGTGATACTTTTTTACGAGTAGGAAATGTTGACGCACGACGCCGTAGGCGGAGTGCGGCATTCCTACGAGTGAAAAAAAATACTTTACTCACGAGTTTGATACAGTATTTTTTCTACACCTATCAAAAAAAATAACCAATTCATATTTTTTTGCAAATATGAAATGAATTTGGCATATTTTTATTGATTCATTATTAGAACAAAGTTCGAAGAGTAAATATACCGAAGAGTTGGGTTTTAAACAAATGAAACGAATAATTTTGACAGAATCGAAATCCCTTTCTCTTCACACTATCCCGCAAAATGGAAAATTTTAAGCGAATATTACTACTATTAATGTTGTCTTGACTTTCGAATAACTAGTCCATTGAAGTAACTTTTCATTTTCTTAGATTTGTATTCAAAATAAATAAACAATCCTCGTGAAGCAACGAATACCTTTTTCTTTCTTTGAACTATATCAAGGAAATCTCATATTTGCACTATCTACGATTTTCTCCGTTCAATCTTCATCAGTTTTCATTTCTACTTAAATTAAATTTATAGTTATCAAGAATTCTTTATCTATTAATCTATCAATTATTGTTGTCGACTAGTTTCTGACGGCGAAACAGCCATAGCTACCTTGGATTACCTAATGTAGATTAGGTCCAATAGTTTCTTAGAGGTATATGCTATAATTTTGAATATATTCGCCGTGATTGGAATTCTGATAATACTTATTCAATAGTAAGAATGCTAAGAATATTATTCGTGCAACATTTGTATATCAGATATTTATAGGTAATTAGTTGCGAAAGAAAATCATAACTGGCTTTATGACAGGATTTCGTTATTATTCGGATCTGTCACTGTTGTTGCATGAAACTGCCTAGCAACAGCCGTTAAAAAAGTGCACTTTTTTTAACACACAAACCACACAAAAAAGTGGACTTTTTTTGAGAGTTGTAGAAAAAAATACTTTTAACACTAGTGTTAAAAGTAAAATGACAGATGAGATGATGGATACTCAGTAATATAGATCTTTCTAATAGAAACACTTCAATCAGATATTATAAACAGAACACCTACTCAAAATAAATCATTTATAAAAGTTCACACATGTATTTGGCCGTTTGCGCCATACTAATTCCTTTTAAAGTTACGAACGAAGTAGTATTCAGTCCATCTGTATAAGGTCCTTCATCTCTGACAAATGATGACATTCATAAAAAAAGTGCATTGGGGTTTATTATATTTGAAGTATCTGTCAGTCAGCCTTGTAATCCAAAGATCGTGTCCTTATGGATCTTATATTTTTTTTAGAAAAATTTGAATGATACATTTGTTAAAAGTGATTTTATTTTGCTCGTGGGATTGCTCCACTCTCTTACGCTCGTTACGCAATATTCCCCACTCACGAAATAAAATGCCACTTTTAACACTTGTATCATAAATAACTATGCTTTTGCGATCACACGAACATTGAAACTGTCATAACCTCTCATCATGGAAAATTTTCCAAGTTTTTGCACATTTAAAATTCGTAAATACAACAATTTTACATAAATCATTCTTTGGTTGTGTTGTTTTCATCAGTCACTCTGAACACTTAGTGCCCATTAAATTTTCAAGTGCGAACTTGAGTCGCATTATTGTATGACAAACGACTACAGAAAGTTAATGGAAACTCTGGATAAATGGATAATGAAGGATAGCACAGCTTTGAAAGGCCTTTTATTCATAAAAGGAAATTTGAGATATCCCCATCACACAAGAAGGAAAGTTCTCAAAATATGGCACCTTGCTTAATTTACAGCCAGTGTCATCGAAAAAATCTTTGATTGTCACTCAAATGACTTTATTGGGGAGCTTCATGATTACATCGTCGCCATTCGTATTTTAATTCCAGTTTCTTGAATGATATCTTCATTAGGAATAGAAGAATAATCTCAAATCAATTCTTAAAAAATGCACATATTATAATAAAAAAACTGAAATAGATGAATCAACAAAACTAACCTCAAGCACTTTGTACAAAAGTATTATGGAGTCTGAAAGCCGTACCTCACACATCGAGGAAAAATTCCCAAACAAAAATTGGTAGAAAATTTGTGTAAACTGTTTAAATAAAAATATTAATTCTGATTGGAGAGCTGCAACTTATAATACTCTGACTGATATTTATCCAGTACAGACACAATTACATAAACACAAACTTCCAGCATCCAATAATTATGAGGAATGCAAACGTACTGACGACATAAATCACAGGATAAAAGAATGTGGGCATGCTAAAGATGTATGGTTCTGGATAATTAATCTATCAAGGCGGCGCCGCGGTTATACAGTAGAGGCGGTCCAGTCGCGAATTCTTTCATAAAATGAATTTATAGCAAAGTCCCAACCCGACAGTGGGACACAGCCATGTCTAGCTGGATGCAGATCAGCTTTCACTATTTCAAAATAGATGGCCACACAATACATCGGTCATTTTTGAATTCAATAAAATGCTTATTTTCAATTTTTTTTTATCCTTTGGATTATATATATTTGAATTTGTTCTAATTCAGTATATTGACATAACATAACATAATATAATGTAAGTAAATAACAATAGAACTAAAAATGATCTCAAAGGTGCGATTTGGTGCCTTCCTGCTCGTAGAAGAGAACATAGACTTCTCCGCTTACTAGGGATTTGGGTGAAGAAGGGGTCACTCGAGAATCATTTTACTCATGCCAGGTGCCTACATACGGGTGTCGACAGTAAGCCGTGTAGTGTCCGCTGTATGTAGTCCCGCTATGGTTAGATAAGGCATACAGACTATACCGAAAAGGTGCTACATTGTCTGCGGCATAGTTACTCATGTCTAACCCCTCTAGAGGGAAATCGATGGTAACGTTTAATTTTCCTCTGAATCTTTCCATATATGTGTTGAAAATCCTATTAGTCAGAATTATTTTACCACTTCGATAGTGAAAAAAGTGTATTCTAATCGACATAAATATTGTTTTGGTTGGTGTGACATCAATTTGACACTGAAGGCGGGAGATTCTACCATTGTTTAAATATGATTCTACTGTTTCATGTTTCCAGCACAGACATCACGCTACGGTTCTGTCTTTGTTTTGGTCATGTGATTCGACGTGTTGCATACATCGGGCGTGTCCATTCCAGTTATTCCGGTTATTCGTAATTCGTATTGGTCAACCATAGACATTATAATGGTATGGACTGGGCATGAGAAAGAGACAATTGAGGACAGAGTAGGTTCATTCAATTGAATCGAGGTGTAGTGTAGTGTAATTTACACCACATTTTGAATCGAGTGTAGAGGAGTGCAGTTCAAACAAAGGAATGTGTCAATTTCATCTGCAAACGAACACTGAAAATCGAGTGTGTAGGAAAGTGCTAGACCTCGATGCAAACGAATAAACCTAGTAAGAAAAAGGATGGTATAATTAATTATGGGAAAATGTCTATAAACCTTCAATACAATTTTTTGTACATTTAGAAGGATAATTATTGATACAACCCTACACAGAACATATTTATTCATTGTAAATGAAATTATCAGTTTTAAAAACCAATATATTTTTACAATTTCTATCTGTCTGTCAGTGCAACAAGTGAACGATTTATTTTTTGGTCATATTAGAATTGAAAATTATGTTTACAATTCATGTAATTTTTTTAACTTTCATTGTTCAATGGATTAAATAGGCATATTTAAACCAACATATCTGTACTTTTTTGCTGCTAATGATTTCATGGGGTAAGATATTAGCAAAAGCTTGTACATGTTGTTGTTACTACTAGCTTAGCTATGAGACAATAATAAACAAAACCAAAAAAGTTGTAGTAGGTGTAAATATATAAATGAATGAATAATTAACAATTCATTGAGTTTATTATTCCATTCAAATATGTCATATATTTCCCCAAAATCATAATTTTTCATTCTGGTTCACAAAACCGCCCAATTCAAATTAGCCAAAACAAATTTTAATGAAACAGGTTAGCAGGTTGCCGAATACCGGTTCATTATGAATTATGAATTTTGAAAGAACTGACCTTGCGACATCTGTCCACCAATGTCCTCACCTATTTGGGTTTGCGACTACACTAGCACATATTGGCGTTTTTCGCGGCAAAACAATGGTTCTTTCGGAAATGATAGGCATGAATCGGGGAGTTAGTCAAGTAATGTAAATGACATCGCTCGATGAGGAATGAACTCTTGAACACAATAAGCCTAATATTTCATTCGGAACTGTAGGCAACAGCTCAGTAAATCATTAGACAGTTCAAACCTTAAATCACAAAATAATCTCTGAGGGGACATTGGAGAAACGAACACAATAGCTTAGGAAAATTGCCTGCTTTTATAGAATTTAACCGTACCCCGCGTTTCCTATTGAATGCAGTAGTTTTTACACATATTTCCAAAAAAAACGATTGCCCCGCCATCTATTGCCAAATTTGACGGACGCGCCGTATTAATGAATATTTTTAGAATTCATACCGATCGAATAGATATCTATGAAATGTTTACAGTAAACGTAAAAAATAAAAATGATCTGATTGTAAGGGTTTGGTTCTGTGATATTTTTCAATTTAGAGAGAAGAGGTGACAATAGGGACCTTTACAACTACTTTACAATCACAATGTTTCAACGGAACGTATTTCAGAATTTTCCATGCATTTCTGTTGCAGGTTGTTATCTTCATGACACTTGGTTTGAGAGGACAGTGAAAATGATGTTGTGATTCTGTTTGTCGCGTTAATTAGTTCGCGATACAGATCGAAATACATTAAAATCAATCAGAGAAAGTAAGGAGGACGAATAAATATGATTATGAATGATTTCATATATTAATGTTAAGTCAATCATCTCACGCTGTTTTCTTACATGAAACTAAATTTAATTCATTCTGCAAGAAATCATATTAATAGTGCCTCTTAGGATAAATGCCATTTTTTTCATAAAAAGCAAAGGAGGGTATTTGATTCTTTCAAATGCTTAGAAATGAGTAATGTAGTAGTAAATCCTTATTTTTTTCAGTCTAGAATAAAATATCTTATGTAATATGTTCTTAACAACTATTATCAAGAAATGTTCAGTGGAATTGCTTTTCAATTATTTCAATATAACATATTATGATACAAGTTTTAAGACACCATTTTGTCGCACGCGTTGTTTAGAGTACGACGAGCGAAGCAAGGAGTGCTCCAAGAGAACAAGTGCGAGAATGTTTCTTACAGAACCTGTTTCATATACTATTTTTTCTATTGGGCATTTTTTTGTAGTTTTTTATTGGAAAAAATTTGATTCAATATTAATAATAATATCAGAAATATTGGCTGTGCTAACAGATAAAATATTTAGAATTTGAAGGGGGCTGTCAGGTAATTCATTTGTTCACATAAATTGTGTAAATTTTGAATGCAAATATCAGCAAATTGCCTTTTTTAAAATGACTGAATTTGTTTCTTTGATAGATGACTTGGAATTCGTATCAGTTTGTCATGCCATTCCGTAACAACCGTATATTTTGTAGCAAAAATTGGTTACTTGTGCATTTTCACAATCTCCTACCGTCCATAAGGTATTTGGATTTGAGATATCTGATAACTATCATTTTACTGAAACAATACCTAGTTCCTTCGCCAAAATTCAGAATTACTTGCGGATGAGTTCAAAAATACCTAGTTCCTTCACCAAAATTCAGAATTACTTGCGGATGTATTCAACAATACCTAGTTCCTTCGCCAAAACTCAGAATTACTTGTGGATGAATTCAGTAAGGTAATGCAGGAATCTAAGGTGGAGTAATGAAAATGTAATATTTTTTTGTCATTAATATTAGGGAACTGTTCGATTAAACTCATGTAATGAGTATAATTCATTTTATCCAGATTTTGACACTCTTCAAGAAAACTTAAGTTGCACGCCTCCTGAATTGAGAGTCATTGCTCAAACGGCTGTAAATTATTTATTGCCCAAAAAATCTCGTTCAGTTTACGAAAAGGAATCCCATACCTCTTGTCTGACGTTCATTTGACAGTTGATGTTACCAATCTCGAAAAAATTAAAAATTGTCAAAATGACTTCATTTCAGACTCCAAATAGAAAAACTAATTTTCAGAACTGACATTTTCCATTTTACATCGAAACCCAGGAAAAGCACAGAAGCTGTGTAGCCAAAATGTATATTTTATCATTTTCGCCATTAAAATGCTGATGTAGGAAAAAAAAAGGATTCGAAGATACTCCGGAATAGTTTGGGAGTTGGAATTTTGGAAAAAGGTTTCTTTTTTATAGATCTATAATTGTTTAAAATCTTATGAACGTGAGCATGGGACCCAGACAAGCATTCCTTCGTTAGATACACTTCCTGTATATTTATTATACAGTGCGGCTTTTTATGCCCCCCCCCCCCGTTCACTTTCGAACGGTTCGACGTACAAATATGGGAGAAACAACCTTTGGGGAGTATCACCTATAATACATTTTGAAATAAAAGACATAGTGATTGCTCGAGAGAGGGTGTGCAGAGGTGGCACATTAACTCAAAAAATTCAATTAGCATGGGGGGGGGGGGGTCAAGAGTTCAATCATCTGAATTTTTTTGAAGTTCAACTTCTGATCCACAAATGTCCACAAACGGAGTACTCCTAAATCTTCATATTGGCTAACACTTGACAAATAGGTATTCAGTAATAATCGAATAATATTCGGGATAGTTTTCGTATGAAAGTTATACTTTTACATTCATCAGTGTTTGAGGAGAGTTTATTTTCAATACATACACCAATCATTAAGTGACACAAGGTCACGTTGTGGCAGTTCACTCTATTCGATCGATTTGATTATTCGGATGACTTTTATGTCATCAGCGACAGTAGTTTTTAACATTGAATATGACCACAATTGTCATTAGTAAAGAGTGAAAACAGAAAGGGTCCCAAGTTTGAGCCTTGTGGCAGTCCATAAGTTGCCGTGAAAGTCCCGACGCGAAGCGGAGGGAGTCAAAGAACCGAGAGCTGGAATCTGTGATTTTCCTGTGTATAATACACTATTTATTACTGTGACGGGAAAAACAACGAATGATCAGTGAAAAAAAATCAAATGTCTACGGCTGAAGACCTTTCGGCTCGAGAGATCTTTCACATTTTCTCTTATGAACAACCATTTCACCTACATATACGAACACGGTTCATAGCCGCATCGATAGGATTGCGGCTTTCTACGTCATAGGTACGTGGTTCAAAGCGACAGTAAGGTATCTCTTTTTCATTTTATCAGCTTTTTTCGAGCTTAGGAATGAAGGCCGGTTAGGATGCGTGCGAGATCAGCTTTTGCAATAGCCGATACCTACCTTTTCCTACGAGCGGAAAAGTTACTTTTCCGCACGATTTTTCGTTTTGAAAGTTATACTTTTCCGTACGATTCAAAATCGTTCGGAAAAGTTACTTTTTTCCGTACGATTTTTACTTTTCCGCACGATTTTTGTATTTTTGAAAATGATGATATTTAGGACTAATTAAATGATCTATTTAACTATTCTGTCTTATTAGTCATTTCGTAGCATTATTATAAAAACTTGTTTATTAAAAACCTTGTTTTTTCATACATAAGATGGACAAAAACACTCGTAGGAAAAATATTGTACCTAACTCTTACGGAAAATGTCTTTTCCGCCCTTAACGGCTTGCCCGAACTCCGCTCCGCTTGTTAGGAAAATAACCATTACCTTTGTATATATCCGGGAAAAAAATACTCACTGTTCCCGGAGAAAAAAGTAATTTCATGAAAAGTCATATTTTAGTATCTATTAACAGAGATGAAATGTCAAATTTTTTTTCCCGTCACAGAAAAAAACACATATTTTTCAATACATTTTGGACTAAACTTCGACATTTTCGACAATAATCAGTTTAAATTAGGCAAGTACCATCCATTCAATAGTACGCACGAAATATTCTCCTTTTCTTTGTGAACAGAGTTCACCTATTCAAGACCGATTGGCATTGGATTGTAGAGCAAATAAGATGAGAAAGAAATATCCCGAAGGAAATGTTCCTCGTCCCCCGAAATGGTCAGTCACCAATATTTTTAGTAGTGAAGAAATAGGGAAGGTAAAAAATTGAGAAACATAATCAACTAGGAGCAACCTTTTCCAGTATAACGGTAATTGACAATTTTATAAAAGTTTTTCAGCTCCCCTTTTCCAGAGTGTAGAGAAAATCAAGGTCTAGAAAACTATGAGAAACTGTTGACATCACAGTGTGACCTATTTGTGATATAAAATGTGCACTCGTATAACACCTGTTAGTGACTTTCTATGTGACGTCGCATTTCATGCCTAAAAGACATCACAATGATTTTCCTTGAGGCGGAAATTTACCTACCTACATGTTTTTGACTTCAAATGCGATGTCGCACGTCATAATGCGATGTCGCCTTTACATGTTTCTTGTATCGCATGGTTGGCTGGGATGCTCTCTTATCTATTTGATTTTCACTTATCGATTTCATGGAGTTTTAAAAATAGAGCCTTTCCATATTACAACCCTTGAAGGATAGCTATATATTCTTTCTCGAATATATTTTTTTTGATTCTAGCTTCGATAAGTTCCTGTATTATTGAGATTCTGACACCTGCAGTTTATTCTTCCATGAATATCAATGTAGTATAGTGGAATATTGGGCATTTCTTGTTTTCTTTTTCTCAGTTTGATGATATTGGTTTTTAGGGGTGGACATATAGTAAAGCCGCACACCATTGAATTCTGGCAAGGTCAGGAAGACACTTTACACGATAGAATTCGGTTTCGCCGTCCCAAAGCAGCAGAGCCAGATGGCGTTTTGACACACGTAACAGAGAACGGGTGGATCTACGAGAGATTGTGCCCCCCATACCGACATACATGTGGTTGGTGGTTGCAGTGGAATATGTGCTAATGTTTGTAACGATTCAGAGTATTGTAAATAATTATAAAAGCGACATTGAAATCATGAAGTTTTTTTTCAATCAAACAAGGACAAAACAAACAAGGTTTGACCGTGTGTATTGGATAATATAAATTCCATGAAAACAAATATTTCGACAAAATCGAATATGCTATTCTGTCTAGACATTCGCACAAAGTGGAAAATTTATGAATACAAATTATAAAAATTATAAAATAAAATTATGAAGACAAGCTTTTATACAAATGCACTGAGAATTAAAAACTAATTTCTTTCATTATTTGATCTAGGTTATTCTGCTTCTGCGGATACAAAATAGATAATCTTAAATCTCGAAAACCAAGCCGTTTGGGATACATATTCATATGATCTTTTCATCCTGAAAACTTTCAAAGAATCACCTCCCGAATAGTGTGAACGTACTTAATTGTCACCCTGTATATTCAAAATTGACTCACCCTGTATGATTGCGATATTACCGTACTACGAGAAGTGGCTGTGAGAGATATTCAATTTCCACTTCCACACAAGATAACGCCATAATTCCTTATCTTCCACCGTAGATTAGAATCTTAATGCCGAGAAACTCGAATATGCTCGGCAGCCGTTGATTGATTTGCTCTCTTCCCCATTATTGATAGGTATTCATTACTCCCCCGAAGACATGTCACGATCTAATCTAATTCTGCCAGTCAAAGCCTTTCATTAACATCTGCATTTGCGGCTTCGATATCAGAGTGGAAACTGAGTTAACATCAGTTTAAGGTTCATTAAAATGACATCTACACGATGTTTGGCATTGAAAGGATGATATGTTGTCGTTGATCTTTTGTCAGAATCATCGAAAATTGCTCAGTTGGACAAACTAGATTCTATCTTTTTTTTCAAAGTTCAATTTTTTTTATTCACCAAGGACATTGACGGGTCCATTAAAACAAGAAATATATAAAATTCTTGTATACAGTGTGACCCATTTAAAATAGAAACACTCTTATAAAACTTACATTTTTCAATCGATTGGAATGATTTTTTTTTTCATTAGGTAGACATTCAAAAAGTCCACTGGGACACAAAATTTTATGGATCAATCTTAAGTTTTAGTGCCTACTATTCTTATTTTTGAAAGTAAAAAATCCAAAATAATTATTAGCGATTTTTTTAGGAAAAATCTATTGAAAATAGGTTGAAATGCGTCGATTAGTAAAAAAGTTACGGATGGATGAAATCTAAGAAATATACCGATAAATTAATCCATCATCTAGTTTTATTCCACAAATTGTTTTTTATACATCTTACTTATTACATCTCACTTCTACTATTTTATTTGTACATTTTCATATACAGTGCGAATTTTTAAAGTCACCCCTTGTTAACTTTTGATGAATCCAGTGGTCAGATTTTTTCTAAAAAAATCGCTAATGAATTTTTCAGTTTTTTTAACTTGAAAAATAAGAATAGTTGGACCCTGAATATGAAGATTCGTGCATGAAATTAGGTGTGTTAGTGGACTTTTTGATTATCTACTCAATTAAAAAAAAACAATCTAGTCGGATGAAAAATGCATGTTTTATAATTGTGCTTTCATTTTAATGGCCCATTTAATGAAACATTGTTCTTTAAATTTGGTACACTGATGGACTTTTTAAATGTCTACCTATTGAAAAAAAAAAAGCATTCCAAGCGGTTGAAAACTGAAAGTTTAATAAGAGTGTTTCCATTTTAAATGGACCACACTGTATAAAACATCGATATCATGTTTCCGACTTACCTATGGCTTTTTTTCTGCTCTTGAAATACATTTTTCTTCTTACATACCAATTTCCATCAACGAAAAAATGAAAAAAAATTCTACACATTTTCCTACAACTTTACAACTTTACAACTTATGGGTTTTCTTGAGGTACATGCAAAGCTTATGGGAATTTTATTATGATGTTTATTCATCATAAACGAGAAAATTTGCCGGAAAACGAAAACAAATTTCACAAAATTTTCCTACCAGAAACAGTTTCCTAACAATATTAAATTTCATTCTGTCGATTGCCATAAGAGAGAAAATGCATCAACAACCAAGTATTTTTTTCCAAGATCGCACCCTTATTTCAACCCTTTAAGTACGTGCAAACCTTATTGCTTTGGTTTTTCACTATTAGATTGTTTTACCTATTGATGTGTTGAAATCCATAAACAAGAAAATTGGGAAAAAAACAATATTTTTTTGCAAAAGGAAAATGAATTTTCTTTATGTCTACCACACGTCCGATCACAAAAATTTTCATTTTTTGAGCTCAACACCGACATAATTTTCAGTGGTTAAAATCCCTGAAACCAGAAAATGAGTCAGCAATATGTCATTATCTGACGGTCTATTACTGATTGCGATTTTTTGCTTAATTTGGATAACAACAAACAACCCCACACCCCTGCTATTCCAAAATTGGGTGCTAGTAAAAATAATTTTCAAAGACCTGTCCGACGATGGAGTTGCCACTTTATCTTTTGAAGTGGTAGTTGAAGGAGCGAAGGGCTAGCAGTACCAAAATTCGCTTATATGATATTTTGATTTCTCCAACCTTGCTTCAAAACTCGTTAGGGAATTATTAAGTATAATTTTTAATTTCTTATTTACCTCCATAGGCTAGTGCCAAACCGAATTTGAAACGCTCTAAAAATAAAAAAAATTGCAGCAGGCAAGGACCAGGTGGAAAATGTTGTTGAAATTTCAATACTTTTTGATATAACAAGTTGCAGAAAAAAAAAATCTGAAACATTTGTATTCAATACTTTTTGATATAACGTCAAATTAACGGAAAATAGATTTCAGTTTACATGAATCTCTGCAAAAATATGCATTTTCTGGTGTCGAATGAGCATGATTTTTTCGTAATTAAGATGACTAGTTTTCGAGTTATGTATATTTTTCGAAAAAAGTAATGAAACATAGTGTTATTATGTATTTCGAATATTTTATTATAAATAATCTATTAAACTACTTTTAGTAACAAAAATAATGAAGAAAATCGATTATCATTGAAAATATTGGGGAAATCATGATTCAGAGAGCCTTTTTCGTTTTTTTTCAATTTTAAGCGCTTTAACCATCAATAAACCACCAAGTTCCAGAGATCATTTCAAATTGGATATTTCAAAAATCATCATACTCACTTATAGACCTTCGAAATCCAAAAAAAACACCAAGACAATTGTTCGTGAAAGGTGAGGGTATTTCTTTCGAAAAATGTACATAAATCTAGTCGGTTTCTGAATTGCTAAAAAATCATGCTCATTCGACATATTGTTACACATTTTCATGTGAATTAAATCATATATATTCAAGGAAAAAATTAAATATTGAAAAATCGATTTTCCGCCATTTTGACGGTTAAATTGAGGTTATGTTATAAAAAGCATTGGATACAAAAAATTTTGATTTTTTTATTATGTACATGTCTATTGGACATTTTTCGCTAGGAGCTTTAGCCGCAAATCGCAAAAAAACTGTTTTCAACCCCTAAACCGAATCACCAATTTACCATTTTGCGTGTTTTCATGTATAATTTATTTTTCTCCTCAAAGTTGGAAACTCGACAACATTTTCCTCCTGGTTCTTGCCTGCTGCTATTTTTTTGTTCACAAAAATTATACCACTAGCCTACCACTTGCATCTATTAAATTAAACCTTGCATTTGCAATTTATTAGTAGGTATTATACTATCAGCTACTTGAAAATTTCCTAACCCAATACTTTCATGAGAGTAAAATGATGTGCAAATATGCAACCGTTGCGATGTAAAAAAAGGAAGATCAAATTCGATATGCACTTCTTCTAGGACAATATTCAGACGCGAAAAAATACGTCGGGCTTTTTTCTCCTTCACAACGAGAATCCTTTGGGTTCGCGAGCGGCAAATCCAATTTAGAAAGAGACTCGTCCCGAATACCAATAGAAAAACGTTCACGAATAATCAGATTTCAATTAAAGCTTAATTGACATCTCAGTTTTTTTTCGCTGGAACGTTTATTTGATCTCTGCATCGAGCGACAGAGGATGCAAAATAAGAATAGCGCCAACAAGGCAGAGAATAACCAGTGCTGTTAGATCTTTTTTATGGTTCATTTGAGGTAGGGATTTCATAGCGATGATGCACCTGAAGGAATAAATTACTTTATTTCTAAATTGAGACTACAAATTTATATATACTAACATGAACATAAATATACACGTATACCAGGATACTGAATAATATTCAGGTTCAATCACAAGCGAATAATACCAAAAGAAACTCCCCAGTTTCGAGAGTCATAATGTCTTCCAATGAAATTGTTGTTAGATAGTAATACCAAATGAAATTGTTGGAAACGCACCTAAAATTGTTGTCATGAGCCCAGGCACAACGAATGCTTTTCTACAATGATAAAAATGAACTGAAGAGTGAACCCTTCGACATGCAACTTCTCACACAGGTACGTTGCATGTCACTGTACTCAGTATTGCACAAATAATAATAAGTAAATATTGATTGAAAGTTTGATTTTGTGGAGGAAATCCGATTCTTGACATGATTTTTTGGGTTTATGACCTTCCACAATCTGAAAATGAAAACATTTTTAATCCAAAGAAATCTGTACAAGTGTAGAAGGGCAAATTGAAAAGTGTTCTCAGATTACATTAATAAACAAGAACCAACGATAACATTCACATTAGAAACAGAAAGAGATGATGAACTTCCTTTCTTAGATGTTTTGATAATAAAATCAACATCTCGAGTCAACACAACTGTTTATAGAAAGAAAACACATACCAATAGATATCTCCATTATAACTCAAATCACCACACCAGCGTGCAAATGGGAATTGTCAAATGTCTTTACAACAGGGCACAAGTGGTTTGCAATTCGACACAAAATCTGAAAGAAGAATTGAATTTTATAAAGTCCGTTCTCAGGGAAAATGCTTATCCAAATGAATTCGTGGAAAAAACCATTAATGAAATTGAAAATAGTACTACACTTTACAATCGAACAACACAACACACAGACATGCGACATCTCCATACACATCCAACAAACAACATTATACCTTATGTCCCTGGACTGTCTGAAAAGATAAAACGGATTGGCCATAGGTATGATGTAAGGACAACATTCAAAACAACCAATATATTCAGATCAATACTCACACATACGAAACCCAAAAACGCTGGTGAATGTTCAAAAAATTCAACATACCTTGTTCGTGTGGTAAGAGTTATATAGGTGAAACATCAAGACCATTGATTGTGCGCCAGGAAGAACATAAAAGTTACATCAGAAATCGAAAAATTAACGGGTTCGAAAATATCCGAACATATTCTAACATCTGATGGCGATCATATGATGAAATGGAATAATACCAAAATTTTATTGAGAGAATCAAATCAAGAAAAAGTTAAAGGAAACTGCGTGCATTCTTTTATCGAACAACTGCTTTTCAACGAATTCCATCGAAATGGACCGCACCTGGTTACCCCTCCTCAGAGATGAAATAAGAACTAATAGAATGGTGATTGATTGCTACCGAACACCCTATGTATCAAGATACCAAATGTCAATCAAAAGAATGTATGACAGATTTCATTTGACTCTGTCAAAGAAAGATCTTATTTCCAAAACCGCAATTCAGATTCAGTTTCTTCAGCGTCTTTCCAAGAAGTTTTGATAACGGAGGCAGATACAGCCTCTGAAACGTTTTCAAAAAAAAATTCAAAAAAAGAGAAGTATTCTTTGTAAATTTGATCTCATTTTTTCAGATAGGCAAATTCAGTGTAGGGTACGTTACTGACAAAAATTAATTTCTTTCAAGACAGCAGTCTTGTGAACGCATTAACTTATCGGGCAAATTAATTAATTTGCCCTTCTACACTTGTACAGATTTCTTTGGATTAAATTTTTTTTCATTTTCAGATTGTGGAAGGTCATAAACCCAAAAAAAATGCAGTTCATTTTCAATATGTTTATTTTATCCTAGTCATATCACAATAAAAAGTTTCTGAACAACATTGCAATAATTTTTTTTTGTTTGGATCATAGAAATCCAACGAATGAAGGCAGTTTAGTTTCTCCAGCTGTATTCTTTCCTTTTATTATTGACTATAGCTCTACAACAGATGACTTTAAAGATGTCTGTAGTGACTAACTCCGCGCTGATGAGGGGTACAACCTCGAAACTAGATTGCAGGTGGTTCCCTGTCCGATTCAAAATAGAATTCTGCAATTTGGCTACTCATAAGGAACACATGCAATTGTATTCTCTGCAATGCGGAACAGGTGTTTGATGTAATGCAATACCCGTCGCGGTATCAGACAGGGGAGCAGTTGGATGGGGATAGAAATGGGTAAAATATCAGTCGGCAATAACAATCTTTACTATTACTTTTGTTGAATACTTCTGATTTGAGAAATAATTCATAGCCATAGTCGAATTCTGTGAAAAACTAGAAATTATTGAGCCATTTGTGTATTTCATAATATGCACGATACGTGCTTTCACAGGAAATTTATGCAGTAGGCATCTTTTGCCCATAGATGACAGGAAAACGTGTCGTGAATCTACGCTTATCCGCTCAGGTCAAGATTTATACCGAGAATATTGTCTATTTACCACGTATTCCAAGTTTAACAGCTCTCTGAATGGAGATATGTAGTTTATATCGCAAATATACGATTTCGCGAACGGATCTCAATATTTTATTTTTGATTATGATTTATACTGTCATTATATTTACAGTAAACGTTTTGAACCGTTTTCTGTGATACCCGTATATCAGTAGATTTCTATGTTTTATGTGTTTCATGAGTAGGAAGGGACAACTTTGGTTCTCGAATTCATTGAAAGATCAAGGTCCATACAGAGCTGGCTCTGGAAGATTTCAGAATGGCAGTAGATATTATTTTGTTTGGGTATGCTTACGAATTGTCAATATTTTCACCATACCTCACGCCAACATGAGAAATTTCAGTTTTTTTTTCGGTTACAAGCTGCTTTAAAGAAAATAAAATTCGCAATGAAACTATACAATTATGCGTTCTTCGACTAGTTGATAGGAATAAAGCTTATAACTGGTTTTCAGAATTCAATTATGGTACACCACTTGTCGACGTCTTGTTTGTTTTTCCTTCAGAAAAACGGAATCTTCTAGGAGTGAACGATACTTTTTGTAGAAAGATCATTGAGTAATAATGAAAGATGAATTTGTTGGACCAATTTTCCTCACGAACCTGTTCTTTATAGACCGGGAGATGATGACAGATTTTAGGTGACGATTTTCTCGTTTATGCCTTTGAGAGAAGTGAAAGATATGAAAGCGTTGATGAAAATTATGGAAAATATGAGCTGTGCCCGCGTGGCTTTCATATGGAAAATTCAATTTTCATTTGCATAACCTAACCTCACTTCAGCATTCGCAGACCTCATGCCAATTTTTTTATGAACATTTCAAGATGAGAACTTTCATATTTTCATTTGGTAGCAACGAGAAAATCACCTAAAATTTTAATTTTTCGTCACCCTACCATTTCAACCCCTTGATCACTTGCAACCCTTATGCCTATCGTTGGGTTTTTCTCCTGCCTCAGTTTTCAACTCGCCCATAATCCCAGCAATTTCTTCAGGAAATGTTGAAAATAATCGCTCATACACATCCTACATAAAAAATGAAGTATGTGATTTCAAGCTTGAGGCTTGCACTTCACAATAGTGTTATTAAATATATATATGCAGGATATGAATACGCGATTATTTTCATCATTCAGTGAAGAGAATGCCGATTTAATGGGTAAGTTGAAAATGAGGCAGGAGTAAAACAATTTTTTTTGGCATGTATAAGTGGGACCTTTCACACTACTCTAAAATTGTTGCATATAGTCCAAAGAGGGTATGGGTTGCTGCTTTAGTATAATATTTACTAAATTATTTATGATATTCGGATCATCCGCAAACATCTCCGTGACAAAACACATTTTAGGTCCTCAGATACTCACATGTTATATTTGCATGAGAAGGTAGGAGTCTTCAGAAACGATATGAACTTGTCCTTTTCCTTCTCCGATCATTTTTAGCAGAGTTACGACCTATGAAATATTCGGCTCCGCCACAACTTTCAGCGGCGGATAAGGGTAAACCTGAAATTTGAATCTCCTTATCCGGAAAACTCAACGATCCAAGATAATAGGTTTAGGCGGAATATTGGATTGATAAATCAATATTGTAATATTATAAACTTGAATTTGCGCATTACCAATTTCATGCATTTCTGAGACCCAGTTTTGAAAATAATTAGCCGTTTCCAGGGATTTCGTCCGCTTTGTACTATAACTATTATCACTGAAAATCTTTTAGTTACATTGTAATAAAGATCTCTATCTAGCCGTAAAGACGAATTTTAAATTGTTCTCAGTTTACCTTCATGTCCAAATGTTTCGTTTCAACACTTTACCGAAATCTAAAACAATGCCTTCTACTGCTCTATGGCAGTTCTAAGTATAATTAGAAGCAGCTGCGTACAATTGAGGATGATCTAGGGTCCTTCTGGGACAAACAAAAAGCAATAACCTCGTCCTTTCGCAAGGACAATTGCCAGCGCCAACCGACACAAATTCTAAATGTCAAATACATTGTTCCCTGCTCGTTCGGACACTTTTTGTTGTTATGCGTATGATTGGTTTGTTCGATGTGGGAAGCATTGGGAGGTGGTCCTGATGAATGGAAATGTGACATGTTTGATTTTCTTTTGAGGAGAATTCGGCAACAAAACGATCTTTGTGTATGAGTGTAAATTGAAAGATTACAAGAACTCACTTTAGACTATGCGAAATGATGCACGTGGCCAATCACGTACATAAAAGTAGAATCGGCAATTGAAACCTTCAATCTATTTAAATCAGCAGGACCAGATGAAATCCAACCTGTAATCCTTCGACGTAGGGCAGATATTGTTACGAAATACCCTACGCCCGTGCATGGCGAGCGGTTACCTAGCAACTGGGACCCTATTCTCAAATGTCGACTACCATATGTCGCATGCCACAAAATATTTCTGTCACCTTTTTTGACCAAGCATTAAAAATAGATGGAGATATTTTGTCGCATGCGACAAAGGGTCGTAGACATTTGAGAATCGGGCCCCTGGTTGAGTTCCACGAACTGAGCACACAACGCTGGTCAGTTCGAGTTGGATTAGGTAACCATCTACGCGCTATCGAAGGGAAAACTGCTGCAGAAGTTCGTGAAGCTTTCATCGGACTATATAAGCGGGGAGATTCGAGCGGACGAAGAAGTTTAGGTTGAAGTCCTCAGAAGTTATAAGTTTATGAAGTATAATTAGTATCAAGTGAAGTAGACAGATTATTGAAGTTGAGTGGATATTTCAATGGAATTTACTGTTTTAAAATTGTGAATAAACGAGTCTTGAATTGTCCAGTATTTTCTGTATCCACAAGCTACAGTATCTTAACAATATACAGTGTGATCCACTTAAGACCGGAACACTATTATAAAATCTACATTTTTCAACCGATTGGAATGATTTTTTTTCAACCAGTAGACACTCAAAAAGTCAACTAGGACACCAAATTTCATGATTGAATCTCCATTTCCAGGGTCAACTAATCTAATTTTTCAAGGTCAAAAATCTAAAAAAATAAAACAGGGGGAAAATTTGAAAAATATGCCGCTCAATTAACTCACCAATTCCTGAAATGTATTAAAATTCGGAGAACACCACTGTATTCAGGAGATCTTGATATATAACTGGCCAAAATTTCATAGAAATCTGTTCATAAATAAGAAAAAAAATTTTATTCATAAAATTACAGCCATTTGGGACAATATAGATTCTATAATTCACAAGTGAAAATAAAATAAGAAATGCTAATATATATATATATATACCGGGTGACCACGAGGTGAGGTACGCCCCCCAATTTTTCTATAGTTTTGAAAATACAGATTTTAAATTTGGTATGTCGCTATAGTACTTGAATACGCATATTTTGATCCCTTTGCTGAAGATTCACCACTTCCGGTTTAACAGGAAGTGACCCCAAACTTTTTTTTCAGTGACACCCTGTACATATTTTTACATTATCTGAGAGAGCACGCAATTTGTGATAACACTGTTCTTCAAAAGTGATAATCGGTCGAAAAATGGTGGAGATACAGTTGATTGTTCAATTGAACAAAGTTGGCCATGAAATTCAAACTTAAATCATCACAACTGACAAACGACATCAGACGTTAAAAGAGGAAGCTTTGGAGTGCGATACTGTTGAAAACTGATTTTCTCGTGTAATTGCAGCTCCTATATAATCCAACAATTATCGAAAATTCCCTAAAAACAGAATAGTACCCATAAAGAAATTCTCACAACTGCTATTTCTCAAATGGCAAAATGTTCTTTTCACTTCGTCATAATTATCATTATATGATTAATTATCAGATTACTCGTGTGAAAAGTTTCCCAAAGAAATCGCAAATACAAGATGTTTTATCATGAGTGTTCTCAAAATTAGATATTCTTCAACGAGGGCGGCCATGAACATAAAAAAAGCGAAACCAAAAAGCAGCGTTGGTTAAATACGTAGAACAAACTTTGACTTCGTTGAAATAATATGAACTTTTGTGTATTGCTGTCTTAATTATGTTCTAAGCCGCCTACGTTGAAAAACATTCAATAGTAGAAACATTCATCATCAAACTTGATTGCATCTTCGTTTCCTTTACGAATTCTCCAAAACTTTTCACACGAGTAAACTGATAATTTATAACTTTTCATCATGACAAATTGAAAAGTACATGTTGCCATTTAACAAATGACAGTTGTCAGCATTTCTTTATGGGTACCATTCCGTTTTTAGGTAATTTTTGATAATTGTTGGAATATATGGAAGCTGCAATTACATAAGAACCTCAGGTTTCAACTCTATCGCACTTCGAAGCTTCCTCTGGTAACTTTTGTCGTTTGTCAATAATAATCCAGAGGCGTGGAAGTTGGGGAGGGGCGAAT
Source organism: Chrysolina haemoptera (assembly GCA_958298965.1). Classification (NCBI taxonomy): domain Eukaryota; kingdom Metazoa; phylum Arthropoda; class Insecta; order Coleoptera; family Chrysomelidae; genus Chrysolina; species Chrysolina haemoptera. The sequence goes on along the minus strand of OY282592.1, from coordinate 5,133,288 downwards.
AGGGGTACCCACCTGCCGTACGCCCCTGTTTAGAGTTACAAACACACCTTGAAATATGAAACTGAATGCTGTTCAGTGACATACCAAATTTCATTAAGAAAAGTTAAGCCGTTATGGAGTTATTCTGGAAAATATATTTTTTTGTGTCACTTTCAACATCCTGTAACTTGGTTAATACTCATTTTAGGGTATATGTTTATTGAAACTTTCAGCCTTAAAATGGAGTGAGGATTCTACCCTCGGAGTTTGTCCCCTTTATTCTGGGACACCCTGTATATTTATGAAATGAAAACTGAACCATATTTCATTTATTCACGTCATTACAAATAATAAATGTAAAATTTTGAAATTTTCCTTGCCATTTCCAATTGGCTGAAGTGTACATTCATTTTGTCGAAAGTTCAAAAAATATCGTTCAATGCCTTTAGGACGCAAAGACATAAAATCTTGATAAAGTCAAAGCGGAGAACTCTTTTTCATCCACAGCTAAAAATTTCTTCGAAAGACCAGTAATTGATGTATAGGTGGTCTAACTGCTTCGATAAACATTTCCATGCAACTAGCAATTGCATTGAAAGTTTCGTAGGAACTCTGCACGGAAATTCATCAGATGCAATTCAACGTTCGTCGTGGTATTAACCAGAACAGTAGTTGTTTGTGTTTGCAATGAGCAGTCCTGGCAGGACATATTATTTCTTTGTATTTTATTTGTTAAGTTCCAATAAATATCTCTTAGCCAACTCCAAATAAAAAAACAAAGAATGCGTTGGTTTAGCATATATTCTTTGAAAATGAATTCTCGAGCAACAAATCCCTATTTTAATGAAAACATGTGTCCCTCTAGCCTCAACCAATGAAAATTTCTCACTCACTATCAGGTAGGTCGGATCAATGAAATCCCACGATTAGTATCCCCTTTTCAATTAGGCATCCTCACGGACATTGAATCGGGACTCCTTTCAGAGCGATTCTATCTATCGAGTAGTGCGACTTGAAACAAAAAGTTTCACAATGAGGCCGCGACATGAACACGCCAATGCCGTTTCTGCTATTACGCCGGTTGTCTGTTTTCTTCAGATAAAGCACCCTTTCATCTCGGGTTAAACAATGGACAAAAATGATCAGTTTTTATGAAATGTGAAATGGAAATGATTAGAAGTTGTGTAAAGCTATGCAGGAAGATTCCATAATAGTATAGTATAGTATAGTATAGTATAGTATAGTATAGTATAGTATAGTATAGTATAGTATAGTATAGTATAGTATAGTATAGTATAGTATAGTATAGTATAGTATAGTATAGTATAGTGTAGATTTATTGATCCTTTAGGAGTACAAACAAAGCAATACATATAGGATAAGTCAAATTACAGAGCAGTTGGAATTAGAAATATCAATGTTACAAAATGGTATAGATACAAGACCTATGGCTATATAGCCGCAAACAGGCATATAAAAGTTAAAAATTGTAATAGTTATAAATTTATAGAAACAGATATACATATATACACATTGTCCAATCAAGAAATGGTGGTACATGTTCAACGAGTCATTGCCGTGAGGGCAGCCATATATTCTTTTGTAGAATAACATGCTTGAGCTGTCAAGAAGTCTTGTGGGGGTTCATGTTTTTTACGAAAGTTGGTAGTATATTATCAAGGGCGTCGCCAGCTTATGACTAAGGGGGGGGCAATGGGGCAATATTATGATGGATAAAAAATATGAACGCCTGGTACAGTCGCGAGCATGAAGCGTTACACTTTGGAAGTCGTTTTGTCATGCGATGCGAAATTTATTAATAGGTAAGGAAGTCAATTTTTCGCACGGCCTTAGGACTTTGGTCACTTTGCTAGCTACATTTGATCTCTAGGGGGGGGGGGGGCAACTGCCCCTCCCTGCCCTTCCTTGGCGACGCCCTTGTATATTATAGATGTTTACATCAAGAGAGTTTTCACTAGATTTTTGTAGTCTCATTCTGCTTGGCCTGATTAATTGGAGGCCCCTGGTGAGATAACTGTCGAAGTCCGAGTTTATATCATAGTTTTCTTTGTTTTTGTGAATTTTTTGTAGGATTTGATATATGTATATCCAGTGCGGTTCATAGGTATGGAATAAATTAATTTTTCACATTATTAGTCATTTTCAAGAAAAACCCTGAAACACGTCAATTCATGTTTTTGAAAAGACATTTTTTGACATATAAAAAAATGCCCCTCTTCAACCCCCGTCAAAGTGACAGTCAACCCTCCAATTTTTTTAAATGGAATAGGGGGTCGAGTGATACCTCATGTCAAAGGGCATTCAATTGTCTCTACAGTCATGTCAATTTTTTTGAGTGTCGTCTATGCGTCATAAAGAAAATAATTTTCAAAATGTTAAAAAGTCTCTGTATATTCAATGCACCTTAATTTTTTTACATGCAATTTTTAACTCTACTGTCACATATGACAAACAGCAGTTGGTAAATAAACCAAAAAAAAAATAAAAACATTTTACCAATTTTTAAATGAACCCAAAAAAATTTTTTTTGGTTCATTTGCCAACTGATGTTTGTCATACGTGACGGTAGAGTTAAAAATTGCATTTAAAAAAATTGAGGTGCATTGAATATACAGAGACTTTACTGTACGTGCGACACTTTTTAACATTTTCAAAAATTATTTTCTTTATGTCGCATGGACGAAATTCAAAAAAATTGATATGACTGCATAGACAATTGAATACCCTTTGACAGGAGGTATCACTTGACCCCCTATTCCATTTGAAAAAATTGGGGGGTTGGCTGTCACTTTGACGGGGGTGGAAGAGGGGAATTTTTTTTATGTCAAAAAGTGTCTTTTCAAAAACATGAATTGACGTGTTTCAGGGTTTTTCTTGAAAATTACTAATAACGTGGAAAATTAATTTATTCCATACATATGGACCGCACTGTATATGGATGGTAATGTCATGATTTTAAGAGATGAGAAAAGTGGTCTGCAGCTGTCCGTGTAACTGGCACCTGCTATTATTCTTATTGCTTTTTTTTTAAGGAGAAAAACTTCATCAGCCTTTGTGCTATTACCCCATAAAACAGTACCAAATGAATTATTGGAGTGGAAAGAGGCATAATAGGCAGATAACAGAGCATGTAAGCCAATTAGGTTTTTTAGTTTTCGAAGTAAGAAAATTTATTTTTAGATTTTGGCACATAACTGCTCTATGTGAACTGACCAGTTTAGTGGGTCATCAATGATAATCCCCAGCAATTTAAAACTGTCACCCTTGGTTAGGGATCTTATTCTTGCGTTTTACTCTCGTTTAGCATTAAGTCATTTCTTCTAAACAATATTTCTGCTTTTTTTTGGGCTACATTTATTTCATTTAATATTGTATTCACACCCTTTCCTGAGTTAGTGAGAGTTGAATCATCGGCAAATGCAATGCAATCAAAGGGGGACATGTTAGCAAAAATATCGGTGACGTAAATTATAAATAGAAGCGGCCCTAATACTGAGCCTTGCGGCACTCCACTTGTGACTGGTTCCATATTAGAAATATTATTTGAATCAAGTACAACACATTGCTGCCTATTTGAAAGATATGATGAGAATAGATGGAGAGGTAACCCTCGTATACCATATGCCTCCAGTTTCTCCATAAGTATAGAATGTGAGACACAGTCGAAAGCTTTGGTCAGGTCACACAGAGCAGCCACAGTGTGTTCCCCTTTCTCAAAACCTTCTATAATGTTGTCAACATTGTAGAGACATTAAAACGGGGTGCATATAAGCAAAACGTACCACGTTTCAGTCAATAGAAGATATTCTAGCTCTCTGAAAACATTCTGTGATGAACAGGCAAGCTAGGCTAGCTCGCTCAGTTTAGGTGTGAGTAAATCGCGAGCGAAAAACTAATTCACGCATTTTCGACTGACTCGCAAGCTAGGTTAGTTTGCTCGGGTTAGGTTTATGTGTCAATTGCGAGCAAAAAACTAATTCACGCTAGTGCAAAGGTCACAACCAATCAGAGAGCTAGAAAATCTACCGCTGACTGAAACGTGGTACGGGAAAACCCCCCGAAACAAAAAAACTAAAAGAATTAAACGGTGGCAGACTAGGTCCAAAGGAGCCATACAGAAAGTTTGGAGAGAGTATCTATCAGTAAAATTTTTGCCGATGGGCACTCTAACTATTAGAAATTTTTAGAGTAGATTCATTTTTCATGAAGCCTAGTTCACCATCGTGGTCAAAATGTATTGTGCTATTGCTGTACATTATTCTTTTTCTTGAAAAACATTTCTCGCAAACCCATCTGAAAATTTCGAAGTATTGTTTCTAATGAATATGTTAGAATAATCACTGAATGATATTAAACTGAAAAAATGAATTGTAAAACCAGAAAAAAATTATTGAGAAATGCAAACAATCAATGTAAAGATAGAAAAAAGTATCTCGGAAAGGGTAAAACTTTCATAATGAGATATATACATATCAGGTGGGGCAGCCTTTGATCTTCCCACTCGGATACTGAATTAGTATTAATCAAAATATATACATTCAGATGATCATTCAAACATTTCAAAAGCAACAACGAACGAGAGAGAAAAATAAAAAAATACTGACCGAAAGATCGCCTCCGTAGAAGGGATGTATGACGAAGGTCTCGTTGCCCACGTGGATGACGCCGCTGACCCCATTGCAAGTGTGAAAGGCCGCCGAAGCACCTGGATAGTCCTGCACCGTCCCATGGTAGTAGCAATGCTCGATGTCCTGGAATGAAAATATATCTTGTTGATTGGGTTTGGGCTGCTCAAGAGGACGGACCTAAGTAAACTAAGGAGGATCACTCGAAGTAATCTTCTGAGTATCGGGTCCGTCGGGGAAGTGGTGGCTTGAAGAGCTGTTTCAATATTCATTCGCGGTGATAAGTCTGGGTTGAGGTGTTCCCAAGGGTGATTGGGAAATCGAAGGGAGTTGTTGAGTTTTTTCATTCCCGGTTGGAACAATACAGCCTGTTTCGAATTGAGTCGGCACCATTGCCAACTCCGTCATTATTGTCGTTAAGGATTTGGTTAAATTGACAAACTAGTAGCATTTTTATGGCCATTTAGATTCTGCGGAAAAAATCATATTTTTTCAAATGGGAAAATCAATATTTCGAATAATGAAAACATTCTCGAGAAAAAAGCTCATATGATATTTTTTTGCTTCAGATAAAAGTAGGAAATATTCACGTCCATATACTAAACTAGATGAACTTTGCAACAACAAAGAAGAATTTCTGGTGGTGCATTCATTTATTTTTCTGGTAACAAACCGATGTTGGTGTTTTCTGGGCAAGATATGACATTGAAGTCTCATAGTCATCAAAATTATGAAATTTTAATCATTTTTTGTTTGAATCGATAAAGCAAAAGATTCGAAAAATTTAAAAAATTGGAAAAAATTTAAGTGACAGTAGAGAGACCAAATTTGGAGAATTTTTTCGAAATTCTCAAAAAACAACTGATTCAAAACATTGAAAAAGTCCACTGGGGCACCAAAATTCATAAATAAATCTCCGTTTTCAGGGCCAACTAATCTGTTTTTGCAAGATAAAAAATCTATAAAAATGACTAGCGATTTTTTTGGAAAAATTCAATTGTGCCACTGGATTCGCGACATTTTCCAATGGTTCATATGTGAATTACGTTGAAATGCATCAATAAATAAAAAAGCTATAAGAAAATGAAATTTGAAAAATATGTCGTATCAACCCACCAATTTAATTTCAAAACTTCCATCAGAACTTAAACTACACCACTGGATTCAGGGAGTCTCAAAATATCATGAAATATCATGATGAAATTCTGGCCAGTGATATATCGAGACTTAAATACAGTTGTGTATGCCGAATTTTCATAAAATTTATGAAATTGAATTGGTGAGTTGATTAGGGGGCATATTTTTCAAATTTCAACCACTCCTAACTTTTTTATTGATTGATGCATTTCAACTTTATTTACAAATGAATCATTTGAAAATGTCACGAATCCAGTGGTGTCGTTAAAATTTTTTTAGATTTTTTATCTTGAAAAATTAGATTAGTTGGCCCTGGAAATAACGATTCATTCATGAAATTTGGTGAAAAAAAAAAATCATTCCAATCGGTTGGAAAATGTAGATTTTATAAGAATGCTGCTCAGGTCTTAAGTGGGTCACACTGTACTATTGGTTTCATTGTGTGATACTAGAAGCATTCATCATCCCTTTTTTCATGATATCTAGTGAATTAATTTTTTTTTCATCGATCATAAAACTTTCCTGATTGAACAACATGTTTTTTAAATAAAGAATGAGAATGAGATTTTTATGGGAATGCCGTTAAATAATCCTTGACAAACTGGGCCATACTGAAACCTTCAGAAAATCACAGATTTATTCACGTAGCAATATTTTAACGACGCTATTCAAATATGGCAGTGTTTTTACGACCTATAAAAGAGAAAGTCTGACTTTGACTAGCCCCTACTTTCCCTTCATTATCTCTGCGTACCTTACTTGGGATAATTTGATTAGCAGACCCATCACGAGAGATTTCATTAAACAATCTCATTAGATACAAGGGCGTACTCATTAACAATTTTACAGGAATGGTTTGACTGAATTGATTAATGTTAAAATGTTGGTTAATCACGACTTTCGAATTTTACACATCTGTCAAAAAGGCACTTATATGACAGAAGGAAGCAAAATTTGTATTTCGTGCAGAAATACGGAATAAAAATTTTGCTTCCTTCAATTCAGTTATTCTTTTATCCCAAAGTACTTTAGGATATCTGAGTGTAATCCAGGTGATCCTAGATGTCGCATTATTAAAAGGAGATATGCAGCCTTCTGTCGACTTGGTTATTCCAAGATCCAGGTGTTCTCAATTGCTTATACCGGAACAGGTTCTTACGTTTGTGTGAATTGAAATGTAAAATAATTTCGTAAGGATTTTTCAGTTGAATTTCTTCACCAGTAACTTCGGTTTGAAACGGATCAGGGCATGCCATGGTATCTTTCTTCATTTCCAAGATATTTCCACTGGAAACTCTTTTTCTTAAGTTCTGATTTCAGCGAAAAGGAAAATCTTCTATTATTCAGAGAACATCACGAGAGCAAAGGAAAAGTAAGAAGACTTGGTGTTCTTCTTGAATTTCTGGAGGCTGTCAATCAAGGAACACCTCTCGAAGTAGCGAGTTCCAAGGCTTTGCCGTTCGTTATAAGAACGCGCACTAGGAAAGATATGTTCGGCATGTCTTGGCGAGTTATGTTTGATCTCCAATGGAGAAACACACTCTTTCCCATAGAAATGCTGAGAAAAAATTTGCGAGAAACATCCCAGTTGGCTGAATTATGTAGTGTAGAAAAAGAGCGAAGAGTGGAGATGACGTTGCGGTCGGAGTTCCCATGTGGTGCATAAACTTCTATACTATATGGTGTAACATTATCTTAAACATTTCGTTGTTTCCTATAACGTCCATCAATATCGTCATATTAGCTTCACCTCTCGATAGATGTGTTCCATTTTGGGTGTTCCAAGCTATAATTGTATATTTACAAAGTTGGAACTTGAGAGGGAAGGAAAAAGAGGGGGCAGAAAGACGAACGTCTTCCGCATGACAAAGAGATCGGCTCTTTTTGAAGCGATCTCTGAAATGGATCACAGCGTTTAGGCTTTCGAAGGAAAAATTTAGTTTTTTTACTTACAAGAAGAGATGAAAGGTCGTATATTCTGATATAATTATTTTCATGTGATTCACTGATGTGATCGATTGGTAGATGGATATTCTATTCGGTATATTCTTTTAAATCTATGAAATTCGATTTTGCAAATTTCTCCAAAACAAGATGGCCACCTTTTTCTTTGCGAGTCGTTAATGGTTGTCTTGAATATTTAAAAATCTTAATTTATCAGAACAATCATCCAGTCATGGTACAACTGATTTGTTTATAATCGATTGATTATCTCGGAATTCTGGCTATTTAGGTATAGGAACATGATACATTAAGTCGAAGGGAATTTAGTCATCTTTCAGGATATTTCATAATATACAGGAAGTTCCATTACAAAAATCACACTTTCAACCCTTTTCGTATCTAGCAGTAAGATCATGAATATTGAATGACCCTGTATAACGCAGAACAAACTTTTCTATACAGAATTAATGTACATGATCTTGATGAACTAAAAACAAAATTGCAACTTCCTAAGAATCCAAATACCGCAGAAATAAACATTCAATTCGAGCTATGTTTTGGATAAAAAATATGGAAAATAACCAATATCTCAAAAACCGTTAGAGATAGGTATAGGGGAGTATGAGGCATAAATAATCATAAAGGAATGACAAGTTCAAAAATGCGGTAATATATAGGGTGACTTATTTGAAATAACAAAGATGCTGCTACTTTTTGGTATAAGCGGCAACGCTGCATTGCTGAAAATATTTTAGATCGATAGATCAAGAGCAACTACTTGAGAAACCAAATTTTCAGAATGATCCTACATCCCGTTCTCCGTAAACGTCTAAGGTACCATCGACAGTGACCCACCCTGTATGTGGTTATCCTCATTTGAGTAAAAATAACTTTGGTGATATTTTTGAATGGGACACCCAGTATATTTTTCCATATTTGGTTAGGCATCGTCATTAAAAATCCAGTGATACCAGGTTTGATGGGATTATGTCAAACGGCTCCGGAGATATGAGCAAAAAACTCCTCCGCATGCCCAATGAGTGCGACAAAGACATTTAACCTTCTGAATCGTGTCGAGTCTCAGTCATACTCATTAGACATACGAGGATGTTTATTACCCATATCTCCGCAGCCGTTTGACATAATCCCATCAAACTTGGTATCACTGGATTCCTAATGACGATCCCTTACCAAATATGGAAAAATATACTGGGGTATTTTGGGTGGAGCTTATAAATTAGCCCATCGGAAATATCTTTATATTCAGAAATAATGAATTTATTCCATAATTTAGCGGCGCAATGTATACCACTATTGTACGCCAATGGAAGATTTCCTGACAATCCGACTATCATTAATGTGAATTGTATGAGCCCCTTTCCAGTGTCTGTAACTGAATTTACTTGATCATGGACCAAATCTGTTTTAATTTGCGATTCACCTGAAAACACCCATGAATTACAAATCGCTGGAAAGCAATTATGGAAAGACTTGGCGATTGAATCTACTTTGGAAATAAACAGTTCCAAAGACATTGATGGTGTCGAAGTGAAGTTCATTTTCCGTCTTTCGGGGATTCATTCAAAGTATTCAGTTAATTTCAGATTACTTATAGGACACTCTTAGATTATTTGAGCAGAAAGTGTTCTACATCGTCAGCGTATCAAAGCTGTTATCCGATAATTCCAAAACTATAAAGCTGTAATGGAGTTCTTGAACAACTAGTTAATGAAAATGTGCAATCCTGATTCAATTAATTTTTTTTCTTTGAACGAGATCTCTCAGTTTCTCTCTTTCTCTCCCTCCCTGTTTCCGCCTCTACTCAATCAAGATCTTTCGAAATGCAGCAATCGTTTTCGTTGAAATGAACTCATTTTGTAATAATGAATTATAGTTGGTTGGTTAGTTTGAGGCCGATGAGCAAGAAACCTGGTTTATACTTGGGGTGTCCCTTATAACTGAGACCTTTTAAGGTTTGAATTTTTTCGTCGGTGGTTCGTAGATGAAAAGGCATGCATCTTTCACTAGGTTATTAGTCTTTTCATTAGGTATTTCAGATTCATGCCTGTTTCTTGGATGCTCCTTCTGAACGTCATTCTAGGCTTTCTGTAGGGGAACATGTCAGGACCTCGCAAAATCCTTATGGAAAATGGATCTCGGCTAAATTACGTGAATTTTTGGTATGTTGTAGATTTTGACTTCCTCGGCAAAGGTGTCTATGGCCACAACAAACTCGGCCGACTAGTTTTCGAGATACAGGATGTCAAAGATGAAAAGCAAAGCTGTTTTCTGAGAATTTTTAACAATTCTAAGAATTAACAAAACGCCTATTCATTCTGCTGATACCATGCCTCAATGATGGTACAATGTCACCTTGATCTCGTATCCATTATACTTTTCCGTTTTGTGCTCTACAACAAGGTGAAAATACATTCATTCGATTAATTTCATTCCAACCAGTGTGAGTTTTCTAAGGTGAAATGAATATTCAATAAAGGAATGATGAACTTCCTCAATCTCAACCGAAGCTAAATTATATCCCCAGATTTTCAGTTCGGATGAGGGAGAGCATGTCATTAATATATCAAATATTCTTTACTGTTGATAATGTCGCAAAGTAATCTCATGTATACAGGGTGAGTAACAATGTTCAGTCCAATTTTCTTAGAACAATGCCGTTTTTTGTTCCTATAAATACCCTGTATTTCGGAAAATAATCGGTTACATAGTGTACGGTTTGAGGAATCCAAAATATCGTGATCAATTTCAGCATAGGTCTCCGGATTTATTAGTTGGAAACATACTTCTGAAGTAAAACCGAGTTTTTTTCAGTTTCATGCAATGTCATCCACTTCTGAGTTATAAGTCCAAATTTCAAGTATCTAGGTCATCGGGAAGTTAGTTTAAAATCAATTACAAAATTTTATCCGGACAGATATACAAGAAAGCGAGTTCATAAAAAAAAATACTCACCCTTTTAGATTCAAATTCAGCTCCATTAGCTAGGTAGTGTTTTTGAGCAATATTTGGTGCTATGAGTTGCCTGTAACAAAAAAATAATTATATACAAACTTATTGCAGGTTGAAGATTTCCTTATTGTTTATTGATTGAATTATTTGACATGTTTTCTGGTTCATTAATGTCAATAACTCCTCTTCACGAGGAAACTTTGGTATAGTAAGGAGGCGGGAATCTCACCTTTCAAAATACGATTTCAAGTATGGTCAAGTATAGTAATATATCTGAATTATTATTTGCGAGGAAATTCTCATATATAGTGAGGTCCTAAAGTAGGAATAAATTAATTTTTTACGTTATTAGCCATTTTCATGAAAATTCCTGAAACACGGCGATTTATGTTTTCGAAAAGATACTCTGTGACATAAACCTTTTCCACCCCCCACAAAGTGACATCCACTCCCTATTTTTTTTTTAAATAAAATAGGGCTCTAGTGATACCTCATTTCGAAGAGTATTCAATGGTATACACAGTCACATCTATTTTTTTGAATTTCGTTCATGCGTCATGAAAAAAATCAAAATGTTAGAAAGTATCACATATACTGTTGAATTCGCTGTATATTCAATGCACCTTAATTTGATTGGTTCATTTACCAACTGTTGCTTTCCATACATGACATTGAAGTAAAAAATTTTATGTGAAGAAATTAAGGTGCACACACAAAAATAATAGTACAGTAACCACAGGCAAATGTAAGCCACAAGTGAAAAATGAATCGTAGCACTTTGAAACTCGGCACATGACTTCTTGACATCATGTATTGTTAGAAAACAAATTGTTTTCCAAAATATTAAGGGTGGAACCGAAACAAAAAATTATTTAAAGAAATTATAGTTTTTTTTTGGTGTTGTTTCGGAAAGTACGAGATTTATTAAAAAACAATTTCAACAAGGCGAAAGATAATTCATTTCTCCACAAGCAATATACTTGTACACGCCAAAAACAAAAACTGGGTTTTACTCCTGCCTGAGTTTTCAACTCACCCATAATCCCGACAACTTCTTCAGTAAATGTTGAAAATAATCGCTTATACGCATCCTACATGAAAAATGAAGTATTTGATCCAAGCTTGAGGTTTGCACTTCACAATAGTGTTATTAGACATATATGCAGGATATGAATAAGCAATTATTTTTAACATACTGAAGAGAATGCCGATATTATGGGTAAGTTGAAAATGAGAAAGGAGTAAAACAAAGTTTTTTTTTGGGCATGTATAAGTAGGACCTGACACACTACTTTATAGTCCGGTGGCAGGGAGGGTTTCCGTAGCAGATGAAGCGCGACGGGATCACCCAAGTTATTCTTATGTATTTTGACCCGCTGAATCCGAATTACGAGGGTGATAAGCCGTGAAAGCATCCGGAAAATTTTAATTAACAATTTTCCGAGGGAAATCGAAAAATCGTTTTTTTTCAAAAACAATCAATGTCATAAAATTCTCTACGAAAAAGGTGTTCACAAGTTTTTTTCGAAAATGCACCGTTTTCCAGTAAAACGTGCTCGTAATTCATTCAGTCACATAATGATATTTTCAGGATCACCTTTTCCCAAATTATTCATATATATCTCGACTATGAATAACAGAAGAGACATTCTTGAAAAAGTCATGCGTGTGGATTTTCCGGCAATGAATTTCCCAATACTTTTACCTTGCATGGAAGCGGCATTTTTTTATTCGCGAAGCTCATGTAGTGGACAAATTTCTTCTAATGTCAATAAAAACGGGTTTAGCACATATTTTTTCACGATCACAAAGCATTTCAGTAGCGGAAAAACGGAAAATTTTGTTTAAAAGTAGAAGAATTTTCCGAGGAAAATCGAAAAATCCATTTTCTCCAAAAACAAATGAAGCTTCAATATACTTCATGAAATTCTCAACAAGAAAGGTTCCACAAATTTTTCTCTAAAATGCACCGTTTTCGAGTAAAATGTTCTCGAAATTCGAAAAAATGCGATTTTCTCAATTTTCTGTGCTCTCTCATTAGTCACATAATGATATTTTGACACGAATCCACAAGAATGATTTTTTCAAGAATTTTCCTTTTGTTATTCATAGTCGAGACATATATGAATAATTTGGGACAAGCTGATCTTGAAAAAAATCGAATTTTTTCGAATTTCTAACACATTTTACTCGAAAACGGTGCATTTTAAAGAAAAAATTGTAGAGACCTTTTCTGTAGAGAATTTCATGGAGTATATTAAAGTGTCATTTGTTTTCGGAAGAAATGGATTTTTCTATTTTCCTTGGAAAATTCTTTTACCTTTAGGTAAAATTTTACGTTTTTCCGCTACTGAAATGCTTTGTGATCATGAAAAAATATGTGCTGAATCCGTTTTGATTGACACTATAAAGAATTCGTCCACTGCGTGAGCTTCGCGAATAAAAAAATGCAGGTTTCATGCAAGGTAAAAGTATCGGGAAATTCAGTGCCGGAAAATCCACACGAATATTTTTTCAAAAATGTCTCTTCTGTTATTCATAGTCGAGACATATAGGAATAATTTGGAAGAAGGCGATCCTGAAAATATTGTTATTGTTACTGAAGAAAGAGCACTGAAAACTGAGAAAATGGCATTTTTTCGAGTTTCGAGCACGTTTTACTGGAAAACGGTGCATTTTCGAGAAAAACTTTTAGATACCTTTTGTGTATAGAATTTTATGCATAATATTAAATCATTAATTGTTTTTGAAAAAAATGGATTTTTCGATTTCCCTCGGAAAATCGTCAATTAAAATTTTCCGGATGTTTTCACGGCTTATCTCCCTCGAAATTCGGATTCAGCGGGTCAAAATACATAAGGATAACTTGGGTGATTCCGTCGCACTTCAACGGCTACGAAAACCCTCCCGGACTATTAAAATTGTTGCATATAGTTCAGAGAGGGTATGGGTTGCTGCTTCAGTATAATAAGTCCATATTTACTAAATTATCCATAATTTTCGGAACATCCACAAACATCTAGGTGAAGTGCGATAAAACACATTTTAGGTACTCAAATACTCGCATATTATATTTGCATGAGAAGGTAGGAGTCTTCAGAAACGAGCCTTCCTTCGCCGATCATTTTCAGCAGAGTTATGACCAATCAAATATTCGGCTCCGCCAGAACTTTCAGTGGCGGGTAGGTTCTCTATGCTCTCGTGGTATTACTACTGATAATTTTGTGTAATTACTTCCGAAAATGTTATAGAGTTCGGTCATAAACAGCTAAACAATGAAAAAGAAAAAAGTAGTGGGACCTGATTTCAGAATTCTCTATTATCGATTTTATCAACTTGGCCACTGACTGAATATTTAGACGTTTCACCCTATTGAAATTCACCCTGAATCCCCTAATTCACCTCACACGGGTGGAAGTGAACACGTTTGCCTGTGTTGGCGTACAGGTTTTTCTCTGGACTGAGTAGAAAGAAAAAGCTTTCTATTAATCAGTGTCCGCAAGGACCTTCTTAACCTCGCCACCATTTTTGTGTGATCTTTTTCTACCTTGCGGGTCCGGGGTAAACCTTTTACTTCCCCAGTTCGTTCTTTCAGAAAACAGACAGGAAATAAAATATGAAAGACCAAGGAAATGTTTTGTGACAAGCTTGGAATAACGAAGTGTCTCGGAGTAGAAAGCTTGCCAAACTTAGTTCGTAGTGCATTCAATAATATTTGAAACTATCTAATAGTCCAGAATCTAAATTTTTTTCACAGATAAAAGATAAGTCCTGTGAAGTACAAATATTATCCCATTACCAACATTGATGATTTTTTTTAACAATGTATCCTGAAAATTCAGAATATTTTGAATTATCTTGAGACGAGGGAAAACCGCTAGGGAATTTTGGTTAACATGCTGAAATTGGATGAAAATTAGCGGTATTAGTCGGGAATTACTTGAAAATTAATGGCATTGGAAAGTTCTTCAAACCATGGGACTTGGGAATTACAGGACTTAATCGGAAATTAGAAAACACTGAATATTACTTTTACCAACGGCCACTGCAGAAAATAGGCAAAAACACACGACTCACAGCTTCAGTAAATAGCTCCTTACGCACGGTAAACAAATCGCACAGTTTTCGTAAACAAAACGATATATCTCGGAAACTGCTCTATCGATTTGCAAGAAATTTTGTATGCAGATAGGGTTTTACATTTTAAGTTTATTTTCCGCACGATTTTTCGTTTCGAAAGTTGTACTTTTCCGCACGATTTTTACTTTTCCGTACGATTTTTACTTTTCCGAACGATTTTTGTATTGTTGAAAATGAGGATATTTAGGACTAACTAAATGATCTATGTAACTATTTTGTCTTATTAGTCATTTTGTAGCATTATTCTTAGGGAAAATGTCTTTTCCGCCCTTAACGGCTTGCCCAAACTCCGCTCCGCGTCGTTCGTGCAACTGCCGTCGCGTGCGGAAAAGTACTACTTTCCGCACTTGTTAGGTAAATCACTATTATATAGGAAAAACACGATTCTACTGATGATAATAATAATAATGATAATTTTTGGATCTCGAAAACGGCTTCAACGATTCGGATCAAATTTTGTATTTGGATAAGGTATTGCTACTTGAGTTCATCTATATAAGCACTTTTCATGAAAATATGTGATTTTACTCATTAATAATAATAATACGAATTTTTGGATTTCTGAAACGGCTGTAATGATTTGGATCAAATTTTGTATTAAGCTGAAGTTTTGCGTTTCAAGTTCCTCTATATAGGGGTCTTTTTTATAAAAAGTCGATTTTACGAATGATAATAATAATAATACTGTGAATTTTTAGATCTCGAAAACGGCTTCAACTTTTTGGATCAAATTTATTATTCAGATGAGGTATTGCTACTCATAATAATAATAATATGAATATTTGGATCTCGGAAATGGCCGTAGGTAAAGTATAGTACATAATGCGTGTTGTAAAGTACTCATGGAATTACCCACTCGCCACTACGTGGCTTCGTGTGTAATTTCTCCTTTCGTGCGTAATATGCCTTTTAAAACACTTGAGTATTAGTGGAATTACTTGGTCATAAGTAGCATTACTTGGATATTAGAGGAATTAGTTAGGATTTTTGGGAATTAGTGGACACTCAGCGGTTTCTTCCTCGTCTTGAGCTACAGTTTTTTTTTGTATTGAGTGCATAAAATTCGTGTTTTTCTACAATAGTGCCTGAATTAAGTGTTTACGCACTGTTGACAGAGCGTAAAATATAATTTTCCGTACAAGTACGTAAAAAAATCACATGTGCGTAAAATCATCAACTGTGCATAAAGTAAATTTTAACACAATATATTATGCGTCAAATATAACTCGGAAGTCATGATTTGATAATACGACGAAAAATCATAATATTGAAAAAAAAAAAAATTAAAATTTTAAATTAATAATACATGATACAATTTGACAATGAAATGACTAACAGAAAGGAATCTATTATTTAACAGTGAGATGCTTATCAAGTTAGAAACTAGATGTCCTGCCATAACAGAATGCTCACTGCAATTTTCCTATACAATATACTACTACTACTACTACTAACGAACTACTAACTACTTTCCTGGCTAATACCACGACGAACGTTGAATAGCATCCAATGAATTTCCGTGCAGAGTTCCTACAAGGCTACCATTTGTTGAGTTATTGTCTGCAAAGACCTACCCTATACAGATGAGGGCAAGAACCCAGAAATCGATCTATAGGTGGTCCAAATGTTTCGATTAACATTTTCCATGCAACTACCAATCGCGGAGATAGCCTTGTAGGAACTCTGCACGGGAATTCATTGAATATAATTCAACGTTCGTCTGTTATTAGCCAGGAAATTAGTGTTTTCTGATGGATTTTTTACTCAAATATATTCCTATATTGTATAGGAAAAATGCAGTAGGATCCTGGTATGGCAGGACATCTAGTTTCTAACTTGATAAGCAGCTCATTGTAAAAATAATAGATTCCTTTCTGTTATGATACGTTCGAATTTGCCGAAATTGTCAGTCACGTGTTCAGTTCAACACGGAATATATGATGGAATTAATTGGGAATACGATTTCAGGGAAAGCGTAACATAAACATAAGGAAAAACCTCTTAGAACGTAAGATAAGGATATATTTTGCTGACTCATTTTCTCTCTCTTCGGGGATTTCGACCACTGAAAATGATGTCAGTGTTGATTTCAGAAAAAGAAAATTCAGCTAGGCATATGAAAAAAAAAACAGCTGACCGGCTCATGGGAATTTTTTTGCGTGTTCCTACCGACATCAAATTTCATTCTGTCGATTACCATGAGCAAGAAAATGCGTCAGCAATTGAGTATTCTTTTACAAGATGTCGCCATTATTTCAACCCTTTAAGGACGTGCAAACCCTATGGCTTTGGTTTTTCACTATTAGATTGTTCTTACTTGTTAAAATACGATGATTGAGAGATTAAAAAAAAAAACAATTTTTTTACACAAGAAAATTAATTTTTCATATGCCTAGCACACTTCGATCGCGAAATTTTCATTTTTCTACGACCACATGGAAATATGCCCATTTTATGCACTTCACCGATCAAGGAAGTAGGCCGATTGTAAAACACTTTTTCATTTCTACATCGCAAACTGTACTGTAATGATCATTTCAGTACAGGATATTTCTATTTTCACGACTTTCATAAGATCGAATCAAAACGTTCTAATAATTTGACATTTCACATCAGTATTTACGAAATTCGTTTGAAAGAATAAGTAATCGAAAATGAGTAGTAATAGTGAGGATGATTTGACATTAACACCGCTAATTTCAATATAGAGATTGGTGACAATCGAATTCGAAATTTTCGAATAGTTGGCAGGAATTTGCAAGAGCAGTTTATTTCATCATTTCACTATGGGGGCTCGTAGCAGCGATTGATAAGTGAAGGAACAATCAGGATTTGGATAGTGGGGGTGAGGGTTCGAATCCCATATAAACTACATTTTTTTCTTTTATGATTAGTGTTAGATTTTCATTATAATTTTCAATATTTGTATCTTTAATTCCTTTTTTAGGTTGTATGTATTATGGAAATCATGACGGCAGGAAAAAGTGTTATTGAAAATATTACAGATTTGTTCATGATTCAGATGGTCGTAGAAAAAGTATAGTGTACAATTTGCATAAAATGACCCATTTCATGCTCATTGTACAATATCCCATTTTTGAGATCAATACTGACATAATTTTCAGGGGTAAGTATCGAGGAAAGAAAATGAGTCAGAAAAATATGTCATTATTTGACGGTCTAACTGTATGCTGAATTTTCCACATGATATCTCGATCTAGTCAAACAAACGAAAGAAGAAACTGCCAACCTGCCATTTCAGCGGCAACTGTTTAATATTATGCAATGTATGTTAACAATGCACGGCGAAAAACGCAAAATATGCGTTATTGAACTTTTAATGATGGCTACAGTACACAGTCCCGAAATAAAAAACGATCATTTGATGTTTCAACGGACCGTTATATTTTGTTGGAACACCGAGTCGAAATTGCAATTTTGCACCAAAATTATACGACCGAATGGTAATTTTGATTAGGACATCGATATTATTGAAATGAGCTCGTATGGACGAGGCATAGAATCTGTAGATGAATATTCGTAACGCTGTCAAATAATGATTAATATACTATTGTGCGGCTCCACCAACTGACTATCCATCAGAAATAAAACATATGGCTGCGAATTGTATATCACTGTGGAATAGAGAAACAAGTTTCAGTCTGATATGTTTGTGTTTGTTCAACATGAAGAAGTTGACACATAACTTGATATGGTTGACATATCATCAGATTTTATTAACTCTTGTGTGGTGTCCCGGAAAAGTTTATATGTGTGAGAGAGAGAGAAAGAGAGACAGAGAGAGAGAGAGAGAGAAAGAAAACACTTATTTAGCCAAGAGCTACTAAGAAGAGAAGCTGTACAATGGACCTTTTTATAACCTTTGAGGAAATACTGTAATTAGAAAGTGTACACGCTGATAACTAGCAAATATTTTTTTCTGACTCCCATTTCACTATAATAATTAAAAAATGGGTTTCGTGACATCTCGTTTATCAAAAAACAATTTTTATATGGTTTTCAGTTAATCCTGAAAAGCAACAACTTATACGGTACCGGAACAAATTTTTTTGGGGTAAAGACAGAAATCTACGCGAGCAAAAAGGAACGCAATGATATGATATACCACAAAAATAAGAGAGACGCATTACTGTGCGCCTCTCCTGTTACCCCACCCGACGCATTAACGGACCTCGTGGCAATGCAACTTTCTCGTGCGAGTCGAGGAGGAATTGTAATGCTCTCTAAACATATAGTAAGCTATTCTTTACGCTCTCATGAAACCACCATACCCAAGATAAAAACTTTTCGATACTGTATGCAATCCAAATTCTTGGGCAAGAAAAAAAACTCGAAAAAGAAAAGGATTTTTAATCTTCAAGAAATCAGACAACTCGTACATCCCACCTAGACCTCTTTATCAGTAGTAATAACCCAAGAACATTGATAATTATAGCAGATTCCGAAAGCTTGTTGCTTGGAAACAGACCGACGACGAAGGCATAGACTACAACGAAAGCATATAAAGCATAAAAACATGTTTAGAGTCCCGAACGCGGGATCGCAGAAAATATTCTAAAATGACGCTGTTTTCGAAGTATCAAACATGAGTGCAATCACTACTGTAGGAGTTGCAGGACTATTGCTACGGAAATATAATTGATACCTATTACAATTTTGTACGCTTATTTGGTAGTCTTATCGTACCATAAACATTTTTCAGAGGTGCAAGAAAGAAATTGGTGTCAGACTGGTAAAAACGGCGAGTGCAGGAAAAACGTTGGTGTGGTATCGTGTCATTATCGTGTTGTTGTGTTTGCATGTGGTGTTTTGAAAGATTTGTCCCAAGCTATTTTGTGTAGTTATAGTATTTCTGAACTGTCTGACTGACCACGTGGCAATGCGACACAGCGCACAGCGACTCGACTTTATCCCTTCCTCGAGCGAGTCGAGGAGAAGTTGTAATGCTTTCTCAACATATAGCAAGCTATTATTTACGTTCTCATGAAACCACCTAAACCCAAGATAAATACTTTCCGATACTGAATTCGCAACCGTACAATATCTTTGCAGGTGACTCTACTACGAGTTTCGAAATTGCCATTGCAGAAAATCAATTTTATTCAAAACGTTTTTATCAAACAGCATTTATCGCATACCACCGATCTACTTATATAGTTTTCATTTTCACATATACGTTTTCACAGCTATTATCTAAACTCAACGTCAATTAAATAAATAATTTATAATATACATAATAACGGCTGTTTTAACAATTTGCAAAATCATTTCCATATTTCAAACAAATGCAGCGGTGTAGCCGCAGCGCTCGCTCATGTCGCGTATCGAGTGCATCTTTATCGTCTTGGAAGACGACCTTTGTTGTAGTTTACAAGTGGAAGACTAGTATTTTTATCTTTCATACTATATAAATAAGCATCACACTTAGTTTCACCTGAGGGGATATGAATTTTTTTCCAATTTTTTTTTAGCGTATTGATGTGGGTGGAAGACGTAGTTTGTTGTGGAATTCAGATTGAAGACGATATTTTTTACAACTTTTACGTTCTAAACAATAAGTAGAGCCAGTTTCATGCAAGAGGCTATGTGTTTTTTTTATTAATTGTAGGCGGGATTCGCAACCCTCCTGCAACCACATGTCGTAAGGGTGCGACAGAAGACGCCTATATTAGAGTAACATATTTTATGCATAACTCATGTTCAAAAAATAAAGCGGGACAAAATGACCCGGAAATTTGTTTCGCTGCCTCCCTTCATATATATCTTGACTATGAATAACAGAAGAGACATTCTTGAAAAAGTCATTCGTGTGGATTTTCTGGCACTGAATGTCCCGATACTTTTATCTTGCATGGAAGCGGCATTTTTTTATTCGCAAAGCTCACGTAGTGGACAAATTTCTTATATTGTCAATGAAAACGGGCCCAGCACATATTTTTTCATGATCACAAAGCATTTCAGTAGCGGAAAAATGGAAAATTTTGTTTAAAAGAAGATTTTTTTTCCAAAAACAAATAACGCTTTAATATACTCCATAAAATTCTCTACAAGAAAGGTTTCTACAAAATGTGCTCGAAATTCGAAAAAATGTGATTTTCTCAATTTTCTGTGCCCTCTCATTCAGTCACATAATGATATTTTCAGGATCAACTGTTCCAAATTATTCATATATGTCTCGACTATGAATAACAAAAGAAAAATTCTTGAAAAAATTATTCGTGTGGGTTCGTGTGGATTCGTGTGAAAATATCATTATGTGACTGAATGAGAGAGCACAGAAAATTGAGAAAATTACCTTTTTTCGAATTTCTAGCACATTTTACTCGAAAACGGTGCATTTTAAAGAAAAATTCGTATAGACCTTTTTTGTAGAGAATTTCATGGAGTATATTAAAACGTCATTTGTTTTCGGAAAAAATGGATTTTTCTATATCTCGGAAAATTCTTTTACCTTTAGGTTAAATTTTACGTTTTTGCACTACTGAAATGCTTTGTGATCATGAAAAAATATGTGCTGAACCCGTTTTGATTGGCACTATGAGGGATTCGTCCACTGCGTGAGCTTCGGGAGCTTCGCGAATAAAAAAATGCCGGTTTCATGCAAAGTAAAAGTATCGGGAAATTCAGTGCCGGAAAATCCACAAGAATGACTTTTTAAAATGTCTCTTATATTATTCATAGTCGAGACATATATTAATAATTTGGGAGAAGATGATTCTGAAAATATCATTATGTGACTGAATGAAAGAGCACTGAAAACTGAGAAAATCGCATTTTTTCGAATTTCGAGCACGTTTTACTGGAAAACGGTGCATTTTATAAAAAAAACTTGTAGATACCTTTTTCGTAGAGAATTTCATGCAGAATATTATGACTTCATTTGTTTTTGGAAAAAATGGATTTTTCGGTTTCTTTCGGAAAATCGTCAATTAAAATTTTCTGGATGCTTTCACGGCTTATCACTCTCGAAATTCGAATTCAACGGGTCAAAATACATAAGGATAACTTGGGTGATCCCGTCGCGCTTCATCGGTTACGAAAACCCTTCCTGCTACCGGACTATAGGGATAATAATCATAGTAATTTCGCAAACCCCACAATAATAAATGTTTTCCTGAGTGAGGAATAATGCGTGACTGAAATTATTGAGCATCGAGCAAGTTTCCGCCAATAGACATATGTCTCTAATTCGTTTTTTCACCCTAAATTTCCATGACCGCATTTCACTGCCCCGAATAAATCCATCAACTCGTACACACTTTTTGAGCTCCCGTTTTCCTTGCAGCAGTCCCTTTATCGCGATCGACGCAAACAAATTAATTTCTACCCTTGGGCGGTTCAATTTATCACAGCCTATTTACAAATAACCAATTAAGTTATCGGTGAAAAAGAACGGAAGTGGTAAATATCCTGCACGGATGTTCTTGGATTAGGTATGCGCAGTCACGCCATGTTTTTCCTTATTTATGAGGATTTCATCGGACGAATTTCCTCATAGAAATACTCGGGAAAGGTACTCAAAGAGGTGCAATTTGGAATAACTTGATCACATTATGGTCTGATGGATGGGAAACAGGTGGGAAAGAACGAACGAACGGGTGGAATTTTGCGAAGTTTTTGCGAATTGTTATAATAATGGTTTAGTTATTGATTGAAAGTTTGATTTTATGGAGGCAATTCGATTCTTGACTTGATTTTTTGGGTTTGTAACCTTCCACAATCTGAAAATGGAAAAAATGTTAATCCATAGAAATCTGTACAAGGGCAAATTAATTAATTTGCCCGATAAGTTACTGCTTTGAATGCAATTAATTTTTGTCAGTTACGTTTCGGAGGCTGTATCTGTCTTCGTTATCAAAACTTGCTGAAAAGACGCTGAAAACTGTATTTGAATTGCGGTTTGGAAATAATAAGATCTTTCCTTGACAGAGTTAGATGAAATTTGTTGTACATTATTTTGTGTGACATTTGCTATCTTGATACAAAGGGTGTTTGGTATCGATCAATCACCATTCTATTAGTTTTCATTTCATCTCTGAGGAGAGGTAACCAGGAGCGGTCCATTTCGGTTGAATTCGTTGAAAGAATGCACGCAGTTTCCTTTAACTTATTATTTCATTCCATCATATGATCGCCATTAGATGTTAGAATATGTTCGGATATTCTCGAACCTGTTATTTTTCGATTTCTGATGTAACTATTATGTTCTTCCTGGCGCACAATCAATGGTCTTGATGTTTCACCCATATAACTCTTACCACACCAACAAGGTATGTTGTACAACAAAATTTTTTGAACAATCATCATAATCCAGTACGATTGCAGCAACCAATACCCTCTTTGTATTATATGCAACAATTTTAGAGTAGTGTGACAGGTCCCACTTATTCATGCCAAGAAAAAAACTTTGTTTTTCCCCTGCTTCATTTTCAGCTTAACCATAAAATCGACATTCTCTTCACTAAATGTTGAAAATAATCGCTTATTCATATCCTGCATATATGTTCAATAACACTATTGTGAAGTGCAAACCTCAAGCTTGAAATCACATACTTCATTTTTCATGGAAGATGTATATGAGGGATTATTTTCAACATTAACTGAAGAAATTGCCGAGATAATGGGTGAGTTGAAAACTGTAGCACGAGTAAAACCCAGTTTTTTCTTTGGCATGTCTAAGTGAGACGTGTCTAAAATCGTTACATACGGTCCAAAGAGGGTACTCATTCCTGCTTCAGTATAACTATTTCATATCAACTAAAATATCCATGACTTTCGGATCCTCCGTAAATATCGTAAAAGGGTTCTGTGAAGTGGGACAAAACACATTTTGGTTACTCAGATACTCAATGTTATATTTGCATGAGGACAAAGAAGTCATCAGGAACGATATACATACACATTTTCTTATTATTAAATTGCAGTGGCGTGTTAAGGCGAGCCTGAAATTTTATATCGGAATTCAATCGGATTTTCTGAGAAAACGAGTGCATTTTGTGAGAAATTACTGGGTGTATTTCTTGTGGACAATTGAATTATCTTTCGCCTTGTTGAAATTGTTTCTTGATGAATCTTATACTTTCCAAAACAACAGAAAAAAAATATAATTTATTGAAACAAAATTTTTTTTGGGTTTCGCCCCTGATATTTTGGTAAACAATTGGTGGAATCAATGTACTAATGCAAAAAGAGCCTGAAAACCATAAAAAAAATGTTTAGACCCAGATGAACATTCTAATGATACGTGATAATGATTTTCTGGAAAACCAATGGTTTCAATTTTTGAAAAGTAGAATGAACAACAATAAATATTTTTTTTACAAATTTCTTAAGGGTGAATTCTTGGGTTCGAAATAAGACTTTTTTTCTCAAAAACATGTATCCGCAACCGCTTTATTTCTGTGATGCAAATGTGGAAATTTAACAAAGAGTCAGTTTTTTCTCAGTATCTCTAAAACTACTTTGGCTTTTTTTCAATTTTTGTACATGCAAGTAAACTTAAAGTAAATTTTTTCCATGATGAAGGTTTCTTTAGTTTTCATCAGTGACGTCCATAAAAATATGCCCTGACATATTTTTGATCAAAATAACAATACGCTACAGTTATTTTATCGAATAAGTATCATTTTTAAAATTGTCTTCTATTTAATAACATTTTTTATTCGATAAATTATTTGGTATAATGAATACCTCGTACATTTCCACTTACGGCAAACCGAATTCCAAATTTCAGAAGTGGATGACTTACGATATCAATACAATCTGAATAAGTACACAAGTACGGCATATTTTTCTCCAGAAAATACTCTTCATCAGGTGAATGATAACATCGGGTGTTGACATATTTTCTTTGAATCTGAACTGTTTATTTCTAATAATATGTTATTGAAATAAACTGCAAACCTATTATTATCCACTGAACTAATTCGCTCGTCTTATAATAATTTTTTTGTACAACTGACATTAAAAATGACGTTTTTAATTTATTGACACATGAACTAAAAACTGACGTTTTCACAAAATCACTTTAAACACTAGTGTTAAAAGTACTTTCAACACTAGTGTTAAAAGTAAAATGACAGATGAGATGATGGATACTCAGTAATATAGATCTCTCTAATAGAAACACTTTAATCAGATATTAATACTATTATAACAATCAGAATCAAAATTACTTATAAATATGTATTTGGCAATTTGTACAATTTGTGATATTAACTGACGAAGTAACTGCAGAAGCTTCATCGCCAATCAATGATGGTGCTATTATTGAAGTGGGATGATCAAATAATGCTGGGAGAGAACTAGAACTTATACCAGGAAACATTTTATCAGCTATTTTATTTTTATTTTCAATGGAATCCTCGATATAACCCTCAGCTACAGTTGAGGACTTCCACCCGCCATGTCGTTTTATTGTAGTCAAATTTTCTCCTGAATTCGCTAACAGAGATGCTGAAGATCTTCGAAAGCAATGGCCGGTAAACTGCTGCGGATCTGGTAATTTCAGAAATTCAGCAATAGTGGAAGGCATCTTCCCAAAAGTATTTATTCCAACTAGTTGAATAGTGCATTTGTAGTTAGAGTAATTCAGGAAAAATCGACGGTGAGTAACAGAAGTTGGGCGTAATACAGCATATTCACGGTAATAATTCACGTAGTGTCCAACGATGCAAAAACTTCTTTGAATGTTGGTTTTGGTATCCGAAATATGAATTAGTAATGACTGTATAGTTTCTTCAATGTCATCTACGCTCAATTTGCAGAGTTCTTCACGACGGCACGCTCCAAATAATCCAAAAATGGTTGCCACTTTAATCATAAGATATTTGGTATCGGGAGCTTCATTTAAAAATCTGTCAATCTGTTCCCTTGTCAGAATTTTCGATTTTTTCGGACGGTATCCGACACTTTTTCGTTTCAAAAATGCGACTAATTTATGGTATTTACTTATATCCACGTTTTCCTTGATTTTCAGTTCAGCTTTTATCATAGAGAATTTAGACCACAGTGTTGATGATTTCCATAACTTCGATTTTTCTTCGAAATAAACTAAAAGTACGCTTTCGCTGAACTTGCCTTCAACTTTCTTCAGTTGACTCCATTCGATGAATCCATTATAAGCAATATCATATTGTTGCCGTGATTTTTCAGGCAACAGATCTAAAGTTGCTCTGTTTGCAGCTTCTTGAATTTCTGGTGGAAGAAAATCATCTGAATCATCCATTCCAACTTCCATTATATTTATATTTGCAACAGTAATAGCTACGAACACAAAGAAGCTAGGATCGTTTATTAATTTGTGGTAACTAATAAACAACAATTATTAGGCAGTTGTTTTTTACCTGCCTGTCATGCTTGCAATTTAGATTTGAAATACAAAATATGGTTGTCAATTATAAAGTCCATGTAGCTAGGTCCTTAGAGCATCTGACTTGTAATCCAAAGATCGTGTGTTCGAATCCTTATGGATCTTATTTTTTTTGTTTTTTTCTTACTAGCAGTAACTGTTGAACAAAAAATTTTGTATGATACATTTGTTAAAAGTGATTTTATTTTGCTCGTGGGGTTGCTCCACTCGCTAACGCTCGTTTCGCAATATTCCCCACTCACAAAATAAAATGCCACTTTTAACACTTGTATCATAAATAACTATTTTGCAGCCGCTTCTAGAATCCAACGAGTATAGGTCGAGTGTAGAAATCAAAATATAACAAACACCAACTGATAATTTCCAATAAACAATTCGAGTCATGTTCCGTATTCAATATAGTGAAGACAAGACCCTCCACCTTCTGTTGTATAATATATTGATTCGCCCCCATAGCAGACCTAATTGTTGGAAATTAGCAATCCTGAAGCGTGCTGCGATTTACTGGTTGGACATTCGAAAGTAATGAAGCGGGATGATTCTGTCAAGCTAATTGATTTTTACACTTTCATCAAGGGAAGTGGGATAATCAGGCAATTTGCAGATTTGAGTAGTTAAGCATTGATAATGTGATTTAATTTGAAAGAATCGAGGGGAAAAATTGTTCAAGTTGAACAAGTTATAATAGAATGTGTTTCCCGTTTTAAGTGGAATTTTTTGTAATTTGTCATCGAATATATTTCCTCCACAACCGTTAGAGAAATAGTAATATTCTCGCTCTTGATATTGAACAAATATTTTACAACACTTGCTGTCTGATGCATTTTAATCCAGTACGATTGGGTTTTGGGGCGAGGATGATGAACACGAAACATTTTTTTTACAAAAATTACAGGAGTAGAACATTTTTTTTTCGTTTAAAAATGAATAAATAGATTTTGGTGTAATCTTGGAAAATATATGATTTATCGGAAAAACAACTCAACACGGTGAAAGACAATTCAATTCTCCACAAAAATGACACCCAGTGATTTCTTAGGAAACGCGCTCGTTTTCTCAGAAAACGTGATTGAACGCCGACATCAAATTTCAGGTTCACTCTTGCCCGCCGCTAAAAGTTCTGGCGGAGCCGAACATTTGATTGGTCTCAACTTTGCTAAAAATGATCGGAGAAGTTCATATCGTTTCTGAAGACTTCTACCTTCTCATGCAAATATAATATGCGAGTATTTCAGTACCTAAAATATGTTTTGTCACACTTCATGGAGATGTTTGCGGATAATCCGAAAATCATATTTAGTAAATATGGAATTATTATACTGAAGCAGCAACCCAACTATACGCAATAATTTCAGAGTAGTGTGACAGGTCCCACTTATGCCAAAAAAAATAACGATTTTTATTCCTGCCTCATTCTCAAACCTCAAGCTTGAAATCTCATACTTTATTTTTTATGTAGGATGTGTATGAGCGATTATTCTCAACATTTACTGCAGAAATTGCCAGGATTATGAGCAAGTTGAAAACTGAGGCAGGAGTAAAATCTAGTTTTTTCTTTGGCATGTATAGGGTAGACTTGTCTCACTGGTCTGAAATCGTTGCATATGGTCCAAAGAGGGTACTGATTCCTTCTTCAGTATAATTATTTCATGTTAACTAAAATATCTATGACTTTCGGATCCTCCGTAAATATCGTAGAAGGGTTATGTGAAGTGGAACAAAACACATTTTAGGTACTCGGAAACTCACATGTTATATTTGGATGAGAAAGTACAAGTCTTAGACACTTCTTCTTTTCCTCCCACTATAATTTTATCAAAGTTATGACAAATCTAATTTTCGGCCCTGCCGGAAATTTCAGTGGCAGGTTGAGGCGAGCCTGAAATTTGATATCGGAATTCAATCAGGTTTTCTGAGAACACGAGCGCATTCCATGAAAAATTACTAGAAACATTTCTTGTGGAGAACTGAATTATCTTTTGCCTTGTTGAATTTTTTTTTGAAAAATCTCTTGATTTCCGAATTTTTTTGTGTTCCACCCCTGATTTTTTGGTACACAATTTTGTTTCTAACAAAACATGATGTCAAGAAGTCATGTGCCAAATTTCAAAGTGCTACGATTCATTCTTCACTTGTGGCTTTCATTTGTCTGCGGTTACTGTATTATTTGCGTATTTCATTTCTATCACTCGTAAATGAATGATTATTCTTGCTTTGTTGTAGCAATAATATCGTTAGCCTTGACTGGCATCATAGTGACAAGATGACAAGCTTTGAATTGAAATGTCAAAATAATTTTTCGTTGGCTTTCCATTTGATTATATGTAATTGTGGAGAAAGAAAAGTCTGTTACTATGTTAGAAT
Organism: Chrysolina haemoptera; assembly: GCA_958298965.1. Classification (NCBI taxonomy): domain Eukaryota; kingdom Metazoa; phylum Arthropoda; class Insecta; order Coleoptera; family Chrysomelidae; genus Chrysolina; species Chrysolina haemoptera. The sequence goes on along the minus strand of OY282592.1, from coordinate 5,104,716 downwards.
GAAAACTAGCTCGCGCTCCGAAACTTTTCACTCGCATCGAATTTTCATCCTAATCTTGTTACAGATTACATTATATATTATATACAGGGTGTCCCAGAATAAAGGGGACAATCGTTTTAGGGTATATGTTTATTTGAACTTTCAGCCTTAAAATGAAGTGAGGATCCTACCCTCGGAATTTGTCCCCTTAATTCTGGGACACCCTGTACAGGTGAAACATCAAGACCATTGATTGTGCGCCAGGAAGAACATAAAAGTTACATCAGGAATCAAAAAAATAACAGGTTCGAAAATATCCGAACATATTCTAACATCTGATGGAGATCATATAATGGAATGGAATAATACCAAAAATTCATTGAGAGAATCAAATCAAGAAAAAAGAAAGTTGAAGGAAACTGTGTGCATTCTTTTATCAGACAACTGCTTTTCAACAAATTCTATCGAAATGGACCGCGCCTGGTTACCTCTACTCAGACATGAAATGAGAACTATCAGAATGGTGGTTGATTGATACCGAAAACCCTATGTATCAAGATAGCAAATGTCAAAAGAATTTAAGGCAGATTTCATTTGACTCTGTCAAAGAAAGATCTTATTATTTCCAAACCAATTCAAATACAGTTTTCAGCGTCTTTTCAGCAAGTTTTGATAAAGGAGGCAGATAGAGTCTCCCAAACGTAAACTTTTTTCGAAAAAGAGAAGTATTTTTTGGTTAATTGGATCTCATTTTTTCCGAAAAGCAAATTCAGTGTAGGATACGTTACTGACAAAAATTAATTTCTTTCAAGACAACAGTCTTGTGAACGCAGTAACCTATCGGCCAAATTAATTAATTTGCCCTTCTACACTCGTACAGATTTCCTTGGATCAACATTTTTTTATTTTCAGATTGTGGAAGGTTACAAACCCAAAAAATCATGTCAAAAATTGAATTTACTCCACAAAATCAAACTTTCAATCAATTTTTATCAATTGTATTAACAACAGTGGAATAAATAAATTTGAGGAATTCCAAAGTCTATCAAAATAGGCTCATCGCCATAACCCTAACATGTTTTTTCCGTAATCTCAATTCAAAACTCTACTCAAAACTTGATCTGAGTTTCATGTTCCTATGGGCTGTCCCACTCGGTACATGAACATTCACACTCTTTTGTGTAGAGGGAAACTCAGTTGGTGAAAGCCCCCACCACTAATACGGAACTTCAATTCGATCAAAATTGCCCACAATAAAACATCCTCCGCATGAATCGAAGCTCTTTTTGTTTCGATCTCAGTCACGTCTGAAATGATGAACAGTCCCATTGTGTTCGTTGCAACAATGGCGACCGCTAGAACGGCTACGACCGACGAAAAGTATTTTCACACGAGCGACGCCGTGGCTTTTCTTCTTGCTACGTTCGTGTTTTCGTTATTTAATTTTCCAGAATTAATAAATTTTGTTACTCATGATTCGCGAGTGATGAACAACTTCTCGAGGATTCTAGAGGATTTCCTCGAAGACGAATAATCTTCTGGAAGAAACGTACAGTTATTGCCCAGAAAGGAGAGAGGAGGGAAGACTGATATCGTCGAGTCAATTAAGACTTTTGAATAACAATAATAGTCATATTAATTTGTCAATTTATACAGAAAGTGGTAAGAGCCAATTTTGAACAAATAAACAGGGTAAACAATGATTGAAGCAGAAAGGAATGCACCACTTGTGGTCTTGTATCGTTTTAAGTTATATCAATTCAAAATTTTCTTGAATTTTGTTCGTGTAAAAATTACTCAAATATTCCCAAATCTCTGCTCCTGTTAAGGAATTTTCTGTAAACACTCTGTAGCGTCCGAGGACTTAATTTGCTCCATTGCCCGAGAAAGGTTCAATTCTGTGATAATTCCCAACAAAATGCTAGTACGTTTTACAATTGCAGGTACAAGTCATGATGTTGTTCTAGGCGTGGAAAAAATGATACCGATGTAGAAAAAATTACAGTCAAAGAATCTGCTTCGGAAACTGAAAATGATTGAACTGAACTTTAAGAGGCCATGAGCTTTTCAGAGCAAAAGAGTAACTTGATAACTCAAAAACGGTTCGATTTATCGATTTCAAAGAAAGACAGGCTCTACAGTTTCTATTCACCTATTTAGTTTAATTCAAAATTAGATTAGTTTATCATTAATTATAGTTAAAGATCTCTTAAGTACCCATACCTATGCCCATGCCTTTTCACGATTCTTCTCTGTGATTTCTATCTCCACTAGGAGACAAAAAAGGGCCTTGGCGTGACAGTACCAAGAAAAAAGTTTACTAGGACGAGTATGTACAAATAGGTACTAATAGAAGTGCACATTCATCGGTTCTCTCTGTTCTTTCTCATTACTGCGCCGGCCGGTTGCATGATCCAAGAGTGCATACTCCAAGAGTGCATCCTCCAAGAGTGCATTCTCCAAAAGAGCACTCTCCAAAAGGGCATCTACAACGGTGCTCCAGATATCTTCAATCATTCAAGGTAAGAAATCACAGTCGTTCTCTCTCTCTCTCCCTCTTCCTCTCACTCAACTCTCATTTAATGTTATAAGAGATTTCCAGCTATCACAGATTCGATTATAATATGGGAAACTGCAAGCATCACCGAACCCTTTTATTCTATACGAGACAATTTCGTACACAGGCTTCTAGAGAACTCAAAAACGGTTCGACTTATCGATTTCAAACACAGACAGGCTTCTAGAGGACGTTTGATTCTACGTATGTGCTGTAATGGAAATTGAATTTTCAATCCACTTTTTCACAAAAAAAAAATCTTAAATATGTCCCAAAAATGCAGTTATTTTGTAGCAATTTTTTGGGTAGATGAAAAAATTATTTCAAAAAAACATTACAGCACGTACATACGTTTTACCTTTCTTTTGATACCAAATTCATTTCGATTGGATGAAGATGGCTTCAAGTTTTAATGGAAGAGAAATGCCACTGCAGCTACCTGGACTATATATGGAAAGCATTGTGAGGTGATGCCGCAGACATCATAGTATCAAACGTCCTCTAGAAGCACGTCCTTGTTGGAAATCGATACGACGAATCATTCTTGCGTTATCGACGAAGCTCATGAGATATCTAGAAAACTAGGAAAAAGACATTCTGGATCTTTCATTAGATATTTACAAGGTGCTTGATTGCGTTTTGTACCAGGGACTAATTAACACTCTTTGTGCATTCGTTTGGCTATGATTTCTGCTGCCTCGCTACATGCCGGTATGAATTTTATGCTAGAGAATAGCGCATGAAACACACCGCCAAGGGATCCTATCATCAGATCAATCATTTTTACAGAATGCTCTGGGTAGAGCCTGCGGAGTTCGAAGAGTAAATCCAGTGGTGTAGTCAAAGTTTTGATTAAAGTTCTGAAATTGAATTGGTGGGTTAATTAAACGGCATATTTTTCAAATTTCATTGCCTCAACTTTTTTATCCATGGACGCATTTCAACGTAATTCACATATGAACCATTTGAAAAAATCGCTAGTCATTTTTCTAGATTTTTTACCTTGAAAAATAAAATTAGTTGGCCCTGGAAATGGAGATTTATTCATGAAATTTGGTGTCCTAGTAAACTTCTTGGATGTCTACCTAACGAAACAAAAATCCTAAATGTCATATACTATGGATTTCCAACAAGTAACGGCCACGTCAATCCAAAATTCAAAACGTTGGTAGAAGTACATACATATTTCTAGGCACATTTTTATACATTTTTTGTTTTAATGAAATGAATAACATTTTGAAATTGTAAAATTTTCACTTATAATCTCCCTAGGGCTTGAATTATTGCCGAAAATCACCCTCGTCGCTGCGCGACTCGGGTCATTTTCAAAAAATTCATGTACGAGATAAGTTTCCAGCAATTAATTCAAGCACGCGGGGGATTCGGTAAGAAAATTTCACACCAAAATATATTAAATTAATGGTTAATTCAACTGACTTGTAGATTATTCTGAGAGAAAACAAGTTGTAACATCAGTGGGCCATGAATGGTTTTTGTTGATATAATGACAGTTACGCGTTAGTATTAGTGGCGGTGTTTGTATGTGAGAAAGGAAAATTCATTTTGCGACATTTTCACGCAAAACTAAAATAGTTTTGACTGGTCCATGCGGATTATCTATTGGGAAGTGCTGTGGAAAGAAATTCTTGCAAATTTCAGTCGATTATTCACGAAAAGATAAGTTGAATAAAATTGTTTCAAATATTAAGTTCATCAAGTCATGCATAGATAGATTTGATTGATATACATTTTTTATTCATCGTTGAAATGTAAGTTCTCAAAATATTTTCAGACACATTCGAAATATTTAGTGAATATATAATTATGAAATATTATCTCCTTTCATATGGAAAATAACATTCCATTTGTACATAAAAGCAAAATGTTAACTATCACATGTCAAATATTTGACAGAAAAATTTCCACTTATTAATTTCGCCTAGGGTACCCAGGAGGATAAAAATTTCCGGAAATTTTTTGGGTTGCCATGGCAACTAAATAAAAACCAATTTTTTGATTGGCTGAAAAAGTGAGGTGTGAAATTTTCAACAATATACATTATTGTGCCCTAGTTTTGTATCAAACAGAACACAGTTCTCCTAAATTCGTCCGTGAACACGGTCATTACCCCAAAACTTCGCACATCACGACCATAAGGTTGGAACTTGCTCTCCGCTCTCATCAACACTCGGCAGCTACAAAAGACCCCAGTCACCTTGTTCCCTATTATAATAATAAAGTTGGGCAATTCCGGTTGATTTGACAGGGGAGTTGTGAACCGACTGCTAATACACAGATATTAATTTTGCTTTAATTAAATTTTCAGTTACCAAACTCAAGCATTTACCTAAGTTATTAGATGTTTACCGATTTCAACATTTTGCCGGACCTTGTTCGGTTATAATAAAGTGACATTGTGGTTGACGTTTGGTTCAGATTCGATCTTTGGAATTGGTCAATCAGTGGGGTGTGGGGTAGCGCCCTTTACCCCAAACTGCTTGGTGTGTGCTTCTATAATAGTTCGAATACCACTGGCACTTTGTTGTTCGAAGTCATATCGGAGAACTTTATTGTATGATCCACTCCTATTTCGAATATATTCGTGAATATGCCGTTCGATTGAAAAACCTTTTAATCAATTTTGAGGACTCTTACTATTGAAAACTTCAAATCAGAGCTGTCCCAAAGCACAGACATAAGGATTAACAAAGAATCCCTAAAATATCTCGGCCTAACGATCGACAGAAAGCTGCTCTGGGTGGAACACGTTAAGAACTTTAGAGCCGAAACAGAGGACATTGCAAATAGACTCTTCGTGGTGGCCGGCAGAGAGTGGGGCGTAGACAGAGAGATACTGAGGATAATCTTTGAAAGGGCCGTCAAACCCCTTGTTTTTTACGCGATAGAAATATGGGGCTCAAGAGCCAAAGACACCCGCATCATCAGACACCACAGAGCCATAGAGCGACCATTCCTGCTGGCCATCGCGAAGGCCTATAGGACCCCACCGACGGACGCCCTACACATACTGGCGGGAACCGTCCCCCTTCAGATCGGAGCGGAAGTCTCTAACACGCACCTGGTAGAACACAGAGAGGAAATCAACGGAAACAAGACGCAACACATCGCAAGACCTCATCCGGCCGAGAGACACAGAGTGATGGAAGTTCCAAGAGAGTGCAAGACACATATATACACAGATGCTACAATCAACGAATAAGAGCACAGGTCATATGGAGTAGCCAAAATCAGGGACCATATAAACTGGGAGATAACAGGCACACGCATGGAGAAATGGAAAAGATCCACAACGCCGAACTCGCAACCATCAAAACAGCCATAAGCAACGTCAGAGTCACGGATAGAACAACAACGATACACACGGACTCACAAACAAGAACTTCATATAAAAAAAGCGGAAAGTGCAGCTAAAGATCACAGCAACGACGAAGAAATACAAATCGCGAACAAGACAAGAAAAGAACTGAGAACAATCAAACGCCACAACGAGCTACAAAAATGGCAACAGCAATCGGACTCCTCACAAAAAGGTCGGAACACCTACAAAATATTCCCAACAGTAGGAACAGAAAGGATTGTACTCTCTTGGAAAGCCACTCAACTGGTAACGGAACACGGAAACATGCAAGCGTACTACAAACGCTTCGGTCTGAGGGACACGGAGGGTGTCTGCCAGTATCGACAGGACGAAGACAACGCACAACACATCATCAACACACGTACACTCACACAAAGACTAGACGCACGAGAAACTCTTCGGAGATTTCTACAAGACAAGAACATGACATACCCACCAACATACAGACACAGAAAACTTTCAGACAAAAACACATTATTACACATAAACACCTGGGGCAGCTCCATGATCCAAGACGACGAACAAAAGCAGACTTATGTAAGAAGGCAAGCTCGTAAAGGGCATATATAACTAGACTATAAGATAATATTGAGAACATATGTATTTCAATAAAACAATAATGTATTAGTAATGAATAAAGAACTTTCCTTGCTAATTTTAGGAGTAGTGGTAGTTGGGATGGGTTTTCTTGCCGGGGATTTCGCTAGTTAGATGGTATAGATCCACAGGCCTCATACCGAAGTTTCAGTAACTTAGTATCTAACAGTCTGAAAAGTGCTTAGTGCTTCCTGACTGGAATAACATTTTGACAGTGCTTAGTAATCGCGAGCATTTTATAAATAAAAGTTCTAAGTGCTCGAGATTTTGAAGCACTTTTCAAGAGTGCTTAGAGCTTAGTGCTCAAAGCACTTTTTCTCAGTTCTCGGTACAGCTCTGCTTCAACAGGAAAATATGAAGAACTGACGGCACTACTAGACGAAAGACAATTATTAGTAAAAAAATGGATTTTATAATTCATTCTTCCGGAAAACACCCTATACAATGAGTAATTATGGAAGGTTGTAGACGATGTAGTAACTAGCAGGAAAAAATACAAATTGTCAGTTTTCATATGGCTGTGAACAACTTTCAGACAATTCAGGTGTTCAAAGTCCAAACGACTTTCTTCAATTCCATGCTAATATTTGCTGACAGAGACGGTAATATGTGCCGAAATGTTTTCACCAAAAGCTCTTAAATTAATGGTAGAACTGCTGTCGATATTGAATTTATTAGGGGTAATCAATTAGGTGGGGGCTCATAAAACTCCATCCGACCGAATATATGAAAATTATACGGTTTTTGCTGCATCCATTTCCCTTGATATTTTCCATATTCCGATAGCCGGACAGCGCCAACCCATTTTTTGTTGAAGGTCGGCGCTGTTCAAGTGTTTTTGGCGCCTACTCCAGTATTCCGGATAAGCTCTCGGATTTGATTTAATAGCACGAAACGAGGGATGCTTGCTAGAGAAATTAAGAGGTGGAAATGAATAGATCTCATAACATAGGAGGGGTAGTTTCAGTCAAGTTTGTTAACTATCGGTGGATTAGAAAACTAACACGAAAAACTCTGATTCAGATAGGTATGACAGAGTTTCAGGCAACTACTTCATCATGTATATACTATGTGATTTTTTCAGAGGAATATCGCTTCGTATCTAATACATAGGGACAACATGCTCAGTATGGGATGAGAGGTGGAGGAAATCATCAAACACCACAGGACTGAAACCTGGAGGAGGAAGCTTGAAAGCCTGAATGCTAGAGATGGTTCCGTATGCCATAGGGAACGGCCTAAAGCAAGTGATGACCGAGCCAGAAAAAGCGGAAATGTTTGGGGAGTACTTTCAGAGTGCTTTCCAGCCAGGTGCCGATTCTACTCGAGAACACGAAGAGATAACCCGGAGAGCCGCGAAATTCAGAAATCGCCTGCAACCACAAATCGACAGAACAACCTTCTTGAAGCTTATAGTCAACTCAGTAGAGGAGGTTCAGGAAACCATAAAGAGGCTCCCCAGGAATAAGGCACCTGATATGGATAAGATCGACGCGGTCCTGCTTAGGAACCTTCCAAGAAAGTCCTTGTGCAACTGTTGTACATTATCAACAGCATAATCAGATGGCAGCACCACCAGCAGTGCTTGGAATGCGCAGAGATTATCCCCCTCGTCTAAGTTGGCTAAGACAACATCCGAGCTGAAGATGCTCACCGCAGTTGTGAGCGAAACGTCCAACCGAACCACCTCCACGGAGGTGAACCGACCACGGCCTCAAAGTACGGAAACCACACTTCTTCTTCTCATGTATGAGATAAAGAGTGTTGAAATTCGACAAAAAAATTATGATAGGTACGCCACTGTGTACCTCTTTCAAATAAATGTTATTTTCAAAATTGTCCTGTATCGTCTCACAAAAATGGTCTTTTGAATTCTTTTCGTCCGATCCTGACAGTTTTATATTTGAAAAACAAAATGCATGTCATTGAGACCAACAAAAAATCGCGTAGGCACACGCAAATCAAGCAATTTTATTTTTCAAATGGAAAACCCTGGCGTACGGGAAAAGGGCAAGGGACTGTTTTTATGAAAATTACAAAAATAATATTTATTTGCACAAATAATAGTAACGTATCATTATTTTGCTCGAAATTATAGCGCGGTATGTTAACAGGTATGCCACTGATGAAAATTAAGAAAACCTTCATTATTGAAAAGAGTTTGTTTTCGCATGTACCAAAATTGACACAAAGCGGTTTCAGAGATATTGGTGAAAAAATGATATTTTTGTTGAATTTCAACATCCTGTATCTCAGAAGTAAAGCGGTTGCAGATCCATGATCATATGAACAATTTTCCTTCAAAGCATTCAAATTTTTTCGTCCTTTTCGGTCAGCATTCAATTATGAAACACCTTGTGTATTGAACGGTCTTCAGAATGAGGTATCAATAAACACCCCTTCCCATTCAAGATTTTTTCATCTCAGTTAGAGGTTTGATGTGATTCAATTGAAGGCGTAGAGTTGACGTGATTTGCACAAGGGATTGAAATTTTTGGGGTGAAACATTTTCAAATTGATAAACTAATGGATTCATCAAGCCAAATAGCTTGAATTTTTTCTCAAATACTTTTCATCTACGAGCGAGTAGAGGAGAAATTGTAATGCTCTCTCAACATATAGCAAGCTGTTCTTCACGCTCTCATAAAATCACCATACCCCAGATGAAAACTTTCCGATACTGTATAGTATAGCAGCGTTGATAAAGGATAAACAGTGGCAGCTAGAGAATAATTGTTGAAAAAGTCCATATCTCAAAGTGGAGTGGATAGTTTTTATGTAGGAATAAATCTCCAGAAAATTTTGGATATAGAGAATAATTGTTTATATCTGATTTCAGTAATTTGTCCGTAATGGAATAGGAACCTTTTCAAAACAGAGGTTCAGAATATATGAAAAAGTGTCAGAATTTGATGACATCGAAACAGAACTAGACAGTGCAGGATCGGTGCCATCAAAGGCCAAACGAGTGGAAATTAATAAAAGTGTATCTGATAAAATAAAAAAAAATATGAATTATAGTTGAGTAAGATCTTAAAAGTAATGAAAATACGAACAAACAAGGCAAATGAAAAACTGCGGCGATATTTGCTAGCTAAACATACTAGATTCTACGAAAAAAAATTTGGTAGATCCAGCCCACCTAATTCGAATAGGCGTAGCACAATTTCAGTTGCGAATTGGCTTGAGAAAGTAAAACAATAAATGAATTTCAGCTATAACTATGTAGTAGTTTGTGACACAATTGAATAATCTACACGGTGGGTCAACAAAATTTCCACATCTTATTTTCTTCAATAATTTTTGATTTGTGGCTGTTTTTATACAAGGCATTTTAACTTTGCCATTTAAGAGTGGGACATTTTAACGTGAATATCATTGTACTGTATTTTATCAACTCCAGTTTTGTTTATTTTGCATCCATATATTTTTATTGTTATTGCGTTTGGGTGTAACTACTTGACTCGACTTGAATTTAAAAAATAAATACTTGACTTGAGCTAGTCTTGATTGCAAGTCAAGTCAAGTAGTAAGAAAATCAAGTCAAGTAGTGAATCTTTGGACACACTGTATGTCACTAACTCGCACACAGTCCGAACTGAACCAATTCCACAATATTCATAACAGGAATAGTTTTTAAACTTCGTGATATTCCAGCTAAAGTAACTGAATATTATAATTTCTGTTGGTATTTGTATTTGTTCAGCGGTATCACAATTTCCTCGCAATACAATGCACTCCAGTTTATTGTCAAAGTAAATTCCGCAGACTGCCGAGCGAACCGAATTATGAGATAGGAACGTGTGCATGTGAATGCAATTTCTCCTAATTTAGTCAAATATATTCAACAAACAAATCTAGAGCCCACGAAAACGTGACAGTAAATGTTTTATTGAGTCTGTCTTGAGTGAGCGCCGACCTCAACATTTGCTCCTGTTCTAATTTTATCAACCCTCTTTTATAGCCGCTCTGACCCTGGATACTCCAGGATTTGGTCTGGGATATCTTCGTGAATGTTTTAGGTTAAGCTTCTAGTCCGGCAGCGTGCTGTGAGATTTGTTACACACGTTCGTTTCGAGCGTTCGTTGGAGAAACTCAGGTGGATATTTTCACGAGGTTGAAACTTTTCTTCATTTCTATTGTGTTGAGGATGGATTGAGATTCCATTCAAATTTTGCTGGAATTGCCAAGTGAAACGTATTTGAAGACACTGACATGGAATAATTAGGGCCCAATAAAAAAATCTTCAAAAGGCTGATTTACCTAGTCAGCATTGTCAGGAAAGAGTCCAATATATTGTTTCGCCTTCATTTTTTGACGAAAACCTTACTTATCGATATCGTATCTTACCTCACTTCTGGAAAAGTGAATTAGGAAACTATTGTGTACGCTATTGCTTGAAAAACATGTTATTGATAAAATTTTTCGACAACCGTCTGGGAAGTACTTACTTCCCGGAGGCTTTTTCTTTGAGAAAGTATCACTTTCCGGTCTAGTCCAGGAAGTAAGTACTTTCCGGACTAGGCCGGGAAGTGCTCGAATTTTATTATAAATATCAATATAAATAAGAATAAGAATGTTTCTGTCAGTACCTATCTTCTGTTCGAATTTGAATATTTAATACAGATACGAACTAAAATGTTGAAATTTTGTTCCACAAAGAAATGTAATAAATAAATTTGTCTAAAAGATGGAATAGAGGTCGAATTTCACCCATCTATTAACTTAAAATTTTCACCATATGAAAAACTTTTTTATCATGGAGTTGTCAGAAAATTTTAATCTTCATACAAATTGATGCATTGCAGAATATTTGAACATGAGTTGTGAAAATTTCAAATTTCCAAACAGTGTACAGGGGAGAACAAAAAAAAAAAGGAATTTTGATCAGGTGCAAACTACCCCTTATTTTTGACAATACCAAAAAGCTCATTCAAAGAGGTTGTTTAGAATTGAAAACAATATTCAAATTTGGAATCACAGCCAGGGTAGTTTACTCTTGATTAAAATTCTTTTTTTTGAGTCCCCCTGTACACCGTTTGGAAATTTAGCATTTTGATAACTCGATGCACAAATGCAATGCACAAATTTTTATAAGGAATAAAATTTTCTGACAAATCGATAATAAAAAAGTTTTCCATATGGTGTAAATTTTTTAAACTTTGGTCTGGACCACATTTTGATAGTCCATAAAAAGTATGTTTCATCTAGTTAACAGATGAGTGAAGGTCGACCTCTCTTCGTCTCTTAGTCTGAATGTGTCTCATTTATTTGTTATTCTACACGGTTGTCGAAAAAATAGTGTACGCAACACGTCCGTTTTTGAACTCGCAGACTTTCAGGACTCGCCTACGGCTCGTCCAAAACTCGTTGTTCACTCGTTCAAAAAACAGTATTTTCTGGACTAGTTACGTACATTATTATTATACAAGGAGATATGTTATTAGTTTTTGAAATGATGGTTTTGATGTATCATTTGTGTTGGTCACAGGTTACTCGTATGAATTTTAATATTATTTGAATCTCAAGGAACGATTTACCATAATATTTTTAAGTTTGTTGACGAAAGTTTGTCCGACATCTAATAGTGTGCAATACCAAATTAATCGTGATGACATGCTCTTTTTTCTGACCCGACGAGCCACTATGTTGCCATTCGCTTCCTTTGGAAACGAACACTGGGTATATTTTTCGATTATGTGATATGGTATATGGTGTAAAATAGGATTCATAAATATTTTTTGATTGTAGATCCCAAAGGCGATTGCTAACCATTTTCGAATTATTCAACTTTTTTTTTCTCGAATTTTTCACATCTGCCATTCACACCCGTCCTCCACGGGAGAGCAAGTGGTTAGATTACACCCTGTATATTACTGTCATGATATTTTTAGGCTATCATCATTATATTCCTGCAGTAAGCTTTTTCAAGAAGCAAATCTTTGACCAATTTCCTAAATGTTTTTGGATCAAGGATATTTTTTTAAATCATTGGTGAATGATTGTATACTCTTGAAACTCTGGAAACTAGTGCCTGCCTAAAGAATACATTGACACGTGGTATTTCTAATGCATCGAGAACATAGAGAATATACCGTGCAAAGCGCTCTGTGTGGCCGCGACATCACGGTTCTTCTGTCAATTTCTATATCATGTAAATATGTGAATGAATTCAGTTCGACAAACTTTTCCTTTGGAACTTCTTTGCGATAACTGTTCTTTAAGCAACCATGGTCGTTCATCCCAGCTTATTGCCAGACAGTTACTTTTAGTTGTCCAACAAACATTTCGATGTAAATTTTATTTATTTCCAAGGGTCGCACAATAGTAGTTTCTGACCGATACGACAGCGGGGTCTTTGCGCTTATTCTGTTAACAATCGAGAATGATAAGGGCTTCGTAGGACCAGCTTCGAGGAAGAGGACAAAGGCAGTATTAGCGGGTATTATCTGTCGTGGAAGCGATTGTCCCTGGAAATGGAGGGTGAGTGCGACGTTGATACAATTGATAAAATAAACTTAGGTTTCGTGATAGCTGACTAGGGAAATCGTAGAAAATGCGATCTTTAGTAAGATATATTTTTAGACAATGATAAGATCGAAAATAGATAGAACATTTACGACAGTAATATATATTTTGATAGATGGTGATGTTAACAAAAATATTCCTGAATAGTAGTCGTTTTCGGTACTTTTTGAACTTCTAGGCGGCAGTTCTTCGCGATATCTCTTCACAGGGTGTTAATGGGTGTAGAATATAATTTTATATTGAATTACAGTATAAAATCGCCGTAGTACAGTATCCACAGACAAATGTAAGCCAAAAGTGAAAAATGAATCGTAGCACATTGAAACTTGGCCCATTGACGTCATGTTTTGCAAGAAAAAAACATTGTTTTCTGAAATATCGGGGGTAAAATAAAAAAAAAATTATTTAAAAAAATTGTTTCGGAAGATTTATCAAGAAACCATTTCAACAAGGTGAAATATAATTAATTCTCCACAAGAAATATACTCAGTAATCTCTCACAAAATTCGGTCGTTTTCTCAGAAAACATGATTGAATTCCGATATCAAATTTCAAGCTCGCGTTAACCCGCCAGTGACTTTTCCGGCAGGGCTAAAACTTATATTTGTCATAACTTGATTCTTCTACTTCCTCATGCAAATATAATATGTGAGTATCTGAGTACCCAAAATGTGTTTTATCCCACTTCATATAACCCTTCTACGATATTTACGGAAGATCCGAAAGTCATACATATTTTAGTTGATATGAAATAATTATACTGAAGCAGGAACCATATGCAACGATTTTAGGCTAGTAAGTGAGACGAGTCTCACTTATACATGCCAAAGAAAAAACTGGGTTGGTTCTACTCCTACCTCAGTTTTGAACTCTTCTATAATCCTAGCAATTTCTTTAGTAAATGTTGGAAATAATCGCTCATACACATCCTACATAAAAAATGATGTATGTGATTTCAAGATAAAGGTTTGCGCTTCACAATAGTATTATTAAACAGGATATGAATAAGCGATTATTTTCAACATTTACTGAAGATAATTCCGGTTTTATAGGAGGGATGAAAATAAGGCTGGAGTAAAACAAAGTTTTTATCTCGGCATGTATAAGTGCGACCTGTCACACTACTCTAAAATTGTTGCAAATAATCCAAAGAGGGTATGGGTTGCTGCTTCAGTATAATAATTCCATATTTACTGAATTATTCATGATTTCCGGATCACCCGCAAACATCTTCGTGGAGTGCGACAAAAAACATTTTAGGTACTCAAATACTCGCATATTATGTTTGCATGAAAGTAGGACTCTTCAGAAACGATATGAACTTTTCTTTTCCTTTTTCTTCGATCATTTTTAGCAAAGTTATGACCAATCAAATATTCGGCTCCGCCAGAACTTTCAGCGGCGGGTCACGTTTTCTGAGAAAACAAGCGCATTCCATAAAAAAATTACTAGGAATAATTTTTGTGGAAAATTGAATTGTCTTTCAGTTGTATTTTCGATAAATAATATACTTTCCAAGATTAGAGCAAAAATTTATTAATTTATTTTTAAACGAAAAAAAAAAAAAAGAAAATGTGTCACCTTCGGAATTTCGGTAAAGATTTTCTTTTCTTGTTTATCATGGTTCCAACAACTTGTATACCAAGTTTGGTGGTGCTACAATCGATCCTCGTCTCAAAACACAATCGTACTGGATTACCAGGGAGTTTTGAATAAATGAAACGAATGATTTCAACAAAGTCGATACCCATCTCCCCACTCTTTCCCACAAACTGTAAATTACTAGGCAAATATCTGACAGAAAACAGCTACTCTCCCTTACGGACATCGGATGTGCGGAAAGGAGAGTGATTATTGGTATCAATTATTTGAAACTCTCTGATATATTTTTCGAACTTTATTCGAATTCATGCTTTCAAGCTTTAGGAGTTATCACTCGCTGGGTGGTTTTTGGTAATTCCAATGTTATATGGCATATCCATACACTGATGGGTGGTAAAAAATATGTCATGCATGCGAGTGGTCATTTTTATCCCAACCAGATGGTGAATAATTTTTACTGCTTCATCACAATTATCACTTTTGATAGTGTCCTGCATGAAGAATAATGCACAAATAGATGTGAGATGATACTCTATGTCCGTAAGGGGAAGTGGTTGTTTTTCCTCAGATATTTGCCCCATATTTTACAATTCGTGGGAATATGTGGAGAGGACGATATTAGCATCAGTTAGCATCCTCAAGAGCTATACGCTTATTACCAATTCAAGAAATAGAAGCTACCCGAAACACCAAAACTATGTCAGTTTCACTCGACGCGTGTTTCGCCGACAAAGTTAGCACTTTCAAGAGCTATAAGCTCACTTCCAAGAAATAGAAGCTACCCAAAACACCAAAACTACGTCGGTTTCACTCGACGCGCGTTTCGCCAACAAAGTTGGCATCCTCAAGAGCTATAAACTTAGTAGTTCGACTACGTCACTAAAGATGACTGCCGCAGACCAATGGGGGAGTATGAACAAAAGCTAGCAAATGCTTATACATAGGTTTGTCTTTTTTATTACTCAACAATATCAATTTAGTAGGGGGCGCTGCTGCTAGTAGAGGTGGAGGTGTTGTTGAAAAGTGTAGGTACAGTTTTCATTTTTAATCATGCCTCAGAGTGATTTTGTTTCAGAGTAGATTCAGAGAATAAACCTAACCTATAATCATTAATGAGACTTTATTTTCTTTAAGCGAAGCCATTAAAATAAAGGAGCTATACCAACTAGAAATCAGTGGAGTGGAGCACCTTTATCACTCTTATTGAAGAACCTAACCTAACCTAACCTCAAACCCGATGTTTCAACGTCGATTCCATCAACTAACCTTCGAATCAACGGCTCTTTGTGGCCGAATGTTTTTGCTCCTTTCTTTTTCGATTCCAATATGAAGCTTCTCACACTCAGATGACCGTATTTTTCCATATTTACGAATAATTTAAGTGATATGCTAGCATTTACTTGATACTCAGGACCTCCACTTACAATAGCGCCTCTGGCGGGAGCGAAACCGTCCATGCCTGCCATTGAACGCAGCCATTAATTAAAATGGATTAACTTTAAGATAAAAAAGCACTCAACAAGGTTATTAGTCACGCTCTACAGCAACTGGGCTCTGTTTTTCATCCGAAATTCCTGCTGGTTGAATTTGATTTATGGATCATTTGGTACTCAGTTGTGGAAGATGAAGTTATCAAAATTTCCTGATTTATATTTTGTTACGTCTTAAATTTCTCGGATTCGATTACCATTACATTAATTTTTTCTAGAATATTTGTTTCATTGTACGTAGCAAGTTGGAGCAGCAATCATTCAATAAACTGCGGAACTTTTCGAAAAAAATTAATTTATCAGATAAATTAATAATATCGAAACAGGAATGGGTCATAAAAAAGAAAAAACAAACGTATTATGACTATGCAATGAAAAATTAAATTTTTCATTCATCTACCCGGGCAAAATGTGTCAAAAAATAGCCTCTCATGGTAAAATGTAATCGGTTCTCTGTTTTTTTAGGGGTGTTGAATCTGCTTCTGGAAATATCCAACAAAATTTCCCATGGCTTTTCGGAATCTTTACGAAAAACTACTGAATTTTCGCTTTTTTGTTTTTTTTTGCTTGTTTTTACGCACTGTTTTTATGGTAAACTGTACGTCCAATAGCTGCCAAGACCCTATGTAAATCTTGATTTCATATTGGGCCAATATACCGGGTGATCACGAGGTGAGGTACGCCCCCCCAATTTTTCTATAGTTTTGAAGGTACAGATTTCAAATTTGGTGTGTCGCTATAGTACTTGAATATGCATATTTTGAAGCCTCTACTGAAAATTTACCACTTACAGTTCAACCGGAAGTGACCCAAAACTTTTTTTCAAACGTCACCCTGTACATTTTTCATTATCCAAAAGACCACGCAATTTGTGATAACACTGTTTTTCAAAATTGAAAATCGGTTGAAAAATGACGGAGATACAGTTGATTGTTCAATCGAACAAAGTTGGCTATGGAACTCGAACTTAAATCATCACAATTAACAAACGACAACCGAAGTTATCAGAGGAAGCTTCGAAGTGCGATAAAGTTAAAAATTGAGGTTCCCATGTAATGACAGCTCCCAAATATTCCTACAACTATCAAAAATTACCTAAAACCGGAATGGTATCCATAAAGAAATGCTCACAACTGCCATTTTCTAAATGGCAACATGTACTTTTCAATTTGTCATGATAAAAAATCATAAATTATCATTTACTCGTGTGAATCAACTTTATTACCCAAGAAACATTACATGTTTATAGAAGGGTTTAAAAAAAATAATAATAATACAAATCTTAAAACATAAATAATCATATACATCAGGTGTTCAATAAATGTTGGTAAATAATAACTATTAAAAGTAAAGACTGACATTTGCTCAAACCCAAAATAATTATAAATACATATTTAAAGATAGATTTAAGCAGTTTTTAACTCAAAACATATAATCATTAAAGGTGCCAAGTTCATGAAAGAAATCACCGCAAAATTTCTTTTTTCAGTTCATTTTTAAATTTTATTAATGAATGGTCATTTTTTGTTTCATCAAATATTAAATTGTAATTTACTATGCCATTATGATAAACATAATTTTTTCCAAAATTTGTTCTAAAAAACGAAGATACAATCAGGTTTCATGATGAGTGTTCCTAAAATTGGAAGTTCTTCAACGTAGGCGGCTTAGAACATAATTAAGACAGCAATACACAAAAGTTCAATTTATTTCAACGAAGTAAAAGTTTGTTCTACTCATTTGAACAATACTGTTTTTTTGTTTCGATTTTTTATGTTCATGGCTGCCTTCGTTGAAGAATATCTTTTCACACGAGTAATCTGATAATTAATAATTTTTCATCATGGCGAAGTGAAAAGAACATGTCGCCATTTGAGAAATAGCAGTTGTGAGCATTTCTTTATGGGTACTATTCCGTTTTTAGTAAATTTCTGATAATTGTTGGTTTATGTGGAAGCTGCAATTACACGAGAAACTCAGTTTCCAACTGTATCGCACTTCGAAGCCTCCTCTGATAACTTCTGATGTCATTTGTCATTGTGATGATTTAAGTTTGAATTTCATGGCCAACTTTGTTTGACTGAACAATCAACTTTATCTCCGCCATTTTTCAACCGATTTTCAATTTTGAAGAACAGTGTTATCAAAAATTGCATGCTCTTTCGAATAGTGGAAAAATATGATGTTCAGGGTGTCACTAAAAAAGAAAGTTTGGGGTCGCTTCCGGTTAAACCGGAAGTGGTGAATTTTCAGTAGAGGGGTAAAAAAATGTGTATTCCATTATGTTAGCGACATACCAAATTTGAAATGTGTATGTTGGAGTTTCAATAGAAAAATGGGGGGCGTGCCTCACCTCGTGGTCACCCGGTATTGTGAATGTAACAATAATTTTCATTCATTTATATGGATGAATATTGAAAGAACAATATTATATTATGGATACTGGTGAAACATTGGCAACCTGTTCTGACATTGTTTCATATAATAATGGCTCAATATTGATTCAATTATTTTCACCAATATCGATAAGCCAATATCGCTTACATATTGTTTTCAGGATCTAGAATGAATATTGAGATTTTAATATTCCTCTTATATCGATTTTAAAGATAAAAAGACAATATGGTGTGTTCAAGTTTGAAAGCATATTGGTTTAATATTGTTTCGCCAATATTCAAGAAATCATATTAACCCCACATTGATCATGATTGTTACGAAAATCTCACATCAATATTTGAATGATGATATTGATACAATAATACGAATGAACTTACTGCCATCATTGAAAATTTGATATTGGCCGAATCATCAATAAACAAAATCGAAATGAATTATGATTGAACTTGGGTAAGAAACTGCCAAGTGGCATTAAATAATATTAATAATCATA
Organism: Chrysolina haemoptera; assembly: GCA_958298965.1. Taxonomy (NCBI): domain Eukaryota; kingdom Metazoa; phylum Arthropoda; class Insecta; order Coleoptera; family Chrysomelidae; genus Chrysolina; species Chrysolina haemoptera. The sequence goes on along the minus strand of OY282592.1, from coordinate 5,085,694 downwards.
ATCAGAAATAGCTTCTCATAACTTGTTCACAAGTCAATCTACTCAGTGGTTAATTGAAGGAGATATATAATTGTGGAAGTTTTCAGTTATTACACATTCTTTGGTAATATTTCATTAAAGTTTCAAGGCAACTTATTCACATTTAACATTTCACTGATATATATACACAAAGTATATCATACCAATAAATCTAAATGGTTTGAGACCAATATTGCTTCCAGTATTACCCACCACATTTTTGGTACTTAGGATACAGTACTCAAAAAATAATCACAACTTTCAAGTGATTGAGAGATATTCAATAATACTGGATAGGTGGATAAAAGTCAATAAAAATGAAGCACTTAATCCTGTAGATGATTCTTGATTTGCAATGTATATTCGGCAGTAATATTTGTCTCACACTATTGTTCCCTCAAGTATATGATGCCAATCTCTATCAAAATAAAATCGTAGAAAATACTGTGTGACATTGCAGCAATATCTCTCTACACGCAGAAAAAAGAAATTGTTTGAATCAACAAAAATAGCATGGATTCAACAAAAACTGTGAGGCATATATCCACGACAAAATGTTTTGTTAAAACAACATTTTTTTTGTTATTTTCCAATAAACTATTTTGTTAACGTAAAGAATTATTATGTCAAGCCTAACATAGTGATTGGTTGAAAGAATAAAACATATTTTGTTACAAAAATACAATATCTGCTGTTATAAACTCAGTTTTTTTTGTTGGAATGCCTCAGTTAAGAATTGAATAGACATATAACGTGTACCTGGTTAAAAAAAAAAAATTAGTTAAAGTATTTGGATGGCACGAAATATTTTCAAGATGATAAAATATCAATTCAATGTAACTGAACATAGTATTTGATCCGTGCAGTAGTATTTCAATTCGAAAAAAAAAAATTCAGTTTCAATAACATATTAAAACTGTCGAATTGATTAAATTGTTCAACAAAAAACTTGTATGTATCAATAGAAGTTCATCATTTTATTGACACGTTTTTTTTTCATCTAACAAATTGTTTTGTTGGAATTTCACCATTTTTAGTTAAAATTATGGACTCGATATCCTCAAATATACTCTTACACTCATTTTTAACAGAAACAAGTAGATGGTAGATCACTGAAAAGTGAAGACGGCTCTGTTGCCATTTGTTCCTATTCCGAATCATTACAATTTACATCACTCAGAATGGCTATTTACTTACTCTGGTCCTACGCAATGAAACGGGTTTTAGGACGCGCCACCTTGCGAGAGGTAGAAGAAGCACTCCGGGTGTAGAGATCATTCAGAGCTTTGCTTCGTACATTCAACATAGAGCATGATGTTGAAACAACAATACATGTGTTTCTGTTCAAATAAGAACTTTGGTCATGCAAGATAATGGAATTGTTGTATTAACAAAATATGGAATTTGTTTCTAATATGCAAGTGATTCAGTAGACAAAATAACTGGACTCATATGATAAAATTAACATTATTGAACTTTTTTTTGAAATCTGTTGTTATTATTGTTAAATGAACGAAATGCATTTTATTGATCCGACACCAAGAATAATATTAAACCAAGATATTTCTTTTTTGTGTCAAATATAAGTTTTGTTGGACGAAACAAGATTTTGTTCATTTGTACTAAAACTACAATCGAAATAATTTGTTAATTTGAATAAGATGCTATTTTAAAATAAACGATTATCTTGTTATTTTTGCAAAAAATCATTCAAAACAACAAGAAAAATTTGACCAAAAATTGATTGTTGGTGAAACAATTTTTTTGTACTGTGATATTATCATCAATAACGTTTCATATAGTATTGGAAGAAGTCATGTGTTAAATTCAATCAATAACAATATGCAAAAAAAATACATCTAGAATCGTACGTCATATTCGTTTCACAGTAAAACCTCGCAACAAAATCCCAGGCGTAAAACACTCGGGGATATCTGAGAATCTCCCCCGCTTCCCGCTTGTGACTCCCTCGTACCTGATATATCTGTGCAAGTTTGCCTGATGCTAACTAATAAATTTAAAGTTGTTTAACTTACGTGTTCAGCTCGAGATCCAGGCGAAATTTGTGGCTGAAAGCTTTGATGAGGAGCGATGTGCGATGAAAATGCTTGCCGGTCTGTAACAATAATAAAGCCGGAATTAAATGGGATCATTTCGGATTTATGGGGGTGAATAGGATATTCTCTCAGTTTTTACGGTCATCAACTGCTAGTTATCTATTTTTCTGAGGTTGATTGCTACTAAGTCTCATCCCTCCTGAATTCCACAAGATGACATTAACGTAGATGCTTTACGGTCGACGACAAATGTAAAAGCAAATGTTCTAATAAACAGAGTAACCCTTTAAATATGTACGAACATTCACGAACAGTGCCGGATTTAGGGGGGGGGGGCTATGGGACTATCAGCCCCCGGCGGTGAATTTTAAGAGGCGATAAAGCAAGCAGCAATATACTCGTCGTCGACGAGGCGACAAGTATATTATATTGTTTTTTGCTTTTTATATGCCGACTCTTAAATCGTCGCCTTTTGAAGCAAACGCGCAATTAGCGACCGCTGGCACCGCACCAAAAGGACTAGGTTGGTACACTGTTTTTTAGAAAATCATAGCATTCACTAATCAAGCGTCACCGGTGCCTTGGACGCTATAATACAAAAGCGGTTGCGGTACATACTTTTATTTGATGAAAATAAAATAATAGTTTGAAAAAACTAAAGAACACGCTTTACTTCCCATGGACTAAAAAGTAAAAAATAATTGACAATTTAATTTCTCAAATGTTTAAAAAGCGTGGGTGCTTCCGATCTATATTCTCATATTTTTTAGTATTCAACTTTACAGAGCGTTCAAGATCTCAAGAGGACTTCATTAAGCACCCTACGCTTTTTTTACATTTGAGAAATAAAATTGTCAATTATTTTTTACTTTTTAGTCCATGGGAAGTAAAGCGTGTTCTTTAGTTTTTTTAAAACAACCCTGAACTTAGTAGGCATGGCCCATCAGTTAGGCTGAGGGCTTCCGTGATTCTGTTTTTTATCTCATCTGCAGTAGTCGAACCGATCCTTCTCAAAGGAATGATTCTATAGGAGTTAGGTCTGGGGATCGCGCGGGCCAAAGAGTTGTATCTCCTCTGCGCATATTACTAATAGAACTGGATTGATCGTGTTACAACTATATGGTCGTTCTGGTCTTCAAACACACGTTTTTCAACATTCCGGGATAATATGCTTGGTGCACAGATAGATATATTAGACTGTAATGGAAATTTTAAATTGGGACTTGTTTCATGGAAATACTACCGGAAGGTTCAAAAGTTTGAGGCTGTTCAATGGAGAAGATTATGGCAAGACGATACTACTGCTTGTTCTTCAGTTTCTGATTGCAAAATTCTACTTCCCGAAATCAGAGGGAGTATTTTACAATATATGTGTATGATTAAAAATTTGAGAATGTTTATTTGAGCTTAAATAGATTTTGAGAAGATAATAGATATCATTGTTTCTCGTTCACTTCCTGTTTGAAGAATTCCACTTTCCGAAAGCAGAGGAAGTGTTTTAGAACACATAAGAAACATTCAAATCAAGAGAGAAATTGTTGTTGCTAGATTTTGACAAAACAATACGACCGATTCTATTTCACTTCCTGATTAAAAAATTCTACTTCTCGAAATCAAAAGGAGGACAACAGGTTGAAAAAATTGAGGTTCGATTTCTCAATATATTTTAATTAGTATTGTACATGACTATTTCTCTGTTCCAATACCCAAACCCATTTTCAGAATTGAAAAAAAAACCTCTACGTTTAATAATTTATTTTTACATCACTATATCTGTTGCTTATTATTTTAGTTATATAGTGCAGTGAATTGTCCCATTTCATCAAGGTTGTTTCAGATTTTTTCACTGGCGATAAATCCGTTGCGCACCGGAAAATTAAACTCATTATTTCATCATATTGAAATCTATATTTTATAGTGGTATCTACGTCCCACTGCGCTTTTGGGTAAGTTAAGGGAGTGAAATATCTATCGCAAATTCACTGCTCCATTCCTCTAAATTCCACCCCTAACAAGCATAGATAGATTTTGACAAGGTAATACTTTTGCTTTTCCTCCACTTACTGCTTGAAGAATTTCACTTCCGGAAATCCGAGAAAAAGAAAATGTATAAGAACCATTATTTGAAATAGAAGATGATTTGTTGAACCTAGACTTTTCCATTTTATAATTTCCCGATCATTGTTATTGCCTGTTAATTTTGTCTGCATTGTGATATTAGATTGAGCTTTAGATTTAGAGCTTAAGATTTTATATTTATTTTATGTTTATTCTTAGTATTACAACTGTATAGGAGTCGTCCTATACAGTTGTAATACTTGTTTGAGAATAAAAAAAGAAAAAAGGAATTGACACATTTTGTTACATTAGACAACGTAGCAACGGAAAATTTGAAGGGAAATTTTGGTACGAGCATCACCGAGAACCCGTAAACAAGAAATCAGAAAAAAATTCTTCAGTATCATAAAGTCTGCTTACAAGCCCTTTTATCGTTCATTGACTAGACAATAGCTCGATCAATATCCTGTTTTCCAGCTATACTATCTCAAGTAAATTGCTAGATAATAAACAAACCCAACTTTTATGAGGTGTTTGATTAAACGCATTCAGAAAGCATTGAAAACGAAGCTCTGTATGAAACAAGCGAGGTTTAATTTCCACTCATTTTTACCGAACGTGAAGGAAGACGGATATATTTAGTTCCCCAGACAGATTGCTGGAAGTCGTTTTGCTTCTGCCGTAGTAGGGTTTAACTCTGTGTAAATCCCAGGAGAGGAGCAATATGAACACACATATATCCACAGATGCATTTAAACATCGAATTGCTTTCGCGTTCAGTGGTTTCAGGGCCTACCCTCTCAAGATTTAATCCTTGCGACGTGGAAATACTTATTGATGAAAAAGGAAAGGAATGAAAGTGTTCGAGGTAAAGATGTTGCGATAGGTATCAGCCATTATTATTTGTAATTGCTTTCACGTACTCTACTTTTTCCGTGTAATGGCAATGGCGTGATAGGTGAGAGATCGTCCAAATAGAACATTGAATGATTAGGGTTCCTGAAATTTCTTAAGACATTCGTGGACAAAAGGAGTTCGAAAGACGTCAAAAAAATCATTACCCATTTTTTTACATAATCGAGTTTATTTTTGTCCAAATGTGACGAATTGTATGAAATAAAATTTTTGTTTCGTACTTTTTGAGAAAGAACAGATGACGGTCATAGCAGTTCTGTCCCAGTGCACAAAAAAAAGTTTTGTGTGACGGAGCTGCTACAATCGTCACAAAAAAATAGAAGGAATCTTAATTCCCAACTGAAAGAACAATCCCACAAAATATAGCAAAATATACTAATGCTAATTGAAGAAAACAGTAAATATGTCAACTTTCAAACTAGAAAATGGGAGAGTTCTTGCTGGGACACAAGTTGAAGGCTGTCAAATGAATAACACGTATTTCAGTTCTGCTGGGGACGGTTCGGCACAATATGAAATGCCTGCTATAGCAGTCAGAATATGTACCTTCGATAGTTAGGGAACCTATTTTCGAAATTTTGTGAAGAAATTAGAAAAAATACAACCGTGTCCGTTTAATTTCATTTTTGCACGATCCAGTTTTCTTGATTACTTTCGGCATCTGTTGTCAAACCGGTTTTGTTTACTGGTTTTCACTTGTTGCTATACAAAAGGAGTCGATGAGTAACTAACTTACGGACGCCTTATGTCACTTTTATATCTGTGGCTAGGAACAAGAACGTCCAATGTCAAAAATTAGTTGTTCTTTCGTAGAATTGTTTTCATATTGACTCCTGACACAAGGAACATCTTTGTGCTATTGCATCCAAAATATATAAAAAAAAAAATTGCAAAAAATAATATATATATACAGTGACCTCCAAAACGTATGTACCATATCGGAAAAAAGTTAATTATTAGATTATTCGAAAAAAAATCTCGGGAAAAGTTTGTGCATGACCGATAACCTAAAAATCGATTTTGACACATGTCTCGATCGCTGGTATTGCGGCAAATTGAAAAAATTTACTGTGAATAGGCGAAAAATCAAGTAAAATGGCAATCTCAAACATTAACGATCTCGATTGTTAATCGCCCTTATTAATACACTTGTTCGTTAAATAACCATTAAAATACTCATATTTCATAATATCTAATTCTTCTAGTCTTGTTTGTATTCCTATTAAATAACATACAATGAAAAATAAAATATTAGAATAATATTTTATCAATAATTCTGGGCAATATCGGTAATGTTACGCCACTGTTCAACTACGCACACTAATGCTTGCGTCGTCTGGTGGATCTCGGAATCAGAATCCATTTGATACATTTGGGAATACTCGAGATAGATGATGCGTCCACGACATGCAATAAATATTCAAATAGGATAACGTGTGACTGTTCCAGAAGAGGGGATCTGACACAGAATGCTCATTTTATGTAGGTCATATGACCATATCCGATAAAATTAATGATGGATATCCCAAATATACAAAACGTTTTATTTTGGACCAAGTATTCTGAGCAATGATTGCATTTTGAAGGATAATGTAGCAATATGTGTAAGTTTTTCTTTTCTCTTTTTATTCTTCAACAAGTATTACAACTGGATAGGACGACTCCTATACAGATGTAATACTTGTTGGAAAATAAATATAAAATGAATATTAAATCTTAACCTAAAGCTCATACTATTTTCACAATGCAGACAAAATGATCAGGCAATAAGAATGAACAGGAAAATATAAAATGGAAAAGTTTGGGTTCAACAATTTCTCTTCTATTTGAAATAATTATTCTCATGCATTCTCTCTTTCTCTTTCTCCGGGAAGTGGAATTCTTCAAGCAGGAAGTGGAGGAGGAGCAATAGTATTATCTCAAAATCTGTTTATGCTTGTTAGGGTCGAAATTTAGAGGAATTGAGCAGTGAATGTGCGAAAGATATTTTTTCGTCAACCTCTACAAAAAATTACATTTACGTACTAAATTCCGGACGAAAAACCGACTATTTTTGTGGGCAAGTATTTTTCGTCCGCAAACACTTTCCGTCCGCAAACGTTATGATACGGCATAGTGATCACAGCGGACGAAAAGCGTTTGCGGACGAAAAGTGTTTGCGGACGAAAAGTGTTTGCGGACGAAAAGTGTTTGCGGACGAAAAGTGTTTGCGGACGAAAAGTGTCTGCAGACGAAAAATACTTGTCTAACAAAATAGTCGATTATTGATTCTAAAATCGGAAATTTGTAGAGGTCGACGAAAAAATTTAATATGTATCTCCGAGAAACACTGTCTATTGTCGCGCCTGCTTGCTAGCCTCGGCTGCGCTTCAGCTATCAATTTGCAGGCTCGACTAAAATAGACCATTTTTCGTCCTTGGTACATAAATTACTATTTTCGGCAACCATCCGGGAAATACCTACTTCCGGACGATTTTTCTTTGAGAAAGTATCACTTGTTACGTAAATTACTATCACGCACTTAACTTACCCAGAAAGTCAGAGGGACGTGGATTCGACAATAAAATCTAGATTTCGATATGATGAAATAAGAAGTTTAATTTTCCGGGGCGCCACGGATTTATCGCCAGAGGAAAAATCCGAAACCACCCTGATGAAATGGGACAATACATTGCACTATATTACTGAAATAATAAACAACAAATATAGTGATGTAAAAATAATATATAATATGTAGAGGTTTTCCAGTCAATTCTGAAAATGCGTTACTTGTATTGAAACAGAGAAATAGTCATGTACTCTTCTAATTAAAATTTATTGGGAAATATGTTAGGCACAGTGTCAACACAGGATATTCACAGTATTCGCAGTAAAAATATGTCACATCACCAAACAATAATTATAATAATGGGCCAAATGTGACTGTAGCTGAGATAATGATAAGTATATTCGATATTTAAAAATAAAAAAAGTGTTTAATGTCTAAACAGGATTACATTCCAATAACATGACACACATTCATATAAATATAAATAAGCAAAACGTATTCGACTTCAATTGTCAGGAAACACCTGAAGATGGAGAAATAATAACGCAATGTGTGAAAAACAAAAGAAACGCAAAGTATAAAAACATAATTTAACTGAATCACTATCAATTGAATAATCTTTTATAGTAAGGTACATGTGCTGCTTTCAATAGTCCCCCCCCCTGTTAACTTTTGAACGGTTTGAAGTAGGAACATGACTAAAAAACCGTTTCGAGGGGTTTACCAATACTACTTTTTGAAATAAAAAATATGGTGATTACCCAATGGGGGGCGCGGGGGGGCCCATCAACTCAAAATTTTTAATGGCATGGGGGTCAAGTGGCACATCATCGAGAAGGAAATTCCATTCTCTTTACAGACATCTGAATTTTTTTGAATTTCGTTATTCTTTTTTTTGCAATTTTAATTGGAAATATCAAATATAAATATGGAACTGAATACTACTCATACCTCGATAAATTTGAACGGTTTGATGTGGAACAATGAAACCAAAATTTTTTTGAAGGGTATTACCGATACTACTTTTTGAGAGAGAAAACATTGCAATTACTCGACATATGGCGCTGGAGGAACATTTACTAAAAAAAATCGAAAGGCATAAAAATCGAAATGGGGAAGAAAATTATGAACAAAATTCAAAAATATTTAAATGGATGTGAAGAGAATTGAATTCTCTTTTCAACGATGTGCCACTTGACCCCCCATGCCATTTAAAAATTTTGAGTCGATGGCCCCCCTCCGCGCCCCTTATTGAGCAATCACCAAATGTTTTATTTCAAAAAGTACTATCGGCGAAACCCTCGAAACGGTTTTTCACTTATGTTTCTACGTCGAACCGTTCAAAAGTTAGCAGGGGGGGGACTATAAAAAGCCGCACTGTATAGATTGGACTTAGCTATTTTGGCTATTATGTAAATCTATTTTAATACTTGACCAATTGGCTGATAATAATGTCAAGATCTGCACAGAATTGATTGGATAATTTGCTCATTGCTCCGACTGGAGATTTGAGAAGTATGTTAGTCCTTGAATTGGGTAAGTAGAAAGTTAGTTCATTTCTAGAGTGTAGTCTCGGCACATGAAATTTAAAATATGAGAGTAATTCAGGACAGTCGATTAGATTGTTTACTAATTTGAAAATAAAGATTATTGAGTAGCAGCTTCTTTTGTTTTGCCGGGAACATAATCGACAAAACAGCAAATGACGCTTACTTCGGTCAGTCACTATCTGCCAGTCATTCAGGCGTAATGTTGCGTATTCTTTGAAGAGCACCAAACTACATAATATGTAGCACTAGAACTCTCCGAATTCCAAAGATATATAAAGCATCAATAAATACTGAACGGAAATCTCCAGAGAACGCTGCTTTCCTCAAGTAAAGCCTCCAAATGCAGAACAAACAATTCCAGAAAGCGCCAATTCAAATACTTCAGCAATGACGGATCCTATTCATAAAAGTAGACAAGACGTAAATCCGTACATTTCACACCCCACGTCAACCTTTGCCTACTACCCAATTAACCCAGTGATCCAGAACCAGGAAGTAACGATATTCGCGAGAGCCGGTAGCCCAGTCAAGTTAGACATGCAAGGTGAAAAAAAATCGCATATAGCTGAAAATTTTTAAGAATATGTGACATCATTATAAATCTAATGTGAAAAGTTTCCATTGATCCGACATTTGCAAAAAATATTATTCAAGGCTGAAGTTCGTAAATATGGGTTTTTGACGTTTTTCAGCCAAAAGGTGAGTTTTATCGATGAAATAGTTTCAACTGAAATTGTAGACCATGAAATTATCCATAAAAATTGTTCCTACACGCTTTATTATAATTGTCATAGTTTCGGAGATAAAAAGATTTTAATGTTGAAAAAGTTGTATTCTTCATAATTTGCACACGTATTCACGCCAACTCTGAGGTACTCGGGACTCTTTTTTTAGCGTAGTTCCTACGGTAGGCCTATTCAACGATCTGTGATCCTGTTTTACAACACTTCTTACGTAATATACTATTTCCACAAGAGCAATGAGCATCGTTCACGGTTGTACTTGCATAACTTCCCTATACCCCTGGCGTTACTGACAGAATCGGAGAATTCTTGGGAAAATACAAAATAAAAATGTTTTTCTCCTACCCCTGAAGAAAGTACACACTTTCCTCCCTCAAACCAGGAAGGAAACTCATACTTTGCCTCCCCCTCATTTCAAGTAAGTTGTAAACGATGAAACTTGTAAATCAATTATAATCAAATTGTTTCCGTAATTTCTAGAACATCTTATATATCCTGTATTCTGGTAACAATCAAACATGAATGTTATTTCTACTTTAGTTCTTTAATAGCTATTTGTGTATGTAGAGCGCAAATCTTTGGAGAAGGACAATGAAACTTTGTGCTCGAAATACACACAGTATTTTTTCTATAAGCGCAGCTCTTAGAAAAAAAAATGATCGACACTTCATTCAAATAGGCACATAACATTACTTATGAGAAAATCACTCAATAGCAATTCTAAATGTTTAAGCTATCTAAATGTTCAATAATTCAAATCACTAGCAAGAAAAAAGTAAAATAACGTTCTTGAAAAAAAAAGTTGCAATTGCCAGGAGCTGAACCCGGAACCTTCGGATTACAAGCCCAAGATAAATAAATAAATAAATAAATAGGGTTTTTATTCTAGATTCCATAAATATAACAATTCACAAATAATGACAAGTTCATTCTCCATAATCCAGGGGGTTAGAGGGAGGACGGAACTAAGGGCACAATAGTAGCAACTCTCCTGCACCTTTTCAGGGGTGCGGGAGAGCGCCAAGACGAACATATCACCCCCGCGAGAGGGTGCTGCAGTCCGCCCGCGCTGGTGGAAACGCTGGGCCGGACTTTTCATTATATTGCGGCAGTAAATCGGAAAGATACATGCCTCCTGCAAAGCTTATGCATGTAGTGTATTTGTATTCAATGTAAATATTGCTTTCTGCAGTTTATGAGGTCGGATATTTCGATGTTAAACCCCGGAAAAGGCTGAAGCAAAAAACCGGATCAACAAGCCCAAGACGCTAGCCATTGCACCACCGCAGATTCTCAGATGGACATGACTGTATTGTCTATACTTTCCATCATGCAAGTATAGGTCCGTTTCAAACAAAAGCAGTTGAGATGCGTTTTAAATTTCCAAAAAAAGGTTTATTAAGGGGGTAGGAGGAAAAATCATATGGAGTGAAGTGCCTTTTCCTCCCATGGATGTTTACTACATCCTGCGGGAGGAAAAGTGACACTTTCCCCCCTTGTAATAAAAAAAGGTTTATTTTATTTCAACACTTTGCAAAAGATAAACTTTTGGATGACTATATTTCCGACTGATGTAGAGCATTTCCAGGTTTTGAATAATAAATAAGAAGTATTTCGTCTAATTCGGACAACTGAATAAAAGACAAATCTTGCTCAAGGTTACAACGGCGTATAAAATGAGGGACAGGGTTTCTTTCGAGTTGATATTCTCATAACTGTACTATTTTGTATTTAGAAGTTATATAGACCGATAAAAAAATATTTTCACTTGTTTATGAGTATATACACGGCGTACTCTGCATACTATGAAACACAATTTTTTCAACTTTTGTATCGTTATATCTCAGAAACGGCGACTCTTAGGAGAAAAAAGGTTGATAGAATTTTTATAGATAATTGCATGATCTACAATTTGAGTCGAATTTATTTTCATAATTGAACTCACCGTTTGGCTTCAAAATGCAAAAATCCCATATTTGCAAACTTCAACCTTGAATATTTTTTTTGCAAAAGTTGGATGGATAGGGACTTCTCAAATTTCAGTTATAATAGTGTTCTGAACATTCGTACAAATTTTCAGCTGTATGCAAATATTTGTATCCTTATCCTTATTTTATGGGCGAACTTGACCGGATTACGGTATGGGACGCCGTCGGCGTCGCGTCGTGACGGCGACGTCAAAGTCGACGGCCGAAATTCTAACCTAAACAAGCATCTGTCGAGCACGTTTCGGAGGGCGTGGTCCCTTTTATTGATTCGTCATCAGGTTGGTTTTCAATTAAGAGCAAGTGGTTACCAGGGGAACGGTTACCGGCGATGTTGGGAGTCAGAGGCGGCGCTGGGAGGACTTTCGACGGGCGATGTTTGTGATTGGAATAGACGAAATGCTGTGGAAATTATTGAACGTGGGTTTATTGTCTATAGACCATCTTAATTGACTTCAATAATTGTATTCAGTTAATATGTATCAGGTGACTGGATTAGGCTGGATTGGTTCATTTTATTTTTTTCGGTGATATGCAATTGTTTGGTGGAATTCGAATTTATAATTTTTTCTATTAATTGAAGCTAATACAAATCTTTGGTCGTCTCCAGCTTGTCGAAGTGTACTTATTTGGACATTAGGAGTTAAGTTGATAAAATTTTATGAGGTATGGCAAAAACCGATTGAATTTTAAATTTATGGTGTAGACGGCGACAAATTGCCTTGAAATCATTCCTCAAATGAAGCACAGGGATAATTTGGAAAATCGCCCTGAATTAATTTAGGTCTGATGATTCTGAGAACCGTTTAATTTCAAAACCAAAGAGTTTTATATAATCAACCAGCCTGTCACACTCTCATAGCACAATCTCTTCGCTCTAACTGAACCATAGAGGAACATCACTGTGATTATCTTGTACCTAAGCTTCAAAATTCTCTACCTGTGACAGCCTTTTATTTTGGCATATGGAAGGGGGAAATCACATGATTTCGTCGTCAATCGAAGTCTTATTCAATAAATGATTGGATATTTTAGATTTATTCAATCGAAAGCTCTCGAGCTTTGCTCTCGGGCTCTCATCAGATCATTACGTCAAAATGTCTAGTTGAATTATTATAAAATACAGTCGAAATTTAGATGCAATCAAAATAGTCGACTATTTATCAAGGTCTCGTTATATTACCCTTGACTATTAGAAAAATATAGGGTCATGTCATGTATGTTCATCATCATTATTTTCGAAGATATATCGATATTTCTGACATGCGTTTTTCAAAGCCCTGTGAATCCACGTGAAATAATAATTTTAAAAATGAACAGACGGTAAAATTACTTCAATATGGTCTAGTTTCTGTAACATTTGATTAAGCACAGTTGTAATTTCGTTACTTATTGATATTTTTTAATAACATTCTCTCTATCTAATTTATTTAATGATTTTTTCAATGAAAACTGGAGAAAATTAAAAAATTAACTATCTGAATGAAAATGCAAATGTTCACTTTCAGATTTTTTTCTTTTCAGAGACTTTTCACAATATCTATCAGATGTAGTTCAAAGTCCAGCGTGACTTGTGCCGGGGAAGTAGTTATTTTCTGTTAGATATTATAAATAAATCCAGGTATTCTCCGACAGCTACCTTCTCTTTGTCTTTCTGTATTCTTTAGAAACAACAACGGGAAACGACAATTTTTGGAGCAAAATCACAATGTGTCACAAATAACGTAAAAGTCACAACTTCTCCCCGATTTTCGGGAACAATAAATGTTAAAATATATGTAACATTATACAGTATCGAAAACTTTTTATCTGGGCTATAGACAGAAATCTACGCGAGCAACAAGGAACGCAATAATTTGATGATACCACATAAACAAGAGAGACGCACTACTGTGCGCCTCTCCTGTTTCCCACCCGACGTATTAACGGACCACGTGGTAATGCGACACAGCGCACACAGCGTACGTCGATATCCCCTCCTCGAGCTAGTCGAGGAGAAATTGTAATGCTCTCTCAACATTGTATAGCAGGCTATTCTTTACGCCCTCATGAAACCACCATACCCAAGATGAAAACTTTCCGAAACTGTATGTTATAGTATATGTTTCTTTTTTTTTGTGTTCATACATTTTTCTCAATCGTTTTTCTCACTAACAATCAAAACTCAGCGGTATATGCGAAGAACAAAAACATATTCCTGAAATAAATTGTTTCCATAAGGATTTTCATTTTCCTTCAACAGGGAGAGTCCGCCATTCATTATTTTTAATGAGGTGTTTTGACTGTGATGAGATTTAAAATATCTTCGATCGTTAACGTTTTCCTTTTTCGGATGTTGACAGATATTTTCGCTTGTTTTGTCCGCAACCAATCGAGCCGCGTCCGATGAAATAAATATTCATAGAATCCAACGAACGCCGAATCTTTTTTGTCTAGTTTCTCGGGAAATGCACGAAAATAAATCTCCTACAGAAGTTTGTGTTAGTGTCCATTGAATCGAATTCATAGCCGGCGTTTCCATGTGCCCAATTACGCTGATACAGAAATTTTATAACGTTTTCCTTCCTTGGATAAATAAGCTTGTGGCGAGTTGCAAAATATGAGCTATTAGTTTGCTAGTTGGTGTATTTATGAAAGAGTTCCGGAAAACGGATAGCCCGGGGCTGGGATAAACTGCTGAATTTGGATCGGAGATCCCATACATATCTATCATATCTATTGGTGATTAGATTATATTGACTACTTTATATAGGGTGTCCCTCGAATACTGGGCAATACTTCGGAAACATTTAGGCAGTATGAATAAAAGTAGTAAGGGTAGTGAAATCAACTCTTGACATGATTTTTTGGGTTTTAAACCTTCCACAATCTGAAAATAGAAAAAAAAATTTAATCCAAAGAAATCTGTACAAGTGTAGAAGGGCAAGTTAATTAATTTGCCCGATAAGTTACTGCGTTCACAAGACTACTGTCTTGAATAAAATTAATTTTTGTCAGTAACGTATCCTACACTGAATTTGCCTATCTGAAAAAATGAGATCAAATTCACCAAAAATACTTCTCTTTTTTGAAAAATTTTGACGTTGCGGAGGCTATATCTGCCTCCGTTATCAAAACCTGCTGAAAAGACGCAGAAAACTGTATTTGAATTGCGGTTTGGAAATAACAAGATCGTCCTTTGACAAAGTCAAATGAAATATGTCATACATTCTTTTGATTAACATTTGCTATCTTGATACATGTGGGTGTTCATTCAAGACGAATTTCCTCCACAAAATCAAACTTTCAATCAATAGTGAAATCAAGTTTGACCGTAAGGTCCTTTGCACCATTCAAGTCACCAGGAGAATTTGGCATATTTCTGGCATTCCTCCAGGAAGGGTTGTATACACGATCATATTCCTGATGATGAGAATTCCACGATCCTGTCGAGCCCAAAGCTACATAAATTTTAATATTTTTTTCCTTTCTAAGATCCCACGAAAAGTATAATGCAGTAATATTCAGAAAATAACGTGAAAGCAGAGAGGAAGTAGGTAGTATTTGCTGATTTTCTTGAATTTCTTCCTGCTCTATGCCTCGGAGATCACCTCCCGAGGCACTAAGTTCCAAATCTTTGCCGTTCGGTGAAAAAACGAGCCCTTGGATGTGCGGCCATGGCCCCTACATTCGATTACGGTCCCTGGACCCAGGATCTCATTACGGATCCTGTACCCAGAATCTCATTACGGGCCTTGTACCCAGGATCTCATTACGGGCCCTGGACCCAGGATCTCATTATGGGCCCTGGACCCAGGATCTCATTACGGGCCCTGGACCCAGGATCTCATTACGGACTCTGGACCCAAGATCTCATTACGGGCCCTGGACCCAGGATCTCAATGACGACCAACTCATGCCTATTTCACAGTCGCGTCATATATCATAATTGCATGGTTATTTCTTACTATACTCATTTCAGACTGTAATTTAACCTGAAAATACAACTCAACTTTATTTAAAAAAATGATTTTCACTTAAAAACTACCGGTCCCGACAGACGCTGTCCTATATATCGATGGGTATGGATGCCCTTTTCATGTTTTCCGTTTCATATTTTCCGTTTCATATTTCCCGTTTTATGTTTCACGTTTCATGTTTCACTTTTCATGTTTCATGTTTCATGTTTCACGTTTCCCGTTTCATGTATCCCGTTTCATGTTTCCCGTTTCATGTTTCATGTTTCAATGTTGAAATGAGTAAGTACTCATTTCCTTTATTTGCAAACATCAAATGATACTGAGACATTTCATTAATGCTTGATATACATACAGTATCGGAAAGTATTTTTCTTGGGTATGGTGGTTTCATGAGAGCGTAAAGAATAGCTTGCTTTAAGTTGAGAGAGCATTACAATTTCTCCTCGACTAGCTCGAGGAAGGGATATCGACGTACGCTGTGTGCGCTATGTTGCATTGCCACGTGGTCTGTTAATGCGTCGGGTGGGGTAACAGGAGGGGCGCACAGCAGTGCGTCTCTCTTGTTTATGTGGTATCATCATATCTTTGCGTTCCTTGTTGCTCGTGTAGATTTCTGTCTATACCCCAGATTAATTGTTTCCGATACTGTATCTACAAAACTGAACTCCTAAAACACCATTTATTAAATACCAAATCTTTCCAATAAATCTTCTTACGCAACAATCCCACAACCAACACAAAAATATCAATTTTAGCGGTTTATTAGCGCGAATCAGAAATACTGACCTGAATGCCAATGGTCTACACGTTTCATACGTTATGTATGCAATAATCAAGAGTAACATAATATGGGGAATGTGGAACCATAGTAGCTGAGAACTTTCAAATTGAAGAATCTATTTCAAATAAATTGATCATCACTGAAAAAATTTACAACGATTGTCCCGGAATGATACCGACAGTTATTTGAACCAACCATCCACTTCTAAAATAAATATACTCCTTCTTGTATCGATGCAGATACTGAAACGAAGCTTTCAATATGTAATAATTTATGTTCAAGAGAATATCCCATCTTCTGATTCGTGTTAGGTCTTGCATGAAATTGTAAGTATAGACAATTCTCGAATTTTATGTACTTTACGGCCCGCGGGCCATAATGCGCCCGCGGGCGATAAAGTGCCACTTCACACTCGCTGAACCGGGCGGTAAAGTGTACTTTACCGCCCGCTAGTGCATAAACTTAATATTCTTTCTTTTTGATAACCACTTTTATTCAAATTGAATTCATCCAAATTCATTCCAAGCCAATTCTATTTTCGATTTCTCAAATTGTTGCCCGCCGTTCGTATCACCAAATATATGAGCGACAGCACTCGTATTAAGTTATCACAAAACAGTTTCGTCGTTAGCAGTGACACTAACTCCCGAATATAAGTCTTAAAGCTTCCGTGATTTACGACCGTGACAAAGTGCTGAAACTTTCCAGAATTCTAAAAACTATTTTTTCGTTCGAGCGCTTCCTCTGTAAAATACCTATAATTAATTGTCCTTCTTCAAGTGTTGGAGACCAGATGAAAAATTGAAGTTAAAAACTTCAGACACATGATTTCGGAGTTTCTGTGTGAATGGAATTCTGATGAATGGGGACTGAATGGGGACTGAATGCGTTCACGGCTGACCTGAGCTGCGGAAATTGTCACTCGGAACATTGGGAATATTTCCGACATAGTTGAAAGATTTTACTGGAAGTCTGTAATATCTCAATTAATAATTATTATAATATGGCCAATCAATATTGAATAAATAAATAAATAAAAGTTTATTTCCTATAAGTTACAATTCTATTTTATGCTATCTCAATACGGCAACACACTTCCTGTCTTCGTGCTCAACCCCGGGGGATAGAGGTGGAAGGAGAGGAAGGACAGCGGATGTGCACGACAGCTCCGTGTCGTGTCCGACACGGGGGCTGCGCACTTCGCCTAAGGACGAACCTCGGGTCCTCATAGGAGGGCGCTGGTTCGACCCCCGCAGATGCTGTACGGGTCGTCGGCCGTACGAAATCACACAGTTGTATTGGAGTTTCCACGCCTCCTGCATCGCTTATGCGTGGTGGATGTCTCGATTCCATGCAGACACTGCGAGAGATTGGTTTGTTCGGTGTCAGTTAGTGTAGGAGTTGCTCCGGAAAAGGCTATCAGCAAAAAACCGGATCTTGATACTGGTCGTTTATATAAAGAACCCCACCGTATTTGCATGGTTCATTATCATGGATCCTAAGCCTTGTAAGGTCTCTGATCAGCGGACTCCTGGAGAGAAAGTACTTGTAGAACTTAATCTATTTGCTTTGCATATGTCGGGATGGAGTCGACGCCTGCAAGCGCTCGCAGCACATCCACGCGAGTGTAGCTATCCTTATTGAGGATGATACGGAGTACTTTATTCTGCATTACATCGAATCGTTTCCACTGTTTGTCGAACATATTGCAGAATGCTAGGCAGGCGTATAACAACGCTGGGCGCACCATCTGCTTGTACATCAGCATCTCGTTCTCCAGCGAGAGATGTGATGTACGGTAAAGGAATGGGTATATTCACTTTACCGCCGCTGCCGCTCTCTGTATGGCAAGCGTCAGGTGCGCATTCATCGTTAGGCGCCTGTCCACAAGTACTCCCAGGTATTTCACCGGGCTTTTCGCCTTTATGGCTTCGCCTGAGACCACCACGTCACGGTAAATTTTAGTGAACTTATATTTACGCATGAAGTTGATCATCTCGGTCTTGGCCGGGTTCACCAAAATCTTATTCTCCTCCAGATACGTCAGGACTTCCCTATCCAGCCTTACCCGGATCTGGTATGCAGCGACATCGCTTGAGAAAGACTGGCAATATATAGCGGAGTCGTCCGCGTACATTGCCATCTTTGCTCTCTCGTGTCGAGGGAAATCGTGCGTATGCAGCGAGTATAAGTGTGGCGAGAGGCTCGAGCCCTGTGGAACACCTGCCTCGATTGGGTGAGCCGAAAGAGAGTGCGGTTTACTCTCACCTCGAAAGTCCTACCGACCAGGTAGGAATCTTCACCATGTATATGGGCATACCTGCTCTTAACAGTTTTGCGATGAGACCTTCGACCCAGACGGTGTCGAATGCTTTCTGCATATCCAGCAGCATCATGACTGTGACTAGGCCTCGATGAAAACCCTCTTTCACCTCGTGAGCAATCCGGACTACTGCGAGGTCGTATTGTGACCTGGGCGGAAGCCGAACTGCTCATCGGGGATCATTTTGAGCTTTTCCTCGAGGCTCATCATTCGTCTCAAGAGGATTTCGTCGAGAATCTTCGCAATGACGCTCAGCAGTGAGATTGGTCTGTAGCTCTCAAGTTTGTGGCCATCCTTACCCGGCTTTAGGATTGGGACCACCACAGTCTTCTTCAGGCAATCGGGGTAGCACTGCCACTTTATGATGGCATTTACGATGTGCACTAGCTGGACGAGGACCTTTCTCGGCAAGTTCTTGATGAGAATGGTATCCAGCCCATCCGGCCCAGGCTCCTTATTCGCCGGAAGTCGCTTGATGACTTCTGTCAGCTCCTCATAGTTGATCAGTACTTTGGCAAGTCAATGAGGGCCGATCGCGAGGGGGAGGGTCTCGGAAAATTTCCGTGAAACATGTTTTGGATTTTTTAAAAACCAATCAATATTGGTTTTTCCCAATCGAATTAAAATCCACATAACCTTTTAGAAAATAGTCTGTAGATGAAAGTCGCGATGTCAACTACAGCAAAATCGCAAGCAATTTTTTTTGTGCGGACGGAACATTGCATTTTCCACTGAAAAAAACCGAAAAACCTGCCAAAATAACACATATTTCTGATTTTTGAATTTCATTTAATTAAAAATCCAAAAGAAAGGACCCCGCACCGTTTCAATGGGAAATTGGCTTTCGGTAAATTTGTTCGAACTTTTCATATGTTTTTTCTGGTTCCCACGAAAAAGAAAATCCTTTATTGTCAAAGGACATCGTGAGCCAAGAGAAAGAAAGTAGGAATTAGTGTTCTTTTTGAACTTCTGGAGGCTGTATGCCTCAGGGAACACCTCCCGAGGCAGCGAGTTCCAAAGCTTTGCCGTTCTGTGGAAAAACAACCCCTTGGAAGCAGATGTGTGGCATGTCTCCAAAGTGACGGCATATGGATGTGAAGACTGAGTTCGACGGGTCAACCTCGATGAGTCCGTTAACGGTGGAACTATTGATGATATTTCGGAAGAGCATCGTCTTTTCCGCGATGTTCCAGAGAAGAACGCGAGCTTGTGAGCGAAGTATCACCGACGAGACGAATGGCTCTCTTTTGTACCGAATTCTGTGCATATATGGAAACAGTATTCCGAAACGGGTCGAATCTGTGCCTTATAAATCATGATTAATTGACGAGAAGTAAAATACTACTTGGCGCGAAACAGAAAACCGAGTTTTTGAGAGAGACTTTTGGCAATGGACGTCACGTTGTTCTCCCATGAAAGGGTACTGCTGATGGTCATACCGACCATTGAAGTGAAATATTCCATTGGTATAGATACTCCTGACATAGTTACGCTGGCTACTGTGAGATCGGCCTTCCTAGAGAAAAGACATGCTTGGTTTTATTCGCATTGAATTTCACCGAATTGTTGGATCCCAATTCTAGATTTTTGGCTAAGTTCGTATTTATTTCATTCACGATTCTTCCCCGGTCATTTCTGCACTCACTGGCTCTTAAGTTTCACGAGCACTTAGCCGAAGCGTCGCGAACGGAAGCGGCGCGAATACAGTTGTGGATTTTTCGCTCGAGAAATTTACATTAAGTTATATGGCATCCCGCGCACTAAGGCGGCGCGAGAGAGAGAGAGAGACGCGCCGTTCGACGCGCGAATTCTACTCGGACCAACTAGGAGTCGTTTCTCTTGACGCTTCGCCTCAATGCGCGGTGACAGGCGACGACAAGATTCAAATATTTTTTGATTCTTTTCTCATATTTCAGTTTTTAACAGTATTTGGTAGGAAGAGGTGCTAAAGTTAGTGGCAAATTTTGTTCCTTTGCAGTATCTAGCTGTGATGCAGATACAGAGACATTGATTACAAAGCTGAAAAACTTTTCCTATGATATGCGGAAATATTTGAAAAATTCTTAGTGTCTCTCTTTTGATTCATATCATGATTTTTTTTTTGTTTTTTCTCAATTTTTCTATAGTGGCAGCTAAATTTGATACAAAGAGATTCTCTTCTGACGAACAAACTGCTCATCGTACCTCACTCGACAAAGTACGGTGTTCAATTCAAACAGGGCCGGAGAAAGCCAGCATTGGGCCCAAGGCAGAATATGCAGGTGGGCCCCTACCTCCTTCCCTTTTCTATTTATACCATCAGTTTTCGAAGTTTGATTTTTGTTGAAGTTTTTTTCTTCTTAAATTGACATGATTTGTTTGGATATTTAACCTTCCTCAATCTGACAATAAAATAATGTTAATCCAAGGAAGTATGTACAAGTGTAGAAGGGCCAATTAATTAATTAGCCCGATAAGTTACTGCGTTCATAAGAGTGTTGTCTTGAATGAAATTATGATTTTTGTCAGTAACGTATCCTACACTGAATTTGCCTATCTGAAAAAAAGTTGAGAATGACGTTTTGGAAACTGTTTCAATCTCCGTCATCAAAACTTGCTGAACAAACCCTAAAAACTGTATTTGAATTCAAATACCTATTCAATTACAGATTTCAGCGATTTTTTCAGCAAGTTTTTATAACGGAGACAGATACAGTCGCCGAAACGTTAACGTTTTTCGAAAAAGAGGACATTTGCCTCCCCTCTCCGGGCCAGCATTCAAATGCTGAAGTGAATAATATTCGCGCCGCGCCGTTCTAAACGTGACGCGACGCTTTGCCCATCAACTAAATCACGCTTCGTCTCGCGACGCTTTGGCTAAGTGCGCGTGAACCTTTATCGGAGCTTTGGAAGAGAAAGCGGTATGAAGGGTACCATCATCTGCAAAGCTGTTCACTGTGCATGATGTGAAGAAAGAACAGTGTTGGTGCTAGAATGGATCCCTGCGGAACACCAGCATTTATTGCTCGAGTATCAGATGATACTCCATCGACCACCACGTGAAGAGATCGGTCTGGGACAAGCTGGATAGCAAGGAAGACAACTGAAAGCCAAGCTTTTAGATGAAAGTTTGGCTATGAGTCCTTGTTGTCAAACGCGATCAAATGCCTTGGAGATATCTAGTGCAACAATGCAGCATTTTCGATGTACTTTCACCTTACCAGGGACTCAAACTGTGTTGCTTTACAAAACACCACTCGAGCAATCTCTCGAGGTGTTTCTATCAAGGAGTGAATCAGCATCTGTGATATAAATATATTGGAAAAAATTAGCGGCTCACAGACCGATGTTAAAATCCTAGAAAAACTATTTTCCTTGAACACGATTTGAACCCACGTCCTCTGGATTGCCGGTTCAGTGCTCTACCAACTGAGCTACCACTGCGTTTCACTGCACATCGGGAGATTTAACATATGTCTGTTGTCATAACCTGCGTAATAATTACCAATTTCAATGAAATTTTATAGTTTGTAACGACTAAGTTGGAGAGTATATCTCCCGAACGAATTTCGGTAGGCCACGTCCACCGCATGATTTCCTATTTAAAAAACGCTCGCGCTAACGTTTCAACTCATGTCATACATAAGGGAATTCAGGCGCACAAAGGCTGAGCACTCCATATCGAAACGATCAGATAGCATTCTGCTGATCGCCAATCAACAGGATGAGGATCCGCTCAGTGAGAGCGGGGGCGGTGGAAGGGGGGAGAGAGCATTCGAGCACGTGAAAAGTGCTGGGAAGCTTTTTTTTCCAGGCCTCAATCATAGGAGGTGCTAACGTTTCTTCAGTTTACGTTTGGTCTTGAACTGAGTAGGGGCAACTTCAATCAACGAAATAGTGTTTATGTTGATAACTTTGATCCATCAGGAATTTCCGCATAAATTGCGGCCTTCAGCAAAAGTGCTTTCGCTTCTCTCTCATCCATGGGCATGGAAGAATATTGACTGCTTGAGAATTTGGGGAATTTAAGAATTCGAGAAATCTTAAGCCAGCTCTTTGGTAGCTCGGGAGTTTTTCCAGTCGTCCACCGTACGAGTTGTTCATCTTTAATTCACTGACCCGTTTTCCTGGTTCCTGGTTTTCACTGGTTTCTCGAAGAAGAATGTCTGGTTAGACAAAATTGGTGTTCTCCGAAGTACTTACAGTGTTTGTATTGAAGTGAAGTAAATTTTAACTCAAATTCACTTAGTAAAAAGAATTCAGTTGATACTTTCCTTTGATTTGGATTTTATTAAATATTTAAATATAAACATTAAATCATTTCCTTCTGTTGATGGACTTTCTGAGAGACAGAATTCAATGATATTTTGAAACTTTTTGAAATAATTATTTTCTGAAAATAACTTTGAACATTTGACATTACAACAATATTTTTACTAGTACCGGGCTAGCGTCCCGATGATATGCCTTTCTTCTAGCACTGTAGCAGCCATCGATACAGCGCTTCTGGGCTATTCATAAAGAATTCGTGACAAAAGTGCTGGTCGCCTAGACCTTAAACATTGCAACCATTTGGAACTGTTGCGGAATTTATAACAAATCAGTCGGTTCTTTTGTTGTCTGTCAGTCTTCTGACTCTGGAAGGAAATACTAATTTATTTTTCAAGTTAGGATTACCTCCTAAAGAAAAGTCTTTTAAAAATGAAACAAAAGTTATTATTTCACATCAAAGATGACACTGCGCAACCAGTTGGCGGGAGTAATCCGCCTCTGGAAGGCCAGTTCGAAGTCGGGGCTACCTGGCAAACATTCTCGGGCTGTGCAACACCCAGTCACCCCCTTCAAGACACTGTATGCCGCTAATTTTTCCCAACCTATCGAAAATGTTCGTGAAGAAACACGTTAATGCACTTCGACGAAATAATGATCCCGAATAACTCGTGATATATATAAGCTACTTATCGGTATTAATCAAATCGAAAACCCCACCTCGAGAAAGAGTTTAAAATCCAAAGTTATCGCTTGGAAATCGGAGCCGCTCACTTCATTATCATTGAAGCATAATTTCTGCTGAACGTCTGGGAAAGGTTGAGACTTTCAAATCGCGTCTTGTGAATTGAACACCATGTTTCCATGCCAGTTTGCAAACTAAATTCCAGCTTCGCGATTCGGTCCATATTCTGCAGACTCGAGTTTTGATTTTATAACCAGTTAGTAAACATTAACAAGAAGTGGAGTTTCGGAGCCAGATATTTTGGATATTCTCGCTGTGTAAGACAAGCAGTCAGTCATAACTTTAAATTACACATACTGTGAGGTGTTTGGCATTCATTCTAGAGTCTATCGAGCTCGGGTTGGAAACGCTCTGCTTACGCAAATGCTTGTTAAGGCCAAGCAATAGAGCCACAAATGATTGCTTTTTGGACAAAAAGACTACCTCGATGCCGCCTGTGCAATCCCGTGCAGGACAGTCCGTATACCTCGTACGTATTACCAGTGTCATGGAGACGACCAACGAGTCGAATACAACAGAACCATCAACATCTACCGCTGTTAGGTAAATATACTTTCAAGATTTCTCATTCGAAAATACATGTTTATTTATAAGAGCGGCAGATATTTGGTTCGGTTACTTTGGAACCCAGTTTCAGACAAATTGCAGTTCTAATCATATCTCCATTTAGAAGGGTCCCCAAGCCAGAAACAGGTAAAGCATTCAACCAAAGATTTGAATTCTTATCTAAAACAGCTCTCAATCTGGCAATATCTTTCACATCAGTAGCGTAAGCAAAAAGTTGGTTTGAGGCTACTAGAGTGATAGCTTTGTCCCACTCTTTTTGTTTGGTGGATCAATGTTTATTTTATTCTTTTAGGATTCAACTGCAAAATGTAAACCGTGGATTTCTAACGAATTTGTTAACTTTATAATTTCTTTTACTAGTGGTTCAGAACTTTCACTGGAAGAAATGGAACTCAGAGAGTCTCGTGGGTGATGAGGCTTCGGTTTCGGAAAAATCAATATTTACAATTGAGGATAATATCGAATGGAGTGTTATATCGAAAACAGTCAAAAGACAATGACTATGTGAATCACAAGTTCGTGATAACTATTGAAGACGAGGCAGAGCAAAACAATTTGTTGATAAATAGAATGCTTGATGAGGTTCCTACATAAATAGTCGCGTTCCCATGAGACTGAAATTTGGTCGATATCGATATCACATTATTTCAGATAGTTTGAGGAAATTAGTATCTGTATTTCCAATTCTGACTTATTTGAGTAAATTTATCTTACAAATTCTGGAATATGTTCTCTGAGAGCTTTGTTAACTAGTTTGGTTAAATTTTTCAATGAAGTATCAGCTGAATGACCAATATACTGATTGGAAAGATCAATTTGATGTTGGGGACGTAAGCCATCAATGCCTACACTAGAACCCCTGGAGAAGCTTTGAAGAGCCAACTGATCATAATTTTTACTAACTTGAATCGGAGTATAAGAATCTAATAAGGAGGGTGGTCTGAAGTCGTCAGGTCTGGTCGGATGTTTTGCTCACATTGTCTACAAATTCGTTTCAGAATAATCTGGAATTTTAACATCAGAAGAAGCGAGAGGAACTGCTCCCTGTACATCACCATCAGAAAGCTTGAACGTATTTTTATGTTTCAATTTGGCTCAGAAATAAAGATGGTTTTTGATGAATTCATCTGGTGTGAAGGATAATTTTGTATGTAAATTTATTTTAATCTTCCTCTTGAAGATGTACACTTGAAACATGTGTCGAGGTGTGAAAAATGGCGGTTTGGTGTTGGGATGAAACTCTAGTATACTCATTTCTCATATCTGCTGATCGGAGTCCAAATCGGAATACGTTGTAGCAAAAAACACCTGCAAGGAGACAATCGACATAATACGATCAAAACTAGTAATTTTTCAAAGCCGTGGAAAAAGAATTCACTTCGAGCCCATTTCCAACGAATGCCTAGGAAAAAGCCATTTTCTTTGCTGCAAATTCAACGCTGGAAACAATGGGAAAACCCCAGAACATCATCCCATGGACAGTCATATGATTTTATGAATGTCCTATTCATATTTTCGAACTAAAATCTGATATTATGTTCCGCCATCAGCGAACCATTAAACGCATTTTACTGCATGGTTCGAAATACCTGCCAATTCAGCCGATTTAGCAGAATTCCGCCAATTGTTTTCGGGAAATGTGCTTCCAAACTAACATCATAGAAAGAAGGAGAGACCCTTTCCTGGAATGTAGAGTGCAGATCTATCGTACGTCTATCTGTGTACTGGAAGGTAATGGAAAAAGTCATCAACACCGAGCTCATGAATATCTAAAACGCCCAGGAATCATGAGTAATTGACAAAATGACTTTCGGCATCAGAGATCAACTGGTGATCTGCTTGCTCAGGTCTCACATATTTGGCAGCAATATATCTATGAATGTGGTGAAACTCCGTCCGTTTCCTTAGAATCATTAGATATCTCCAAAGCGTTTGATTGCATTCGGCACTAGGGTCTCCTCGCCAAACTTCCACACTATTCACTATACCGGGTGACTACAGGGTGAGGTACGCCCACCAATTTTTCCATAGTTTGGAAGATTCAGATTTCAAATTTGGTATGTACTGGAATACGCATATTTTGACGCCACTACTGACAATTTTCCACTTCCGGTTGAACCAGAAATGACCCAAAACCTTCTTTTATGAATGACATATTTTTTCTGGTTTCCCGACGGTACAAATGACACAGTTCTTGAAATGAAAACACAAATGAACCTAACCTTAGATGCCTAAAAACTCTGGTGTAGCGACTCATGCCTGCTAAACTATGAAATAAAATGCAAGACATTCGCCAACTTGATAAATGTGAAAACAAATGAACTAGTGGTGTGCTTTCCGAATGTTCCGTAATACTTTCGTTTATCGCCATAGTCGATTTTCATCTTAGGGTAAGTTTCCATGAATAGAAATTTAAATTCTTGCGTACGACTATGAAATGAAAAACAACATAATAAGTGGAATATACGGAACTACTGTCCAAGGTATTTTTAATTTTTACTGATATCAATTTTAGACAAACTATATTCAATTTTTGTTGAAATACAACTGACTAGAATTACCTATAATGCATTTTATATTGGAGTCTTCAAATTTAGGTACATAAAAAGTCACCTTTAGTACTGTCAACGACTGAATCCTATGAACACGCCATCTCTGGATACAATTACAGAAGCACACCACTAATCCATTTGTTTTGTCTCCAAAATAATCAAAACAAAATCGAATCAGTCGATACGCTAGGGTTTTTAGACATCTTAACCTAATGTATGAACGCATAAATTACCATAAATCAGGCATGAAACGAGAATAATAACACCGTTGCCGAATCTTTTTCCTCATTAGTAAATGAGGTTGTAATATAAATTGAAGTATTTTTATGCAACTCTTCTGATATTTATTAACATAACACAAAATATGGCGTGATGTTAGATAATCAAAAGATTGATTTTTCTTTATGCAACCGACCCTATGCCTATTGAAATTTTATGCTGAAGTTTATTTGAAATGGTATAACTACAAGCAAAGTTGATTGTTTTATGAATGCGCCGCATGATTCGCATTCATAAGTCATAGGGTCAAATGAAATCATCGTTCCATTCATACTTACACACGAAAATTTTATCCTTTGTCAATTTTCTCTCCATTAATGTATTGTATAACCAACCAACTGTTGTGCAAAAAGTGAGAACGAGGATACACATTCTAGTTTACTTTATCACATAGGGGTTGATCCTAATTCCTTTCGAATCTGCCCAGTATTAAACAACTAATTATTGTCAGATGAGAACGGTAATCTCTCCAAGGAAAACAACCGAATGTTTGCCCAAACTGAAGGAGACTTGTAGGAATATATGCCATGAGGAGGAATTTTGTTTGAAATACCCTTATTCACCGGAGGCGTTGAGTTCAAGTGGAAATTAATTCAGATTTGGGTGACAGTTGAAGGAACATGTTATGAATGAAAAAAATGTTTTTTCGGGGTGTCACTCCGACTGCATTATGGAAATGAATGAATAGGGGTACCTAAAAGTGAAAATGGGTTAATCCTCAGTTGGAACAGCAGCCGCATACATGTAATCCAGTAAGATCGGGTTTTGAGACGAAGATCGATTGTAGCACCACCAAATTTGGTGTGCTAGTACCGTCAAACGGGGTGAAACCGGTCAAAATTTGATGTTTTTTGCATTTTTTTCCGTTTTCTTACAAAATTAGAAATCTAAAATAACATATATTAAAGCTTAAAGTTTCATGCATTTATAACTGTCAACACTGTCAAAATAATCACAGTAGTTTTTTTTATATATTTTTTCACCCCTAGTACGGGGTGAAACCGATCGCCCCTTTTATTTCACGTGTTTTTGACTTTAGTAACGTCGTGGGTGAAACCGAGCATATATTTCGTTTTAAAAAAAAACATTTCCATTTTGAAATAAAAAAAAAAGTTGAAAAACCTCTGTTTTTTATCAGAAATATACATATTTACTTAAATTAATTTCTTGAATGGTTTCTACTGCCTAATATTTTGAAAATGAACAGACTCACAATCAAAAAGCAAATGCACAAATATAAAATAATAACTATTCTAATCAACATTATAATCAAAGAGATTTTTAAAGATATATTGCCCTCTCCTTGAGGGCTTTCCAGAAATTTTTCTCATTATCTGGTCCTGGTTAACGTCACATATGTCTTGCACATTCGGATATATAAAAATGTGGGGCCTAGTTTTTTCATATATTTTCGGGGCATTTTAACTTGAAACTAAAATAAAAAATATATAAAATATTAGCTATAACCTCGGTTATACCACAAACGGTGAGACTGGGAGGGGGTGGGGGAGATTAGTATGAAAGACTTTCTGAAAGTACATCGATTTCCTACAAAACAAATTCACAAAATCCTTGAATATCAAAAGAGAGTCTAATTTACACCAAATAATTATTGATCGATTTCACCCCACCATTTCCCAACTTTCTATAAAAATGTAAATAAAAAAAGTGATAATGTTGATAAAAAACTTAAATCTTTTTATTATTAAGGCCAGATAATAGTTGAAATCAAATTTACTTATCAAGTTCTCTCAGTTCTTTTCTTTGACACTACACAACCAATCGTTTAAACAAGTTTCCAAAAAATCCTTTTTCGACACATCTAAAATAATCTACGTATCTCGACTGACCAACACAATCAACCTCCTTTATGCATACTGTCGTGAAGACTGATATTTCCTGTAGAAACTTGTCGGCTTTCGCCGCGCGCTGAGTGCCTGTATACTATCACTACTGAAAACATAAGCCAAAATATACGTGATGTTTGGTTTCACCCCTGCCGATCGGTTTCAACCCATTTGACGGTAGTTGGAACCATGATAATTACGAAAAAAAAAAAAAAGAAATAAATAAATAAATAAATAAAAAGGTGTTTGCTGTAACCTTAAAGTATGTGATTTATCGGAAAAACAAGTCAACAAGGCGAAAAACAATTCAATTTTCCACAAAAATTATTCCTAGTGATTTTTATGAAATGCTCTTGTTTTCTCAGAAAACGTGTTTGAAAGCCGACATCAAATTACAGGGTCACGCTTTCCAGCCGCTGAAAGTTCTGAAGGAGCCGAAAATTTGATTGGTCATAACTCTGCTAAAAATGATCGGAAGAGCAAAAGGAAAAGTTCATATCGTTTCTGAAGACTCCTACTTTCTCATGCAAATATAATATGCAAGTATTTGAGTACCTAAAATGTGTTTTGTCGCACTTCACGGAGATGTTTGCGGATGATCTGAAAATCATGAATAATTCAGTAAATATGGAATCATTATACTGCGAAGCAGTGACCCATATCTTGTTTGGACTATATGCAACAATTTTAAACTAGTGTGACAGGTCCCACTTACACATGCCAAAAAAATACTTTGTTTCACTCCTGCCCTAAAAGCGGCAAGTAAATGTTGAAAATAATCGCTTATTCATATCCTGCGTATATGTTTAATAACACTATTGTGAGGTGTAAACCTCATGCTTGCAATCACATACTTCATTTTTTATGTAGGATCTGTATGAGCTATTATTTTCAACATTTACTGAAGAAACAGCCGGGATTATGGGTGAGTTGAAAACTGAGGCAGGATTTTACTCCTGCCCAAATTTTTCTTTGGCATGTATAAGTGTGTGTGTCTCAAATCGTTGCATATGGTCCAAAGAGGGTACTGATTCCTGCTTCAGTATAATTATTTCATATCAACTAAAATATCCATGACTTTCGGATCCTCCGTAAATATCTTAGAAGGGTTATGCGAAATGGGACAAAACACATATTAGGTACTCAGATACTCACATGTTATATTTGCATGAGGAAGTAGAAGTCTTCAGGAACGATACTCACTTTTTTATTTCCTTCTATTAATATTGTCAGCAAAGTTATGACAAATCTAATTTTCGGCACTGCCTGAAGTTGCAGTGGCGGGGTAGCGCGATCCTGAAATGTGATGTCGGCGTTAAATCACGTATTCTAAATCTTTTATTTTCTGAAATAACAACAAAAAATGAAAAAAAAAAATTATGTTCCATCCCTGATTTTTTGGTAAACAATTTTTTTTTCTAATAATACATGATGTCGAGATGTCATGTGCCGAGTTTCAGAGTGCTACAATTCATGCTTCACTTTTGGCTCGAGTTTGTCTGTCATTACTGGATTATACACACACGTCAACCTCAATGGATCCTGGTACACTCAACAAGCATTATTGCACCTTAGCTGAGCGATTAACTAACAATATGAAGGCAATTCATGATCCCCTTGAGCTCATGCACCCTGTTGAATTAAATGGGGAATTTTGTTTCACATACACCAATATTTCTAAGTTGAAAACAGTTATTTTTAATATTGAAAAGAAAAATGCATCAGGAGTTGATGAAATATCCGCAAATGTTCTCCTAAATCTCCCAGATACAGCCTTATCACTACTTGCTACCCTTATAAATGATTCATTCAGATAGGGAACATTTCCTATCTTCCTGAAAGAGTCGTTGGTTATTCCCATCTATAAAGGTGGAGATTCATCAGATCCGAATAACTACCGTCCGATTGCACTTATACCAACGCTAGCCAAAATAAATGAAATACTGGTTAAAGTCAGAATGCTGAACTACTTGAGAGAGAACAAAATACTGACAGAAACTCAATTTGGATTTCAGACGGGTAAGGGCACTAATGATGCCCTGTTTTCGTTTATGGATTTGCTGTATTCAGGTCTCAATAAAGGAACAGCGGCAGCAGCAGTTTTTTGTGATTTTTCCAAAGCGTTCGACTGCTTTAATCACGGAATACTGCTGCGGAAGCTGAATCGTTACGGTTTCACAAGAGGTGAACTCCGGTGGTTTGAGAGTTATCTGTCAGATCGTCAGCAGGCCGTTAAAACAAATAGTGTCTCGAAGAATACACATATAAAACATGGCGTGCCACGGGGATCAGTCCTGGGGCCTCTCCTTTTTTTACTTTATTTGAATGATATGGCTTTTTTAGACATCAGAGGTAAAATAACATTATTTGCCGATGACACCACCATTCTCTGGCAAGAAAAAAATGAAACGATACTACATAATGCAGGATCTCATAGTCATTAAAAATTGGTGCGAATCAAACCTATCTCTCAATATAAAAAAAACAATATTCTATCCTTCAACTGCAGCATCTCAAACCTAGATATCGGCAAAGAGGAAATTGAAAATAAATTATCAACCAAGTTTTTGGGATTATTTATCGATAATAAATTACTTTTTATAGAACATGTGACAGCTATGTGTAAAAAACTAGCTTCTGGATGCTATGCCATCAGAATCATCGCCACCGAATTAGGATATACATCTGCCAGAACAGCATATTTTTCTGTACTTGAATCTCACCTTAGATATGGAATACCATTCTCGTGGGCATGCAGTAACCAGTTATTCCAAAGGAGTTTTGTTCTACAACAACGAGCTCTGAGATATCTGTGTAAGGCAAAATCTAGAACCTCCTGTCGAGATTTATTTAAGAATTGTAGAATATTAACGGTAGTTTGTATATCCATCTTAGAAACAGCTTCTCTGATTCACAAAAACAAAAACGCTTTACAGCTAGTCTCGACCAACTACAATACTAGGCAAAGTGGCAAGGTCAAATTGATCAAGAACTCAATTATTTACAATGGAATAAAAATATATAATAATTTGCCAAGTGTAATCAAAAGTATCCCATGTGTGCAAAAATTTCGTACTAAGGTGAAAGCTTCACTTATTCTAAATCCCTTATATAACCTGGAGGAATATTTTTCTCAGGAATTCTAATTCCTAAATTTAGGATTTGCCTTGTAAAAGGTTCATATTAATACTTATATTTTATATATTTTAACTATGGCTCTATACAAGGTTTTAATTTAGGATACAACTTCATACCATGTCGACAATAACTGTTTTTTTTTTTTTTTATTGAGATAATTATTGTTGCATCCACCACTAGGGTTATTAGCAACATAACAATGATATATTATAACAATAAGGCTGGTAATAACACTTGTAAGATGGTATCAATTCAAAGCTATAGAATGTAGACTAAGGAAGATTGCCTGATACTTGGTGTTCACAATTTGTTGAGTAAACCTATTTTAGAAAGGAATCCGATTGTGTTTTCAAAGTTACAGTTCACACCAAGAGCAGTCTTTAGATCCGCACTTATACTGTACGTCTGTCGTTGTTCCGTAAAACTCGGACACTCCACCATGACAATAACTGTTTGATTGTCTCAAATATTGTTTGCACTGTCTCTGTTGTATTATTTATTCATATTATGTTTGTATCATTTGTTTATATAAATTATATCTATGTTGTATATATGTATAATCATGTAACAAGCTTTGTCAACAAGTGTTATGTACTTATGACAATAAAGCATATTTTGAATTGAATTGAATGTTTAAAAAATTCCACAAAGCAATGTTGCTGGTGCGAAAACCGGGGTTTTCATTTACGAACTATCTCATAACAGGCCATTTGCGTCTTATATTTTGTGTGAAAAGAGGCTCTTATTTTTCCAACAGCTTGGCCAACAGAAATAGGTAGGCTGAAAGTCTCTGCACAGAAACGATGGAGCCAAATGGAAGAATCCATCGTGGCCTCGCATTGTTCCCACAAAAGTCCTTCCACTCAAATTACCTTTAGTTTTTCCACCGAATTCAGCATGCAATCGAATTAAAACCTCATCAGGTGTTCCCGACGTTCTTCTGCATCCGTAACGAAGACAATCAGCTTAGTGCCGATGGACTCCCCAAGCCGTCGCGTCGTGCGAATTCGTCACGTTTCATTGGCATCATCAATCAACGGCGACGAATGTAATTTTTAACCACCTGTTCGGAAAATTAATTGAGGAGGCGGCTGGGCAATTCGACAAATGAATTCGGCAGA
Source organism: Chrysolina haemoptera (assembly GCA_958298965.1). Lineage (NCBI taxonomy): Eukaryota > Metazoa > Arthropoda > Insecta > Coleoptera > Chrysomelidae > Chrysolina > Chrysolina haemoptera. Next base: position 5,052,260 of record OY282592.1, on the reverse strand, counting down.
TAATTCAATACCATAATAGCACTGAAGTAGACTAATGACGAGGCGACCCCAAGCTTGCCAAGGGGCAACGAATCAACGGGCGACCTATGGACCCCTTGCTTGGATCCGGAATGCTATCGGCGGTGTTGCCAATTATTGGTAAATTTATCAATTTCTGGGTAATTTATTACCAGTTGAGGAATTTGCTACGGGTTCAGAATATTTGGACCATTACCAGGAACACTGCAGTGTCCAGGATCAGTTCTGTAGGCAGTACAATTCGATGTGTAATGTAGGTTATTCCGTGAGTTACAGAATCAAAAGTTTTCAGATCGAATATGAAAGCGGCAAGAATCTGTAATCCACAGAATAACCTACCTATTTTATCAGGTAGAAGCATTGTTTAAATAAGGGGGATAGTTAGTCATTTCCTGTGGAATTGGTATTGGAGCCAAACGCGAGTGCCATCTAGCGTAATTATTTGCTAACATGAATATGTGACGTCATTTTAGTGCTGTACTGATGCGCCCACTATAAGAAATGTGGACATTGAGAGAAACTACAAAAATATTGTAGAAGGTTTCTACACGTAAACAAAACACTTCCTAAAGTTTCCTTCTTTGCAATTTCAACACATCTTCATACTTGTTTATACCATTTATTTTAAAGCAGTGGAAGCAGAGTTGGACTTGCCTAATGATCATGAAGAAGTTTTGAGAGCTATTTTGTTTGAACTTTTTATTGGATAGTTTTCAGTCGAGCAAATTGTCTCTGTTAATTATTGAAAGTACAGAATATTTCAGGATTGAGTGACTATTTTTGTACTTACACAGTTTTTTTTGCAAAAGAACCTTAACACGGATAAGTTACACACAAGCCTAACCTGAGCAAGCTAACCTGGTCATCAAATATCACTAGCTTCTTCAGTGGGTTCAGCGATGTCTTGTACTGTCTCTGGAATATATTGTAAAATATTACTAGTTTACACAGGGGCACAGGGTACTGCGATGTAGCAAAGTACATCTTTGAAGAAATCGCGCTGGTCATATAAGGGATTGGAATTTACAGATTCGCATAACTAAACTGGTAGCCGCGAGCAATAACGCAAGAAAAGTAGCTTTTGTAAATATGCTTCTGGATGAGTTTACTGCAAATGTATCATCACGCAGGTAGGGATCCAATGAAGAGTCACTCATGAGAGATTTTTCAATATTGATATCTAAAAATTAAGTAAGACCACTGTAGTCGATGCCTTGAAAAAATAATTAAGTAACAAATTTAATATTTCCTATTTCATACGGAGGAGGTCCGTTTTATGTAAAAATGTCATGAATAATAATATGAAGTATTTTTTCTGAAATACACCGAAATATATAAACGAGACCATAACTATACATACAGTATTTTCTGTAGTTCCGAACTCCAATATAGCAACAAAACTGTTTTGATTAGGAGTTGATAGTGTAGTTCTGGAAGAGAACGCATAATAAAAGTCAATGGATGTCACTAGAAAGAACCAAGAATATTGCAGCTCGATTATCTATCACAATCATACCAACGGAAATTATTAATAATTGAGTTTTGTTATCTATTGAATATGTATTGTTCCGTATCAGTAATTCGGTAATGATTTCGAATTGTAATTTTGAGAGAAAATATCACTTTGAAATAATTAGCTGATTGAATCTGCACCATTTACATTGAATTTTGAATTTCCGATGTAGCTCTAAATTTGGTGCATGTATGGAAGGCATTTATCAAACCGATATTCGTGAATAATATTCCAAAACCGAAATATATTCAGCTATTCTTTGAATTCAATTGTAGCTTTTCCATACGCGAGGATTCATTTTGTATCCAGGTGTTAAAAAAAAAAAACAGTTGTGTGTTAAGATAAAACTCCCGTGTATCCAGAAGCGATGATGAATTGGTTCTTGTTTCCATTTAGATTACATAAAATAAATTCGAAGTAGAATAAACAATTTTTTTCTGATGTTTGTAGGAAAATTTTGTTTGCACCTCGTGCGCGAAATAATTTGGTGATCTCACCAGAGTAGCATTTCACTTGATACAAAAGAACTATTTGTTTGAAAAGGGGAACATTCTCCATGAAAATTGAAAAATGAAAAATGTGACTTATTTGTAATATCTAACAGAAAACAACTACTTCCCCGGCACAAGCCACGCTGGACATTGAACTACATCTGATAGATATTGTGAAAAGACTCTAACTGAAAAGGAAAGAAAAAATCTGAAAGTGAAAATTTGCATTTTCATTGAGATAGCTGACTTTTTAAATTCTTTCTAGTTTTCCTTGAACAAATCATTAAATAATTAGATAAGGAGAATGTTATTAAAAAAAAAAATATCACTCACAGAAATCGTTCATTTCATTGAAGCAAGGTTCGCTTCTCTCGCATTTAATCCCCAATACATTTTGGTTGACAAAAATCTATTTTGCTTTGCCAAGCTCTTCAGGAGGATTGATATAGGATTGAAATAAAACAGGCTCTTCAGAAGCATACACATCAGGGATGGATATGAGAGAAACATTTCTTCTGCGGTGACACTTTAAAAATTATTTTTTGACATAGACCTGTCATGAGCATTTTGATTTTAGTTCGAAAATATGAATAGGAAATTCATAAAATCTTTTGTGGAATCATCTGCAGATGATTGCATATTTTCGAACTAAAAACTATTTGTTTGTTTGGCATAATATCCCATGTCTCCACACTATTAAAATATACTATACTTGGGAATATATAATGTTCATATTGACCTGCTAATGATGTCTCCTCATTTATTATTTATTTTTATCTCTTTGGTGACATTAATCTATTGAATTATTTTATTTATTACATAGTTTTGTATGATTTTGTTGACATGTCGTGTTTCTTATTGTGTTTATTTATATTTATGTAATCAATTTTTTTTATATAATGTATATACCATACTTACTCGTGAAATTATGACCCATCCCATCTACATTATGTGTAATACAAAAGATCAATCAAGCTAATTATCTTTATTTATTATCTTCCTCCAACGAACCATCAGACGCATTTCCAAGTGGGCCAAGTAGTTCAGTGGTTGAGACTGTCGCGTTCTAAACATTGACTACAGATTTTTATCTGATGGCCCGAGAAAGGGCTAGGAATCGCACGTTAAAAGGTAAGACCTCGTTAATCCTTGGCTCGCACAAGTTTCGACTTATGAGGGCTGCCGTTCGTAAAAGGACGACAGCTGGTTAAGGGAAAAAACAATTTAAACAATTTAAACAATTTATATAAAATTTAAATTTCGTTGGGTGTTAACATCAACAAAACTAGTGGATGTAATAGAATTCTAATGCATACAGCTTGTTGAAATTGAAGTGTACATATAAACTTGTTTTTGAAAGACTTTTGTTGAATAGGAATGGTTTACAATTGTATAGTAAAAAGTGGTCCCAAATCGGCCTGGTTTGCTCGGTCTGGGGATCATGAAATAGTTGACAACAATTGTTTGATCACATATTGAATGACAAAATAAAAAATAAAAAATAGTTAAAAATAGGATACATTGATTTTGTAATTTGGACGACCACGGTTTTTGAGTAAAAACTTAAATTTATAAAAACTTTTGTTCGAGGCTTCTGTATATGTAGTTCATGTTTATGTCTTGTATCATGTGTGTGTACTTGATATCTATGACTCATTTCAATATTCGTTTTCAGTTGACTATTTACCAATTTCTACATAAATTTACATTGACTTCAGTCATTACCATATTCTTTTGTTTAAAAATTATATACACACGCTTCATCTCATTGACTTTTAGCTCATTATGAAGTAGCCATTTTTATACAGAATCAGAACTTCATTAACTGTTGTTACTAATTTTTCTAATAATACTCTAATAATTTTTTCAGATATGGTACATACTTTCTGGCAGTCACTGTATAGAAAATGGGGAGTTCTTTCTTTAGCTCATCACTCAATATAGTATATCTCCTTTCGATTCGAGTAGCATTGTATCGTAATATGATTGCTCATTCCAGAATTCTTCAGTTAAAATTTTTTCATCTGAGAGCTGAAAGTCCAAGTCATTCCTTAAAAACTCCCACAGACCGGAAAACAATTGGCTATCACCGAGAGTTTATTCTCTCTCTCCTTTTCGCATCTTTCTCCAGTGAAATGAGGCCAGGCGTGCACGTTAGCCATAACTTATCCAAAAAAGAGCGGAAAAAACAAATAAGTAAGGATGCGGAGGTCGACCAGACCAAACTGAGCACTATTAAAACTGACAATGCTGATGCGGCTCTTAACGAAATTTCTACACTTTCCGCACACTTCCGGCGGCATCCGAAAAACTTTAGTTTTGCCATGTCTTCGAACATTTGAAATATGAGTGGGTATTTGAAATCGAACATATTGAAAGATTACAAATTAAATTTGCAAAAACAGAAAAAAATGGCAAATGAAAATTTTATTTTGAACTCAGGCAATACTTCAAAAGCTTGCTGGACTTTAATAAATACAGAGAGAAATGCATTGAAACGTAAACTACCCAAAATCGAAATTTCCGGAAATGATTTAAATGATTTTTTCTGTAATATAGCTGAGAAAACTATAAAAGATCTTCCTATTTTATCAACTGACAAATTGAATAATTTCAAATCATTTCCTTCACCTTGTGGATCTTTCTTTTTGGAGCCAGTGTGTCCGCAAGAAATATATTCTACAATAACATCTATGAAAAACTCAAATTCACGTGACATACATGATTTAAATAGTCAGATGATAAAATCGGTGGCGGATATACTCGCAGTGCCTTTAACATCGATAATTAATCAAGTATTTTCCACTGGAATATTTCCTGATATTTTTAAAATATCGAGAGTTATACCTTTGTATAAAAAGGGTTGCAGATCTTCTCCTGATAATCACCGTCCAATTAGTATTATTCCAACTATAGGAAAAGTAATAGAAATAATTTTAAAAAATCGCTTGTATTCTTATTTCGAAAGTCACTTTTATTTTAGCGAATCCCAGTATGGATTTCGTCGAACTAAATCTACTACTCAAGCTACTTACCAAGTGGTGACTGACATAGTCAAAGGTCTTGATCAGGGTAAGCATACTTCTTTGACATTATGTGACTTGACCAAGGCTTTCGACTGTGTATCTCACTCTATCCTTATTCAAAAACTGAGTTACTATGGTGTAAGAGGCAATGCTCTTGATCTAGTGAGTTCATATCTTGAAAATAGATACCAGTGTGTTGACGTTAACAATATCAAGTCAGATTTGAAGCCAATTTGTCATGGAGTTCCTCAGGGTTCTGTCCTTGGCCCATTATTGTTCATTATTTATATGAATGATTTATGTAGCTTTATTGCACCAACAAAATGTATTTTATTTGCTGACGACACAACCCTCATATGCTCAGATAAATCACATGCCAGTTTACCTCAAATGGTGGACATTAATAAAAATTTAGCAAACACTTGGTTTACAGCAAATAAACTGAAACTGAACGATGAAAAAACCCAGAATATTGTAGTATCTTCAAATAACAGTGTTACTCTTGGAAATAGTGTGAAGTTTCTAGGTATTATTATTGACGATCGACTTAGTTGGTCCAGCCACATAGAAACAACTACTCGTAAACTGTCTAGTGTTTTATTTGTTCTTAGACAACTGAGGAATTCTGTAGGCTTGATGGCACTGAAAATGGCCTATTAATCACTTTTCCACTCAGTTATTTCATATGGAGTTTTGATTTGGGGGCATTCCACGAGCTCAATCACTATTTTCAGATGTCAGAAAAAAGCTATGAGAATTATGGCAAATGTAGGTTATGGAGAACATTGTCGTCCTCTTTTTATCCACTTTGAAATCATGCCACTTCCTACTTTATATATTTATGTTGTGCTACTAGAAATTCACAAAAATATTAATATGTTCCCAAAACACTCCAACAATCACAATTACTCAACAAGATCTGCATGTTTATTGAAGAATACAAGACACAGGTTAGCAGTTACTCAAAAAAACTCTCTAAATTTGAATTTATACAATTGCCTATATCAATCAGTTAAATCCTTGGATTTTAGAAATTTCAAAAATAATATCAAGAGATATCTTCTCAAAAATTGTTTTTACACAATCGAAGAATATGTTGCTGTAGCTGGTCTATTCACAGTTCGTCGGTATTAAATCATTTGAAGTTGTGATTGATTTTAATTCCAAAAATGTTTGTCAATTTTATTTATATCAAGACTTTTATATTCCTATTTATGAAGTGACGAGGTGCTCATTTCAAGATTTTTAATCATGACAGTTTTATATCAATTTTTTGTTAAATATTTTTATTGTGACTATTTTCTTTTTATTCAGAGATGTTTTTGCTCATTTTGTGAGTTTAAATATTGAAGACTAGTAAATATATATATATGTATACATGTGACTTGCCATAAATGTACCTTGTATGTAAAAATGGTCAAATAAATTACTCTACTCTACTCTACGATGTACATGGGAGAACAGAAAATGAAATTTTGATCAAGTCTAAACTACCCTGGCAGTTATTACAAACAGCTCCTTACAATAAACTTTTCTGATAATGTCAAAAATAACTATAGTTTACACTTGATAAAAATTCCTATTGTTGATTCTCCCCTGTACACTGGAAATCTAAAATTTCGACAACTCATGCACCGATTTTTATGAGGAATGAAATCATCTGACAAATCCATAATAAAAAAAATCCCAAGTGGGGCAAACTTTTTGAAACTTAGTATATGACCGCAATCATTGGGGTGGTAGACTTTCACTTGTTAGTTGCGTAGAAATTTGTACAAATTTACTGTCTCTGCCTCCCGAGTAAACTGAAGTTACCATAAGCTTTCAAATATTACCTTTACACAAGAAAACATTTGTTACTATACTGTGTGTTAGCGATTGTAACCATACTGTAAATTTACAACATTGGCCAGTAGAGATAGACATGAAAAATCGAAAATTTAACAATAATTCCAAAAGTTTTAATAATGTATTGAAAAAAATTACTTGTCGATGACTTATTTTATATTGCTTATGCAAAAGTTAATTAGGAAATTATTAATAGTGTACGTTATGAATTGAAAAACAAGTTAATGATATTATTTTTGGTTTGATGGTTCTGTTATATCAATTCTGTTGGTCACAGGTTTCTCGACGGATTTAAATATTTTTTTTTATTGTCGATGGAAAGATCCAAGTTAAACTTTCAAGTTTGTTGACGAAAGTTTGTTTGAAACAGTATGTGGTAGAAAATAATTTTATTGTAATGAAATGCTCTCTTTTCTTGGCTCTAAGAGCCACTATGTTGCCATTTGAATAAGATAGAAATAATGATTTCAAAATTGAATTTTACACAACACATGTATTTTGACCAAAATCCTTGGATTTTTATTTTTCCCAAACTTCAGGACTAACATTAATTATTTGAACGTATCTATAGCCCTCTAGATCAAAAAATTATTTCCGGAACGGAAAAGAAAAAAATAAAAATAAAAGAAATAAATGAAATTATAACAAAAAGTAGCAAGAGATATGTGGTTTTATTCAGAATGTCATATGAATATGAATATGAATGTCATTTGAAAATCTTAACTTCATTTCATTTCATTTCAATATCTTAAAAAGAACAGTTATAGTGGTGAGGCAACTGCTGTGGACTCCTGGTATACACTCTAAGTGTTTTTTCTTGATATACTTCCGAAATCACTCCTGAAATCGCGGAAAATGAAAAATGTATAGGTACTCCTTCTCGACAAAAAAAACATCAGTGATCCTTTAAACAAGTTGTGCCTGCACTTTCATGTGAAACGAGTTGAACTGGTATCCTTATTTTGTAATTTTGTAGCAGGTAAAATATTCATTTTGTTAATCAACATTTTCCCAGGCAAAAAATGAATTATGAACACTGGCGAAAATAAAGAGATCCCACGATCTCAATTAAATTATTCATTACAATGCATAATTTCTCTTCAATAATTCAAAACCTTACAACTCCCGAAAGCCTGTTCAGGCGAACGAAAAACTTTCACAAAAAAATCGAGTTGGTGTCGGTTAGGAGGGTCAGCCTCTTGGGAAATACCGCTCCTAGGTGTTATTATGTACAACAAAGGGGATATACACAATGAAAAATCAATTTCCCGACTGCTACTGAGCTTTTCATAAAAGCTAGTTCGGATTTCCACGGAGGTGAAATGAAATATTTCGGTCTGCATGTCCCTGGAGAACCAGGTGATATGTAAATGCTTGAAGGAAAGGCAAGAATAGATATAAATTGGCAATCGGATGGAATGGAAGGAATGCCTTTGAGCTCTCGGATCACAGCAGGAGACAATGGAAAGACGATTTTTCTCGCTGGTGGATCCTTATCCGGATATCGAAAATATCAGAGCATAAAAGAATAAAAGAAAAAATCGACGAAGTCAAAAAATTCCTATGGAGTGGGCAATATAAGGCGAATTCCTAATGAAAAAGCACTACTTACCTAGCTAATATTATGATCAGTATCGAACTACATCTGACAGACTTTCATGCAGTGTTACTACTTTTGCAAGTGTTTCTCCTAATCAAAAAGCAGAGTTCATCTTTCAACTAGGTGGAGATGTATCGAGGCTCTAGCAACAGGGCCTGACTGAGATAATCACAAAGCAAAAAAAAAATGATAATGTTGCGTCTTCTGGTTCAAAAATAAGTGTACACTGGTATGAACTCGCCTTTATTAATCAAACTTCACTTGACAACACTGTAATTCAAGTCTCTGTCAAATTACTATACTTGTATCCAAGGTAACTCAGAGTAACTTCCTAACTAACTCACTTCATCTCACAAATGCATTGCTTTTATATACAAATAAAGTTCTAGAAAACGTAAGAATTCAATAGAACACAAATAGAATGTTCGACGATTGATCCAGAACAAAAGTTAGTGCTTCTAGATTTTTCCATCTAATTCATCGAACGATCTCGAACAATTCGAGAAGTCTATCAAATTTCTGCTTTCCTTCCATAGTTAAATGTTCCGTGGATTCCATCATTTTGTCTATTGTTCTCTGATCGGTGTTAGTGGTATTTCTTCGCAGTACCTGAGTGTGGTTTTCACAATTGATAACGCGAGTGACAGGTTTGCAGAATCCTAATTGGTCATTTTTCTTCAGAAGGACTTTATTTTCCGAAGTATTGGCAACCCTGACAGGAATTAGTTGTTCTGTGTTCACAAGACATCGGGCAATTAAAATTCCATCTTGGCGGTATTCATCATTTTCAATTATTCCAGTGCTCAAATCTCCAGGTTGTTTATCCATTCTGGCCATGATGATGGTTTCGGAGTTTTTCGGAATGTGGATGTCTTCGTCAACATAAATCTTAATTGGTTGGATTTTCTCATTGTATCTGCTCAGGAAGATTTCATTGCCAATCCGCAAAATTTTCTGTCTGATGTTAAGGATGAAGTCGTTTTTCTCCATGATGTCCAGACCCAGAACACATTCATCCCTTATTTCCGCAACCAACATAGAATGTTCCATGGTAATAGGTCCTATCTGGATGTCTACAAGTGTTTCCTCAATGACTGGTGCGGTTTGTCCCGTTGCCGTTTCCAAAACCATATTCCTTTTCATCGGCTTCACAGATTCTTGTATGAGGTCTGGGCGAACGACTGATCTTGAAGCTCCTATATCAATAGTGAAGGTGCATTTCCGATCTTCTAAGTGGCCTTGTATTAGTAGACTTTGACCATTTTTCTTCAATGACGATATATGGATCTTGGGGCTTTGAACACTGAAAGTCGCCACGCGCCCCCTAGTGCCGACTAATTCTCGTTTTCCTGGGTGGGAGCAAGTCCTCTTTCAGACGTTTGAGGTCTCCTTTCTGGCGTGGTCGATATCCTGAAGGCTCCTCTGTTATAACGCCCACGTTGCTCTGTTCCTGGGCTCGGAGATCTCGATCTATCCTCGTGGCTATCTGATGACGACCTCTTTCTTCTTGGACTTCTGGATCTCGATCTCTCCCAGCAACTCCTCTGTAGATGTCCGCTTTTCAGTTATAGCAGCGCCTCTTCCTGTCTTCTGGGGAATGCACTTGGTTGCTTAATGCTGTTATGGAGTCCAATATTTTCTTCAATAGCGCCTCGCTTGTAGGAGAAACCTCGTTGAATTTAACTTCACGTAACTTGGGCCTCGTATTTCTTGATGCGTTTTTCGCGGCCTCGAACTCCAAAGATGCTATTAGTGCTGTGCTTATGGTTTGAAGTCGTCCTAGTCGAAGGGTTTGCTGCATGTCAGCTGGTCAACGGAAAAAACAATTTTAACAAAAACAATTTTAACAATTTTAACAATCTCTCAAACCATCGATGAAAGTCTGCACCCCAATTTGTTCTATGAACTCCTTCGGTGCTTGTGGATATGCCAAATTAATGAGTCGCTCTACGTCGGCTCCATACTCCTGTAGTGTTTCGTTGGATTTTTGGTATCGACTCTTTATTTGGCTCTGAAATACTTGTTTGAGATATTGCTGTCCATATCTGATTTCCAAAGCTTCAACGATTCTAGAATATTCCTTCTGATTACTCTCGGGGATGCTCTGAAGGATGTCCAATGCTTGTCCTCGTAGACACAGGACTAGAGAGGTGGCCATTTCCTCCTCGGACCAGCCGTTTGCGTTTGCTGCCGCTTCAAATTGACGTCTATACATGGGCCACGAGGATTGCCCATCGAATGTTGGAGGCTTCAAAATTTTCACTTGTGTAGGCCTTATCGAAGTTGTCAGTGAGGATGGCTTTTCGCTGGTGGGGGAGATTTCCTCAGAGGGTGCAGGCTTGTGTGGAAGTTGTAGCGTTTCCAACCTCTCCTTGATCCACTTCTTCGTTGAATTTCTTGTTCACATCTCGTGCCACCCGTTCATCTATTTTGGACAGTTCATTTTCGACGTCTTGGACCCTTCTGTTGACTCCCTGGACTCCGCCGTTGACTTCTTGAACTTCACGTTTGACCTCTTGAACTTCTCCTCTGACCTCTTGTTCTACTTCGGTGATTTCATTCTGGAAGCACTTTTGACTGTGACTAATACGTTGCAGAATATCAACATGTTGTTGTTGTAACTGCTGGACTAACCGCGCCTCCTGTTCCTCTTGTTCTTGTTTTCGCTTGGCTTCTTGTCCCTCTTGTTCTTGTTTTCGCTTGGCTTCTTGTTCCTCTTGTTCTTGTTTCCTTCTCAGTTCGAATTGTTGTAGAAGCTCTTCTTGTTCTTGTTTTCGTTTGGCTTCTTGTTCCTTTAAAAACTCAAGGATATCTGCTGATGTCGCCATCTCGTCGTAATTATTTGCTCGAGTATTCACCATCAAATACTGGAAAACTGCCTTACTTTTCTTTCTTCAGTAACACTTATTCCGCCGCTGTCACCAATTGTTGCGTCTTCGGGTTCAAAAATAAGTGTACAATGGTATGAACTCGCCTTTATTAATCAAACTTCACTTGACAACACTGTAATTCAAGTCACTGTCAAATTACTATACTTGTATCCAAGGTAAATCAGAGTAACTTCCTAACTAACTCACTTCATCTCACAAATGCATTGCTTTTATATACAAATAAAGTTCTAGAAAACTTAAGAATTCAATAGAACACAAATAGAATGTTCGACGATTGATCTAGAATAAAAGTTAGTGCTTCTAGATTTTTCCATCTAATTCATCGAACGATCTCGAACAATTCGAGAAGTCTATCAAATTTCTGCTTTCCTTCCATAGTTAAATGTTCCGTGGATTCCATCATTTTGTCTATTGTTCTCTGATCGGTGTTAGTGGTAGTAGTCTATCAAATTTCAGGTCTGTAACAATAATATAATAATAATGACCGCATGATATGAGGGGATCGTTGGCTGCAAGGAGAATATGCTCATCGATAGATGTATGATATAGTATGAGCGTAACCTTCCGTTGGCCTAGATAACCGCAGACGCAAGGCATTTGATACAACATAGTATAAGCTGATCATGCATTTGCTCTCATGTCTTGCAGTACCTGATCGAATACTGGGGAGCATCGAGCAACTGATGTAGGTCTGGAGGACTCACTTCACTATAACATGAAGTCAAGGTTGAGTCCAAACAGATGAGGTTATCTTTAGTATCCAGGAAGATTCTCTCAGCTCTCTGTATAAGGTCACCTTATTTTTTCACATGGATGAATGTGAACTTTATGCCTCAGGTGGAAACGATGTAAATCAATCTTTGAGGATGATGGAAAAGTACCCGCGGGCTACCGGCATGGATATTGGGACCGACAAATGTGCCACGGTTCAACTCAAAAGAGGACGATGCATCCAGCTCTCAGACGAAAGCATCCTACATAATCTTGATGCAGGTGACACTTATACTTACCTAGCTCTGGAACAACGCCAATCCCAGTCTCCAACAGAACTCCGACAGATCTCCAACAGATCTTCGACAAATCTGGTTATCAGAACTGTAGGATAAGAATAATTTTGCTGCTAAAAATATGCTTGTCGTTCCAATGTCTTTCTAAGTGGACAAAGGAGGAGCTGTGGCAACTCGACGTGGAGACGTGCAAGATGATGCACTCAAATAATAGTGTGCAACCCAATTTATCCGTTCTTCAGTTATATCTTTCCCGAAAACGAAGAGGCTGAGGACTCTGCCGAGTTTGGAGTCTCTTCACAATTGTACTGGACGAAGACTGTTGAGTCATCAAGAGTATGGATCACCCTCTCTGCATGGTCTCTGACTATGGAAATGACGGACAACATCTCAGACGGCTGATGAACATGATCTCACTTTCAACAATAAACAACGAACTCTATTACCAAGTTAGAACCCGTTAGGCAAAAAGCCCGAATAAAGGTTGTAGGAAATGTAGTTGTGCTCTAGGATAGGCCTATGCCTGAGAAGTCAATAATGACCTGCCACGTCCATGTCCGATCTGTTGTCTGGGGAAGTACAATCATAGAATGAACGATTTAGGATGCAAACTCCTCTAGAGATGCGTTATTTGGCGAGTTTTCTTGTCGCGATGGTACAGCTCATCTTGAGTTTATTACATCACTTCCAAGGAGTAGGACAGGACTGGAATGGCAAGCATATTAGTTGTAGCAACTTTGTTCTTCACCGACAATTCTCATCACTCGATTTCTTGGACTTTATGCTGTTTCTTGCCTCGTAGAGGGTATGCGACTCTCCGGTATACAGTATCAAAAACGTTTCATCTGGGGTATAGACAGAAATGTACACTAGGAACGCAATGATATGATAATACCACATAATTAAGAGAGACGCACTACTGTGCGCCTATCCTATTACCACACCCGACGAATTAACAGTTCACGTCGATATACCTTCTTCGAGCGAGAAGAGGAGAAATTGTAATGCTCTCTCAACATTTAGTAAGCTATTCTTTACTTTCTCATGAAACCGCCATACCCTAGATGGAAACTTTCCGATACTGTATAGATACTGTAGGATCCTTTCGCCTACGAGCTGGCTTGTTATTCTCGATCGTTCGCAACAATAGCATGTACTTGTATCGTCACATTCTGATGTACTTTACATGTTATTGACATGCTATCAGTGTATCAGTAATTCAGTAACTCAGAATGTAAAGATACGATTACTCGTCTACATTACGAATGGTCAAGAATAGCACCCCTGGGCATGATCTTTGTATTCCTTACATCGTCCTCTTTTGAGATAAAGCATGTCGATACCAAATTCTATTCCGATACTATGCATTTACTCTTGCACCACCCTTTGGATAGTCAGCATGTTATCATTAAGCTCACTTATTCAATGTTTGCCTATGGCATATTTACAGTTCACGAAATATTCAGTGGTTGTGGATTTTTTTACTCAAATCTTCATTACTCCCAAAAGTATAATATTGCCTTCCATAACAAACAGTGTGACAATAATAAAATGGCTTGAATGAACCCAGCAAAACAGTCCGAAATCAGTGTCTGCGTTAGCCGTTCTATTAAAATATTCCGCTTTCATTCCTCTTAGGCGGCATTAATATTAACCCCGTATAGAGGTTATCTGGAAACCATCGCTTTTCCGCCTTTCTGTTTTCCGTCTCTTTGTCTCCTCCGATGAAAGCGTAGAGAAAGATAGAGTAAATTCCCGAAAACTTCTCTATGTACAAAGTAATAAGAATGGATTAAGCAGACATGGCATGAAATACTTTCAGCATTAGAAAATTACATTTTTGTTACATTGTCAGTAGTTTGCTCTCTCTTGCTTCTCAAATCGTTACTATGGAACAAAGTTGTAGCACTTCACTTTGTACGTTCACAACTGCAACATTTGTATTGCATTTTAACTGTAGCGACTATTATGTAGTTGTACGAAAAAAAAATTGTGATTATCGACGTAAGCATAATAAGCTATTTTGACTACAGTGTCTCTGGCAAATATTTGAACATTTGCAAGATCGAAAATATATTCCCAACATTAATTTTTTCTCTTTCAACATATAAATTTTCAGTGAGTCTATTAAAATATCATTTTACAAAAAAACAATAAAAATGATGGTAAGATCTAAGGAATGAATCCGTCTCTTTGTCTCGAGTGTGAACTGTATGTTGCTGTTGATCTTATTTATGAATGTCAAAAACTGGTTTAGTTGTCGTGTAGTACCTCTGAAACAGTCGAGAATATCGTCAACATATCTGTACCAAAAACGAACATGTTTTTTACCCAGGTCTGAATTCACTATTGCGGTTTGGAGACTGCAGTAGTAATAGTCAACCAAGGAAAGCAAAGGTCAGGTTATTGGATAAGCCAATCTTCAATGTTTTTGAAGAAGACCCCATGCATTGGCTCATCCCTATGCAGCTGCAGGAGGACCTCAGTCTCCGCAGCTTTGATGCGAGACCAAGTTCAACGGCTGCCCAGATTGCTGCCTTGAAAAGAAATTCTCCAATCCCTGCTTTTCATGGTCGCGGACCATGCAGAGAAGGGGATCTGAACTGCTGATAACTTTAGAGGCTCTATAAAGCACCATTCTGTTATGTAGACACTCTAAACTCAAAAGTCCCTGGCTTCCCTGTTGTCTGGGGAACATCTATAGGATGCAAGCTCCTTTTGATGTCGAGTTGCCGCAGCTCTTTCTGAGTCCATTTTACTACTTCGAAGGAGTAGAGGAACGGCAAGCATAATGGCCGCAGCAACTTTGTTCTCATTCGACAGTTCTGATGACTAGATCTGTCGGAGTTTGTGCTGATACTTGCCGCGGTGAGAGTTTTTGACTGTGTTTTCCTCTTGCGAGTAGATATATGTCTCTCCGGCATCAAGATGATGTAGGATGCTTCCGTCTATGAGTCTCCGTATCCCTCACATCCTCCTCTTCTCCACTTCGATAGCACGCGTGTACTCTTGCACCACCCTTAAAGACTGATAGAGGTCCCTTTCTCCAGAGGCATATAGTTTGAGGTCATAATAAATGGTGACCTTATGTCTCCAGCTGCTGGGGGTGCCGCAGTTTTATCCACGGGTTATCCTGAGTGCAACGGACAATGGCAATAGTGAGATGCAGAAGAGAAGAGAGCTTAGGGAGTGTTCTTGAAATACGCCCATTCTGAAGATTACCTGCTCTGTTTGGACTCTGACTTGACCAGATCCTATGGTGAAGTGAGTCCTCCAGAGAAGCATCAGTTGTTCAATGCATCTCACTATTCGATCGGGCTTCGCAAGGCATCTGAGCAAAGACATGATTAGCTCATGCGATGTTTTATCAAATGCCTTGCGGTAATCGATACTGGCCATCGAAAGGTTCCGCTTATACTATACGGAGTCCTGCGTTATACATCTGTCGATGAGCAGATTCTCTTGGCAACCAGCGACCCCCCTCTTTGACCCTCTTTGCTCACATATAAAATGCGTATAAAATGCGCGTAAACTCTTATAGCACGAATTCAAGCAGGTTATCGGTCTGTAATTCTTTGGATCAGACAAATCTCGGTTTTAAGGGATTGGCATCGATTGCTGTGATCATTAGCCTCTATATGGTTTGGGTAGGCCTTGCTACTAACTCTATACGCCACCTTAAGAGCAAAACTGTTGATTTGAATGTAACAGTAGATCGTGCAGGATTCACCCTAGTCTAGCAACGAGATTTTGATACTTCAATTGTCGAATTGGATTTATAAAATCCCAGCTCTCACTAGGGTTCGAACCTGTGACCTCCAGTCCCAGAGTCGGTCGCTTCACCACTGCGCAACACCCCGACATCATTATTATAGGAATTTTTCAGTCGGACTCTTTCTCCGTTCTGACATATTCGGAGGGCGCTTGGTTGATTCAACCCAAATATAATTATTATCCATTAGGATCGTTTACGCAACTAGTCACTCCCCTCGTGCAAATAGTCACTCCCCTCGTCCGTGGAGTGACCATGTTAGCTTTTTCCTGAACGGACTTGGTGATACAGTTCGAAACTAAGTTCATCGGATGATGGCTTTTCATTATTATTATTATCAAACGGCTGTACCTAAACGTGAAATTATACTACATAAAAAAGGATCTACGGAAAAATGGATACATCGAGAACCTTCAGTGTTTACAAGATCCTTTGTGAATGTGGGGAACATAAAAAGTGGACTCAACGTGGGGAGAAGTCTGAATAGGGAATTGCTGGTTATGCCTGGACTGAGATGAATTGAATAAAAAAAATCCGGTAGGATGATTTATCGACTAGATTTGTTACGGTAGTTTTTCAATTACTGAAAGTTACGAAAGCGCTGAACAGACATGATGAAAAAAATATTATAATTGTCAGTTTAAACTGGAATTTATAATATTTTTTTGATCATGACCGTTCGGCGCTTTCGTAGAAAGTACATGTTCACAAACTATATTTTGTGGTGATGATAGTCATTTAGTTAGTTAGTTATGTTATTCAGCCAAAACATTGAATTCTCTATATCTCTATCGGTTTTTAGATAATGATAACTGGAATTTGAAACCACAGAAAATGGACAGTCGTACAAATTCTCACCATATCAATCGATAATCAACCAATCTCAGACGACTCTGTGACAAAACTCCTGGAAGCCACCTCAAAAAATCTCATTATGAATACGTTTCAGGGGCGGGCGGTTGGAAAATGCATTGATTTCCTGGTTTTCCCTACAGTGAATACGCATAAGCCAGTGGGAAACCATACACAATACATCCAGGGAATGTTCGTCCCGCTTGCCGCCTGCATTATAAATGGAGAAATAATAGAGCAAGGCTTTGTAGGCTCTGCAAAAACAGAACACTCGTTTAACAAGGCGCGTACGTTTCTTAACGATTCCCTTCGGAGGACTTTGATTCATGCTCATTTGTCAGCATTGGTGATTCACTTCAGATTCAAGTCAAATAAACATTTGTGGAGCAAACATGCAAAAACCGATTTTAGAATTTAATGAGTTAGGTATTGATTGTCACTGATTTTGGTGCGCTTCGTCAAACTGGTACATCAGATACGACCAAAAGCCGACAAATCCCCTTGAAAATGGTATCCGAAAGTGACCAGTTCGAGCAACTACCGATATATCCAAATTACAAGCAAAAACCGATAAAAATTAATGAGAAAGTGGGAGTGGTAAAAAAATTGGAATCGATAGGAGACTCTTTGATTTTAAACAACTCCATGTTGGTTTGACAAAAAGGTTAAAGAAATATCAGAGAAAAAAAATTGTCCTCCAAGAATTAGATTGGTTAAAATATTCACATTCGAAAACTTCCATGTCACTAATGGTTCAAACAAATTTGAAAAACGGTTGAAAAACAAATTTTCTTATACAGATTTAACCATATGAGAAGAAAAATTAACACGGGACAGTCCGCGAAAGAAAAAGAAGTCTTTTCAACATCTGCTGAATCAGCAGTTTGATAGGTATTGGGGGAGTTACAAGATCTGACCTGGTATCGAGAATTGCTACATGGTCCCACTTTGAATGAGAATGAGGATGATCCTGAAGTTGATGGAGATAATGGTCACATGTTGCCTTGATGAGGAAACAGCTCTCTATATTTAATTTTCCTGAAAAGCACTTTTTCACTTTGTAAGTCAGACTCTGAGTACCTTTTGTCCGCAATAAAAAAACTAATTTTCAGTTGTGTTTTCTATTTTCAAGATTACATTTTCATAAAAATGAATGTTAAACATTAAGTGTTTTATCAACTTCCATCTGGTTACATTATTTCAGAATCTGAAATCCATGCAAAAACCTATAAAAACCAGATTTCGTACAAAAACCGATAAATCCAAAATAATATAATATATGTAATAAATAAAAAATAAAAAATATTATATTTGTAAAAGTCAGGATTTATATTATACGAACCACGGATAGTTGGGTCCAGCCGAAGAATTTTTCAAATTCTTCTGAGATCGAGCTGTTTTTTGTCATTATTTCAGAAAGAATAAATACGGATTTATCGGTTTTTGAATGTTTGTTCCACATTTAGTCACAAATAACTAACTCATTGATGGTTCATAAAAAACTTCTTCGAATGAAGATGAAATGTACAGGGTGTTTCAGAATTGAATGCTGATTCTAAAGGGCGATAATCCTTGAATGATCTTGAAGAAAAAATTTCCAAATGAAGATAGGTTCGCAATCTCTTCATTTCTGACAGACATGATGTTGAACATCAACAAAAAAATCAATCAATCTTCCCAATATATCTATAACCGCTTCCGCTTTTTTCAATTTTAGTACATGCATAGAACGCAAAAAAATTTTTTTTTTACATGATGAAGGTTTTCCTTATTTTCAGCAGTGGCGTCCCTGCTAATGTGCCCAGCCAAACTTTTGATCAAAGTAATGATACGCCACTGTTATTTTTTCAAATAATTATTATTTTTTCAATTATCTTTCCCGTACAAATGATATCTTGCCTTTTTTGTCTGTCGAACAGATTTCGAGTTAGGAAATAAAATGTATTAATTTGCCTGCCCCTATGCAATTTTTGTTAGTCTTAATGAAACGCATTTTGGTTTTGAATCGGAAACTGTCCGCCAAACGAAAAAAAAGCCAGGAGACCATTTTTATGACAAAATACAAGACAATAATAAATAATATAATATTGATAAAAAAACAGTGGCTTATCATTGATATTTTTTTCAATTTCAACACCCTGTATCTCAGAAATGGAGTAGCTGCGGCTCTATGTTTAATTGAATCACCCTGTATAAAATTACAAAAAATCGAAATATACACCCCCCAGTGTACTCACAGGTTATCATTGTTTTAGAGAATAAACCAAACCTCACTTATTTAGCCAATGAGTATGGTTGGTTTCTGTTTCGTTGCCATGATAACCACAAAAAGTTAAACAATTTTTTTTATGACGATACCTCCCTTGAAATCATTCTGTATTCACTTCGACATCAAATTTAGCTATTTTATTTAATGAAGAGTATATTAGTAGTTCTGAAAAAGAAACACCCTATACAATATGTTTTTTCGTTCCTCGAAACATGGAGGAGTTGGTAAGTACTCATTGAGAGTTAGTTATTTGACATTGTAATTGAGATCCCTCGAACACCACTTGTAAAATAAAGGTAGGTAGTTTAAGTTGTTCGAGAAAAATAAATCACTGTTTCACTTTGTTTCGTCAACGAAGTTAACATCTTCAGGATGTCAATGCAAAGCAAGTGAAATTGATGTAGCAGCCTATCAATAGGCTGTTTTTTTTAGAAGGTTTTAAATATCAATTTTTTCAAGCTGAAGTTGTGTTTGAGAATTGTTATACACATAAGCTTCGGTAAATTTTCACCGCACACATCCAATAAGATCTATAGAGTTCACATTGATTTCACGGGTATTTGATTTTTTACATAATCAATGTTTACCACAGTGCAAACAATAAGCAGAAATTGCCTTGTTAATCAACAATATTTTGCTTTCATTAATTATAGCAACATGAAAAGAAAGCCACAAAAACCACAACAAAACAAATCCACAACAAATAAACTAACCTTTTCCCCGCCTCTACTTCTTTCGTTCCTAAGGCCCTGCAAGAGAGCAAAATTATAGATTTAGTGGCAGGAATAAACTTTTTTTTTTTTCAAAAAAACAGAAGTTCATTTATTTACAGTTCAACTCATGCCCCCTTACTATTCATAATTACGTGAGATCACAGTCTTTCAGTTCTTATTGGATGTCTGCAGTAGAGAAATGTAAAATTAATGAAATAAAATGAAAACGAGTTTTTATAAGATATGAACTTGTGAACTTGAATATCAATAAACGTAAAACATTTTTTTGTAAACAAGTTCTCTTTAAAAACTATGAAACTGAAACACAAAAAATTATCGATTTAAAACATTTAGTGCATGAAAAGAAATTTTTTAAAAATATTTTACTAGAAGCCTAATGCTTAATTTAAATTGTTTCAGGGGAAATCGTCATATTCAAATTGTGTTGAAGGTATGTGAAAGAAGATATCAATATCTATAATTTGAATATTTTGAATTTGAAGAGGTCGGAAATATGTTACAAATGCCACTGAAAGTTGCCCCAAACGCTTGAAAGTGTGTTTGTGGCAGAATCGCGGAGCAGTAGTGGGGGTATTACATTGTTAAAATCGCCGCGCGGTTATACTCTCCTCTTTTCGATAGTTCCCCCACTACTATGCCATGAACACACTTTCAAGCGTTCAACAACTTTCAGTGGTATTCCCAACACATTTTCTACCTCTCAGATGAAAATCCAAAATATGTAAATTGCAGTGTCTGATCTTTACTTCCAGATGCCGTTCACAGAATTTAGATATGATGATTTCCTTGAATCTAGGCATTCTGCAAGATAATCCCTTGAATTGTTCATAACTCGATTGTGCAAAAACTACAGATCAGACAGAAAATATGTTGCGCAGAATTGAACCACGTGTTTATCAGTTTCCGAAATCAGTTTCAGATTTATGGTCTCTTTTTTGAAGTTTTCCTGGATTTCCTCAGACGAAAATGAACCGATCCGGTCATACAAAAAAAAAACATTTTGTAGGTTTAATAATTCTCTACAAAAGTTTTATTTACGGTAAAACGATTCCTTCAGTAGATGTGGGAATATTTGTAAAAAACCTAAAGAGTTGCAATTTTTTTCACTATTTCTTTTTTAAAAAATTTCTCGAAGCGATTTCGCTGGAGCGAAAACCAGAGTTTTCATTAACAAACTATCTTATAAAAATCAGCCTAGGCCATTTGCGTCTTTTATTTTGTGGGTGAAAAATCTTCCATAGCTTCGTACATTTACTCTATTCGCATTTGACAAAAAAAAAGTGGAATATGAATTTCAAACACTTCTGGCACCTATACGCGACAGCTGTCAAGCCGGGGAAATTATCACTTATAATATCCCAAGGCTATTGATAATTTTTAAAAAATTTGTCGCTAATTGCGAGTTGCAACCAAGCAACTAGCTTGAGGAAATTTAAGACAAATTATCAGAATTTATCAATAGTCGAGGGATATTTAGTGGGACATTTTTTTTCAGAGTATTTAAAAACCAATATACCTACCTAACACATTATTTTCGAAAACATGAAGTATTTTTCTTGTTAGAGTTTACCAGTCATATTCCAGTTTTGAACACCTTTCGTTTTCTCACGTCACTAAATTCTTTGAACATTTTCCACGTGTACTTTCAACCTAATGTAGTATTTTTTATGTTTTTAAGTTATAGTTGAGTATGTCTATTAAGTCATTTCTGATATCTCTATTTCTGCTCGAAGTAACCATAGACTTAGAATAGATAATGTAGGATATGGACTGGCTGTCACGTGACTTTTACCTGTTCCCTGCGGACAACATTAGAAAAAGAGGTACTGTGAAGGATGGAATAGTTATGGGTAAAAAGGACATGTCTAGAGTCCCGAACGCGGTATCGCAGGAAATATTCTGAAATGCTGTGGCTCAATGACGCCGTTTTCGAAGTATCAAAAATGAGTGCAATCATTACTGCAGGACCATTGCTACGGAAATATAATCGAGATTTGCAATTTTGTACGCTTATTTGTCTACTAGTACCATAAACATTTTTCAGAGGTGCAAGAAAGATATATTTGCTGTCAGACTGATGGAAATGGCGAGTGCAGGAAAAACGTTGGTGTCGTATCGTATCATTATCCTGTTGATATATTTGCATGTGATGTTTTGAAAGATTTGTCTTAAGTTATTTTGTGTAGTTATACTATTTCTGAACTGTCTGGTAAACTATAAACATTGTTCATGATTGTTGAATAGTTGATTTAATTCCTTTTATAGGGGTTTCTTGAAAATAAAATAGTAGTTGTTGCCATGATTTTTTATAAACATATTATTGTCAAAAAGATTGATTGATTTCAAAAACCTACCTAACATTTCGTCTTCACCACATCAAAAAACACTGCTAACAAAGCGAAGTCACGAATAAGACATAGATTGACAAAATTAATTCATTTTAATCATCAATGAAGGCTACACATATTACTAGTAAATAATCGACAACAATAACCTTATTCCCGATAAGTTGAATAATATTACATTATATAACAAGTTTTATGATAGCTATTTATGATACATGTGTGGAAGTGTTTTGAAAACCGTTTTTTCGAGTGCATCATAAAATATTTTTTGAAGTATTTGAATTTGAGAAATTCAGGCGAAATGCCAAAAACTTTCGAGTTTATATCAATCTATTCATAGAGTAGGCGATACTAAGGTAGCGATGTCGGTTGTTATGATTTGTTCAAAAACAAATATTGATGTTTTGTGGTAGGTACTTATAATAAAAATAAAAGTAAATATTATAAAAAGATGAGATACATATTTCCATGATCAGAATAATGATTATCAACAAAAAAAATCCCGCGTACAATTCATACGAATAAAGGGTGCAATAATACAGGTCAGAATTTTCATTTCGTAATAATGGTTATCGGTCTACTGAACGGCGTTTGGGATCTTAATCACATTCTCGCAGCCGGGATTATAGACATTTTTCAATAATTAATCTTTCCTTGTTCTTAATCTGTCCTCAATTGTCTCTTTCTCATGCCCAATCCAATGGAAGTAACTTACATTTCAAAAATCTAATTCAGGAAACGTCAAGGTATCTGTCATTTGCATGGTGATACGATTGTTTTCAGCAGGGATAATTTCCCGGGGCACTTATCCGGGGCGCTTATCAGTGTAATGTAGATTGCAGATTCCTGGTGCTGGTTGGAAGGCACAGGTTGAGATGGCACCCGTAGTTCAATATTCAATATTTATCAACTCTGCGGGCGCAGTTTCAGCTGAGGTTTTCAAATGTAGATGTGATCGAAACAATTTTTTTAAATTTCTGCTTTCCACGAAAAAGAAAATCCTGTAATGTTCAGACAACATCGTGAGAGCCGAGGGAAAGTATGTGGAAATTGGTGTTCTTCTTGAATTTCTGGAGTCTGTATGCCTCAGGGAACACCTTTTGAGGCAGAGAGTTCCAAAGCTTTGCCGTTCGTTGGAAGAACGGACGCTTGGAAACAGATGCTATAAGTATATATTGGTCAGATTCCAATCAAAAGAGTGTTTCTTCAAGTACATACTCAACACCCAGAAAAGTTAAATATTTGGTTTGGAATATTTGGCGATTGTGTCATCATTTCAACAAAGTAATTTGACTGGGGACATTTATTTTGAATTGTTCGAAGATACCGTGATGCAATATTAGCAGACCTGATAGAAAGTGATAACCGATACCTTGAAGATCACTTAATATTCCAACAGGATGGAGCTCCTTCACATTTTGCTGTAGCGGTTCGTCAGTACCTGACACTGAATTGGAAGGAAAAAATTAAATTAATTGAATCCCCCGATCTTCCAGTTATTACCTTTCAATTGGAGTGTCAAAATTTAGAATACGAAACAGTTGTTTTTCCCACGAGAGGGCGCCAAAATGAAAAGTCAGGTAGTGGACACTCACATAACTAAATTCTTTATTAAATTACCTTTCCAGGGATGTATCACAATTAGTACTTTCTCTATTCAAATTATATGGAGATAGAGAAGGGAGTTATGACAGTGAAGGTTATGTGAGAAATATATCTGCCTGGATTGAGAGTCGACGTGTTTTTGCATTTTTTTCACAACACATGTCTTGCAGATATTCGATCTGTTTCGTTTTCTGTGACGCATCCAGTATACATAGTCAGTGGCATCGTAAATATAAAAGAAATAATCCCATCTAACTGCAGATTTTGATTCCACTATCCAATCCCTATTTCCACTATTTTGACTAATTTGTACCCAACCAAATTCTCCATTGATTTTATCTCCATCATACTCGAGATCTTCCGAATTTAATAAGACTTCATCAAAGCAATCTATTCCTCATTCATATACCGTTCATCAGCTTCGTATTAATGTTTCTGTAAAACGCACGAGATTCATTAGCCGAAATCGAGACGCTTTCAATAGCAACGATGCAGCGAAGTTGGGCGGAGAGGAATCTGTGCGTCATACCTTCTCTCTGCTCTTTCACAGCGTCCTAAGAAACGAGCAGCGGGCTGCGGAACAGCGTCCGGCGATGGACTGTGGAAATTGGTATGATGTACCAATGAGAATGTGTGAAAATTCATCCTGCATTCAAGAAGATTGACCTCATTGTGTTATGATGATATGCTTACTTTGAAAGTATGTCGTTTGATAATTATTGAATGGAATTTATTATATTTTTCCACGGGTCTACCATAATATCTTATACATATATAATATATTGGCGCAGTCAGTAGGATTCAACTATTACCATCACTATCAAATATGAAAGTGATTTAGGTAGGGGTCAAAATAAGGTGAAAAAGGACGATCTATCTAGATATCCTAGACAGTAGAGAGTGAGAAGAGGAACGGTGATCTGTCCCCCAGAGAGCCTGGTCTGTTTCACAGACGGGTCCAAACCGGAGGAGGAGCCCATTACCTAGGTTTTCTAACAACAATTTTCCAAGCAGAGGTGTATGCAATATAAGAGCTTTGAACCCAACCAGAACCAGATCAAAACTGTTTCAAGAATGCGGAGACGCCCAAGACAGTCTTGCGACTGTAGAGGAAGTAACGCTGATGTAGTTCCCAGGCCATGCAGCCAAACCCGAAGGAGACAAGTATCAACGGCACTGAATGAGTGAACCGTTGATACATCAGAAGAATAGCTTCTGATGTACTCATTCCCAATCCTTAAACTTTCAGATACTTCTTTGATTTATGATTGGAGGGCAACAAGACCTGGTTGTTGATCTTTGGTTCCAGGCTCTGTTGTTTATGAGCTTGATAACGATTTATATAACATCTTAAACGTCGGAGTGGCGGCAGAGCTGCTGAAGGATCTGGTGTGGTCTGGGCAATAGATCATTGAAGAGAAGTCTTCCTTCCTAGAGCATTGATCCTGCAAGAAGGCGATGAGCAAAACTTCTTCAACTATCTTTTTATGTCCCTCTTTCATTCATAACACGTGTTTGAAACATAAAGGTCTAAAAAATTACAAATTAATTGATTTTTTTAGTGAAGAAGCATTCAAGATATTTGAAAATATAATTTAAGCTCCTCTTAGCAGTGGAAACAGTCAACCTGCCTTCTTCTTGGGTCTTCTTCATGTGGTTCCACGGACGTAGGGGACAGTAGTTATTTCTTGTTGTATACTTGGCGCTGACAATATATAGCCTAATGCGAGAGATTGGACTGCCTAATCGATTTTTGATTATTTGATTATTGACGCTTTCAAAAGTAAACGAAATGTTTTTTACTGACTTGTACACAAACATTTCACATCTAAAAATTCCTAAAGATCCATCAACACTCATACCTCCGACTGCACTGTTAGAACTTGTGAAATGATAGCATATCGTAAGCAGCTAGGTTTGCATAATGAACCAATCAAAATACGAAATCAAGCCGATATTGGATGTATGCCTAGAGCGTTTTAATGAGATGGTAATATATACGATGGAATATCGATGTTTCAGTTCGGAACTGATTGAACCTTTAAAAAATTGATTGCTTGTTAACCGAGATTTATTTTCGCACAGAAAGATGTTTTTGGCAATACGTACAGGGTGCTGGAAGTAGGACTGCTTTTGTTTCAACGATTGAACCCAAACAATTAGTGAGTTTATTCTCATTGTTTCGAATACAGTTCTATAATTATAATATGCAGTATCGGAAAGTTTTCACCTGTGGTATGGTGGTTTTATGAGAGCGTAAAGAATAGCTTGCTATATGTTGAGAGAGCATTACAATTTCTCCTCTACTCGCTCGAGGAAGGGATATCGACGTGAGTTGTTAATTCGTCGGATGAGGTAGTAGGAGAGGCGCGCAGTAGTGCGTCTCTCTTATTTATGTGGTATTATCATATCATTGCGTTCCTTGTTGCTCGTGTAGATTTCTGTCTATACCACAGACGAAAAGTTTCCGATACTGTATGTAGCAGAAAGTATTACTGATATTCAATTATGGTCTTTATAATTGCTATCGATTGAAAAACATGTTAATAGTATCATTTACGCAAGGTGATATCAGTTTTTGGATTGATGGTTTTGTTATATCATTTGTGTTGGTCACAGGTTACTCGATGAATTTTATTATTTCTCAAAAAAAAGATCTACCGTAATATTTTTAATTCATTGATTCATCGGTATGAGAGAGCATGTGTCCAAATGACCTTTTATTCTATTGTGGAGGATTTTTTCATATACTTTAGGTAATGTCGCGAGGCATATAAGCAGATCGTACCACGTTTCAGTCAGCGGCAAATATTCCAGCTCTCTGATTGGTTGTGACCAAACACAGGTGCATTTTGCCCATCCAGACTGAAACGTGGTGCATTTTGCTCTAGCGTGAATAAGTATTTTGCTCGCAATTGACACACAGACCTAACCTAACCTAACCTAACCTAGCTTGCGAGTCGAAAATGCGTGAATTAGTTTTTCGCTTGCGATTTACACACAAACCTAACCTGAGCAAGCTAACCTAGCTTGCCTGTTCACCACAGAGAATTTTTTGGAATAAATTTCCGGGCGACAAAGTGCATCACGTTGTAGTCTGTATGGCAAAGTGCACCTATGTTTGGTCACAACCAATAAACCAATAAGAGAGCTGGAATATCTTCCATTGACTGAAACGTGGTACGTTTTGCTTATATGCTGTCGGGAGTATACTAATAGGCCTTAGATTTTTTAATTCACCCATGGTAGGTGGTTTGGCGGTCTAAGGCGCAGGCCGTTCGAAGCTGCAGTATAGCGGTAGTCGGTTCGAGCCCGATGTAGGTACGAGAGATTTTTTCTCAAATGCTCAATATTGGAATCGATAGACGACCACAGGCCTTGTTGAAAAGAAAGTCTATTGTGTGTTGTCTAGAGCCAATCTCGTCTAGTGCTAGCTTGGAGTGCACGCCGGCCACCCAAGGTGGTGCTGTAGGTTTTCCTGGTTCTTCTGCAGCTGAAAAGTGAATACGCCACTAAAAATCAGTAAGTCGTCCAAGGCGCCACGGCAAATAATAATAATAGCCGTCCTCTACCCGCACAGGCTATGCCTATGGGTACACTCTACGAGTGTTTATGAGGGAGTATTATTATTATTATTATAATTTTTTATTTTTGGAACGATATGATAGTTCCAAGTACTAGGGAGCTTTTTATTTATTATTGAATGATTGATGATGTGCTCCATATAACTTAGTATAACGGCATAACAAAGTAGTAACATTTTCGTTTGATAGAGAGAAGCGCGCTCTGTACTTGATTCTCGGTAACTGTTTGAAAATTGAATTCACCCACATCATACCGCTCATTATTATTCAAATAGTCGAGCAGTTCTCAATCTGGAGTTTTTTTCCATTTATTGTAGTCACTAATAATAATTTTAAATGATGACAAAAATACCCGGAAGTTTTATTTGCGAAAGACAAACAGTAAATATTGAAATAATAAATTTTTTGATTCAAAATATGTTTTTCCTCCACTAGGTTGATCCACATCAGACATTCAGCAACTATTATCATATCCGACTACTTTGATGAGCAACAAGCCGTGTTTCACAAAGAACACTACCGTAGGGAAACCGCTCAATCCGTTTGAAAGTGCAACTTCAAAGGAAGATCCGCAAAAAGTTATCCTGAAACTCCCAACACACGAACTCACAGAAAATAAAATTACTACCAAGTACTCACTTTACTAGGTCGAGTTCTGCTGGAGTATCCTGACGAACTCGATGAAGCACCACTATCGCTCGTCTGCCCTCTCTGAAAATAAATAATTGATTGAAATCACGAGTTGAGAGAGTATCTAAAAACACATATAATCCAGTAACGACAAACTCGAGCAAGAAGTGAACAATGAATTATAGCACTCTGAAACTCGGCACATGACATCTCGACATCATGTATTATTAGAAAAAAAATTGTTTACCAAAAAATCAGGTGTGGAACCTAAACAAATTTTTCATTTAAAAAAAATATGATTTTTTTTGTTGTTATTTCAGAAAATTTAAGATTTATCAAAAAACGATATCATAGGTTGAGAGATAATTCAATTCTCCACAAGAATGATATCCAGTAATACCTTATGATATACGCTCGTTTTCTCAGAAAACGTGGTTTAATGCCGACGTCACATTTCATGCTCGCGCTAACCCGCCACTGCAAGTTGAGGCAGGGTCGAAAATTAGATTTGTCATAACTTTCCTAAAAATTGTATTAGAAGGAAAAGATAAAGTGCATATCGTTGCTGAAGACTTCTTCTTCCTCATGCAAATATAACATGTGAGTATCTGAGAACCTAAAATGTGTTTTGTCGCACTTTACGGAGATGTTTGCCCATGATCCGAAAATCATGAATAATATTGTAAATATGGAATTATTATACTGAAGCAGCAACTTGCATATTATATTTGCATGAGAAAGTAGGAGTCTTCAGAAACGATATGAACTTTTCTTTTTCCTTCTCCGATCTTTTTTAGCAGAGTTACGACAAATTAAATATTCGGCTCCGCCAGAACTTCCAGCGCCGGGTAAGGGTGAACCCGAAATTTGATGTTGTCGTTTAATCACGTTTTCTGAGAAAACAAGCGCATTTCATAAGAAATTACTAGGAATAGTTTCTGTGGAAAATTGAATAATTTTTCACCCTGTTGAGTTGTTTTTTCGATAAATCATATACTTTCCAAGATTACAGCAAAAATCTATTTCTATATTTCCGAACGAAAAAAAAAAAAAAAAAATTCCACCCCTGGAATTTTAGTAAACAATTTTTTTCGTGTTTATCATGGTTCCAACTACTAGCATACCAAGTTTGGTGGTGCTACAATCGATTCTTGTCTCAAAACCCAATCGTACTGGATTAATAAGGATCAGGGTCTGATATAAATGCAATGTTTCGAAAATGTTGAAGTAATTTGAAATCATTGGAACTTTACCTGCATCAAGGACCAGTGATGTGTTGTATACAGTGCTGTCGTGGATTATCAGCCCTCCATTTGTATACAAACTCGTGAATCGCTTGGTTTATACAGTGTGACCCATTTAAGATGGAAGCACCCTTATAAAACTTTCATTTTTCAACCGATTGGAATTATTTTTTCTTCGTTAGGTTGATACTCGAAAAGTCCACTAGGATGCCAAATTTCATGAATGAATCTCCATTTCCAGGACCAACTAATTTTATTTTCCAAGGTCAAAAATGTAAAACAATTACTGGCGATTTTTTTAGAAAAAATCTGACTACTTCACTGGATTTGAGAAATTTTCAAATGGTTTATATGCTAATTACGTTGAAATGCGTCAATCAATAAAAAAATTATAAGGGAATGAAATTTTAAAAATATGCCGTTTAATCAATCCACCAATTTCAACTGTTATCAAAATTTGGAATAAACCACTGTATTCAGGAGGTCTCGATATATCACTGGTCAAAATTTCATCAAAATCTAATCATCAATAAGAAAATCATAAGATAATTAAATTTGAAAAATATGTTTTAGGAAAATGCCATTTAATCTCATAATTTTTAATTTTTTTATTCATCAACAGATTTTGATGAAATTATGATCAGTGATATTTCGTGACTCCCTGAATCTGGTAGTGTAGTCAAAGTTTTGAAATTGAAGTGGTGGGTTGATTAAATGGCATATTTCTCATATTTCATTCCCATATAACATTTTATTGATTGAATCATTCCAGCGTAATTCACATATGAACCAATTGAAAATGTCGCAAATCCAGTGGTGTAGTCAATTTTTTTTTAGAAAAATCGCTAGGAATTTTTTTAGTCCTTTGACCTTGAAAAATGAGATTAGTTGGCTCTGGAAATGGAGATTTATCCATGAAATTAATGGGCCACACTGTATTTTTTCAGTTCTTGAGAAATTGAATAGGGTGAAAAATTGTGATATTTGAAATGAATGAAGTAAATAACAATTTCAAGATGGCAGCTGGGCACCAAGTGTGGTGAAGCTTTCATTGTCAAGATTAAAATGGAGATCTGGAGCATTTAAGGATCTCCCATTGTAACTCATGAGAAATTTCACCTGGTTCCATAAGGATACTATAAGTTCAGTTTTGTCATAGACATAATAGTCTTGCGATAACTACTCTTAATTAAAGTTTTTTATATTATTATAAGTCCACCTCAGATTTTAAAGTCGGCTTAGCCCGAGAGGGAAACCACTGGGGAATTTTGGTGTACATGTCTTGGGTATTAGTGGCATTACTAGTGTATTAGCGGGAATTAGGGGCTACTCGGGTAGGTATTAGTTGGGAATTAGTGGCATTACTTGAAAATTATTGGGTATTACAGGTATTACTGGTGTATTACTCGGGTATCAAAGGAATTACTTAGGAATTATTGGGCATTACTTGAGCAGTACATGGGTATTACAGGAATTATTCGGAAGTCAGAGAATAATTACTGAAAAAAGGTCATTGAAATATGGGAATTGGAATGGTCTGAAAAATTAGAGAGCAGTAGCGGAAATCCGATACTTACAAAATTTGTGCATGACACATGACTAAACAAACTCTGTTTGGCCAAAAACCGAGTTGTGTAGAATGTTCAGATGAATATTGTTCGAAAAACCTTTCTTAGGAGCTAAAGTTGAAACTAAGAAAGAAAACAGTCAATATGACATTCGCGGATGCCAAGACGTGACAAGTCCAATGAAGCAAAGCCTTCTTGAGAATTTTTTTTGGTACAGTTGCTGTTTTGTCATTGGTCTAAACCTCTTAGTTACCGTGGATTCTGAAAATTCTGAATCTGTGATTGGCCGAGTGCCGTTCAACTAATAATCAATATTTAATCAATGTAGAATACAACAGTCGCAGTCGTAAAGAATTCTTTCATTACATCAAAAGGCCAATTTCTTCTTGAATGATATATTCCTCATTGCCAATGTCCAATATTTTCCACTAATTAGGAAAACAGCTAATATGTGTTCAATTATTTGTAAAATCATACAAAAGAACTCATGTAACTTTATACCGTTCTTCAAGACGAGCATGATTTTGTACTGAAAATTCCACACCTCACTTTTTCAGCCAATCAAAAAATTGATTTGTATTTAGTTGCCATGGCAAATCAAAAAATTTCCGGAAATTTTTATCCTCCTGGGTACCCTAGGCGAAATTAATAATAAAATAATTTTTCTGTCAAATATTTGACATGTGATAGTTAACATTTTGCTTTTATGTACAAATGGAATGTTATTTTTCATATGAAAGGAGATAATATTTCATAATTATATATTCACTAAATATTTTGAATGTGTCTGAAAATATTTTGAGAACTTGCATTTCGACGATGAATAGGTCCATCGGTAAAAAATGTATATCAATCAAATCTACCTATGCTTGACTACATGAACTTAATATTTGAAACAATTTTATTCAACTTATCTTTTCGTGAATACTCGGCTGAAATTTGCAAGAATTCCTTTCCACATCACTTTCCAATAGACAATCCGCATGGACCAGTCAAAACTATTTTAGTTCTGCGTGATGTGCAATGTGATTTTAGGTTGAAAATGTCGCAAAATGAATTTTCCTTTCTCACATACAAATACTGCCACTAATACCAACGAGTAACTGTCATTATATCAACAAAAACCATTCATGGCCCACTGATGTTACAACTAGTTTTCTCTCAGAATAATCTACAAGTCAGTTGAATTAACCATTAATTTAATATATTTTGGTGTGAAATTTTCTTACCGAATCCCCCGCGTGCTTGAATTAATTGCTGGAAATTTATCTCGTAGATGAATTTTTTAAGAAAATTCATGTACTCGAAAAATTTCCGGCAATAATTCAAGCACTAGGGAGATTTTAAGTGAGAATATTTGCCCCCTTTTTTCTCGGAACATAGAAATTGGTATGCGATAGAAGGTTTATGCCATTTATTCATTTATTTATTTTTTTTTCAGTGAACTGGGCATTTGACGTGGACCTAAAACAAGTTGTTTTTTTCATTAATTTTCCAATTAGTCAACAGTTCTTGGTAATTCGAATTCATAGAGAACTTTATCACAAAGACTTAAGCCATGGCACCTGTGACTAGCTATATCATGTATTATAATGAGACTACGAAGGAGAAAACTGCTTCCGCACTGCGGAGAGAACTAAATCCGTGAACTCACTAACTCTGCTAATAGACTTTTCGTACTTGATAGTCGAGACTCTAGTTAAATGAAGTATAACGACCATTGGAATTATTATTTGAACGAGTTTTCGCAGCTCCTCAACGATTTTACTTGGCACGAATGATATTCTCAAGATTGTTAGTTCTGAGGGTGCGATTAGAAGTTGGGAATTGTCCCGATTATGTTGAATTTAAACAATGATGATGAATCCAATGAATATGGATATATAATAGAGGAAAACGTTTGGGATTCGCAACTCGAAAAACAAGGTTATCATTTTATCGAGGTGCTTCCGAATATTGTGGTTTTTCCTCAACCATTTTCTATTATAATTCATGACATTCTTTTATACGAAGGCGTAGAAGGGCCACGAGCAATTTTTTTTTGAAACCCCGTGTTTAATCTCGGAGGTCCAACTTTAAAGTCGGGGGTCTGACTTTAATCTCGGGGGTCCGACTTCAATCTCGGGAGTTCAACTTTAATCTCGGGGGTCCAACTTTGAAGTCGGGGGTCCGACTTCAGTCTCGGGTGTTCGACTTTAATCTCGGAGGTCCGACTTCAATCTCCAGGATTCGACTTTAAAGTCGGCGGTCCGACTCCAATCTAAGGAATTCAACTTTAATCTTGGGGGTCCAACTTTGAAGTCGGGGATCCGACTTCAATCTCGAGTGTTCGACTTTAATCTGGGGGGTCCGACTTCAATCTCCAGGATCTGACTTCAGTCTCGGGGGTCCGACTTTAATCTCGGGGGTCCGACTTCAATCTCCAGGATCCGACTTCAATCTCGGGGGTCCGACTTCAACCTCCAGGATCCGACTTCAATCTCGGGGGTCCGACTTCAATCTCGGGAGTTCAACTTCAATCTCGGGGGTCCAACTTTGAAGTCGGGAGTCCGACTTCAGTCTCGGGTGTTCGAGTTTAATCTCAGGGGTCCGACTTCAATCTCCAGGATCCAACTTCAATCTCGGGGATCCGACTTCAATTTCGGGGGACTTGTAAGTAGATGTAATTTATAAGCAGATCCAAATACATGGCATACGAGTTTGTATCAGGCGGTGTTTGTTTAGGGAGACTATAAGATTCGATGAGATATTCCACTTCCAATCACGACGATATTACATGCTCATTCAGAAGCATGTCAACGTATGAGGAATGTGTGGAAATTCACAATTTATAATATTATTGGGCATCGTATGGAGAAAGTGAAATCAGGTTTCGATAGTCTGTATCAGGAATTCCGTATCCAATTTTATTGAGTATTTTGAGGATGTGATGGTTTGGATCAGGAATGACTTATCAGAAATCATACGATTCCTATAAGTTTTCATACGACCCAAAATCACTGAGAATTTACAAGTGTCGATAAGAAAACAAGGATACGGAGGATAAGAGTTTGTTTTAGGCAGTGGTGGTTCAAAAAAGAGACTATACAATTCAATAATGTATTCCAATTTCAATTCCAATAATGTTTTATATCCTCATTCCAAAGCTTGAGAACCTATGTGTGGAAATTCACAATCTATAATCTTATTCGGTATCGTATAAAAAATCGGGTTCAGGATTTGATGATCCAATCTGTATTTGGAATTCCGTATCCAATCTTGTGCGAATCCTATGATCCAACCGAAGGAACATTATGAAACCAAAAGGAATATTCTAAACAAAATGTCTCTAAGAATATTCGAATAGATTATTATTATCATATTAATCCAGAATATTTCAAAAATATTTAAGAAAGACACAGGATCATCGAAATTGGTTTACGAGTAGCAAAAGAGTCGAATGATCCAAGAGCCACCTCATTCTTGATACAAAAAATAAGTATTTGTATTCAGAAAGGTAACGTAGCCTCTTTTTTCGGAACAATGCCTCATTCTAATAATTTTGATGAACTTTTTGATAAACGTTCCTTTGAAAATTGATTCTCGCAGATTCAAAAACAGCATAAAATCGTTCAATTACTCTAGCATTGAAAACAAACTTCCGAATAATGAAATCGTTTTCATCACGAGTTCTCCTGTGGAAAATCATAAGAACACTAGTTCACCAGTGCCTGGAACCAATATGCCAACAATGATTTCGAAATCAGTAGACATAACTCTACCTGATACATTTCGAACTGATTCTGCAAATTTGTCTACCAGAAATCCTGAAGCAGATGTAGGAGCTGATGATTTCCCAAAGTTTGTGATTCTCGAATTATATCCTCTAGATGCTGTACAACTTGGTTGGAAAAACTCTGATTGGTCAATAGGTGCTGGAATGGTTAACATGGGAAATTCATGTTATCTTAATTCTACCTTACAAGCTCTCTTTCATGTACCAGCTTTGGTAAATTGGCTTTTGTCGGATAGAGAACACATTGCTCATTGTCAAGATTTTGGTTGCCAATGCATGATTTGTGCAATGAGGAAGACCTCACAAGATTCCCAACAACGTACTGCAACTTCATTCCGTCCTCTATTGATTTATAACAAACTTCAACTGATATGTCAAGATCTCATACCTGGTAGACAAGAAGATGCCCACGAATTCCTACGTTTCTTGGTAGAAGCTATGGAAAAAGCTTACTTCAGCCGTTTTAATGATTTTTCTGTTTTTGATTCCAAAATTAAAGAGACCACTCCATTCAATCAAATATTGGGGGGATATTTGAGATCAGATATGAGGTGTCTGAGGTGTAGTTACGTCAACTCAACGATTCAGCGTTTCCAGGACTTGTTGTTGGACATTCGGGAAGCCGAGACCCTGAATGAAGCTTTGGAGAATTTTTTTTCAAGTGAAGAGTTTGACGACGAATGCTATCGGTGCGATTTGTGTAAAAGAAAAGTCAGAGCTACAAAACAATTTTCTTTGGAGAGATCCCCTATGGTGCTCTGCATCCAGCTGAAGAGGTTCTCATTCGAAAACATAAAGATAACTAAACATTTAATGTTCAGACAGAGGCTGGATCTGACGGGGTATTCGAGACAACACATAAATGAACCACCAATCTATAGGCTTGTCGCCGTTGTGTCCCACATAGGACCCACTTTGAGTTGCGGCCACTATGTTACCTTGGCGCAGACACCGACTGGTAGTTTTTTTGAATTTGATGATGACATCGTTCGTGCAGTCTCCCATGAAGTTGTTTTCAACACAAATGCATATATATTTTACGAGCTGGAATCTCCTTAGTCAAAGATTGTTTTTTTTTATTTTATATTACTTTTTTATATATTTTACCTTATATTTTACAATGTACAAGATTAATAATGACGAAATTAAATAATTCAAAAAAAAAAATCCAGAAAAACCTCTGATTGCTTATTCCTCTACTCGGAAGATGGCGCGGCCTAGACTACGTTTTGTAGCGCGAGATCAGAAAACACAAATAGCCATGCAGCCATGGTATGATGCGAGTTGTGATAATACGGACTAGGAACAGATCGTTACCAGCTTTCCGATTCTGTTAGAAATGAATGTGTAATTTACATATTTTTCTATAAGCAGTTGAAGTTTATTATTTCTGTATGGGCATTGGACTATTTATTCAACCTTCATATGGAAGGAAGATGGAACTTGCCAGAAACAATCTCGCAGAATACCAATAATTTTTTTTAATAATCAAATGACTGCTGTAAAATATCATACGCTATCACCCATTTCCAAACTGTATGACCTCATAGAAACATGTAGCATTCATCCTAGGAATAGCTGATAGAAAAAGATAACAGTTATGTCTAAAAGCACATTCGAATATCATAGATCCACATTAGGAAATGCCATTAGAAATCAA
Organism: Chrysolina haemoptera; assembly: GCA_958298965.1. Classification (NCBI taxonomy): domain Eukaryota; kingdom Metazoa; phylum Arthropoda; class Insecta; order Coleoptera; family Chrysomelidae; genus Chrysolina; species Chrysolina haemoptera. The sequence goes on along the minus strand of OY282592.1, from coordinate 5,015,828 downwards.
AGGAATATGTGTCTGTCTTGAATACTGATAAATATCGAATATGGCTCTATAGGGATTTACGATTTCACTATCCAACTTGGATCTCATGAATTCTCATATACATTTTTTGTATCAGTCTTTGAGACATTTTTGGCAGGAATCGATTGAAATGAAAATGTTTTGAGAGTATTCCCAGTGGAAACTTTTGAATTCAATACACTGTATTTGTAACTGGAAAGCGTGATGTGATTCAAAATGAAAGAAAAACATCGTTGGTCCTTTGTTCCCAACCTATGATTTGGTATTTCGGTTTTACTATTCATCACCGACGAATGATATTTTTCAGTTAATGCCATATTCCAATTCTCCATCAGTCGAATCATTCACTGAGCCGCAGTCTACATTTTGTGCAGCAAAGCGATAAATACGAAACTTTTCCATTCCGTTCGATTGCCTTGCCGGAATATTGAGTAATTTTCCAACTGTACAGAACCCTTTGCAAGTTTTTCGCGGAAAATTTCAAAGAAGAATATTTATTTCCAAAAGCAAATCTATTGTTACGTTGCTTTGATGACTGTTCATTTGAATTCATTGGAATTTATAATTTCCGTAACCAGCCGAGTGTTGAGTAATTTCTTCACAGACTTTATCATTATTTTCACTCAAATGCTTCGCGAATGATTTTATTCTGGAAAATTGTTAGCTGGGATTCTCTTCATTGGTAGTGTTTTGAATTTGAATGAAACATAATTTGTGTTTCCGGTATCGAAACTCATCTAAAACAACCTTTTTCTTTCCGAATGTTTCAACTGGTTTTCCTTTATTTTAATGTTTCAATTCACACTGAGTCACAAAATAGTTATCATCCCAACAAGTGCGGAAAGTGTTACTTTTCTTTACGGTAATACAGTTAGACGAACGAAGCGAAGCGGATTTCGGATGAGATTTTGCGTACGGAAAAGGCAATTTGCGCATTTGTTAGGAACAACATTTTTTTTACGAGCTTCATTCAAATAACAACAAACATAAAAAAAATCATAATTCACTCAATAAGTTTTAATTAAACTTGGAAGAGAGAACTAACTATACAATGAAAAATTACATATTAATAGGTTTGTTGTGGTTTCGAAAATAGCAAGTCCTGATGAACCTTCGCATCTACTGCGCATGATCTTGACATCCTAGAACTAATATTTTTCAGAAACAGGAGAAACATCATGTCTCAAAGTAGACATTTACCATTAAACATGGTGCTCAAAAAGTTTTTTTTGTTTTAAGCTGAAATACGACTATCGGAATTACGATTAAAGGGTAGAATAGTTAAACACATTGCATATAATAGTCTACAGCTGCTAAAGTAAATATAAAATTTCCCTACCAATGTGATTTTTGAGTAGTTTTACTTTTCCGCACGCCGTGCGTGCGATTTCTTGTTATAAAACGCCATTCGAATTTAGCATGGATTTATTGAACTGGGGCATAGAATGACGAAAGAAATCCGTTCACAAAAAGAAATGTCGAATCCCTCGTCTGATGATGTTTGCATAGGCAGATTATGAAATCTGGCCAAGGATTTCCGGTTTGAGCATTTCAGATGAATTATTCATTGCTGTTTGATCAAAGACATTTTTCTACGTCGATGAAAAATGATATAGGATCATACCAAAGTATTTTTATTATTGAACTCAGAATGATGGATTCAGTAGTAAAAAGAATAAATCAATCGAAGTCTTTGCACGTTATCGTATACCGGGTGGTGCACTTGAGACAATCCACTCTGAATATTCCTCTTGCATCGAACGTAACTTAAGAATCTATACTAAAACACTTATTATAAGGTGACTCAAAGTATCGTAGTTTTTTAGTTTCTGTGAACGTCAACGTATTGTATCGATCTACAAACGTCAAAAAATTATAAGTTACGCGCATTGACAGCAATATGCGAAGTAATACTATCATTTTCCTTTGTTACCATGACACTGTACACTTTTCTCAATGAGGAGAAAATCCAAAAAATCATTTAATTCTGATTGTTCAACACTAATTAAATAAGGCTTTTTTAACAATTTTCAAATTGTGACAACATTTGTAGAAAAATATTTGTTTGCATCTCGTGCGCGAAATAACATTTCGCGCACTAGATACAAAAATAACTGCATAATTATTATTATAATATTCAACTGCGAGTCCGGGAAGGGCATGCGCAAAACTCGTCAGTCTGTGCTATCCAAAAACGTGGTTCCAGTCTGCCCCAACACTCTCTCAACCACACAAAAGAAAAACCCTGCCTTTCAAAACCAGTGAATAAAAACTATATGGAATCAGAAAAGTTGTATACAAAATAAACCAGGAGAAAAAATAAATAAATTAATTATTCATTTTTTTCCTGCTATTAACTCACATGGTGAAAATTACATATGACACTTGACGGATTTCGGATCATCCTGGAATTTTTTCAAAATTTTCGCAAGCATCTCTCACTTTTAAAAACACCCGAAAAGTAGGAGAATTCTGACCTCAAAAAAGTGTGTTCACTCAGTGAATGTCCAAGACCGATTTTTCAAAAACAAGATCAGTAGGGCAAAGTTTCGTTAGCTGAAATCAAATGACATAGTATGAGCTTCAAAACAGGTGATGCACTGCAAGAGACACTGGATGAATTTTCTGTATAGGTCCTTGGAAAAATGGAAAAATGTATTTTATATTTTATATCCAGGATTCTGAATTTAAATTTTTACGTTTTTTCAAGATATGGCCGGAAAAGCGTCGGAGAATTCTTTTCACCGGATTTTCTTTCGATTTTCAGAAAGTAGGGTCCAGAACTTTTTGGAAACGCTTTTCCCTATTGTCAATTAAGCTTATAGCAAATTTCAATGACTTCCAATGTTCTGAGCAGAAGAAATCTCTGGTTACTGTATACTAAATAGATTTTTCGTGGTCGTGAAACTGACTACTTTGACGCTTCAGACTGGAAAATAGGAAAATGATCTCTGTCAGGCAAGTTTAATCTTCCTCTTGAAGATGATCACTTGTTGATTGAAACACGTTTCGAGGTGCTTAAAATAGCGATTTAGTGTCAGAATAAAACTCCAGTATGTTCATTACTACACCAAAGGTTCCAAACGTGTCAGGCAATATGAAAAGTTGGTTTTATAGCTCTCAATGAATGGATCTTGAGTAAATCAGCTGGTTATTGATAAATTTTCCTTTGGTCGTTTTTCCGAGATGTTCGTGGGGACGGACACCACTGGACAATGACCCATGATTTTTGTCAGGAATTTAATTTTCGGGTTTACGTTCAAGTTTTTAAGTTATCCAATTCGGAAACTAAAGAGTAGGTATCTATGAAATTGTTGTTGTCGAAACGACGTATTTCGAATAATTTTTTTTTGGAAAAACACCCCGAAACAAAAAACCATACAGGTCCAGTGAAGCCAAACATAAAGTTTGGAGAGATTATCCATCAGTGACATGTTTGGCGATATGGGTACTCTATTATTTCCATGTGTCTTAGTAACGGACTCTCCAAAAATGGGTATTTATTGCATTTTTTTGAATTGGCTGTGTATTTTCTATTCGATGTGTGTACGAAAAGTATATCATGAATTTTTTAAATATAAATTAACTGGCTACATTCAAATCAGCAATCTGTAATTAATCAAAATTCAACAGATTCTCGTGAAACATACTTTCAACCATTTATTTGATTGTTTGTTTGTGGCTTTGATGTAACAGTCCGTTATAATTTGATTGCCGTTGATGGAATAACCATATGTGGCTTTGATATTGAATGGATAGTTCATAATTGCATCTAATCAATCATCTAGAGGTCATGGAATATTATAGGATGATGGGTATAATCGAATACTTTAGTGATCATATCTGACAGAATTTGTGGGTATTAAATGATTATTAGATATTGTGGCACCAAATTTTAAACTAATATTTTCTTGGTAGTGGTTTCATTATATTATCATCTGTGGGAAATTCGAAAAAAAAATACAGCACCACCGAAAATTCGGTGTATTCGAAATAGTAAACTTAAATGAGTAAGGATTTCGGAAATATTTGAACAAAGATTAAAAAAAATGGTTGGTTGATTCGTGTCTGAGATATTGGCTAGTGAATTCGTGAGAGCAATAGCCAATTACCCTGTATATCAAATGAAAAAAAAAATAATAGTTTAAAAACTGGAGAACACGCTTCACTTCCAACATGGAATGAAAAGTAAAAAATTATTGACAATTTAAATACTCAAATGTAAAAAAGCGTGGGTGCATTGGATCTACATTAGTTCAATTCAACAATACTGGGAGTTCAAGAGCTCAAGAGAACTTTGTCAAGCACCTCACACTTTTTTTACATTTGATTAATTAAATTGTGAATTATTCTTCACTTTTCAGTCCATGTTGGAAGTAAAGCGTGTTCTTTAGTTTTTGTTAAACTATTATTTTTTCAAGGATAAAAAATTGAAATCTCCGACTCCGAAAACCATACCAATTTTGAATCGAATCTGACCATAACCACAAAACTCGTTCACCGTCTTGGGCCGCCATCTTGAATTCATGAATTTTCACAAAAAAATTATAATCTCTGAGCCCGAAACGACGTTGTTATAACGTTTACTCAACCGACTAGAAGTAGTAAATATTCTGAGAATGGGAATAACGTTCTAAAAACGTTTGAGTGACAACTTTAGTTATTTTGAACGTTTTCCCGATGGTGAAGCGACCGTGTGAGATTCAACTAAGCAGTGGGTAATTTTTTAGTTAAGTTGAAAATGTTTTCGCGGAGTCATCTTCGAAACTAACCTTCCTTCATATATTTACTGCAGAGGACGTGTAGACCAAATTTAGATAATAATTTACCCAATTTATTGTATATTTTTTCAAATCAATGACAAAGACCATTGTTCGCTAAATTGTTTGACAGAAAATGCATTTATAGTAAAGGAAAAAGGACTAGAATGATCCTGACCTAACTTTCGAATCGGAAATTAAAAGTGCTTACAGATACACTGCCTTCTCTTAGAGACAAAAAAAAAATAAGCCGTGAAGAAACTTCACGGGCACAAGCTAACATGAAGATAGACAGTTTGGAAAAATATTAAGGAAATCAACTACTTTTTCAGAGGAACGACCGTTTATGACCAAAATATAGAGAAAAAACTTGATTATGACCATGTAGAATAGTTTAATAATTTGGAAGAACTGAGGAAAAAACACGGAAGAGGCGGGTTACAAAATGTGGAGCGGTATGTATTCGTTAGTTGGAATTGGTTCAGATTTCTGTCCGATAAGCAACTCCAGTCGCGTTTCAGGTAATAAGTTATTTGTCTGTCTGGGGTGTTTCCATGACAAGTGAGATACACTGTGTGTTAGGAGAAAAATGTTGTATAATTTTCCAGTTTCAACACCCTGTATTTCTGCAAGAAAGCAGCTTTGTGAAAAAATGCATGTGAACGTAGCATTGATATTTTTGGTAGAATATCCAGTACAAATTTGAAGCAGTTATTTGGATTGTACAATTCACTTCAGCAAAATAATTTTTTCATTATTAGTATGTATTAATAAAAGCGCAATTATCTTGAAAACGATTGATTTTTCCGGGTTCAAACGATTATACATATTTTACTTAAAATTCTATGACGAAATCAAAGAATAATTATTTTCCTGATTTTACCAGTGGCGTAAAAAATAGGGGAGGAAAGGAACCAATATACCTTTTTTGTACGCCACTGGTGGCAACTGAAAATGTAATTTTTCCTTTAAAATAAAGCTTTCATTGAACAAAAATATTTCTTCGAATTAAACTGTAAAATTTCCAAAACTGTGGAAGTTATGAATAAAATATATATTTCATTTTTCATATTCAACATCCTGTATCTGTGCAACCCACCGCCACTCAAGGGTCTGACAATTGATTTCGTGATGAGTATGACATGATCTACCAACGACAAAAAAATCAGCTACCTACTATTACTTTTTTTCCAACTTTTTTTGACACAGCCTCCTAGTAATAAGTGGTATGTGTAGTATTAGACTGGGAGATGATGACAGATTTTAGGTGACGGTTTTCTCGTTTATGCCTTTGTGAGGACTGAAAGATATAAAAGTTCTGAAGAAAGTGATGGAAAATTTGAGCGGTCCCCGCGTGGCTTTCATATGGAAAATTCAATTTTAATTTTTTTTTAAATCCCAACGTCACTTCGGGATTCACTTAACTTATGCCAATTTTTTTATGAACATTTCATGATTAAAACTTTCATATTGTCAATTGTTTTACCGATACTACCTTTTGAAATATAAGGCATTGTGATTGCTCGATAGATGGCGCGGGGGGGCACAAAAACTTAATTTTTTTAAATGGCATGGGGGGTCGAGTGACACATCGTTGAAAAGCGAATTGGATTCTCTTTTCAACCATCTATTTTTTTTTTAATTTCGTTAATATGTTTTTTCACAATAAGCATTTGAAGTGTCAATGTAACAAAAAGAAAACAAACTATTATGACATGTAGTATTTAAATAATTAGAAGCAAAATTGTTGTCAATTAACGAAGCAGGTGTTCGAAATGTCCACCTAATACTTCTCGACAATAAAAAATTCGATTCACAAATTCCTGCCGAACATTATTCAACATGTCTGCAGTTATACCAGCACAAACCCGTGTTATTCGTTCTTTAAGTTCTTCCAAAGAGTTGGATTGTTGCTCATACACTTTGGATTTGACGTATCCCCACAGAAAGAAGTCACAAGGTGTAAGGTCTGGTGATCGTGCCGGCCATTCGATTGGTCCACGACGTCCAATCCATCTCATAGGGTATGTTACATCCAAATACTCTCGAACTTGACTTTGGAAGTGAGGAGGGGCCCCATCTTGCTGGAAGGTGATGTGTTCCTGAAATTCGTTCTCATTTTCTTCTAATATTCCAAGTATGAGTGGTTCAACCGTATCTCTTAGTAAATCCAGGTACAAATTACCGTTTAAGTTTTCTTCCAGAAATAAGGGACCTACAATATGGTCTCCCAGAATTCCAGCCCACACATTTACTTTCTGTGGGAACTGTGTGTGACCTTCTCGAAAGATATGGGGATTTATATCACTCCAGTATCGCACATTTTGTGTATTCACATTTCCGTTCAAAAAAAGGTACTTTCATCTGAAAATCAAATGTTCCTAATGTAATTGGGGTTCCTAGCTATCTTTTCCTCCATAATTTCACAAAATTCCATTCTTCGGTCTGGGTCGTCTTCTGTGAGTTGGTGTAACATTACTAATTTGTATGGATGGAACTTGTGTTCCTTCAAATATTTTTTTACTGTAGCTGTTGAGACCCCAATCGTACTTGCTACACGAGAGGTACTTTGTTGTAGATTTACCACCATTTCGGCAATTATCGAAACCTTTGTGTCTTCCGGAATTGATTTTCGACCAGCTCCACCTTTCCTACGAACACTGCCAGTTCTGTTGAATTTTTCAACTAGTTCCTCAAATATTTCCGAGTTATAGGATGTTCAGGAAATTTTTTATTAAAAATTCTCTCCGCTTCATGGTAGTTCCGATGGGCCTCACCAAAATTATAAATTGCTTCAATTTTTTCTTCGAAAGGACGTATACGAACCATGATGATATCAAATATTCAAAGTAAATAATAATTATAAGTAGACAAAACTCCTCAGTGAATATGAATACAATAATTCATCAATCCATTGTACTTTTATAGGTAACTAATTAATTATTGTCATTTAAATAAATCCAATAAATAGTCCTTTCATAGTACCTGTTATTACTTTTGTCATTAAAAATAAATGAACTGGGTATAATTCCGATATCCTAAAACCTAATTAAGCTTTGAAAGGAATTCAAAATGAATAATTATTAATGTTGTGAATTGTCTTTATTGACCGTATATCGTGGTATTGATTGCAATTGTGAATCACTAGAACAATTAAGGTATTTTTCTTCAAACATTATTATTTTAATACCACCCAAAATATTTTCCGTCCCATTATTTCATATCAAACCGTTCAAAAGTTATTGAGGTAAGGTAAGGAAATGAATTCAGATCCGCTCTTACACTTGACACTTCAAATGCTTATTGTGAAAAAACGTGTCAACGAAATTAAAAAAAAAATTAGATGATTGAAAAGAGAATCAAATTCTCTTTTCAACGATGTGTCACTCGACCCCCCATGCCATTTAAAAAAATTAGGTTTTTGTGCCCCCCCGCGCCATCTATCGAGCAATCACAATGCGTTATATTTCAAAAAGTAGTATTGGTGAAACCCTCGAAACGTTTTTTTTTATCTCTCTACGTTGAACCGTTCAAAAGTTAACAGGGAGGGGACTATAAAAAGCCGCACTGTATAATAACAACTGAATTTCATCGTGCATACTATGACGTATTCCAAAGTGACAGTACCTCCCGGACTATATAACATGACATCACATGAATGGCACAATAAAATCAAAATCAGCACAAAGTTCTCTTTTTTTTCCATCGTCTCATATTATCGTATTTGCCACGTTCTGCACTGGACTCTGGAATAACGCATTGCTCCAGATATAATTTCGGGGCAAAATTAATTATGGACTCAACTGGCATACCTATTATGTATGCATAACAGGATCACGTGTTATAGGCTCACAAACAATAAACAAGCGCCGTATATTATTACATAATGCCCTGGAGGAATATGTCTTTCAAATATTCACCGATGCTGGGCACACCTATTTAATTCAGTTTGAATCGTTATGCATAATGAAGTTTAGGGTTGAACGAACGAAGTTATCTATTATTGATACAAGTGTATTTGAATCTAGTTAAATATCACGGTGGATGAAAAATAGCTATTTATGCAACAAGTGCAAAAAGTAAGTGCAATAAACAATTTTTGCACGAGTTGCATACAACATTTTTTCTACGTTCATGCAAAAAGCAATAAATTATTTGTTAAGGTGCGGCACTAGGTGTAAGAAAATGAAAATCGCAACTTAAATCATTAATTATTACTATCGATTTGCACTGAAACAGATCACTATTTTTCCACTAATGATACCTTTTAAAATTGAATATATACAAAATTATAATTTTAAAACTTTCATATCTGTAATCGTCAGAATCAATTTTTGACTGACATTTCTATGACCACAGTTGCATTATAAAAATCAAAATCATAGTAGCCGTGAGCGTGTATGTTATCACGAGGTCTGGTCATAACAGGTACAGACAGTTTGCTCTATGCAGGTAGACGGTTTAGAACAAAGCCGATCAGTTTTGATTATGGAGTTATTCTCGGGAAGGCATTCTTTCTTTAACTCTGGCTGCTAACATTAATACAAAATAATATGAAATATGTAACTATTCAAAACTTATTGCCAATCTTACAGAATATCTGCTAAATATGCAGTGGGTTTGAACGTTTATGTTTGTCATGATGACAGCACGTTGAAGTAGAATGACAGATGAGTGCAATAAAAACTTTATTGCACTAGTGCAATAAAGACCTTCTTTTTCCACTAAATATAGTTCAATAAAGTTTTGCTTTTTGCATTAATGTTAAAAATATACTAATAAATCTTCTATCATTAATATAAACACTGCAGAGGACCATTCAAGTTTTATGGAAAAGTGCAGATGTGAAATTTCACGCGCACTAGTGCAATAATGAACTTCTTTTTCCACTAAATGTAGTTCAATGAAGTTTTCTTTTTGCATTAATGTAGAAAAATATACTAAATACTAATAAATCTTCTATCATTAATATAAACACTGCAGAGGACCATTCAAGTTTTATGGAAAAGCGCAGATGTGAAATTTCACGCGCACTAGTGCAATAATGAACTTCTTCTTCCACTTCAATATAGTTCAATATAGTTTTGCTTTTTGCATTAATGTAGAAAAATATACTAATAAATCTTCTATCATTAATATAAACACTGCAGAGGACCATTCAAGTTTTATGGAAAAGCGCACGCCTCACTTTATTCATCAATTAATAATACTGCAAACGAACTGGACATATCCTAGTATTTTTTTATTGAAAATATAGGTATTCAACCTTAATATCCGTGAAGGTGACTACTGTACGATAATTATTACGCCTTTCAGATTTTTTTTAAATAAAAAAATTATCTCGGCTCCTAGTGATAGTAGGAATACATTTTTTTTGAATGCGTGAATTTATGCTAGGAATCTATTTTCATGAAAGTTATTTCTATAAAAACAAAATTAGGGAATTCATTAAAAAAAAACATTTAAAAAAATGTGCAATTTTTTTTAGGATTTTTTTGACCCATTACAGAAAAAATAGGCCCTGAATCTTTACTGTAGCATCATTCCCCGAGCAAGAGTAGCCAAATTAAAAAAAACACCTTTTTTGAAAAAATTTCAGATATTTTGAAAAATAATCAATGTTTATCAATTTTTCACAAAAATACTTCTTTGGCTTGCCAAAGACTACACATAACAGTAATTAATTTTTTATTGGCCGCAACTGTATATCAATTCTGATACAAAAAATCAAACTGAAGAATTATCTGGATCAAGGATAATATTTTGCATATTGAATTTCGAAACAGCCACCGGTCCATTACATTATCGAAGCAACGACGTATAAAAACATCTCAGCTCAGAAATTCGCCAAGGAATTATTTCTTAAATAACTTTCATCGATTATAGTCATCCCAGCAGTCTTTGATGTTTGACGGAAAAATTCGAAATGCGAATAACTTTAAACTTTTTTTTGCCTTGAAGGATGAATATGTAAGGGAGTTCTGTCATGTGAAACTAAGATTTGAAGAAACGTATTCCGTTGAGAGTGTAATAAGATTATGAATTCAAACGGGTTTTCCCAAGCGATGGAATTCACAGCGATTATCGGAAACAAATATTCAGTTTTATGCTTTCGAAAAAATATACTGAAAAAAAAGTTAGAATAAGTGGATGTGTACAATAATGTGTCTGTATAATTCCTTGAACAGAGAAACTGAAAAAGCACCGTTATCGAATAAAACGTGCTCGAAATTCGAAAAAATGCGATTTTCTCAATTTTCTATGCTTTCTCATTCAGTAATAATATTTTCAGAATCACCTTAACCCAAATTATTCATTTATGTCTCGACTATGAATAACAAAGGATACATTCTTGAAAAAATCATTCGTGTGGATTTTCCGGCACTGAATTTCCCGATACTTTTAACTTGCATGGAACCGGCATTTTTTTATTAGTGAAGCTCACGTCGCGCGTCGTGGACGAATTTCTTATAGTGTTAATCAAAACGGGTTAAACACATATTTTTATAGCGAAAAAACGGAAAATTTTGCTCAAAAGTAAAACAATGTAAATATTGATTGAAAGTTTGATTTTGTTCGTGTGGTAAGAGTTATATAGGTGAAACATCAAGACCATTGATTGTGCGCCAGGAAGAACATAAAAGTTACATCAAAAATCTAAAAATAACGGATTCGAAAATATCCGAACATATTCTAACATTTGATGGCGATCATATGATGGAATGGAATAATACCAAAATTTTATTGAGAGAATTAATTCAACAATTTTCAAAAAAAGAGAAGTATTCTTTGTAAATTCGATCTCATTTTGACAGATAGGCAAATTCAGTGTTTGTAGGGTACGTTACTCACAAAAATTGATTTTTTTCAAGACAGCAGTCTTGTGAACGCAGTAACTTATCGGGCAAATTAATCAATTTGACCTTCTACACTTGTACAGATTTCTTTGGATTAACATTTTTTCATTTTCAGATTGTGGAAGGTCATAAACCCAAAAAAATTAAAACAATGTATTTCATAAAATTCTCTACAAAAAAGATCTCTACAATTTTTTTTTAAAATGCAATGTTTTCGAGTAAAACATGCCTGAATTTCGAAAAAATGCGACATTCTCAATTTCTAGTGCTCTCTCTTTTATCTCATTCAGTCACATCATGATATTTTCAGCATCACCTTGTTCCAAATTATTCATGTCTCGACTATGAATAACAAAGTAGGCATTCCTGAAAAAATTATTCCCAGCACTGAATTTTCCGATATTTTAAAAAATTGAAGATTTGAAAAGTGCGCGCTTTCAACACGAACTATTTTGTTAAGACGTATTTCCACTAGTTTAAAATATTTCGCGCTGCGCTGGCATGTACTATACTTTTTTCCATTTTGCTAATGGGATATTTTTCTTTTGAACCCATTGGATTTTGGGTTTATTGAAGAAGACTCTATGCTTGAACCGCAAAAGGTTGAAATTTTGATCCCCCCAAGTACCGAATTGTACTTGCAAAACTTGTAACTGGGATTCATGCGTTTGTGAGGCAGAAAAATTTTCATGCTGCTCATTTTGTTTTCGTCACCGTGGTAATACATGCCAAAATAAAATTTGAGCAAAAGTCAATTTTTTAATTAGAACTTTGAAAAGTCTTGGGCAGAAATTGTTCTGACAAAAAATAAGTCCAATAATTTTTTTTTACGAAAAAGTGAATTTTATGAAAATTGTTGTACTTTTAAGCAAAATTTTCCGTTTTTCCGCTACTGAAATGCTTTGCAATCATGACATAATATGTGTTTTAATTGACACTATAAGAAATTCGTCCACGACGTGAGCTTCGCAAATAAAAAAATACCGCTTCCATGCGAGGTAAAAGTATCGGGAAATTCAGTGCCGGGAAATCCACACTATTGATTTTTTCAGGAATGTCTCTCTTATTATTCATAGTCGAAACAAACATGAATAATTTGGCACAAGGTGATCCTGAAAATATCATTATGTGACTGAATGAGAGCACTAAAAATTGAGAAAATCGCATTTTTTCGACTTTCGAGCAAAACGGTGAGCTTCGCGAATAAAAAAATGCCGGTTCCATGCACGGTAAAACTATCGGGAAATTCAGTGCCGGAAAATCCACACGAATGATTTTTTTCAAAAATATCTTCTTTGTTATTCATATTGAAGAATTACAAGAAATCCAAATTTGGACACTGTATACAGTGCTAGTCTAAAGTCCGTTCCCCCCTACTAATTTTTGATCCACCCGGTATATCGCAACGAAATTTGAAAGTCTCAAAAAGGAAATAAAAACCCAATTTTTCATGAGAAAATTCCTGCTAAAATCCAACGGAGGCGATCCATAACATACAGTGGAGGTGAGATGATACTGGGTAGGTAAAAAACTTACAGTCGAACTCCACCAAATAAAATCTTTATTAACTTTGTGTGTGTGTAGTCAGAGGACACACTTCAGCACATGACGAGATGTAGTCAGAAGACTTACACCAGCAGCAGACATGTTTCGAAGGATTAATCCTTCATCTTCAGTGAAAAAATAGGGTGGTTAACAAGTAGAGATCTACAGAAAATAGAAAAAGGTATTACATTAATGACCATAATTGGTAATAAAATTAGAACATGTCAAATGTGGTGGAAAAAACTATTGTAGACTTGAAAAGGGGGTTTAAAAATTTTTTTTAACAACTAAAACGTCCACATGACGTATACCCGCATTTGAGCGGTTCCCCAATTGTTAGGGGTCGTGATTTGACCTAGCTAGAACAATCATTTGGTGAATTTTTTAATCAAAAGTTGTAACCATGCACGTATTCAAATACTTCTAATTGACTGAGAAAGAAAAGATTATGAAAAATTCAACTTCAAATTTCAAGCATCAAACTTGGTGTTGTTGGATTCGTTATGATCCTGAAAAAGTAGGTTTTCCTATTGAGTCTTCCAAATTTCGTTGCGATATACCAGGTAGTTCAAAAATTAGTAGGGGGGGAACGGACTAGCACTGTATAGTCAGATTATTCTAGTATCGTATGAAGGAATGATACATTCTGGAATGAATCAACAAATTTTCTTAAGAATATGTTTCATGCTGTGGTGAGGTAATGAGATGAAAAAGTGCTATGACATACCGTACTGCGGGCATTGCGTACCTTAGATGATCCTATCTCCCTGGTAGAAATGCCCATTTTCTTATGCTGCCGGAGTTGCACTGGATATATGATTTGGTAGTTATTCGAGCCAATATTCCGTACCATCTCCTGGTTCTGGGTATACTCCCGTAGTAACCTTTCCACATCTCCTGGAACAAAAAAAAAAGTCATGCAGGGAATGGAATTTTATATTTTCACTGTAGTGAGAATGGAATTTTATATTTTCACTGTAGTGAGAATGGAATTTTATATTTTCACTGTAGTGAGAATGGAATTTTATATTTTCACTGTAGTGAGAATGGAATTTATATTTTCACTGTAGTGAGAATGGAATTTTTTATTTTCACTGTAGTGAGAATGGAATTTTATATTTTCGCTGTAGTGAGAATGGAATTTTATATTTTCACTGTAGTGAGAATGGAATTTTGTATTTTCACTGTAGTGAGAATGGAATTTTATATTTTCACTGTAGTGAGAATGGAATTTTATATTTTCACTGTAGTGAGAATGGAATTTTATATTTTCACTGTAGTGAGAATGTAATAAATGTTTGTAGGAAACAGGAAATACTTTAATATTCCCAAAAAAGGTACAGCAATCAATGCACAATAATAAAAGTTCAAGTACCCAGTATTATATTGTCATAACGACCTTAGATCGAATCAAAACATATACAGGAAGAACACAACAGTTTCCTTCCCTTCTCGTGAATACTAAACTTAGTTTGTAATCCAGTACGATTGGGTTTTGAGACAAGAATCGATTGTAGCACCACCAAACTTGGTATGCTAGTAGTTGGAACCATGATAATCACGAAAAAAAAAAAATACCGAAATCCCAGGGGTGAAACATATTTTTTTTTCGTTCAAAAATAAAAAAATTGATTTTTGCTGTAATCTTGGAAAGTATTTGATTTATCGAAAAAACAACTCAACAGGGTAAAAACAATTCAATTTTCCACGAAAATTATTCCTAGTAATTTCTTATGAAATGCGCTCGTTTTCTTAGAAAACGTGATTTAACGCCGACATCAAATTTCAGGTTCACCCTTATCCGCCGCTGAAAGTTCTGGCAGAGCCGAATATTTGATTGGTCATAACTCTGCTAAAAATGATCGAAGAAGGAAAAGGAAAAGTTCATATCGTTTCTGAAGACTCCTACCTTCTCATGCAAATTTAATATGCGAGTATTTTATTACCTAAAATGTGTTTTGTAGCACTTCACGGAGATGTTTGTTGATGATCTGAAAACAGAGCTGGGAAGTACTCAGTACAAATACCCGAATACATTCTTGAGTACATTTCTAGTACTCTGTACCCGTTACACAGTACATTTTATATAAAGTACTCGGTACTCGTACCCGTACATATCGGGTAAAAGTATCCGAGTACTTTTTCATGTAACGCGGCTACTTACGCTTGGCCTGTCTGTCCAGTCCAGCATGCCTTACCCAGCAACCTCAAAACTGCAAAGGCTTATAAATCATCAAAATTAGTTATTATGAAGCCAAACCTGGCAGACAGAATCAACCAGTTATGCCATTACTTAATAATTATTTTTTATGCAAATGTCAAAAAATTACAAGGACAATTTTTTTCATTTTCCTTCGTTACCATGACAACGTGCTCGAAGTAATGTGCGAAATATCTATTTCGCGGACTGCATGTAAACTATATGGGATTTTCATATTCTAACCTACACTCCTCAATCAAGCAAAAATTCAAGAAATCATTTATTTTTAACAATAATTAAATAAGGCTTTTTTAGCACTTTACAAAATTTTATATCACCCAATTTTTTTGACGTTTGTAGAAAAAAATTTGTTTGCATCTTGTGCGCGAAATACTTTGGTGATCGAGAACAGATTTATTTTAACGACGCGCAACCGAGTTAAAAAAAATAGTCGAGATAGTCGAGCATTTCGCGAACTAGACACAAAAGTAACTATTGTTTTATTATTATTGTCGTTAATTTTATCCTTTATGGACTGAAAACTACAAAATAGTTTAGTCATTATTGATTTGATAGTTTATGTTTATCTATAGAGTGCAAAAAGTGGTGAAGGTATAATGCAAGACTCAGAGAAAACCCAATGGGTGGATATATTGTTCAATTATTTTTGGACTTGCTGCATACAACTTGATAAGAAAGTACTTGCAAAAAGTACTCTTAGAATTCGTGTACTTTTACTCGGAGTACTGTACTCGAGAGCATGTGTAATGAGTAAAGTGGAAGTACCCGGTACCCAGTACCCGGTATCCAGTACTCGAGTACAATTTATCAGTCCCGGCCCCAGCTCTGTCTGAAAATCATGAATAATTCAGTATATATGGAATTATCATACTGAAGCAGCAACCCATACCCTCTTTGGACTATATGCAACAATTTTAAAGTAGTGTGACATCTCCCACTTTACACTGAAAGAACAGTGTGGTTAAATCAACTAAGAATCATTAACTGTCACCAAATCGGTTATTGAAATATGGCTCATTAAACATTTGTTAATGAGAAACAAATTATTTGTTTACACCTCAATAAATAAAGACTCATTCAAGGTTATCGTGTATTTATTCCATCATAATATTCATTTATTGATAATAAATAACTATTTTGCTTTCTGCAATAAATGTATCATAGCTATCAACATATATATTTTTTTGAATACTAATTAACACCAAACAATATTTGTCACAACAAAATAACTGTTTATATTTATAACGCAGCGGAGGTAGATTTGTTCACTGTTATTCCATATTGAATTATGCTTGTTTACAAGTACAACATGAAAAAATACTCATTGTTAGTAAAGAACAAATATTTTGATACGATTATTTGGGAATAATTTCATTTTATTGAATGTTAGTTTCTGTGAAATAAACATCTTTTCACTATCACTAGTTGTCTCCGGGTTTGTAGGCCGTCGTTGGTTGGAATTGTTTCCTAATGTTTTACTAGCGCGAGTGGCTAGCTTCTTCAGAGATTTGTTCATCTTGATAATTCACCGGTGACTTATAAACATGGATTCATAGCCATGTAGTCGGCGAAACTCAATCTGTTACCTTTAGTTTTTATTTCTAGTAGATCGTTTATGTAAATTGTAAATAATAATGGTCATAGTACTGTTCCCTGTGGGACTCCATAGGAAACCGTCCTGCTCTCACTTATCAATCCATCAATATTTACTCGTTGTTCTCTTCCAGATGAATAACTTTTTAGAATATTATATACTTTTCCTCTTAGTCCATTTTTTCAAGGAGTTTCTGGTGACAGACAGTATCGAATGCTTTGGATAAATCGACAAATATACAAGCGATGAAATATTTCATTGGAAATACAGCATACCATTTCTCCAGAAATGGTTAATAATACCTAGATACCTATCTACCACAGAAGACGTCAAAACGTGAGCAAATTCTTCGGTTCAGATCAGTTCTTATTATCCTTGTTCCCAGTTCCTAATTTCATATCGAACAGAAGGACGTGAATGTAACATAACTTCATAAGTTATACGTTCCATGAAATGGAACCGTTCAAGATAACCTCTTGGGAGGTATTCATGTTAAAAAGGGAAACATTCTCTATGGAAATTGGAAAATGAAAAATGTGATTTATTTGGAATATCTAACAGAAAACAACTGCTTTCCCGGCAAAAGCCACGCTGGACATTGAACTACATCTGATATATATTGTGAAAAGACTAGTTTTCATTTAAAATTCATTAAATAAGATAAGGAGAATGTTATTGAAAATTATCACTCATTGAAGCAAGTTTGCTTCAATAAAATGAACGATTTCTGTGAGTGATATTTTTCAATAACATTCTCCTTATCTTATTTAATGAATTTTCAATGAGAACTAGAGGAAATAAAAAAAAATCATGTATTTTCACAATACCTATCGGATGTAGTTCAATGTCCAACGTGGCTTTTGCCGAGGAAGTAGATGTTTTCTGTTCGATATTACAAATAAATCACATTTTTCATCTTTATAATTTCATGGAGAATGTTTCCCTTTTCAACATGGATACCTCCCAATAGGTTATCTTGAACGATGGAAAATAGCGTCTGAAGTTTGTCTTTCAGTCGCAGATGATTCCACAACAGATTTTATGAATATCCTATTCATATCTTTGAACCAAAATCATGAGGTATATGTTTGACAAAAAAAAAAAACAAGTTATCGCCTTTCGGGAGGTCAAGGAAAATGTTTGGAGTGAATTGTTCAGCTTTCCAAAATAGGAAAATCCATCGACCAACAACCCGACTGGAAACCAATCGAAACACTCGTCATAAAAAACACAGACATTTCTGTATCATTAGCTCCATAAATTGGAACTGACGTAGGTGTACGGCAGTTTGCCTACTCAATCCGAATCGCTATCAGAATCCCGTACACCTGGCTGAATACGGTCGTCCTGCAGACAAAAAAAAAAAAAACAGTTGATTGCGCAGTCGAATCTTCGAATACGCGTCCCGAACGGCCCAAATCACGGTCCAAAGATCATTATCCAGTTTGCCATGAAATATGATGCCATATTTCCAGAGGAAAATCTGCATTTTAGCACCCGCTCGACTGAACGGATTTGTGCATTTATTGGGCGTGAACACTCACTTCCAGTATTAGTTAGAGTAGTCCTGGGAGTTTCCAGAGGGCTGAAAATTCATTGATAGAGAAAGCGGAAAGTATTTCCTCCAAGAACATATTATAATTTTGAGTATTTGTTCTCTTTCAGGGTAACTGCTGGTCCACTATTGAAAGATCTCTAAGATTCGTTGGTTATAACTTCTACACTGATATGAAGGAATTTGAAATTATTCATATAATCAGCGTCATAATGTAAAGAAAATGCCAGGACTGCTCATCGCAATAATCCTACACCACTGGATTCGTGACATTTTCAAATGATTCATACAGGGTGGCCCAGCGAAAACAAAACAAGGCTGATATTTTATATTTCTCGTACGGAGAAAAACAAACGCTCGGACCCGTCGATTTTTATTGCATATTCTCAACTTTATCACTTCAAGCCTCTCGGAGGGGTTAGCTCGAACCCTTAAATCTTTAATGGGAGTAGGGTTTATGTGATACCGCATTTTGAAGGTCATCGAATTCTCTACCTGATGTTTTTAGGTTTTTTTAATTTGAATCAGTAGTTCTCGAGAATCATCTGCTAAGAATCTAAAATTACGATTGTTTCTCTTTCAGCATTATTTTTTATCTCGTAGGTAAAACGGGATTTATCTAAGAATTACTCTTTTTTGTTTGGTAAAATCCTATCCTGGCTAACTATAATGTGGAATAATTTAAGGTCAATTTTTTAATACATCAGAAACACGCATCTGATATTCTCATTTGCATTTTAAACGGCAGGTAGTATACTATTTCACGCTTGCAAATCATAAAACCATGAAAGTATTTTTAGCATCTTTTTTACAAATTTATTAGTGAAACCGTATGGTCCAAGAGCACGCTGCAAAAAAGCTGGACTATCGAGTTACCGGATGATAATTTTTTTCAATGTAAGTACTTACTAGGACCATTATGAAAGTCATATTCTGTCAGACTAGAAATGCTGCACAGGACATGACATGTGGTGTGGCCAGGTTTTTTGAACTAAGAATGAGAATGCCATTCATGTGAAAACAAATAAGGTTTTCTCTGGAAATAAAAAATTTGGTACCGACTTCTGGTACACCCTGTACAGTTGTAGGTCTGGCAGAATATGAGTTTTTATTATATTAAAAAAAATGTCTGGTAACTCGATAGCCAGCTTTATGCAGCGTGCTTCTGGCCTATTAGTAGTTATTGCTGCTATGGAATTCGGTGCTTTTATACTACTACTACTGCATCAAATTCCAAAAACTGGAAAGCGTTGAAAAGAAAATTCAATTACCTTCAAAATGCGGTGTCACATGAATCCTACTCCCACTAAAGATATAAGGGTTGGAGCTAACTCCTTCGAGGGGCTTGAAGTGATAAAGTTGAGAATATTGGCCCTTTGCAATAAAAATCGACGGGTCCAAGCGTTTTTTTCTTTTCCTACGAACGATAAATATGAAATATCGGCCTTGTTTTGTTTTCGCTGGGTCAACCTGTATGTGAATTCCATTAATAATGATATGATAATTTGATATACCTGGGGCTGTCCCTACATGCAGCATTATTGTGATTTTTTGTTAGGAGCCCTTCCCCAAACCTTTCTTTTTTTTCTGACCCTTATCCATCGTATTTAGCTGGGGAAGTGGTTGTTTTCTGTTGGATATTACAAAAAATCACATTTTTCATTTTTGGATTTTCATGGAGAATGTTTTCCTTTTTGATTTAGGCTAGTTTGTGTATTATTTGAAGTTTGCTTTTTCAATAAAACTTTCACGAATAATAGTAAGTATATGATGTGTTTTGGGAAATAAAAAACCTTTTTCCGCTGCTGACACTGTCCATACATGCTTAGCAACAGAACAGGTAAATGGCCTATATCATTCGTTTATTAATTCATCTTGACAACTAAATGTAAATAGTGTCATTTACATGCCTGAGGTAATAATGACTTTGACATTGACAAGTAATACCTTCAGCTTCATTTATTTCAATTTTTTGGTTATGAAACATTTTGAATATTATTGTTGTCTGTTTATTCGGTAGTTAGAACAAAAAATAATCGTGAAGGAAGGGCAAGAAAACAAACGTCAACCCAGGAAAATTTTAAGAAATGTCAACCAGCAGCAGGAAAAACGTAATAAGTAACACGGAATATATCGACTGTTAACATCCTCGACAAGCCTCGGCTTGTACTCGATCACCTCGAATGTTAACACGTCTTTACATTCCTTGTTACCTGAATAAGTAATGTCTATTGATCTACTGTTTGTTTTATTCTTTAAACACATTAACATCCTAACCAGTTACTCAAGACAATGTTTCAATTCCTGTCAAATTGTTTTCTTGCAAGCTTTATCAATTTCTTCCGCAGTTCTTCTGATTTAAATTCCACTGTATGGAATGTTTCAAGGGGTTTTTGTTCCTCTCATCCAGGTTTCATTCCTATTTTTGTTCTTTGAAGTCTTTTGCCAAACAATGCCTCATTGTCTACTTTGTATACTCACTTCGAGATAGAGTATCTCCGATCAGCTCCAAATTATTGTGACTATTTTTCACTTGTCTCCCTACAGATTTATTTGATTAATAGCCATTTATTCATTATTCCCAATGCAAAATCGTGCCAGTATCGGTATGTATTTCACGTATGCCAAAGGACTCGAATGATATTAATCTCGAAGTGTCAGATACTTTCTGTGATCCCTAACATCGGCTTTGATGGCAAACAAAAACACAACACGACCGGGTCTCGTTTCAGCCGTGCTTTGAACGTATTTTTGATGCGTCAGCAAAGTTATCCCATGGCTTAACGGGATTATAACGCTTCGCTTTTGATCGCCGGATTGCGTATGATTGAAACTGATTATTTATCTCTTGATGTGAGTAATCACTTCGAACACTTCGCTCTTATTGCAGTGAATCGACAAAATCGAGTCAGTGATTCGTTGATGCTCCAGCAAAAAAAGCATTGAAAGATGTCTCATTTTCATTTCTGTTGTTTGGACAGACTATTCTGATTGCAAATAAACAGCAGAGCCGTACACTGTTGGAAAAAAGTTGTTAAAATAACAAAAAATAAGAAACCCAGGAGGTCCACTAGTATTCTTAGTTAACTTACCAAATCTGGATATTGACAATGTTACAAGTTTTTAGTTTTCACACGAATTTTTGCTGTTTAACAAATTCGGAAATGTTAATGCCATAACCACACTGTTGTCGATTTTCGGGGGTAATACCACGAGTGGTCGCAATACTATCGATAATTCTGTCAGAAATCAACGAGATTAAATTGCTTGGTAACACCACGAGTCCCGTAGGGACGAGATCAAATTGCTTGGTAACACCACTCGTCCCGTCACTTCAAAGCAATTTGATCGAGTTAAAGATTTCTGACAGAATTATCGATTGTATTGTGAGCACGAGTCGTATTTATTGAGATAATTTCACGAACCAACTAAGTTATTATTTGAAATTTGATCGAGTAAACAAAGTGAATTCTTCAATAGTTGCAACTAATGAATAATAAACATGAAGTCTGTCAACCTGGCGTTTATGTCATATTAGATTACAAGATGTATCATTGCTGTTTATATTTGTGGTTGACTTGACGACGTGGTCTTTCCGGATCGGAAAGAAAGGAAGCGAAAGGAAGCGTGTACTTTCGCGAAATCCCATTCTGATTGGTCCTCATATCGCAGGAGACGCGACTTCCATATAGTGAGTGAAATTGTCAGTAGTAATACAAGTGATTAAATTTTCGCGATAAGTCTGTCAATTCATTTCTGAACGAAATTGAATTGTTTCGAGAAAACACCACGAGTCCATGGGTGTACTGAAATACTGAACATTCTGAGATATAGGTATACACCTACTCAAAGAAGTTGTTACACCACACCCTCGTAATTTAGCCACCACTGAATTTATCACTCCTTTTGAGTTTTGACTTAGATTTCCAATACCAACAGAAAAACTCATAAAACACGGCGTCTGGTAGCAAGGACATTGAACAAGTCAACATGTGTTCAATTTTTCAATGTCCTTCCTTGGTCTGATTGAACCACAAAACAGTCCATCTCTCTCCAACTTTCGAGATTCATAGTATCGTGTTTTCCTCATTTAAAATAAAATCAAACTTCAAACTTTGTCAAACAGACACAGAGTGAACTAGATTAAAATATTTTCAAAGCTTTAGAACGAGTGAGAATAATAACTTTTTTTTTTTCACGATAGAAATATTTGAAGATAAAATAAATATCTTAACCTGCTTCTGAAATATTGTTGGGGTTAGTATTGACCCACTCTAATTTCCCGCAATACCGCAGTCTAACATAGAATTGTGGTGATGGCAGAAACGGCGCCAATGGCGGCTGTTGTATCCCCTCAATCTCACATGTGAAGTCATAATTTGCACATCCCACCTACGGTAATTTTTATATTATTATGCAGTACAAGTGAAAAAAAAATACTTACTTCCATTATTCTATCTTCCATCTATCTATGTTCGCACAAACAAAGCCTGAAACCACCTGCTTAGAATAAAAAATAAAAACACTGAGACAGGACTGGGAATTGGGAATGGGAACGCAATAAGCGAATTTTAACCGCCAATTCGACACTCGTATATGCACGAGAATGCCCGAAGATGATCAATCGGCTTTTTACAATAAAATACGATGAATTCGACAAAATTATTGGATAATAGTAAAAGTAAAAGGATAATAGTAAAAGTACTAAAATAAGTTCCACCTATAAATTTGGTAATCCAGCGTTTTGTATTTTACATTTTGACATATATCAGTTGTTTAACTAACAAAATTGTCGATTTCAGTTCATAACTTGACGTTCCTAATAAATTTTAATCATAACAATATTTGCAAAATAAAGTTGTGACATCAACAACTTTCTAGTTGAAGATTTTTATAACAATGTGATAGACGTACTGACAAAAATTTTGTGAAAATTGACAACGGATAAATTTAACAACAGTCGGACTAATTTGAATAGTGGATTCCCGATTAATTGGACCCAGTTATGCAATAAGGAACCAACCGACAATTTGTAAAAATATGAAATATTAATACCAGGCAGACCTAATTTTATATATACATTGATTTGCAACAAAGAACCAGATATCAGCACCCCGGGCGCCACCTGACGAACAATAGATCTATATTAAAAAATAAAAGAATATCCAAATTGGTGTATGGAAAATATTGAAATCGTTCTCATTGGATCGATGTTCTCTGATATATTAACGTCGGAATAGAATTAGTTATGGAAACTTAGTAGATTGGAATGTGCAAACTGTATTCATACCAACGTTTGTGAGACAGGTAAAACGAGAAGGTTTTACTACAGGGAACTTCCAAGAGCGACAGTTCTTAGGATTTTTTTTCTTAAATCAAAATGAAAATGTAAGTTTTTCATCATACAAAATAGTTATTTATGATAGAAGTTCGTAGAGTAGGACTTTTTTATATGAGCGTGAAATTTATTGAATGAGTTGCAGCCAAATTCAGTAAAACAAGTGAGTATAGGAAAATGCAATTTTCGAAAAATAAAAAATTGAGCTGAAGAACAAGAGAAGAAAAAAAATCGTTGGTGACCAACATATGCAGTTGCAGGAAAAGAACTAGCTGAAAGAATTATGAATCATGACTTCAAAACAGCAGAAGAAGACGAAAATACCGTGGCCATAACTTTATAAATGCACAAAACTTTTTCATTGCCCGTGAGTCAAGGGTTCAACCGAATTGAAAGAGAAGCTGGCAGTGGTGCCCAGGAAGAAGGTTTGTGATTGATGAAGTAAATTGAAAGCGATATTACTGAGTCAGTGGAAAATTGTATTGCGGCGTTCAGGTTCCTAATTTTTGTGAATAGCACCTATAACAATACTGAAGAATACAAAAAAAATATGAAAGTAGAAAAAAACACAACCTACGGTTGCAAATAACATTTTTAACTTTTTAAAATCATTGGGGCCGGATGGAAAGCTGTTGCTGAACTAAACCTGAAAGACTTCAATAACCTATATGCATTCAATTCTGGTGCAGTTTATCCATTTTACAAGAATTGACGGTTACAATAGAGAGATTGAATTTGAACTAGAAGAAATTCTTTGAATTAACATTAAGCGACAGAGAACCAACTGATTTGTCTTTACTTATAAGTAAGTTTCAAGTAATTTTTTCGCTCAGAATATTGGTTTCATTTTCATATTTCATCAAAAAGCTATTTTTATACATAAACACTTCTGTTTGGTAATAAATTATTTTGGTTGAAGATCAAAATTGTTTTTCTTGATTATCTCAAAACATGGGTGATGCTTGTTGGTTCTTTGTTGCATAACTGGGTCCAATTGTTTTTGATTATAGCAACATTTTTTTAACAAAACTAGATATTGTTGACATTAACATTTCTTTTTTAACTGTGTAGCAAAATCCTTCTGCGCCATTGGCGAATATAAAAAATCTGCGCCCTCCAATACCGGTGACAAGGGGGTTCTGAACAATATTTTAATATGAAAAAACTGTTACTGTAAAAGGAAGGAGAAATTATTGATGTTTATTTCGATTAAAAGTTTGATTTTTTGGAGAAAATTCGATTCCTGACATGATTTTTTGGATCTGTAACGTGAAAAAGGGAATTGTGAAATGTCTTTACAACAGAGCACAAGTGGATTGCAATTCAACACAAGATCTGAAAGAAGAATTGAATTTCATAAAGTCCGTTCTCAAGGAAAATGCTTATCCAAATTAATTCGTGGAAAAAACCATTACTGAAATTGAAAATAGTAATACACTTTACAATCGAACAACACAACACATAGAAGTGCGACATCCCCATACACATCCAACAACCAACCTTATGTCCCTGGACTGTTCAAAAAATTACAGCATACCTTGTTCGTGTGGTAAAAGTTATATAGGTGAAACATCAAGACCATTGATTGTACGCCAGAAAGAACATAAAAGCTACATCAGAAATAAAAAAATAACAGGTTCGAAAATATCCGAACATATTCTAACATCTGAGGCGATAATATGATGGAATGGAATCATATCAAAATTTTATTGAGAGGATCAAATCAAGAAAGAAGAAAGTTAAAGGAAACTGCGTGCATTCTTCTAGCGAACAACTGCTTTTCAACCAATTCCATCGAAATGGACCGCACGTGGTTACCTCTCCTCAGAGATGAAATAAGTACTAATAGAATGGTGATTGATTGATACCAAACACCCTATGTATCAAGATAGCAAATGTCAATCAAAAGAATGTATGGCAGATTTCATTTGAGAAAGATCTTGGTACTTCCAAACCGCAATTCGAATACAGTTTTCAGCGTATTTTCAGCAAGTATTTTTTGGGTAATTTGATCTCATTTTTTCAGATAGGCAAATTCAGTGTAGAATATGTTACTGAGAAAAACTACTTTCATTCGAAACACCAGTCTTGATTGCGAACGCATTAACTTATCGGGCAAATTAATTAATTTGCCCTTCTACACTTGTACAGATTTCTTTGGATAACCAATTTCTTCATTTTCCGATTGTGGAAAGTTACAAACCCAAAAAATTATGTCAAGTATTGATATTTAATTTTGCATCCTCTAGGTACATGTGTCCTCAGTTAATTTTGCGTCCTCTTTGTACGTATGCCCTTAGTGCGACACTCACCTCCGCCTGGCTACGATTAAAAGAAAAATTATTTTTTCTGTTGATGAAAAGTCTGTTGAAAACTTTTGAACTCTCTCGCCGCTCAAACCTACTGGCGACAAAGACGAAGGTTTTTCAAAGCAGTTATTTGCGTAATGTCCTGCCTTATTACATTCGAAACATACTACATTACCGTCGGAAGTTTGACGTTCTTTTCTAATATCTGGGAAAGTTAAAGAAAACTGCGTGCATTCTTTTATTAAACAACTTCTTTTCAACAAATTCCATCGAAATGGACCGCACCTGGTTACCTCTCCTCAGAGATGAAATGAGAACTAATAGAATGGTGAACACCCTATGTATCAAGATAGCAAATGTCAATCAAGAGAATGTATGGCAGATTTCATTTGAGAAAGATCTTGGATCTTGGACCAAACCGCAATTCGAATACAGTTTTCAGCGTATTTTCAGCAAGTTTTGATAACGGAGGCAGATACAGTCTCCAAAACGTCAACATTTTTCGAAAAATTTGGTATTTTTTGGTTAATTTGATCTCATTTTTTCAGATAGGCAAATTCAGTGTACGATATGTTACTGAGAAAAATTACTTTCATTTTCAAAGCAGTTATTTGCGTAATGTCCTGCCTTATTACATTCGAAACATACTACATTACCGTCGGAAGTTTGACGTTCCTTTTCTATCTCTGCCAAAAATGTATCATAGAGACACCAAAATTATGAACGAACTATTGTTTTTCTAATATGCATCCATATTGGTTCAATAATATTTTTATATTCACAATATATACTATACATATTAGCCCAATATGAAAGCAAGATTCAGCCAATATGAGGAGCTACCTTTCACTATTCACTCTTTACGAAAACAAGAACATTAGTTTTTCGAATGTGTTTCACAGAAACATCTTGTAACCAATAAGCGACATATATAAAAATGAAATCATGTTTCAGGTTAACCCAAAATCGACTTGATGTCTGGATGGAAGCTGTGGGACGAAATCTGAATATTGAACATTCCAGCCCTAGCAATGTTGTGTGCATGCAGTAAACATTTTTCTGACGAGCACGAAATTTTGAAGATTACGTGTTTACGACTGAAATATTGAAATTCTTCTCTACCCTATCAAACTTGACAGAAACTGTTGCGGAATGCATTGTTAGGTTGGCTCTCCAGAGCATGAACATAGTAATCGAGTGTGTTTTGCATTTTCTTACTGGAAGAACAGAGAAAAGCAAGTGTATTTCCAATTATCACCTACAAAACCAGAGCTACTCATAATTATGTAATAATTATAGGCGTTCCGCAGATATATTGAGTTGTATATATGCAGAGAAAGGAATGAGGCAAATAATGACTTTGAGAAACAATTTGATCAATTATTTGATGAAACAAGACGACTCTTACGTTGTCTGACCTAGTCTAGCACTGATGATAGACAAGAACCCTGAAACATGCATGTTTCAGCCAAATGAATGATAATATTCAATGGTGTTACTTCACGTTGCACTTGCACTTGTTTCCATTGCAGAAGTAGATGTCAGATAAAATTCAATGTTCGTAACAAGTGGCTGTTTCCTGTCAGATATTTGCTTCGTTTGTTGAACATTGTGGAAATGTGTCGAGAGCAGGGTATTTTGATTCTATCAAAGTATTTGTTTCATTCAATTGGTACTCTCCGACGAAAAACTTTACGAACTTGGATTCATTAATACATTCACTTCAGTTAATATATTTGTTTATCCACTGGCATGTGATAAAGACATCGTTATGTCGATGTATTATAGTGATATAATGAAGTTTGTTATGGTCCCAAGTAACAATTTGAAGTCATTTGGCTTCATCCTAGTTTTATGAAAGTTATATAAAGGTTAGGTAATAGCCAATTAGATTTATGGTGGTCATACATTCTTCCTAATACGCTCCCAGAGCAAGTAGATATATGAATCGGTTTCAAACTCTGAAGGCTATAAGATGAAACCATTCAGCATTTAAGTATATTTGATTTCATGAAGGTTTCACAATGGCTGTATATACATACACGATAAATCCTTTTGATCTTTAAATAATCCACATAGAAACTAAGTTTTATACTGATTTTATAGCACTCCTCAAGTCCATACAATGGTTCTGTAATATAACTGTTTAGTAGTCGTGTGGACAATAGGGCGACGTTACCAAGACAAGATTGTCATTAATATAATAATTTTCAAGAGAGAAACGTCAAGCTGTTACTGTTAATATTATTTTGCTGCAAATAATTAAAAGCCAGTACAACTTCATAAAATTAGAAGTTATATTTATTCTAAATCAAAACCACACCCCACATACATGGTCCTTCGAGCCGGATCATGTATGTGGGGTGTGGTTTTGATTTAGAACAAATACAACTTCTAATTTTATGAAATTGTTGTTCTTTAGTACCCCAAAGTTTGAAATATTTCTTGTGTTTTGAGATATATGATAAGAAAATCGACCACTTTTACATGTACGGTGTAGAAGAGCAGTACAGAAATGTGTCTAGCAGTACAGAAATGTGTCTAGCAGTACAGAAATGTGTCTAGCAGTACAGAAATGTCTCTAGCAGTACAGAAATGTGTCCAGCAGTACAGAAATGTGTCTAGCAGTACAAAAATGTGTCTAAAATATAAGTATTTCATGAATCGCTCTTACGACCGATTCGAAAAACGGAACACTTATTTTTTATTCAAAAACGAAACTTTTATCAAAATTTTGACCATTTCTTGTGTTTTGTTCTCGAGTTATTCACTTAGAAACTACATACAGTTTTCAATTACAATTTCTCCTCTACACACAGTAGTGCGTCTCTTTTATTTATGTGGTATTATCACGTTCCTTGTTGTTCACGTTGATTTCTGTCTATACCCCAGATGAAAAGTTTCCGATACTGTGTATTGATTCAAACCCTTGATATGGCAGTAGTTCTACAGCTAATGTTCATTCCATGAGTTGCAGTATTACAAAACACTATTGGCCATCGGTCTTTCAGTTCTATGAATTTACTCCCTGAATTAACAACCCTATCACAGAATTCATCATCAAAATTTGCTTTGCTCGGAATTATTTTCTTATTTCAATTACGAAACGTCTGTATCTCTTGTCGCCTCAATTTAACCACCCAATCGTTAAGAAAAATATGGAACCAGAAAGAAGTGTGCTAACTAAATTGAGTCAGTCGACTTTGCATGAAAGACGCGCCGTCAGCTTGTTTCATGTGCCTCATTTAAGTATACCGAGAAGCCGTTATGACGGTCTACGATGTAATGTACAAATTTCGTGATGAAAAATGGCCATCATGAAAACAGATGGCGTGGAGGTTTATGAGCGGAGCTGGATCATCATACTAATGAGACGAAATTCAATTAGTCTTCACTATATTCTATTGTTGCACAAGCTGATATATTCTTATGAATGTGGATGTTGGATACGATTCGTTGCATGAAATTCAGTTCACAATATGTGTATCTGTAATATAAACTAATTCTCAACTGATTTTTGATTACCTATTAGATTGAGGTGGTAATGATGGCCAACGATTGAATTAGCCAAAAAATAATCAATTTTTCAAGGTTTTTAATATAACGGTTGTAGTTCTACAAACGTTAAATTTCTTCATATTTACTGACATTGTGAACAAAACACCAACTGATTTATAAGTTTCTGAATATGACTTACAATGTTTTTGTTGATTAATTCTGATTTTACAGCTCGAAGAACCCTGCTGAATCCTCCACCAAGGATAATTAAATATTTAATAAAATCAATGATAATATTTGTTTATTTGGTTAAATTCAACTGTCAAAGTCACGTTTGACGTTTGAAGCATTTGAATGGAAGTCTTCTCAACATTCCATAGATAGTTCTTCTTCGGTTATTATTTGGTTTGACAATTAGAGCAATTATTTATAACCATCACGCAGAGAAAGAGATAGATAATTGAAGATTTCAAGTCAATATGTTGGTTTCATTCTATCTAAATATGAATCAGTAGTTTATGAGTTGTTCTTTGATAGTGTGACAATTGGTAACACTGTTTATTGACATTGATGTGAGGGGGGATTAAATTTTGAATTTCCGTTTATCCTCCATTTCGTCCATTTCTGCGTCTGGTCTCAATTGAAGAACTCGCTGTGATGATTTGATTTTTTATTTTTAAAATCATCCAATCATATGTTGGATATAATTCAATACCCGTCGTGGGATAAGTCAGGGGAGTAGTTGTTTTCTGACTGGTATTTGCCTAAATTAGCCTACGTAGTAGGTGTATATGGGAGTAAAAAGGGTAAAAACTTCGGTAGGCAACGATTATCGTTATCAAACGATCTCCCAAAAGAACTCTGAGCTTTGTTTCAGATATCTGACTGAATCTCTCAGCCCGGAGAATCGGAGTGCTTCTTGATCTACTCGCCACCAGGTGGAGCGGCTTACACCCGTTGTTTCATCAGCGCGAGACCAGATGGACCAAATGACGGAATTAAGGGATGATTCAGACAGGGAACAGATGGCTTCAAAGCTGTCTGTAGTGACCTACCCTGTACTGATGACGAGGCAAGAAACTCGAAACTAGTGTGCAGGTGGTCCCCCTGTTCGAATCAGAACAAAATACTGCCATTTGGTTACAGGGAGCGCTTGCAATTGTTTCCTCTGCAAT
This sequence comes from Chrysolina haemoptera, assembly GCA_958298965.1. Lineage (NCBI taxonomy): Eukaryota > Metazoa > Arthropoda > Insecta > Coleoptera > Chrysomelidae > Chrysolina > Chrysolina haemoptera. The sequence goes on along the minus strand of OY282592.1, from coordinate 4,984,958 downwards.
GAGGTACATTGCACAAGTATATGTTGGATATAATTCAATACCCGTCGTGGTATTAGCCAGGGGATAAGTTGTTTTCTGACAGGTATTTGCCACAATTAGCCTATGTAGTAGGTGTATATGGGAGTAAAAAGGGTAAAAACATCGGTCGGCGACGACTATCGTTATCAAACAATCTCCCAAACGAACTCTGAGCTTTTTTTCAGATATCTGACTCTTCCAATCTGTTTCTACAAATAACATTCATGAAGTGGTAACTCTATTTAAAATTCAAAGTGGAATTCATTGGAATACATATTTTTGTCATTTACAATGCTTTTAAAATTATTTTTTCTACGTTCATGCAAAAAACAAAACTTTATTGAACTATATTTGGTGGAAAAACTGTCTCTTTATTGCACTGAGTGCAATAAAGAGTTTATTTGTTTGACTCATCTGTCATCCTACTATAGCGTTTTGTCATCATGACAGACATAAACTTTCAAATCGACGCCAAATTTAGCCCATTTTTGTGTGAGATTGTATTACGTTTTAAATAGTTGCATGTTTCATCATATTCATTACATAGTGGACTATGAAATTACTAGACAATGCAATTTGTTAAAAATAAAATTATTTCCTTCGAATATCAACTGAATTACACAAAATATTTTTGAATTACTTTTAGCACATAAATTTAAACAATGTCTTCCTTACAGTTTAGTGTCACCTAAATGAAACATTTTCTGGTTTTTGCGTGGACGTAGAAAAAATATTGTATGAAACTCGTGCAAAAAGAGTTTATTGCACTCGACGTGAAATTGTCCGACGAGGCCACCTACTTTTTGCACTTGTTGCATAAATAACTATTATTTCCAATGAATTTTCATGATTTTTCAGTATTCACAAAATTCGTTTAAAAAATAAGTAACCGAAAAATCGAAAAATAGTAATAGTATTTGGTATTGGTTGGTATGGATGGTGACTGATGCGCTGCGACCTAGTTAGATCTATTGTGCCCCATCTTCTTCTGCTATCTCAAGGTGTTCTCGTTTACAGCATCCCCTCAAGCCTCAGTTCCTTAAGGAATTTTAGGATTTTGAGGGGGTAAATAGTAATAGTGAGGATGATTTGACACTGACACCGCTAATTTCAATATAAAGATTGATGACAATCGAATACTATATTTTCGAATAGTTGGCAGGAAGTTTCTATAGCTGTTAATTTCGTCATTTCATTATGTGAGCTCGTAGCAGCGAGCGAAGAGTAATGGTACAATCAGGATTTGGATAGTGGGGGTGGGGGTTCAAATCCCAAATGAAACACATTTTTTTTCAAATCGATTAGTGTTCGAATTTTAATATAGTTTTCAATATTTTAATCTTCAATTTTTTTTTAGGTTGTATGTATTATGGGAATCACGGCAGGAAAGTTTATATTATAAAAATGGTCATATAAAAATATTGCATATTTTTATATGATTCAGATGGTCGTAAAAAAAGTATAGTGTAAAATTTGCATGAAATTACCCATTTTCCCACTCGTAGATATATGAACTATTTTGTCTATCAATTATATTCCAAATATCCAGATTTTTAATCAATATTTCATGAAATGATAATTTGCATCAAAACACACAGCATCACAGTCATTTGGCCTTTATTTTTCACAAGAAAACAAACCGGTAGAATTTCAGTGTATATTAGAAATTTCCGCAAGATTAATCCTTCTTTAAAATCATACCGAGCCGAGTATAAGGTTAACTTATGATTGTGTTGTGCTGGTCTGCATCCGATGGTAGATTCTCGAAATTTATGTTACTTTTCTCGCTTTCCTGTTTCGCCCTGGACCGCCATTGCGCTGACAATGAAAAATGCCTTTCGTGGCAATTTCTTCGCTTCGGTTATTTATGAAATAATGAAGGAAGTAACAACACACTAGGAACCTATTTATTCGCGCTCAATTTTCATTTATCATTCCACCTTTTATTTGATCTCGAATGAGTTTGGTTGATATGAGTATGCAATTTATATCGTTCTGTCTATTCATGATTTATATCCCCTATGCACTATCGGTTATTCTATCTATGTGCTGGTTGAAATACGGTGCACTATGGAATTTGATTGTACATAGTTGAATAGTGGCAATTATTTGATGATATAATTTCAGCCGCTCAAGCGTGATGGAGATTTTTTCAATTAGGTACTCATGAGAGATGAATAATAATTCAATATCTACAAATTATTGTTCGAACCAAAGCTGTTGAATGAAAACCTCGAGGTTGAGCCAATGTAACAACGACTATTGCATTTATTCAAAAAATTATTATTATTATTATTATTATTAGTTTATGAAACGGTCCTGCACACGAACAGCCAAATAATACGATGTGTTTTTATCAAACGGATTCCTTGATTCTGATTGATTTTCCGTCTGCTATAAAAAAGTATTTTTTTGGCATGTACAAATAGGTCCCACTACTTTAAAATTCTTGCATATAGTCCAAAGAGGGTATGGGTTGCTGCTTCAGTATGATAATTCCATATTTACTGAATTATTCATTATTCATTCGGCTCCGCCAGAACTTCCAGTGGCGGGTAAGCGTGAACCTGAAATTTGATGTCGGCGTTCATACACGTTTTCTGAGAAAACGAACTCATTTCCGATAATTATATACTTTCCAAGATTACAGCAAAAATCTCTTTATTTATTTTTAAACGAAAAAAAAAATGTTCCACTCCTGGAATTTTTTTCGTGTTTATCATGGTTCCAACTACTAACATACCAAGTTTGGTGGTGCTACAATCGATCCTCGTCTCAAAACCCAATCGTACTGGACTATTATGTTTTTCAATCATTTTGACAATGGAATAGTGGCATGCAAAATAAGAACTACACAACAGATTTCATGTATATCCTATTCATAACTTCGAACAAAATTCAAAAACTACACATTGAGACAATTGTAATGAAATTATTGAAGGTCAATAATGAAAATAATAATGGAAATGATGAGAGGTGATAAAGATCGTTCTAAAACTTGAGACTTGATAATGAAAATAATAATGGAAATGATAAGAAAATTAAGTAGTTACCCCGTAGTTAAATATGAGTTGAAACAAAATATACTTATGAAAAAGAATAACACGAATAATACATTATGAATTGAACGGTTTACATCTTGAAAACTAAGAATTATATGCTTTCTCTACGGATTGAAAGTTCACACCACTTTTGACTTGAAAAATAATATAGAATTTACCAGCCCAATCTTTCCTATCCTCTTCATTTACAGAAGTGTTCCTTATTGGGCGACCACCAGATGTGGCCCCTAACAAAAATATTCACATGTAAGAATTGAACCAGCTATTAAAAGTGTCGTTAAATTTATGGCTCTTAAATGTAGTGTCTTCGAAACTTAGTATTCAACACTTAAAGCTAAGATGAAAGGTTCTTCCGTAACATATTTCTCGGTCAGTTCTAGTTATAGGGAGGCTGTAATTCGATATTTTCAGATATTTTGTATAGAATTCAATTTGATCTGATCATTTTACGACTACAGGAAATACTATAACTCTGTGTGTGGTATTTTTAAGTCAACATTTTTCAATATATTTCACTTATTAAAGGTTTGGTTACAGCACAATTGAGGTTGAATCAGGGATGGGATTCTGTGAACCATAGAATTCTATTGTCGACAGTTTTGTCTCTTTCTCTCCCATTAATTCAACCATGATGTCATCTCGCTTTTTCTATCGAAAACAGAATTCTATGGTACACAGAATCCAACCCCAGATCGGCCCCTTCTAATGGAAAATTCTCCGACAAAACTCAAAACGAGAATTGTGACTCAAGTTCATCGTCAAGTGGCTGTTTAGCATTCACGAGCTGTCCTTCATCAGTTTGTTGTTCATCTCTGAAAATAAGTTACTCGAAGAATGGCTCGCCCGTTCCCGAACAACTTCAAGTTTATTTTTATCTTGTGTTATTCGCTCTCACCACGAGTGCCGAAATTGCAGCAGTAAAACCCGAACAAGTAGTGGAAACGCCTTTCCGGAGATTTATATTGCAAAGCACGAAACTTGGAGAAACATAACGTAAATATCGAATAAGATAACCACCATATATTAAAAGTGGTCACTCGAAGAAAGGGAAAACAGCTACTGAATTCTCGGATGAAATGTGTTTTTTTGACCCCGAATGCTTTTTATTGCGAATATCCGTATCGGATCATGGCATGAAAAATAGAATTTGAAATGGTCCAGACACGATTTTCTCTCGACTCATCAACATTGAGATTTATTGTGTATCTTTTTCTGGGGTTTTAGATGCTATACTGTTCGTCTAATGACCCAGGAAAATTTCACAGATATTTACATTCGTTCCTTTCAACAATTTAGTCAATGGCAAGTTATTGAGCTCATATGAAGTTAGAAAATTGGAATTGGAATGCGCAGATACCTTTGACCCTTAAAACATGTCTACTAAGGACTAAGACAAGGATGGAGAAGGCATCTCTTTGGTCTTTTATTACTCTAAGTACCCTATGTACGGCGGTTTTGAAACTGAAAAACTGCGGAACATCTTCACTAAGGCAACATTTGCAAGCTGAACTCACTAGAGTCTACGAAAAAAAATTGATAGATCCAGCCCACCTAAATCCGGGGCAAATATCTCTACAGGTTCGAATAGGCGTAGCACAATATCAGTTTCGAGTTGTCTTGAGAAGGTAAAACTATAATAAGATTTTTGCTATAACTATGTAGTAATTTGTGACACAACTGTAAAAAAAAGGTACACTTCCTCAACAACGCTGGAGGTGATCGTTTTCGAGATATTTATAATTTTCTATATTGATGCATGTTACTTAGCTCCTAGGGCGTATGTGGTAGATCTCGTCAAAATAAACAACTTTTCTCTACAAAATGTTTATCGAAAAATTATTCGTTTTCAAGATACAGATTGTTGAAATTTTTCTCAGCAACTTCACTTGGCGCCCTAGGAGCTAAATAACATGCATCGATATAGAAAATTATGAATATCTCGAAAAAGATCACCTCCAGCGTTGTTGAGGAAGTTTATCTTTTTTAATTGGAAAAGGTGTGGGAATAAGATTTTTTCATGAGAAGTACCAAAAGTTTACTGACAAAAATGTTAGGGCAATTTGAAATAAATGATTTCGTGCAAATAACTTATTTTTTGCAAAAGTTGTTTTTAAAAAGCGTACAAAAAAAATCAATTTCAACACCCTGTAAGTCCGAGACTTTTTTCTTAAAATACATCACTGGAATATTTTAACGTACTTATGTTACACCCTGTATAAGGGAACATCTAGCTCAAGTCCCAGTAGTTTTTGCTGATCACTCCTTCAATTCAAATCAAACGCTACGAGTTGTATCCTAAGACTTTTTCAAAGTCTTCCAGAATGCGAACCCAACAGTAAAATTAGTGGACGAAGTTGTGCTTATTTTACATATTTTAAAAGTTTTAATGTGAGTTTAGGTGGAATTATGCTTCACATGTGGAAACAGTATCAAGACAGGTCGGATATGTGCCTTGTAAGACATGATCAGTTGACAGGAAAAAAAATAGACTTTGACGTTCTCAAGTTTTTGATAGACTGTTTGAGCAATTGATCGCACATTTTTTTCCAAGGGTACTGCTGATGGTAATACCAAGCATTGAGAAGGATAATTTTTCTTGTATGGATAATTTTTGCTCTGCCCATATTTACATCGTTCACGTTCCTTTCTCTGGGGCTGATGGTGGAGCTTTAGAAGAATACACTGTATGCAGAGTACTAAAATTCGCAAAGGTGTGCACTGAACATGAAGTAGCTTCCATATGAATTGTTGATGTATAGAAGCAACACTATTGATGCTAAATGGATAAATGGTATGAAAGGAATGCAGATAACAACGAACACAACTGAGGAAAAGAAAGTCATAAAAAAGAAGCTTGGCAACCAGTCCCTGATCCGTGGTCCTTGATCCTTAGTTTGCAGTGATCATGTTGGCAACAATTTCAACTTTTTCCTAGAATTTCGCTTGAAACAGATAAACTAATGGCACGAGAGGAGGGTAAGAAATTCAAATTCAAATTTAGTGAGATCAAGGAGAGACACCTTGATGGGCAATTCTAATGAGCTCTGTACCATCCTTATTTGAGATGGTAGGAAACGCAAACAGCCGATTCACCTACCAGTCCAAGGTTCTCAAGACCAAACATTAGTCATTCTGCAAGGTATCCAAAATATCCCCCTAGCAGAGAGCAGAGAGAGTATTGCAGACTACTTGAATCTATGGACATAATATATGGGTAGGAATATCTCAACGAGTATTTCAGAGCCAATTAAAGACTGCAGAGGGGTGGAAACAGAGTCAATGAAACACTGAAGGAGTATGGAACTAATGTAGAGCGACTTATCGTTTTGGCCCACCTACAATCGCCATAGAACAAATATAATAGATATTGCTTGAGAGACTACCCTGCAGAAAGCTTTTGGACTATTATGTCGTTCAACAATAAAAATACAACGATGGAGTGGCATCATGAGATACTGAGGTGATGGACAATACATCGAGACATACATAGATACGTACAAGGCATTTGAATGAGCCTTTGGACATCATATCTGCATGAAAATAGGTTTCTTCCGAAAAAAAAATAAATAAATAAACAAAGGACAAAACACTGCCATAACCATAGAAACTAGCCATCTACAGAGAAAATGCACGTCTATCAATCTGGTGTTTTTCTTTGTTTCAGGTGCTGGCACTATTTGGAGCTCTTCGGATATCTCTGTGCTGCTGTGCTATATGTGAAACATGCTTGGATGGTCGTGTCTGTCTTCTTGAGTCTATAGGAACCACTATGTTGCGCAGATTGGCTCTTTTATCTATGGTGTGGTTTACTGCTGAATTGTGCTTTTCCAGGAAAGTATTCAAGGCGGTGGTTTTCACCGAGAGCTCTAGTTACGAGGTGACAGGAGCCGATATATTATAAGGCTGGGGATTTTCTCAGGAATGAATCATACATTCATTTGAATGAAAGGGTGACTATGTACTTATTTTTAACTAGATATACGGCTGAATTAGAATATAATAATTATTCGGTGCTTCCGCCTGTCTTAAGACGCGCTTACACCAAGGTTTTCCACTAAGTTTTCCACAAGTTGCGATCATTTGTTGTTTTTTTCACAAAATACAGCAGCAACTTTTTCTGTCTTGTACTCGTGGAGAGACAAATCTTTTACTAAACTTTGGTTTCCCGCGGAGTGTCGGTAAAGATCAAAGAAAGTTGACAACTAAAAGTGGAAAATTTGTTGCTGTGCACTTTGCGCAAGCAACTTGTGGGAAACTAGTGATAAACTATTTCTTTTCCTCGCGCCCCGGACGTGACGTCGGGTGCTAGCATCCCCCGCCCTACTCAACCCATGACCGTCAGTTCATGTGTGTACTTCAGCTGCAGGAGTTTTCGGTGATTTAATAATAATAATAATAATAACCGTCTTTATTATTTTCTTTCGTACAAAAATTATAAAAGAAAAATATATAAATATATGAAATGCAATGGTACAAAATGAAAATAAAAGGCGAAGTTCAATTTTTATAGAGACTAATCCTAAGACCAGTCGCTATTAATTGTTCTTCCACTTAACCTAAAACTCGCTGCAGTATCCATGAAATAATTTATTTTTATTTTATTTGTCCAATAAATAAAAAAGACATGATGGAAAAGGCATAATGTCATGATTTTATTGTGAAATAAATAAATGACTTTTGAATTTCAGTCGAAATCGCTGTAACCCACTTTGTTTTATATGATCAGGTATATTATTGTAGATTGCGCATATTTGATAGCTGAAACTACGTCTGAAAAATTCTGATTTGAATTTGGGTGGGGAAAGTAATCCTTTATTTCTCACATTGAGATTGTGTACATCAGCTCTGTAAATAATTAGATTAGAGGGTGTTTTACTTGTAATGAGTTTGTGGAAGAGAGTTGCAGAATGCAGAATTCGTCTGTTTTTCATATTTAACCAACCAATATCTCTCAATTTGTGCGAGATTCTTTGCCGCCGTCTTATACCATATATGAGTCGTAGACAAGAGTTTTGAACTTTTTGAACCTTTCCTTCATATTGACTGGTTAAAAAAGGGCTATATAGTACGTCTGCGTAGGTAAAATTTGATAAAACAAGTGTTTCACATAATGTAGCTTTCAATCTGAATGGGAGAAAATGCCTTTGACTGTATATGACTCTCAACATAGAATAGGCACGTTGTATTAATTTATTGACATGACTCTCAAATTTCAAATCAGAGTCGAGCAAAACACCAAAACTCTTCGTACTGTTGACTATTTCGAGATTCACGTTGTTTATGTCTATTTTCACAGAATCAAGAATGATATTACGGTTGTTTCGGGGGCCAAATACAAAAACTTTGGATTTATCATTATTTATGATCAAGCCGTGATTCGAAGCTGTTTGAGTGAAAGCCGTGAGATCCTTATTTATACGTGTACAAGCACTTTCTACTACTTGATGAGGAAAGCTGTAATAAAGTTGAGTGTCATCGGCATACATATGGATTTCACAATGCTGAAGACTTTTCTCTAAATTCATTGTATAAATGACAAATAGCAGGGGGCCCAAAATAGATCCTTGTGGAACACCTGAATGGACATCGAGATATTGAGAATCAGTGCCGTCAATAGTCACTTTTTGTTTTCGGTTTTTCAAAAATGATTTAATCAGTGTAATAGCATTTTCAGAGAGACCTATGTAGTGTAAAATTACTACCAACAAATCGTGGTTAATCGTATCAAAGGCTCTACTGAAATCTAATAAGATAAGAACTGTACAATTTTCCTGATGTTTTGCCCTAATTATATCATCAATAATATGTAGAAGTGCAGTTGTACAGCTATATCCTTGACGAAATCCTGATTGTATCGAAGGTAATAGAGAGAAGTGATCAAGATGTCCTTTCGGCTGTGTCTCTAGTGCCCTTTCCAAAATTTTTGAGAAAGTAGTAGTGGTCGGAGATGATTATACTCAGATGGGTTGGATTTTTTTAGGTAATACTTTTACAACTGCACTCCTCCATGCGGCTGGAAAAGCATTGTTCTTTAGAGCAAAGTTTACTATATGGGTGATATAAGTTATAATGTGAGGGCAACATAATCTTATATACCTGATGTTCAAGTTGTCACATCCTGCTGCATTCGTTCTAATTTGACAGATCGTTTGATATACAAATAAATCATCGATTTCTTTAAAAGTAAAATTATTGTCAACTAGTTTGTGTGTGTTTTCGTTGTGTTTATGTCAAGGTAGAAAGTGTTTGACACTCCCGTCGCACCTCAACTCACCACTCAACGCATCGACGTCATCTTTTCGGAGATCAGCTATAATGTCACTGCCACTGTACCTATTCTTGGCCTTTAACGAGGGTTCGTGGACCTCTTGTACAGCGGCAATAATTGCGTCTTCTTCGTCCGACATCCTGGACGTTACTGCCTAAATCTTTCGTGTTAATTCTTTGGCAACAAGTTTTCCATTTATTGCTCTGAATTTGGGAAGAGCAACTTTCAGTTTTCTACAAAAAATCTTCCACTTTTTGCTCTAAGAGAAGAACAACTTTAAGTTGATAACTTTTAGTTTTCTACAAACAATCTGTTGTCAACTTTTAGTTGGCAAATTTGGTGTGAACGCGCCTTTAGAGAACTGGGAGATATCGTAACTTCGTTTCAATTTTTATTGCTATAAACAAGTTGCAGATTTCCATAATTTTTGCGGATATTGTGTCGTGAAAAAATATATTTATCTCTCTCAATCAACTCTGTTTAGGTCAATGGAATTTAATGATGATTCTTGAGTCATAAACTTGATACGGTGTGACTGTGTGACTATTAACAATATTTTTGCCGAGACACTCGATTTATGGAAATGTTTTTATTCTACACCAAGAATACTTCAGAACAGCGCTTCACCTCGACGGAAACCTTTTGATCTATAAATTGAAACCATTCATAATTCTCGAAACAAAACACGATTTCTCCCCCCCCCCAAATTTTAAAGCTTCGAAATAATGAAAAGCGAACAAATGTCAACCTGGAGCAGACACACTGATAGCAAATCAAATACATTTCCCCTATTTACATAAATCAACTTCAGCATCCACTGTTGACTGAGAATATGTCCTCTCCCGAAGTCCTTTGACAAAAACGTAGCAAATCGCAGATATCTGTCCACGATCTTTTTGTCATGGCCAAAAGCAAACATTTAGCGTTCCACAGTAAGCGTGGCGCTTTTGTTTTCGAACGTAATATGACTCGTATCCAAATGAAACAAAGCCAGCCATGAGGTTGGATTTGATATTTCGAACATTCGATCAAAATCTTGTGTCGTATTATTTTCTGTTATTCGAAGAACAAAGCACGATTTATATGAGTTTCTGGGACACCACAAATTCCCTTCAATTTGTAATGTATATTAATCCAGTAACGACAGACAAACTCGAGCAAAAAGTGATGAATGAATTGTAGCACTCTGAAACTGGGCACATGACATCTCGACATCATGTATTATTGTAGAAAAAAAATTGTTCACCAAACCCAAAAATCAGGGGTGGAACCTAGAAAATTTTTTATAAAAAAAAAAAATTATTTTTTTGTTGTTATTTCAGAAAATATGAGATTCATCAAAAAACGATTTCGATAGGTTGAGAGATGATTCAATTCTCCATAAGAATGATTTTCAGTAACACCTTAAGAAATACGCTCGTTTTCTCAGAAAACGTGGTTTAACGCCGACGTCACATTTCATGCTCGCGCTAAACCGACACTGCAAGTTCAGGCAGGGCTGAAAACTTGATTTGTCATAACTTTGCTAAAAATCATAGTAGAAGGAAAAGAAAAAGTGCATATCGTTCCTGAATACTTCTGCTTCCTCATGCAAATATAACATGTGAGTATCTAAGTACCTAAAATGTGTTTTGTCCCACTTCACATAACCCTTCTACGATATTTACAGAGGATCCGAAAGTCATGGATATTTTAGTTGATATGAAATAATTATACTGAAGCAGGAATCAGTACCCTCTTCGGACCATATGCAACGATTCAAGACTAGTGAGGCAGGTAGCCAAAGAAAAAACTGGGTTTACTCCTGCCTCAGTTTCCAACTCACCCATAATCCTGGCAATTTCTTCAGTAAATGTAGAAAATAATCGCTCATACACATCTTACATTAAAAATGAAGTATGTGATTTCAAGCTCGAGGTTTGCACTTCACGATAGTGTTATTAAATACATATATGCAGGATATGAATAAGCGATTATTTTGAACATTTAGTGAAGAGAATGCAAATTTTATGGGTAAGTTGGAAATGGGGTGGGAGATAAACAAAGTGTTTTTTTTGGCTAGTAGAATGAAGAAAAAAATCTTGGAATTTGTTCGAGGTCAGCAGAAAGCTAGGATGTAATTAATAGATTTTCGTACAGCCAAAAGGGAATTCTGGATAATGTTTGGAAAATGATTATTGGGCTGATTGACGAATGAGAACAAAAATGTGACCACTTCAAAAACGCTCGTGAAACTCAGCAGTATATTAAATTCTGGTGCAAAAAAAAACAAGTGTTGGAATCGATCGGGTGGTGAAAATGTAGTGTTTTAAAAATATTGGTGAAAATCGTTGTCAAATCGCGAACGGTTCATGAAGAATTAGAAGAAAGTGGTTCGAGACGAGTATACAGGGACAACACGTAAATCGCCGAAGAGTAGGATAGTCTGTAGTTGTTTTTAACCCCTATATAATACTCTGAGTTCGAGGGTTCAATTTGATTTGAGATTAGTATTTAGATATTCGCCTTTTTGTTGCATCATTTTGTTTGAGTTGTGATTCATTCTTTCCAGAACAAAAACCATCCCTCTTATGACTCTTTTCATATGATTGATATCAGTTGAGAGTTTGTTTTAGGTAACGTTCACGAGTAGAGACTCTTGGTGGTTTCTGTATTTTTGCATTTTGCGTTTTTAAAATCATTTCATATTTTGTTTATATACATGAAGTACGAGTAGAGTCAGGCAGTTGAGCCAGTTTGAACTTAGTTTTATTTGTGTTGTTATCGTTGTTAATTCTTTTCCAAATCTCATTTTTATTTAATAAATGTATTTTTATTGAACCTCTAACCATTCTCTTTACTAATAATCACTCAAGCTCCACTCAAGACCCCCCTTCACGCGTGGGGCACGAATCCATTCGCCTTCTCGGGAAAAGTGACCTTCTCAAAATAGGATGGAACATTCAGTTGCCATACAAGGGAACACTTTACTGGCATTCTCGGGGCCAGGGCCATTGGCATGAACACTTAGAGATGGAGACATATGCTGCTAATTATGGGAAAAAGGCTTACGACGAATTTTGCACGGGTGACATCGGTATGGGAATTATTGAAATCAGAAAATAAATAACCTTCTATCATCTGTTACAGACCCACCTGAAACGTATTTTCCTTTATCTCTTTCTCTGAATCACTAAAACTGCGAAAATCATCAAAGCTTTCTCCAGTACGTAATCGTCTACTCTTAATCCCTTTGCTACCCCAATTTCCACGTTATTATCCACGTTCGTAGGTGTTGACCGCTCATTACCATTACAAGGGAGTTATGACCGGGACCATAATCAGAATTCCATCGACCTCCGACGTCAAATTCTTACCGACCATCGTGCGTTAAGTGGCAATTGGAGGATAATTGAACCAGACTCTAGAAGCCATAACATAGTCATTAGGGTCCCGATATGCGTCTTTGGGGACCCATAACAATTTGTATCGGGAATCGATGGCAGGCAAACTCTGCGAGTGCCGCGGGAAAAATTTGTTAACACCGTACTCACCAAACAGTTACTTAGCTGATGTTCAAATGTTGGAAAGCTTTCAATTATTTATTGAATGGTTCTTTTTTCGAAGCTTTGCTGCCTCGCTATGTGAGAGGTTTTTAATTTGGTAAGAACAATGGTCCACGATTCTATTGAATCAGTCAACCACTTTTCATATTTCTGTACGCTTAGAGATAGTTTTGATAATTATTCAAAAATTTACTTATTTATTGAATATATAACTATTCTTATTTTTCAAGGTAAAAAATTAAAAAAAACTACTAGCGATTTTTTTAGAAGTAATCTAACCCCACTGAATTCGCGACATTTTCAACTGGTTTATATGATATTTAGGTTGGAATGCATCAATCAGTTGAAAAGTTGAAAGGAAATTAACAGTTGGGGTGGATAAAGAACAGATATGGTCTCCAGCCCATCACCACCTTCGAGCCCCCTGCACCTGACAAACTGCTGCAGCGTATTTACTGCAAATGTGAGATAGCCTACAAAGGGAATTGTGGGTGTAGAATGTATAACAGTGTTCCTTACGAGGTGAACAAAGAACATATGTGTAACTAACTAGATTGAACTAATACTTTGGCTTATGCCTGGCGTATAGTTGATAGGAAACAAGCTCCATTTTCAAATAGTCACAGAAACATTCATATTTACCAATCACTACTCTAGATATCTTGAAAATATTTAATATTTTCCGCTACAAAGAGGTGGCAATACAGAAGATCTTTTTAATCTATGTTCCATATTTCTTTTCCCAATGAACGTGAAATTTTGTCGAATACTCATGTAAATGCGTCTCCATTATCAAATGTCTAAAGAAGGCACTGGTGATTCCTATTCTGAAACAGGGTGAGGATGGCCACAAACTAGACAGATATCGTCCGATCTCGCTCTTGAGTGTGATCGCCAAGGTGGTCGGGAAGATCCTCTTGAGACGGTTGTTGAGTCTCGAGGAGAAACTCAAAATGATCCTCAATGTGCAATTCGGCTTTAGAAAAGGTCATAGCACCACATCTCAAGTCGTAAGAATTGTACACGGGGTGAAAGAGGCAGCTCAACGTGGACTCAACACAGTCATGGTCCTGCTGGACATGAAAAAAGCCTTCGACTCCGTATGGGTTGAAGGTCTTATCGCTAAAATGCTGTTAGCAGGCATGCCCTCATATATGGTAAGACTGGTGAATTCCTACCTTGTTGGGAGAACTTTTATGGTGCGGGTGCAGATGTCCCGCAGAGTTCAAGTTTGTCACCACACTTGTACTCCCTAAATACGTACGATTTTCCTCATTGCGAGAGAGTGGATATGGGCACGGCGGTATATGCAGATGATACCGCCATCTTCGCCCATTCCTTCTCAAGCGTCGCTGCCCAGTATAGGATCCAAGTTGGATAGGAAGGTCGTACCCTATTTAGCGGAGAACAAGTTCGTGGTTAATCCGGCTAAGTCAGAGACCATCAAGTTCACTAAGAAGTATACATAATCAAAACTTTATAGAAAGTTGGTGATCAATGGCGAAGCTGTTGAGAACGTGAACACTACGAGATACCTGGGGGTACAGCTGGACAAGCGTCTGAACTTCGGTAAGCATCTAACCCTGGCTATTCAGAGGGCTGGAGCTGCGCTAAAGGGCTCCTACCCTCTAATAGCCAGACGCTCGAAACTAAGTCAGGACAATAAAGTCTTGATTTATAAACAAATCATCAGACCTGCGATGACATACGCTTGTCAGGTGTTTTGCAGCCTGAAAATGACTCCTTTTATGTGGTTAGACAGGATGCAAAATAAGGTACTATTGTGTTATTACTAACAGTAAAAGATACCTTCGATTGGAGACTTTAAGGGAGCTTGCAGGCGTCGACTCAGTTCCGACATATATACGTAACTTGTTCTATAAATACCACATCGATAAAAGTCCTCTCACCAAGGATATTACCAAGCTCAGGGTGTATGATAATGAGGCCCGCAAACACGGGGGGCTCATCTATCAAGCGCTGGATATCTTTCAGCAGCGAAGGTAAGAACCGGTTTCGTAGGAAACCAAGACGAAAGGAATACCTAAAACGCGAAGTACCTTGACCCGGTTTTTTGCCTCAGCCTTTTCCGGGGTTATCATCGAAACAACCAGCCTCACAAACTAACTGCAAGCATTGTCTACATTGAATGCAATACACTACACGCATTAGCTTTGCAGGAGGCGTGTGTCTCACCGAACAGTACCGCAATGTTACGAAATGCCCGGCTTTGCGTTACCATCAGCGCGGTCGAGCAACGGCGTCGTCTGTCGGGGGCTCTAGGCTCGACCTGGCAGGGCGTTCTTCTGCTCTCTTCACCGAGAGCAGAAAGGATCGCTACTTCAGCGTCCACCCATCCTGGGTTAAGAAGAATGGAATGTCGGTGTTAGTTGGCAT
Organism: Chrysolina haemoptera; assembly: GCA_958298965.1. Taxonomy (NCBI): domain Eukaryota; kingdom Metazoa; phylum Arthropoda; class Insecta; order Coleoptera; family Chrysomelidae; genus Chrysolina; species Chrysolina haemoptera. The sequence goes on along the minus strand of OY282592.1, from coordinate 4,969,668 downwards.
GTCATTGGTGCAATGTGTTTATAACTTTGGAAATAAACCCCTATTCATTTATTTATTTATTTATTTATGTGAATGCGTCTAAATTCAGTCTTGGAAAGAATATACAGTGAGCAGTGAGCACGTGAAGGTTAGAACAAATTTTTTGGCCTGCTCATGGATCTAAATGGTTATTGAAGTTAATTATGTTCTGTAACACATGATTGAACTAATCATGGTTCTACTACTCCAAATTCTTGGGACAGTGATAGAGGTCCATATGAAGATGAAGAACCATATTCAAAGCTTCACCTCATTGTCTTCTTTCCAATCAAGATCTCAAAGAAGGAATACTTCAAAAATTTTCTTATTTATATTATGGATAATTGAATGACAAATTAACTGATACAAAATTGAACAATCTGTTTGCCAGTATAATTAGGCAATGTCAAAACGAGTTCTGAAATAATGAGGCACACAGTTCATTTCGTATCCTCGAGGCAAACTTTGTTTTAACGTATACTTGAAAGAGTAACGCGTCGAGAGGTTATTGAGAAAGTTTTGAAATTAACCAGGCGAACACTTTCAGCGACACTGACAAAGCAGCAACAGATCAATTCTTCAACGAAGGATATTTCATTTACGGACTGTTTGGAAAAGTTCTTCAGTGTGTTCATAGGTTGATGAGGTTCAACCATATACAGTGACCGCCAAGAAGTATGTACCATATGGGAAAAAAGTTTATTATTAGAGTATTGAAAAAAAATTCTTGGGAAAAGTTTGTGCAAGTCCGATAACCTAAAAATCGATTTTGGATTTTGACACGTCACGTGATGGCCGGTATGGCGGCAAATTGAAAAAAATTACTATGAAAAATAAAAAAGTGGGGTAAAATGGCAAGATATCGAAAAAAGTTATTTGAAAAAGTTGCTTAGAATTAAATTTTATATATATATATATACAGAGTTTGAAGAGATAATGAGTGAAAATTGAAAATAGCAAATTTTTTTCGAATACTTTCCTAGCTGTATAAAAATATCAAATTATTATCCTATGAATAGCTGTTACATTCGTTCGTATCTAACAGTTATATCAGAATTCCACGACCATTGTGATGACATGACACTCCATAAACATAGTGTTTTCCAGATTATAATCAAGTTTCGATAATAATCGTGCCAGAGCGTTTCACTTCGCATGCAATGTTGAAAACTCTAGCCTTTTTAATTTGACGCACTATTTTTAATATTATGTGCGAAGTGAAACGTTCGTGCACGATTATCATCCAAAATTGATTATAATCGGAAAAACACGATATTTTTGGATTTCTCTATCATCGCAATAATAGTGCAATTGTGATATAACTGTTAGATACGAACCAATGTAACAGCAAGGGTTCTGACAAAATAAATTTTTTTTTTAATTAGGGATCTCTGGTGTGGAGAAAATGAGAAAGTTGTGTTAATATCGAGATACAAATATTCCAGAATGGTCAAGCTATTCAGAAGAAAATAATTTGATATTTTTCTACAGCTGGAAAAATATTTAAACAAATTGCCATTTTCAATATTCTCACATTATCTTCTCAAACTTCGTACACGTATATAAAATTGAATTCTTAGCAACTTTTTCAAATAACTTTTTCATAGAATTTTTTTTCAATTTGCCGCCATATTGATCACGTGACATGTGTCAAAATCGATTTTTAGGTTATCGGTCATGCATAAACTTTTCCCAAAAATCGTTTTTCCAATACTCTATTAATTAACTTCTTTCCCATATGGTACATACTTTTTGGCGGTCACTGTACATTGAAAAATATTCCTTTTCAAAACATATATGGGCCAGTCAAGATTATTTTTCATTTCAGATCTAAGTCGCAGATATCTGCCATGAAAACTATCGAAATGAGAGAACTGGTTAGAAAAATGTTTAGGTGAAGTTGAAATGCTACTTTTCGAGTTTACTGAAGGTTCTATTCTATTTACAGATCTGAAGACATTTATGACATTACCACAAATCAGTTTTTGCCAAATCTTCACCTGCAAGAAATGCCAAACGGGAACTTCTATTAAAACAGAATGTAGCTGCCAACTTTCATTATTTGTGGTATCTTCACACCACAATGTTCATAATATGTATGTTGCATGTATCACAGACTCACTTGAAATCTTGTTTGCACAATCTACTTTGTAAGTGAAGCATTATGAGTTGAAAAGGGGAAAATTCTCCATGAAAATTGAAAAACGAAAAATGTGATTTATTTGTAATATCTAACAGAAAACAACTACTTCCCCAGCTAAAGCCACGATGGACATCGAACTACACCTGATAGATCACGTGAAAAAATTCTAACTGAAAAGTGAAAATCTGAAAGTGAAAATTCGCTTTTTTATTCTTTAATTTTCTCTAGTTTTCATTGAAAATTCATTGAATAAATTAGATATGTTATGAATGTTATGAATGTTATTAATAACATTCTCCCTATGTTATTAATACTATTCTCCCTGTATCTAATTCATTTAATGCATTTTTAATGAATATTCTCTAGGTTATTAATTAATAGCATTCTCCCTATCTAAATTATTCAATGAATGTTCAATGACAACTAGAGAAAATAAAAAATCTACTATCTGAATGAAAATGCTAATTTCCACTTTCAGATTTTTTCTTGGAAAAAGGAATCGTGAAACGCGTCTGCAGGTGGTCTTCCCCAGACAAATGAAGGATAATCTGCTGTATAATTACAAAAAGCAATTGCAACTGTGTGGTCATGCAAGAACGTTGCACAAATATCTGTGAGATATAATTCAATATCCGTCGTGGTATTAGCCAGGGAAGTAGTTGTTTTCTGTCGGATGTTTGCCTCATATTTTCCACATGGTAAAAATATTTCAAGAGAAGGGTCATATCAAGTAAAAATCGATTCTGGAATGAATTTGAAAACAGAAAATAGACTTTTTCAACTGAATATCAAATAGTCATCAATGAATTAAGGAGCCTGCAATCAATGGAGATACCGAAAATGTTCAGTTCTATGTCAAAAATCATGTAATTTTGCAGGGATGTTTCAACAAATTTGGATTTTACAGATATATTTTTTTTTTCAGGAAAAAGTAAATAGGAGTGAAACCGCGATAATTAGGATCACATTTTTGCCGTTTTCTAGGGTGAAAGAGTCGATAACTCAAAAGCGGTCCGTCGTATCGATTTTAAACAAGGATAGACTTCTGGAGGAAGTTTGATTTTAAGTAACTATGTCTGCGGCAGCACCTCAAGATTCTTTTCATGGATAGTCGAAGTGGCTGCAGTGGTATTTCTCTTCCATCAAAATTCGAAGCAATCTTTATCCGAAATGGATTTGGTATAAAAAGAAAGGTAAAACGTTGATCTATGTACGTGCTGTAATGTTTTTTCGACATTATTTGTTCCTCTACCCAAAACATTGCTTCAAAGTACCTGCATTTTTGGGATATTCTTGAGATTTTTTTGAAAAAGTGGATTGGAAATTCAATTTTCATTACAGCACGTACGCAGAATCAAACTTCCTCTAGACGCCTGTCCTTGTTTGAAATCGATAAGACGAACCATTTTTGAGTTATCAATTGACTCTTTCACCCTTAAAAGCGTCCCAAACTTGATCGCGCTCATGGCCTCTTAAAATATTGTATTACCTATTATATTAGACACCACAATAACACTTAAATCTTTGTACAATTTTGATTTGATATTAATATTTCAAATAAAAAACTGATGACATCATATTTCAACTATAATAGGTACCCGACAACATATTCCTTCTCTATGAAAGTAACGAAAAAAAGTTAATATCGCTGAACTTTCTTCGAATTTAAAAAGATCACGTTCCTTTGTCATGATGTCGAGTGGAAAAACTTCATATCATCGACAGCGGAGCTTTGTCCCCTTCCGTCAATATGAAACTTATAACGCACGAAATATTAACAAGATTTCCGAAACTTCTTGACATTCTTTTACAAATTTCAATATTACTTCATTCAACTGTTGAAGTTTCGGCAGTATAAGTACTTGTATTTTCGAGCTTTTGGTGAAGGGCCAATTTTGTTTAAAAATAAAAAATTTGGGTGTGGTCGTTAGGTTTTTTGGTACGGGAAAAGTGGTGGGTGTTTCATCAGGTCCGAGTAACAATTTAAATGTCAGTTGGATTTATCCTAGTTTTATAAAAGTAATAATGAAGGTTAAGTAATGCCAATTTAATTTATGTTGGCCATACATTTTTCTTAATACGCACCCAGAGCAAATATAGATTTATGAATCGGTTTTAAAAAACTCCTGAAGGCTATAAGATGAAACCATTTAGCATTCAAGTATATTTGATTTCATAAAGGTTTAACAATGTCTCTATATACATACACGATAAATCCTTTTGATATTTAAATAATCCATATAGAATCTAAGTTTTATAATGGTTTTATAGCACTCCTCAAGTCCATGCAATGGTTCTGTAATATAACTAACGATGAGGTTTTATTGAGGTTTTGAGATGTACTCCAGAGAAACGCTATAAGATCGAAGCATAAAACTATTTCTACTTGAACGCCAGTAGCTCCCTCTGAAGATTTGAAAATTTCTATATACACATACACGATACCTCCTGGTCTTTGAATAATCTATACAGAATATAAGTTTTATAATGGTTCTATAGCACTTCTCAAGTCCATGCAGTGGTTTTAGTTATGTTTTCAGGTGTACTCCCGAGAACTGCTATAAAATCAAAGCATAAAACTGGTGCTACTTGAATGCCAGTAGCTCCCTCTAGATGGTAATAAATTAATCAAAGAGGTGGCTAAAGTTTTATGAGATCATCAAAACATTCAATTGATTTTTTCTATGGCCATCATAAAACCGAACGGAATGTCAAAAGTCAAAATTATACCTTTGTTAATTATGTATACAGTGTCACACATAAAGTTCGTGACATATGGGAGTTTTTTTATCAATGAATATAATGAAAATTTTACTTCACAGTTAGTTTGTGCTTGAGACATGAGTGGAAACAACCATTTTTCTTGTGTCATGTGCTACTCTAAACCTGTCAAATATTTTTTTCAATTTCGAAAAAAGTCAAAGAAAAGGCAAAGAATGAATTTCACAAAACGTCACCTCCACATCCAACTGAGTTCATATTAAACTAATGTAAATTGAATCTCAAACCCAATCAATTATATTTTCTATGGAAATATCAATTTTCCCGTATAGCAAATAATTTTTTTCGCTACAATTACAATAACCCTCCATTGCAGCACAATTAGCATAATTGTTGGTCAGCAGAGCTGTGTGAAATGGAATTCAATTGAATCAAATTTGGGATTCTGCTACAGAAAAACATGTTTTTACTGGGTATTTTAGCGATCAAACGTACACTCTGTTCACGCTTGTGAGTGTAAGCGTGGAAATGTAGGTTCATAAAGCAGGCACTGACAACTAGCAACACCGAATTTACTGCAATTTATATTTCTGTACGACGTAAAATAAATATTCAGCTGCAGTCACAAAGTTGGATACAGAAAAAATCGAGAAAAGGAGCGCTACAGGTTTATTGTTACAGATTTGAACAGGATAATATCTAATTTCCATGCAGGATTTCGTTAGAAATTTTGTTGATTTCAAAAAAATATGAATAGACCAATCCTGTTATGATCAGTAGTAATACTATAAGTACTTCAAAATAATCAGGTTATACATCGATAACTTGTTGCATAATTATAAAGAGTGTCAGTTTGACAGTTTAAATAATCCGACCGCGAAGCGGGAGGATTATTCTGTCAAACTGACAGAATAATATATATATATATATATATAATCGTGGGCTCTACCTGGCAAACTTCAATTCATAATTTTCTTCTTTCAATTACATATGTCATTTGCCTGTTTCCTAACCAAGATGATAGCCACGTGCTGAGTATTTCCACACGTGGAAATTATTCATATAAATTTTAAAAATGTTTGTGTTAATTGACTAATTATTTTAATTATTGACCTTTTAATGTTATTTTATTATCAACTTCATGTTTCTCATTCGATAATGTTGTATCACTTTCATCACATCATTTTGCAATCAACCTCAAAGACACACTTCCCTGAAGATGACAGTAACCACTGTTGAAATATTGGAAATATAGTGTTAAAAGAGTACACGTTTTGCTTGCTGCTTATCCAAATAATCTTCCCAATTATATACATATATATATATATATATATATATATATATATATATATAAATCAGCAATCAGAATATAAGATAGGTAGATCCTATTCTCAGTTACCATTCTCACCAGGCCCTGGGCTCTTGAGCTATGCAAGTTGGTCTGCTTTTTCATAACCTTCTATTCCCTTATGTCCTGATTTCGAATCCGTTGAGCCTATAATGACCACAATATACTTTTTCGCAAAACTGGCTAGGTTCATCGATCCTGGCGAGCAGTGTATGTCACTCAGATCAACTTCATGCAAGATTCAGACTCATCGCTGGTATATCTAACGCTCCTGGAATTTACAGAGTTCTACTTCAATAATTACGGAAATTACGAGGATGTTTCCATGAGAAGTGAGACAAATTCGGATTTTTCAGGAAAAAAAGTATCTGTAGTAAGTTGGTGGTCCTGATCACGAATCTGAAAGAATTTCGAGCCTATTTTGCCCCCTAGTATGTTTTACCGTAAAAATGGGTTGTTCCATCGCGAGTGGTGGGCAGTGTATATCACTTAGGCCAACCCAATTGGGGTGGTAGGTGCATTTTAACCATTTCCATCTGTCCTGAGAGTTTCATCATTCTACATCAATTATTACGGGTGATACGGGGGTGTTTCCATGAGAAGTGAGTCACACTGTCGAAAATCTTTGGAAGAGATGTTCCTATGAAATAGTATATTGTGTATCTAGTGCGTAAAAAAGTCTTCACGTACGTGGTGCACACTATACTTTTTCTACGACCTTTTACTTAGAGATTGAATTAAAGGAAAATTTGACTAATTTTCTTTATTACAATAATAATTATTATGAACAGTTATATTGCAATTTTGTAAATTGTCAAAATGTACATTTACTTTCTCTTTCTCTACAAAATTAGTGCTGCTTGTACTGTTGGTATTTACAATATAACTACGATTATTCTCAGTTGTTAAGATTTTATTGCAGACGTCTATCTTTTTAGTTAGGGATTCTTCCACGTAGGCTTCTGCCACTGAGGATGATTTTCAGCCGCCGTGTTTTTTTAGCGTTAGGAGATTTCCTCCACCTTCGACTAATAAAGACGCAGATGAACGCCGTAGGCTGTGCCCGGTAAATTCGTTGGGATTGGGGAGTTTAAAAAATGTGGCAACTTCTGAAGGGACTTTTCCAATCTTATTTATACCAATAACTTGCCGAGTACATTTCCCTCGTTGATAATTGATAAAGAATTTATTTTCGGCATAATCCTTGGGACGAAGAGCCACGTATTTGTGATATATGTCCAAGTATTCAGTAACAGTAAATTTTCTGGAAACCTTAGTCTTCGTATCATTAACTGACACAATAAGAACTGTTCCCAAATTTTGGATGTCATCCAGTTTTAATTTATAGAGCTCATCTCTGCGCAGGGCTCCAGCTACCCCAAACAATAAAATAAGCTAAAAATTTGAAGATTAGTATTTATCGATATTTATACAAATCGACTTACTTTGGTTACTAAATATTTTTCATCGGGTGCCTCTTTGAGAAATTTTAATACGTGTTCCTTTTCCAAAACGCGTGATTTTTTAGGAATGTATCCCTCGTTTTTCCGTTTCAAGAAAGCCCGAACTTTCGGATAATCACCAATTTGTAAGTTGTACTTAACACTGAGGGTGCTTTTCAACATTGAGTAGTGACTCCATAAGGTAGAAGATTTAACCTTTCTTGATAATTCAGATAGGTAGGCTAATATTACCCTTTCGGAGAATGATTGGACGTTGTTTGTATTGCGCCATTGCATAAACTTTTCCTAAGTGTTTTCGTAAATTCCCAACGATTTTTGTGGCAATAACGATGAACTTGCTTCACCGGCTGCCAACGTTATATTTGGAGGAGTTGATGGGAGTACTTCAATGCTGGGGAACTGTCATATTTGTCAATTTCTCTCGCCACCGCTACCTAGACCAGCGACCGGTGTGTGAATTTGTATTGACTCTTATGGCACCGGTGCGTGAAATAAATCCCATAAGGAAAGCATGGCACTTCACACACCGATTCGTGAAATGAAGCTTTACACATTTTTATCGATGTGTGACGTTAGTAATTTACATACGGGAGTAGAAAAAATCATATTTGAAAGTATTTCGTCAACGTCTTACCAAAATTAAAACCAAACACCCTCATAATCGAAGCTATATAGCATGTCAGGGTAGAGGATGGTTGTTGTTATTATTTTCAGCAGCACTGCGGGACGGCTAACCCATTAACTCAGACACAAATAAACAATTTATTTGCCAGTATAATTTGGCGATGTCAAAATGAGTTCAGAAATAATGAGGCGCATAGTTCCCTCCATTCATCCCACGGAAACCTTGTTTCAACATATTCTTGAAAGAGTAAAGCGTCGAGAAGGTTATTGAGAAAGTTTTGAAATTAACCAAGCGAACTAGACTGTTCCAGTGGCAGAGACAAAGCAGCAACAGATCAAATCTTTAACGAAGGGAATTTCATTCAAGGGCTGTTTGGAAAAGTTTTTCAGTGTGTTTATAGGTTAATGAGGTACGGCAGCAAAACGAAAATTCAAGTTTTGTAGGTGCTGCAGAAGTTTTTTGTCTCATTGACTGTTTTCGCGTATACATGAGCGTTAATTAGGCGTTTCTGGCAAACCAGACAACGGCTCAACCCGAAAATTTGATAGTATGCATAAATGAATATGATCTACACTCCTGAAATATTTTAGACGATACGGCGTTGCCGCTTCTGCTATAAAGTAGCAGCTACTTTGATTTTTCAAATGCATCACCCTGTATATAATATCACATTATGATTTCTCATCACTTTGTCAACAACTTCATGTACTATTTTCCTATACCTATCTGTTACCGCTTAAGAGATATAAATTAATTTCAATTTTCTTTTACCAAACATGTACTTTTATAATCGCTGATAATCTTGAACTCTCAGGTACTAAGATGATCAAATTCGAAATGGAGTGGAGTGATACCATGAGGATCCTCACTTCGGAGCCATATTTTCATTTGCCTCACACTGGGTCGATAGAAAATGTAAATATTTTATCACCCTATATATTTCCACATTTTTCAATTCTTCATCCAATTTTAGATTGACTTTGTTCAGATAATCCTATTTCGATTTTGAACCGTTTTCGAGATTAACTGTTTCAAACAAAAACTGACGTGGTTTCCTTGGATTCATCACTCATTTTTGATATTTAACATCTTATTTCATACTATATGTAGATTTAGTTTTTCAACAGTCACCAATCAGTCCATTCGAAATTGATATGTCCCTTAGAAAAAGTTACAATTTGTATGCATTGAGGCATTGAGTGTCTCTACCGTACAACATTGCAAATTAGTAATGTTTCATAGTGTGTATAATTGAGAGCCTCTTTTTTTTTGGGAGGAGATGTCAAAGACCTCAGTATCCGGAGTCAGTGTCCCTTGATGTGTCCTATCTGCAACTCTGAAAATTTGCAGTGCCTTCAGATTAGTATTGGGTGAAGACCTCATTTTTCGAACTCAACACCCCGTTTTGAGTGATGCCTGCAAGTTTCGGAGAATTTGCGGTGTCTTCAGTTTTGTAATGGGTGTAGATAACATTTTTCAGAAACAGTGATGTGCAGTCCTTGTCTGCAAATTTTGGTTGATTCGAAGAACCTTCATGTATAGAGACCTACAAATAATCTCAGTAATAAATTCAAGACTTATTTTTCATTTCTGTTTTGTATTCTGTTTCAGATCCAAAACTGATATTTTAAATCGAAAAACATAAAACTTATGTCATAAATCTTCAATTGTGTCTGAGTCTTCCACTGACAAAAAAATTTCCAACTCAAATCAGAATCAATGGGAATTCCTAAAAGTTTCGTAGTTACTGATGGATGTATTGCCACATCATTGATTTCAACATGTATTGGTTGTTCAATGTGTTTTTTTTTTCGAAAAAATTGAACCAGCACCGTTTTATCTGCACTCAGAATTAGTCTTAGAGCAACACCATACTGAGGAGTTGTTACCTTCGTATCGAGATTGTCTTGCAGTTCAACAAGACTATCACCGTCTGCTGAAATCGAGGTATCATCAGCAAAAAGAGATGATGAGGTTGTGCCTATATGTTGTGGTATTGATATAAATCAAAAAGAGTAAAGGTCCCAAAACTGAGCCCTGTGGAACACCAACGTCCACATTGAATAGATCTGAGTCCGTATCATCCCATTTAACATATATATTTCTGAACTTCATATAGAATCAACTGTTATATGGAACATAATGTCACAATAAATAGCAAAAATTTTCGTTTTTTAATCAAACAGATATTTTCTGAATTTTTATGAAATTTTATGAAATCGCTTTCAGTTACCGTTGGTTGGGAGGCACTGGTTTGATTCTCCAGGCTACAGCGTGTCTGCCCGCTGGTAGTGCTTCAGCGCGGTTTGCGCAGGCTGTGGATCTCTGATTAGTGATAACCAAAATTATTTGAAAATTTTAAAATTCAATATCTTGGAAACACTTGAAAACAATTGAAAAAACTCGCGGAAATAAAATCTGACAAAATCCGTTAATATACAGTGTATCCCACTTAAGACCGGAGCACCCTTATAAATTCTACATTTTTCAACTGATTGGAATGATTTCTTTTTTCAACAGGTAGATATTTAAAAAGTCTACTAGGACACCAAATTTCATGGATGAATCGCCATTTACTGGGCCTACTGATCTGATTTTTCCAGGTCAAAAATATAAAAAAATTAATGGAATGAAACGCTCATATTTAGCAGCTCCAACAACATTGTAATAATGGTCTCAATTTAATGAAAACGCTATCAAGCCAATCTAGGGGAGCTGATACTACCACCCTATTAAGGATATACAGCACACTCATTCGTACCAAAATTTATTATGGCGCAATAGCAAATTCGACAGGTAGAAGATCTCTACTGAAGCTGCTGGACACTGTTCAGAATACGGCAATTAGACTTGCAATGGTGCTTACCGATTCAGTCCTATTGCAAGTCTATATGTCGAAGCAAATGAGCCCCCGATGGAAATCAGAAGACAATTATTGAGTCTAACGTATGCAGCGAAAATCTCTTCAGACCAAGACAACTCCAACTCCCAACTCACCTTTTCTAATAACCTTGAACAAATCTTTTGCGAAAACACCAGCGTCAGAGCCCCATTGGCTTATAGATATACCTCCTTGCAATACATCTCTCATCGATTTTCCAAACAATGCCTGCTAAAATACTCTGAAATAAAAGATATAATGGTCTCTACACCGACGCATTCAAAACATTAGGAGGCGAACGTGTCGAGGCAGCAGTTATCTTCAATGAAAGCAGTCATAATTTCAGGTCACCACTATCCTGCAGCATCTACACCGAGAATTGTCACCATCATCCTGCAGCATCTACACCGGAGAATTGTATGCTATAGCTGAAGCCATAGATTCATCAACAGACATCATCGATAAAAATGCAGATATCTCCACTGACTCTTTAAGCTCCATACAGGGTATAAAACAGGTTTACCCCAAACACCCACTACTACGACGCATTAAGGAAAAACTGCAAAATCAGAAGAGAACCGTCGAACTGGCATGGATCCCGTCTCACATTGGTATCACCGGCAATGAGAAGGTAGACACAGTAGCTAAGAATTTCAGCATTAATCCCCATAATACTATTATAACAAAAAACCCCATATGGACATAAAAAGCAAAATTGTCGGATACAGGAGGAATATATGGAGGGACAGATGACGTATGTATGTAAACAACAAATTATCCCAATCAAATCCAAATCTAAATCCTACACGATAGTCTTGAATATTCATGAATAATATTATGAATAATATTTGTTGTGAATTTCTGAGCCGTATGTCAAGAAATAATAAAAGTCTTTCCGAAAAAAAAAGAAAAAATAAAAACGAAAATATCGGTTTTCTATATTTTACTCGGCAATTTTGAGAATTTTTGGAAAAATTTGTTGAGATCAAAGTTGTAGATTTTTTAATTAAATACAACATTTACGCTTAACTTTTTTTGATAAATTACGTATTCAGGCTGTAAATCGTGAAAAACAGATTTCACCCCCTTTCATCCCCCTCCCCTCCTTGACTGCATGCATTCAGATATTGAATTTTTGTCCCTGCATTAGTTATGCCCTTCTCTACCTGTTCCAATCTAGTTTACCCTGTACGGAATTTTTCCGTGACTTGTAGGTATGATGAGCAATTATTTTGCCTGGCCTAAGAAGGCGGAAGGGTAATTATTTTGAAATTTTTGTATTGTCATCGGTCCTCAGTAAGTTTTTAAAATTGCTTGAAAAGTGATTTGCAAATTTTGAACTGAAAAGACAGACAGGATATACGAACTCGAATAAAAGCTTGTAAAAAATATGAATGTGGTCATCAAATCGACTCGACTAGAAAAACATTCAAAATAATCCAGCTGGATTGCACACCAAAGTCCTTTGAGCGCGATCCGAGTATCGAAAGCCCCAGTAAGCTTTTTAATCTCTGTACTAATTCTTGACAGTATGGTGGAGATTTCCGTATTCGATACGGCGCATTAACGATGAGACTATTATACTCTACTGTGCAAATATATACTCGACGCAGTTTACGATATTCTACACGATATCTTATAACAAACCGGGGCAAATCCGCGTACTACATTACAAACATAATCGCTTAAAACAACACATTTGAAATGTAAACCCTTGCATCCTAGAGGCAGAGGTTTTGCACTTTCCTTCACTTTCCTTGCTCCATTACGTGGAGTTATTCTTCTTATTTCTAATAATAATAATAATGCAGAAGGCCGTTATCATTGGTTCACTGCGTCTGCTCAGGGCACATGATTCTCGGACCCAGTAATCGCTTAACTTCGCTTCATAGGAGCTTGAATCCCAAATCGTCCGTTCCACGGTTATACTTCTCCAGAACAGGCAGGCCAGGGACTTTTGAGTTTGGAGGGTCTACATAACTGAATGGTGTTGGATGGAGCATGTAAAGTCATCAGTAGTTCAGATCCCCTTTTCTGCAGGGTCCGCGACCATGGAAAAGCAGGGATTGGAGCATTTCTTTTCAAGGCAGCAATTCGGGCAGCTGATGAACTTGGTCTCGTATTCGACACTGAACAGCATATGCGGTCTCAGCCTATATCCACAGGCATAACGCGGCTCTACGAGTATTATACTACCATCTACGACACTCGTTCGGTATAGACGAGACACCGGTGTTGCCTTATGCTCCGGGGGATATTGAGTCCGTTGCGGAGAATGAGAAGTGCCGAATATATTGGAACTACTCATTCCCCACCGTCAGGCAAATACAAGCCAATAAGCCAGATGTAGTCCTCCTCGACCATCAAAGTAAGACGATTTTAGTCATGGAGTTTTTGGCTCCGGTGAAAGAACATCGTCCGAAAAGAGGAGGAGAAACGGACTAAATAACGAGACTTACTCTTTGAACTCCGCAGGCTCTACCCAAACCATTCTGTTAAAACGGTGGTTCTGATTATAGGGTCCTTGGTGGCATGATGGACACACTGCTCTTGAATTAAAAAAATTCAGAAGGCCGTCATCCTTGGTTCACTCCATCTGCTCAGAGCACATGATTCTCGGACCCAGTAGTTGCTCACCCCGCGGTCGTGGGGAGTGGTTATCTGGGTAAATGTCACGAGCGCGCCCTCCGGATGTGTCAGAGGTCCGGAGACAGGGCCCGAATTTTAATTTATACTTCAAAAACCAGACATAGGAATTGAATGAAACTTACCCGAGTATAGGGTAATTTACTTGTAAGTATAACTGGAAAATATGATTCAAATTGGTAGATCCATTCAAAAATAATTAACAAACATATATATTAAGTACAAAACCGATTTCAAATAATATTTGTAAACAGCCCCCGTATGAAATTTGGTGGTAACTTTTTGAAGCTGATCATATTGAGCAATTACTTTGAGTCTTCCTCAAATAGTTTTGGCTCCAAAGCGGATTTATTGGTTCAAAAATGCTATTTGGTGTGGCTATTGTTAAAAATATGTAGTTTAAAAAACCAACATGTGAAAAAAATTACTGTGTTGTAAAAAACTTTTACAGAAAATTTTCTTGTCGTGAGAAAAGAATCCCAATAGGTATTTTCCTAATGAAAAATGCTCGGTCTCACCATAGGGACCGTCGATAAAGATTGGCAAAATATCCTAAATTGTCGCTATTTTTGAGACACCCTGTATAATAGGTGGCTCCTTCTATAGTAACGACCGATTAACTGATAAGACATTCGACTTTCTTCAAACCAGCAATGCTACTATTTTGTTACTAATCATCTAAAAAGTAATACTTTTGGATGAGTGAACCTTGCTATGTTTTGGTAAAACAGCAATTTTTCGTATCTCCGAAACTGGACATAGAAACTAATTTGAACTTGCATGTGTAACTTCTAGTGACTTGTACTACAATATCCCAAAAATTCATCAAAATTGGCTGAAATCCATTTTACCATGTATTTGGTGCGGGGTCCTTCCGACAATTTTCACAAATTTAATATCAAAATCGATTTTTTATTTTGGCATTTTGATTATCACCATACCGTCCTTACAGCACGACAAATACTACGCAAATAAAATATTTTTTAAGAAACTGTTGTATATTATATCATTCAATATTTGATATTATCACTCTGTAAATTATATGAAGTTGCCATGTGAAACATAGGAGTTAAAGTTGTTGAAAAATGTCATGTTAAAGAGAAAACTGTAAAAGTTTTTGAATAAAGCTATTTAGACCAACCAATATAAATTTTTTGTGGAAATTAATTCTAATAGTAAGCGACTTGCGCCATGACTTCGGGGATACTTTATAAATAACTGAAATCCAAATTGCAACACAAAATTTTTTTTGTGCAATTGTTTAAACAATAATTATTAAAAAAAGGGTCCTTTTTTTGGTTTTTTGTGAATATCTCAAAAGGTACTGGACGAATGGCTTCACTCATGAAAGACCGTTTGTAGAGAATGAAAAAACCTACAAAATGGTTTTTGAAAAATCCCGATACGACCATTTTTCGTTGAGAAAAGCCGGAAAAACTCTTGAAAAAAGGCCTTTTTTCAAAAATTCGTATCTCCCTCAATTTTCAATACTAAGAAATAATTTTTCGGAAAATGGTAGCTGATATCATGTACGTTGAGCTCCCGGAAGGTGGAAATTGTCGCTTCAATAGTTTTCCTACAATCGTGTTTTAAAAAAATTACAGCCATATTTTGCATGATGCGTCATATTACGGGAAATGGTCCGATTTGAATTTTTAAAGCGGCATTTTGAAGTTGAGGTTAAAAACTACAATTTGTCTATCTCACATTTTCCCATAAGTTTGGAGAACATTGTTAAAAATGCTTCTGAACACAGCGCTTCGAGTGAAAATTCGTCGCCGAGTCGTGCTAAGGTAGTAGTGGAGGGGGCGCCGAGGTGCGACGTCTTCGCTGTATAGAAAAAAGCGCCTTGTGCGCGCAACCGGTCTCTCACTTCTCCGCCGCTTCTCGGCGCCCCCTCCACTACTACCTTAGCACGACTCGGCGACGAATTTTCACTCGAAGCGCTGTGTTCAGAAGCATTTTTAACAATGTTCTCCAAACTTATAGGAAAATGTGAGATAGACAAATTGTAGTTTTTAACCTCAACTTCAAAATGCCGCTTTAAAAATTCAAATCGGTCCATTTCCCGTAATATGACGCATCATGCAAAATATGGCTGTAATTTTTTTAAAACCCGATTGTAGGAAAACTATTGAAGCGACAATTTTCACCTTTCGAGAGCTCAACGTACATGATATTAGCTACCATTTCCCGAAAAATTATTTCTTAATATTGAAAATTGAGGGAGAAACGAATTTTTGAAAAAAGGCATTTTTTCAAGAGTTTTTCCGGCTTTTCTCGGCGAAAAATGGTCGTATCGGTATTTTACAAAAACCATTTTGTAGGTTTTTTCATTCTCTACAAACGGTCTTCTATGAGTAAAGCCATTCGTCCAGTACCTTTTGAGATATTTACAAAAAACCAAAAAAAGGAAAATAATCATTGTTTAAACAATTGCACAAAAAAAATTTTTAGTTGCAATTTGGATTTTAGTTATTTATAAAGTATCCCCGAAGTCATGGCGCGAGTCGCTTACTATTAGAATTAATTTGCAAAACAGGCTTTATTTTTGTTATATTGGTTGGACTAATTTTTCAAGTATTTGAGTCTATTAGAAGCAAGTAAAAACAAACAGAGCACTTTGCATTTCGCGCAACTTGTTGATGAAACTATTTCTGTTCACCTGTTTCCGAATCGTTTCATATACGTACATAGGTGATTAATATTGAAACGAGTTGCATGTTTCTTGAAACGAGTTTCACGAAATTCGTTTCTCCAGTGTGTCAACCGCCATAGAGTATCAGTGTATAATGCTAAAGGAAATATATCCATTTCTCCTTCGATGTTTCGAGTATTTTAGGAATTGAAAAAATGGAAGACAATTTTGAATAGAGACCAATATTTCCATTTTCAATAATATACTGCTTACCTGTCGGGCTTTCCTCGATCCAAAATGACTCATCCAGTGTATAATCAGCTTCTGAAACAAATACGGATTTCGCATTAGATTGGCCTGTTTGTTAGAGTGCCTCAAATCATTTAGCATTCATTGTGTTTGGGCTGTGACAAGTGGAGTCGCTGGAAGTGGAATTTGGGAAGGACCCTCATGTTCTTAAAGAGAATTGCATGGGTATGACTGAAATACAACTTGAAATATTGCTCCATCTGCGATGTATTTCCTAGGTATTGGATAGGAATGTTTCGGTAGAATATTGCCCCGACTTTGCACAGAATAACTATTGCTTATAATTTTTTTAAGAACTGGAATGTGTGGAGTCATGTAAAACAAGCAGACAAAATTAAAAAATTTTAAGGAAACTCTGTATTTCGTGCAAAAAAAAATATTTTTCAAAATCGTAGCAAAGCGCTTTCGACTGTTAACGTCATCACAGGGGGTACCTGTGAGTAAGTAATAACTGAAAATTGATTTTATGAATTGAAATTTTTGAAGAGTCTTATGTTCACGGATCCAAGTTCGAGAATTTTTGCCGGTGGGTATCAAATAAATGAAATATTAAAATCGACAATGTCGGAGTATCCTTCTTTTCAAATATTTCCACCATGTAAAAAATTTGAGGCAAACATCTAACAGAAAACAACTATCTCCCTGGCTAATACCACGACGGACAGTGAATTACATCTGACAGATATTTTTGAAACGTTCTTTTTGGTGGAAATATATGGAGAGAAGGGTAGACACGAAGAGAAGAGTATCTGGTAGAAAATAATACATTTTTCGAATTGATAATCAATGAAAAAGCAGTTGATTTCTGATTTAGAAAATTTTTTTCTAGGCGTTCTCCTCTTTGTGTTAGGCAACCAAATTGCATCTTTTTGGGACTGAGAAAGTTCTCATCACACTTTATCTATTACCCTGAGCTCAATTCACTTGACTCAGATAGTGGATGATAGAAAATATCCTAATGGAGTTTGCTTTGCTATATCTCACATAGTTTCGATAACGAAAGGTTCTCATTAGACTGATCCTTTTTAGATCTTTGTCCCGTTCGCCATGTAAAATCAAGTTTTCATTATTTCAATTTTCATAAAAGTTCTTGTAAATTTCGATTCCATGTCACATAAGTCACTTGTCATTGTCACTTACTTGTCAATAGTGTCATTGTCACACGTCAAATTTCATATACACTTCAACTGTCAATCAGATATGATGAAATATCCCATATTGTTATCCTGAATTATCCTACCCAGGATAGAAATTGTTCATTTTTAAATATGATTCAACATGGTTCATGGACATGAGATTATCATATGATTCTTGTACACCCGTTGAGTTAGTAACCTCACTTTTCCCAAATTTCGTACTATTTAAGTGTTCAATATTTCAATTTATCGAACTTTCAATTTTTACCAATTACAAATAATTGTAGGTTATAAAGAAGACAGGTATGATTATTTATTTTAGTTTAGTAATGCCTACTTTTTTCGTAAGGGGAAAATTTTTTATCGCTTTTTTAATTTCGAGAGTCTCTAGTAAATTTGTATCTACACTGCTTGAATGAACATACCCAGTTTGACAGTATAAAACTTTTTAACTCTTTGATACACTTTTTTCCTCCCACATTTGGTAATATTCAATGATTCACTTACACTTCTTTAGTGAAAGTTTTTATTAGATTACAATAATTTTTACAAAACAAAAACAAAATCTTTTTCTTCTATAGTTCTGTCATTAGACGATACTATGGTTAAGGTTGTCTTGTTCCATGGAAGCATGGAACATCTCATTCTGTTCTCTGTCAAGACTATCCACATGCCAGATGTCATTCATGTCAAATTATAACCTATTGTTACTTCCTCTTCCTAGTTGTCTCTCGTAAACACATGGTGCATGATCTTCTTGTGACTTGAAACTTCAATTCGTAATGATTTTTGGGTGGACCAATCATAGACCCTAACTGGGTATATCCCCCTTTAGCGGACCCCACATGGTCGGAATCAGAACCATTTAATTTTAATTTTAATAATGTTTTAAATATTTTCTTGTGAGTTTTCCACTATAATATGGTAGGTCATACATTTCATTGTTATTCATAACTCTCTGTCACCAATTTTATTTTTCTTAGATCGACTTGTAACTGACCCAAATTTTGCTGAAGATGAAGGATTAATCCTTCGAATCATGTCCTCTTTCTCAATGTTAGTCTTCCGACTACATGGTATCTACGTGATGTTAGTCCTCTGACTACATGGTATCCACAATAGGGATTATTTTTGTGGAGTTAGACTGAAAGTTTTTTCACCTTCCTAGTAAATCTCACCTCCACTGTATGTGATGAAGGTGCATTGATTATAATTGTTATCACTGGTAGATTGATCATACTCTCTCCAATGAGTCATTAGCTAGAACAAATTATACAATATAGCCATCCACCAGTCCAGTAGACAATGCACTTAATGCTGCATGAGTGGACGTTAATATAGAAGCAGTGAACCGAACGGCTGCAAATTAATAAACGGTATTGAGTTTATTCGCAGATTCGACCTCTGCTCAATTAGTTGCCAATAAGAAAGGACCTTTCCGTTATTGGTGAAAGCCCGAGCTAATGGCACAACAATGCTCCAAATTGAGTCGGGAATTTCAGGAATTTCAATATACATGGGATCGATATCGCAGCAATTATATCGCCAGCTCAGATTTAATTGTTTATTAACGTTGGTGTCATCTCTCTCAGAATACTCCCTTGCTGGGGTCATATCTTATGAGAATTTTTCAATAGGCACCGATATTTTTTTGTAGGGATGTGGCAAAAGCATTCACACTATAAAGGGGAACGTTTTCCATTGGAATTGTAATTGTAATATCCGACAGAAAACAACCAGGGTTTAATCAAGCTATGTAGCTTGAATTTTTTCTTAAATACTTGACTTGACTTCAAAACTCAAGCCTTTGAAAATTTGATATTTGACTTAATTTGTCCGTAATGGAATCAGAACCTTTTCAAAGCAGCGGCTCAGAATATATCGTAGATGAAAAGTGTCAGAATTTGATGATATCGATACAGAAGTAGAAAGCGCAGGGTCGGCGCATTAAAGGCCTAACGAGTTGAAGTTTATGGAAGTCTATCTAATAAAACGAAAAAAAAAAAAAATAAAATAATGGAGACATTTGCAAGCTTAACACACCACTACGAAAAAAAAATTGGTAGAACCAGCCCACCTAATTCCTTGGCAAATATCTCTACAGGTTAGAATACGCGTAGCGCAATTTCAGTTTTGAGTTGGCTCATAATAGGGTATTAGCTAAAACTGAGCAGTAGTTTGTGACACAATTGAATAATTTACACGGTGAGTCAAAAAAATGTCCACATCTGTTTTTCTTTAATGATTTTTTATTTGTTGCTGTTTGTTTTTAAATTTTGATCATCTAGAAGAATCTATAGGATTCACGTAAACTAGTAAAAATTGTAGCTCATGCAATACATTTTTGTACAGGGTATTTTTGAAATATAACCTACTTTGCCTTTTAAAAGTGGGACATTATAACGTGATTCTTATTGTATTGTTATTGAGTTTTGGCAGTTAATCAGATTAATACAAAAAAAGTACTAGTTTTTCAAGAAAAATTAGGTAGGTAGCTTGATTTACAAGTAATTTATCTGTGACTACTTGACTCGACTTGAAAATTAATACTTGACTTGAGCTTGTCTTGATTTCAAGTCAAGTCAAGTAGTTAGAAAATCAAGCCAAGTAGTGAATCTCTGAAAACATCTACTGATTAAAAATTTGAATTCGAAATATCTTCAACACGCCATCCTGGTGTCGTAGAATTATTGAAACCACCTAAAGAATTTGTACAATTGTATCCTTTGTCGAAAGTTGAGTTCCAAAGAAAAAACCGTTCTGAGTGTATAAAAAAGGGGAATATATTATATGATGAAAAGGCAAATACTATTTATATGAATCAGGATGAATCTCGATCAGTGACTGCATTCTGTGTACCGTTGAGAGACCTGAAAGAAATTTGCCAAAAATATGGAATTCTAGAATTATTAATAATAAAAGAAGATAGATGCGCATCGTTATTGAAAAACATTTTGAAAGCTCCAAATGAAATTAGAAATGCTGGAATAAAAATAAATGTAATAAAAGCTCAACAGCACATAACTAGGAAGGAAACCCAACAATTGATTATGAAAGATTACCACATGTTACCAACGGGAGGGCATGCTGGAATTAATCGCATGTATAATAATATTCGGAAGCTCTACTTTTGGTCTGGGCTCCGAAAGGATATCGAAAATTTTGTAAAACGTTGCGATGACTGTCAGAGATATAAGTACTCTAGACCACATCAGCAACCAATGAAAATAACCACAACGGCTAACTCAGCGTTTCAGAAAGTTTTTCTTGATTTGGTGGGCCCCTTAGAACAAGACAGGGAAAATAACCGGTACATTCTGACGTTGCAATGTGATTTACCGAAATTCGTCGAGGGATATCCATTACAAAATAAAGAGGCTGTAACCGTCGCAAAAGCTTTCGTAGAAAATTTTATTTTGCGATTTGGTATTCCAGAACAAGTTTTGACAGAAAGGGGTACTGAATTTCTAGCGTCGACATTCAAAGAGTCGTGCAAACTGCTCAAAATCGAACAGCTGAATTCAACGGCGTATCATCACGAAACTATTGGAGCACTGGAGAACACACATAAAAATCTAGGTGTTTATTTCCAGGCACCTGGAGCTCATGGATACCATATTGGTGTTTTGCGTATAATAATACAGTTCATACGGAAACTCGTTATAGTCCATACGAACTGGTTTTCGGGAAAATGAGTAGATTACCATCGACCCTGTATATAATTTCGATGATTAGCCAATTCAGTTAAAATTTCGATTGCAAACAGCTTGGAATGACGCGAGAAATAATTTAATGGTATCAAAGACACTGCGAAAACAAAAAGTAGATATGAAAGATAATCCTGTCAATGTTAGGATAGGTGATAAAATATTAGTAAGGAACACGTCTTCAAATAAATATGATCCTTTATTCAAAGGTCCCTAATTTATAGTAGAAGATAAAGATTCAAATTTTGTAGTAAGAATAGATAATAAGTTGGTGGAAATACATAAAAATAGGACCAAATTGTTTATTGAATGAAAAAAAAAAATATGTATGTCCACATTTTTTTTTATCGTCACCGGGTGTGTACTGGTATAGTAAATAATGTAGAACAATAACAAATTGAATAACAAACAATATTCTAATTGGAACACAGAATACGTGCCAGGATAGCTTTCTTCGATGTATGTCGATCTTATGTTATTTATTATTATAAACAATCATGTAATTAGATCTAGGACAAATATAGTGTGCTAGGTTAGGTCTGCCCATCATGTACCGAGCACGATCAGATCATGTTGATTAGTCTGAATAGAGAGAGCTGTATTGCGAAGTCGTTTCATTTTCCACTTCTCATAAATGAACCTGAAGTGAGTTTATTACATATTTCCACACTCCTGACAACCACCAAAAACATCACTATCAACAATAGTTATACAAAATAGTATTTGAGTAACGAGTTCGGAAAATACTTTCCATTTGAACGAGTGAACAAAAATCTAGGGCGAGCCGTAGGCGAGTCCTGGAAGGCTGCGAGACAAAAAAACCTTTTTTCGGACGTGTGCGTAAACTATTTTTTCGGCAACCGTGTAGAATATACTCTGTATGAAAATTTTATAGATAGACGAATACACTTATAATGGCTTGCCTGTGATCCAGTCTATATACAGTGAGTTTCAAAAATTTGCACCATATGGAAAACTTTTGTATTATCAATTAGATGATGTTATTTATTTATTTATTTATTTATTTCTCAAACAAGTTACATGAACTTTTTCACATGAGAAATCTAAGATTAACCTAAAACTAATAATTAGCAGAGATGTAATATATTGTACTGTATACATATATTCGCTAGCAACGAAACATGGTTTAAATTACCTAGATCAAAACAAGTTAAAACGTAATTAAAATGAGTGACAACGTAATTCTTTGAAAAAGTTTTTGGGAGAGAGGTCAAAACTAAGTTCAGATATCTGCATGACATTATTTGTTATTTTAACCATAGTGGTAACTGGAGAACAGAAATTACTTGAGGGAGTAAGTGGAATTTCTAGAAATTGCTTGTATCTAGTTGCACGAGGGGGAACTCTTACCTTGAGAAGGGCTTTCAGTTATGCAATAATGGATCAAGCCACAGTCAGCCAGTTTCGTAAAAACTATCAAAATAGTTTAGCAGATCATGGAATGATGGAATGTGGCTTAGTACTATCATCAGTGGATGGATCCCTTTTATAATTGCGTGTTGAATCAATGTTGCTTATTGTAGAATAGCGCTTTGCGATACCAATGACTGTGATAACCCAATAATTCCACTCGTTATTGCATAACACCGTCCAATTTGTCAGGAAATTTTATTCATCACAAAAATTGGTGTAGGTACTGCGAAATACTTGTATTCGAATCATCACAATTCTGAATTTCCAAACGGTGTACGGGGTGGGGAGGGGTTTTCGATATAAGGTTCCACAGTCTGAATATGTATACAGAGTGGACACTTTTTTAATGGGATTGTATTGGTAACTTTCAAACCATAAGAGTTAGAAGGTCGGTCAAATGGAGAAAAAGTTGCGTTCATAGAAACATTGTCAAGTGTTTCAAACAAGTCGAGATTATCAGGACCGGTTATTGAGATATCATAAGAAAAGTAAATTCTGTCATTTTGATTTTTCTTTTTTTCCCACTTTATTTCAAATATTATCAAAAAATGTTACAGGAATTTTTTATTCGATAGTAAATTATCCTTAATTTGACAATCAGATTTCGTATCCAACGTTTCGTACTCTCTGGGCCACCCTCAACCTCATTTTTTTAAATACGGACCTGCATATTTTATGACACTTTTCGAAATAACTTTTAACGCTGAATTCAACAATATATCATACAATGTCATTCAAAGTTGATTTTCAGGTGATTTTGACGATTATCCAAATTTCTCTGGGTCGGATCTGTATTGCATTTACCTTTAGTTTAATTAATAACATGCAATACATTTCGATTAGAAAAACAACTCAGTCATCTTAAACTGAATGGAACGTATTAGAATCAAAGCAAGAAATAAGTAATAATCATTTACATGATATTTCAAGAGAAGAAAAACCTAATGCAGAATAATTAAACGAAACTATCATTTATATGAGAGAAAAATTAAATGATTATTCGAAAGTAAATGAAAATTAATGAAGTAAGTTTTCGAAATGTCCACCATTTTGTAAAATGCACTTTGTGGTTTTGGAACCCATACTTCTTATACATTTGCTAAATTCGTCTCCTTGAATACCTTCCAATACATTCTCAATCTTCTCAAGAGGAATCACTATTGTTGGATTTGTCATTTGTTCCGTTGAAACAGATTACAGAGTCGAACTTTATATTTAAGATCATTACGATATAATTCTTGCAAGGCTTGGTATTCAAATTTAAAATCATTGTGTTCGCGTCTCTTGACTATTTTATTAACAGCAGTTTTTGATAAATTTTATTCACTGGCGACAGTTTTCGATTTTTTTTATGGATTTAATTGAATTTGGGCGGAATATTGTTATCGTTTATAGACTTGTTTTTTTTTACTTACACAAAACTCTAGGTTTATTGAATGTATTATTTTCAATTAGTAGGCCGTGAATAAAAAAGAACATAACAAGAAATGTCATATTATTTGTCACTTCGTTCATTATTGTGTCACAAGAACTCGTCATTAAATACTTTTCTGTGTAATTTCAATTTAACTTATTCGGTATGGTAAGATACACAAATGAAGAAAAGAGAGATATGTACGAAGTGTACATAAAACTAGGTAGGAATTCGTTCAAAGCACAACGAAGGTGTGGTGAATTATATCCTGAAAGAAGAACACCAAATATTAAAGTATTTCGACGTTTATCTACAACGTTATACTTGCACATAATTCATTCATCAAACCTAGAGGTCCTTATGTAAGACGAAACGAGCCTATCAATGACATCAATGTTCTAGCCCAAATTCGAATGAATCCAGGAAAAGGATCGAGAACTATGGCCAGTGAATGCAATTTATCAAAAAGTGCTGTTGATAAAATAGTCAAGAGACACGGATACCATGACTATAAATACCAAGCCGTGCAAAAACTATATTGTTATGATCCTGAGAGAAGGTTGCAATTCTGCAATTGGTTTCAACGGAAGGTGCGGAATAACAACAATTTTGCGCACAATATCATTTGGGGAGACGAAACGACATTCACAAATTCTGGCATGTTCAATCGAAGGAACAAACATTTTTATGCCACAGAAAATCCTCGCTTAATTCATGAAGTTAGACATCAATATCGTTTTTTTATATGGTGCGGTTTGTTGAATAATAAATTACTGGGACCCTATTTTATTGACGGCAACCTAACCGGAGAAAAATATGTAGAAATTATAGAAGAAATGTTGGATGATCTTCCTATACGGTATCGGCGTAATAGTCCATGGTTCCAACAAGATGTGGTCCACACAACTCAAAGATTATCTAAATCGAACTTTTCCCGATTTATGGATTGGAACAAGAGGTTCAGTAGCATGGCCTGCAAGATCTCCGGATTTGAATCCGCTGGATTTTTATTTGTGGGGATATCTCAAAAATAAAATTTATGATACTACGAACCCGACAATAGAGATTCTTCGCGAGAAGATTGAGAATGTATTGGAAGGTATTCAAGGAGACGAAATAAGCAAATGTATAAGAAGTATGAGTTCCAGAACCGCAAAGTGCATCTTACAAAATGGTGGACATTTCGAACACTTACTTCATTAATTTTCATTTAATTTCGAATAATCATTTAATTTTTCTAATGATAGTTTCGTATAATTATTCTGCATTAGGTTTTTCTTCTCTTGAAATATCATGTAAATAATTATTACTTATTTCTTGCTTTGATTCTGTTACGTTCCATTCAGTTTGAGATAACAGTTGTTTTTCTAATCAAAATGTATTGCATGTTGTTAATTAAACTAAAGGTAAATGCAATACAGATCCGACCCAGAGAAATTTGGATAATCGTCAAAATCACCTGAAAATCAACTTTGAATGACATTGTATGATATACTGTTGAATTCAGCGTTAAAAGTTATTTCGAAAAGTGTCATCAAATATGCAGGTCCGTATTTAAAAAAATAAGGTTGAGGGTGGCCCAGAGAGTACGAAACGTTGGATACGAAATCTGATTGGGCCAAATTAAGGATAATTTACTATCGAATAAAAAATTCCTGTAACATTTTTTGATGATATTTGAAATAAAGTGGGAAAAAAAGAAAAATCACAATGACAGAATTTACTTTTCTTATGATATCTCAATAACCGGTCCTGATAATCTCGATTTGTTTGAACCACTTGACAATGCTTCTATGAATGCAACTTTTTCTCCATTTGACCGACCTTCTAACTCTTATGGTTTAAAAGTTACTAATACAATCCCATTAAAAAAATTGGCCACTCTGTATATTTCCTTTATCATAAAATTATTTCATTTTCATTATGTGCAAGGTGACAATCCCTCCCTCCCCCCAAAAATGAATAAATCACATTATTGTGAAATGTGCCATCTTGTGGTCTCGCCGAAGAAACTGTTTCTTAATCCTTGCAACAAACAGTGAAAAATATCTTACTTGTAGTGGTGAACCCATATTGAGCATTGATAACGTAAGGATACTGAAACAACACGAGTATTACTTCAATTTTTTTCATATCAGTAAACTTCGCAGTTGCAAATGTAGCACAGAACTGAAGACCCCATCATCTATATAAACAAGGTTTATTCAATAAGTGTTTCCTATGTGGATATATTATTGCGTAAGTAGTAGCACCAACTTATAGTACAGTAAACACAGACGAATGTAAGCCACAAGTGGAAAATAAATCGTAGTACTTTGAAACTCGGCATACCTATAGCTTCTTGATATCATGTATTGTTAGAAAAAAAATTGTGTACCAAAAAATCAGGGGTCGAAACAAAAAAAAGTTTTATTTAAAAAAATTATAATTTTTTTTTGCTGTTGTTTCGAAAAGTATAAGATTTACCAAGAAACAATTTCAATAAGGCGAAAGATATTCCAATTCTCCACAAGAAATATACCAATTTCGCACAAAATGCGCTTGTTTTTTCAGAAAACCTGATTGATTTCCGATATCAAATTTCAGGTCGCGTTAACCTGATGTGGTTTTTGAAATATGACAACAAAACATTTTCGTTCAAATGTGTGCGAACGGTCCGATATTTTCAAAAGAGCTCGAGAAAATATCATGAAATTTTGTATAAGATGATTTTTGATGAATAAACTTTTTAATAATTAAATTCCTTTTCAATACAGGATGAAATTTTTCTTGAGCCGTATTGAAAATGTATTGAACGAAAATGCCATGTTGTCATATTTCAAAAACCACATCAAATTTAAATCTGATAATGGGAGACATAAGTAATGAGGAGGCGCTGAATTGATTGCAATGAAAATAATTGGGATGTTCGATTTGAAAAAATTGAGTTACCCTCATTATCTGAAAAACTATTAATTTGGCAACACTACCAATATCACCAATGAATCGGGCATCATCAAAAACCGTCCAGTAGAGATTTTCATGAATTTTCTTTCAGCCTATTCTGAAATATGAGACCGTTCCCAAACTTTTGAAAGATACTGTATATGCAGGATATGAATAAGCGATTATTTTCAACATTTACTGAAGAGAATGCTGGTTTATGAGTTAAAAAAAAAAGTTTTCTTTTTGGCATGTGTATAAGTGGGACTTGTCGCTCTACTCTAAAATTGTTACGTATAGTCCGAAGAGGGTATGGATTGCTGCTTTAGTATAGTAATTCCAATTTCATTGAATTATTCATGATTTTCGGATCATCCGCAAACATCTCCGTGAAGTGCGACAAAACACATTTCAAGTACTCAAATACTCGCATATTATATTTGCATGAGAAGGTATAGGAATTTTCAGAAACGATATAAACTTTCCCTTTTTCTTCTTCGATCATTTCAAGCAGAGTTATGACCAATCAAATATTCGGCTCCGACAGAACTTTCAGCGGCGAGTAAGCGTAAACATGAAATTTGATGTCGGCGTTTTCTGAGAAAATTCATAAAAAATTGCTAGGAATTATTACTGTGGAGAATTGAATTGTTCTTCACGTTGTTGAGTTGTTTTTCCGATAAATCATAAACTTTCCAAGATTACAGCAAAAATCTATTTATTTATTTATAACGAAAAAAAAAATACGTTCCACCCCTGGAATTTTGGTAAACAATTTTTTTTCGTTAATCATGGTTTTATCTACTAGCATTCCAAGTTTGGTGGTGCTACAATCGATCCTCGTCTCAAAACCCAATCGTACTGGATTATATTGATCAAGGTCAATAGGGTACCATCAGCCGACGTCAAAATATGGCCGTCATCAGTTGATGAGAAGAAAATTGCTTTGTTTGTTGTGATTGTGATTTTCATAAACTTTGCAGACAATTAGTGATCATATTATTTACATACACTGCACTGTTTGGAACCTTCATTGTATAGTTATGAATATATCCCATCAACAATCCGCTATTTTCAACACTTCAACACGTGTTTCAATCACCAAGTGATCATCTTCGAGAAGGAAGATTAAACTAATTCTGGAATAACAATAAATAATAACAACAATACCGGTGGAAGGGAGGGTTTTCGTAGCCGATTAAGCGCGACGGGATCACCCAAGTTATCCTTATGTATTTTGACTTGCTCAATCCGAATTTCGAGGGTGATAAGCCGTGAAAGCATCCGGAAAATTTGTATGGACGATTTTCCGAGGAAAATCGAAAAATCAATTTTTTTCAAAAACAAATTTTATTAGAATATTTTGTATAAAATTAAACAAAAAAAGTATCTACAAGTTTTTTTTGAAAATGCACCATTTTCCAGTAAAACGAAATTCGAAAAAATGCAATTTTCTCAATTTTCGGTGCTCTCTCATTCAGTCACATAATGATATTTTCAGGATCACCTTTTCCCAAATTATTCATATATATCTTGCCTATGAATAACAAAAGAGACATTCTTGTAAAAGTCATTCTTGTGGATTTTCCGGCACTGAATTTCCCGATACTTTTACCTTGCATGAAGCGGCATTTTTTATTCGCGAAATTCACGCAGTGGACAAATTTCTCATAGTGTCAATAAAATCGGGTTCAGCACATATTTTTTCATGATCACAAAGCATTTCAGTAGCGAAAAAACGGAAAATTTTGCTTAAAAGTAAATGAATTTTCCGAGGAAAATAAAAAAATCCATATTTTCCAAAAACAAATGACGCTTCAATATACTTCATAAAGTTCTCTACAAAAAAGGTGTCCACCAATTTTTCTTTAAAATGCACCGTTTTCGAGTAAAATGTGCTCGAAATTCGAAATAATTCGATTTTCTCAATTTTTCTGTGCCCTCTCATTGTCACATAATGATATTTTCAGGATCACCTTGTGCCAAATTATTGATATATGTCTCGACTATGAATAACAAACGATACATTCTTGAAAAAATCATTCGTGTGGATTCATGTGAAAATATCATTATATCACTGAATGAGAGAGCGCAAAAAATTTAGAAAATCGCATTTTTTCGAATTTCGAGCACACTTTACTCGAAAACGGTACATTTTAAAGACAAATTTGTGAAGAATTTTTTCGTAGAGAATTTTATGAAGTATATTGGAGAGTCATTTGCTTCTGGAAAAAATGGATTTGACACCACTAATTTCAATATAAAGATTGATGAAAATTTATCGAGGTATGAGTAGCATTCAGATTTGATATATTGAATTTGAATTGCCAAAAAAAATATAAACGAAATAAAAAAAAATCAGATGGTTGTAAAGAGATTGAAATTTTCTTTTTAACGATGTGACACTTCAGCCCCTATACCATTTAAAAATTTTGAGTTGATGTGTCACCCCGCTCCCTTGTGGGGCAATCACAATTTTTTTTTCATTTCAATGAGAAGTATTGGTAAAACCCTCGAAACGTTTTTTTTTTATGTTTCTATACGTCAAACCGTTCAAAAGTTAACAGGGAGGGGGACTATCAAAAGCCACACTGAATATGCAACAAGCTTTAAATGTTTCAGATTAAACCGCATGCATTGCACTGTTTGGGACATTTGGTGTAGTAACGATTACAATGACTGCAATCCAAAAGGTGGAAAAAATCGATGATATCTGATGTTCCTAATGGGTTTCCGCCGAGATTTCTTTCCACGTTCTTTAGCCGACTCCTCCACTCCGACAACCGAAAAAATAACCGTTTTTTATCGCCGACGTCGTAATAAATCTCCGATTGATGAAAGCTTGACATTTTTAGTGCAATATTGACGCCTTGTCGCCCCCGATATAGTTACTGGAGCTATTCTCGCGATATATTGGCACTGTTCTACCGACCATGAAGAATCAGAAAAGAAGAGATAAGGAGGGGTTCGTAGATAGTGCTGAAATAATTTCTATAGGGACTCACTATCGAATACCATGACGGCGATTTATAAAATTGCTCAGTCACGAGAGCTAATATTTTTAATTATGATGAAAAAAATGTTATGATCGAAGAATGTATAGGACCTAATAGGTACAATGCATACATCCGTCAGTTTTGATCAGTTTTGGCTGTGTAGATATTGCATTCATGAAATTCACAATACCAACTAAAAATACCGGAAAGAAAACTGTGACAAGTGTGTCAAATTGATTTTTGTTCGAAAATATGAATAGAATATTCATAAAATCTGTTGTGGAATTTTCTGCAGCTGAAAGACAAACTTTAGTTGCTATTTTCCGTCGTTCAAGATAACCTCTTGGGAGGTATTCATGTTGAAAAGGGAAACATTCTCTATTAAAATTGGAAAATGTGATTTATTTGTAGTATCCAACAGAAAAGAACTACTTCCCCGGCACAAGCCATGCTGGGCATTGAACTACATCTGAAAGACTCTAACTGAAAAGAAAAGAAAAAATATGAAAGTGAAAATTCACATTTCCATTCATATAGTTGATTTTTTTAATTTTCTCTAGTTATCTTTGAAAAAAAAATCATTAAATAAATTAGATAATTGAAAACAACACTCACATACAAAAATGCGAGAGAAGCGATCCTTGTTTCAATGAATAGATAGATAGAATAATTTATGTGGGCGGACGGAGCCATAAGCATGTAGGCCTCTCAATAGGGCCCGTTGTGCACCCACCACTGCTGGGAGATGGTTCAGTTTTGAAGGTAGCCTATCTCGCGAGCGAAAGAGGCCAGCCTTCTAACCGATACCTCCCTAACACTCTCCGGGTTCAGTACGATACTCCCGAGGTGAGCTTCCCCTATTGCTGCCACTGCTGGGCATTCCGTGAGGATGTGGGTGGCTGACTCCTCGTCCTCCAAGCACCACCCGCATTCGGTATCATCCGTGACACCTAAAATGTTGAGGTGCCTGTTGAGATGGCAGTGCCCCGTCAGGAGCCCTGTCACTGATCTGATTTCCTTCCTGCTCAGTGTGAGCAGAGTCTTGGTCCTCCTAGTAGAAGGGCCTCCGATATGGAGTTTCGATTGCCTCATGCCCGGTGCATCTTTCCATGTGTCCTGGAATTTTAGTTCCAGAATTCCCTTCATGGTTGAGATGCACCATGATCTAGAAACTCCTAGGATAGGTTCTGGTCCAATCGTTGGGCTTTTCGCACCTTGTCTGGCCAAATAATCAGCTTGTTCGTTTCCAGGTACACCGGTATGACCAGGGACCCAAAGTAGCTTTACTTTATTGGCGGAAGATAGCATTTGCAGATCATCGATACATTCAGTCACCAGCAGCGAGGTGACTCTATATGATGTGAGAGCCTTGATCGCCGCTTGGCTGTCGGTGCATATCGTGATTTGCTGGCCGCGGTAGCCTCTGTTGAGATTTTATCTTACACAGGCGAGTATGGCAAACATTTCTTCCTGAAATACAGTGGCAAAAGTTCCTAGAGCGTAACAGAATTCCGCTTTCGGAGACTGCCCGTATACCCCGGCGCCGGCTGACTTATCCATCCTGGAGCCATCTGTGTACCAGATGATCCCCTTGGTGGGAAGCAGGCGGTGCTCGATCCGCTCCCAGTCCTTCCTTTTGGGAATGACTGTCTGCGGACTTTTACTGAATCGTATGGCAGGTAACGAACTGTCACCCGGTATTTCAAGAAGAGGACAATCCCTTACGGTCTGATTTCATAATCGAGAATGTCCATACATTCCCTCCGCTAGTGGTTAGAACTTCTTAGGCGAGCTGCGGCTTTACGTGCCTCATTGTTTCAATGAAATGAACGATTTCTGTAAGTGATAGTTTTTAATAGCATTCTCCTCACCCAACAGAACTTGAAATGATTAATGCGGCAGAATTCTCTAGATTTCTTTTAAATGATTTTAAAGTAGGGAGACAAGTGTTCGTTCATGTAAAATACTCCTTCATCCTGGAAACCGACATCACTTGGGGGGTGCGTTGTTAATTATAAGGTCCAGAAAGTATGTAGACATTAGGTGCTTTCCCTGCCATCGGACAGGTACAGAACGCCCAACCCTCTTTTCGGATCTTTGGTGAGAACTTTGATCAGCCTTGCTGCTGAGACCATTGTGTCTATGTTCTCGCAGTATTCTCCCTAGCTGTCTATCTGAGACTTTGTTGGATGTCCTGTCAAGTTATGCATTCCACATATCATAACATACATTCGGCATATCATCAACTACTGTTTAGAAATGAACGTTTTTCAATCTGCCTGGAATAATGCCATAATTAGTGTTGCCAAAAAAAACCTGTTCCCAAAGAATTCAAAGATTACGTGGAATAAGCATATTACCAGATAATTGAGCAAATAATGAAAAATCAAATAGAAAAATACCTTTCCATGAAGAACATCCTTCCTTGCATTCAATCAGGTTTCAGGAAAGGCCATAGCTGTACTACAGCTCTTCTCAATGTAACAGATGATATAATGGAAGCAACAGATTCTGGTAAATGTACAATACTTGTTCATCTCGATTTTAGGCCTACGTTTGATACTATTAACCATGACGTCCTTTTTTCTATTTTGACACATTTGGGAGTGAGAGAAGAAGCTGAACTGTTGCTTGATTCTTACTTAACGAATAGACAACAACTAGTAAAAATTGTAAATCAATGCTCTGAATACCTACCACTGACATATGGTGTACCACAAGGGTCGATCCTAGGACCGATTCTCTTTACAATTTATACCAGTCAGCTTGTGAAATGCGTAAAATATTTATTACTAGTACTAGTACTAGTTACTAGTAGCGTAAAAGATGCTTGTGAGCGGGTCAACGAGGTTATTAGTAACTTTGTTGAATTGGCTTCGACTCACCATCTTCCAATAAATACAACCAAATCCAATGTTCTGATCTTCGGACCAAAATCAACTAAAAATGAAATCAAACAACACTGATTAAAACTGATACGATGTGTTTTCCTGAGATTTTCCCGATTCTCTCCGTCACCCGCATGATATACGGTAAAATGCACGTGCAACCTTTTGTTCAATCGGAACTTTTTCTAATGGCAATAGACGAGGACACGATATTTTCAAAATATTTTCAATGGATTTTATAGCTTATGTACACTCTAGTGACAATGTTCTTTTTTTGTTGAGTTGTCTGAAACATGAAATAAAAAAAAATATTTAAAGTTCATAAATTCAAATGAATTCTTTTTAGCGCCATTGTGACGTACTACCCCGAGCAACCAATCCCACTGTTGACAGCGTCAATTAATTTAGCAACGTTGCCATACTTGTGTTATGCCCACAAAACACAAATGCTGAAACCTCAAAGTAATAAAAGACAATAGAGATGCCTTTTCCATCCTTGTCTTGAAGTCAACATAACTTTTATGTTTATTTACAAGCGAGGGCCTTACACATGTTGAGTCCGTATTCAATCGGGTAGTTTCGTGTATGCCTACTCATTTCATTCGGATCCAGTTGTCGTTCTTCGTTGCTATTATGGTCCTTCTTACTCCAAATGTCAATAAACTGTCCATAACATTTCAACACCCGTCACGCCCCACGCCCAGAAATTGTATAGAAACGGATAGTTCAGGTATTTGTTTACGTATATGCAGGGCATGTCTATGTGTTTTATTCTGAGGTTTATAGTCATTCACTCAACTAGTACCTATAAACGGGAAAAAGTATACAAACTCTGAAATACGTTTGAGGCGAAACAAAAATACCTAAATGACTAACTTTCTCTCTCGAATATAATTTTTATGGACCACAATAATCCACAATATTAAAACTAGTTCTTTGTTTACTTATATTCAAACGTTTTGTTTTATGACAGATCCAATGTTTTCACGGTGGTTTCCACACGTTTCAAATTCGCCATCGTCGTTTGACATTGGGAATAGTGTCTTCTCTCACTTCTTAATGGTTTTATAGTTCTTGAAGCTTGGCAACGTTGCCGTTAAATCACCAAGAGCGCCAATATTAGTAGCCTCAAAATTTGATATTTTTCAGAACGAAATTAGACCAGCTGTAATTGAAATTTGACTCAAACAATATTTTCTGGGTGCATTTATATATGCATTAGGTATTTTTACAACACATTTGGAGCACAAATATTTTTTCGTGTCCTCGCCTATTTGGAGATGATCCAGTTCTTCATGTTAATGTTCTGGCTCACATATTTTTCGATTAAGTACGTTTTGTTAGAGTGATGATAATTTCTCGCTTTCATCTCGGATGGTGGTACGATAGATACAAATCCGTGTGATTCGGTTTTCGGCATGACCTCGTACAAAGCTGGTTTCTAACTCCTGATTATAAGAGATTCTGTCCAGATATCGCTCAAACTCAATGAATCTCTGTACCCTCCAGAATTTATCGCCCGACTTCCGTACGTGATAACTCCAATTTCCTATAGAATACGAAATGGATTCGAGAACGTTCCGAATAAATCAGTTTTCGCATTACAAACAACTTATGTCCTGCTGAACGCAGAAGCAATTTTGCAGATTAAATTTTATTTGGATAGTGAAAGTGGTGCGGTTCATTTCTTCCCTACTCTATATCCTCCCTCATTTTTGCAGAGAAGTTGTCGGATTGAGGTCGCTCGTTATTTATGGGAGTCTACCCGAAAAAATCGGATGCCTCTACTGTGGTGCCAGAGGATTGAGATATCCTTTAATTACGCATGCGATCGATTAGTCGTTAGATGAAGCTGTGATATATCTGAGCTGAGTCGACGTACAAACATGAAAATTTAAACATTTTGGGGGGCTTCACTGATACTATTTTTAAAATCAAAGACATGGGGGGCGCAAGAGAGTCGCATCAAATCGCATGGGAAGTCAAGTGTCACATCGTTGAAAATATACTTTGATTCTCTTCTCAACCTCTGATCAACCTTTATTTTTTTTTAAGACTGCGTACAGTTATGAACAAAAAATATTATTATACTCATTGTGTTTTATATACAGGGTGGCCCATCGAAAACGTACCGCAAGGCATTACAGGCTGGGAAATTTTCGATAAAATCCGAAAACAGGTCAAGTTTGTTTGTCAGGGGGACACATTTTGACGTAACAAGCATAGTAAAATCTTCAACCCCCTAAGTAGGGGTGTCACCCCAACATTTTTTCAAATGGGAAGGGGGGTCAAGCGATACCTCTTAAGAAGTGGCTTGTCATTCCCTACACAGTGCTACTTACATATTCAAAATCGATCCACTCTTTCAGAAAATATGGAGCGTTGAAACTCCAACGATAATGTGTGACGAAAAATGCAAAAATTTGTTCAATTGTTCTTCAAAACTCATTTATTAGTCAAGTAAATGTTCGAATTGCTGTCCGTCAACCTGCATTCAGTGGTATAAGTTATTTTCAAACCGTTGTCGTACATTCTGAAGCATTTGAGGTGTCACTTCGCGACATACGTTAATGATTCTTCGTTGCAACTGTTCTAATGTGTCTGGTGGTGTTTTGTAAACAAGGCTTTTGATGTGTCCCCACAAAAAAAAAATCTAAAGGACTTAAGTTGGGTGACCGAGTTGGCCATTCTATTGTGCCTCGTCATCCTATCCATCGTCCTGGATATGTATCATGTAAATAATTGCGCACAATTTGGGAATAATGAGGAGGAGCTCCGTCTTGTTGGAAAATCAGTTCCTGTTCAAGGTATGCGGGATCGCTCTCAATGAAATTTCTTAGAGCTGGGTCGATGGCACCGCCACAATTGCCGGTACTGGGCTGACACCAATCCAAGGATTTTCCACACACGCAAGACCCCCAGAAGTTAAATGTGTGGGCTGGTATTTTTGGAAATTCCATTGTAGGACCTTTTTTCCTTCCTGGAAATTTAACAGGCGCTATGTACTTGGATTTACCACAAAATGCCATCGACCCAGCTCTAACAAATATCATTGAGAACGATCCCGCATACCATGAACAGGAACTGATTTTCCAACAAGACGGAGCTCCTGCTCAATATTCCCAAAATGTGCGCAATTATTTACATGACACATTTCCTGGACGATAGATAGGACGACGGGGCCCAATAGAATGGCCACCTCGGTCACCCGACTTAAGTCCTTTAGTGGGGACACATCAGAAGCCTTGTTTACACAACACCACCAGACACATTAGAACAGTTGCAACGAAGAATCATTAATGTATGTCGCGAAGTGACACCCCAAATGCTTCAGAATGTACGACAACGGTTTGAAAATAACTTATAACACTGATGTATGCAGGTTGACGGACAGCAATTCGAACATTTACTTGACTAATAAATGAGTTTTGAAGTACAATTGAATCAATTTTTGCATTTTTCGTCACACATTATCGTTGGAGTTTTAACGCTCCATATTTTCTGAAAGAGTGAATTGATTTTGACAATGTAAGAAGCACTGTGTAAGTAATGACAAGCCCCTTCTAAAGAGGTATCGCTTGACCCCCCTTCCCATTTGAAAAAATGTTGGGGTGACACCCCTACTTAGGGGGTTGAAGATTTTACTATGCATGTTACGTCAAAATGTGTCCCCCTGACAAACAAACTTGACCTGTTTTCGGATTTTATCGAAAAGTTCTTTCCCAGCCTGTAATGCCTTGCGGTACGTTTTCGATGGGCCACCCTGTATACTCATACATATCTCTGACCCTCAAAAATAGCAAGTACTAGAGGTATTTTCATCACCTCCAAATCCCAATTTAATTTTTCATCCCAGTTTGTGAATGAACATTATATTCCCGATAATGATTTTCTGAACATCCGGAAGTTTCTTTGACAAGGGTTCCTTCTGAATATGGTTCGTTGAAATATTCGGTAATTCAATACTTTTTCAGATGGTTCAAATTTAAGTGAATTGACCTGATTATTATACGACTAAAGGAAATGTTATAACTTTGTGGTAATTTTGAATAATTCTCCATTATATTATTCGTATTATACCTTTGGTTAAAGATGATTTTCTGATTCCGGACACCATATGTATCAAAACAGTTACTGAATACTAAGTTGAATATCTTGAACAAACATTTCAGTGTCTGCTATTTCCTCTTCTCCAGTTTTCTCAGCTAGTTCTGAATTGGTAATACCATCTTCATTAAGTCGAAATGTCTACCGTATACAATCGACTCAGTTGCCGTAGCTGAAAATCAACAAACATACCAACTCTGCTCGGTATCGCCGCTTCCGCGCTGGAGATTATTCACAGATCTATCAGAATAATGTATGCAATACATTGTGAAGTCCCATTTCACCTGCGAATTCATCTGCACTATTATAAGTTCGGTTTGTTGCCATTCCTATCAAAGACGCTTCTGAGCTGTAATGATATATTTCGTTCCACGTAATGATGTAATACCTTCGCTTCCCTTCTGCATTATTCAATCGGGGGTTCATTTTGTGATGCGAGGGAAAATGTATCTAATAAGAAACTAGCGGATACGGTATGTGAAATCGATTGTTAATACGACGGTGCAATGGAAAATGAACTTTTACTATATTATTGAAAACAACAATAACAAAGTTAAAATTAATTGATAGCCGCTCCCATTTGGAACTATGGCCCATTTGAGGCCAAAAAACGAGAATTTCTGACTATTAAAACGAACATATGAATTAAAATTGAAGTATGCGGTGGAACTGTACTATTATTTTTCAAATCGGAGATTAAAGATATATTCATTGTTGATTGGAAGTTTGATTTTGTGGAGGAAATCCAGTTCTTGACATGATTTTTTGGGTTTATGACCTTCCACAATCTGAAAATGAAAAAAAAATTTAATCTAAAGAAATCTGAAGTGTAGAAGGGCAAATTAATTAATTTGCCCGATAAATTACTGCGTTCACAAGACTGCTGTCTTGAAAGAAATTAATTTTTGTCAGTAACGTACCCTACACTGAATTTGCCTATCTGAAAAAATGAGATCGAATTAACAAAGAATACTTCTCTTTTTTTTTGAAAACTGTTGACGTTTCGGAGGCTGTATCTGCCTCCGTTATCAAAACTTCTTGGAAAGACGCTGAAGAAACTGAATTTGAATTGCGATTTTGGTAATAAGACCTTTCTTTGGCAGAGTCAAATGAAATCTGTCATACATTCTCTTGATTGACATTTGGTTTCTTGATACATAGGGTGTTCGGTATCAATCAGTCACCATTCTATCAGTTCTTATTTCATCTCTGAGGAGGGGTAACCAGGTGCGGTCCATTTCAATGGAATTGGTTGAGAAGCAGTTGTTCGATAAAAGAATGCACGCAGTTTCCTTCAACTTTCTTTTTTCTTGATTTGATTCTCTCAATAAAATTTTGGTATTATTCCATTCCATCATATGATCGCCACCAGATGTTAGAATATGTTCGGATATTTTCGAACCCGTTATTTTTCGATTTTTGATGTAACTTTTATGTTCTTCCTGGCGCACAATCAATGGTCTTGATGTTTCACCTATATAACTCTTACCACACGAACAAGGTATGTTGTAAACACAATTTTTTGAACATTCACCAGCGTTGTTGGGATTTGTATGTGTGAGTATTGATCTCAATGTATTGGTTGTTTTAAATGTTGTTCTTACATCATACCTATGGCCAATCCGTTTTATCTTTTCAGACAGTCCAGGAACATAAGGTATAATATTGTTTGTTGAATGTGTATGGAGATGTCGCATGTCTGTGTGTTGTGGAAGGTCATAAACCCAAAAAATCATGTGATATATTCATTGGTTTTAATACACATATTTCGTAAATATATGAAAACTTCCTGCAAGTATTTGTTGATTTGCATGTACAATGTGAAATGCACGTTACCCCAGACAATCTGCAACTGAATTGTTTTGTAGAACATTTTCTACATGTACATTTAGGAGCTAATTTATCGATCGACAGGTGTAATATATTTTTCCTTGCTGAATTTAAACATTCTCTCCTATGAAATATGCAAATTTCAAAGGATCTAGTACATCTAATAGCAAGCAATTTAAATTCAACAAGTTGGTTCGTCAATATGCGATATAAAGCGCTCTTAAAATGCGCAATCGTATCGACTAGGCATGTAGGTAAGTTCAGCAACTGAAATTTAATTGGCGAAATGGTACAAGCAATATATTGGTCTATCCAAAGTTACAGATGCGTTAACCCGCCACTGCAAGTTCTGGCATGGCCGATAATTAGATTTGTTATTGCTTTGCTAAAAATTATAGTAGAGAGAAGAAAAAAAGTGCATATCGTTCCTGAAGACTTCTATTTCCTCGTGCAAATATAACATGTGGGTATCTGAGTACCTAAAATGTGTTTTGTCCCACTTCACATAACCCTTCTACGATATTTACGGAGGATCCAAAAGTCGTGGATATTTTAGTTGATATGAAATAATTATACTGAAGCAGGAATCAGTACAGTTTTTGGACTACATGAAATGAAATTAGACTAGTGAGACACGTCTCACTTATACATGCCAAAGAAAAAGCTGGTTTTTACTCCTGCCTCAGTTTTCAACCCACCCACAACAGTGTTTTGAAATATATTTTCAACATTTACTGGAGAGAATGTCGATTTTATAGCTAAGTTGAATATGAGGCAGGAAAAAATCATAGTTTTTTTTGGCATGTACAAGTGGGACCTGTCACACTACTTTAAAATTGTTGTATACAGTCCAAATTTTTGAAGCAATCAAAAATTTTCGAAAATTTTTATAAAACTTTATGAAATCGCTTTCAGTTACCATTGTTTGGGAGGCACTGGTTTGATTCTCCAGGTTACATGTCTGCCCGCTGGCAGAGTTTCACCGCGATTTGCGCAGGCTGTAGACCTCTTATCAGTGGTTGATATTCAATATCTCCCAAAATAATTTTTTTTCGACAAAAAGTTTTGTTTCATTTCAGTTTTGTCATCTTCTACTTCCCATTCCATTTATTGCTCCAATTTCCCCAAGATCAGGTGCGCATTAGCTTTTTCACCAGGGAAACCAGGAAAAACCTGCTACGTGGTAAAATAGGATGTATGGTATGATTAACTTCAATCCTCGTCATTGAAGAGTTGAAAAGGTCTACGTGGGATTGTGAATATCTGCACTACGGTAAAATAGGATATATGGTACGATAAACTTCAATCCTCATCATATAAAAAATATGGTCTCATCTCAAATCCTTAGTGGAATGTGGAACAAAAACTAACGCGCTGCCTGATAATCTGAATGAGGTTGACACTATAATAATTAATCATTCCATAAATTCAATACTTGTTCTATTATTAGATGTACAAATAATCTCACTGAATATTCTGAAATTAAAGTCAACTAAAACAGCAGCTATGATTTTTGGCAGAAGGCAGAAAGTTTGAAAGACATTTTGTCATACATTTTTCTGTAATATAAAAATTCAACAAAACACCATTAAAATTTCTGAGAAAGTAAAAAATTCGGGTTTGTGGATTGATCAGGATTTGAGGTTTTCTTTTCATAGTAGTAAGTGTCTTCAGAACGGTCATTGTAATTTGAACATGATTCATCAAAATAGGCAAATATTTAATAGAAAAACTAGATCTCTCTTATGCGACTCTATCGTTTTAAGTCACTTCAACTATTGCGATGTTGTTTATGCACCCTGTTTA
Source organism: Chrysolina haemoptera (assembly GCA_958298965.1). Classification (NCBI taxonomy): domain Eukaryota; kingdom Metazoa; phylum Arthropoda; class Insecta; order Coleoptera; family Chrysomelidae; genus Chrysolina; species Chrysolina haemoptera. Next base: position 4,928,636 of record OY282592.1, on the reverse strand, counting down.
ACCCTTAACGATGTTAACAGAATACAGAAATCACAAAACAGTTGTCTCAGATTAATATATGTCATCAGAAACTACGAAAATATCAGTCACACGTTACAAATCCATTATTGGCTGAATTTGAAAAACTGATGACATCTCCATTCTGCTTTTTTTTTCCATAAACCTATGAAACTAAAATATCCTGCTTACTTGTATAATAAGATCACTCATCGAACAAATACACATAATCGGAATATCAGATTCGAGTTCATATTAACAACACCGATTCACCATACACAACTATTTAGGATTTTGAATGATTTACACTCTGAAAAAAAAAAAAAAAAAAAATTACACATACACAGCTTTCGGAAATAAACGAAGTAGATTTGATGTTGAAAGAACTTTCTAAATAAATAACCAACTCACATTATTTCATAACATAGATACGTATTTGAAAACTGTAATTTATTCTTTTTTTTTTTTGTTCTGGACGTCCTATGCAGATTTTTGACAGTTGCAGTTGCCTGCACACATCTGTGGGAAGGTAACTGATCTGAATCTCGCCCTAATTTTCTATTTTCTCAATTTTTCTGTTGAATTTATTTAATTTGAAAAAGGCCTTCATTACTATCATTATTATTATTATCATGATGATGTTTTGCTTTTATGTTCCAAGCACAATGTTTTTAGTTGAGAGTCAGTAATTGAAACTTAGTAGACAAGTAGTAGTATGAAGCATGGACGTTGAAAATAGTTTCTATTGGATTACGATTCTCTCCAGTTATAGAATTATCAGAAGGTTGAAAATCGTAATAACTCACCTCATTCCGAAAGTCTGAGAGAAATAATTCAATTTTCGACCAAAAATGGATTAGATGACAATAACAACGGTCACTTGAGCGTGTTTCATGACAATATTGGTTCGGAAAGCACTTGGAGTTATTGGAAAGTCCTATAGACGACAAACCAATTCCTTTTACTGTTTATTTGATTTACGATTTGGTTCGTAAACAACCAAGTAATTCCATTCAACAATGAACAGTTCAATGATTTATTACTAAATGTCTCCATGCACCCACTTTGTAATACTCAAATAAACTTTTTATTCGAGAGCTCCAACTTTCGGTCGATATAAAATATTTGCAGTAATAGTATTCAGTTTCAGTTGACTTTGCAGCTTGGTACCTGTTTCGATAATTCTCACTTGGTATACTTGACATTCAATACATATACATAACTATACAGGGTGTAATCTAACTTCTTACACTACCGTGAAGGAGAGATGTATGAAGTCACGTTAGAACGAAGGCAGGTGTGAAATATGAAAATTTTTGGAGAGTTGTAAAATTTTGTGAAATATGGGTCGACATTTTGGGAACCTCTGTCCGCCATCCTTCCAGACCATGAAAGGAAGGTAGGAAGACACTGAATGTCGAACCGACTTAAGATTGCGTTTACAGAGGTCTAGCGAGTCTCTCACCCGTATTATGGGTTGCAAGCTAATGGAATAGGAACGTAATTATCACAGTAAAATGAAAACAAACAAACCTCATGGGTTACCGAGTGTCCCAACTGGGACATTGGTAGCTAAAAGCAGTACTAAGAAGCTGAAGACAGGCCACACTGACACACACAAGACACAACACGAATCAAAACATTTCATTATCATCCACAGGTGTGGTGAACATGTGTTTATCAACATCAACCAGGGTGATAACATGATGACAGTTCACACCGTGACGTCAACGGGAGCAGGGGTGTGTACAGTGCACAGGAAGTACGTGGAACATGTTTGTCGTTTGTTTTGTCCGTACTCTTAAAACATCGAACTGTCCTGTGCGTGGGTTGAAGAGTAGACTACAAGAGAACACACGCATGTATGGATGAGGTAGAGAATCCCAATGCTGTGTAGAGTCTGAAGTCATTGGTATGCACAACTTGTTGGGTGAATTTTTAGTTGTACTCGGAAAAATTCAGGACTGTGCAAACACTAAAATTTAGCATTCAGTACTTTGCTTTCGTTCATTGTTAGCCTGTTATTTGATGTCTATGCAAAATGTCCAGCCATGGTTCGGTCATTGATCTAGTTGTTTACAAAAACAAATCCTGTGTGAATCCCATGTTGAAATGTTTTGTTGATTATTTGTTGTGATGTGTTATGTGCTGCTTTGTGCTACCAGTGTACCAGTTTGGATACTCGGATACCCATGAGGTTCGTTAATTTTTATTTCACTGTAATACTTACGTTCCTATTCCATCAGCTTGCAACCCATATTACGAGTGAGAGACTCTCTGGACTTCTGTAAACGGAATCTTAGTGTATTTCCTGAACTGGCACTTGCCTTTTCTGGTCTGGAAGGATGGCGAACAGTGGTTGAGACTTTCGCGTTCGAAACCATTGACTGCTGGTCGGCTAGGTTCGAATCCTTAGCGACTACAGATTTTTATCTGACGGTCCGAGAAAGTGCTAGGAATCGCACGTTAAAAGGTAAGACCTCGCTTATCCTTGGCTCGCACAAGTTTCGACTTTTGAGGGCGGCCGTTCGTAAGGAGACGACACCTGAACGAGGTGGGGTGCGCCCCCTACTTTCTTCATAGTTTGAGATACAGGTTTCAAACTTAGTACGTTGCTTAGATACTAGAATATGCATATTTCAACGCCACTAATGAAAATTCACCACTCTCAGTTTAACAGTGAGTTTAAAGATTTCTCCATCTCTGAAAACTCACTTTCACCATGTTTAAGTTGCCACCACAATATCAAAATTTTGATTGATACGGTTTTTAAAATATATAGTTAGTTCATTTAACATCAATTCAAATTTGACGTAGTAGCTCATTACTCATTAAAATATCCATGCATGAATAAGTGGTGAAAATTATTAAATAGTGGAAAACCAATATTTCAACTAATTAATATGAAAACCTTGAATATATATCATTTCAACAATTATCCGCATCTAGATCTTTTTGGAAAGTGACTTATGAAATGCTGGAACGTTGCAGAATGTTCTATTAACCAAATCGCACACATTTGTGACAAAATGGCCCGAACGGAGTAGTGAAAGCTATTGTCATATGTCAGAGAAACATAAAAGTGTCGGGACAAGTACAAGGTCAGGAGCTGCTTCAGATCTGACACAACATGGGGGAGTTTTTTGACCAAAACCGAACCAGCCACCATGTGGATGCGGACTTTGTTACATAAGCGAGACTAAGAGGACTCTCATAGTAAGGGGAGAGGGACACATATGTTGGTCTTAGAGTTGGGTCTTATAGAGTACATTCCACTCTAAGTGACCCCTACAGAGTCCATATGAGAGAGATCTGGTGATCGTGAAGGTCATTCTATGAAACCTTTTCTCCCAATCCAGCAACCTGAAAAGTGTTAGCCCAACTACTGAATTCATCCTCCAGATTTAGTTTGCAAGGGAAACCTTTTTCTACATACTGACACCATCGCCAAATCCCCTTAAGCCTCCACCTTTAATAATACTGTTGAGAACGTTTCTGTATATTCTGACGCATTTCTGAGGTTCTGAGGTTATGACATGACATTCTTCGGCGATAAGTTAATGTAATTCATTCAGGAAGGTGGGATACAGTAAATTCCACTCTTTAAGTGACTCCCCAGAGGAAAGAGTCCATATGAATCAAATCTAGTGATCGAGGAAGTCATTCTATGAAACCTCTCCCAATCCAGTAATATAAAATGTGTTGATCCAAATACTGCGAAGTAGTGCCATCATGCCGGAATATCAATTGATCTTCCAGATACATGTGGTCATTTTCAAAAATGCCCGTTGAGATGAGACTGATCTTCTCTTCAATATGTTTCAAATTATATTTGGGATAGGAGATTGCCGTCTTCAACATCAAAAATTTCAACAAAAACGAATGATATTTGGAGGTGTTGAATTTGTGCTTGATAAAATATGCGGGGATCAGGTTGGTAGAATTTCATGCGAATGAAACGCAAGCATGTATTTTCTCCAGAAAGGCTGATCCCACAGTGGCCAGCGTAACTATGTCAGGGGTATCTATACCGCATATCCCTTTCAATGGTTAGTATCACCGTTAGCAGTACCCTTTCATCGGTGAACTATGCGAAGTCCATTGCCAAGAGTGCCTCTCAAAAACTTGGTTTTCTGTTTCGTACCAAAAAGTATTTCATTTCCCGTCAACTTTTTATGATTTATAAAGCACAAGTCCGACCTGTTCTGAAAAACTGTTTCCATATACAGTACCGGAAACTTTTCATCTGAGGTATAGACAGAAATCTACGCGAGCAACAAGGAATGCAATGATATGATAATACCACATAAATGAGAGAGACACACTACTGCGCGCCTCGCCTATTGCATCTCCTGTCACCTCGCCCGACGAATTAACAGCTCAGTCGATATCCTTTCCTCGAGCAAGTAGAGGAGAAATTGTAAAGCTCTCTGTAGATATAGCAAGCTATTCTTCACGCTCTCATGAAACCACCATACCCAAGATGAAAACTTTCCGATAATGTATATGGAGTGCAGCACCCGAACTTACATTGAAACTTTCAGATTCTGTCCTTCTCGTCGTTGATATTTCGCCAACAAGCTCGCTTACGTCTCTGGAACATCGCAGGAAGGTTGAAGATCTGTCTGTGTTTCATAGATATTTTCAAGAACGATGCTCTTCCAAAATATCATTATTCGTTCCACTGTTACATGTCCCATCGAGACTGACCCTTCGAGCTCAGTTCTCACATCCATATGTCGTCACTTGAAGATATGCCAAACATCTCTTTCTCAGAGCTCGGTTTTTACCCGAAGCAATGCTTTGTAACTCGCTGCCTCGGGAGCCCTTCCCTGAGGCATACAGCCTTCTGAAATTCAAGAAGAACACAAAATCCTACCTACTGTCCCTCGGCTCTGACCATGTTCTCCGAACAACACAGGATTTTTCTTTTCGTGGGGACTAGCCCTCAAAAAGAGAAAAATAAAAGGTCAATTTTGACGATTATGGCGTACATTCAACATAATTGGGCACTCATCGCTGAAACAGATATTGAAGTGTAAATTTTTAAATGGCCGTTCTTTGACTATCTCGCAAAATAAATCAATGAATGATGATCAAAATCATTTTTATTCAGTTCTTGTGTAGTAAACACTTCTTGTAAAATTTTTGGTGAGCCATTCTACAAACACCTCTCATTAACTTGAAAAGGTCTCCTATATTTGAAATTGATTGGAGATAATGGAAGTCGGAAACACAAGTAATCGAAATTGTTGTTGAATTATATCTACGACAGATAAGGAAAACGACCCCCGATCTAAACAGCATGCATTCTATAACATTGAACAGTCACGTTTTCCAATGTAGCCACTGCCGATGTTGTGTCCTCCAAAGAACTCCAAAACTCCTAATGGTCAACCGGTCACGTTCCCATCTTTTCCTAATGTTTTCTAATAATAGGCCCGCTGAAGAGAGACATGGCCATGATTCCAATATCCAGTTTCGGGAAATTGAGTCCTGGGTTTTATAAGGAATCACTTCATTGAGTTTAGTTACCTCTTTACGCATCCTCCGCAGTTTGAAAACATACACGAATGGGCTTCACTTTCGACCATGTCAAAAAAATAATAATAATTTTTTTTCGTTGTCCAGCTGTCGTTTTTGTATGGATGGCAGCCCTCAAAATTCGAAACTTGTGCGATATAAGGATAAACGAGGTCTTTTTACATGCGAATACTAGCACTTTCTCGGGCCATCAGAAAAAAATTGTGCTGTCGCTAGGCCTTAAGCCACGACCAGCAACCAGAAGAATTATTGAATACTATTGGATACTATTGGATTATACCAGATACTTGGTTCCATATTATTGCAGTTGATGATAGCGTATGCGGGATAAACGGAAAAATGCGAATATTCATTCAGCAAGTGAAAGTATGACGTTAAGAATGTTATGATAACAAATCAAATGCAACTTGCTGTCCCTGAGATCATGACATCAATTCATCAAGTAACAGAAGGACCAGTGATAAAAGGCGGCAATGAGAGAAATAGATATAAGTACTGTATGGGCCAGTATATATATATATATATATATATATAACTTAAAGCACTTCAAGTTGCTAGTTCTGGATATACTACTATACTGATGGGTATCAAAAAATTCCCAATGGATCGAACTAGTACAGACAAAGATACACTTTTTGATGGCGTTGTAGTCTAGTTCTAATCATGCAAAAATTTTAGTTTGGAAGTATATTTACGTCATCCAGGTATAGAATATCATATTCCTTTTCGACAGTGACAAATAAAATGTTGGAACGTTGCAGGTGCGTTCTATAAACCCAATGGCATGCATTAAAGACAAAATATCCTGAACGGAGTAGTGAACGCCGTTTTATGACGGTCTCTACAAAGAGTTTACTTGGAGAACTGTTCTGATAAACGCCTGGAAAATATTTTTGAATGCACACGGAACAATTGATCGAAATAACTTATTGCGTGTTGTCCTTTTCCATATATCAGAGGAACTAAAAAGTATCGGAGACAAATACAACATCAGAAGATGGTCCAAATCTGACACCGCAAGTGAAAACCCGAAGAATTGCATCAAACACCAATTGGGATATTTTACATTAGCGGGACTAAAATGACTTTCAATGTAAAGGAAGACGAACACAAACGCTGGTCTCAAAGTTGGCTAGCACAGAACACGTTTGAAAGAAGCACAACCGTATCTAGGGAAACAGTGCCAACGTGCTAGAAAAGGAAAAGAATCTATATACAGTGATAACCAATTCGAGTCTCCACCTGGTACTTTTGTTAATATTGAAATTTATTCAAGGACCAGGCAGCGGCCATATGGAAAAATTGTCACCGGTTATTTTTCCTTCATTTTTGGTATGTTGTAAAATATGACCAACTGAACATAATTTCCACGAGCCCAACTCAATCCTATGGCTAGTTTTGAAGGCAATTTGTATAAGGTAATATTTCTCTCAGGAAAACATTTTTAATGAGAATGTACTGCGCGACAAATATTGCCTGTCCATAAGGCAACAATTTCGGACTGGATTTTGATGAAAAAATATTGGTAGTTACAGGGTGAATCAAGCATTACTCAACTCTATACAACGAAGATGGGACCAAACCAAGTAACACACTGAAATGCTCATCGTTTGAATATGTCAAAATTGACAAATTCAATATTTTGTACAGAGCGAGTTTGTTCGGATATTTTTCATGTTTTTATTCAATACTATAAGCTTTAGGGATAATTGACAACGAACATTCAATATACTCCTCGTTCCTCGTCCGAAATTGATATACAGTATGAGAAAACGATAGGTGATTTGCGAAAAAGTGACTTTTTTATAATTCATCCGGAAAGTAAGAGTTAGATTTCATAGGTGGAATTTTACAATTGTTTGTTAATACACTTGTATTACTCTTGTAGTAGTAAAATATCCATCAAGCATCGCGTTGTGGAGTTTGGATAGAAAACGTAATTTTTAAATACTTTTTTTTTGGCACAAATTCTAAACAAATAACTCAACTGCAACTGCAACTGGAACCTTTGGTGTAGTAATGAATATACTGGAATATTATCCCAACACACAGGAAAGAATAAACTTTCTTCTAGAAGATGAACACTTGGTGACTAAAATACGTGTCGAGGTTCAAAAATATCTGTTCGGTGTTGAAATGAACTCCTGTGCATATTAACAGGAGTAGTGATAAGAAGGTCTGAAGGCTATAAAAGATAACATTCACGATTTGATGTGATTGGGATGGATGAGTGATGACTCGCAGTTCCATGAGGCCATGGAAAACAATGATGATCATTCCATCTAATAATAAGATCTAAGTAGCAGGTAGATATCAATAACCACGTGACATTATATACAAGGTTAATACCGTAAAAATGAATAACATTTTTGGACCGGTCGACTTACTCTCCAAATTAATACTATCGCCACGTCCCCTCAAACAGAGGTGCAAAAAAATAAATTGATAAAAAAATGATGGTTGAGTTATATATTATTGAGAAGCTGAACGTGAAGACTGGTATGAAGTTTTATTCAATTCGGATGACCAATTTACGAAAACTGACAAACTTCTATAAAAAGTTCTAATCAATAACACTGTTTAAAACGTTTCTGCAGATACTGAAGCATTTCTAGGGTGAATAAGTTAACGTAACTTATTTAATGGAGTAGGTGAAATTGAGTGACTCCTACAGAAAAAAGTTCATATATTTGAGATCTGGTGATCGTGAAGGCCCTTCTAGGAAACCTCTACTTCAAATCCAGTAACCTAAAAAGTATTTATCGCCCATTAACTTGAGATGATTGGATATTTTGGAAGTCGAAATCACAACTCTACATTTGAAATGATTGGATATATTGGAAGTCGAAATCACAACTAATCGAAATTGTTTTTTAATTCCTTCTACGACATATTAAACGACTCTGAACCAAATAACATTCCATAAAATCGAACAGTCACGTTTTCCAATGTAGCCACTACCGATGTTGTGTCCTCCGAAGAACTCCGGAACCCGTAATGGTAAACCGGTCACGTTTCCATCTTTCCCCGATGTTCCATCGTAGTTGGCCCGCTAAATAAAGACATTGCCATGATCCCATTATCCCGTTTCGGGAAATTGGGTCCTGGGTTTTATAAGGAATCGCTTCATTGAGTTTAGTTACCTCTTTACGCATCTTCCGCAGCTTGAAAAAATGCACGAAGGGGCTTCGCCTTCGCCCATGTGATTAGGAAACGTAGTCGGAAAACTCTCGTATATGGAAAATGGAATTTGGATTCCTTTTGATGTACTTCGGTTCTTTTCCGCATGCGAAGTTCATTCGGAGTTTTCTTTGACGGATAAGAAATTTCATGTATGATTATCGGAGCCAGATAAGCTGCTTATTCGAGAAACTAGGTAATGAAATAATCTTCAATACCAGAATTTCGGTATGGTTAATCTCAAAAACCTATTAATTGTTTCCATTCACTGACCTTACCTCTACATAAACAGGCAAATGAAGAATTCAAGACGAGACAATATTTCACATACTGGAATATGGAGTTGATTACTACTACCTACTCTTCTGGCTATTACCGCACCTGATATCGAATTATATAATAGGAGATTTGGAAACAAAAAAATCTAAATTATAATATTCTTTATTATGCATTTAAATAGGTGAAACATGAACATCTCATATATATTATTATAAACGGATAACTGCAAATACTTCTTCTTCGATTCTTCTCAGATGATTTGCCGCACATACCGATTCAGAATCCAAACGCTTTGCCATTTCAAACACACGGTAAAGCGTAGGAATTCTAAATCCGAACATACGGCTAATTAGTTGGAACTTAATTGCCTGGAAAATTAGCAAAATAAAACTTTACCGGGATGGTACAATTTGTGCTACTATACTAATTGTTAAATAAATATTTAATTGGAATGGGATTTGGTGGAGATACTCAAATGCAGATTTGCAGAAGCCGATTATCCACGTGACTTTACATCGTTTTGGTATATTACTCGGGAAAGGAAAAATGTGTGGCGTTGAGGACGTTTACGCTGAAATGGAGCCCATAGTCGACTCAATTCAAACAATCAAAACACTTTTTTGTACAACTGACATTAAAAATGACGTTTTTAATTCATTGACACATGAACTAAAAACTGACGTTTTCACAAAATCACTTTTAACACTAGTGTTAAAACTACTTTTAACACTAGTGTTAAAAGTAAAATGACAGATGAGATGATGGATACTCAGTAATATAGATCTCTCTAATAGAAACACTTCAATCAGATATTATAATCAGAACACCTACTCAAGAGGAATCGTTTATAAAAGTTCACACATGTATTTGGTCGTTTGCGCAATTGATAATACTAATTCCTTTTGAAGTTACAAACGAAGTAGTATTTAGTCCAACTGTAGAATGTCCTTCATCACTGACAAATAATGACATTCATAAATAAAGTGCGTTGGGGTTTATTATATTTGAAGTATCTGTCAGTCAGCCTTGTAATCCAAAGATCGTGTGTTCGAATCCTTATGGATCTTATTTTTTTTTTGTTTTTTTCTTACTAGCAGTAACTGTTGAACAAAAAATTTTGTATGATACATTTGTTAAAAGTGATTTTATTTTGCTCGTGGGGTTGCTCCACTCGCTAACGCTCGTTTCGCAATATTCCCCACTCACAAAATAAAATGCCACTTTTAACACTTGTATCATAAATAACTATTGTACAACTGTCATTAAAAATGACATTTTTAATTCGTTGACATATGAACTAAAAACTGACGTTTTCACAAAATCACTTTTAACACTAGTGTTAAAAATACTTTTAACACTAGTGTTAAGAGTAAAATGACAGATTAGATGATGGATACTCAGTAATATAGATCTCTCTGATATAAACACTTCAATCAGATATAATAATCAGAACACCTACTCAAGAGGAATCATTCATGAAAGTTCACACATGCATTTGGCCGTTTGTGCAATTGGTCATACTAATTCCTTTTGAAGTTACAAACGAAGTAGTATTCAGTCAAACTGTAGAATGTCCTTCATCACTGACAAATAATGACATTCATAAATAAAGTGCGTTGGGGTTTATTACAGTTGGAGCCTCTGCCAGTTTTTTTCTTACTAGCAGTAACTGTTGTACAAAAAAATTTGTATGATACATTTGTTAAAAGTGATTTTATTTTGCTCGTATTCCCCACTCACAAAATAAAATCCCACTTTCAACACTTGTATCATAAATAACTATTTTATTGATTCCAAACTGATTTTGTTAAGCTGTCAACTGTGAAATGTATATAAACCTGGCATTACAAACAGAAGAAAAAAGGTGGGTAGAGTAGTGCGAAATACAGCAAAATAGAGCACAAACATGTACGATTGGTCGGAAAAAGAACTTTGTGTCCGGCCCAGTAAGTCAAGGAAGGTTGGTGTAAACGAAAGTTTCTTAGAGAAATATTGTTATCACTATTATCACCACCACTACTACTACTACTATATTCCTGTTGGCAAGAAGAGCATTTGTTCATGATTCACACGACTTGACCCAGGCTAGCATTATTTTTGGAAAAGGAGGATTTCTTCATTGGATATCTCATCCTTCATCGACTGTGACTCAGTTTTTGGTTGAACAATTTCCAAAGAGTCATTGGAACAGTTTGCTAAAAACTCACGTAACCACTCGGAAGAGGTTGTTGACATTGTTATCAACAGGAACAGTGGCAACTGGCAGGATGCAAGCTCATTATGATTTAAAGGACAATTCGGCTAGGAATTTTCAAATAAGGCAAAGTCTTCTTGAAATGGTCTGACATCAATCAATCTGACATTCGCAGATGCCAAGCCGCGACAAGACCAATGAAGCTGAGCCCACTTGAGAAATTTGTGTGGTACATGTGCTGTTTTGTCATTGGTCTAAACCTCTCAGATACCGTGGATCCTGAAAATTCTGAACCTGTGATTGACCGAGTGTCGTTGAATAATGAGTTAGGATCCACGGTGTCTGGTGTCTTGGAATCATCTTCATTCTTCAACTAATAATCAATATGTAATCCATGTAGTCTAGTCAATAATTGGGACATTTTGCCAGTCTGAACCTTGCGGGTCTCAAAAAGATCTATTTGGGTATCGTTGCTAATACTTACTTTCTTGTCTAATACCACGACGGATATTGAATTACATCTGTCAGTTATTTGTGGAACGTTCTTCCAAGGAGACCCAGGCGTTTTAAGATGATGGAACATGGAACTGTATAATTTTCACTTTCATGAAAAGAGACTTATAGAAAGCACATCAATCGGAACGTGTTAAAATCCTGACGGCCTTTCATTTTGTATGAAAACTCTAGTGACATGCTAAGGTGCTCTCCAAATAATCATGGAGTAGATGATATTTGCCTGAAATAAAGTAAAATATTCTGTTCTACAACGTTCAAAGCTAAGCATGGAAATTACAATTGATAGATTTTTGTTTGATTGTTTTGTGTTATTGGTCCACAATATTATTACACTTAGTGATTTCTCATCATTACTCAGAGTGTGAAGATATGGTTGAATATTGCGTTTTATCTTGAATCAGAATAAGATCATTGGATTCAAACCATATTTTGGCATCCCTTTTGCTATAGCAGAATTTTAAATTGTTGGTTGTTTCAGAATAAATAATGGTAGTATCATCGAACATGATGAGTACATTCGTTTGAAATGGGAAATTATGAAGATCGTTCACATAAATTATAAAAATTGTCGACCCCAGGACACAACCTTGTGGAACTCCATTTTCAATATGGACATATTATTATCAACGCACCGTACTAGTTTCTTCAATGATAAAAATGAACCAAATAGCTCTAAAGGTATACCATCAGAGCAGGTATATTTCGATTTTTTTTTGTCAAATACCTCACGTGATACACAGTGGAGTGCCTTAGTAGGGTCCCATAGGGTGAGACAGGTATAACGCCACACCTCTGAAGCTTGTAATAACTCTTTCGTTTTTCAGAATCCACCTCGCAAGCCAAACTGTGAATTATCCAATACGGTATTTTTTTAACTCATATAATCTGTGCCTCCAAATAATTTTAGTAACTTTGGTAGGCATAGGTATAATCGAATTATCATTCTAGTTAGTTTATAAATGTTACTTGCAACAGAATTATTCAAAGACCTGATGGCGTTGGTCCAACGAACTTCATTCGTTTGAATAGAGCCATATTATTATAAAGAGGTAGTAGACAAGGACAATCAAAATTTCACGAAATATTGAAAACCCTACGCCACCGCATGCCATTTCTAACGACTGAAAAACCGTTACGAGGCGATTGCATGTTTTCAGAAACGTAGTTGATATGGATGAGCAACGGCCAGTACGCGTTGAATTACGTCACCATCGACATCTCTAGAAGTGTAGATCAACAACGCACACTTTCAGACTAGCCGATGACTCACGGAATGAATTATTCTAGACATCGTAGAATTCATAGCAGTTCTTGACGTTCCTGAGCCACTATAAAAAAATAATCGATCAAACACCAAGTACGTTATACAAGTTGAAATTTCAAATATGAAAAAGTATTCAGTGTCATTAGGAAGAATATGGTGGGATAGAGGATAATATGCTGGAATATCGTGGAGTTATGCAGCGGAAAGTGGAGTAGAGTAGGTCGGAATTGAACGGGAATGTGCCCCGATAAACTCCAACCAGCTCCAACCTACTCTATCTTCGTCCCAAACCCCAGTACATTGTTCCTGTAGTTTTGTTGCTTCTTATTCACGCACCGATTTCCAAATAACAAAACTTCCTCATTATCTTTTAAGTAAATAGTATGAAACTTTGCAAAGAATCACCATTCTTATGCATTTTCAGTAACATTCTTTGTGTAAAACTATTCAACGGTAGAAATGTTGAAAACTTATCCCTTATCTAGATAAATGCAAATTCGAGTTTCAGTTCAGACTCTACTTGTGTTGGACTTTTTGATATTCTTTGTATTTTTACCCTCTTATAACTCGAATCTAGCTATCTATTTCTTTTGATACTTTCTGTGAAATTTGACTTGGATTCGGTAACGTTGTCCTTAGAGGTTAGTATGGCTCGTAACATTTTATTTTCAGTCAGTTAACTACGAAATTCGAAATTGGTAGTCCAAGGAATAATAACTCTAGACAAACTATTTATTGGGTGTTTGCTGTTGGCATGTCAGAACTGAAATGAATTCCAGGATAGGATGTAATATATCATCTTTGATATTCGATGAACAGAGTTTCATAACTTTAATAATTTTGATACTTTCAGAACCAAAGATAATGATTTCAAGCTTAAAATTGGCTATGTTTCTATATATCTACCAGTTAGAACTGTATTTATAGCTCCATGATGGAGTTTGAATGTTTACTGGTGAACATGAGATTCAGTCAATCATGAAGAATCGCGGATCCAGAGATTCACTTTCCTCGGGATGAAGGGTATTTTTTAGACTACTGGATAACGCTTCAACTGTGGAATTATGTAAATATATGGTGGTCACTACCAGAATAGTCGTATTAACCTTGTTGAAGAAACGAAAAGCTATTGCAACATGTTACTCATGAATATTTATATAATAATTAAGGAACTCTGAGCAAAATGTACAAAATGCTTATTCCGTTTTTGTTAGAGATTACTTTCACATAAATTGCCCTTGCATTGATCGAAAGCAACAAGTGTACCAATGAATATGATCCCTTGACATCTATGTAGGAATTTTCGATGATCCTGGTGAAGACAGTGAAATTTCTGACAACTAACACATTGGTGATGTGACTACTTATTTAGTGGCAAAATTATGAAGTAGGACATCAATTTCAAGATGGTTTTGCCTTGCTGTCAAATATAAGAGAAACGAACAAGGCAGTACACAAATAGTGCGATATTCTTCTTCATAGGCTGAATCTACAAAAATCCTGTAGTTTTTTCCTTTGATGAAAATCTGACTACTAGAATTGGACAAAGATTATATCTCAAGAAAAAATAACTTTATGTTCTCTTAGGCGGAATACTTCTCCAGATATATGTTTTTTTTGGGGGGGGGGGACTCAACCTTCCATAATTTGAAAGTTCACAAATAATCTTGAATCATTTTTGATTCAATGTTGGTATTTTTAATCAGAATCGTATAACAAGAAAAATTCGTCCATTTTTATATAGAAATAATAAATTTGCACAGAAAGACGACAAAGTGGTAACAGCGGGAAAATATTTTGACGACGACGATATTTGTATGACTTATAGAAGATGTTAGGAATCCAAAACAAATATACATGAGTAGAACAAAGTGGGACGAATGGCTTCTAGGAAAGTTATCCCCTGGATGAAAACCCCCTGACAAAAACTACCCGACAATAACCACTCATATTGCATATTACCAAAAGAATGAGAATTACTGATATTGTAGGTTATACAATGTGCAGTTATAAGAAGATGAAGTTTCTGTTGTATCCAGTGATTGTAATCAAAAGGTTTTTGTCTGGGGAGTTTCTGTCCAGAATTTGACAAAGCAAATGGTACTGGTCGGTATTTGATCCTTAATAACAGACGAATACATATATTAATATGAAATACACCAATCAAAAAATGAAACGAAAGTAATACAAAATATAAAACAACAACAGAAATCAATTGGCACTCCGGGGCGCCTTGATTGATTCCAGTGGTGCATTAGCTTCTTCAGCTGCAGGAGAACGCGGAAAAACCTGCAGCACCACATCTGAAGATCCCGATCTGCCAATGTCCTTTCTCATAATACAAAATGTAGGGCGCCTCCAAAGGCTCCAATAAATTCAAGACATCGTCAGAACAATCAGTGACACAACTATCATCAAACTCAAACCAATGCGTAATAATGACCACATTCAACGCCAGAATCACAGTGGACAATGACTGCATAAAGATCATAATAGTGGTCCGCTAGATTAAGGTGTCCATCTATTTCGAACTTTCGTAAGAGTTTGGTGCTTCCGCTGGTCGAATCGTGTTCAAAGAGCACCAGTATTATTATTAGGTTGACTGGTGCCTCAGCTATACTTATTACCTTATAATTGTCAGTCAGTTTGGCGCATATTCGGCAATACAGTTAAAAATTCTATTTCCAGATGATGACACAGTAAGCTTTGCACGGACTGGTTATCAGTCATATCAGGAAATACCAGTTAAAGCTCCAGAAAGTCACATACGTTTTTGCTAATTCTTGAACATGTACTACAACGTAAACTAGCGAGGATTTTTCCAGCAAAAGATCCACAAACCCAAGACGAGATAGATTTAACGGAATCTTTCAATTCAGAGCGGTTAAGGGACTTAAAATATGTTTCTATACCGATTTTTGCTCTGAGCTTTCATTCATTTTGCACGGAGGAACGCTTGATGACAGTGTAAAAAAAAATATTTATTCCATAATCCTATAGAACAATTTGAATTTTGTTTGTTGATTTTACTTGACTATTCGAATATTTCACCACATGTTTTTCTCATAATTTTCTTTATCGTTTGTACATGCCTTGCACTGAACCTATTCGATTGTAAAATATTTTTTAAATGAGTACCTATACTTGGTGACATCAAAACACAACTACAGACAACTCGATTATCATTTCTAGAAAATCTCGGAAGTCTGATCAATTTTCCTTTGGGCTGCAGACGAAGTTATGTTACTGTATATTTATAAATCGATTTGCACCACTCCTTTCCAATACGACGTGGTGCCAAACGATTTATTGTACACAGATAACACTTTCCATTTCCAGCAGCAACGCCTTCAAAATCATAAACCTAGCAGGAGACGAATTATGTACCCTAGTTTCAACACGTTAATTAGTAAGGATCGATTATCCTGGCACGGCTTTATGAAAATTATCAAAGTCTGAACAGTCTCGATATTGGATAAAGTTTTTTTGTTTCATCGAGAGTAGATGCAGTGTTTCAAGGAAAATTAATTATTTTTTGAAAACCATCCTAAGTTTGATTCAAGTACATCTACATAATTAAAACACATTCGTGGACAAAAGGAGTTCAAAAGACGTCAAAAAATCATCACCCATTTTTTTTTACAAATTCGAGTTAATTTTTGTCCAAATGTGACTAATTGTATGAAAAAATAGATTACGGCTATAGCAGTTGTGTCCCACTACACAAAAAGGACGGAAAACAGAAGGAGGCTGTTAATTTCCACCTGAAACAACAATCGCACAAAATATAGCAGAAGATATACTAATGCTTCTTGAAGCGTCTACACCTTCCACCACTCTGGTAGACTTCTTGCAGTCACATGCTATCAAAATACTGTTTTCTCCTGTCTACTGGGACACACGTTAAATGCTGTCATATGAATAACACGTATTTCAGGTCTGCTGGGGACGGTTCGGCACAATATGGAATGTGTCTGCTATAGCCGTCATGTCGCAGCGCTCATGACGACTATAGCAGGTCTGTCCACGTAAAGTTGATTCGTTCTTATTAGAACACGCTGAAAAATTACTCATCGCAGAATCTATATACAGTGCGGCTTTTTATAGTCCCCCCCCTGTTAACTTTTGAACGGTTTGACGTAGAGCGATAAAAAAAAATTGTTTCGAGGGTTTCACCGATACTACCTTTTGAAATATAACGCATTGTGATTGCTCGATAGATGGCGCGGGGGGGCACAAAAACCTAATTTTTTTAAATGGCATGGGGGGTCGAGTGACACATCGTTGAAAAGAGAATTGGATTCTCTTTTCAACCATCTAATTTTTTTCAAATTTCGTTAATATGTTTTTTCACAATAAGCATTTGAAGTGTCAATGTAACAAAAAGAAAACAAACTATTAAGACAGGTGGTATTTAAATAATTAGAAGTAAAATTGTTGTCAATTAACGAAGCAGATGTTCGAAATGTCCACCTAACACTTCTTGACAATAACAAAAATTCGATTCACAAATTCCTGCCGAACATTATTCAACATGTCTGCAGTTATACCAGCACAAACCCGTGTTCTTCCAAAGAGTTGGATTGTTGCTCATACACTTTGGATTTGACGTATCCCCACAGAAAGAAGTCACAAGGTGTAAGGTCTGGTGATCGTGCCGGCCATTCGATTGGTCCACGACGTCCAATCCATCTCATAGGGTATGTTACGTCCAAATACTCTCGAACTTGACGTTGGAAGTGAGGAGGGGCCCCATCTTGCTGGAAGGTGATGTGTTCCTGAAATTCGTTCTCATTTTCTTCTAATATTCCAAGTTCAACCGTATCTCTTAGTAAATCCAGGTACAAATTACCGTTTGAGTTTTCTTCCAGAAATAAGGGACCTACAATATGGTCTGCCAGAATTCCAGCCCACACATTTACTTTCTGTGGGAACTGTGTGTGACCTACTCGAAAGATATGGGGATTTATATCACTCCAGTATCGCACATTTTGTGTATTCACATTTCCGTTCAAAAAAAAGACACTTTCATCTGAAAAACAAATATTCCTAATGTAATTGGGGTTCCTAGCTATCTTTTCCTCCATAATTTCACAAAATTCCATTCTTCGGTCTGGGTCGTTTTCTGTGAGTTGGTGTAACATTACTAATTTGTATGGATGGAACTTGTGTTTCTTCAAATATTTTTTTACTGTAGCTGTTGAGACCCCAATCGTACTTGCTACACGAGAGGTACTTTGTTGCGGATTTACCACCATTTCGGCAATTATCGAAACCTTTGTCTCTTCCGGAATTGATTTTCGACCAGCTCCACCTTTCCTACGAACACTGCCAGTTCTGTTGAATTTTTCAACTAGTTCCCTCAAATATTTCCGAGTTATAGGATGTTCAGGAAATTTTTCATTAAAAATTTTCTCCGCTTCGTGGTAGTTCCGATGGGCCTCACCAAAATTATAAATTGCTTCAATTTTTTTTTCGAAAGGACGTATACGAACCATGATGATATCAAATATTCAAAGTAAATAATAATTATAAGTAGACAAAACTCCTCAGTGAATGTGAATACAATAATTCATCAATCCATTGTACTTTTATAGGTAACTAATTAATTATTGTCATTTAAACAAATCCAATAAATAGTCCTTTTGTAGTACCTGTTATTACTTTTGTCATTAAAAATAAATGAAATGGGTATAATTTCGATATCCTAATACCTAATTAAGCTTTGAAAGGAATTCAAAATGAATAATTATTATTAATGTTGTGAATTGTCTTTATTGACTGTATTTCATGGTATTGATTGCAATTGTGAATCACTAGAACAATTAAGGTATTTTTCTTCAAACATTATTATTTTAATACCACCCAAAATATTTTCCGTCCCATTATTTCACATCAAACCCTTCAAAAGTTATTGAGGTAAGGTAATGAAATGAATTCAGATCT
Organism: Chrysolina haemoptera; assembly: GCA_958298965.1. NCBI lineage: Eukaryota > Metazoa > Arthropoda > Insecta > Coleoptera > Chrysomelidae > Chrysolina > Chrysolina haemoptera. The sequence continues at coordinate 4,909,716 of OY282592.1, read as the reverse complement.
GCTCTTACACTTGACACTTCAAATGCTTATTGTGAAAAAACATGTCAACGAAATTAAAAAAAAAATAGATGGTTGAAAAGAGAATCAAATTCTCTATAAGGTGAGGTTCGAGGTAGATATCCTTTAACAGACAACCTGTCTTCCAGAACAAAAAAACTCGAACTTTTACACTGAAATAGGATATAAAAATCTTACTAAGAATTATCTCTTATTCTTAAACTTTTTATATAAATTTTTTTCATACTTTCTTGATATCTTGAGGTATATATACTGAGGTATATATATATATATATATATATATATATATATAAGTTCATATAAACGTGTGTTCTACGTGTGTTCTAACTTGCTTCCTTTCCGAGTGACAGGGAAACAACTGCGACGCCACTGGAATTGAAATTCAAAATCTTATTTCGTGAACAGAAGCCCCTTGTTACTACTAAAAAACACATGAAGTTTAACCAGAATCGGCGTAAAGAATTTTGAGTAGTTCATGAAAAACCGATATTTTATTAAATTTTTGACACCCCGTTACTCTGAAACGAACCAAGTTATAACACACGTTTATATGAACTTTTTTCATGAAATTTGAAGGAATCACCACCTGAAATCAATGACACCATTTAAGATTCACCCTGTATATAAATAGTTGAAAATACAAATTTTCTTCGTTTTCATGATATATTAAATAATTATAAAAAGTTTCTTTTCAGAAACACAATTTCATTTTGTAATTTTTATCATTAAAATTTGTTGATGGGTACGACAGTGGCATGCTAGGTTTGATATCTTTTGCCACCAAGCTTCTTCACATGTACCTATATACAGGTCATTTCACGAAAATTATGCGACTGCCCAATGCTTCTCACAATTTTTATGGAATTTCCCAATTTTCTTTCCGTAAGTACCGACATGTTTTTCCGAGGATAGGGTCCGACCCAAAACGAATATTTGTTTTGTTGTAATTTTTCATATCCGAAATCCTTGGAAATTTCTTCAAATTCCCATGCATTCTCTACCTAGCCAGGGAAAAAGTTGAACAACATTTTTTGAAATTGAACAGTTCAACGTCACGGCTTTTTTGAATAAATTGATTAATGGTTTACTTTCAGTTTGAACCGTTAATACAAACAAGCAGAGAGAGGTAGCGAAAAAAAACAGCAAGACAGAAAAACAGGAAAAAGACAGAACGGAATGAAGACAGAAAGAAAGAAAGGCAGAAAGACAAAAAAGCAGAAAGACAGGAAAATAGAAAATCAGGAAGATGGAAAGACAGAGAGACAGAACTAGATAAAGACAGAACGACAAAAAGACAGAAAGACAAAAAGATAGAAAGGTAGAAAATAGAACGACAAAAAGACAGAGATACATTAAGACAGAGAGACAGAAAGGTAGAAGAGCAGAAAGACAAAAAGACATTAATACAAACGAACAAAGCAAGTTAACTGAATGCTACGAAAAAGAAAAATGAGTCCTGGAATCGTTAGTGTGGATACAATTCAAAACACCAAAACTACAACAACTTCACTCGACACGCCCTTCGTCAACTAAGTTGGCACCTTCAGTAATTCAAAGCTCACTCCTTTGAGAACCTGAAAACGGAAAATGGAATTTTCACATACCTATTTAAATTTATTCCTGAGGCGTTTGCTTGACTTACCGTATAGTTCTTGATGATTCAACTCTCACAGGATGGTTTATTTAGGTTTTGTTTCAATCAATCTTTCTGTTTGGAAATATTCATTTTTCACGACCAGTTTTAGAAGCAAGGCGATCAATAATTTATTTAAACAATAAAACCCCTTTCTTTATAAATACTGAGCTTCATGAAATATGGTGCTCTTGCTCAAACATAGGTTATACATATATATCATAAATCTAACCGGAATATAACTCGCTTCCCAAGAATTGTTGTGACTATGACGAAATTCAATAAAACTATTCCTTGTTCCGGTTATATGGTTGGTATAAATAGAATCTGTCCCCTTCTTCCACTCAAAACTTTTACAGCAAGCGATTTCCAACTGATTTATGTAAGTGAAAATTCAGTTTCATGTCTTTTAAAGCTGCTTTACCAAAGATAAAATGCCGATATCTTTCCCAGTGATGTATTCTTAGCCGAGAACTGTGACTTTTCGGCCACATTTCAATCGGTTTAATGTTTTTCTATTCAAATCTTTCTGTTCTTGATAGCCTTCTGGACTTGGAAACACTTGGAGATAATCGAAAAGTGTTTTCTTGATATCTTTCAGACAGGAGATTTGGAATCTAGCACAGTCTTGTGGCTTTAATCAGATCGATCACATATCGTGGATGGTCGGCAGGAGCTTCTTCACAGCATCAGTTCTACAGGGTGTAATATAACCTCTTGCGATTTTATAACGGATGGCAGGTGTGAAAAATTCAAAGAAAAAAATGTGGAAATTTTAAATTTTGTCGGAAAATTTTGGAAAATCTTGGAAACCCCTGTTCCAAATTATAGAGTTTTTTCCATCTGGCAGTTCCATTTCTCCCACAGTATTGTAATAGTCGATTGATAACAATATTAATTGGATTTGGAGTCTGTGGATATCTTTGAATAAAAACTGTTCCATTCGCAATTCTGTTGTACTCGCCATAAATGATTCATAAATACAATTATAATTTTAATTCGGCCAATCAGTTTTCAAATGGTTTTTTGAAGCCAAAACTATTTCCGATAAGTTTTCGACATTTTCGTTCAAAGATTTGGGATCAGCACGTCAAAATACTCTCGAAGACAAAAAATTTGAAATTCGAAAAATGCAAAATAAAAGAGTATAAAAAATGATCTCCCATGATGTACTCGAATTTTTTTTTCGTCGATTTTGTCCGTTTAAATTCTCACTATATACTAATTCCGCCAAATTGAATCGATTGGAGTTCGCAGAATTGGTCTATCTCTACCCGTTCTCGAGTTGGTTAGCTCTGAATCAGTTTCCAAATGGTTTTTTGAAGCCAAAACTATTTCCGACGAGTTTTCAACATTTTCGTTAAAAGATTTGGAATCAGCACGTCAAAATACTCTCGAGGACAAAAATTTGAAATTAGAAAAATGAAAAATAAAAAAGGTTTAAAAAATCATCTGCCATGATATAGTCGACTTTTTTTTCGGTCGATTGTGTCCATTCAAATTTCCACTATATACTGAATCGGCTATTTTAAATCGATTGGCGTTCTCAGAATTGGTCCATCTCTAACCGTTCTCGAGTTGGTCAGCTGTGAATAAGTTTTCAAATGGTTTTTTGAAGCCAAAACTATTTCCGATGAGTTTTCGACATTTTCGGTCAAAGATTTGGAATCAGCACGTCAAAATACTCTCGAGAACAAAAATTTGAAATTAGAAAAATGAAAAATAAAAAAGTTGAAAAAATCATCTGCCATGATATACTCGACTTTTCTTCCGTCGATTTTGTCCATTAAAATTCTCATTATATACTGAATCGGTCATTTTGAATCGATTGGCGTTCGCAGAATTGGTCTACCTCTAACCGTTCTCGAGTTGGTCAGCTCTGAATCAGTTTTCAAAGGTTTTTTTGAAGCCAAAAACATTTCTGATGAGTTTTCGACATTTTCGTTCGAAGATTCGGAATCAGCACGTCAAAATACTCTCGAGGACAAAAATTTGAAATTCGAAAAATGAAAAATAAAAAAGTTGAAAAAATCATCTGCCATGATATACTCGACTTTTTTTCCGTCGATTTTGTCTTTTCATACTCCCACCATATACTAATTTGGCTATAGTGAATCGATTGGCTTTCGCAGAATTGGTCTATCTCTAATCGTTCTCGAGTTGGTCAGTTCTGAATAAGTTTTTAAATGGGTTTTTGAAGCCAAAACTATTTCCGATGAGTTTTAGATATTTTCGTTCAAAGATTTGGAATCAGCACGTCAAAATACTCTCGAGGACAAAAATTTGAAATTCGAAAAAGGAAAAATAAATTCACGACTTTTTTGTCCGTCGATTTTTTCTGTTGAAATTTTCAGTATCTCAGAGATCGAGATATTTAAAGTAAATATTTTAAGTAAACAATTTTCCAGGGTAGAACGAAATTCTCACGAAAGATTTTGCAGTGTCCCGGTTAACCATAATGATCTGGATCATACGCATTATCTCTCACAAAACCCAGAATTTATGTTTACTTCATTATTTGAATGGCTCTCATATTTTCAGCAAGAACACTTCTCTCTTCTCGTCAGTTCCTTTTCTTTGAAAACGAGCCCTTACCCAAAATATGCCATTTGTACATGTCACTTCTTTTCAAATAAAATGTACATTATTGCACAGACGCTTCGTCCCATTCACTAAATTAATAGTCCAGTAAGCAGAGGCATATTTTCACCAAAACCCGGAAAAAATCATAATGTGCTGAAAATTGGTATGAACTCAAATCTATTTTCACAGTCGTGAAGATGATGGGGTTCCCTTTAAAGAAGGTATCATGCATTTTTTTATAAAATTACATCAGTGGAAAACTGATACGATTCAAGGGCGCTGTGACAGAGAATTCGTCATAACTCTGCGTAAGTATCACAATCGAACGAATCTGGATTTGACCAATTTCTTACATTTTGGTTTGTGATATTCTCGGAAGAAATATTTCTGAATTCAGTTTGTATGACTCAAATAGAGCACTGTCAGCTAACGTCTCAACATGGCTTTACAGACATTAAGTGATTTACGTAGCCTTATGGAAAATGGGTTCAATGGGTTTATTTTGGTTCAGTTCGGTTTGTTTGTCCCCCTATAATATTGTTCCACAACTGTCATATTACGTCACTGATGGTACTCTATTATAGCTAAATAACCAACATCATAACAGCTGTACTTATATCAAATAACTCGCGATACGAATTTCACTTGGGATCGTAAAAGTATTAAGCTTAAGAAGCCATTAAGTTTGGGACGCTTTTGAGGGGATAAGAGTCAATTGACAACTCAAAAACGGTTTGTCTTATCGATTTCAAACAAGGACAGGCTTCTGGAGGACGTGTGATTCAACGTACGTGCTGTAATGGAAATGCAATTTTCATTCTACTTTTCTACAAAAAAAATCTCAAATATGTCCCAAATATGAAGTTACTCTAAAGAAATTTTTTGGGTAGATTAACAAAAAATTAAAAAAAAAAACATTACAGCACGTCGATAGATCAACGTTTGACCTTCATTTTCATACCAAATTAATTTCCATTGGATAAAGATTGCTTCAAATTTTAATGGAAGAGAAATACCACTACAGCTACCTCGACTATCTATGAAAAGCATTGTGACGTGCTGCCGCAGACATGTACATAAAATCAAACGTTCTCTAGAAGCCTGTCCTTGTTTGAAATCAATACGACGAACCGTTTTTGAGTTATCGACTTTTATACTCCAAAAATGCCCCAAATGTGATCGTGCTCATGGCGTCTCAATAGTATATTTCATTAGGAGTCCAGAAAATAGGCTTTTTCCGTTCGGCTGCGCCTCCCACGGGAAGTCGTGCAAACACGGAAAAGCATTTCTGGACGTGTAATGAACAATATTTTTATTATACTCCGTTGGAAATGAAAACGTAATAATAAAATATTAAATAAAAAAGATAAGTACAAAAGAAATTTGGAACATTTTTATTTTCACAGTTGTAGGAAAGAAAAAACTTGGAACTACTAGATTAAGAATGTTGAAAATCAACTAACTATAACTATACTATCAAAGCAGCGTTATAAATACTGTGTTAACTTTGAATTGTTATTAATGGTTATGTTTATTGTACAATTTGTATTGTTGCACAGGTTGCCTAGTCCTGTTGGAGTTTCAATTTGAATAGAATAGAATACATTGATTGCTTCGAAAACATACAGTTCATAGCAAGGATTCGAAAATACAGGCGTTAAAATAGATCATTATTATCGTTGTTACTAAACATTTACCTAGAAAAGAAAAAAAAATAAGAAGAACAAACAGATAAGAATACAGGACAGCAAGAGAAAGAATAGAATATTGAAGTAAAGTACATATTATTGTAAGTAAACTCATTCATTCATCACGAAAGTTTTTTTTTTCCTATGTAAATGTTTAGTAACAATAATAATAGTGATCTATGTTAACGCCTATATTTTCGAATCCTTGCTATGAACTGTATGTTTTTGAAGCAATAAATGTATTCTAATCTATTCTATTCTAAGTTTCAATTTGTGAAACTGCAGTTACTGATGAACCAGACTCTTCACAAATGTCTTCATTTTCTCGAACGAATGATACAATTGCTGTACTTGTGAGTGAGAAGGGTTAAACACTTAACGTGATACCTCAATTTTTAGTTGTATATACTCTTCTTTATATCCTTCTGACAGCTTGACGCTTCAGGAAAGCAATAGTTTTTGGATAATTGTTGATGTCATTATCTTTTAAGGCCAAACAACTCTTTAGCATTGAGAATCGACTCCATAACGTGGAAGATTTCAGGGATTCAGATTTTTCGACAAAATAAACTAAAAGAATATCGTCACTAACAGTTTTGATTTTGTTCAGATTTCGCCATTCTGTAAAAAGTTGATATTCGTGTTCATATCTCAACCTGGATTTTACTGGTAATAAATCCGCGGTCGCTTGTGCCGCTTGCTCTCTGATATTATCGGGAATTTCGGGATTTTCTTCTGAGTTCATTTTGTTGGCATAAATTTGATTGACAGGGAATAAACAATGCTGACAATACAGTGTTTGGCATGTATTATTCGTTTCCATGGTTATTCTCAAAGTTTTTCCGTGCACTGTTTCCGTGCGCTGTTTCCGTGCGCTAGCCCGAAAAAGTCCGTCTTACAATATTATTAGTATAGATCAAAATAAGGTGATTTCAATGAAGTATAATAAAAAGTATATTCTGTACTTTGACTTTTTCAAATCCAACAATTTCCTACTGGTGCGAAACACCTGTGCGCCCGGCAATGTTTCTCCGAAATGATGTAATTTTATAAAAAATTCATTTCAACTTTTTTGAAGAGAATTCCATCATTTTTACTCCTGTAGGAATAGAAAAAGTAATCACATAAACAAAAAAAAACATAATTTTTTAATTTCACCTGAAATTTTTTTTGGGTTCTGAGGTCGGAAAATGGCAAAACAATTTTCTTCTGATTCTCTATATCTTACCATAAGTGCATACCAATTTTCAGCACATTATGATATTTTCCGGGTTTTGGTAAAAATATGCCTCAGCTCACTGGACTATTCGCTAAATTAACAATTTGGTAACTCTGAATACACCCTGTTCTCATTTTCTCTGCCTAATTAGCAGACAACCATTGTGAGAGTAGGAATTCTTGCTAATTCCCGAAACAATGAGGGTGACCCAATAATTACACAGAAAAAAGTTAATATGTTGCCCATTTCTAGAGAGTTATTGTAATTGCTGGAATGTCTACTGCTGGAATGACTACAAAAAAGGTAATTTTCTGTTTTGTATTGCGTTACCTTGATAATGGAAAGCATGGTTTTGTGTATGAAAAGAAAGAAAATATATCTAATTGTATTCACTCGTATTTAAAACAGATCATAAACAAATAGTCACAATAAATGGATTCGAATCTAGATCGTTTTTATGTCCTTGTTGTGTACCTCAAGGCAACCACTTGGGTCCCCTCTTGTTCATCATATACCGGGTGTCCACAGAATGTGGCTCGCCCCTATCAGAAGATATTGGAATGAAATTTGGAGGATCTATATAGGGTGTTCCTTAAAGACATGCTAATATTTGAGGGTGTGATTCTTTGACTTATTTTAAGGAAAAAACTTTCCATAAACGTATGTCCTAAAAGTCCTAACTTTTGAGATACAGGGTGATAAAGTTTTGAAAAAAAATCAGTTTTTTAATAATAACTGAGATAATATTGTAGACGTTTTTATAAAATTTGGTACATGTCTTCTATGTATCAAGGTGCATTTTTTAATGCACAAACATTTTCATTTCCTCAACCAGTGGCGTCCGTACGGGTTTTGCATTGAATATTTTTGGAGAAAAAAATACTACGCCACTGCTTTCTCCTGAAAAAAAAAATACTTTTGAAATCCTCATTTATTTTTGAGCAAATTTGATCTCCTGAGTTTTCTTTGTCCGCCGCATGATTTTCGCTTAAAAAAATAAAAATCGTTTCATTTCAGGATCAATTCTTCAAAAATCTGATGCGGTGTGGAAATGTTTGTGCATCGACTGAAAGCAAATTGAGGGATCAGATTTGTTCCAAAATGAATGAGAATCCAAAAAAATGTGTAATTCTTGTCAGATGCTCAGTTCTTGATTAAAATAATTAAATTGAAATTGCTTCATATCGCAGTAGGTACCTAACATTTTGTTGACAATAAATCGTCCGATAGTAATTAGCTACCTCTTTATAATTAATATTTCTTTTCACCACTTCTTAATCTTTTCACTTATAATCTCCCAAGTGCTTGAATTATTACCTGAATGGATTTACGATATTAATTCAGCTACCTATCTTAAATACAGTTTATCATAATCGTTGGATAGGTCGCGGAGGACCTCAGCAATGGCCAGCAAGATCCCCTGATCTCAACAGTTTAGATTTCTTTTTATGGGGGCACTTTAATACTCTAGTGTATAAAACTCCCGTTAATACTTTAGAAGATTTAAGAAAGCGAATAGTTGCCTCGTGTGAAACTATTCGAAATACGCCGGGAATATTTCAACGTGTGCGTAATTCCATGCGTAGACGGGCGGAAGCATGCCTATAAAGTGAAGGTGGCCATTTCCAACAATTTTTATAATCAGTGTTAGTATTGTCAATAATTAATGAATTTGATCCGTTCATTTAAACTTACTTTTATAAAATAAAATAAAATTCGTTTTTGTACAAGCTGAAATCCATATTTTTTTGATTCTCATTCATTTTGGAACAAATCTGATCCCTTTATTTGCTTTAAGTCGATGCACAATCATTTCCACACCACATCAGATTTTTGAGGAATTGATCCTGAAGTAAAACGACTTTTATTTTTTTAAGCGAAAACCATGCGGCGGACAAAGAAAACTCAAGAGATTAAATTTGCTCAAAAATAAATGAGGTTCTCAAAAGTATTTTTTTTTTCAGGAGAAAGCAGTGGCGTAGTATTTTTTTCTCCAAAAATATTCAATGCAAAACCCGTACGGACGCCACTGGTTGAGAAAATGAAAATGTTTGTGCATTAAAAAATGCACCTTGATGCATAGAAGACATGTACCAAATTTTATAAAAACGTCTACAATATTATCTCAGTTATTATTAAAAAACTGATTTTTTTTCAAAACTTTATCACCCTGTATCTCAAAAGTTAGGACTTTTAGGACATACGTTTATAGAGAGTTTTTTCCTTAAAATAAGTCAAAGAATCACCCCCTCAAATATTAGCATGTCTTTAAGGAACACCCTGTATAATACATGAAACTGCATTTTTCTACAAGTGATTCAGCTTCATCCAACTTCCGGTCTCACCAAAAGTGATATAAAGTTTTGATTTTTAAATGAGACACCAGGTATATTTTGACGTTTTTGTCTCCATATGACATTCTGAATACAACCATATATCATTTGCTACTTTTTATAACAAAAAATTTTAAAAATTTTGAAATTTATATTTGAATCTAGAAGGCTATGAATACGTTCAAAATATTATTTTAGTCTTTGGGAAAATGCAACTTTACGGTTTTCGGTTAAAATGCATGTGTTGGGTAAAATTTAATTTCTGAATTATTATTACTATTTTTTTTTCAAATGCCAACATAGTGGCTCAACGGGTAAGATTAAAAATTAAATATCGAAATAAAAAAAAAAAAATATGGTCACGGTGAGACCGAAAGTTGCAAGAATCTGAGTCACTTGTCAAAAAATGCAGGTTTATGTTTCATACAGATTCCCCAAATTTCATTTCAATATCTGCAAAACCAAAAAAGTTATAGGGGCAAGCCACTTTTCAGGGACATCCGGTATATAAAATGTGTTATTAAATACTTCAAGATATCGATAATTCAAAAATTCAAAAAATCAAAAAAATTGTAGTGTGTCCAGATGAAAATCTTTCATAGATGGGGAATTAAAGTGACTGCAGAGCCCTCCAAGAAGACTTGAATATATTTTCTGTGTTCTATGGTAGCAATGCCTTTTCTCTCAATTTGAAAAAAATTTATCGCATAAGCTTCACGAACACCTTCTGATAAAACTAAACTAACAGTATTAAATCAAGCGAAAGCCAATTCGGTATGTTAGAGAGATGAGGGACATTCTAGTTCTAACTAGTTCTCCTGCAACTACGACGTCAAAATGAAGACGTCAGACACGTCAACATGTTGTCACTGTGGACGCCCTAGATGATGACTCGGCGGAGACCTTTCCGCAAGCGGTCAGGTCCGACTCCGGCTCGTTACATCGCTTCCTTTTTTGAGACATTTCGTCTTGAAATGTCATCCATGGATTGTGCTGATTTTCGCATAATTTCCTGTGAGTTTTGCACCGTAAATTTCGATGTTTGGTTGTGGAAGATGGTCACAGCACATCAAAATCTTGACGCGACTCAATCAGAATATCGTTTTCACATACTTCTCAAAACTCTTCAATCAAGTCAATAAATGTCACAGGACAATTAGGACAATTTTAGGAATGTCAGGTCCACAAGACGGTATCTTTCAGTCTAGTGATGCTTTTCCAGACATCCTTAGGCGACAGTTTGTCCCGTTAACCCTCCTTGGTTAACAGGTCAAAAATGTTTTTCTGCCCATTTATGAAGTTTAACACCCCTTTAAAATCTGGGTTCTCTATTCCCATAGTTCCCGGGTTTGCCAAAAGGATCAAGCGTGCAATCCCAAATTCCTGTAAGTATTTCTGGCATCTGTTTTTTAGCTGGGTGTGGTATACGTTTTCTTGGCGAGTCAGGCTCTACCGTAGTTCTAGGTGTTAGATGTTAGATCTTAGTCTTCCTGTTCTTGGGCCTAGTGGGTTTTTGAAATATTTGTTGCTCCTCTACGCAATGTCATTGCTTCGGCTTTTTCTCCTGCAATCCATCAAATTGTTTTGGGTGCAGCATCAAATTGTCGATCGTAATTTGCCCGTGAAGCTTTCCAGAACTGACCTTTTGTCCTCATTTGAACTTCATCGAGGTTGAAAATCAGGTTCAGTATTGTATTTTTGTTGACGATTTCTGTGATGTGCGTACAATTCGGTTTTTCGTTTCGCTGATTCTTTCCTTCATTTTTTCGTGTTCTTCGTCCTCATTTCTAAGTGAAAAAGTTTCAAAACGTTATAAATATACTAGTGGTCCCAGCAGACGTTGACTGTTGCCGACTAACCCTTTGTCACTTTTATGGCAAAGTCGTTTTACTCGTTTTATGGCGAAGGCGCTAGCACCAACTTATAAATAAAAAATTAACCAAACAAATATATCGGAAAATATCTCGTGGCTACTGTGCCATACTAGGTTTTCGATAATAGATAATAGATAATAGATAATAGATAATATATAATAGATAAAAGACAATAGACAATAGACAATAGACAATAGACAATAGATAATAGATAATAGATTATAGATAATAGATAATAGATAATAGATAATAGATAATAGATAATAGATAATAGATAATAGATAATAGATAATAGATAATAGGTAATAGATAATAGATAATGGATAATAGATAATAGATAATAGATAATAAATATGAGCTGACAATTTTCACTCAAATTCGTGACATTCATATCATCTTTTACAAAAAAAGTTACAGTCGGAAACAAATATCGTGAAGATTGGAACGTTGTCTAAGTAATCTTACAATCATGATTTCGTCAGGATCATCTTCCGTTGGCCGTAAGACTGTTTTTATTATCTAAGAATGAAATTCATGGAAATATAACACACTTATGCTACACGTTAAATTAATTATAGACAGTAACCACCACCTCACCGAGCATATGGAGCAACGTTTAAAACATTTCGGGGTACATTTTTAAATACGTCTTATCAGTTAGATTAGATAATTAATCCAATGTTTTTCTGTATCAAACAAACATTTGTTTTAGAATTCAAATAAATCTCCGTTTTCTTTAAAATGAAAGGTGTATTTTGCCATATTCAAAGAGCAAATTTGTTTGACTGAAATATATTTTGTTTGATTCAATTTTTTTTCTATGTATTGAAATGGTAGGTAGTTTGGTGATCCAAGCCGAGTTACAAAAAAATAGTCGAGATCACCAAAGTATTTCGCGCACGAGATGCAAACAAAGTTTTTTCTACAAACGTAAAAAAACTTTAGTCACAATTTGAAAAGTGTTAAAAAGCCTTATTTAATTATCGTTGAACGTTCAGAAATAAATGATTTCTTGGATTTTCGCTTGATTGAGGACTATAAAGTCATTAAAAATAAATGATTTCTGGAATTTTTGCTTGATTGAGGAGGATAGGTTAGAATATGAAAATCCCATGTAGTTTACATGCAATGTGCGAAATAGGTATTTCGCACAATACTTCGCACGTTTAAAAAATATTACCAAAACAATCGAATTCTACGTTGAAAACTACTAGAAAAATGTTAGCTCTGAAACAGAGAAATTGTCAGAGAAAGAAACGGTTTTATGAACTCTTTCAAAATGCACATTATTTACAATCATTATCTAAATATTTTCATCCAAATGGATTCTTGTCATTTGAGTTGAATACTGTAAAAATTCTACTTCTGTTGACATTCTATTTTGAATCTTTCAATGGAATATCTTTTTCTACATACTCAGAACACTTTCAGTGCCATACATAAAAATCATTCAGATCGACATTCCCAACTTTTGTGACTTCATTTCCCATAAAACATACCAAATAGACCACGATCGTTCCGATCTATAAAAATAATTTCCGCTTCTCATAAAATAGCATGCATAACTCGGAATATGGATAAATAAATAAGGCGAGCGAATCCAGAAACTTTCTGATGACTCTTCTTTTTCTGAACTGAAAATCAATGATGGAATGCAGAACCGAGAGCATCGGGATTCACGGGGGAATTCTTGGTCTCCGGTGAAAATGCAGAGTTTTCTTCGAAGGTGACAGATTTGTTGCGGAATATCAGATTGAAATAAATGGCTACCACAGTAAAATATCTTTTGAAGCAAGGCATTGCACTGTTAGCAATGAATTCCAGACGGTGTCTTTACCTATAGGACAAATTATATATTATTTGTTTTTTTTTTGTTGAAACTATAGGCGTACATTTAAAAATTATACGTTTCGGAACTTACTTATTTGTGACTGTAAGTTTGCATTTTGGAATGGTGGATGCGCCGGGCTGAATGATGAGGATAGTGGTTTACATTGGTTTTAGCCCGGGAAGTACTGTCACTTTGGAATACGTCAGTATGCAAGATGAAATTTAGTTGTTATTATAGTACACATACCACTTGTCAAAAAAAGTTGAAAAAAAAGTTATAGTATGCAGGCTGGATTTGTTATCGTTGGTAGATCATGTGATACTCATCACTATATCAATTGTAAGACCCTTGAGTAGCGGTGGGTTGCACAGATACAGGGTGTCAAAAAATTATATATATTTAGAAGATCTGGCTTTCTCACGAGATAAACCTGAGCGGGGAGCGGAAACGGTCAAAACAGAACTTCGAGCAATAATAATACGGTATTTTCTACTTGTGGCAATCAGAAAATAAAACAAAATTATAAACAAACAATATTCTTTGTGGTGGAAAAATTTCGGCTTCAAAAAGTCGACTAGCGAAATTAGAACCATTACTAGTCCATTCATAATACAAAACGTGCAGGAGTGTGAGTTTTCATGCTGGAAACTGAAATACTGCAGGTAATATAGTTTTCGTTATTTATTTTCTATGAAGTTAGCGTGCTGTATTTCCGGAACGAGCAATAAAAATTAGTAGGGAAGTAATTGCGAAAAAGTCGTTATTTATGGAACGAATATACGTGCAGATGTTTTCTCTGTTCTATGTGTTGCTACAGCCGACAATATCAATAATGCATTTTAAAGCTATTAAGTTCGTCGTGCTGCATATTTTCGATGGCGCGATCGAAAAAAATGTGAATTACAAACAGGATTCGATTTATATTCAATTTCGTAATGTTTATTTTTACAAGGTACCTATAGTTTGGATCACAAGTTCTGTTGACGATTATTTTTCTGGAGAGACCAAAAATTATTACCAAAGTGTCAATCGATTCTTAATGGCATGTAGAAAAAAGGACCAAAAAAAGTTCTGCTAGCGGAATTTGCAAAAGTTATAAACAATTTAATGAAATACAATAATCATTCCTGAATTGAGACGATAAAATGAAGGAAAACTAAAAACTTCAATATAAAATGAAATATTATCTCTAACATTATAACTTGAACTCAAAAAAAAATGGATCAGATCCAGCACATTCGTCGTGTGACCAAAACTTGCATTCTCAACATTGTCTCCATATGTTTCGTTCGGAAGGTCGTTTGAGTATGGTTCCAAGCAAATCAAACAGAAAGTTTCATCTTCGTCGTCTTCATCTCCACTATCGACTATTCGTCTCTTGATTTTTTTTCTTTCGGCTTTTATTCTTTCATGAAATACTGTTTTTTTTGGTGCACTAGTTTTATATTCTTCTTCTAATAGAGCATATCTTACCGGACTCTCTGTTAGAATTGCATTTTTCGTCTATTGGATGTTTTATTTTTCCTCAGATCTGTTTTTCGTTCAGGTATCAACTCTTCTAAATTGACACTTTAACTCCAACAAGGTTCTTTATTATTTGTTTTTTCAGCCAGAACATTTCGGTTGTTACTTCGTATTTCTTCGATTTAGGAAGTTTTGGGTGGTTTAATATGTTCGTGAATGTTATATATCGAGAAATAGTATCTTTCTCCAACTGACTGATTTCCTCGTTCTCATTGATGTTGTTTTTGTCAATAACCCTTTCCACCATATTCTTGTTGTCAACCTCATTCATGTTTTCCACCTAATGCATGATCTCCACCTCATTCACTGGATTTGTCCTATTGGTAACGTTTGCAGTTATAAACTCAGCGTCTGGAAATACATTTATGAAATGGTGCAATACCCTTTGGCAGCAGTGAGGTGGAATGGTGAATCAGTTACTCCAGTATTCTTTAGATAATCCAGAGCATGATGTGAGCAAGATGTGAGTCGTGGTTGTCCAATGGGAGAGGGGTTGATTTGTTCTTTGAAGACTTCGTATTTTTCGTGACCAGTGTCACTATCTCTGCTAATATCACTCTTGTTTCACATCACGACGAGCAACAATGTTATTTGCCCCTGTACTCAGTTACTCCAGTACTCTTTAGATAATCCAGAGCATGATGTGAGCAAGATGTGAGTCGTGGTTGTCCAATGGGAGAGGGGTTGATTTGTTCTTTGAAGACTTCGTATTTTTCGTGACCAGTGTCCCTATCTCTGCTAATGTCACTCTTGTTTCACATCACGACGAGCAAGAATGTTATTTGCCCCTGTACTCAGTTACTCCAGTACTCTTTAGATAATTCAGAGCAAGATGTGAGCAAGATGTGAGTCGTGGTTGTCCAATGGAAGAGGGGTTGATTTGTTCCTTAAAGACTTCGTATTTTTCGTGACCAGTGTCCCTATCTCTGCTAATGTCACTCTTGTTTCACATCACGACGAGCAAAAATGTTATTTGCCCCTGTACTCAGTTACTCCAGTACTCTTTAGATAATTCAGAGCATGATGTGAGCAAGATGTGAGTCGTGGTTGTCCAATGGGAAAGGGGTTGATTTGTTTTTTGAAGACTTCGTATTTTTCGTGACCAGTGTTCCTATCTCTGCTAATGTCACTCTTGTTTCACATCACGACGAGCAACAATGTTATTTGCCCCTGTACTCAGTTACTCCAGTACTCTTTAGATAATTCAGAGCATGATGTGAGCAAGATGTGAGTCGTGCGGTTGTCCAATGGGAGAGGGGTTGATTTGTCCTTTGAAGACTTCGTATTTTTCGTGACCAGTGTCCCTATCTCTGCTAATGTCACTCTTGTTTCACATCACGACGAGCAAAAATGTTATTTTCCCCTGTACTCAGTTACTCCAGTACTCTTTATATAATTCAGAGCAAGATGTGAGCAAGATGTGAGTCGTGGTTGTCCAATGGAAGAGGGGTTGATTTGTTCCTTAAAGACTTCGTATTTTTCGTGACCAGTGTCCCTATCTCTGCTAATGTCACTCTTGTTTCACATCACGACGAGCAAAAATGTTATTTGCCCCTGTACTCAGTTACTCCAGTACTCTTTAGATAATTCAGAGCAAGATGTGAGCAAGATGTGAGTCGTGGTTGTCCAATGGAAGAGGGGTTGATTTGTTCCTTAAAGACTTCGTATTTTTCGTGACCAGTGTCCCTATCTCTGCTGATGTCACTCTTGTTTCACATCACGACGAGCAAAAATGTTATTTGCCCCTGTACTCAGTTACTCCAGTACTCTTTAGATAATTCAGAGCATGATGTGAGCAAGATGTGAGTCGTGGTTGTCCAATGGGAAAGGGGTTGATTTGTTTTTTGAAGACTTCGTATTTTTCGTGACCAGTGTCCCTATCTCTGCTAATGTCACTCTTGTTTCACATCACGACGAGCAACAATGTTATTTGCCCCTGTACTCAGTTACTCCAGTATTCTTTAGATAATCCAGAGCATGATGTGAGCAAGATGTGAGTCGTGGTTGTCCAATGGGAGAGGGGTTGATTTGTTCTTTGAAGACTTCGTATTTTTCGTGACCAGTGTCACTATCTCTGCTAATATCACTCTTGTTTCACATCACGACGAGCAACAATGTTATTTGCCCCTGTACTCAGTTACTCCAGTACTCTTTAGATAATCCAGAGCATGATGTGAGCAAGATGTGAGTCGTGGTTTTCCAATGGGAGAGGGGTTGATTTGTTCTTTGAAGACTTCGTATTTTTCGTGACCAGTGTCCCTATCTCTGCTAATGTCACTCTTGTTTCACATCACGACGAGCAAAAATGTTATTTGCCCCTGTACTCAGTTACTCCAGTACTCTTTAGATAATTCAGAGCAAGATGTGAGCAAGATGTGAGTCGTGGTTGTCCAATGGAAGAGGGGTTGATTTGTTCCTTAAAGACTTCGTATTTTTCGTGACCAGTGTCCCTATCTCTGCTAATGTCACTCTTGTTTCACATCACGACGAACAAAAATGTTATTTGCCCCTGTACTCAGTTACTCCAGTACTCTTTAGATAATTCAGAGCATGATGTGAGCAAGATGTGAGTCGTGGTTGTCCAATGGGAAAGGGGTTGATTTGTTTTTTGAAGACTTCGTATTTTTCGTGACCAGTGTCCCTATCTCTGCTAATGTCACTCTTGTTTCACATCACGACGAGCAACAATGTTATTTGCCCCTGTACTCAGTTACTCCAGTACTCTTTAGATAATTCAGAGCATGATGTGAGCAAGATGTGAGTCGTGCGGTTGTCCAATGGGAGAGGGGTTGATTTGTTCTTTGAAGACTTCGTATTTTTCGTGACCAGTGTCCCTATCTCTGCCAATGTCACTCTTGTTTCACATCACGACGAGCAAAAATGTTATTTGCCCCTGTACTCAGTTACTCCAGTACTCTTTAGATAATTCAGAGCAAGATGTGAGCAAGATGTGAGTCGTGGTTGTCCAATGGAAGAGGGGTTGATTTGTTCCTTAAAGACTTCGTATTTTTCGTGACCAGTGTCCCTATCTCTGCTAATGTCACTCTTGTTTCACATCACGACGAGCAAAAATGTTATTTGCCCCTGTACTCAGTTACTCCAGTACTCTTTAGATAATTCAGAGCAAGATGTGAGCAAGATGTGAGTCGTGGTTGTCCAATGGAAGAGGGGTTGATTTGTTCCTTAAAGACTTCGTATTTTTCGTGACCAGTGTCCCTATCTCTGCTGATGTCACTCTTGTTTCACATCACGACGAGCAAAAATGTTATTTGCCCCTGTACTCAGTTACTCCAGTACTCTTTAGATAATTCAGAGCATGATGTGAGCAAGATGTGAGTCGTGGTTGTCCAATGGAAAAGGGGTTGATTTGTTTTTTGAAGACTTCGTATTTTTCGTGACCAGTGTCCCTATCTCTGCTAATGTCACTCTTGTTTCACATCACGACGAGCAACAATGTTATTTGCCCCTGTACTCAGTTACTCCAGTACTCTTTAGATAATTCAGAGCATGATGTGAGCAAGATGTGAGTCGTGCGGTTGTCCAATGGGAGAGGGGTTGATTTGTTCTTTGAAGACTTCGTATTTTTCGTGACCAGTGTCCCTATCTCTGCTAATGTCACTCTTGTTTCACACGACGACGAGCAACAATGTTATTTGCCCCTGTACTGTAGCCCTAGCTTCATTTATATTCCGAATATCGCCGGGGCTACATCTAGAACATTTTTCGAATTGTCGTAAAATTTTGAAACTGTTGTTTGGTGGAATATTGTAGCTCTGGCTGAATTAGTTGCCTCCGGTGGTCTGATCGATAAACTACCATTCCGTTTGAGAAATGCTGAAAATCAGTCTGCAATTTCATATTTTCTCCAAGGGTTGCGGTTACTGATATTTAGGGATACTGCGTACAAATATGTCATTATTCTAATTTCTCTTTGAGAAAGTCCATAATTATTGTCAGAGGCTTTTTTCAATAATTTGTCAGCTGTTTTTCCTAAATACTTATAGAAAATAAAGAGTTTATAAAATTGACATTATTGTATTATAACAAACTTCCTGTTTCGTATGTATGCCACAGAGATTTGTGGCATGAACTCTTTCCGAGTGAATTTCTTCTTCTGACGATTTTTCACAATATCATTAGCAGCTTTTCTAACAGATATACCGCCCACGTTCACTTTCCTTGCAGCTTCCAGCATCACATCTGTTCCTTCTACAGTTTTTCTCTTATACTTTTTCACTTTTGTTCTCAATATTCTATTTTTTCCTGAAACCAATATCAACAAACCATGAAATATCTATAATTTGTGAAAAAAGCTGCGGTTAGTTTAATCATGATATTTTTGCCTCTTGCTCTTGGACCGCAACTTTTCTATTAGTCATGCTTTTATTATTTACCAATTTTCAACAAATACCACGGGTGGATGAACACTTTCTTTCCAGTTGAGAAATAGATGAAATAGGTTTTTATTTTCATATGATTTCAATTAAATAGGGAATTGCAGATATTTGTCAGTTATCTTATTTATCTAATTCAGTTTCAAAAAGTCAGATTTTACATGACGTTTGTGAATTATGAAACGTCACTTTTTTCAAAACTGTCACTTGAGACAAGTGAAAATGAGTTGTATAATATTCATTTCCGTCGACCGTTCATTTATGATGTATTTTAACGCACTCAAAATCGTTGATTAATAACCCCTGTTAATGAATGATTTTCTATTAATCAACGATTTGATTATATGCAACCCAACATACATTGCTCTTATACATTTTATATTGGTTAGTACTATCTGTCATTATTTATTTGCCAATTTTCAAATAAAATTTTAGAAAATGTTCATTACACCAGTTGTCACTTAAAACTATATATGGTCCCGTGGCGTAATGGTAAAGTGCACCTGGCTTGCAACACTGAGGTCGAGAGTTCAAAACCCACCGAGGGTAATTTTTTTTTTTCAATTTGAAAATAAATAATAAAAAATAAAATAAAACTACCACTGAGAAAAATTAAACTATCTATCTTTGAGTAGAGTTAATATAAATAGGAAATAGTGATTGTTTTTTATCGTATCGTTAAATAAATAAACATTGAAAATAAGATATCTCTATTTTTGAAAACTTCTGTCGACGGAAAAGTTTTGTAACAAACTCGTGAATTAAAATGGCGATTAACAATCTCAAACATTAACGCGCTCGCTCCGCTCACGCGTTAAAATATCTCGATTGTTAATCGCCCTTATTAATACACTTGTTCGTTAAATAACTATTGCCGTCGACCGTTCATTTATGATGTATTTTAACGCACTCAAAATCGTTGATTAATGATCCCTGTTAATGAATGATTTTCTATTAATCAACGATTTGGTGATATGCAACCCAACATACATTGCTCTTATACATTTTATATTGGTTAGTACTATCTGTCATTATTTATTTGTCAATTTTCAAATACCATTTCAGATAATCTTCATGACACCAGTTGTCACTCACTATCTTATACAGTCACGTGGCGTAATGGTAAAGTTCGCCTAGTAACTATTACAGAGGTCGCGAGTTCAAAACCCACTGAAAATAAATAATAAAAATTAAAATAAAACTATCACTAAGGTAAATTTAACTACCTTTGAGTAGAGTTATTATAAATAGGAAATAGTGATTGCTTTTTATCGTATCGTTAAATAAAAAAACATTGAAAGTAAGATATCTCTATTTTTGAAAACTACTGTCGACGGAAAAGCATTGTAACAAACTCGTCAATTAAAATGGCGATTAACAATCTCGAACATTAACATTATCTCGATTGGTAATCGCCCTCATTAATACACTTGTTCGTTAAAAGTTATTTAACATTTCATTCACAACATTTCGATTGCTCTTGTCTTCAACTCTTTTACGATTGTTTCATCTCACATGCATCAACATCATAACATTAACTCCAATAAAATTTTCTTTCTGAATAACATGTTTTAAGCACTTGCCATAAAACGTCATCGCAGTGCAGTTTGGAGCTATATTATATGTATGTTCCATCTCGTATGTGATGAAGTTCTGAATTACCACCAAACGCAAACTGTGAATAAACAAACACATTGCCGCCTTTCAGAAGTGGCGGACACCATTATTGCATTTGATTATTAAAACTACAGGGGGAGTACCACATTCTTTATGTTTCATAAAATATATTCCGATCCGAAAACAATCTGTTCAAAGCATTCCTTATTTGAGGTACGTATTAATTGCTTCCATATATACAGGGTGAAGTATGATCAATTATGGAACATGAATAATAAGTGTTCAGCCTAGTCTGTCACGTGGAAACACACCTGTAAAATATAAGAGCGATCCGTGATGATTTATGTAACTTTTTACTTAAAACATTTTTGAAAAAACTACTCCCACTTGTTGAAAAATTATAGACCGGTTACAGTTCTCAAAGATATTTCATTATGCCTTACTTAATCGTTTATTGTCCTTCTTAGAAAAACACGAAATTGTATCGCAAGGATTTCCAAAATGGTAATAAACTTCAATGACTATATGTTCTCTCTATAATCAAATTATGGAATATACCGTCCGGTATGTCCGGTAGCCATTTTTCCTCATTTGAGCCAAGCGTTTTAATGCGTTAATAAAAAAAAATCATTAGGTACGATAGAAAAGTACGGTTTCAGGGTAACCCATTGGAATTTGGTAATTTTATAAAATCAAATATATTGTGAAAAATGGATGACCAAAACACAAAAAAGACCCATTACTTTGAAAATATTTTGTTTTATAACTTTTTGGACTTAGTACATAAGCCACATCAGGGTTTTGTTTCAACAGCACTGCTGGCTCAATAATCTCTGCGCTGAGTGATATACAGGAAAGTGTCTCGAAGAGTGCCTTTCTCACAAAAACTAATCAAGACTAAACATATGAGAACCATATCAGCCACTTGGGTATTCCCGACCTCCCTTGGCAGAAAGTTGAAATCGATTTCAACACTATAGGCCTTCTGAATTAAATTGAAAACAAAACAGCAGAAAAGTCTCCTTAGGCCTCTGAAATTTTAAGTCATCAACCCAATACCACCTCACACACATCGAAAATGATTCAACCCCAGGGAGAATGGTTCAAAAAATGATTTTTCAAATGACGCTGAGAAAACTTCAAGGAGAGTAAAAACTAAAACATCAAAATATATGACTGCAAAGCAAGAATCAAATGTATTCAAAAATGCTACGAGATATGGTAGGACTAGAAATTGGATTCTCAGTCCATTTGTTCAATATTCAACTCAGTTTGTATTTGCTTATGTTTCTTTCTTCTGTAGTAGGGGTGTCAGATATAATCTAACTCAAAATTAGATCCATTTCATTATGTAGATCCTGTAGTTGTGGATGTAAGATATACATGTCAAATCTTAGAAAGTGACAGACCACAACAGTCTGATCAAAAGGATTCATAATAAATCCTTCGAAAAGTGGAAAGCCCATCAATCCAGAAAACTACGGAATATTACGAGTGCAGCTTTGTATTCTTGGAGAAATAATCCTCGTATATAATCCAACACTAACAATCCTGCTCATCCCCGTTTGACCATTCAATCATTTGTCTGAATCTCTTCCACTGCAGATAAGTCCTTTTGGAACTGACTGGAACACTAACGAGGCCCTTCTGAAGTTGAAAAACTAATCAAAATAACAATTTACCCGTTAAACGGGAAGATTCAATCCATCGTTGTTTACTCGAATATCAGACTAATTATTCATCGGATGACGAAGGTTCTCGTTTTCCTCAGACCGCTTTCACACGGAAAAAATGTGTGTATTTTTTTTCACAATTGTTTGAAATTTTGAGGTTACATAACAATTTTCCACACTATTATTTATCCTAATTTGTAATAATATGTTATTGTTTGAATGTTATTAAAAAATATCACTCACAGAAATCGTTCATTTCAGTGAAGCAAGGTTCGCTTCTCTCGCATTTAATCCAAAATCCGACGAAAATCTATTTCGCTTTGCCAAGCTCGTCAGGGAGATTGGAATAATTGGAAAGCAGGCTCTTCAGAAGCAATCATACTCATCAAGGGTGGAAATGATGGAAATATTTCTTCTGCGGTAACATTTTGAAAGTTATTTTTTGACATAAAGCTCTGTCATTGCATTGTGTTATTATTTTATACAATATTCTGTTTTTATTACTGTGCTGTAGACAAAATTGAAATTCAGAGTGCATAATACTGTATAAAAATGTTACTCAAGGCTTTGTGTGTTTTAAAATACCTGTTAAGGTACAAACATAGAGGAGCGACGCGTTAAGCGGCAAGCGACGCTACTAGCGATGCGACTAGAATATTTCTGTGCATTCTGTGTTAGAGTGCACATAGTGAGGAGGTAAGCGACGCGATGACGCCCTACGTATCTCAAGCGACAATATTTATTTACGCGTGACAGCTGCGTCTAGCGTGGGAGTGAGTGCAATCGTTTGTATTTGGAAGGAGAGTGCATTTTGTAAATTTGATTATTGATTTCAGTACTGGGGATAAGTATTCAAGAACGATGAAAACCGAACAGATAATAAATTCTGTGTTCAAAATACAAGCTATATGGAATAAATCCCATCCGGATCACCGAAATCGGTAGTCACTGGAGCAATTATGGGCAGAAGTAGCTGAAGAAAGTAAATTAACAGGTAATAAATATAATAGAATTCATATATCAAACTGACAAGAGTTCAAAAAGTGTCGCCTTACTATGTGCATGTCTTTTGTCTCGTCGCTAGTCGCGTCGCTTGCCGCTTGACGCGTCGCTCCTCTATGTTTGTACCTTTAGAGAATATAAATTTGAGATACTCCCTAATATATGAGACACAATGAGTTTTTCGAATATCTCATCACTACTCCCCCGTTTTCTATATATCCCCTCCTTCTTAACTGTTGAAGATTGCTTTGGTCTTACTAGTAACCTTAGCCTAGAATAGCGCGGGTTGTGCCCTCTATCGGCGGATTTTCTCGTTTTTGATTAATTTCACATTTCGTGTTGAAAATTTGAATAAAAAATCTGTAGAATTATCTACAATTATTTATTATACATGCTGCCTGAATAACGTTCATCATAAACTGAAATGAACAATCATTGGTTAACATATATTACAACGAGGTGTATTAATTTTTAACAATTGTATACAGTATTCACATATATTTGATTACACTTTTAAAAGACAAATTATACACAGGAATTTTTTTCTAAACTCCATGTTTAGCACATTATTTATATACAGGGTGTCCCAGAATGAAGGGCACAAACTCCGAGGGTAGAATCCTCACTTCATTTTAGAGCTGAAAGTTCCAATAAACATATACCCTAAAATGAGTATTAACCTAGTTACAGGGCTTAACTTTTCTTAATAAAATTTGGTATGTCACTTGACAGCATTCAGTTTCATATTTCAAGGCAAATCATGTGTTCGTTACTCTAAACAGGGGCGTACGGTAGGGGTACCCCTATTTGCCCCTCCCCAACTTTCACGCCACTGGACTAATATCGATTTCGTCTTCTTTTTCTTAATCCCCAATATTTCCTATACAAAATAGGAATAAGTTTCGTTTCACAAATATCAACGGTTTTCGAGAGAAACATAATCGCCCAGTTCTACAGGGAGCAAAAAAAATATTGTGAAATGAAGAATTATTTGGGTGCTGGTGCATGAAGACTTGGCATTAACCACAATTTGTGTTTTACTTTTCAATTTCTGTAAAATATTGCTAAAATCGCCGCAGCTTCTGACATTGCTTCATCGCCTTGTTCCATATTCTGGCTGATTGCCAATATGCAGTGGAAACACTAGTTGCGTACTGAAGAAACAATATGCGACTGTTGACAATTCTAGTTGCTTCAGTGGAACCCAGAAGTTCACGTATGTTGCCATAAGTTTCTACCTATGGAAACAAAGATAAGCCATGGGCAACAAAAAAGTTTCTTAATGTTCCTCTGCTGGAAATGTAGCTTTAGAGATGACAAGTCTGCTTTTTACATCGCAGTAATGTCATGTAAGATATGCGTTTGATTCTGTATATCGCAGAGATGCAACGTTCGTGATATCGCACTATTACCTCATTGAGACATCTCAGAGATGTCATGTTACAGATGTGTTTGCTGGAGAGTGAACGAATGAGTTATCCGTCGAATTAATTGAAAATGATAGACTTTATGAGTGTCTATGGAGCGCAAGGCACGCAAATTATTGATACAGAAACGATGCTTGGGCATCATTGGTAAAAAAAATCAAAACAGATTCTCAAGAAGTGAGATGAAGGAAGCGAAAATAATATCGTGCAATGAAAAAGTCGGAAGCTGGCCTAGTCCAGTATTTGTGTTTTATTTTTCGCGTTCTCGAATATATCACTAGAAACGCCGCCGCTTCTAACGCTACATCATCATTTTGCTTCACATTCCAGCTGATTTCCAATATGCAGTGGAAACACTAGTTGCGTACTCAAGAAAAAATATGCGACTAATGACAATTTCAGTTGCTTTAGTTAGTGGAACCCAGAAGTTTACAGATGTTGCCATATGTTTTAACCTATGGAAACAAAGATAAACAATGAGCAACAAAAAAGTTTTTCAATGTTTCTCCGATGGAAACTGAGCTTCATGTATACACAGGCTAGTTTTTTTATTTTCGATGAATGTGCCCTTGTACAAGCTAGTTCTGTTCTGCTGCCCCAGACCACTGCTCTCCAAGTGATGGTCAGTCTCACCATAGACGTGTTCATGTACTGCAAGGTCTTTGGGTTCCATCCCCAGTTCTTTATCGGAAAGTTTCTTCTCGCCATTAGGGCTTCCCTGTTTTTGTTGGTTACTTTCTTTTCGCGCTTATTGCATATTAATTAAATATCTTGTATTAATCCCAGATATTTGACTCCTGCTTTTCTTTCAATAACTTTCCCGTCTAGTTCAATGGCTTTCATGTTAATGTTTATTTTCATTTTCAAGGCAAATATTCTTGGTGGGGTTGACCTGAATCCCAAATGTATTGAAAACTGTTCCGCATTATGGTAGGACTAAGACCGCTTCATTGACATGTCAGCTGTTAGAAAGTGACAGACCATAATTGATAGACTTCTTATTGGAATAATTCTATATTGAGAGTTCCTTGGAAAGTTCAGATACATTGAATCCAGAAAACTACGAAATATTACAAGTACAGCTTTGGATTTTTGGAGAATCACTCCTTCTATTATTCAACACCAACCCCGTTCATCCCCGTTTGATCGTTCAATCATTCGTCTGTATCTCTTCCACTGCAGATAAGTCCTTGGAACTGACTGAAACACTAACGAGGCCATACTGAAGTTGAAAAACTAATCAAAATACCAATTTATCCGTTAAACGAGAAGATTCAATCCCTTTTTGTTTACTCGAACATCATCCTAATTATTCATCGGATGACGAAGGTTTTCTCCTGTCTTCCTAAGACCGCCTTCAGATTATCGAGTTTAACAGATCATTTAGTAATCTTCATATGGTCTGGATGGGCATGAGTGTGTGACTCACAGGTGTATCTGGGGGATATTGAATATGTATCGAAAGTTCAACATACAGGATGATTCGCGATGAAAGACATATAAGACGTTTCTTGTGGAACAGACAACAGTTCAATGTGATAATTTGATGGAGGTCAAATTCGGATATTCCCTACCTTGAAACGGAATTTGGGAAAACGTGATGCTGCCGTTTTTATTATAGAGTGAAGTAAATTAGCAAATATAAGTTGCTATAAAGGGAGTTTCCAAGAGATTGCACCATATGTAAAACTGTTCTTTATCCATGTGTCAGAATATTCCTCATTGAAACAACTTGCAATATCGTTATAAAAATTCTGGTACCATGAAAGTGTACAGGGGAGGACACAAAATAGTAAATTTCCCCTTAAATACGATATTATCAAACGAATTATTTAGAAAAGTTTTTAGAAATTCAAATCAATAATCAGATTTGGAATCACAGCCTCCTGCGCACAACATTTTTCCCAATTTTTTATGTCTCTAGCCTCATAAAGAGTACTAGTACACCGGTCGTAACAACCAGAATTTTTAAGACTCCTGTTCCTTGGCTTACTGAAACAAATGATGAAAATAAGAGACAGGGCACTCGTTTAATTCAAACATTCCAAAAGTGATCCACATTGGTTATTCTATAAAGAAATGAGAAATTATACATCCAAAGCAATCTTAAGAGAGAAAAAAACCTACTTCAATTCAAAGCTGAATATGTCTGACAATAAGCAGCGTTGGAGCATATTCAAACGGAACAAAATTATATCTGACAAAGCTGAACCAGATATACCACCAAATTTGAAAAATGGAAATGCTATAAACGACTTTTTTGTTAATGCCCCACCTAATGTTTCTCCATAGTTGTACCACTACGCTATTACACATAGTTCTGATCCTGCTTCAGTAAAGCATTCGACACCATAAATTACGAAATACTACTCTCCATTCTGCACCATATAGGAATCTCAAAAAATGCAGTAGGATTTTTGAAGAATTATCTCGAAAGTAGACATCAAAGTGTTGTACTGAACAACATACAGTCAGATTTTTTGGAGTTGAAATCCCGAGTTCCACAAAGGTCAATCCTTGGTCCGTTACTGTTTTTCATTTACACTAGTCAACTTGTCAAATCAATTAATTCTTGCTCTTTACATCTTTATGCTGACGATACGCAAATATACAAATCTTTCAAAACTGATGATGTTGATTTAGCCTGCAGCAGAATCAATGATGATATCGAAAGCTTTGTTAATTCAGCAACAGATCATTGCCTGGTGAAGAATCCCACTAAATCAAGTGTTCTGATATTTAAAATTGTAATCGATCATAATGAGCTAGGAGTTATGGAAAAAGCTGAAAGTTTAGGCCTACTTGCAAGTGATTTGAGATTTGAAGCACATGTGAAAAAACTCATTCAGAAATCCTATGCCACACTCAAGTTAATTTATGGAAACAGAGCTCTCTTGACTAGGAATACCAAAATCAGGCTATGCGAAAGTCTAGTTTTATCAACATTAAATTTTGCTGACTTAGTTTACAGTCCCTGCTTGACCAAAACTTATCGATATAAAATACAAAAGATACAGAATTCTTGCTAATGACTGATCTATGGGGTGAGAAGACAGAAAAATATTTCTTACAATTAGTTGAAGCAGGTTGGCTGAATATGGCTAAACGAAGACAGGATAGGATATATTTATAATCTAATTCATGAAAATTGTACTCTGATTCCTAGCATGAGAATGCGGAGTTCAAAGAGTAAGTCTCGATATTTTGTCCGTTTCTCCTCCCCTTTTCGGACGATGTTCGTTTCACCAGGAGCCGAAAACTCCATGACAAAAATCGTCTTACTCTGATGGTCGAGGAGGACTACATAAGGCTTATTGGCTTGTATTTGCCTGAGGGTGGGGAATGAGTAGTTCCAATATATTCGGCACTTCTCATTCTCCACAACGGACTTAATATCCCCCGGAGCATAAGACAACACCGGTGTCTCGTCTTTATCGTACGAGTGTCGTAGATGGTAGTACAACACTCGTAGAGCCGCGTTATGCCTGTGGATATAGGCTGAGACCGCATATGCTGGACATGCTGACAGCAAATGAGATCTCTATACCCATCACGCGGCTACGGTAGACCAGGGTGTCGAAGACACCACCCTGGTAAGCCATTATGAATCCCTCGGTCTCCGACTTCAGCTCACTTGACCTGAGGAAAGCAAAGGTCAAGTTTTTGGATAATCCAAGGTCTTCAATGTTCTTGAAGAAGACCCCATAAGACCCCTAATGCAGCTGCAGGAGGACCTCAGTCTCCGCAGATTTGATGTGAGCTTTTTGCTGAACGGGCCCCTTCAGTGTCATTATTTATTATTATTATTATTATTATTAGTTTCTTCCTGATAACTATTTTAATGGGAGATAGCTCTCCGTGAAATTGCCTGAAATTTGTTATGTTGTAGTTCTTGACGGAATCATCAAAAGTGTTCAGAACCCGACTTAGAAATGGTCTTTTTCATTTATATGAAGCACCACAATCAATAATGTTTCAATACTCTGCCCCACATCGTCCATGAAATAATAAACAAATTGAATGATCTTTCATTCTACTAGATAACATTTTCAAAAAACGACTCATACCAGGTGTTTGTTGAAGAGAGATTTCAAATATACCTGATGTCCAATGAAATGTTTTCCAAAATATTCATGAGGCTCAGCGAACTGAAATGGAAAAAATTATAAAATATTAATCATGTATCGTTAATGATAACAATTCTGATCACTATATATCAATGTTATTCACATATGATATGTTATTTGTTTGTCACAAATTTCAATAATCTGGCAATGAAGATGATTTTACAAAATGTTATATTGGTCAATTTTCAATTAAATTTTCGAGTTAGTTCAATATGCCAAGACTGTGTTAAGTATTGATTTTCAATTTCTTTCTAGCAAATATAAGCTGAAATAATTTATTTTTGTGTGGAACGAAATCTCTAATCGTGAAGAACTATTATTATTCGGAAGCTGATTGCTGTTTCGACTGGTTTGCATTAAACCTAATAGACAATTCACATTTTTTTTTTGAAATATACAAGTCTTATTAAAATAATTTATATTTCGTTGGGTCCCAAACTTATTGCAAATATACAATTATGACAGAGCTTATTTTTGAAATCCACCCAGCTTGACTGAAACAATATTTGATTTCAGTTTCATTATGGATGGGTATTATTATTTCCGTTCCATCAAATGGAATTTAATTGGCACACATTTCAATAACTCGATTCTGTACGGATTTTATTATGTTTTCCAATTATGATTTTACATGCTGTTTCCAAGTATCACTCGTAATATAAATTACGTGGAATTTTGTAAACATTAATAAGTATTCATTTGTATTTCCTAGAAAACTGTGGCAATGTATTGACAAGTTGAACAGGCCATTATATGAAATTGTTATTTTTGATTAATTGAAGGGGTGGAGTTGAAGGCGAATAATGAATAGTTGAATCAAATTTTGGAGTGAAACATTCATCACAGTCGATGGAGACAAAACTTACGCGTCTTTCTCAAGTATGTACTCTGCATAAAAATTAATTAGATGTAATTCAACGTTCGTCGTGGTAGTAGTCACGAAAGTAGTTGTTTTCTGATGGATTTTCGACCCAATTATTCCTATTGTATAAGTTTATGGCAATGAGCGTCGTCCTGGTAGGACAGGACATCTTTTGTTTCTCTCTTGACAAGCTTATTGCTTTTTGTGAACAATGCAGATTTCTTTATTTATGTTGGTGGGTATTGCTTTGGTTGAGGTGCTGGAGTTCAGATGGCGCCAGTGGTTAAGTGAACGCTAGGCTGCGGGAGGTGTCTCAGCCTCTGCCTTGACATGAAGGGTTTATTGAACCATTTCTTGCAGATATTAGTTATTGTTTGCAGAGACCTACCCTATACTGATGTAGACAAGAACCCAGAAATCGATCTATAGGTGGTCCAAATGTTTCAATTGCGGAGACATCCTTGTAGGAACTCTGCACAGAAATGATTAGATGTAATTCAACGTTCTTCATGTTATTAGCCAGGAAAGTAGTTGTCTTCTGATGGATTTTCTACCCAATTATTCCCATTGTTTAGGATTAGGGCAGGACATCTTGTTCCTCTCAAGGAAAAAAGAAAAATATTTTCGATTACCGTGTAACATTTTGTTGACAGATGAACTAATCTTTTCTTCGAATGTAGTAAGTTCCCAAATTTGTTGTTTGTAGTCAAATAGGTGGACCATATTTCCTCAGAGAAAATTTGACAGCAGAGGGTTGCCGAAATTTTTCGGCTTATGAAGTCGAAGGTTCTGAATAATATGGACCTTTATACCAGATTCAAGTTATGGTACCAGCTAGATGGCGCACCAGTCTGAGGCACTAAAGCAGTGAGTCAATTAAGTATTCAGAGGCAAAGTTATACGACGAGATTGGCCACATCGATCACCTGATTTAACCCCGTTTAACTTTTTCTCATGGGATTATTTGAATCGGGAAGTTTCAAAAAGTGAAAGGTCTACTTTTTGAAACTTTCCGACTTCCAGCAATTGGAACTGAAATTATCTAGTGCAATGCAAATATGAAAATAAAATTAACGAAAAAATGGCGTTGAAAAAGTACCCAGAAGAACCGTTGTTTGTATTGAGCGCGAAGTACGACATACTGAAATGTTGGGCAATGAATTGTTCAAAATACGGAAAATACACCGAGAAAAAACTTTAATAACCATTATTAAAACTTTAGTATAGACAATAAAAAAAAAGCACCTGTATACCTGTAGACCTGTAGACCTGTAGACAGTGTTTAATAGCCACTGTTAAACTAGTGTAACTTACCGTCCTTAGTAGGGTAAAAGATGACGAAACAAAACAAAAAGAATGAATACTATTTGTCGAAGAAATTTTTTTTGTGAGATATTGAATTTTAAAGTTTTCAAGACATTTCTTGTTAGACACGCTGTGGCCTGGAGAATCAAATCAGTGCCTCCCAAACAGAGCTTATTGAAAATATTATATTTTATTGAATAAAATTTTTCGAACATTTTGGACTGCTTCAAAAACAAAAATTCTTTCCATATATTGATACATTAGGTTCCATAATACATAACCACCCATTTTATTAATTGCCCCAATTTCGGAAACATCCTGTATAGGAATATTGGGCTGAGGATAAGATGTAAAATGTAAAAAGAGTACCACAAACTAATTCCTGTAGAAACTTTGCCAATAATACAAAAGACATAATTCTTATGGGTTTTAAAAAAAGCTGGTGTATTTTAAGATCCATACATCGTTTCTGGACATGATTAGATTATAAAATATCCAAAAAACTTGTGAAAATGATAACGTATTGAAAAATTGCCATTTAAATATAGACGGACGCAAATTCAGATTAACTGCACGTTGCAAGAGGATTTATCTATATTACTGAAAAATAATTCAGCTACTATCATTTATACAATTTTGTTGGAGGAAAATAGATTTTTATGTCATTTCCCATAATAGCACTGCGATTATATTTCATAATCCCTTCATTCGATTTTATTTTTGTTGAGCTAAATCGGATTTTAAAAAGTTCACGTACACACATTTATAAATTGTATAAATAGACCCTCTGCAGCATTGTTGTGAATAAATAAATCAAGGCATTGTATGACGCAAAAATTATTATCGACATTTTCCATATTGAATTTTCTGGTAACGGTGAAATAAGTGATGGTATTCCAGAAGATAATTAGTCATAAGAATATCTACAGTCTATAAAGCCCTGTAAACTTTTGAACAAATTGAAGTAGTTTTTTCTACAAACGTGCGTGATTTACCTTATACCCGCACGCAATTCAGTTTGAGAGTGTCCTTTTCCGCACTAGTACAAGAAAAACTATCCTGAACGCGATAGTTTTTTCAAGACCGCTACAGAATATATGTTAATGCGCGTGTTGAAAATATATTGATCCTAATTCTTACGAAATCGTCACAAGAGTCGGAAATATTGTAGCACGAAGCGTCAACCGAGCGCGAAGCCGAGTGCGGCAATCACACGAGTAAGGAAAATCACGTTCGCACGAGTAATGTACACAATTTTTCCTACGACCACATGATAACTACAAAATAAAATATAATCAACATCTGACATATCAGTACCCAATTTATTATAATTAAGTGTTAGGAATCGCACGTTAAAAGGTAAGACCTCGTTAATCCTTGGCTCGCACAAGTTTCGACTTTTGAGGGCTGCCGTTCGTAAGGGGACGACAGCTGGTTAACGGAAAAAACAATTTTAACAATTATTTTTTTATTTCAGAAAGGTACTTAACAATTACTATTATTATGAACAAGAACTTTTCCCTACCCAAATTTCAGGTCTGGATTTATTTTGTTGGTAGAATTTTTAGGGGGGGTATTTTTGCTGCCTCCACGCACAATTAATGCACCTAACATTCACTATATACCCAAAATAACTTTTAAACACAAAATATTTGTATCAATCTATTTGAAAAGTTTAATTTTTTTCAATATCATAATGAAAAAAAGTTTCCTCGAACTCGCGTACTCTTCGTCACAAGTCAATAAGCCCCGCTACTCTACAAAATGAGCTAATTGAACACATATAATGTTTATAAGTATAAGTATATAAGTTTATCTTGATTTTTAATTATTATCAACAATAAAATATGTCTAATCCACTTTTCCGCACTCATTTTAGTTTTGAAAGAGTCACTTTTCCGCACTAGTGCGGAAAAGTAGATTTGTTTAGTTTTTGCGGATTATACTGACATTTAAATATTGCGTCGCAGAAGGTTGAAATAGAAAGCTTACCAAGTATGGTTGTATAGTTTAATATATATTTAATAATAAATGTTCTTTATGTTAACTTCTGGGTGTTTTTTTCGCTAGTAAAAAAATAGTGTACCTAACACGAGCGTAAAGTGTCTTTACCGCATGCGATTTCTGGTCGAACTGCACTAACGTGTCGTTCGGCCATCTGCAATCGCGTGCGGAAAAGTATCACTCTCCGCACTTGTTAGGTAAACTACTATTTTCTACTAGCGTGCGGAAAAAACACTTTTCCGCACTCATTTTGTTTTCGATAGTCACTTTTCCGCACTAGCGCAGAAAGTTTTTTCTCACACTGAAACTTATAAAGAACTAAACTAAACACTCAACTTAGATTAATAGTAAAAAAACAGTCCGTGTTGCTCCAACAAGAGATATATATATATATATATATATTTTTCTTTGAGAGTATTCCTCAAAGCAAAAGTAATACAGGGTGTAATCTAACCTGTTGCACTCCTGTGAAGGCCGGGTGTATAATGCCTTTTTATAACGAATGGCAGGTGTAAAGAAACGAAAAATGAAAGAATTATGGAAATATTATATTTTGTTGGAAAATTCGGAAAATCTTGGAAACCGCTGTTCAAAATTACATAGTTTTTTCCATCCGGCAGTTCCAGTATTATTGCGGCTCTGCTCCGGTCAGCTGACGTTCGGCGGACAGCAGTTCCCAAAATTTTGACGAATTTCCCAACACATGAAACTTTGCACAATTTTTTTTTAGTATTTTTCGCACCTGCCATTCGTTATAAAATGACATTATACAATAATAATAATAATAATAATAATAATACTCCCTCATAAACACTCGTAGAGGGTAACCAAAGGCATGGCCTGTGCGGGTAGAGGACGGCTATTATTATTATTTGCCGTGGCGCTCCGGAGCGACTTACTGATTTTTGATGGCGTATTCACTTTTCAGCTGCAGGAAAACCCGGAAAACCTACAGCACCACACCTCGGGTGGCCTGCGTGCACTCCAAGCTAGCACTAGCCGAGATTGGCATCTAGACAACATACAATACACTTCCTTTCAACAAGGACTGTGGTCGTCTATCGATTCCGAAATTGGGTACTTGAGGCATACTTTGCACAACACAGAATTTGTAATTTTAAATTTGGAATGAGCCTTGTATCGAAAGAGGAAGTGATTGAAGTTTATGTAAAATAAAATTATGTTCAAGTTTCGAGAACGCCACTATTGGAATTCAGTTTCCAAGTGGAACATTTCCCTTGGGTAACCTGTTGACTGAAGATCCATCGATTCTGATGGGAAATGAAAATAAACGGAATAAAGCCACTGGCAAAATACCTTGCTCAAAGGTGTATTCTCTGGAATTCAGCGGAACTCCTGAAGTTATGTGAAAATTTTCCTCAACTATTTTGCGGAAGGCATCCAACCTATTATAGAACTATTAATAATTGAAGTTTGTCAAGGATTTTCTATATTCTTCAGTATAAGTAAATTTTGAAACAATTTTTGAAATAAATGATTTATACGGAGAATATATTGAGAAGTGTACTTTCGAAATTTCATAATGCTTTTGACACTCTGAAACAGACAATTCAATTGGTTCATTTTCAATATGAACTCAATATTTGAAATCTTTTTAAATTTCACAGCTACATTTTTAAGCCAAACAGAGACTCATTTTTCGTTTGGTTACCATGGAGATTCGTTCTATAGGATTCCTTGGGCGAAATTATCATGTGGAAATATTCATGTGAAAATGAATGAAATGATTTCAGATTCTCATTCAAAAGTGAAAATTAGCGCAATCATTACACTTGAAGATATATGATGGTAAAAAACAACGTGCCATCTATTTTAGTGAACAACTTGGATTATATCTGTAAAATAGATTCATTTTAAACAATTCTTGTCAGTTTTATAAACTAAAATTGGAGGAACATTGTGTTTACAAAGTTTTGTTCAAATAGCTTACGCATAAAGTTATAACACTCAAAGCTAAATGATATATAAAAACCTCATATCGGCTGAATCTTGATTCCATTTTTATTTTTGTTCAGAATTATGAATGGGACATAAAATCTGTTGTGGAATCATCTGCGGCTGAAAGACAAACTTTAAACGCTTTTTTCCATCGTTCAAGACATTCAAGATAACCTATTGGGAGGTCATGTTGAAAAGGGGAACATTCTCCATGATAATTGAAAAATGAAAAATGTGATTTATTTGTAATATCTAACAGAAAACAACTACTTCCCCGGTTAAAGCCACGCTGGATATTGGATATATATCGATTCCAGTTTGTGATGAAAAAAATTAAATAACGGCATCAATCTTCGTCCTTTTCTCTTGAAATTCAACCTCTTATGTTTTTTTTTTCTAGTTTTCCGAATAAGCCAAGAAATTCACATTAAAGAATTATTGAGTAGGACGTCAAATACTTTTCATGCGGTGTTGCCGATTTTCTCACCACGGTTCGGTAGATTGAGTCGGCTGTGACATCATGCACTCAGTGTTAGAAAATATTCTTCTTTTTACCTCATTCTTGTGTTTTTGTCCAAAATACATGTTAATTTCAGTTATGAATATAAATAAATTATCAACCACCATTTTACTTTTATTATTTGAAAAAGTCGTAAATTTTACGATAGGGTAGTAATTACGTACATTCAAAACACGTTAGCTCTCTAGGGTTAAAAAAAATCACTCACAGAAATCGTTCATTTCATTGAAGCAAGGTTCGCTTCTTTCGCATTTAATCCCCAATACATTTTGGTCGACGAAAATCTATTTCGCTTTGCCAAGCTCATCAGAATATCAAGAATGGAAATTGATGGAAAATTAAATTTATATAATGAAAGAAATCGTGCAATCATAAAATATTCCGGTAATAATTCAAGCTGATTTCAAGTGATTATTTTTCTAGAGTAAAGATGCCTAAAAACCCTAGTGTACTGCCAACTTGATTACGAGAAAACAAATGAATCCGTGGGCTGTTTTTCGAATATCCCGCGACACTTGAGTGCACCGCCACCGTCGGTTTTCTTGTTAGGGTTAATTTTTTGCTGAAATATAATTAACTCATATTTCACATAGAAGTATTGCAGTTCAGCTGCATCGCATGGAAATTCACCATTGGCACCTGCCAATCTTATGATATCTGTGCATTTGTGCTCGAGTTTTCACTATAAACTATTTTAAAGAAATAAAGAATAATTTTGTGGC
Organism: Chrysolina haemoptera; assembly: GCA_958298965.1. Classification (NCBI taxonomy): domain Eukaryota; kingdom Metazoa; phylum Arthropoda; class Insecta; order Coleoptera; family Chrysomelidae; genus Chrysolina; species Chrysolina haemoptera. The sequence goes on along the minus strand of OY282592.1, from coordinate 4,873,401 downwards.
TTCGAGTTTAATTGCATTTGGGATTTGATATTTGTGATGAGTTAAAGTGTTATATTGTTCTTCCACTTTTAGAAAACCGTTCAATATGATATTTAATAGAGAAAATATTTCTATTGTGCAATTTTGTTCGACAGAAAAGTGTATTTTTTGATCAACTACACTAAAAAGATTTCCCATTTCAAAATAAAAGGAATGCATGGAAAAGAACCAAATCCTTAACAAGCTTACTGAAGACAAAACATTTAAAGATTTCAGTGGGAATGGAGAAAAATTTATATTTTTTACTTTATCGTGGACTTTCGCTACTTATGGAACATTTCAAGAAACGGTGAGATTTAAAAACGCATCCAGAGTTGATTGAATTGATTAGAAAACATTTTTGCCATAAAATATTGTCAACATGCATGGCGTTTTGAAATAAAATGTCTGTTTCAAAGTATGTTCAGATTCTAAGTGGTGAGTACTCAATTTCTGTACTCAATATAAATTAGTTACCTACTTTGTTCATCTTTCTGGATTGTCGGCACAAAAACGGAACAGTATCAAATTATTAAAATATAAGGAGAATGAAGGAACACATTAATTATATAAGAAAATTGCACATATTTTTTATTACACCACAACTATTGACTTTCAAATGGTTTTTAGATTTTTTTTTGGAAAAAATTATACAATTTTAGTAGTGTTATTTTTTCAATAAAACTTGATATTCCACTTCGTGTATGGACTATTACTTTCGTATGGCATACAAAAGTTTAATAAAATTCCTTAAAGAATTAGCAATCACAATTACCATGTCCTTGGAATGTTGACAGTGTTGACGCGAGAAAGAGGACGCCATCTCTGGAGTCGATTATAAAAGTAGATCACTAATTCATTTGTTTTGTCTTCAAAAAATTCTAAACAAAATCTAATCAGTCGGTACACCAGGGTTTTTAGATATCTTAAGTAGAGTACTTCAAATAAATATTTTTACTTTCGAATTTTCTTTGCATTTACCTATAGTAGGCTAAGATTTTTTCCACACATCCTCGTATCATTCGTGTATTTCCTATCACGAACGATAAATCATTCTTTGCATAACTTCCAACGAGGCTGATGAGTTTTCCCGTTTCGGTTCGACTCGATTTAGCAGCTTGGCAAATGAATCCACGTTGCGCTACTGATTTGGCAAATACTTTTTTCGATTTCTCTCCAATCTTCTATTTACTTCTCTCTTCCTCTCATACAGCCCTGCTGATTGCTTCGCCCGATTTGATCAACAACATATCTGTTGGGTAAATAGAAACGTTTTACTTCCAGAATTTCTCTCGATTCAAACTCTTTATCAGTCTCCCGTTCCTGCACCGAAATTTGTTCTATTACGCCTCGTGACGGTTCAGCTTTGCAGAGTTATACAGGGTGGCCCATCGAAAACGTACCGCAAGGCATTACAGGCTGGAAAAGAACTTTTCGATAAAATCCGAAAACAGGAGGTCAAGTTTGTTTGTCAGGGGGACACATTTTGACGTAACAAGCATAGTAAAACCTTAACCCCTTAGTAGGGGTGTCACCCCAACATTTTTTTTAAATGGGAAGGAGGGTCAAGCGATACCTCTTAAGAAGGGGCTTGTCATGCCCTATACAGTGCTGCTTAGATTTTTCAAATCGATCTACTCTTTCAGAAAATATGGAGCGTTGAAACTCCAACCATCATGTGGGACGAAAAATACAAAAATCGGTTCAATTGTACTTTATTGCAATAAGTTCCTTCAAATGAATTCGTTGTTTTTGCCGATTCGCTGTTTTTGCCGATGCACAGATTTTTTTAGGCTCATTTTAGAGAGTAAAAAATGAATAGGATTCATTTCTTCACGTTTGAATTAGGTCAAGTAGTTGCTAGATACCTTTCGTGGTTGAAGTTTTACGAATTGTTGACTTTAAAATTTATTATTATGGTATTCAATTGCAGACAGAGTGGAAATCATTGACCTTTTTTTTCAAAAACGATGAATGTGGAAATCGGGTCGCGGAGTTGTTTAACCAACGGCATCCTGACTAACATGCCTCTGGAAAAATTGTTCGCGACTTGGTGAAAAAAATTCGCGAAACAGGTTCAGTTCATAACAAAAAGAAAGAGCTTGAAAATCCAGTACTAAATGGACCTACGGAGATAGCAGTATTGGGACAAGTTGGGTGGTATGAATAAAACCTAGCAAAAGCTTTTACTATAGGTTTGTCTCTCTTATTAATTAACAAAATAGATAGATCTGTTTCGAAAAATCTAAGTAAAAGCAATTGCTTATGGTTTATTCATTAGACCCGTTGCAGTTGATAGTACGCTAAGTACAAGACAATTGGCCATTGCGACGGGTGTGTCTCGTACCAGTGTCCAACGGGTATTGAAAAAATACAAATTCCATTCTTACAAAATTCCCTTAGTGCACGAACTGAATGAAGACGACTTTGATCGTCACTTGCAATTTTGCGAAATAATGAGTGAGCGAGCGTTACACAATGGTAATTTTCTATTCAATGTGTGTTTTTTAGACAAGTCTTCCTTCTTCATCCATGGTTTAGTGAATCGCCACAATTGCCGGTACTGGGCTGACACCAATCCAAGGATTTTCCACGAGACACACACGCAACACCCCCAGAAGTTAAATGTGTGGGCTGGTATTTTTGGAAATTCCATTGTAGGACCTTTTTTCCTTCCTGAAAATTTAACAGGCGATATGTACTTGGATTCACTACAAAATGCCATCGACCAGGCTCTAACAAATATCATTGAGAACGATCCCGCATACCATGAACAGGAACTGATTTTCCAACAAGACGGAGCTCCTCCTCATTATTCCCAAAATGTGCGCAATTATTTACATGACACATTTCCAGGACAATGGATAGGGGCCCAATAGAATGGCCACCTCGGTCACCCGAATTAAGTCCTTTAGATTTTTTTTTGTGGGGACACATCAAAAGCCTTGTTTACAAAACACCACCAGACACATTAGAATAGTTGCAACGAAGAATCATTAACGTATGTCGCGAAGTGACACCCCAAATGCTTCAGAATGTACGACAACGGTGAAAATAACTTATACCACAGTATGCAGGTTGACGGACAGCAATTCGAACATTTACTTGACTGATAAATGAGTTTTGAAGTACAATTATCGTTGGAGTTTCAACGCTCCATATTTTCTAAAAAAGTGGATCGATTTTGAAAATGTAAGCAGCACTGTGTAGGGAATGACAAACCTCTTCTAAAGAGGTATCGATTGACCCCCCTTCCCATTTGAAAAAAAATGTTGGGGTGACATCCCTACTTAGGGGGTTTTACTATGCTTGTTACGTCAAAATGTGTCCCACTGACAAACAAACTTGACATGTTTTCGGATTTTATCGAAAAGTTCTTTCCCAGCCTGTAATGTTCAAGATAACCTCTTGGGAGGTATTCATGTTGAAAATGGAAACATTCTCCATGAAAATTGAAAATTGAAAAATGTGATTTATTTGTAATATCTAACAAAAAACAACTACTTCACCGGCACAAGCCACGCTGGACATTGAACTACATCTGATAGATATTGTGAAAAAATCTGAAAGTAAAAATTCGTATTTTCATTCAGATAGCTGATTTTTCCTAATTATCTCTAGTCGAGGGGGAAACAGCTGAAAATATTGTGTACACTGATTCCAAAAAATCGTAAGTAATGCCTCTAATACCCAAGTAATTCTCGAGTAATACCCAGTAGTTCCCGAATAATGCCCCCTTATTATTGCCAGTGATGACCGTCAGAAAAAGTAATGAAAATATAAAATCGTGTGATAATGTAAAGTAGGATTCCCTTTTTTTTTTCATAGCACAATCGGATTTCAGCGACTGCTTTCCAATTTTTCAGATAATTCCAATTCCCATGTTTTGACGACCTTTTTTTTTGTTTGCTCTTCACCGATTATTATTGTGTAGTAATTTTCTTCTCTCTTCCGAATAATTTCTGTAATACGCATGTAATGCTCGAGTAATGCCCAATAATTCCTAACTAATTCCTCAAATTCCCGCATAATACACCAGTAATACCTATAATGCCCAATAATTTTCAAGTAATGCCACTAATTCCCATTTCATTTTCGAATACTGCCCCGAATTCCCGTAATACCCGAGTAATGCTACTTCCCCCTCGTCTCTAGTAAATGAATTAGCTAGGGAGAATGTTATTAAAAAATATCACTCACAGAAATCGTTCATTTCATTGAAGCAAGATTTGCTTCTCTCGCATTTGATCCCCAATTCATTTTGGTCGACGAAAATTTATTTTGCTTTGCCAAGCTCACCAGGGAGAATGTTCGCTTTTTCAACATGAATACCTCCCAAGAGGTTATCTTGAACGATGGAATATAGCGTCTAAAGTTGTCTTTCAGTCGCAGATAATTCCACAACAGATTTTATAAATATCCTATTCATATTTCCGAACAAAAATCGAAATGCAATGCCCCTGACAGGTTTATGTCAAAAAATAACTTTCAAAGTGTTACCGCAGAAAAAATATTTCCATTTCCATCCCTGATGTGTAATTGCTTCTGAAGAGCCTGCTTTCCAATTCTGCCAATCTCCCTGATGAGCCGAACATTACTGTGCTAGTATGTGAGACACCCTGTATATTTCAATGAGATCTGGGGGTTTAAGCATCTTTTGAACCAGAATCTGATATTAGTTTCGAAGTAAAAAATCTTTTAGTATGTTTTTCCCAATTTTTCAACCGGTCATAGCAAGCAATGAAAAAGGAACATTTGGTTATTTTCTATAGCATCAAATGAACACATTTAGGCACTTTATGACAAGAGAAAAAAGCAACCTAATTTTACGGATGAATAACAAATAAAAAATGTTGTTAGTTACAGATGACACCCTGTAAATTTTGATGAACTAGCAATGGGACATGGGGATTTTAGGGGGTTCTGAAACAGAATCTAGTGTTATTTTCGCGATATATGTTTTTCCCAACTTTTCACTTTTCAGTTGGTCGTAGGTAGCAGTAGGAGATTTGAGCCGGTTCTGGGCCTCCCCCCACCACTATGACGTCATCAGTGACCTTGACCTATGACCTCGACCTATGACCTCGACCTATGACCTTGACCTATGACCTATGACCTTGACCTATGACCTCGACCTATGACCTCGACCTAGGACTTGACCTAGGACTTGGGCTTGCCCTTAGCCTTGACCATGATGTATATTGTTGGGAGGTGTTCAGGGTTTGTGTTTGACATTGAGATTATAATGACTTGGATTTTTTTTTCATACACGGACAAGTACTTTTTCCAAGTACTTAATTTATTTTCCTTACCTCAATGTCTTCCATGTCCTTCATGTATACTTACTCTGCCATTGTGTATGATCCTAATGTGTGGAGTACGCATACAAATCTAAACCGAAGTATAGAGAGGGTACACGTCTGCACGCCACGGATATCCAGTCAGACATGTGATTCCCCTCCGATGATGTATACCTTGCGATGGTGGTGGGGGGAGAGGTCGCGTGACGTCAACGCTATGCGCATCCGACGACGATCCAGTGATGTGTGTCAGACTCTCGCTCTCGACATGGTTGGCTTTCTCCCACCCTTTCTCCCCACCATCACTCCCACCCCGTCTCCTCACCCTTTCTTCTCCCACCCTTTCTCCCCACCTTAACCCAAAGGCTGCGGTCATGCAGCGACTACGTGGCTTTAACGTTGAGATATACTTGGAGGTACTTTGAAAATTTTGGTATGACCTTAATGAATGCTATACATGTATTCAGTGTTTGTGTTTGACCTTGAGATGTCATTGTGATGACTTGGATATCATTTTTCATACACGGACAAGTACTTTTTCCGGGTACATATTTACCTCCATGTCTTTCACCGTCCTTCATGTGTACCTACTTTACTATTGTGTATGATCCTTATGTGTGGAGTACATATAAAAATCTATACCGAAGTATAGAGAAGGTACACATCTGCACACCACGGAGATCCAGTCGGATATGTGAACTCTGAGAGATACCTTGCTATGGTGGTGTCGTGACGTCAACGCTATGCGCATCCGACGACGATCCAGTGATCGTGTCAGGATTTTGCTCTCGACACGGTGGGGTGGGTCCGCGCTGACGTCACAACACCCATACGCAGAGGTACTTTGAAAATGTTGTATGACCTTCATGAATGCTATACATGTACTTAAGGTTTGTGTTTGACCTTGAGATGACATTGGTGATAGATGGGAGAGATTACATACACGGTAATGAAGTTCTTGGTTATTGTGTCCTGTTTCAATTGTATTCATGATTGATAGTGTATGTTATGTGTACGTACTCTTAAAAACTATAAAGTTTAAACAGTACATACAAAAAACCATTGACATTGGGTTTTTTTCTTCATATATACGGTAATGATGACCAAGCACTTTTCTACTCTGCGTTTGATCTGCGTATGACCTGTGTACGGTAATGAGTATACGATCGAGTATTTGAGTACTTAAATAACTCCATGTCTCGAACTATGTATGATCATGTGTACTCCAGACTTGCTACTGTGACCTTCATGGTGTACATACAAGTATAAGTAGCAAGAAGCAAGTCCGAAAATTCAAGAAATCTAACCACACACGCACCGTCTGTTAGCCATTAAACGCCGGCGATGAATGTACCGTTCCCTCAGGCATGACCTCCGCATGACATCCCCTTCCTAATTTTGTGAATGGTCTGTGTGTGACACATCACACCAGGAGCTCGCTAAACCAGTCATATTAGTTTCTCATCAAACTGGTGGTCCACCAGTGAAAAATTAGATACGGTTGCTTCGACCACTATGTACACATGTGATAACAATCATGTGCTAACAATTCCGACAACATAACTGATGATCAACGTATATAAAACGTATATAAAACGTATACAAAACGTATATAAAACGTATATAAAACGTATGTAAAACGTGTTTGACATTCACTTGTCCTCACTTGATATTTTTTTTTATTTTGTATTTGTATAAAACTTACATCTAATTCAACATTTCTACAATACTTAAACATAACTTAACCTATCTATATACAACCTAAATACTATACCTATGGCAGGCTGCCGCCATCCTATCCATGGCGGTGCGGACTTCTGCTCTCACAGTGTCCCTCCTGGTATGCATTTCAGCTTCCAGGAGGGCTGCATGTTGATCTCTCTCCATGAGAGCTGCCTGTTAGCGGGTAATTTCTGCCCGCTCTCTAGCGATCTCCAGGCAGCCGCGCTCAACCTCATCCAGTCGCTCCAACACCTGGTCAATAAAAGTCCCCGGCCTTGCTTCGAGGACGTTTCTGGTTGGCTCGCTTGCCGTGGTGGAGGTGGTGGTGGAACAACTGTAATGACGGGAGAAAGGGGTATGTCTGCAATTGTTGGTTCCAACTGTACAACTACAGGAGCAGGCATTACTTCAACTGGTGCCACTATAGTTGCAACAGGTGGTGCTACAACAGTTGAGGATGCCTTCTTTGACGGCCATCCTCCAGAGTACGGGCTATTTCTACTACAGTTCCTACGGTACTCAACAATAGGACCAGCCTTACTTGTACTACTGTGACTAGTAGATTGCTTCTTCGATGATGACTTCTTTGGTGGCTGTACCATGAAATCATCATCGCTGTCCGCAATATTTATTATAGGCATATCTTCCGTCGACAATTTTGCTCCAGCGTTACGGGATCCTTTGGGAGCAACTCCATCAACGAACCCACCTCGTCGTTTGCGTTGGTCCATCTGCGCACCTGCTGGGGAAGGCGTCATCGGCGTTCATGAATACAAGATTGTTAACTTACCTTCAAATTATTCTACTTAGTCCTGTAATACTGAATGCTGCTGGCGACTGGATGCCGCAAGTGGCTGGCGACTGAAGATTATTCTGGGGGAGTTCTTGTTTTATTCACTCAGGCCTCCACCCCACTCCTACTCTTCTTCTTCTCCGACCTACTTCAATCCCCACTATGTCTTAAGCCACGTCCCTTTCTTAAGCCACACCCGCTTTCTTAAGCCACACCGCTTTCTTAAGCCACGCCCCCTCATACCAGGCTTTGCAACCCTAACCCATCTCCACCCCTATTTCAACTCTGCTATTTGTTACAATGCATACATCCCCCTACGGGGCAAAGCTGATATAGAGATGAGTGACATGAATAACAATTAAGTATGGGAACATTCGCATATTCCACTGTATCATGTGAATAACCATGCTGATACCACCCACCATTATTATTCATGCCGCAATACCTTAAAAAACAAATGTCACATAAGAAACGCTTTCTATTGTCACAAGTATGAATTGTGACAAAGTAACAGCTGCAAAAGTACAAATTACTGGCAAAGTTTTCTAATGCTTCAGTCATATTTATTTGATGGGCCTTGCTCACGATGGTTTCGGGCACATCCTCACAGTCTGGTACAATTCCATCATCGGCTGGTGCTTCTTCACCGTCATCTTCGAGAAACTGTTCTCCGTCTAAGTCTTCCCCAGCTGGATTGTCCTGGCGGCCATCTTCAACATCTCTGTGGTCATTGAATTCACCATTGTCACCATCAGCCACTACAACTCCATCCTCCTGTTCGTCACCATCCTCATCCACTACAACTCCATCTTCCTGTTCCCAAACAAAATCGTCGCCTGCCAAAACTTCAACCTGATTGTTGACATCTAATCGAGAGAGGGCTTCCAATGCAAAATCAACTTGATCAACCATAATTAGTGACGCACATGAATGTATTAATGAAATTCCCACGGTCCCTACCCACTATCTACCGAAACTGCAAGAAAAAAAAGTGGATTTTACCTCTGAAATATGACAAAAAAATTGAAAGAATTTTTTTCCAGTAGCATTTATCATTTTGAATCTTTTATCTCAATTTTGATATTTTCCGATTAAATCCATTATAACGTGAATACAAAAACATTTAGTATATTTTTGACGAATGTACAAATACATGAGAAAAAAAAGATGCAATGCCTATGTTTCCTGGCTTTTTTTTCCAGTAGCATTTAACATTTTGAATCTTTTATCAAGTATGGTATTTTCCGATTAAATCCATTATAACGTGAATACAAAAACATTTAGTATATTTTTTGACAAATGTACAAAAACATGACAAAAAAAAATGCAACGCCTATGTTGCCTGGCTGAGTTAGCAAGCCGACTCGTTCGCTCTAAAAAAAAAGGGCGAGACACTATCTACCGAAACTGCAAGAAAAAAAAGTGGATTTTACCTCTGAAAAATTACAAAAAAATTTAAAGATTTTTTTTCCAGTAGCATTTATCATTTTGAATCTTTTACCTCAAGTTTGGTATTTTCCGATTAAATCCATTATAACGTGAATACAAAAGCATTTAGTATATTTTTGACCAATGTACAAAAACATGAGAAAAAAAAGATGCAATGCCTATGTTTCCTGGCTTTTTTTTCCAGTAGCATTTAACATTTTGAATCTTTTATCAAGTATGGTATTTTCCGAATCCATCCATTATAACGTGAATACAAAACCAGACAGTTCAAAATATATTTCCATCTCTGTCAACAGTGGCGTTTCGTAAAAAAGGGCGAGACACTATCTACCGAAACTGCAAGAAAAAAAAGTGGATTTTACCTCTGAAACATGACAAAAAAATTTCAAGATTTTTTTTTAGTAGCATTGAACATTTTGAATCTTTTGTCAAGTATGGTATTTTCCGATTAAATCCATTATAACGTGAATACAAAAACATTTAGTATATTTTTGACCAATGTACAAAAACATGAGAAAAAAAGATGCAATGCCTATGTTACCTGGCTTTTTTTTCCAGTAGCATTGAACATTTTGAATCTTTTATCAAGTATGGTATTTTCCGATTAAATCCATTATAACGTGAATACAAAAACATTTAGTATATTTTTTGACAAATGTACAAAAACATGACAAAACAAAAAAAAAATGCAACGCCTATGTTACCTGGCTGAGTTAGCAAGCCGACTCGTTCGCTCTATACCTGAATTCAAAGATAGGAGCAGCTAGAGTCCCTGTATGCAATTTGACATTTGATCGTATATTAGAGTCAGGACACTCTTTGACATAACATCGAAAAACGCGTTTTAGGTTATGTCTAACAACTACAGACCATATATCTATACCGTTGATGTAACAACGGTCGAACGATAGTATTGACAGTTCAAAATATATTTCCATCTCTGTCAACAGTGGCGATTCGTAAAAAGGGCGAGAGAAATGTTATCAAAACTTGCTAGCAAAATATCTGCAGAGCGGAGTTTTTTAACGAAGCCATTAGTATATGAACTTTGCCGAATTCGACTTCAGGTGATTTCGACCATAGAACATTCGCACTACTTTCAATGATCAATTCAAATGGATTTCGAAGAACCAATAATTTTTCATATTTGAAACTAGTAATGTAAGAGATTTTCCAGTGATCTATGATCGTATTCACCCCACGGTTTTGGGAAGATTATTTTTATATTCGTATAATAAGCGTTATTTGTTCATTGCGCATAAAGTTATTGAGAGCTTGTTGAGAATAAATAAGATACATCTGCATTGATCGAATTCACAAACAACTCTTATATCAAAATAAATAACTAAAAAACTTTCTTCTTTCGGATATAACAAGGTGATTTTTTTTTCTTATTTTTTTTCAGCATTGATACTATTGAAAAATGTCAATTTTATCAGTGACAATTTAATTCATGTATAAAAATCGCATATGCCACAGTGCAATTGTCAATTTGACAGCGGCAAAAGTTAGCTTTAACTTTTACAGCGACAAATACACTAGTGGTTTTTTCACTTATTCATTTGTTTATCAATTATCGCGGTGTTGGTTGCCAAAATGAATAGTTTGACATTGATATGTTTCTGAATTTCTCATTCATTAAATTGTTGAGGTTTGTATTGATATCGGATAAATTTGTGTTGTTCAAATTCCAAACTGTTTCCTTTAGCAATTTGACTCGAATAACTATCAACCTAAAAACACTCGGTGTCGTGTTTTTAATAGTTGACAGTTATTCTCGTCGAACTGCTAGGAAACAGTTTCTCATTAAACAACCCAAATTTACCCGATAAAATACAAACCACTTGTACAATTATATGTGAAAAGTTTTATGTGGAATATTCTGCATTTTAAATTCCTATATATCCTCTAAATATTTCTCGAAAAATAATAGAGACAATTTTTTGAAATCTTTCCTGTGAATTTACTAGTTTTGTTTCATTCATCTAGTAACAAATTATTTTATTGAAAGAGACCATTATTTGATTGATTCTCCTGTAGTGAATCGTTAAGCCCGAGTGAGTTCTGATCATAAATAGTTGTGTAACTATTTCCCTCCAAATCTATTTGTATGTACTATATCACACATACATGTTTCAAAAGATTTCGTACCTGAAGAGGATTGGGTACTGATTGCCTCAACCTCAATACATTTTCTGATCTGTTTTGGAAATGTCGAGATGTAAGTAAAAATTACAATCCTAGAAATACAGGAATTTTAATATTTCTTAACAGTAACGATACGTCATGTAAAAATTCAATAAAATGTTTGATTTCTTCACATTCAACTCTGCTGATAGCTGAAGTTTCATTTCATTTGCTGTTTCAATAAAACGAGCAATGAATGGTTGCAGCATTTTTATCAAACAGGTTTTCCTGATATTTCGGAAGGCTTTGCTCTTCAATACTCGAAAATTTTAATTTGTTGTTGACGTATGAATTTGAGGTTCCAATATTCTTGATTATCAGCCAAATCTTTAATGTTATCATAGTTGACAATGAGTAAATCAATTTTTTTGATGAAATAAAAAGAACATTTTTTTTTGTAATTTTTGGTGTAATTGTTAAAATTGTGTTTTCCGTTAACCAGCTGTTGTCCCCTTACGAACGGCGAGTCAAGGATAAACGAGAAGCTTAGAAGCTTACCCATTTCAATAAATATTACTTTTGAACTATCTATCATTTTAATTCACCCGACAAATTTGTGCTTTTGATGTGATATTCCATACGGATCTTTCGAGTGCCGAATATCTTTAGCTGAACTGGATCCTCGAGAACATCGTATGAATCATTGGAATCATTGGAATATTCACTTGACATATATTTGATTTTTAAAGTTTCTGGCACAGCTACTCTCGGGTCTCGGGTTACGTGAACTACAAATTATATTTTCACATATTTCCTCCCTGACGTTACGCCCTTGTGATCATTTGGCCTCGCAAGGCAGACATAACCTGAAACGCATATTTTCGATCTCCTGTCAAACAGTGTCCCGACTCTAATATACGATCAAATGTCAAATTGCATACAAGGACTCTAGGAGCAGCTATCAGCGCTCGGCCTGGCGTAGTTCAAGTATACTTTACGATTTCATAATGTATGTATCAACGCCAATCTTCACCAACAAATAAGAAACTGTGAGAAGCTTCTAAGGCGTGGTGGCATTTAAAATACTGCACCCTTTCGTCACAATGTTTGATGAACAAAATATTTTGAAGCGACACATTTTACGCTTCCATAAAATAGGTATGTGATGTTTGTTACGTACTAACATTGCTACTTATAATCAGAAGACGAACAAATGAGCAAAAAAAATAACTATTTTGAAGAATATTACATTGATCGATAAAAGTGGACACAGGGAACTATTCCCCTACTCGGGTTTTATTGGTTGTTCATTCAAATAAAAATTGAAAAAGTGAAAAGAAACACTTTGTTGTATCTGAAATTCACTATTATAGAGAAGTAATGAATTTTCGATATTCAGTTTCGAATCTTATCAGCCACCATCAATGCAATCAGAAGTACAGAGATACTACTCGTATACAGTGAGTTTTAAAAAGTCTGCACCATATGGAAAACTTGTTCATTATCGATTTGTCAGAAAATTTTATTCTTCTTAAATATTGGTGCATTGCAGAAAACATAAAAGTTGTCAGTATTTTAAATTTCTGAACGGTATACAGGGGAAACAAAAAAATATGAAATTCGATCATTTTTGACATTATCAAAAAAAGTTTATTTAGAAAAACCAATCAAAACCAACATTCCAATTCAAAATTATAGCCACCTACGCAGGAAAAATTTTAAAAAATCACATTTTTATGATTAAAGTGATCATAACGCGCGATTTTCCGAGCACGACGGCGCAGCGAACGATCAGTTATCCACGAATACTTTACATTATTTTTTTCAATTGGTGCAATTTGAATTCATAAATATTAGTTTCATTATTACAAATAATGGAAATAAGAACTTATAATGTAAACTGGTTGAATTCGTGATGTGACATCAGTTTACCTTTCTTTAATGTTTGAATAAAAGTTTTGCATTTGTTTGTAATATTTTATTTGACGTTACAAGGTACTCCTGTCAGATCAAAAATCATAAAATTGTCATTTCTACTTCACTGTTCTCCTCCGAAACATGTCAAAAAAATCTTTCAATTTTTTTTTCCAGTAGCTTTCAATATTTTAAATCTTTTATAAAGTATGTTATTTTCTTTTATTGTCTTCTGACAAAATATCTCGAATCAAGGTAAGTAGAAAAAATCTCTCGAGCAAGCTCTCGCGATTTTTCGCTCCCGTGATTCTCGATTTTTTGTCATAACAATAACATTTTCATGCAATTAAAAATGTTTAATTGACAATTTAACTCATGCACTAAAAATGCCATAAGTCGCGGTGTTTTCATTATTACAGCAAAAAAAGTTTGCCCTAACTTTTCCAGCGACAAAACGGAACCTAACTTTTGGAAGCATGACAACCAGCATTATGAACATCTTTTTGATGACCTTATGTCACATATTCATTGAATTGTCTTACCGAATTACACTCTAGTTTTTTCTTGTCAAAGAAAACTTGACATTTATAATTCGAATTTTGTTGCCATTAGGACAATTCAACTCAAAAAACTGCCAGAAAAAATTACTCGTCCTGCGGACTCATAATTTTTTCAGGGGTAGTTTTTTTCGTTGAATTGTCAGGCAATAAAATTCTCATTACTGCCAGTGTCAAGTTTACTTCGATAAAAAAAAAGCTCTCGTGTAATCATAAGTGATAAAAATACGATCTCTCATGTATTTACCTCCAATTAATACACGCCTAATCTGACAGTCAATGAAATTACTTCAATTTCTTAGAATCGACCAATCAATGGTCGTTGCAATTCCACTCTAGAGGTTATTTTCGAGTTTTCAACATAACATGAAATGGTAAGATTTGGTCGAGAATCGTTGAAATGTTTTGAAAAAAGTGTTTCTCCGAGAAATGCTCAATAAATAACTAGAAGTCTTTATGGAAACAGTTTGAAATATTTCTGAAAGAGAAGCATTGTGAACTTGGGGAACTACTTCAAATGCAGAGCTTGGACTATAGTCATGAAAGATTGGGCTTTCAATATGAATATATTTATTGTCTGTTTGTCATATAGTTGTGTATTAATCTCTCTAAAATACATTCGAGATTATATTTTTTATATATCTACGAAGGTGTAGAAGGGCCACAGTAATTATTTTTTATAATTCCGACTTAGCATCTCGGAACTCCGACTTACTAAGTCAGAATTACCTAATTCCGACTTAGTATCTCGGAATTCTGACTTACTACCTCGGAATTAGATAATTCAGACGTTATTATTTTTTATAATTCTGACTTACTAAGTCCCAGTCCGGAGTTATAAAAAATAATTACATCGGAATTAACTAATTCCGACTTGGTAAGTCGGAATTCTAAAAAATAATTACTATGGCCTTTCTACGCCTTCTTAAAATACATTTCAAATTGCAATCAAATTTTATTGTCTTCTGACAAAACATCTCGAATCAAGGGAAGTAGAAAAAATCGCTCTAGCGCAAACTCTCGCGATTTTTTCACTCCCTTGATTCTCGATTTTTTAGTCATGACAATAAAATTTTCCATGCAATTAAAAATTCATTTATCGATAAAAAATATGACCTCTTATTTATTTATCCCCGAATATTTCAAAAATGTACAGGGAGTGTGTAGAAAAAACACATCAAAACATTATTCCAGAAATATATTTTATAATAGAAAAACAGAAAAATCACTATTCATCGCTCTCAAAAGCCTCATCAAGTTCTTCTCGCCATTGTTGTTCTACAATTCTGATTGTTTCGTATTCACTTATGGATTGTTGAAGCTCCATTTGAGCTTGTTGAAGGCAGTCGGTAGGAATATGGTTCAGTTGAATCTCCTTTTGCAAATTCTCGGACTCCTTTTGCAAATTCTCAGACTCCTTTTGCAACTTGGAGATTTCCAACTCTAAAGAAACTATTTTATTTTCAATTTTATGCGTTTCATCGATTTTTCCACGAATATAAATATCCATTTTTTCGTAACGATGAACTGCTAGTTTGGCATCAATGATCCTTTGTTTGCTAACTTTCTTCTTCGCTATATATTCCTGAACTGGTTGGAATGATAATATTGTTGTTTTGGACTTCACTTCATATGTCCCAGAAGCCGAGGGCCTTGAAATAATTAATGGTTCAATGAGTTTTTTTTTCTTCATTGGTACCTGGCTAATTTCATTGGATAGTCGTTTCACACTTTTCTTCTCTTCTTTATTGATCTTGATTGATGTTGCAGGCATAAGGTCATCATCTGTCATAGTAAGATCAATGTAGCAATCTTGAATAGGCTTTGCAGCTGTAGGCGTAGTCATCTTTAGAAACTCGTCATAATTTATGGTGCACAAATCATTGGAGTATTCACAATTATTAACAGTCTGTTGGTCTTGATTCACTAGTGCCACAAAAGATTCCTTGGATTGAACAGTTTCACTACGTAACAGAATATTTTCCAAAATAACGATTGGACCCATTTTTTTTTATAATTCCAATAATTTTCAAAGTCAAATTAAATTGATCTAAAGTTAAAGAACTATGAACTATTTAACACAAGTTCATTCATTTTATAACCATTTGAACCATTATGTAGAAACGCCCACCAAAAAAGTAGGAAGAATCCAACCCCAAAACAATAAAAAATAGAATATCAACCAATAGATGTATTGCATGTATGAGCTATATCTAAAATTATTTCACCAATAGAGGGGCTTCTTAGACAGCATTATAATTTTTCTTCAACATTTGAAATTAATTTTGAAATATCGATAGCATCCCTAAGGGACATTGTACTTTTTAGCGTAGAATATTTTACGCAAAGACAATCAAATAAATTTTAACGTATCATTGCATATTATAAAATAAGTCAACAATATATTTTTGTCGATTTTTCACAATATTTGGTAATAGTAATAATAATAATCGCTTTTATTGCTAGGAAGAAATAAATAATTAACAAATTAATGTAAATTTACAGCATCACAATTTGACTGTCTCATATTCACTATGTTTTCTATTCTCCAAACATTGAATGTTCAGGAGATTATTATTTCGATTTCAAAATTGCACCTAGTATTTTAATTTTGAAGATTTGAATAAGGCTGTCTTTCTTCTTGCAAGCTATAAATTAGATGGTCCTACACATGTAGCATAAAAAAAAAGGGTTCTGAGAGGTAGGTATTCAAACCGTGAATTTATAATCTGTTGAAGTGATCTTTGAACATGTTTTTGTAAATAATACACCATCACCTCATTTAGAAGGCAATAAATGTCAACCGTAACATGGCCGAAAAAGCTTTTCAATACTTAAAATTCCAACCCACTGTCTATATAATGAATCGTTAAAACTCGTAAAGGACTTTACGAACGATAATATCTGATCCACCCTTGTAAAGTGCGACATTTTCAATCTATGGAAATAATTGCGGTCCGTGTTTGATTCAAATTTTTGAAGAATAAGCATACCAACTCCATTTTGATATCAATGAGCAAAACATTTTTTTCAGATCTGTCCACGAGAATAGGAAATGCTCAGAGGGCATTGCAAAGGTGTTTAGAATTAGGTTTCACAGTTATATACGAAGTTAAAATTGAAAATTGCATTTTTTAAATATTTTCCGATCTCAACAAAAAATATTATTATTAAAGTTAATAATTAAAGTTAATATTAAAGTTGTCACTTTAGTCCCGTATAAAATGTATCTTTCAGTCCCTAGGGAGATAAAGTAAAAAACAAAAATTACCACAGCTACACTATTAATAACTAGGACAAAAATTAGGAAATATTCCATTATACATCTTTATTGATTGAATTAAGATTGTATGTGACATTAATATTATAACAATTGATGAAACTAAACGGGCGATTATTTGTATTTGATAAGTAAATATTAGAGGAAAGTGAAGAGATGTCATGTTCTTGATGTATCGGTTAATGTCAACATTAACTGAAATGACACTGAATTGAAAAAGTTTGTTGACACCGTTACTATGACGTTCCCTACTTAAGTAATCTAAGTACCATGTTTATATAACTCATCAAAATAATTAGTTGTATTATTATTGAAATTTATAATACTGGGAAGTGCAAAAAATAGCGTATGTGCCACAGGACTAAAGTAATATTTTATCCCTTACGAGATTATTGGCACTCGAGCTCTACTAGCCCTCAGGGGCCTCAGGCAATAAACATCACGTGCAGGATCAAGACATTCACTAGTCCCTTGCCATATAATATACTATTGTTAACAATGAAAACATTGTTTCTCGGAAGAATGTCATTTGTTTTCAAAAATAGTGCAATGTGATGTAATATCGATAAAAGTGCCTCTCAGAACTTGATATTCTGTTGCATACCAACAGCTGCTTCAGTTTCCGTCAGCTGTATATGATTCATAAGAAGCATAAAACGAGTGAAATCACTTGAAAATTACTACCAGAATAGTCAAAATCCCCTTCTCTCCACACCATCTCACAAAGTGGAAAGTTTGTGGCGAATATCTGTCAGAAAACAACTACTTCCCCCTACGAACATTGAATTACATCTAAAATTTGTACAATTTCCCTCCAAGAGGATACTAGAAATTTAAGCTTTTTCTCGAATTGATAAATCAAGAAAACTGAAATTTGCATTTTTCAAAAGAATTAAAATAGAATGGAAATAGATATTCTCGTATAGGTTTTTGATGACTATCATTATATTAGAGGAACTCCCATAATAAATTATGAGTAATAGAATAATGGTATTGTTCTCTCTTGGGGTGACAGCATCCCTAAGGAATATTGTAATTTTTTAGCGTAGAATATTCTACCCAAAGACAATCAAATAAATTTTAACGTATCATTGCATATTAGGGGCCAGGTAGCTCAGTGGTTGAGACTGTCGCTTTCAAAACCATTGACTGCTGGTCGGGCTAGGTTCGAATCCTTAGCGACTACAGATTTTTATCTGATGGCCCGAGAAAGTGCTAGGAATCGCACGTTAAAAGGTAAGACCTCGTTAATCCTTGGCTCGCACAAGTTTCGACTTTCGAGGGCTGCCGTTCGTTAGGGGACGACAGCTGGTTAACGGGTTTTTTTTTTCAACAATTTTAATTCAAAGAGTCCCTATACAATCAAGCCAACAATGCTTTCAGTCAACTGAGCGGAGAAATGAAGAATGTAAGGACTCAATACAACATTATTCGATAACAGTTCAATTCGTCGAACAATTTCACGTCGAGTGCATTAAACAATTTTTGCACGAGTTGCATACAACATTTTTTTACGTTCATGCAAAAAAGCAAAAAAATGAATTATAAAGGTGCGGCACTAGGTGTAGGAAAATGAAAATCGCAACTTAAATAATTAATTATTACTATCGATTTGCATTGAAACAAATCACTATCATCTATTTTCCATTATTATTACTCATTTTAAAACTTTCAATTCCGTAATTGTCAGAATTAATTTTTGACTGACGTTTCTGTAACTACAGATGCATTATAAAAATCAAAATCACAGTAGCCGTGAGCGCGTATGTTATCACGAGATGTGGTCATAGTACTGACAGTATGCTCTATGCATGTAGGCGGTTTAGAGCAAAGCGGATCAGTTTCGATTATGGAGTTATTTTCGGGTAGACATTATTTTTTCAAGTCTGGCTGCTAAAATTAGTACAAAATAATATAAAATATGTAACTGTTTAAAACTTATTGCCAATCTCACAGAATATTTACTCAATATGTAGTAGGTTTGAACGTTTATGTTTGTCATGATGACAGCACGTTGAAGTAGAATGACAGATGAGTGTAATAAAAACTTTATTGCACTAGTGCAATGAAGAACTTCTTTTTCCACTAAATATAGGTCAATAAAGTTTTTCTTTTTGCATGAATGTAGACATTTTTTTTTTAAGTTCTGTCCACGAGAATAGGAAATGTTCAGAGGGCATTGCAAAGGTGTTTAGAATTAGGTTTCACAGTTATATACGAAGTAAAAATTGAAAATTGCATTTTTAAAATATTTTCCGATCTCAACAAAAAATATCATTTTGTTAACAAGTCTCGTATATAACCTTTCAACTTTTAAAACAATGAAAACATCGTTTCTCGGAAGAATGTCATTTGTTTTCCCAAAATAGTGCAGTGTGATGTAATATCGATAAAAGTGCCTCTCAAAACTTGATATTCTGTTGCATACCAACAGCTGCTTCAGTTTCCGTCAGCTGTATATGATTCATAAGAAGCATAAAACGAGTGAAATCACTTGAATATTACTACCAGAATAGTCAAAATCCCCTTCTCTCCACACCATTTCACAAAGTAGAAAGTTTGTTGCGAATATCTGGCAGAAAACAACTACTCCCCCCTACGAACACTGAATTACATCTAAAATTTGTACAATTTCCCTCCAAGAGGATACTAGAAATTTAAGCTTTTTCTCGAATTAATAAATCAAGAAACCTGAAATTTGCATTTTTCAAAAGAATAAAAATAGAATGGGAATAGACATTCTCGATAGGTTTTTTGATGACCATCATTATATTAGAGGCAAACCCAGGAAAAATATTAAATAATAAAAATCTGCATCTTTACGATCACTTTAATCATAAAAATGTGATTTTTTTTATTTTTTCTGCGTAGGTGGCTATGATTTTGAATTGAAATGTTGGTTTTGATCCAAAACAACTTTTCTAAATTAAATTTTTTTTCGATAATGTCAAAAATAAGCGTAGTTTACACCTGATCGAATTTCATATTTTTTTGTTTCCCCTGTATACCGTTCAGAAATTTAAAATACTGACAACTTTTATGTTTTCTGCAATGCACCAATATTTAAGAAGAATAAAATTTTCTGAAAAATCGATAATGAACAAGTTTTCCATATGGTGCAAACTTTTTAAAACTCACTGTATACGAGTTGTATCTCTGTACTTCTGATTGCATTGATGGTGGCTGATAAGATTCAAAACTGAATATCGAAAATTCATTACTTCTCTATAATAGTGAATTTCAGATACAACAAAGTGTTTCTTTTCACTTTTTCAATTTTTATTTGCATGAACAACCAATAGGTTAGGGGTATAGTTCCCTGTGTCCACTTTTATCGATCAATGTAATATTCTTCAAAATAGTTAATTTTTTTTGCTCATTTGTTCGTATTCTGATTATAAGTAGCAATGTTAGTACGTAACAAACATCACATACCTATTTTATGGAAGCGTAAAATGTGTCGCTTCAAAATATTTTGTTCATCAAACATTGTGACGAAAGGGTGCAGTATTTTAAATGCCACCACGCCTTAGAAGCTTCTCACAGTTTCTTATTTGTTGGTGAAGATTGGCGTTGATACATACATTATGAAATCGTAAAGTGTATTCGAACTACGCCAGGCCGAGCGCTGATAGCTGCTCCTATCTTTGAATTCAGGTATAGAGCGATCGAGTCGGCTTGCTAACTCAGCCAGGTAACATAGGCGTTGCATTTTTTTTTTTTGTCATGTTTTTGTACATTTGTCAAAAAATATACTAAATGTTTTTGTATTCACGTTATAATGGATTTAATCGGAAAATACCATACTTGATAAAAGATTCAAAATGTTAAATGCTACTGGAAAAAAAAGCCAGGAAACATAGGCATTGCATCTTTTTTTTCTCATGTATTTGTACATTCGTCAAAAATATACTAAATGTTTTTGTATTCACGTTATAATGGATTTAATCGGAAAATATCAAAATTGAGATAAAAGATTCAAAATGATAAATGCTACTGGAAAAAAATTCTTTCAATTTTTTTGTCATATTTCAGAGGTAAAATCCACTTTTTTTTCTTGCAGTTTCGGTAGATAGTGGGTAGGGACCGTGGGAATTTCATTAATACATTCATGTGCGTCACTAATTATGGTTGATCAAGTTGATTTTGCATTGGAAGCCCTCTCTCGATTAGATGTCAACAATCAGGTTGAAGTTTTGGCAGGCGACGATTTTGTTTGGGAACAGGAAGATGGAGTTGTAGTGGATGAGGATGGTGACGAACAGGAGGATGGAGTTGTAGTGGCTGATGGTGACAATGGTGAATTCAATGACCACAGAGATGTTGAAGATGGCCGCCAGGACAATCCAGCTGGGGAAGACTTAGACGGAGAACAGTTTCTCGAAGATGACGGTGAAGAAGCACCAGCCGATGATGGAATTGTACCAGACTGTGAGGATGTGCCCGAAACCATCGTGAGCAAGGCCCATCAAATAAAAATGACTGAAGCATTAGAAAACTTTGCCAGTAATTTGTACTTTTGCAGCTGTTACTTTGTCACAATTCATACTTGTGACAATAGAAAGCGTTTCTTATGTGACATTTGTTTTTTAAGGTATTGCGGCATGAATAATAATGGTGGGTGGTATCAGCATGGTTATTCACATGATACAGTGGAATATGCGAATGTTCCCATACTTAATTGTTATTCATGTCACTCATCTCTATATCAGCTTTGCCCCGTAGGGGGATGTATGCATTGTAACAAATAGCAGAGTTGAAATAGGGGTGGAGATGGGTTAGGGTTGCAAAGCCTGGTATGAGGGGGCGTGGCTTAAGAAAGCGGGTGTGGCTTAAGAAAGGGACGTGGCTTAAGACATAGTGGGGATTGAAGTAGGTCGGAGAAGAAGAAGAGTAGGAGTGGGGTGGAGGCCTGAGTGATTAAAACAAGAACTCCCCCAGAATAATCTTCAGTCGCCAGCCACTTGCGGCATCCAGTCGCCAGCAGCATTCAGTATTACAGGACTAAGTAGAATAATTTGAAGGTAAGTTAACAATCTTGTATTCATGAACGCCGATGACGCCTTCCCCAGCAGGTGCGCAGATGGACCAACGCAAACGACGAGGTGGGTTCGTTGATGGAGTTGCTCCCAAAGGATCCCGTAACGCTGGAGCAAAATTGTCGACGGAAGATATGTCTATAATAAATATTGCGGACAGCGATGATGATTTCATGGTACAGCCACCAAAGAAGTCATCATCGAAGAAGCAATCTACTAGTCACAGTAGTACAAGTAAGGCTGGTCCTATTGTTGAGTACCGTAGGAACTGTAGTAGAAATAGCCCGTACTCTGGAGGATGGCCGTCAAAGAAGGCATCCTCAACTGTTGTAGCACCACCTGTTGCAACTATAGTGGCACCAGTTGAAGTAATGCCTGCTCCTGTAGTTGTACAGTTGGAACCAACAATTGCAGACATACCCCTTTCTCCCGTCATTACAGTTGTTCCACCACCACCTCCACCACGGCAAGCGAGCCAACCAGAAACGTCCTCGAAGCAAGGCCGGGGACTTTTATTGACCAGGTGTTGGAGCGACTGGATGAGGTTGAGCGCGGCTGCCTGGAGATCGCTAGAGAGCGGGCAGAAATTACCCGCTAACAGGCAGCTCTCATGGAGAGAGATCAACATGCAGCCCTCCTGGAAGCTGAAATGCATACCAGGAGGGACACTGTGAGAGCAGAAGTCCGCACCGCCATGGATAGGATGGCGGCAGCCTGCCATAGGTATAGTATTTAGGTTGTATATAGATAGGTTAAGTTATGTTTAAGTATTGTAGAAATGTTGAATTAGATGTAAGTTTTATACAAATACAAAATAAAAAAAAAATATCAAGTGAGGACAAGTGAATGTCAAACACGTTTTACATACGTTTTATATACGTTTTATATACGTTTTGTATACGTTTTATATACGTTTTATATACGTTGATCATCAGTTATGTTGTCGGAATTGTTAGCACATGATTGTTATCACATGTGTACATAGTGGTCGAAGCAACCGTATCTAATTTTTCACTGGTGGACCACCAGTTTGATGAGAAACTAATATGACTGGTTTAGCGAGCTCCTGGTGTGATGTGTCACACACAGACCATTCACAAAATTAGGAAGGGGATGTCATGCGGAGGTCATGCCTGAGGGAACGGTACATTCATCGCCGGCGTTTAATGGCTAACAGACGGTGCGTGTGTGGTTAGATTTCTTGAATTTTCGGACTTGCTTCTTGCTACTTATACTTGTATGTACACCATGAAGGTCACAGTAGCAAGTCTGGAGTACACATGATCATACATAGTTCGAGACATGGAGTTATTTAAGTACTCAAATACTCGATCGTATACTCATTACCGTACACAGGTCATACGCAGATCAAACGCAGAGTAGAAAAGTGCTTGGTCATCATTACCGTATATATGAAGAAAAAAACCCAATGTCAATGGTTTTTTGTATGTACTGTTTAAACTTTATAGTTTTTAAGAGTACGTACACATAACATACACTATCAATCATGAATACAATTGAAACAGGACACAATAACCAAGAACTTCATTACCGTGTATGTAATCTCTCCCATCTATCACCAATGTCATCTCAAGGTCAAACACAAACCTTAAGTACATGTATAGCATTCATGAAGGTCATACAACATTTTCAAAGTACCTCTGCGTATGGGTGTTGTGACGTCAGCGCGGACCCACCCCACCGTGTCGAGAGCAAAATCCTGACACGATCACTGGATCGTCGTCGGATGCGCATAGCGTTGACGTCACGACACCACCATAGCAAGGTATCTCTCAGAGTTCACATATCCGACTGGATCTCCGTGGTGTGCAGATGTGTACCTTCTCTATACTTCGGTATAGATTTTTATATGTACTCCACACATAAGGATCATACACAATAGTAAAGTAGGTACACATGAAGGACGGTGAAAGACATGGAGGTAAATATGTACCCGGAAAAAGTACTTGTCCGTGTATGAAAAATGATATCCAAGTCATCACAATGACATCTCAAGGTCAAACACAAACACTGAATACATGTATAGCATTCATTAAGGTCATACCAAAATTTCC
Source organism: Chrysolina haemoptera (assembly GCA_958298965.1). Lineage (NCBI taxonomy): Eukaryota > Metazoa > Arthropoda > Insecta > Coleoptera > Chrysomelidae > Chrysolina > Chrysolina haemoptera. The sequence goes on along the minus strand of OY282592.1, from coordinate 4,849,127 downwards.
AAAGTACCTCCAAGTATATCTCAACGTTAAAGCCACGTAGTCGCTGCATGACCGCAGCCTTTGGGTTAAGGTGGGGAGAAAGGGTGGGAGAAGAAAGGGTGAGGAGACGGGGTGGGAGTGATGGTGGGGAGAAAGGGTGGGAGAAAGCCAACCATGTCGAGAGCGAGAGTCTGACACACATCACTGGATCGTCGTCGGATGCGCATAGCGTTGACGTCACGCGACCTCTCCCCCCACCACCATCGCAAGGTATACATCATCGGAGGGGAATCACATGTCTGACTGGATATCCGTGGTGTGCAGACGTGTACCCTCTCTATACTTCGGTTTAGATTTGTATGCGTACTCCACACATTAGGATCATACACAATGGCAGAGTAAGTATACATGAAGGACATGGAAGACATTGAGGTAAGAAAAATAAATTAAGTACTTGGAAAAAGTACTTGTCCGTGTATGAAAAAAAATCCAAGTCATTATAATCTCAATGTCAAACACAAACCCTGAACACCTCCCAACAATATACATCATGGTCAAGGCTAAGGGCAAGCCCAAGTCCTAGGTCAAGTCCTAGGTCGAGGTCATAGGTCGAGGTCATAGGTCAAGGTCATAGGTCATAGGTCAAGGTCATGGGTCAAGGTCATAGGTCGAGGTCATAGGTCATAGGTCAAGGTCACTGATGACGTCATAGTGGTGGGGGGAGGCCCAGAACCGGCTCAAATCTCCTACTGGTAGCCGTGGAAAATGGATATACGAATATTTCATAAACCTGAAGGTAGATATTTATGAGTACGATACGTAATAAAAAACAAATTTTTAAATCATTTTACTGTCAAGAAAATACGAGGGTGTGGCTGCTCACCCTGTACATATATAATGTTCAACCATAGTGATTCGCTCTGTATTCTGTATAAATATTATAACAATTGATGAAAACATTTGTTATATCATGGATATATTTCAACCCTTAAATGAAAATATCCATCTACGCCCATGTGAACTGACGTAGGATATACACGCGATCATAAGGTCTCGTTTCAGGCAGCCGGACTGATTATTATAGGAGTCTGCTAATCACGGCTTAATGGAAGAAAGGAGATTTTCTGTTTTTCTTGCTACTTCCAGTTCCACCCAGTGAATTGCTGGCTGTCCTGGAAATGTAGCTTTGTTATAACCAGGGATGATTGGGATATTTCCGTAATATGTTTTCCTCTCTTTGGAATTCTTGTTCATTACCAATTTTTCCTGAAAATATGAGAAATGTCTATATTGCTATATTCCCGGCTTCAATATTAAATTCAGGGAGAACAGAACTGTATTTGAACACATACCCATTATTATTTTTGGGCTTGAATCAACTGTTATTGAATTCATCATTATTTTTACAAGAGGGTGTACGTATCTGAACTTTGTTCATGGAATTTCGATGAAAATTTTCGAGACAACGTTATGTTTTAACGATGTCTTTATATATTAGCAAAATAAAAATGTATTGATCTTATAGTCCAACCAATATAGCAAAAATAAAGGTTGTTTTGCAAATTAATTCTAATAGTAAGCGACTTGCGCCATGACTTCGGGGATACTTTATAAATAACTAAAATCCAAATTGCAACTGAAATTTTTATTTGTGCAATTGTTTAAACAATGATTATTAAACAAAAGGGTCCTTTTTTGGTTTTTTGTAAATATCTCAAAAGGTACTGGACGAATGGCTTTACTCATAGAAGACCGTTTGTAGAGAATGAAAAAACCTACAAAATGGTTTTTAGAAAATCCCGATACGACTATTTTTCGCCGAGAAAAGCCGGAAAAACGCTTAAAAAAAGGACTTTTGTCAAAAATTCGTATCTCCCTCAATTTTCAATATTAAGGAATAATTTTTCGGGAAATGGTAGCTAATATCATGTACGTTGAGCTCCCGAAAGGTGGAAATTGTCGCTTCAATAGTTTTCCTACAATCGGGTTTAAAAAAAAAATTACAGCCATATTTTGCATGATGCGTCATATTACGAGAAATGGTCCGATTTGAATTTTTAAAGCGGCATTTTGAAGTTGAGGTTAAAAACTACAATTTGTCTATCTCACATTCTCCCATAAGTTTGGAGAACATTGTTAAAAATGCTTCTGAACACAGCGCTTCGAGTGAAAATTCGTCGCCGAGTCGTGCTAAGGTAGTAGTGGAGGGGCGCCGAGAATTCAGGAGCAGATGTGCCCGTTTGGCCTTGAACGCCGCTCTCAAAGGCGGTCTATGTTAGTTGCCACGCAGCTTTTCATTGTACAGATCTACGGTTTTTGGAGAAGAATTAAAATTTTTTTTATTATTAAATTTCAAAGTTTATTTAACAATGGCAGTTTTGTACCAGTGAACATCTTGAAAAATTAATATATTCAACGAGTATTAGTTAATTATTATTAACTTTACTATTGTTTATTTGAGCTGCAGGGTGATTAAGTGCAATATTTGGGTTGCATCATGGACGTGGATCCCAGTACCAGCAGTGACAACTGCATAAAAGTAATGCAATAACAAGCGACGTCTTTGCTGTATACAAAAAAGCGCCTTGTGCGCGCAACCGGTCTCTCACTTCTCCTCCGCTTTTCGGCGCCCCCTCCACTACTACCTTAGCACGACTCGGCGACGAATTTTCACTCGAAGCGCTGTGTTCAGAAGCATGTTTAACATTGTTCTCCAAACTTATGGGAAAATGTGAGATAAAAAAATTGTAGTTTTTAAACTCAACTTCAAAATGCCGCTTTAAAAATTCAAATCGGACCATTTCCCGTAATATGACGCATCATGCAAAATATGGCTGTAATTTTTTTTTAAACCCGATTGTAGAAAAACTATTGAAGCGACAATTTCCACCTTTCGGGAGCTCAACGTACATGATATTAGCTACCATTTCCCGAAAAATTATCCCTTAATATTTTTAAAATAGTCCTTTTTTTAAGCGTTTTTCCGGCTTTTCTCGGCGAAAAATGATCGTATCGAGATTTTTCAAAAACTATTTTGTAGGTTTTTTCATTCTCTACAAACGGTCTTCTATGAGTAAAGCCATTCGTCCAGTACCTTTTGAGATATTTACAAAAAACTAAAAAAGGACCCTTTTGTTCAATAATCATTGTTTAAACAATTGCACAAAAAAATATTTGAGTTGCAATTTGGATTTTAGTTATTTATAAAGTATCCCCGAAGTCCGCAAGTCGCTTACTATTAAAATTAATTTGCAAATCAGCCTCCATTTTTGCTATATTGGTTGGACTATTATATATTCACTCCATGTGATTATTCCATTATTCTTCAAAAAATATGGACCAAATTGTTCAACTCAAAGAGAAAAATTATGTCACTCAAAATAAGCTCTTTGGCCTGGTCCACATCGATCTTTGTAGACCTAACTAGCAACTCGTTGAAATAATTGTGAGTACACTGTCGAGCTCATTCTTCCTGATGATATTTCAGTTTCACCATTGGTTCTTTCATGTGAATGTTGTTGGGTTTCCTTCTAGAACTGCGTATGCTTTGATCTCCACAATGACATAATATGTTTGCAGAGTGGTGCCCCCTGTTTCTCAGTTCCTCTTCTGCCACGTTCAGTATGTCCACAGATCTATCGAACCAATATTGCCAGTACCAGAACACCATTATTTTGTCGCTCAGCAGATCTGCCTTTCATTTGTTTTTGGGTGTCTTTATTATACCTACAACAAGAGTTTAGAAACCACTCCAATTGTAGATGTTTCCTAACGGATCATTGCACCAGCCTCTTTATTTCCCCGGTATAATATTCTGTGTTCCGGTACACAAGTGAATATGATTGTGTTGTAGTTACGATCTTGTTAAGGATACTCAAGTAGTCCCACATCAACCAAGTGGATATGATAGCTCAGAATCAAGTACATTATTTGACCTTTTCCATTCCTACAAATTGATTTGACTGAAAATGTTTTGCTCAACGGGAAAGCCAATGGAATAAGTTAAACTGAGGTATTGTAATTGAATACAACCAATCAGAACAATATTATACTGATAACAGACCATAAGGTCTGTTTTCACTCTCAGGCACGTTGCTATGGATATACATATATTGCTTTATTTCGATTTTGAAGTTTCATTTTTTTTATTAATAGAGCGTCTTCATTCACTATGAAAATACAAATAATAAATAATTACACAACTACGGTATGAATAGACATAAATACAGTTCAATCAATAGATTACTAAAAATATGAATCATAAAATAAAACAAAAATTGATCACAAAGTTGTGATTAACTGCCTTCCTGTTCATAGTAGAAAACATTGGCCTCATTGCTCACGAGGGATTTAGATGAAATTGGGGACACATTTGAATCATTTTACTCATGCCACGTCCTCGCATATGGATGTTTACAGTACGCTGTGTAGTGTCCGCTATATACAGTCCCACTATGATTAGACAATGCATACAGACTATAACGACAAGGAGCTACATTGCCTGCTGCATAATCACTCATGTCCAATCCCTCTTAAGGAAAATTGATGGTGATATTCAATTTTCCATGAAATTTATCTGTTAGAGAAAAATGTTTTAAATGGAATACTGAAATTTTCGGGAATTTTTGAATTGCTAAAGATTTCATGCACTTCCTTCTCACCTTGCAGTTCGCACATGTCGGCTTCTCGTCACCATCCAAAGTTTTTTCCTTTCTGAGTGAATCCAAACAATGTGAAAGTCCTAATTGGCCTGTTCTTTGAGGTATCGATGAGGAAAGGTTCCAGAATGGATCGAAAGATGAACAGTGACCACAATGTACATTTCAATATAGATTTCAACAGACCAACGAAGAAATCTACTGCTTTGGAATTGTCTGTTTTCAAATATCTTGACCACGACTCTTGAGCCTTCTCCATGTCACTCAATTTCTCATCTATTTCTGTCATAATAGATTTTGGCTTCTTCACGTCTTCATGTGAACCCTCTAAAAGGCATCTTGAGAACTCCTGTATATAACCGATGAAACGAGAAGCTATTCTTTGGATTCGAATTGTAAAGGAGACAGTTTTAACAACTTGATCTGACAAATATTCTGACCAAAGTTCCTTGATCACCTCAGCAAATGATGTGATTAAAGCTTCATTTCTAGATATGCTAGTGTTTAAATCCCTTGTGTAGGCGTCTTTATTCAAATACTCCAATAACCATCTTGTGTTCGATAAACACTGAATAGCACAGTTCATGGAACAAGTGTTACCAATATTTCTCAACCATTTGAAAGAACTATGCACTACGTTGTTGACGTGAAATTCAGCAGATTTTTTAGGTCGAAAGAAAATTTCATCTAAATGTTGGGGAGTGGCAATAGTACCGAGTACAGAATCAGCGTTTCCTCTCTGAATGGAAATGCTGATCCACTCCAACAAAAAGGTTCTAGCTCTAGGATCGCCTGTTACCTTAATGAGTTCCTGACCGATGTTCAAATATCCAATAACGTCAAAATGTCAGTGATGTTAATGATTTGGTTGAATTTTCTCATAAAATATCAAAGTACACTGTTTACAACAACAAATTTGTATGGAAAGCATTTATAGACTACAGCAATGTTAAAAAGTATTGGTTGACAAAAAAATGTCTATACGAATAACCCTCGGACATAAATATAACAACTTCCTTAAGCTTGTTGCTTGTAGAAAACAGACCTCTGCCTTCGGTGCCAGTCTGTTTCCAAGCAACAAGCTTTCGGAATCTGCTATAATTATCAATGTCCTTGGGTTATCACTACTGATAACTGAAAAATGCGTTTTTTCAACGGATATTTTTCAAAAATGTTACTGTGGTTTAAACAGGTATGATTGGGATAATTCCGTGATGTTTTTTTCTCTGTTTTTGTTCATTACGGATTTTCCTTGAAAATACGAGAAATATCTATGTTGCTTATAGTCCTGGCTTCAATATTGAACTCAATAAGAACAGGATTGTATTTGAACACATATCCATTATTATTTTTGCGCTTGAATCAACTGTTTTATTGAATTCATCATTATTTCTACGAGATGCTTTACATATTATCTGAAAGATTTTCAAGACGTTATTTTTTAATGATGTGTTATGGATTGAAAGAAGTTTTATCAGACTTGAAGACTCGCACTGCATTGTTTGCAAACTTTGGTGAAGAATTCTATACTGGAGTGGTGCTTTTGATATTGTATTTAATTATATAAAATTCAATGATATTCCTTACCAAGCAGAGGTTCTGCTACCTTTAATTTCCCTTTCGCTCCATTTGTGATTAATGATGAGAGGCAACCTTTTATGAAATCATATGTTGAAGCATCTATTTTTGAAATTTCTGTAAACTGAAAAGTTATGTCCGGTCAAAATTCAAATGATTAATACTCACAGCAGCCTCAAACTGATCTTTTTCAGACAGATATAATTCTAGCAGCACTGCCAATGATTCTTCAGAGTCAATAGAAAATGTTGAAAAGCTACAAAGATGGACTGAACATCATACATCACAGCGAATATGGACTGAGTTTTACAGAAAATCTTACCTCAATTCAATGAAAAATCTAAACAAAAGAACTCAAAACTAAAATACTAATACTGATACAAACAATACAAATATTTGGAACAGTTGAACACAACACGCACTTTCCCACATTTGATACCACAGAACGCAAAAAATGAACTTAATCTATTTCTACAAATAATGTACGTGATGGATATCCTTTATAGATATCCATAAGATATTCGTCGTGGATATCTCAAATGGATATACTATGGATATCTATCGGATATTTAAGAAAACAATACCTATTTGAATGTATTTTGGATATCCTATGGATCCTAATTGATCCAAGGATATTCCGACATGTATTGGACATCCATAGGATATCGTGTGTTGTGTGCGTGGTATGATTTTCGTTAAGTTAGTTATTCACGAAGCTTCCCCAAGGTTACTAGGATCATAGCACATATTCAAAAGTGTCAAGTTCGACGATTAAACGAAGATTACAACAATTGTTATTTGAACCAGACGCACAGCACACCGGAAAATTAACGCACCACACGTGGGACTCGTTACCACTGTTGCTAACCTAATCCCTTGTAAGTTTCCGCCCAACTCGCCAGGATCTCAAATGATACATGCATTACCGACTTGATTTACGAGAGAAATTAGTCGCGGCATGAGTATTAATTTACACGCATTTAAGTAATGCCGAGAACTATTTACAAAGAGGATCACGTTCCGAATTAGTCATTAGCTAAGTAGGGTGTTATGAATATTGTTACGTAAGATGCATGTCATTTCGCTTGCTGAGGAGGCTGCGAGTATGTTTGTCTCGCGATATGACAGAGATAATTGCGGGAATCATAGTGAAGGACTTCTATAATAAAAATCGCTTATACTCATGTAAGTTATAAACTGTGACTAGAAAGGGATCGAAATTGAACCAATTTTATCAATTCTTTTTGCTACATAATTATATGTTTATAAGACAAGTAGTAATAGTTGTAAGATATAGTAAATGAAAACACGCACTTGAACTTATAGTATATATATTCATACTCTAACGAAGTTCCTTATTCTCCTGTTTTTTTTTTTTAGGTAGGCAGAAGCAACATTTTCATTTTATTTTATAGCTAAATCATGAATAATTGCATGAATACCCTTAGTTAGTCCGTAAATGGTCCTTTAGCTTTGAATTATGTCGGCTGACGTCACCTCGCCTTTAGTCACATGCATCAAGGTGGCCTTCCATACCAGCTTTCAGCTTCAACTTCTTTCGAAGTGCTACTATTTCTATATGACCATTTCCATAAGGACAGAAAAACGCTACTCTTTACGTCAACTGTCAAATAATTTTTCTCCATTGTTAATTAATTTATTTGTCAGTTTTTGGCAAAAACACCGAAGAATAGTTTGATAAAACTTCCTAATTCATTTGGTTTGGGTTTTATGACTTATATCATTTTATTCGTTTCATTTATATCTGTTGAAGAAGATTTTCAATCAATAAAAAAATGGTTTGATGCTAATTTATTAACGATAAATTTTGAAAAAACGAAATACATCTCTTTTTCTTCTCAAACATGTTCAAATTCAAATTTAGGACCAATCAAAATTGATAATGTGAACGAAATTCAACAAACAAATAATATTAAATATCTAGGTATAATAATTGACAGGAACCTCAAATGAAATTTATAAATTAATTCCACTACGAGAAAATTGAGAAGTCTCTTAACAAAATTCAAGTTTCTTGAACAATTCCTAAACATTTCTCAATGGGAAATGCTTCATTATTCACTTATACAAACGCAACTAGGCTATGGCATTCTTGGATGGGGGGTGTAAATGATAATTATTTAAGGTCTTTGGAAATTCTTCTGAAATGGTTTCTTAAAATTATTTATGAAAAAGATATAAGATATTCATCTGATATTTTATTCAGGGAAACCAAAAAATGGACATTAGACTGCTATAATATAATGATCTACCTTTTCAAAAACAAAAATTAAATACAAAAATCACATTCACGATACCAGATTTAAGACCGAAATAACAACTGAAATTAGAATTAACAAAACAATTGGCCAAAAAAATTGTACAATTATTGCTCCATATGTTTATGATATAGTACCTGACAATATAAAAGTCATTACATCGATTTTCTCATATAAAAATAATCTGAAAATTTGGATACTAGAGAGTCCAAGGATAATTTTTCCTGGAAAACTAAAAATTTAAATTTGTGTTTCAATACTAATAAGCATGATAAAAAATATTTATATTACTTATAATTAGTTTTAATTATTCAAAATGATGCAACGAATATCCCACCACAAGTTTACTTCGTGGGATTGTTTTATAGTTTATTTACATGTTATATATTTATATTGTGATGATTTATTTTAAAATTGAGAATAAACTTATTATTATTATTATTATCATAGAAAGAGATGGCAACATATTCATAAACAACGATAGTCAACGGCATGACGCTAAAAGTGAAACTTGAACCAACAAACAGCGGCATGACCTTGAAGAAGCGGCGGCTACTTTTGAAGTACTCTGATTGGCTAGAGACAAGAAGCCAGCGGCAAAAAGCTGGGGTGGAAGGCCGGCTTTAGGCTGACAACACATCAAAAACGCCTAAAGGTATTTCCCTGTTTTTGATTTCTTGGTGTGTCGCCAGCCTTAGTTCAGTCAGAGCCTTCGCCAAATAGGCCCGCTGCCAAAATGTGTACTCGATAATTTTATAACGTGTGCTCTCTAGGGTTTTGACAATTGAAAATAATAAAGGGTCGCTGATGGAAACGTGAGAAAAAGTAAGATAGCTAGCTAATAGTAAAATACAATTTTTTTTATTTTTCGAATCTTTCGCTTTATCGATTCTAACGAAACATGATTCATAATTTTGATGACTACGAGACTTCAACGTCATATATTGCCCAGAAAATACCCACATTGGTCTGTTACCAGAAAAATAAATAAATACTCCTTCAGAAAACTAAACCCTTGGAATGTAATATAAATAATAATAATAATAATAATAATAAATTCGACTTTGTTGTTGGAAAGTTGTTTTTCATTTCATTGTTGGACTGATTTGGATTTTCAATATGTGCCCTGCTTTTAAGACTTATTGTGAAAATATAAATGAATCAGTGATGATAGTGTCCAACAAAAATATTGTCGGACGAAATAACGAATAACATGTTTATCGACTCAACATTTTTCTCCTTTGGTACGTTAATAGTAGATTTCTCGGTTACCCGTTTGCCTCATACTAAAAAGCTGTTCGCAGTCTCTAAACGAATTACCAAGCAAGTTTTTCAGATGAAAACCCATGCAAAGTGTGGATGATATTGAAATGAAATATAAGAAGGAATAACAACTAAATTCTATAGATATTTTCATCTGTTCTTATTGTATCTAGAAATTTTTTTATTAAACCTGTTTTCTCGCGAGAGAACAAATTATTACCGAACGACTTATTGCGGATTAAATTAATATTTGTGAAGTGGCGGAAATCAAGTGTGAAATACCTGTCGGAGTTTGCCGATTTTCGCGGTGATTATTGGAATTCGAAGGTGTTTGCTATACGGGGTTTTTCAAGGAAACTGCATGTCAGGTCATAATATAGCGATTCTTAAACATCAACGATTGTACGAAATTATCTATTAATAGAATAAAAGGGTTCGATGATGCTTGCAGTTTCCGATAATATCGATTTCAATATTATTGAAATCAAAACTGTGATCACTGGAAATCGCTCATGTCATTGAATGATTACAAGTGAGAGAGAGAGAGAGAGAAGAAAAAGAGAGAGAACTACTGTTATTTCACACATTGAATGATTGGAAATATCTAGAGCACATTTGGTGTATGCACTATTGGAGAATGCACTATAGGAGAATGCACTCTTAGAGTATGCACTCTTGGAATACGTAACTGTCCGGAGCGTTAGTGAAAAATAACAGAGAGAAAACGCGATAATTATGCACTTGTATTGCTACGTGTTTCTCCCAGCGAATTCTTTGGTACACACAGAAAAAAATTGGTACCTGAATACAATGAAAAAGTTCAGTGACTCAATGAATATTTTTATCAATATTGGTCCTATGAACGCAATCTCTATGTCAATTTACCACTGATTATCCATACTATGAATACGGATCTTAATAATATCAATGAATACTTTCATTGATATCATGATCAAGTACATTAAATAGGTTCGTTATGGTAATGAATTCCATTCATCAAACGAATGAAGAGTGTTCACCCAAGCAATAAATTGTATTCGTTCAACTGATGAAACTGTATTCAACAAATTAGTTATTATTGTCCATTCTTTGAATGAATGCTGTATGATTGATATGATTCAGATTAGTTCGACGATGAATATTTTTCATCAATCCAATGAACGGTGATTATTAAGTATCGGTTATTCCTTGATTCAATAATTGATATACATTAAATCTATGTTTCAGTTTATTCTCGTGATGCTTTCACACATTGAACTAATTATTTTGTTCATCATTTGAATAAGTGGTATTTATTCAATCATTGCATATCATTCGTAAACGAAATGAAGGCCTCCCACTGATATTGAGCATACAGTGAGTTTCCAAAAGATATGCAAAATAATTAACATGCATTCATCAGAACATCGCAATCCTGATTGGAAGGCGTATCTCCAAGTTATCTTTTATTTCGGGTGGCTCCTTTCGGAGCTCTTCGGATGTCTCTGTAGTCTGTGCTACCTGAGAAGATGCTCCAACGATCGCTTCTGTCTGCTTAAGTTAACCGGCTCTGTGCAAACAACAGAGTCGTGCGGAGTGGTCCCTCTAGTGGAGGCGCTGTGTACTACTAGCTAAAGCTATTTTGCCAGCAACGGAGATTTCTATGCGAGGATTCGGCTGAACAGATGCCGGCAAAATTTATGAGTATATTTAAACACGAGATGGCTTGGTTCGACATAAGGCTTATTATTATATTCATGTTATTATTTTATTTATTTATTATTATATATTATTAGTTACGGAGTTATAGAATGGGAGGAAAATGTTGCTTCTATCTGCCTAATAAAACTGGGACTTAGTAACTTCGTTACACCTTCTATGATCTTTCCATAGCCCCAATAAAACCTGTTTGTAGAGCTGAAAATAGATTATCATTGATTTCGATAAACTTGGATTCATTGTAACAATAAAATCATCTCTGGGACCATTAATTACGTTCATTGATGTGATGAACAATTTCAAATGGTTTCAGTGTACCCCTTTCATTACCTCAATGAACTTTTCCATAGCAGCAACAAAAACTGTTCATAACTGTAAAAAAAATTCATCTTTGATCTCAATGAACTTGAATCATTGTCACGATGAAAAATGTATTGTGCCAATGAACGGAAACGTAATAAACGGTATTCATTGATATTATGTACCACATTTTTTTATGAAATAATATACATTGTTCCAATGTACTTTTTTCTTCATTTCAATAATCTTTTTCAAAGCCGTAACGAAATATGTTCATAAATGTAAGAAACGATCATCTTTGATCTCAATAAGTTTGAATTCGTTGTATCAATAAATACCTACAAAAGTCAGTGAATATTTATTCATTGCCACGATGAAAAATGTATTTTGCCAATGAACGGAGAGGTAAAAAACGGCATTTATTGATATAACGTACCACATTTTCATCAGTGGACCAGAGGAACTCTCTTTATTTCTTTTCATTCTCTCCCAGCGAAGAGAGAAATCACAGAGAATAATCGTAAAAAAGCATGTACAGATATATATGAAGTTTTTAGGAAACTCCCAACTTTTATTTGTTGATGAACGGAACCTGTACAAATATATTGATTATATGTAATTAGTACTGTGAAATTAAAAAATATATTACTGAGCAATATCTCAACGAATGAAACCCATAAGAATGAACAGAAGCCTGAATATCCACTGATCTGCAGTCGTTGGACTTTATCGTTTCTGTATTTTGATGCAAAAAAAACAGGGTTCTGAGTATCATGGAATAAATGAGCTCGCCTCTGTTTCATACTCTTAGCTCCCCCTTTTTTCCTAATTGCTTCTTTCTCAAATATTCCTCTGCTGATTTGAGACTTGTTTGAATATTTTTGTCATAATCAAAGGAAATATTATTTCTGCGAAAAGGCTTTCACGGCGCAAATTGAATTTCACTTGGAAATTATTCCTGAATACTCGGAAGATTTTCAACGTGAAATGCTGGCATTCCTAACTAGTTTCCATATGAAAAATGATGGTAAACCGTTCTCAACTTACATTCATTGAAAACAAAATGGGGTAGAGGTGCATTATATTGTGCAATGGAATATACTAATTTCAAATTCCATAAATATATAGCCACGATTTGGCGGAGAGTAAGGAAGTAATTTGGATTCCTCAAGAGAACGTCAATTCAAAATATTGAAACAATTGAAATTTCATACGGTATTTCAGTGCTACTCATTAAAATTTGCAGCAGTTCAGAGTACTGGAGAATCGGATAACTGGACACAAATTTCGCAGCTCTTTTGAGAGATCGTTTAATAACAATAGTCATTGCCGACCGATGTTTTACCTTTTTACTCCCATATACACCTACAACTCAGGTTCATTTGGGCAAAAACCCTTCAGAAAACAACTACTCTTTCGGCTAATACCACGACTGGTATTGAACCATATCTAACAGATACCTACTAATGCAATGTAGCATAACCTAATTTTGATCCGGACAGGTAGGCCATCTGTAGACTAGTTTCGAAGTGTATATTGGAGTAAAAAGAGTAAACCATCGTTCGGTAACTACAACTGTCAATACTGGAGAAATTCATTTAAAAAAGGCCTGAAACAATGCAGTATACATTGATATCGTTCATACTAAGTGTACTCAATACAAGGAAATGCAGCTCATTTCCTCGATACATACATTTCAATGATGGGCATGGTACCGAGTGTCCCACTATTTGTAACTCAACTTAATCCCTTCTGGAACCATCAAGTACATCTAACATTTTTTATATAAAACAAATCACTAAGGAGAAAATCCTTGCTTCCCTGTCAGTATGGTAATGATAATAGTTATTTATGCAACAAGTGCAAAAAGTAGGTGTTTATTGCACTCGACGTGAAATTGACCAACGAGGCCATCAGGCCGAGTTGTACAACACGTTGAGGCACGAGTTTCATACAATATTTTTTCTACGTTCATGCAAAAACCAGAAAATGTTTCATTTAGGTGGCACTAAACTGCGAAGACATTGTTTGTTTAAATCTATCTGCTAAAAGTAATTCAAAAACATTTTGTGTAATTCAGATGATATTCGAAGGAAATAATTTTATTTTTATTGATATGTTGTAGTCCAAGTCATTCCAAACAAAAAATCTTTTCTATAGGCCAGTTTTGACGCTAGAGGGCGTTGAAAATTCAAATATTTTCTCTATTGTTAAAAAACAAAAAAAGTTACCCTGAATAATCAAGATCTAAATATTCATCAATATAAGATAGTATTAGAAGTATTTCTCGTTGGTGTCATTACAGATGGTCAATTATACAGTGTGTTCCACCTGGTATGAACAAACTAATAGTTCGAGTTGATGTTGAAACTCAAGGATGTTATAAAAATAGGTCTAATTAATTTATATTCGATTATTTTATTGATGCTCCAGGAGCATGATGGAGAAACTCCTCCTGGCGGGTCAACTAAGCCTCCATTCACACATTTAGCATAAGTATAATATGGAGACAATGATGGGCTATAACTCAATATATTATATGTTACATTTAACGCACTCAGTGCAATAAAGAGACAGTTTTTCCACCAACTATAGTTCAATAAAGTTTTGATTTTTGCATGAACGTAGAAAAAGTAAATGTAAATTCACCTATTTATTGTCACACTATTTTAGATACACGTGTAATTCTGTTATTGGAACATCTGTTCTGTTGAATTACCTGCTTATACAAAAATAAAATAAACAAATAAATAAATAAAGGTTTGGCACTGATGGAGTCCCTGCAGTATTTTTAATATCATTTAAGGAATGCCTAGTTGAATATCTTCACTTATTAACAGATAGAGGTACAGTTGTGTGCATAAAAAGTCATACAAGTTATTGCACTAATTGCATTCATCCATGTGCATTCATCCTTGATGAATATACAGCTGCTAACTTACTTACAATTAATATCAATAAATCTAAAGTTATCTGCAAGAGGCGGCTCTCAGCGCCAAAATTATAAATTTTGTCTGAATGACAATACCCTTGATATAGTGAATAATTATGTTTACTTGGGTGTACAGTTTGTTGAATCTTCTCTCTTTCGGGAGATGGCACTCGTTACTGCTGACAAATCAAAACAAGCTATCGGCGCCATACTCCCATTATTATCGAACACAATGGATCTCTGGCCACCCAGAATAAAATTATTCAAAGCTATGGTTCTTAGCATCATGTCCAACTGTCTACCAGTCTGGGGCCTCAGATATGTTGACATCTTAGAGAGGGTACAACTCACTTTTTTCAAACGCCTCCTACTCCTCTCAAATAATACTCCGGACTATATAGTTAGATTAGAAACCGGGCGCGTGAAAATAACCTTTAATATTTTCAAAGCAACAATGAATTGTCTAATCAAAATGTTCACTATGAATGATTCCAGACTGCCAAAGGTGTTTTTTGCGACAATTAGAATTATCTAGGAGTGACGTCAGATATAATTACAAGCGTCACAAATGTTTGAGTCTATCAGTCTCTCTGAACCCTTAGAGAACTTGGCTTATCTTAAGCGCAACAAATGCAAGCTACTAGCAATGCTCTTTGATAAACTTCACCAAGAGGATATTGCTTTATCTACCAACTCTCACTTTATGTCCTTCCACACTCACTTTACCTTCAACAAACATCCAAACAGTTATCTTCTTCTCGAAATCCCAATTCAAATAACAAGAACGATTGCCCAGCTGAGAATAAGCAATAATTATGAAGCCTGCAAATTTTTATCATTAGATTTGAATTCCTTGATACGTGCCCTCGAGAATATTATGCCTTCCCTTGCAAAAATTGTAGCAAGTTATATATGGAACATCCTGAAACTGCGAGCTTTTATTTTTAATGAATAATCTCATAAATGTTATGGAAAATCAGGATTTTCTGGATTTTTTTTCTTTGTTTACCATGATTCCTTTTTTTTAAATTTTTGTCAGTTTGTTTTTCATTCCTAGCCGTCAAATATTTTCTTTGTAAAGCATAAATACTTATTGTATTGACACAAAATATGAACTCCTTGTTGTAAAACTGTAAAGTTTCTAGGAATAATAAAATAATAATAATAATAATAATTGTATTGCACTATCTAATTGAGCTGAAAAAATGTTGAAAGCGTATTACTGACAAAATCAGTTTGAATTATGACTCTACTTGTCATAATGTAATTAAGATTAAGATTGACAAGACTTTTTTATGCACACAACTGTACATTCCCAAAAGTTTGGAAAATCGCTCAAGTAATACCGATTCATAAATTTGGAGACATCAACGATGCTAGAACTATTATAAGCCGATATCATTACTGAGTTCATTTGGTAAAATATTCGAATCCATAATTTGTATGAAAAGCGCTTTGTCCTTACAAATTTGGTGCCATATTTATAGTGATTTGGAGAAGGAGGTCTCAGTTTGTGCTGTGTACACCGATTCTTTAAAGGCTCTCAATAAGGTTCAACATCCTACCTCATTAATAAGGCTTAGAAATTTCGGTATAGATGGACTCCTCACCTCAAATGTTCAGGATAGATACCAGTACGTAACACTGAATAATACAAAGTCTACTATGTTGCCAGTTACCTTGGGGTCCCTCAAGGCTACCATCTGGGACCTTTACTAATCAGTATTTATTTAAGTGACGTGGAGAAATGCTTCCAATAGTCCAATACATCATTTTATGCTGATGATATGGAAATTTTGTTTTCTATGAAATCTTTTACGGACTACAAAAATATACAGGGGAGCCTCGATCCCTTTTCAGATTACTGTAAAGTATATAAATTTTCACTGAACACTAAGAAATGTAGTCAAAACATATTTACACGTAGCCAGAATCCCCATATTTCTTCGCTCAGGATTACTAATGATAGTATGTCCATCTCTGATGAGATAGCTGACTCGGGTGTAACTATGGATACCAAATTGACCATTTTGATTTTTTCTCCAACAAAAATGCTATAATGCATTGTTGTCGAAATCATAAACGCTTCTCGAGTTTGCCAAATTTAGTGGTGGTAACCAACATGCAAGAGTCACTTGCAATATTTAACCACAATATAAAATGTTCTGCTTCATTTACAAAAATAAAAACGAACTGAAGTTCAATCAGGATTTGCTCAAGTATCTGGCAACGGAAGCACAGGGAATACAGATATTTAACTCAACTACCGATACTTGAAATATTTCCAGGGGTAATATAAGTGGTATGATTATTACCTATAATTTTTTGGAATATTAATGAATTGCAATCCCAAAGCTGATCTTGGATTGGGTTTTTAATCATACCACGAATTACATTTAGGACGACAATATATCGATTTGAAATAAAGAAAAATCGTGTCATCTGGTAATGGATGCTTTACTTCTAGCCGTATTCAACGGAATACTCTTTTCCACGGCCTGATCTATGATACCAATGGACATTTGTCCCCAACAATCGCTCATATTGATAAATAAAGATAACAACTAGTCAAAACACATAAATTTGACGTTTATAATTTGAATCATTATTTTCACTTGACAGATAGTAAAACAAAAACTAAACAGGTTTATCACCGTGAAAATACAGAGACAAGCTATATTTTCATTGTAGTTCCAATTCTATTGGCCGAATTTCAATTGGTTGTTAAGCAAGGAAATATATTGTCAGAAAAAAAAATACAAATAATCTCAGCCAGAAAAGATTGTTTAACCAATAATTTTTTTTAATATGTAACGACAATACTATATTTCAAAATGTTTGTCTCCTTCTCTGAGTGTTGGTCAAGAAAAATGTGTAATTCCTACTAAACTTACGGTTATGTGTTATGCATATATGTTTTTGTATTTTGTGTTGCAGTTCATCATTGATAATTTTCGTGACAAAACCTTATGTTTCTTGTGACACTTTAATGGCAATTGAATTTACAGCTATCTATCTACCAACATACATGGTCCACACATAACTAACATGGCAAGTTGAATAAAAACTTGTCACTTGTGAAAAACATATAAACTCCATAAAAGACTTTATTGATTGGTCTATCTATGAAGGAAATCACTGAAGTAAACATGTCTGCCTCATTTCATCCATAAGGAACGTTTCAATACTTTATTGCTGAAATAAATTCCCCTCTGAACTTTTCGAATCCCATGAACAAACATAATTTAAAGCGTGTATTTTATCATACACATAAACCATTGGAAATTATGTATTTTCGAGGAAAAGTTTCTCCAAGGAAAAGTTCAACTTCATGATAACGCATAAAACTGTGATGAATGAACGCCGCGTTCAAACTTGAACTTTCCTGAGGTTTTCTCGCTTTACTTGTTCTTACTTAATTTTCACAAATGTACCTCATAAATCGCTGAGACGGCAGTGTACCCTACCGGAGGTGTTATTTTAATCTGTTTATGTATTCAGACACTTCGAAGTTCTGATTTTAACAGGAGTGTCTTTGAAACTCAACTGGCTTGGTATGAATATTGTAGAAAGGAAGTACTGATAAAGTAAGACGATGACTGACAAGTAGCCCAATGGGCACACGTACGTTTTTCAAACGTTTTATGAACGTGGCATTGGTTGAATAAACGTTCTGGTTGAAAATTTTAACGTCAATAATTTAGTGAAATCTTCAACGTTGAAAGAATACGTTATAAAGATGTGCTTTCATCGTAACTTCCTCAGCAAGTCGTTAAATATACATATATTTAACAATCGTTATGTTAATTCAAAAAGAATTTGTAATTAAACTTGCTCTATGCGATTCATTTATCAATGTTTATGATACGTTCCTTAACCTTTTATTTGGTCAAAGCAATGTTGTTTTATTGAGTATCTTCGATATTCAAAAAACCTGATTGAAAACGACAATAAAGCGATAATTAGTAAGCAATTGGTTTAATATTACGTTGTTTCACGCGACATTTTTTCGTTTGAAAAACGTTCGGTTTTCAGCCATTTTATAACGTTATTTCAACGTCCTTGTGTCCATTGGGATGTTATTGTTTCATTTCATTCTCAAGCGAAATACTCTTTTCAAATTATATTGTTATTACTACCGGAATAATCACGAAATTTTTTTCAAACGAGTATTCTCTATTTATATTGAACTAAAGAACGAACAAACGATCAGTCGCCGATCATGTTTTGCAACACAATGATTCCATTTATAATTAATATTAGCCAAGCAATTTGAAAACAACAGTCAATTGACAATATTCCACAAGCTATCGGTGATCGTTTTTTGCTGTCAGGTTGGTAATACATTTTGTTTTTGAATGTTTGCAACACTGTACTATGCTAAACTGACATATGTCAACACTATTCAATGAACGCATATTCATGAGTAAAAAACAAAAATAAATTCATATGAAATCTGCATTTTTTTGGTAGGCAACTTCCTCCTGAAAGAAAAATATCATAGTAGGAACAAGATACTAGTATCGGCTTCCTCTGGAGACGAGTTATATCTCCACCTCTCATTTGGCCTCCTCAACCAAGCCTACTGGCTTGTTCGAGAGATTTTGTATCATCTGATATTGTGTTGACTTTGGAAGCTTCTATAAAAGTATAAAAAAACAATTATAGAACATTCAATAATATTCCTTACCAAGCAGAGGTTCTGCTACATATCCCTTTCGCTCCTTGCCAACTGAACTGCGCAGTAAAACCATTCGTGATTATTGATGAACGGCATCCTTTTGTAACTTGAAAAGTTTTGTCCGGCGGTCAAAATTCAAATGGTGACTACTCATAACAGCCTTAAACCGGTTTTTTTCAGTCAGATATACTTCTAGCAGCACTCCCAACGAGTCTTCGTAGTCAATAGAAACGTATCTTGAAAAGCCACAAAGATCATATATGTTTGGTTGTTCTATTAACATCTATTTTGACATTTCGTACTCCATCGAGTATCTATTGGGTATATTTCCGATATATACTTACAATTGTCTGCAGCTCTTCTTTGTTTTTGGAAATGTTATTGGGTTCACGTTCCTTGACATATTTTATCTTTCTATAACAATAGAAATTATTGAGGAAATATTGAATATGTGCGCGAACATTTTTTTATTTTTAGGTTAGAACTTTTTCACATGTACACTTTAAATAACTTTTTCTGAAATCACAGCGAATATGGACTGATTAGTTCTTCCGAAAACAAAATTACCTCAGTTCAAATGAAAAATTCAAACAAAAAAACTTTAAACTCAAATACTACAAATCGTTGAAACGGTTGAACACGCACTTTTCGATATTCGACACTACAGGACGCAAAATAATAACTAAATCTATAATCTACTTCTACTATCCATAAGATATTCGTAGTTGATATCCCAAAGAGATGTCTTGTGGACATCCATCGATTATCCAAAAAAAAAATTCTTATTTGTATGTATTTTGGATATCCTATAGATATCCTATAGATATCCAAAATTGATGCAAGGATATTCCGACATGAATTGGACATGTATTGGACGTCCATAGGATATCGTGTGTTGTGTGGGATGTTGGCTGGATTCCTCCAGCCCCGTTTGATGAGTAACTGTTCGTGGTTGCTAACTATGTAAACTGGACGGGGAGGCTATAGTTTCCAAACAAGCGAGCTGGTAATCACTGCAGACACGCCCCCTCCCCAAGACACAAAGTGGTTTCTCTGCTGGAAGGGTTGAAGAGTCAAAGAAAGGCCAGATAAACATTTTCAATCCGGTAAAACAACATGCATCTTGTGATAAACTGTTCTATGATGATACTACTCATACCTCGATAAATTTGAACGGTTCGATGTGGAACAATGAAACCAAAATTTTTTTGAAGGGTATTACCGATACTACTTTTTGAGAGAAAAAACATTGCAATTACTCGACACATGGCGCTGGAGGAACATTTACTAAAAAAAAAAAAATCGAAAGGCATAAAAATCGAAATGGGGAAGAAAATTATGAACAAAATTCAAAAATATTTAGATGGTTGTGAAGAGAATTGAATTCTCTTTTCAACGATGTGCCACTTGACCCCCCATACCATTTAAAAATTTTGAGTAGATGCCCCCCCCCCCGCGCCCCTTATTGAGCAATCACCAAATGTTTTATTTCAAAAAGTAGTATTGGTGAAACCCTCGAAACGATTTTTCACTTATGTTTCTACGTCGAACCGTTGAAAAGTTAACAGGGGAGGGGGACTATAAAAAGCCTCACAGTGGTTTCACATAATCTTCCCCTTATATCTCCCATTACCCTGCTTTAACTTCCTTATGTTATAATTACAATCAATGTTTTTACCTTGACAAACTGTACTCATAGTGAATATGGATCCAGTCATCAGAGACTACAACTACACACCGGTTGATACTGTTGAGTTTGAAAATATATCTCATTATAATAACTTCCCATGTGAAATCAACCGCCAAAATTGTTTCAATGTACTACATCAAAATATCCGAAGTATTGCTAAAAACTTCGATGAATTCACATTAATGTTGAATGAGAGTAAAATCACCTTCGATTGTATGGTGCTAACTGAAACCTTTCAGATTCAGGACCCAAATTTTTTTTCTCTATGCGGATATGATTTGATTTATAATGAAAGTACAAAAAACAAAAATGATGGGGTTGTTATTTTTATTCACAGTCGTTGTAACTATACAAGTAGCATAGTAAACATTGGTGACAACAAATGTATTGAATTAGAAATAATTCATCAAAATAAAAATAAAACAATAATCACTGGAATTTATAGATCTCCATCTGGTTGTCCTGAGAACTTTATCGAGCAATTAGGAAATTATCTTGAACAAACGAAAAAGAAAACAATAAATCACCATATAATAATCGGAGATATAAACTTGAATTTGTTAGATGATAGTGATGGAACTGTCAGTGATTATTTAAACATTCTAGGTGAATTCAACTTTTGCTCGCTCATAAACAAAATAACGCGCGAACAAAACGGATCTATGAGCTGCATCGACCATTGCTTCCTGAAAAGTTCAATTACTAACATTACAAAAAATTGTTTACCCTGCATAATCAAAAGTCACATAACTGATCATTATACTGAAGTTATAAACATTCTTCTAGAAAAAAACTGCGAACAACTCGGTGTAAACCTTTCCTATAAAAAATTCATTGACTATGAAAAAATAAAAATCGACATAGATAACTTTGACTGGACGATATTTTATAGTATACAAGATCCACAACAAGCAACGAAGTACTTCACACAAATGCTACATTTAACCATTGAAAGAAGAACAACCTTGGTCAAACAGAAAAAAAAAGATATTCGCAGGAAATGCTGGGTAACGGCTGGGTTACTACGTTCTATAAATCATAAACATGAATTACATGCTAAATACAAAAAAGATCCAATTAGATACACTGATGAGTATAAACACTATAAAAACTATCTGAACCTACTAATAAAAAATACAAAAAATAATTATTATAAAGAAAAAATAAATGAAAACAAATATAATTCCAAAAATCTCTGGAAGACAGTTAAAGAAATAATCCCAGTGAAACATGAACATGATATAAAACAAATAATCAGTAATGGTAATATTTCAGTCAGTGATAAAGACATTGCCAATGCTCTAAACGATTATTATATTAACGTAGGTGTGAATATGGCAAAAAAAATAACTCCCTTTAATGGGCCGATGCACACACTCGAGCCAACTCTTGAATCATTCTATTTAGAACCGACTAACCACAAGGAGATTGAAGAAATTATATCAACCCTCAAAACAAATAAGGCCCCTGGATATGACCTAATCAGAGCTGAAACATTAAAACATATTTCCAAACAAATATCTCAACAATTAACGCACATAATCAACTTGATAATAGTACATGGCTGTGTGCCAGAAGAATTCAAGTTAGCAGTAGTCAAGCCAATTTATAAAAAAGGAGATAAAAATTTACCTGTTAATTACAGACCGATTTCGTTGATCACCATTCTTACAAAAATATTTGAAAAAATAATAAAACAGAGGCTAGATAATTATCTAAATAAATTCAAATTATTGTCCGACAAACAATATGGATTCAGGGACGGGAAATCTACTAATGACGCTATTAGCCATCTCTTAAAGAGTATATACCAAGCCGTCGACGATGGAGATCCAGCACTCTGCATTTTTCTTGATCTCTCCAAGGCGTTCGACACGGTAGATCATGCCTTGCTGTTAGATACTCTGGAGAGACTAGGAATTCGCGGAACTCCCCACAAACTCTTCTCAAGCTACTTATTGAATAGAAAACAAATTGTTCAAATTAGAGATACATATAGCTGTGAGAAGGAAGTTATGTGTGGGGTTCCACAGGGAACAGTGCTGGGGCCCATTTTGTTTATAATATACCTCAACGAACTTCTGCATCTTGACACGATAGGGGAAATAACTAGTTTTGCGGATGACACGGTCATATTCTATAAAGACGTCAGTTGGACGAACCTGAAATTGAAAGCGGAATCCGATATGGGACAAATTACAAACTGGTTCGTGTCACGGAAGCTTACTATCAACTATGAGAAAACAAATTATATGCCTTACACCTGCTATAAAAACCGGCTACCTGTATTCAATACTCTTTCTATTACACAAAATAAAAGCTCCAAGATCCAAGCGGCTTCAGAAACAAAATATTTGGGTGTAACAATAGACCATCATCTCAGATGGGATAGGCACATAATAAATGTTGTAAATACTCTTAGGAGTTTGCTATACAGATTCAGATATTTCTCAAATATATTGGAAATTTATCATATGAGGATATTATACTATGCTCTAATAGAATCTAGAATCCAGTATGGAATACTGGGATGGGGGGGTGCTCTAGATGTTCACCTGAAACAACTATTAACAATACAAAAATACTTTTTGAAAGTTATTCACAAAAAAGAAAGGAAATACCCGACCGATAAATTATTCAGTGAAACAAAAATTTTTGACTTAAGACAACTATACCTTTATCACATAATGATACATACCTACAAGAACAAATCTACCATCCTTCAATACCTAGACCATACTTACCAAACCCGACAGAAAACACACCTCTATACCAAAACGAGTGCGCCAAAAAAGAATATTGGTCAGAGGAACTATACGTATATCTGCCAAAAAATGTTCAATAAAGCTCCAACAAAACTTAAAGAAGAAATGGTCACAGTCAGTTCCATCAATGTTATCAAAAAAAGAATTAAAACATATGTACACAGCCTACAAAGAAAAGATATTCAGCAATTCTTCTGAGAGAAAGGAAAAAAAAAAAAAAAAAAAAAAAAAAAAAAAAAAAAAAAAAAAAATATATATAAATATAAACACATTTTCTTACCCCCCTCTATCTATCTTAAGAATTAGTTTTATATCTAGATTACACTTACTTTTTTTTCCTCACCTCCTTTCTATCCTGTAATGAGTTTCGCCACTTGTTTATATTATTATCAATCCACTTTTATATGTATATATCGCACTAACTTACTATATTTGTACCAACTAAAATTTTTAAACATAAGTATACACTGTACTCCCATGTACAACTTCGAGTTTTATGGGATTCCTGTTTGTTTTCTTATATGTTATGTTATGTTCAGTAACCTGTATGAAATTGGAAATAAACATTATTATTATTATTATTATTATTATATAATTTCTGATGAGGTGTGTATCAATTAATTGAAACAGAATCATGATACCTATTCTCATACAAATCAGGTCATTCTCACGTTATTTTACCGCAGTGCTCCACTATGCAAATGAAAAAATTTGAATATTACTCCACGGATAATGAACATATTCCCCGTTCGTTACTGACACCGTTGAACTGAAACGCAGAGTAATTCTGTCTCCGAGACAATAAGCCATATTTCAAAGGACTCGAACAACTCTGATTATGTATTTCGTATTATAATACCCATTTTCTCTCCAATTTGGTTACCAGCAATCTCCATTTCTTATTCGAAGTCTTTCGACCGGCAGCGATGGGAAACTTCAATTTGAGATGGCGACAAAGAAGTAAAATATGCCTTTCAAGTCGCATCTGAATAACAACTAATCGTACTATCAAAGGACAACGGGTTTTGTCCCTGTTATTATCGTAACAATAAGTACTCCATTTGATTGTACGTTTAAGAAATGTAGGTTTAATATCTTGTGTAGTTTTGGCATTTGATTCGTCTAGATTCATTTCAACTGACTGATAGTGTAGAATTAAGAAATTGGGCCCAATATAGCCGGAATATTGAATAAATGGGGAAGTATTTGTGACAGCTTTTTATTGACTTTTCAATCAATCATTAACATATGAAACCAAGGAAATAATACAAGGTGTAAGTTTTAAGTCCCAACAGATAGAGAAAAAATTCCAAAATTTAATTTTGTGGTAAGTAAAGATCACAGGCAATCGATTTGACCAGGATCCCACGCCTATTTTCAATAATGGTTAATAACAGACTGAATCTTCCTGGGTAGCTTCATTTTGCCGAGACTCCCAACTTTTTCTCCTACAAAATTTCCTGATAGTGGTAGCTGATAAACTACGCAGGCGTCAATCATGTCAATTTGGAGAGTGCAACAGTTAGTTTTTTAGTTGAACTTCGAGATAATTCGCCAAAGTACTACAAAACACCAAGTACCAAAACACATTTTAGGTACTCAGATACTCACATGTTATATTTCCATGAGAAAGCAGAAGTCTTCAGGAACGATATGCACCTTTTCTTTTCCTTCTACTATAATTTCTAGCAAAGTTATGATAAATCTAATTTTCGGCCCTGCCTAAACTTGCAGTGGCGGATTAGAGCGAGCATGAAATGTGACGTCGGCGTTAAGCCACGTTTTCATTCTTGTGGAGAATTATTATCTTCCAACCAATCGAAATCGTTTTTTGGTTAATCTTATATTTTGTGAAATAACAACAAAAAAAAATATATTTTTTTTAAATGAAAAATTTTTTAGGTTCCACCCTTGATTTTTTGGTAAAAATATTTTTTTCTGATAATCATGATGCCGAGTTTCAGAGTGCTACAATTCATTCTTCACTTTTTGCTCGAGTTTGTCTGTCGTTACTGGACTACAATGGCCTGAATGAAAAGACTAGTTACTTTGTCAATGAAGTTCAGCAATAATTTTTATTTTTTTCAAGGCCCTAGCAAATAATCCACGTGTTCAGAATGATTTTTCCGGGTGTCCAGGGCCGGCCTCTCACTAGCAATAAATCTTAACTTCCTTATTAGGAACTCTGCCAGTTTCATATTTCAGGATAGGAATCAGGATCGGTTGAGAAAAGAATCCACATGTTCGGAATAATTTTTCCGGGCGTTCAGGGCCGGCTTCACTCCAGCAATAAATCTTAACTTCCTTATTAGGAACTCTACCAGTTTCATATTTCGGGATAACAATCAGGATCAATTGAGAAAAGAATCCACGTGTTCAGAATAACTTTTCCGGGCGTCCAGGGCCGGCTTCACTCCAGCAATAAATCTTAACTTCCTTATTAGGAACTCTGCCAGTTTCATATTTTGGGATAACAATCAGGATCAGTTCCTAATAAGGAAGTTAAGATTTATTGCCGGCCCTGGACGCCCGGAAAAATTATTCTGAACATGATGATTCTTTTCTCAACTGATCCTGATTGTTATCCTGAAATAAGAAACTGGTAGAGTTCCTAATAAGGAAGTTAAGATTTATTGCAGGAGTGAAACCGGCCCTGGAAACGTGAAAAATTATTACCAGTGCTAGAATCCCAAAAAAATACTTCTTTTGCCCAATTCTGTGATCTACTCGGGTCTTGAAAAAAAAAATTGCTGAACTTTATTGCCAAAGTAACTAGGCTTGAATGAAAAGGAGATAAGATTAGCTCGGATACAAAACCATGTAGGATTAGGAAGGATCCTTTTGGGAAACGCTATGAACGTGAGCCTTAGGGAAGTCGAATGCCCTACTATGAAGCTTGCAAATTTTGATCATCTTCTAGATTTGAATTCCTTGATACGTGCCCTCGAGAATATTACGACTTCCCGTGCAAAAATTATATATATATATATATGGATCATCCTGAAACTGCGAGCTTTATTTTGAATGTAGAATCTTATAAATGTTATGGCAAATCAGGATATTAATTCTTCTGGATTTTTTTTCTTTTGTTTGTTTACCATGATTCCTTTTTTTTTCTTTTTTTGTAAGTTTGTTTTTCATTCCTAGCCGTCAAATATTTTCCTTGTAAAGCATAAATACTTATTGTAAACATCAGCATATTGACACAAAATAATATGAACTCCTTGTTGTAGAACTGTAATGTTTTTAGAAACGATAAAAAAAATAATCATAATACTTCATCTCTTTGGAGATAGACCTTATATCGCCAACGTAGCTCGATTCATGTTTCACAATTTTCATTAGTTCAACTAATTTCAATATTATCATCAAATCAACGAAGAAAATAATAAAAAATTAAGTAATATAATAGCTTTCCTAGATTCAAGCATGGACTGCAGATGCCTTTGACCAAGAAAACTTTGTTGATTTACGAATGGAGACTCCAAGACTGACTTCACACTAGTTCAAAATGAAAAATATATTGTTCGGAGAACTCAGCAATTTATTCTTAAACAGACAGAAATTCCGTTAACACATAAGTGAAGCAGGGCGTTGAAGCGTCAAAAACTTTTTCTTCAACTTCGCACGAAGAGGAAGTTTTTATTTCAAAAGAGAATAAATGACGACCATTTTTCTGGTGAGGGTTTGACATCTAATCCGAAGGTTTCGTCAGAACGATAACCAAATTAGATTCGTTAAGAAAGCATTCGCTTAAATATTGACGGTTGTTTTAGATAATTTCTCCCCGGAAGGTTCAAACCGAACATAGGGATAAAAGAGATTACCAAGCAGTAAAAGTTTTAATTGTTTCGCGAGTCTGTCAATAAAAGAAAAGAGCTTGTTACTGAAGTGAAAGCGAGTATTTCAATCATTAAAATCTTGGATGGTATTACAATTCAAATTTCAGGATGCCATTTCTTTTTGGTTTCAAAAAGGAACAGAAAATTTATATTAAGATAGATGAGCAATCCAGTATTTTTTCTTCAAAAATTCAAATTATTGGATACATTCTTATCATACATAAATACAGATGGACTCAGCATTGCCATACCTACAACACGGATCGTTTTGAAGTCGCTCAGTTTGTAGGCGCGCGGGCTGCGGGGAAGAGAGAAGGTAGCGATAGACTGTGACCTTTCCACAACTGACAGGAGCGCACGCATTTGATTAAAATAGGGTTCAATTACAAGAAAAAAATTCTGATTTTGAAATAATGATGAATATATGAACGAAAGTGATAGATTTTATATCCGATGGGACTTCGTGAGATAGAAAAACTCATTTGACATATCAACTTGTCATGAAATACTTCATTCACTGAGATAGTAAGTGTTTATTTATCATCATCGATCCTTAAAAAATTTGTTTGATGATATTTGCCAAATAAAAAAATGAGACTTCCGTTTTCAATAAATGGAAAGCTGGATACAAACGACTAAAACACAAAGAAAAAGAAAATTACCAAAAAATAAATACATGTTCTTATACCGATATTATCATTCATGAATATCGTGAAGAATGAATATTTCACAGCAATTTTCAACGCATAACATTCCAATTCAGAAATGCGATATTTTAATATATTTACGACAATATGCAAACTACCTACAGGGTGTTACAAACACCGCAATAAAATAAAATTGAAGAATTTGTTTGAATTGTATTCTAGGTCCTTGATAAGTGTGCCAAATTTCAGATTATGACAAGTTGAAGTGGGTGAAAATAGAATTTCAAAATTCAAATAATCATTCCTATTATTATTAGTGGAATTAAGTTTTTTCAGGAAAGACCTCATCGGAATAATTTTTTTTATCCAAATCGTTAAAGCCGTTAGCAAAAATACATATACAAGAATTTCTCGTTAAGAGATATTTGATACTGCCACCAAATACTACTGCTCACTTTTTCCTTCGCAAATTCACAGGTTTCTGTCCTGTTCTCTCTCCTGATATTAATTTTTTGATCAGTTCAGTTTCTGATGCAGTCATGGTGCCTGAAGAAGGTGATCCCATAACTTTCCCATAAACTGGTTCATGAGTGACCTTCTGATCAATTTCCTGATCAGTCGTTTAAGTATCTCCTGTAATTTCAAGAAACAAATTTCTTCATTATATTTAGAACTGAATTTGTGTTTTTTCAACCCAGAAAATAAGAAATGGACCTAAAGATCATTATCTGTCAAATCATTAGTTTTTCAAAGTCAAACACCGAGAAGTAGGTGAAAACTAAGTTGCAAAATTTGAATTAACGCTTTATGAATTATGCATTTCTCAATTTATCTCCTCTTCAGTGGGGAGCTTGAATCAGTTGAAGATTTTCTTTTTCTGAAATCGTCCAATCTGAAAATATATAATATATTGTTTTTTTTTAAGTAGAAATCTCTATTGTTATTTGAAATAACTCATAGAAAATTACAATTCTGATGAATGATAATAATTACCCTGACGTTAAAGTAGTTGACATTCTTCTGAGCTTCATAACCCAGGGGGTTAGGGGAAGGACGGAAGGATGGGCGCAAAAGTAGCGTCTCTTCTACTCCCGATCAGAAGAGCAGAAGAGCGCCTTGCCAAGCGAACATATCCACCCCCGCGAGAGGGCGCCGTAGTCTGCCCGCGCTGATGGTAACGCTGGTCGGATTTTTCAGTATACCACGGCAGTAGTTCGGCATGATACACGCCTCCTGAAAAGCTTATGCGTGTTGTTCAATGGCATTCAATGCAGATATTGCTTTATGCAGTTTATGAGGCTGGTTGTTTCAATGTTGAATCCCGGAAAAGGCTGTAGCAAAAAACCGGGTCGAGGTACTCTACGTTTCAGTCATACTATCGATTTGGTTCCCTATGGAACCGGTTCTTCCCTGCGTTCTTGAAAGATATCAAGCGCTTGATATATGAGCCCGCCGTGTTTGCGGGGCTCATTATCATACACTCTGAGCTTGGTGATGTCTCTGGTGAGAGGGCTCTTGTCGAGCATGTACTTATAAAACTTGTATGACAAGTTATTTATAACTGTCAAGATCGAGTCGACGCTTGCAAGCTCCCTAAGAGCTTCCAATCGAAGGTATCGTCTGCTACCGGTGATGATACGGAGTACTTTGTTCTGCATCCTATCCAATCTCACCAAAGGAGTCGGCTTCAAGCTACACAACACAAGCGTACGTCATAGGTGGTCTTATGAGTTGTTCATATATCAACAGTTTGTTCTCAGTTGAGTTTAGAGCCTCTGGCTATCAGAGGGTAGGTGCGCTTTAGCGCAGCTCCAGCCCTCTTGATAGCCAGGGTGATATGACGCCCGAAATTGAGACGCTTGTCCAGGTGTACCCCCAGGTTCACGTTCTCAACATTGATTCTCAACTTCCGATAAAGCTTTGAGTGGGTTTACTTTTTCGTGAAGTTGATCGTCTCCGACTTGGCCGGATTCACCTCGATCTTGTTCTCCTCTAGATACGGTATAATCTTCCTATCCAAGTGAACTTGGATCCTATACTGGGCAGCGGCACTGGAGAAGGAATGGGCAAAAATGCCTGTGTCATCTGCATACACAGCCGTGCCCATATCCGATCTCTCGCACTGAGGAAGATCATAGGTATGTAGGGAGTACAGATGCAGGGATAAACATGAACCCTGCGGGACACCTGCTCCGATCGGGAACTCCGCGGAGCGAGTCTTCCACGCACCACAAAAGTCGTCTCAACAAGGAAAGAATTCCTCAACTTTACCCAGTATGAGGCCATGCCTGCCAACAGCATTTTAGAGATAAGACCCTCTACCCATACGGAGTCTAAAGCTTTTTTCATATCAAGCAAGACCATAACAGTGTTGAGTCCACGTTTGGCTGCCTCTTTCACCCCGTGAACAATTCTAACGACTTGTGAGGTCGTACTATGACCTTGTCTGGGTGTGTCTATGCCTTGACGCCTTGAGCTATTGAATGAATATTATACTCTCTGACACTATAATGTTATGAGTTTATAATTCATTTGTAGATGTATCATCGTCACAGCTACCTATAACTCAGTTAGAATTAGAGTATACTCAACTATATTAAGTAATCCCATCAATCGCAGAGCGAGGAAACTATGCGCAATATTTTATTTTGCACTTGTGCGAAATACCTAATTTTGTGTACTAGTTCACAGTGCAAAATGATCTTTGAAGTGTTATGTCCATTTAACAACTTTAAATACCGAATACAAAATTATAACGGAAGGGCTTACTCAGATTCTTGTGATTTTGATCTTGTAGGTTCTCATGTGGAAGTATCCACCTTACCTGAAAAAGTTAATAATATTAGGGAAAACAGTCAAAAGTACCGATGAAAAAATTGATCGTGACTCCTTTTCATCCTCCACAATTATTTTTGAGAATGTATTCTGGGTAAATATTACGATATATGCCTAACAACACAGATACATCCCGAGAAGGAGAAAGAGGAATATGGGATGTCGCATGATACCGAGGACATTCCTGGGTTGTCCCAAGAATGTAGCAGCTACGGCATTTGGGACATCTCTTGGAAGTCTGTATTTATAGTACCAACGGTACACTTTGAGACATAAAAGGGACGTACCTGGGATATCTTTGAGGTCTCAAGGTAGGTACAAGGATTATCACGTTACCTGTTTTGTGGAAGTTTTGACGTGAATATTTGAATGAAATTTTCGAAAGTTGAAACATCGAATGAGTCAGCATGAACGGGTGTAAGCCGCTCCACTTGGCGAGCAAAGCGACTCACACCCATTTCATCAGCGTAACACAGAGCAACCAAATAGACGGTGGTGTGATGATTCGGACGGGAAGTAGATGGCCTTAAAGTAGTCTGTAGTGACATATCCTTTGTCCGAACCAAAACAAATTGGCCATTTGGTTTTAGTTATTTTCAGGCAGATATCTACCATAATAGCCTACAGCATTGTAAGTAGGTGGAAGTAAAAGTATAAAACCTCAGTTGGCAACAACTATTGTTTCTTGATCGATCTCCAAAAAGAACTTTGAGCTTCTTTGTGTTCAGATATCCAACTTTGAATCCCTCTAAACGAGGAATCGGAGTACCTCTTGCCCTGCTCGCTAGATTGAGCGGCTTACACTCGTTTAGTCATCGTGAGACAAGAGCAATGAAATAGATAGAGTGTCATCTTCTCCCCGAAATACTTAATTTTGTATCTTCCGTGGGAAATAATATTCGGAACATAATATTATTTCGATTCTCAGTGAGTATATCCAAACCGTGATTTTCAACAGGACCCGCCCACTAGCGGTCTTGGACCTGATTGGTCGGCCATAATGTGCCACAACCGTATAAATATAAGCCATTTCCATCACTCGTCACTGAGCGTGTCTCGGACGGAGCTATCCGCTAGCCTTCGGGTGCTCGGATAAATTTGGATGTCATGTCCGACTCTTACTTATGTCTCTTGAGGAGTCACTCTAGTGAGTGGCTCACTCACTTCCACCGTGTGAAGTATCTCTGCAAGTTCGACTTCAAAGAAATCCAAGTACACGCATATGTTGACATGGCGCCCGAGCAGGGACTTTTGGGAAAGCAAAAATATGTGAAAAAAAGACTCTCTGGTCTCAGTAGAGACCAGGTTTCCTGATGAAATTCTAAAGATCTGGACTTTCGGATATTTTGATGCTGGAAAACAACGGGGGCTCGGATACATTCAGTTGTTATTTCCGACTTTCACTTATTTCTCTTGAGATGAGCTTGCCAGAACCGGTTCCGCTGTGCCGTTCTCTGGACCGGAGCCAGTACTAGGCATTGCAAGAGGTCAAATCTCTTCTGCCCTAGATGAATGGGTGGAAAGAGAACTAAACGAATCTTGAAGGAATACCGCCGGCTGCAGGCAGTCAAAAGACTTTGTGGCCGGCTCTAGCAAGTCAAGGATGACGTGGCTTTTAGGCAGAGATCGCCAAACACTACGCCTCCTTGTAGGAATACTGACAGGCCATAACAAACTAGGTAGACACCTGTCACTAATGGGTATAAAAGACAATACCACTTGCCATATGTGCGAAGAAGACGAAGAAACTTCGTCTCACTTCTGCGAGTGTGAGGCATACGGGAGGCTAAGATTCGAAATCTTCGGAGTCGAAAAACTCCAACAAGAGGAACTCATCGAACTAGAGTGGACGGACATACTGACCTTCGCTAGAAGGTCACAAAGGTTCGGAAAGGAAGACTAGAAGAGGCGATGTAGTTATGTGGAGAGCAGGGGATGGCAAAAAGGGCCCATTGGGACCTACTTGCCTGGCTGCGGCAGCGGCCTCCCCATGAACTACTACTACTACTATTTCTCTTGAGGAGCCACCCTAGTGGATGGCTCACTCACTTTCACAGTGTAAGTGCGAGTTGTTTTGTAGAAATCTGTAGCATGGCATTACGTCTTCAGTGAGATTTCGATGGGAAACACCACATTATTATACAAGAATTCGTGTGAATCAAAGAAACCGCGGCTCTGAGACTTTTTCAAGACATGACAGAGCAATACTACGTTCCAGTTGGTTGGTAACCGAATATTCCAGATCAAATAGGAATTCTGCAGCTATGCTAAATTTCGGAGGAAATTCCAAGCAGGTGATTTTCAAGAAATCCGAATACACGCAAATGCTGACAAGAGTGGTGTGATGTTTCGGACGGGGAACAGATAACCTAACAACTGTGACCTAACCTGTACTAATGATGATGCAAGAACTTCGAAACTAGTTTGCCATTTGGTTACAGGGATCACTTGCAATTGTAAACCATCTTTCGGCAACGAGTATAGTTTCTTCAACGATGCCCCAAAAGAACTCTAAGCTTTGTGTTCGTCAGAAAAAATACATTATTGTTGTTTTAAAGACTTCTTATAAAAACTATCAAATGTTATACAGTTATGAACTCCTCAAGACACTCTTCAATCAAACACTCGCTCTTAGAATACTCGTGACTGAAATGACGTTTATAACACCTGTTACATAATATACTATCAACACACTGAATATCAAATAATACATACTTCAGAATGGAAGTATTTGTTGATTATAATAATACCCCATCGTCTACAACTTCTGCACCACGAAGGAACAATTAGTTCAGCATATAACAATTGTTTTACACAAGCCCCTTTATTCAAGCCAACTTCCGCAGCAATAGGAAACCTACTAACTAATATGCTAATGATGTCTACGAGACAATTCTCATCTGAAACTAACAGATATAACGAATAGGCATGGCATAACAATAATTTTCAAGATACTTTGATGAAAGGAGAGATGATGTCATTATAATAATTGTCACTGTGAAGTTTGGAAGGCAGTTTGCAAGGAGAGAAGGGCGGAACTTCTCTGGAAATTTTGTAAGGGGATTGTGGATGTGGTCAGGAACGGTGTTCAGTTTTGAAACTTGCTAGAGCCCAAATTATTTGTAGGGTTTGAGTTTGATGTGAAAATTGGAGGTATTGGTTCAAATACCATCAACTGTAGTCCAGTGACGAGGTCTCGTTTTATCCGAAGTGAAGAAAAATGAAATTAAAAAAATCTTGTAGCAGATACATTTCAAATATATTTCTGGAATGTAACGATATTCGTTGCGACCGATGGTTCACCCTTTTTTCACTCTCATATACACGCAAAATATCGGTTTATCATGGCGAATATATATGAAGGAACGAATACTCTCCTGGCTAATATTATGACGGGTATTGAATTGTATCAAACATGTGCAATGATGGTCATTTTAAGAGACATAATTTCAAGTGATTTTGTCAGAGACACCATCTTCAGACTCGTCTCAATGAAAATTGGTTCTCTCTGATCTCACGTGAACAAATAGGTTGGTCGCTTCACCTTGCGAGCAGAACATTTCTTAGTTATAATTCAATACCCGTCGTTTTACCAGCCAGGAAAGTGGTTGTTTTTCAACAGGTATTTTCCATAATATGGCTACGTTGTATGTGAAAACAGTGTTCCTCAAAAAGTTGACATCATATGGGAAACACTTTTAATAATAATTTATTATGAAATTCGACTCGGGCTAACGCCCAAAGAGTTAAAAAATGGCCTACTCAGACGGGGTCATGTGACTTAGACGGGGTCATGTGACTTTAGCTATCTGTCAAAATTTAATTATTATCATATTTGTTAGAATTTCAAGAAATTTCAATTGGATTTTTTTTATTTCGGTTTCATACATTTTTTCTTGCAACTCTTGGTTTCTGCTATTCAGTATTTACTACTGATATATATGTAAAAAAATCATCGAACTACTTCACGATCTGAGCAACTTTCGAGACCTTTTACAAAACAAATTTTGAACAATAATATTTTTTCAAAATAATCGCCTGAAGGTCCTGAAAGTTGTTTTTTTTTTTCCAATATTCCACCTAATGCTCAAGTCTAATTTCATAATGAATTATTCTTGAAAGTTTTTCCTTCATGATGCCAACTTTTTGAAGGACACTGTTCCCTTATGATGCCAACTTTTTTAAGGACACTGTATGAGACTGAGAGTATCATCCATATTATCTAAAGTGGTAGGAGGAGTGTCGTGAACTATATTCTCTGAGTATTCCCATTGCGAAAATTGGGTTTGGGTGCTACACTACATATAAAATTGAAACAGTATACCTGGACAGGTCGGTTCTTTCCCGTTCTCTTCTGCTTCCATTGGCTGATATCAGGGTACTGAAAGAGAAAGCAGTATGTCGGGTACTATCATCCGCAAAGCTGTTTACTTGACATGAGGTAGCTACCAACAAATCGTTGATGTAAAGAAGGAACAGTGTTGGTACTAGAATGAATCCCTGTGGAACACCAGCATTCATTGGCAAAGTAGAGTAGAGATGATAGTCCATCGACCACCACGTGGAGAGATTGGTCTGAGACAAGCTGGATAGCAAGGAACACAACTGAAAGGCAAGCTTTGAGATGGAAGTTTTTCGAAGGGGGCTGGTGCCAGAGTCGATCTTACGCCTGGAGATATCTAATGTAACGCCAAAGTTTCACCATATTTTTTTCGATAGATTGCTGCCAAACATAAGCAAGCAAGTTACCAGTTGATATATTCTGATGCCGGAAACTATATTGTCGATTATTGAATATTCTTGAGCGTTCTCGATATTTCATGAGCTGTATGTTGATTGCTTTTTCCATGACCTTCCAGAGCAGATATCAGTGCGATAGGTCTGTATTTGCTTGGTGGGATGTTTTCTCTCTTTTTGGGGACTAAATATTTGTACTATTGCAATTTTCCAGTTGTACAGAAATTCCCACAAATCATAAGAATGGTTGAATAACTTGCGAAGAACTGGTATTAGTTTAAGAACGATTCATAGAATTCCGTCAGATCCGCTAGCTTTGTCGGTGTTGAGACCCAGCAAAGTGCCTCTGATTGCTCTTTGGTGGTAAAAAATCCCAGGTATTATGATTGTCAATGGAAATTATGTTCTGGGGTTGTTTTTCTATTGAAAGTGAACATTCTTCTCATAGTTTTAGCAAATGATCGAATAGAGCGCGATATATTAGGAACCTCAACGGCTTTGATCGTATCCTGGCGTTGTAAGTCTCTTGCATGTGTATCTTGCTTCATCATATTACGATCTGGTATCAGGGCCTCATCGACAGTAGGCTGCCTGCCGGAAGGCGATAGCTCTGCAGCAGTTTCTGCTAAACCGGGGTTTATCAGATGATGTCCTTCTATACGTGTTAGGTATATATGTTTGCATCCCCAATATTATGATCTCAGAAATTGTCTCGGCCCATGGTGTTGGATCATCAAAAGAGGAGCAAACTCTCTCCCAAGGAAATGCTGAGCTGCTCAATGGTGTAGAAAAGAGCAAAACGTGCAGATGAGGTTGTGGTCGGAGCACCTAAGTGGAGTACAAACTTCTGTATTGTATGGACCAGGATTGGTGGTGGAAAAAGTACTTAGTGTAAAGGCAATTTGAATAATATTATTTGGATATATTGTTGAAATATACGAAGTGAATATGTTAGATATTTTTTGACAGATTTGTTACGATCTGTTCGTCG
This sequence comes from Chrysolina haemoptera, assembly GCA_958298965.1. Lineage (NCBI taxonomy): Eukaryota > Metazoa > Arthropoda > Insecta > Coleoptera > Chrysomelidae > Chrysolina > Chrysolina haemoptera. The sequence goes on along the minus strand of OY282592.1, from coordinate 4,812,252 downwards.
TCCGTATTCTCACAACTCGCATCATACCATAGCTGGCTATCCTTGTTCTCTGATCCCGCGCTACAAAACGTAGTGTAGGCTGCGCCATCTTCCGAGTAGAGGAATAAGCACTCCGAGTAGGTTTTTCTGTTTGATTTCGTTGATCTTGTGTCTCAGTAATATTTCTAAAGTATATTTGAAATATTCTAGCGTAATATGATATTAAAAACTATCCGAATATTTCGGTAATATTTCATTTTGGTTTCATAATGTGTCTTCGGTTGGATCTCATGAAATCTCATAGGATTCACATAAAATTCGATACGGAATTCCAAATACAGATTGGACCATCGAATTCTGAACGCACTTTTTTATACGATACCGACGAATAAGATTATAAATTGTGAATTTCCACACATAGGTTTTCAAGCTTTTGATTGAGGATATAAAACATTATTGTGATTGAAATTGAAATACTTCATCGAATTGTATAGTCTCTTTTTTGAACCATCACTGCCTAAAACAAACTCTTAAACTCCGTATCCTTGTTTTGTTATCGACACTTGTAAATTATCAGTGATTCTGGGTTGAATGAAAACTGATAGAAACCGCATAATTTCTGATAATTAATTCCTGATCCAAACCATCACATCCTCATCCCACTGTTCCCACAAGATACCCAAAGAGCACCTTTGAAAAAGCCTCAACTGGCAACGAGGACCCTATTTTAAACGATGTTTTGATCAAACTCACTGAGAAAAATTTATTGGTGGGTGAGTGGTCTTTTTAATTATTATGTTAGCAACTTTTTTGTGTTCGTATATAAAGTGATGTATTTGACACGGGACATTTTCAGCAGTGCGACTGGAAGTGTTGATACTTAAGAAGAGTATTTCGACCACGCCATCGAAGATAATTGCTACAGTTGCATTTGAAATGAAGTAACCAATTTCAACCAAACCCAGAAATCAACCAGAACAACAAGGATACATTTGTTTTTCATTGAGAATAGATATTTTAATTTTAAAGAAAATTTCACACCTCACTTTTTCAGCCAATCAAAAAATTGGTTTTTATTTAGTTGCCATGGCAACCCAAAAAATTTCCGGAAATTTTTATCCTCCTGGGTACCCTGAGCGAAATTAATAAGTGGAAATTTTTCTGTCAAATATTTGACATGTGATAGTTAACATTTTGCTTTTATGTACAAATGGAATGTTATTTTTCATATAAAAGGAGATAATATTTCATAATTACATATTCACTAAATATTTCGAATGTGTCTGAAAATATTTTGAGAACTTGCATTTCAACGATGAATAGGTCGATCGGTAAAAAATGTATATCAATCAAATCTATCTATGCTTGACTTGATAAACTTAATATTTGAAACAATTTTATTCAACTTATCTTTTCGTGAATACTCGGCTGAAATTTGCAAGAATTCCTTTCCACATCACTTCCCAATAGACAATCCGCATGGACCAGTCAAAACTATTTTGGTTCTGCGTGATGTGCAATGCCATTTTAGGTTGAAAATGTCCCAAAATGAATTTTCCTTTCTCACATAGAAACACCGCCACTAATACCAACGCGTAACTGTCATTATATCAATAAAAACCATTCATGGCCCACTGATGTTACAACTTGTTTTCTCTCAGAATAATCTACAAGTCAGTTGAATTAACCATTAATTTAATATATTTTGGTGTGAAATTTTCTTTCCGAATCCCCCGCGTGCTTGAATTAATTGCTGGAAATTTATCTCGTACATGAATTTTTCGAAAAATTTCCGGCAATATTTCAAGCACTAGGGAGATTATAAGTGAATATAACTATAATTGTTTCAAGTTTATCTTTACTTGGAATGTATTTGTTATTGAAACAAATACAAACTAATAAATTGGATATGGAATTGCTGATACAGACCGTCGAATCCTGATTTTACTTTCTTCATACGATACCCAATGAAATTATAAATTGTGAATTTTCACAAATTCCTTATACGTTGACATGCTTGTGAATGAGCATTAATATCGTCGTGATTGAAAGTCGAATCTTATAATCTCCTCAAATAAATAACCACCGCTTGACAGACTCGTATGCCATGTATTCGAATATGCTTATAAATTGCATCGACTCACAAATCCTCATAAAAACTTTAAAAAAATGTACCAGGGATATGTACGTAAAGTTAACAGACTTTCCACATAGATCCTTATAAATTCTCATACAGGTTTTATCACAATCCATTTCAATATTGTTTCCAAACAGTATTGAAATTTTAATAATGGTCATAATTTTCATTTGTGGTATTGTATCAATATCATTACCTATACGTGTGTATAGTAATGTCAGTAAAAGCAGATACACTTCATTTTCAGAATCGAAATGGTCTGATGAGTCTTTCTAATCCCATAAAACAGAAGTGAACCGATAACAATTAAGCGAAGCATCGAATTTGTTTAATCCACAACTGGAAGTGATAAAAGTCGGTATTATACCCTGGAAAGGTGTGTCAGAAGAGCGGACCAAGCTGCGGGAATTGCTGAAAACACTCAGCATCCGAGCGTTATTAATTGTTCGGAGTTTTATCAGCCCGAATACGGTTTGCCAATAGAACAATCAATTCTAACCTGAACGTTATCGAAGTTTCCTTTCTGTTTGGGGCGAAAGCTGCATTAACATCAATCAGGCCAAAATGGAACTAGTAATTGAAAGCCAGGAAATTATCGATTCGAATTACTTGGAGAGTTTAACATGGAATTGTCAATCTGTGGCACGACATCTGATATTCGAAGAGCTGCACTGGTTGCACTGAAATTTGACTGCCAAACGGTCACTGAAATATTCCTCACTCACCTCGTCCTTATAGTAAAATAGCATCAGATTTGCATGGTATGAGAAGTGTGCCGATTGAACCCATCAACATGTATTCACAAGATAGAGAGCAATACGCATTATTTGAAAGTCGTAGTAATGAAACTTCTGAGCATTCAACAGGAAATACCGCAGGGTTCATATCTAGGCCCCTCTCCTTTTTATCGCATATAGATAATGTGAGAAGCGAAATTGAAGGGAAAGCCCATTCGAGGGCTTGACATTTTCTGTTATAAGTGTGATATATAGGGTAAATTTTCCGGTGTGCTAAGGATTTGTTGTAAGAGAAAATCCGAAACTAATCTGATGCAATGGGACAACCCACTGCACTAATATTGATTATAAGTATGGATATAACACTTATTCAGATAGATGTACTATAAAGATATTTGATTTGATTCCTTCTATATCTGACCTGTTTTAATGAAATATGAATGATTATTATAATTTTGCCTTGTTTCAATCATCACAAAAAATATAGGACTGTCCAATTATACAGGGTGACCCCGTTTCAGACGACATATGACAAATGACATTGGGTAACATAATATCAAAAGAAGCTGCACCAATTACTTTAATTCACAATCCCAAAATTCCAATTATCTGTCTTAATCGTTTGTGGGAAGCCCTTTATAATATACTCCAGTTTTATTTTTACCAGAATTATTCCAAACCTATAAGGAGTAAATCATTGTTCAGATATTGCATATCTGAAGATATCTGTAGCTATGTTGTGAAAGAAAATTATGTGGAAGAATCATTAAAAAGTAAACAACCTCTTAATTCCGACAAAACCGTGCATTAACTGGCAATAGCCAGACGTTTCTTCTTGGCGGAATTTAATAGTCTGCCATAAAATCTTGTAATGTATTCTTAACAAATTTATAAAGTCTAGCGTGTTTTATGTTGTTTTCAGAACGTTTCGCGAACGGGAAAACGAAAATGAAAATGGCGTACTTATTTGCTGTGTACAAATAACTGGTAGCGGAGAAAACAATCATAGCGATTGATTATTAATTTTTTCTACGTTCATGCAAGAAGCAAAAAGTAAAACCTCAATGAACTATATTTCTCGGAAAAAGAAGTTCCTTATTGCACTAGTGCAATAAAGTTGTTTTTCCGATATATCATATACTTTCCATTATTTCAGCAAAAATTAATTTTTCTACAACTGTCAGAAAAAGTCCACTTTTTTGTATGGTTTGTATGAGTAAAGTATTACAATATTTCACTATCAACATACGATTTCATTATTAAACGGAAAAGCGTAAAAAAGTGCACTTTTTTTAACGGCTGTTGCTAGGCAACTGACATTTTCATGCAACAACAGTGACAGATCCTAATAATAACGAAATCCTGTTATAAAGCCAGTTCACATTTTCTTTGGCAACTAATAACCTATAAATATCTGAATTACAAATGATTCACCAATAATATTCTTAGCATTCTTACTATTAAATAAGTATTATCAAAATTCCAAACTATCGCGGCGAATATTTTCAAAATAATAGCATATACCTCTAAGAAACCATTGGACATAACCTACACTAGGTAATCCAAGGTATCTATAGCTGTTTGGCCGTCAAACTAGTTGACAACAATAATTAATGAAATTTGTGAAATTAGGCATCTATCCAGATTAGGAATTCTAAATAACTATAAATTTAATTTGAGTAGAAATGAAAAGTGATGAAGATTGACCCGAAAAAATCGTGGATAGTGCAAATATGAGATTTCCTTGACATAGTTCAAAGAAAGAAAAAGGTATTCGTTACTTCACGAGGATTGTTTATTTATTTTGAATACAAATCTAAGAAAATGAAAAGTTACTTCGATGGACTAGTTATTCGAAAGTCGAGCCACAATAGGCCATTGGCCGCAGTGGAGAGCCTGATGTATGGGCTCACTCACATTTAAACCTAACCTAACCTAACCTATTCGAAAGTCAAGTCAACATTAATAATAATAATATTGACCTCGATGAATATGTTATTTTAATATTCGCTTAAAATTTTTCATTTTGCGGGATAGTGTGAAGAGAAAGGGATTTCGACTCTGTCGAAATTATCGTTTCATTTGTTTGGAACTCAACTCTTCGGCATACTTACTCTTCGAACTTTGTTCGAATAATGAATTAATAAAGATATGAATTGTTTATTTTTTTTGACAGTTGTAGAAAAAATACTGCGTCGTACGGCGTCGTGCGTCAACATTTCCTACTCGTAAAAAAGATTATCACTTTACTCACTTGATACATAAATTACTATTATTTATTTTTAAACGAAACAAAAAATATGTTCCACCCCTGGAATTTTAATAAACATTTTATTTTTTGTGTTTATCACGGTTCCAACTACAAGCATACCAAGTTTGATGTTGCTACAATCGATTCTTGTCTCAAAACCCAATCGTACTGGATTATTGTTGAAATGTATAAGATTAGAGTAGATCATGAAAAATATCTTGCTCATTTCTTCTTGCTTCCCTTACTTGGTGATCCAAAAATATCGAGGGCTCCAGATTGAAATTCCTAAGATGGACAGTACAATATGGGCCCGTGAGATGATACCCTATTTCCTAATGCAGTTTGCCAAAGTCCAAATTGTTTTCAATATTGTGATCAGGTTCATCAATTATCTTCTGACAGGCAAAGTTGACACACTGTATGCTATTTCACTTAAAATCGAAGTTGACAAAGTCTACCCAAGTAGCACACCCATATTGGGACAATATTGGTACAATATTGTGAAAATATTGGCAAAATATTCAAATAATAATATTGGCGAGAAAAAAAAATCTGAACATTTGGCGATATTGGTTCAATATTTGAAAAATGATATTGGTCTAATATTCTCGAAGCAATATTGGCCTCAGAATGTTAGGCGATATTAGTACAATATCGCTGTAGCACACTTACATTGGAATGATATTGGTAAAATATTGGCAAAATAATAAGACGTAATATTGGCGAGATAAAATTATAATTATTTCGGGATATTGGCACAATATCACTTGGACATTATACCAATGATATTATTGAAATATGGAGGAAGCAATATTGGCCCTAAAATATTTAGGGATATTGGTACAATATCATTTGCAGATATTGGTAAAATATTCAAAGTGAATATGTTGCCTTGGAAACATTGATGAAAAATTTCCAGAAAATGTCGAATAATTTAAAAATTCTACAATTTTGTTTCTACTTCAATTTACCACTGAGTAGATTGACTTGTAAACGCATTGTGAGAAGCGTTATTTAATATATGTTACTATGATTCAGCTGTTGTTCCACATGTGGGACCACCTAGCGGTTTCCTACCCAAGTTTAATCATGATTCATTTATTGAATATTCGGCCAATATTCAAATTTCAATCCTAGTGATAAATGTATTTTGTAATAATGTATCAATATTGTCTTTCAAATATTGTCGTAAGGTTTTCGTAACAATCTCAATCAATATAGGGTCAATATAATTTTTAGAATATGAATTAAATAATATGCCACCAATGTGCTATCAAACTTAGATAAACAATATTGATTTTTATCTCTAAAATCGATATGAGAGTAATATTGAAATCGCAATATTGGAGCTAGATGCTGGAAACAATATGTAGGCAATATCGCTCTATCGATATTGGTGAAAATTATTGAACCAATATTGACCCAATATTTCATAAAACAATATACATTCAGAACAGGTTGAGCCAATATTCCACCAACATTATTGATGAAATATTGTTTTTCAAAATGAACCCATATTGGTTCAATATTATTTTCACATTTACAATATATCCATATTGGCCTAATATGAAAACAAGATTCAGCCAACCTGAGGTGATACCTGGGTAGGTGCTTTTGGGCCCTTGAGAGAAATCTGGTATCGAAAAAATTCCCAGAAATGTTTTTCCACGTATACAGTGCGTGGTCCTTCACTCTACACTGAACACACAATCTCTACTAAGAATGCTTTCGAAAGTGGGATTCGTGGAATGCACCCCAAGCATTAGGAAATTCAATCAGTCGACATTTACCAAGCCGCCAATCGTTATTAAGTTATACTTCCATCAGGTTTCCACTCACGGCGGATGAAAGTTTTACGTTTAAATATGGGAGTTTTTCTATCAAATTCTGCACGAAATTGAAAAGCGTAACGAATTGGGTTGTTAGAGATCTGGACAATGATATTGAAAGTCGCAGGGATGGGTTTTGATCCGGAAAACTTGAAGGGTAGAAAAAAGTTTGTATTAGGTTTTTCGCGAATAGGTGAAGTTTTGCCTTCCATTATCAAGGAATGTGAAAGTTAACAGAGTGGTTTCATTCAGCTCCTTGTAGAATTATCAAGGAAACTTTACGTTCACGCATGTCTGTCGACCAATACGGATGCATATTGGAAAAACAATATTTCATTTATAATATTGAAATATTGGCTCAACCTGTTCTGAATGTATATCGATTTATAAAATATTGGGTCAATATTGGTTCAATAATTTTCATCGATATCGATAGAGCTATATTGCCTCCATATTGTTTCCAGCATCTAGCTTCCATATTGCAATTTCAATATTACTCTCACATCGATTTTAGAGATAAAAAACAATATTGTATATCCAAGTTTTATAGCACATTGGTGGAATATTATTTAATCCATATTCGAAAAAGTATTGACCTAATATTGATTGAGATTGTTACGAAAACCTTACGCCAATATTTGAAAAACAATATTGATACAATATTACAAAATAAATTTATCACTACCATTGAAATTTGAATATTGGTCGAATATTCAATAAACAATATTGAAATGAATTATGATCAAACTTGGGTAAGAAACAGCTGGGTGGCCCCACATATGGAACGACATCTCAATCATACTAACATATATTACATGAGGCTCCTCACAATGCGTTAACAAGTCAATCTTCTCAGTTGTTAATTGAAGTAGAAATGAAATTGTAGAATTTTCAAATTTTTCGACATTTTCTGGAAATATTTCAACAATGTTTCCAAGGCGACACATTCACTTTGAATATTTTACCAATATTTGCAAATGATACTGTACCAATATCCCTGAATATTTTGAGGCCAATATTGCTTCAACAATATTTCACTAATATTATTTTTATAGTGTCCAAGTAATATTGTACCAATATCCCGAAATAATTATAATTTCATCTCGCCAATATTACGTTTGAATATTTTGCCAATATTCTACCATTATTATTACAATGTAAGTGTGCTACAGCGATATTGTATCAATATTGCTTAACATTTTGAGGCCAATATTGCTTCGAGAATATTACGCCAATAATATTTTTTAAATATTGGACCATTTTCGCGGAATGTTCACATTTTTTTTCTCGCCAATATTATTATTTGAATATTTTGCCAATATTTTCCCAATATTGTGCCAATGTTGTCACAATATGGGTGTGCTACTTGGGATTAGTCAGTTTTTATAATTGATAATGAGATAAAACCCGAAACCGTTCGTAAAATTAAAATAACTATTGGAAATTAGACGAAAGTGTTTTCAATCATTTCATTAAAGTGATCATGAATTTCCACAAAATGAACAAAAGTCATCAATTACACAAATCAGAATATGAAACGTTACTTTTCACCTCAAAAAAAAGTTAGAGGTTTCCAGTTCGATTGTATTTTTTTTAATGTTTGTCACCTTAGAACTTCGTCATTCATAAACCAATTTTAAAAATTCTTCCTTTGTTTGAAAGGGAATATTTTGTATGTATGTATTATTGGTCAGAAAAATCTATAAACAAATAGGATTGTTAAAATAATAAAAAGAAATTCTTTTATTCGATCACTGGCATATTAACGTCCATATATTGAAAATCCAAATCAGTTTAACAAGGAAATGAAAAAACCAGATGAACTTGGCAACAACAAAGACTAATTTCTGGAGGTTCATTTATTATTTTTTCTGGCAACAGGCCAATGTGGGCATTTTCTCGTAGTTATAGAAATTATGAAATTTTAATCATGTTTCGTTCGAATCGATAAAAAAAATCGAAGTGACAGTATAGAGTTCAGTTTTGGAGAAAAGGTATAAAATAGGAAACTGAGCAACTTTTTAATTTATCATATTTCGAAATTCCCAAAAAGACTTTATTTTTTGAGGATTTTTGAAAATAATGTCAAAGACAGGTTCAGAGTAGCACGTGACAAAACAAAAGAGGCTGTTTTGTACTAATTTTTCAAGAAGAAACTAACTGTGGAGTAAAATTTTCATTATATTTGTTAATAAAAAAAACTTTCATATGTGGCACTGTACTTTCCATCAACCATTAACCACAATATTGAAGATCATACTTCCGCCTGAGGGCTTTCACCTTCATTTACATAGCCACTCAGTCCGAGAACGAAATATAAAGCCAAGAAAAATTGAACTAGAAAACATACCTCCCCACTTGCGGAATTTTCAAATTAAAGATAAATTAATATCACCAGACACTCCAGAAACATAGTACACTCGTAATATCGTTAGTCAGGAAAACTTTCAATCCCAGAACATGAAAAATATTTTTCAATAATTCCAGAATTCTCACCTACATTCCAACTCGGTCCAAGGAAAACAATCCTGACTTATCTTTCACCGAGCGTTTCATATAATTCAATATATATTTAAATTAACTTGGGAAATTTCACGAGGGAACTTTAACGAAACCAAACAACCAAATGTAACTTAGCATAAATATAAATTTTCTCTGAGACATACCGGAAAGTTTTTCCAAAGTAAATGAGATTAAGCATGCGACTCCTGGGACTGTTTTCATGGGAAGATTACAGTAGGTTTTCATTCCACCAGAAACAAATTCGTTCGACGGAAGTGCAGCATCCGATGAGGGATGATGCGTCACAAAATAATAATATTCTTTTTTAAATTGAGGAATCAGACAGTCTAAGATGAATATCACGGAGTGCTAGAAAGGAAAATGTGAAGCGATTATTTGACAGGAAACAACCGCTTCCCTGGCTGATACCAATGTTGTGAATATAAAATATCTCAATGAACACAACAAATCAGAAATAATAGGAGTCAACAAGAATAAATATAAAATACTAGCGGACCCGTCAGACGTTGTCCTGCTCCGTGTCTATCAATATAAATATTTTTGATTCGCCGATTAACTCTTTCAATAAATTTTTGTTAATGTTATTGTTGAACTCATTTTATGGTGAAGTTGCGGGTAGAAGCTACTTGTACTACAAAATACATAAAATTTGCAATATTTGCAATAAGAAATATCGAGGGTCAGTTCTTCTGAATTTTCGAGAACTTTAGTTGGTTGTCTTTTCATTGCGTTCTAGAACCTTCTGGAGCCTCTGGTCGGGTTCCTTCTAGGATCTTATGAAATTTCCCAGAAGCTTCGAGAACATGCTAGAGTTTTTTGTTTTATATTCTAGAAATTTACACGGCACTTTCTTGGTTGCCAAATTTTTGAGAACTTTACTTGGTTGTCTTTTCAGTGCGTTCTAGAACCCTCTGGAGTCTCTGTTCCGGTTCATTCCAGGATCTCATAGAATTTCCCAGAAGCGTTGAGAACATCCTAGAGTTTTCCATTTTATATCCGAGAAAGTTCCACGACAGTTTTCTGGTGGTTGAGTTTTTGAGAACTTCATTTGGTTCTCTTTTTCGCGCTCTGGAACCTTCTGGAGCCTCTGTTCCGGTTCATTCTGGGATCTTATGGAATTTCCCAGAAACGTCGAGAACATTCTAGAGTTTTTCATTTCATATTCTAGAAAGTTCCACGGCAGTTTCCTGGTGGTCGAATTTTTGAGAACTTTATTTGGTTGTCTTTTGCGTGCGTTCTGGAACTTTCTGGAGCCTCTGTTCTGGTTCATTTTAGAATCTCATAGAATTTCCCAGAATCGTCGAGAACATTCTAGAGTTATTCATTTCATATCTTAAAAAGTTTCATCATGACAAATTGAAAACTACATGTTGCCATTTGAGAAATGACAGTTGTGAGCATTTTTCTATGGATACCATTCCGTTTTTAGGTAATTTTTGATAATTGTTGGAATATACGGAAGCTGCAGTTACATGAGAACCTCAGGTTTCAACTGTACCGTACTTCGAAGCTTCCTCTGGTAACTTCTGATATCGTTTGTCAATTGTGATGACTCAAGTTCGAGTTTCATGGCCAACTATGTTCGATTGAACAATCCACTGTGTCTCCGCCATTTTTCAACCGATTTTCAATTTTGAAGAACAGTGTTATCATAAATTGCGTGCTATTTCTGATAATGAAAAACTGTGTATAGGGTGTCATTTGAAAAAAAAAAATTGGAGTCACTTCCGGTTAAAGCCGAGGTGGTGAATTTTCAGTAGAGGGGTCAAAATATGCGTATTCACGTACTATAGCGACACACCAAATTTGAAATCTGTATCTTCAAAACTATAGAAAAATTGGTCACCTCGTCATCTCGTGGTCACCCGGTATGAAAGAAAAATTATATAATTTCCTACTATTGGAACAAAAGTTCTGTGCGAGGTAGTTGACGACTTTGGGGTGAGTAGTTTAATTTATTTTTAAAATGATCTATTATTATATTCTAAATTTCAAAAAAAGAAAAAAAAAATAATAATTGTCTGATGAATGATTTGAACTAGCAGATTATTATTTCAATATGACTCCCCAATGATTATGAAATTAATAATTGTAAAGACATTATACATTATAAGCCATTTTTCTATTTTTAGGAAATAAATCAATACCTCAACAAAATATATTTTCGATGTCAACATAAACTAAACAAGCAGTGGTAAACAAGTCCGTTCGAATATTACCTGAATAGTAGTTAACTCCAGGGTACATTTATGAAACCTTTCAAAACTTTACTGCACTCTGGGGAGTTTACATTCGAATGCACCTCTGAATATGTGTTTCGCTTTCGAGCATAGACAAATAGGTTGCCGAATGTATTCAAACCAAAATCGTCTGAATGTGAAAATTTCCATCTAGAGCATTTATTATGTGCTCATTGTAATCACATTTTATCAGTGTTCTTGTTTTGTGCGAAACCATGTTGATTTGCTATAGTAGTTTTTTGGCAAATGTAACAATTGGTTCTTAATATTCCACTGAAACAGCTTGGAAATAATAGAAGGAAGACTTATTTTTCGTTAGCAATCATGAAGATTTGACTTATAACAGTCTATGGAGAAAAATGTCCATGACGATTTATTGGAAAGATATAATGTATATTTAATTTCAACGACTGTTGCATAAACATAAAGTGAAGAGGAGTTATCAATAAAAAAATACTCATTAACAAGCCCCCAACCCCAACAAGCTGAATACACTTGAAACCAACTCCACCCGCTTCCATCAATAACTTCTGTCGGATCTTTTACGAGGTCCTGGGGTCTCAACTGTGCAACATATTGGAGAAAAGGCAGTTTACGCCTCAGTTATTGGGAGTGAATTTCTATCTAATAACATTTATCTGTTGTAGCGTACAACGAGGTTTTAGTGCCGCTTTGTTGGATTTCTTTTTCATATCTTTGTCATACATGGTTCTGAAGATCGTGGACTTTCTTGCAGAATGAGTTAAAAGGTTAGCAAAGAAAAAAAGTTTTCACCATGCATGAAAGAGTTTGAAGTTATGATATCAGGTATGAGACCAATTTTGAAATGAGAATTATACAACGGGATAGTTTAGAAAGTCACCTGTTTTGATTAACATTTGCTGGTTGTAACATAGGAAGTATTGGAGAGTGTGTTATTTTGAGAAACTTCTCCAGGTATTGGAGGAGAGTGATTTAGCAGTCGTATTGGGATGATATTCCTCTAGTGAAGGAAATTTGCGAAAAGTTGAATTATTATTATTTTTTTTACAACCAAATATTTATTGAAATAAATGTAATACATAAACATAAAAATAATTCAAAAATACAAAAGCGTTTTGAATAGGTATAAAATAATATCAAGATGAAAATCTTGAAAATGCGGGACTTGAAGTGATGGCGCATTTGCTGTTTCAGCTGGAGGAAAACCCCGAAAAACCCACAACACCATCAGAATTGAGATTATGAACTCTCTCGTAGAGAAGGACACATGCTATCTGGGAATGAGAGAAAATAGATGGTTAAAAAGAGAATCAAATTCTCTTTTCAACGATGTGTTACTCGACCCCCCATGCCATTTAAAAAAAATAGGTTTTTGTGCCCCCCCGCGCCATCTATCGAGTAATCACAATGCGTTATATTTGAAAAAGTAGTATCGGTAAAACTCTCGAAACGGTTTTTTTTTTATCTCTCTACGGCAAACCGTTCAAAAGTTAACAGGGTGGGGGACTATAAAAAGCCGCACTGTATAAGTAAACTTTTTGGAAATGTCAAAATCTCCTCTTCTGTCAACAGATCAATACATAGTTTTAAATTCACGGCTTCGTTTGGTAAGTCTGGAATAGGGATTGAAAATACCCAGAAAAGTTCAATAGTAACGGAGCAGTAATTACAAAGAGTACATCTCATATAGACTTCAGCTGATCGGAAAATGTATCAACAATTTTGGAATTATGAGTAGATATATATTTTGTCCAAGAAGTGGAAGCTTTTTGATTATCATTCATGATAACCTAATCATTTTGTAATGGATGATTCTCTGCACTTGTCTTGTTCAATTCTTCATGCAAGCCTACCAGAAGATGTCTTAGAAACACTTCCGAATCTGCTGGGACGTTATGATTGAAGAAAGGAGCAACATTTCTGAATACATGGCCGAAATGTGAAGTATCCACCATTTTTCGAGAAGAATCAGGACTCCAGATATTTTTCATCAAATATATAAAAGATTTCACCAGATTTTCCTTCATTATTGATGAAGTAGTATTCAAATCCTCCCTACAAAAATCATTCTGGAAAAATTCCAACAAAACCTTGGTGATCGAAAGACACTGTATCATGCTATTCATAAAACAGGTATTCCCTACATTCTTCAATCCTTTTAGGCCAAATGTAGGAATGAAGTCTCTTGTTGTTATAGCATGCTCACTAATGTTCAAGGAAGAATCCATGTTCTTTGTTCCTGTGATTCAAAGAAGGTGATTGAGAAACTGATAATGATTTTTTAGAAGGTACTTGGAAAATTGGGGCGAAAAATATTTCTTCCAGTGGACGCGATGGAGGAATTGTACCCATTACGGAAGATGCATTACCCACCCCATTGCATAGCTATACTAATTCTTGCTACAACAATGTTAGAATAATATTCTTCAACAAGTGATTAAATGAAATACACGCAAATTGCATAAGACAGGAAGTATGGTAGAATTTGTTTCTATCTCAAGAGAGGGGATGTTAGTATTTTTATTTTTTAGGTTAGAAACTCTTATATTGAAATGCAAAATATGAAAAAAAAAAACTACTTATTTGTGTTTCCTATTAATTTTTAATGAAGATAATCTCCATCCTATATCTACATGAGAGCTGTGTTCGTAGTGGGACGACAGATCTGGTATCAACAGAAAAACAATTTTAAAATAATTATTTTTTTCAACGAACAACAACAAAAACAAACTTTCATTGCCTGAAATAGACTGAAACTGTGATGGCTCAAAAAAATTTAATTTAAAGGTTCCACTGAAAAAAATCCCGAAAAACGATTTTTTTACTATGCCCCTTATACACCCCAATGTACTATTACTGTAAGATCATAACTGGACATATCAACGAGGTCTGATGAATACATTTTCACCTTGAATTTGTCTTATTTTGACTAAGAAAACTACGACGTTGTTGCAAAACAGACTAGGGACTTGATAATGAGACTTCTCAGAGAAGTATTGGTGATTAATCAGTCGTCTTTTTTGTCCAATGGAATAAAGTTCGAGACGTTGTCAATGTTTTATTCACAAAATAAGTTTCATACTGAAAAGGAAATACAATAATTTTCAAGATATCCGGACGGTTTCTAGAATGGAACGAGTTTCTAAATCAACGAGATCCATTGCTTACCTGAAGGCAGGAATATTGTTCATCAATATAACAAACGGAATAACTCCAGGAAGCTTCCAGTAATGAAAATTATTGATGGGATAACTTGACAGTTACTCGCAAACAAATTATTGTTTGTCATAGGATAGCTGTCTAGACCACTTCACAACCAAAAACTGAAAAATAACTGGTAAAGACCTCTACAGCATCTTCTGTTATGCTGCAACGTTTTCAGGAACTTTGGCCGCATCAAAAAATACACATTCCACTAGAACATAATCATATTTTGGCCAATTTGACGAAAAGTCAATTTCCCATATATTTTCGCCTTGGAGATTAATACTATTTCCAACTCAATGTTCAATCAGTACAATTTTTTTATCACAACATGCCCTCCATAACAATCACTTCCTTGAAGTTTTTCCATAAAAAAAATCAGGAAATGATTGCCCTGGATTCCCACTAAATTACGAGGTAAAAATTTCACCTGAGGGTCATAAGAATATCAGTATTGCCGTGCCACTTACCCATGAACGATATTTCATCTAGACTCGGCCATTTATTATCTGCCGTTGAAAGATAATATAGATTACGTGCAAGGACTGCAGATCCAGCGCCAAGATAAATATTTAGGGTGGATTACGCCCATGGATAAATAAAAGCAATCTACATGCATCATAAATTCCCGAAACTAATAAGGGTTGCTGCTGAACGTGAACACCTGTTGGGGCTGCAGATACTGATTTTCCCTCCATGATGGAGTAACCGTAGAAATAACGTTTCGTGCGTTTAGTTTGGCGGACTTGATTTTTTGCTATAAGAGCTCCCATTTTGAAGTCATATGATTTTTAATATTTTTCATCTTCTGGTTTCCATGAAAGAGAAATTCATGTGCCTAATTCATATTCAGAGAAAATCGTGAAAACCAAAGGAAAGAATTCGGAAATATTGCATCCTGCTTATTTCCTGTTCCAATCAAGAAACTGAGAAAAATCCTCATATTAAAGTTTTTGCTAAGATATTTCTTGCTACTGTAATAAGAAAAACTATTACTATAACAAAGTTTCGAATAGAACCAGCACATTGAAATCCTATGGCAGCGAAAACGATTTTGCTGAAAGTGATGTTTCTGTCACAGAAAAGTATACTGCTGTCGATATTAGGCAGTCAGTCTGGGACAGTAAGTTTTTTTATTAGAAAATTATAATATTATAAATGAATAATCACTAGCAAGTTACATGCCTGTGGCTGTAAGCTTTCTGATTACTATAAGTGGACAATCGCCTAGAAGTTTTTCAGAAGTTGTCAACCGGTCACTAAAATATTACTGGATGGACCCGCTTACCATTATTCTATGCCTTGCTATGGCTATTCGATGTTTTGCTGATATTTCAACGGAAGTTACCCCTTCCAAGAACACAACGAATATTTCTAGGTCATGTAGTACGAAAGAAAACGAAACAAAAACATGCTCTCGCTGTCGGCATTGTTGGACTGTTGGTCGCTTGGTCAAGTCAAAGATCGGGTTATTGTACTTGTTCGTGAACGTGGATGCTTTTATTACCAGCTAATTTAAAGTCTAGCTAATCTAGGAGTACTCATTGTGGTGATAATCTAGTTTAGTTTTGTGGGTAAAAGTAGGTACCTTCCTTACTATACCATATTGGATTACCAGATTATTTTACAAGAGCTAGCGGAATAAGGATGTTTGCGCTTTATGAATTTTACACAAGGGGTTGAAATTGATGAACTCAATTTTGGGACATCCGGTCGATGCAAAACTGAATGCAGTAAAGAATATTGCAACCATTGGTGTACTTCACACATAAATAGGCGAAATATTCCGTCTGCAACATTGGCACTGCCTAATATTCACAGATAGAAGCACTCGCTAGCGGTAGCTACAACTGAAACTATTAGTAGTCATAGATAGATGCATTCGCTAGCAGTAGCAAAGTAACATACCTACAACTGAAACAATACCTTAATAGTTCTAGGTAGATGCACTCACTACACTGAAAAAAATGTTGTACGTTATATCAATAAATGCCGTTTTTTAACTCTCCGGTCATTGGCAAAATACATTTTTCATCGTGGCAATGAATAAATATTCACTGACTTTTGTAGGTATTTATTGATACAATGAATTCAAGTTTATTGAGATCAAAAATGATCGTTTCTTACATTTATTTATGAACAGTTTTCGTTGCTCCTGCGGAAAAGTTTATTGAGGTGAGGAAAGGGGTACACTGAGATCAATGATGATCTAATTTCAGACCTATGAACATATTTCGTTACGGCTTTGAAAAAGATTATTGAAATGAAAAAAAAAGTACATTGGAGCAATGTATATTATTTCATGAAAAAAATGTGGTACATAATATCAATGAATACCGTTAATTACCTTTCCGTTCATTGGCACAATACATTTCTCATCGTGACAATGATTCAAGTTCATTGAGATCAAAGATGATCTTTTTTTACATTTGGGAACAGGTTTCGTTGTTGCTATGGAAAAGTTCATTGAGGTAATGAAAGGGGTACACTGAATCCATTTGAAATTGTTCATCATATCAATGAACGTAATTAATGACCCCAGTGATGATTATTGTTACAATGAATCGAAGTTTATCGAAATCAATGATAATCTATTTTCAGATCTACACACGGGTTTTATTGGGGCTATGGAAAGATCATAGAAGGTGTAACGAAGTTACCAAGTCCCAGTTTTGTTAGGCAGATAGAAGTCATCTCGTGTTTGAATATACTCATGAATTTTGCCGGCATCTGTTCAGCCGAATCCTCGCATAGAAATCTCCGTTGCTGGCAAGTTAGCTTTAGCTGGTAGTACACAGCGCCCCCACTAGAGGGACCACTCCACACGACTTCGTTGTTTGCACAGAGCCGGTTAACTCAATCAGACAGAAGCGATCGTTGAAGCATCTTCTCAGGTAGCACAGACTACAGAGACATCCGAAGAGCTCCGAAAGGAGCCAGCCGAAATAAAAGATAACTTGGAGATACGCCTTCCAATCAGGATTGCGATGTTCTGATGAATGCATGTTAATTATTTTGCATATCTTTCGAAAACTCACTGTATGCTCAATATCAGTGGGAGGCCTTCATTGCATTTACGAATGATATGCAATGATTGAATAAATACCACTTATTCAAATGATAAACGAAATAATTAGTTCAATGTGTGAAAGCATCACGAGAATAAACTGAAACATAGATTTAATGTATATCAATTATTGAATCAAGGAATAACCGATACTTAATAATCACCGTTCATTGGATTGATGAAAAATATCCATCGTCTAACTAATCTGAATCATTATATCAATCATACAGCATTCATTCGAAGAATGTCGAAGAATGGACAATAATAACTAATTTGATGAATACAGTTTCATCAGTTGAACGAATACAATTTATTGTTTGGGTGAACACTCTTCATTCGTTCGATGAATGGAAATCATTACCCCAACGAACCTTGCATTATAGTAACCGATTATCAATAATTCACTGAATTGATGAAAAATATCCATCGTTGAAATAATCTAAATCATTATATCAATCATACTACATTTATTCGAAGAACGAACAATAATAATCAATCTGATGAATACACTTTCATAAGTTGAACGAATACAGTCCATTGTTTGGGTGAACAATCTTCATTCGTTTGATGAATAGAATGTATTCCCCTAACGAACCTATTTAATGTTCTTGAACATGATATCAACAAAAGAATTCATTGATATTATTAACAACCGTATTTATAGTTTGGATAACCAGTGATACATACCGATACATATCGATTGCGTTCATTGGACCAATATTGATAAAAATATTCATTGAGTCACAACAATGCCCACTAGTCATAAGTAGGTGCCCTCGCTTGCGGAAGCAAAGTTTGAGAATATGAGTTAGTCGACAATTTCTGATAATCCCAAGTGAGTTGTTATCAGTAGTAATAATCCAAGGACGTTGATAATTATAGCAGATTCTGAAAGCTTGTTGCTTGGAAACAGCCCGACGCCGAAGGCGGAGGTCTGTTTTCTATAAGCAACAAGCTTCGGGAAGTTGATATTTATCAATGTCCAAGGGTTATTCGGATAGAAATTTTTCTGCTAACCCATACTTTTTAACATTGCAACAGTCTATAAATGCTTTACATACAAATTTGTTAACGTAAACGGTATATTTTGATATATTTGATACGGAAATTTCATTAATCCTCTCGTCAGTATTACAACCAAATCATGACATCACTGACATTTTGACGTCTTGATTTTTTTTGATAGGTCTATTTGTAAACTACACGTAAGGTATTTTGGTTCTGGATATGTAGGTTTGCTATGAATAAATTAGACATTTGTGGAAATACTTGTCCATATATATTTGTACTTTTTTATTATTTTCCGTTTGCTTATTCTTGTTCTTATTTCTAAAGTGTATTTATTGTTGCTCTACATATGTTGAAGTATATGTCTGAAACATTAGTAATTTTTTTTTATTTACTTATATTTTTTCAACCACCTGATGACAAACAAATTTTGAATAAAATAACTTTGTCCAGCTAAATTGTCAAAATATAGCACTGTTCGAAGTAAAGGAGCATCCAGTGCATCCTCAAAGCATATTTATCTTCAACTCTGCAGATATTGAATAAAATGATAAAATTTTGATAAAATAAAGTCCGTAAAACTCACTTATTATTCTACATCGGTATTCTCCAAACATGATGAGTAGTGGAACCGTGTTCAATTAGTCACCTAATAGGGTTATTGGCTCAAACCCTATTAACGTTCGGTTTGATTGATTTCATGACGTCACTATCGGTCGGTCCATCATGGTTGTTAATTAATTTTTCCTCGGGCAACATGGATGCTTTATGGCGGATGCCGACCATTTCAATTCATTATTGATTTCATCGCCGAATCAACTCTGGTTTATTCATAAGCAACAGTATAGTTGTTTATCGAAGCACTCACTGAATGTTAAAAATTAATGTATGTATCAGTTTGCCCATACCGTCGCAGTTATAAACATTTTTCGTCATATTGATCCTGTAACGACAGGCAAAATCGAGCAAAAATTGAAGAATGAATCGTATCACTTCGAAACTCGGCACATGACTGCTTTACATCATGTATTATTCGAAAAAAAATTGTTTACCAAAAAATCAGGGGTGGAACACAAATAATTTTTCATTTAAAAAAGAATATATTTTTTTTTGTTGTTATTTTAGAAAATATAAGATTTATCAAAAATAGGTATCGATAGGTTGAGAGATCATTCAATTCTTCACAAGAATGTTCTTCAGTAATACTTTATAAAATACGCTCGTTTTCTCAGAAAACGTGGTTTAACGCCGACGTCACATTTCATGCTCGCGCGAACCCGCCACTGCAAGTTCAGGCAGGGCCGAAAATTAGATTTGTCATAACTTTGCTACAAATTATAGTAGAAGGAAAAAAAAGTGCATATCGTTCCTGAAGACTTCTACTTCCTCAATCACATATAACATGTGAGTATCTGAGTACCTAAAATGAGTTTTGTCCCACTTCACATAACCCTTCTATGATATTTACTAAGGATATTTCAGTTGATATAAAATAATTATACTGAAGCAGGAATCAGTACCCTCTTTGGACCATATGCAACGATTTAAGACTAGTGAGACAAGTCTCACTTATACATGCCAAAGAAAAAACTGGCTTTAACTCCTGCCTCAGTTTTCAACTAACCCATAATCCCGGCAAATTTCTTCAGAAAATGTTTAAAATAATCGCTCATACACATCCTACATAAAAAATGAAATATGTAATTTCAAGCTTGAGGTTTGCACTTCACAATAGTGTTATTAAATATATATGCAGGATATGAATAATCGATTATTTTCAACATTTAGTGAAGAGAATGCTGATTTTATGGGTAAGTTGAAAATGAGGCACTCAGATCACGGCTCTGTTCCTTTTGGATTTAAAAAATCAAAATTTCAATAAACCTCCCATGCTATGAGTAAAACAAAGTTTTTTCTTGGCCTGAATAAGTGGGATCTGTTACACTACTTTAAAAATGTTGCATATAGTCCAAAGATGGGATGGGTTGCTGCTTCAGTATAATAATTCCATATTCACTGAATTATTCATGTATTTTGGATCATCCGCAAACATCTCCGTGAAAAGCAACAAAACACATTTTAGGTACTCAAATACTCGCATATTATATTTGCATGAGAAGGTAGGAATCTTCAGAAAGGACATGAACTCTTCCTTTTCCTTCTCCGATCATTTTTAGCAGAGTTATGACCAATCAAATATTCGGCTCCGACAAAACTTTCAGCGGCGGGTAAGGGTGAACCCGAAATTGGATGTTCAATCACGTCTTCTGAGAAAACGAGCGCTATTCATAAGAAATTACTAGGAATAATTTTTGTGGAAAATTGAATTGTTTTTTACCCTTTTAGTTGTTTTTTCGATAAATCACATTTTTTCCAATATTACAGCAGAAATATATTTATATATTTTTAAACGAAAAAAAAAAAAATATGTTCCACCCCTGGAATTTTGGTAAACAATTTTTTTTCGTGTTTATCATAGTTCCAACTACTAGCATACCAAATTTGGTGGTGCTACAATCGATTCTTGTCTCCAAACCCAATCGTACTGGATTATATAGTTACTAGTGATTTTTGTAATAATTATGTCAGTCAATATGAGCCAAGTTTTGGGCCAAGTCCAAGGAAACGTAACCAATTAATTGACAAGAACTCGTCTTATGTTGCTTTTCAATACTAAAAATATATCGAAAGAGCATGGATGCCTATTGGGAGTTCATAGGTTGATAGTGCCAAACGAATTACGAGGAGCTTGTTTTAAGTTTGTAGACGATGATGTAACTTGAGATATCCATTTCGGATTTTTATGGTCTTGAAATTTGTGTTGTTCATATATTCTACAACGTTTTGTGTTGTTCATATATTCTTCAACGTTTCAACTGTTTCTATAGTACATAGTCGTCTTTAGGTGAACTTTGGCTAGTTTTCAAAGGCTTACAATCATTTCAATGCTTTGGCAATCTTAATTATAATTCAATGAGTCTGCCCGGAAATTACCCGTTGATGGACTTCCTGCCTCTTCTTGCCCACTATAATCAGAATGACATTTTTTCCTACAATTTCCGCCAAAAGCTTTAACGGGTAGTTTCCAAAAGTTTTTGATCTCTGTTGGCTTGAATGTAAACAGCCTCACTGAATTTTTCATTACCCACCATTTACTATTTCTCCCTATGTATAACTCCCACATTCTTATATAGAATTTGGTGATGATCCTTCCACACATGATCTGTAACCGGATTTAGAAGTGTGTGAAGTGTTTAGGTTCATCTAATCTCACTGCCAGGGGTCTCTTGGACTCTTTAATGTATGACCGCATTCGCACGGAACCTCATAAATGGAGTTATTGGTGGAAGTGGTGAGATTCCCAAAGCACTTCCAGATTTGAAGGAGCGTCATGTTGTACTTGTTCCCGATCCTCATAAACTTTTCGGATATTTCCTTGATGTGTGGAAGATGGACTACAAATTTCGGCTTAGTCATCAGGTTCAAAGTTAGTGGTCTGTCTTCTAGCATCTGCCAAAATTTTTTACGCATATCCGGAAAAGGTTACCGCAAAAGAAATGTTTCCATCATTCCCATCCTTGATGTGTATAATTGCTTCTGAAGAGCCTGCTTTCAAATTCAATCAATCTTTCTGATGAGCTTGGAAAAGCGAAATAGATTTTCGTCGACCAAAATGTATTGGGGATTGAATGCGGGAGAGGCGAACCTTGTTTCAATGAAATGAACGATTTCTATGAGTGATATTTTTCAATACATTCTCCATATCTGATTTATTCAATGAATTTTTAATGAAAACTGGAGAAAATAAAAAATCAACTATCTGAATGAAAATGCGAATTCTCACTTTCAGATTCACTTTCTTTTCAGTTAGAGCCTTTTCACAATATCTATCAGATGTAGTTCAATGTCCAGCGTGGCTTCAGCCGGGGAAGTAGTTGTTTTCTGTTAGATTGTGAATTATCTCTATTTCTATTTTCATGGAGAATGTTCCCCTTTTCAACATGTAAACTTGCCCAAGAGGTTATCTTGAACGAACGATGGAAAATAGGGACTAAAGTTTGTCTTTCAGCTGCAGATGATTCCGCAACAGATTTCATGAATATCTATTCATATTTTCATTTGTGGGGAACAACAGCCAAATTATTAAAGGGTCGAAAACTACGTTGCAAGTTTCATTGGAACATTCGAAAAATCTGAAGAATTTTTTTCCGGTTAGGATTCACAACGCCTTAATAATTATTCATTCAAAAATATAATTTTTGTACGAATACACGTTGTGCCATGTTAACCTCTCTACACCTTCACATTCATTGTTTCTGCGGTTCAACCCTCTGAATTCACCGGGAAATTGTTTGGGCTAATAATAGTTATTGTGTCCATTACGCTTACCACAGACAGTGAACTTTCTGGTCTGCAATAATCGTGTAGTAGAGCGGGTGGATTTGTTTTCAGACACATGTTCCCGAATTGAATCGATAAATGCAACCCAAGAAGATTGATGATTATGAAGGTTGAACGTATAGAAGAATGAACATATATCAGTAAAATAATAATAATAATATTTCATGTCCAGGTTCGATGACCTTCGAAATCTAGAATAACTTTGATGTTCCAGGCCAAAATTTTCAACCAGTGATCAGATGGGGAACATAAGATGTTCACACGAATCTAATGCAGTGACACCATTAAACTCGAACAGACTTACTTGAAACTGGACTTTGGCATTGGGTTTTGCTTCGAATGAGACCAAAAATATCATGACTACTAGAAAATTGACAATAAAAAAATGCAAAAATGTCATTTTCATCAATCTAGGCCAACAATTATATTTTTGCTATTTTTGATAAATGAGATGTTCATTTAAAACAAAACTTGACACAATCTTTGCGGATTTATTTCTTCGCGACCAGCATGTCATGCCATTCAGTTTTTATTTTATTATCTAATATTTGAAACCTCAACATTATAAACATTATATAGATTCATTTCTATGTTCCTATGTACGTACAATAATGCTAAGCCGATCAGTCTCTTTCCATTCATTGTCGTCCTCAGATATGACTTCAATAACCTGAGACTCGAAAAAGTGCATTCTGCTGTTGCTATTGAATGTGGCAAACAAACTAATATCTGAATAAGAATATTGGGAAAATTAATTTTTCCGCAGTTGAGATATGCACCTATGGCGTAGTATGAACAGTTTGCCCTGATAAACTTATTATTGTACAGCAAAAATTCGCCCAAAATTTCCGAAATCGATGGATTGTTTACCAGGCACCCAAACTGGTCAAGAATTTGCAAAACTTTTGCTCGCATAACGTGCTAATTGGACATACTATGGAGATTGTTTGGTACCAATATATTTAAAACTGTTCAGAGTCTCTTCGGAAAACCTGTCAGATCCACAGTCAAATGTTCCAATAATTGTATATAAATCACTCTTTTCCAATAGTCTTTTGCGGCCAAGGTTTTGAAATCAGAAAAATTGCCTTTATCATGTTGGAGAGTATATCTCAACCAGAATTTCCAATAGGCCCCGCCCACCAGCGATTTGGACCTGATTGGCCGGCAAGAATGTGCCGTATAAGTATAAATATAAGCCGTTTTGGGCATTTTAAGTGTTCTTCTTTGGCATCCGTGCGAGCACGTAGCCTGTTTATCATCAAAGTCAGATCTGAAGTGGTATTGAGAAACTGCTTCAAATAGACTAACTATTTTCGAATTAAATTAAGTTCAGCAACGTTTATTCACGTGAATACCTGCGATTAATCGCCTTATCTCTTCAAGCTTGGCTCTAGAGGTTTTTAAATAATTTTTTTGTACTAAAAAGAATTAATTTTATTATTATTCAATTTCGAGACACTACTTTCCTGGTTGTAGTACCTGAATTCGCTGGTTTTCTTCCACAGTCCTGTCCTGGAGAAGAGCGAAGTCCGAACAGACTTCAGAGTTGACTATCAAATAAATGTGGTGAATATTGCTTAAAGTAAATTCAAACTAAAGACCATTTAATTGCTTTGAAGAAAGGCAACCTGTATCCTGCTACGGGAAACTGAAATAAATTTGGGACTTGAACAATTTTCAACAACAAGTGCCTAATCACTTGATTCCAGTGTTTCCACACTGGGGTCACTTTTCTTCAATATTTCCAACGCGAGTATCCCGATTCTTCTTACTAAATGAATGGTAATACCAATTGAGTTCCATTGAACAAATTACATGTTAGTGATATTACTTTTATGAGTGCTCAATATCACGAAAAAATCTATTGCATAACACATCCAACTGATGATTATTTCAATTATTATTTACTACTTCATCAGTTGAAATGTTCAATAAAAGGTTATTATCAAATATCTTTCTTGTAGTGGTCTTAGGTTCAGGGTGAATATAACTTATCCAATTTTTTTATTTACCACTACAAATGATAGCACGTATGCGACTACTTTCTACGATGTCAAGATTTACCACTAGGAAGAGTATTAATCGAATTCCGAAAAGAGCCGAAAGATTCCGAACGAGCATGCGATGCGGTAAGCAACGGTAAGTCATATTTTGTTTTACGTATAATTTGGAATGGCACTTATGGCTTCAGGTATGTCGGAATTCAGAATCGCTTATTATAGGTATGTCTCACACAGTAGGTACTCCAAAGTACTCCAAATTCAGGTTTCAATCATCATCATCACAGTTTTGAAGTTGCCAAGACACCAGAATTAGGATTAGTCAATGTCAAGTTCCTATTTAGTAATATTTCTTGCTCGTTATTTCATAAGGATAATATGCATTTAGTAGTTCTTCCGTGTCATATTTGAAATAATTTATTGACGTTGAAATGAGTTTACTTTTTACCTTCATATTTCTGCTGAAATGATATTGTGATGAAACAATGAAAGAAAATAGTATATATTTATTTTTATACTTGTATTTGATTATCCACCCAAAACCTGATAAGATCATATATAATAACAATTGGTTATGTTACCGAAAAACAACATATACAAAAACCTCTGGTATAACATCAGTACAGATAAACAATACCCAACGATTCATGAACAAAAAATGAAAAGGTAGTATTGTACATTTTCATATAATTGCTAGGTATAATATGCTGATATCGGTATGTAGTATTCCATGCCACCGATAAATAAGAACAAATCGACAAGTGGGAGGTACTTGTCTGTAGTTGTAAATAATAACCGAACCGAGAAAGTACTTCCTACTCTAAGCTTCAGAATCTATTATTGTTTGAATCATACTATTTTGTAGTGGTAATATTTTATGAATGTACTGATAGGCGCCTATTTGACCACAACGTTTGGTATAATATTTTCGGTATTCACAACGGATTATTTTTCTCAGTGTAGATTCATTGTATAAGAATTGTAGATTTCAAAAAATCTTAGGATATATTTTCTCACACGGCTTGTATAAGAAATGACCCCCACTTTCCTCAGTTGTATACTGTGATGGATGTATTATCTAAGACAGGAAGTGCTTTCTGATCAGATATGCCAGTGCTTATATGTTTTATTGTGCACTTTGCCTCGTTTGCGTTTATGGTGACGTTATCAAGACAATCTTCCGACGAGGGTTTCTCCTTATTGTTAAGACATAAGCGTATGGTTGAAAAATGCCAATGAAATCTTTATTTTCTTCGGCTTTCATTAAATTAATAAACGAAACGAAACGAACGGGCTGATTATTTGGCCAGACCAGGTGCGAAAAGCCCAACGATTGGACCAGAACCTATCCCAGGAGTTTCTAGATCAGGTGCGTCTCAACCATGAAGGATATTCTGGAAATAAAATTCCAGGACACATTGAAAGATGCACCGGGCATAAGGCAATCGAAACTCCACATCGGAGGCCCTTCTACTAGGAGGACCAAGACTCTGCTCACACTAAGCAGAAATGAAATCAGATCAGTGACATGCACCTCAATATTTAAGGTTTCACGGATGATACCGAATGCAGGCGGTGCTTGGAGGATGAGGAGTCAGCCACCCACATCCTCACGGAATGCCCGGCAGTGGCAGCAACACGGGAAGCGCACCTCGGGAGTATCGTACTGAACCCGGAGAGTGTGAGGGAGGTATCGGTTAGAAGGCTGGCCTCTTTCGCTCGCGTGATAGGCTACCTTCAAAACTGAACCATCTCCCAGCAGTGGTGGGTGCACAACGGGCCCGATTGAGAGGCCCACATGCTTATGGCTCCGTCCGCCCACATACCTTTATCTATATATCTATCATTAATTTAATACTGAAACCCTTCTACTATATACCTAATAATAATAAATAAATAAATAGCCATTTAGTTATTACCCATATTATTATGTTCACAACTTGTATTAATAAGTATAGATTTAAAATATGAAAATGTTGATACTGTATACTACATGACCATTCATATGTTTTTATAGGTACTTTAGTGGACTTTTGTATGTTTGTATCTGAATGACAGTGTAATAAATGAATAAATAAATGAATACCTTACTCTTAGACCAAGCTACAGAAGTTTTTTCACCCAGAAAATATGAGACGCAAATGGCTTATGCTAATTTTTATAAGATAGTTTGTTGATGAACACCACGTTTTTCGCCCCTGTGAAATCGCTTTGTGGAATTTTTTTAACTAGAAATAATGAAAAAAATTACAACTTTTGTGGTTTATTGCCTATTGAAGGAATCGTTTTACAGTCAATAGAACTGTAAATAACCATCAAACCTAAAATAGTAGTTTACCTTAACGCGTCGTTCGGCCAGAAATCGCGTGCGGAAAAGACACTTTACGCTCGTGTTAGGTACATTATTTTTTCTAATAGCGGAAAAAACAACCAAAAGTTAACATAAAGAACATTTATTATTAAATATATATTAAACTATACAACCATACTTGGTAAGCTTTCTATTTTAACCTTCTGCGACGCGATATTTAAATGCAGAAACTAAACAAATCTACTTTTCCGCACTAAAATGTTTTTTCCGCAATAAAAAGAATGTGGAAAATACTTTTCCGCACTAGTGCGGAAATGTGACTTTTTCAAAACTGAAATGAGTGCGGAGAAGTGAATTTTTCTGCACGCTAGTGGAAAAAATGTTTTTTTTACGACCTGGTCGGTACATTTTCGTCTAAGAAAATCCGAGCAAACTTCTGTTTTTCGAAGTTTTCCTGGATTTTCCCAATGGAAAATGAACCAATAATGTCGACTGTTTTGTAGGTTTCATAATTCTCTTCAAAGTTCAATTGACAGTAAAACGATTCCTTCGATACTTTTTGGGATAAATGCAAGATACCAAAAAATTTGTAATTTCTTTCCCTATTTCTTGTTTAAAAAAATTCCACGAAGTAATTTTGCTGGGGCGGAAACCGTGGTTTTCATTTACTAATTATCTGTTAAAAAGTATTTTAGGCCATTTGCGAATTTTATTTTGTGTGAAAAGGTCCTCTTATTTTTATCCACAGCTTGTTGGCCTATAGTATTGGGTAGAAAGTAATAGAAAACCAAAAGTAGAAATATCGATATGTCAATAATTGCTCACCTACATCAGCATGACTGTTTTATTGTTCAGAAATAGTTGCAGATATGGCTTTCAGTCATAACAAAAACTATTTGAATTTGGTAATTCAATAGAGAAAAAAGAAAATCAAAAATACCGATCTAATTTGAAAACCTCACAAACAAGAAACAACGAGTAATCAAACTCTACTCAAAAATATTTTTTTTCTACATTCATGCAAAAAGCAAAACTTTATTGAACTATATTTAGTTGAAAAAGGAGTTCTTTATTGCACTAGTGCAATGAAGTTTTTATTGCACTTCTACTTCACCGTGCTGTCATCATGACAAACATAAACATTCAAACCCACTACATATTCAGCAGATATTCTGTGAGATTATCAATACGTTTTAAACAGTTACATATTTTATATTTTGTATTGTTAGCAGCCAGAGTTAAACAAATATTGGTTTCCCGAGAAATACTCCATAATCAGAACTGATCCGCTTTGTTCTGAACCATCTATCTGCATAGATCAAACTGTCTGTACTATGACCACACCTCATGATAACATACGCGCTCACGGCTACTATGATTTTTATTTTCATAATGCAACTGTGGTTATAGAAACGTCAGTCAAAAATTATTTCTGACAATTACATAATTGAAAGTTTTAAAATGAGTCTCATTAATGGAAAAATAGATTGTAGTAATTTTTTTCAATTCAAATCGATAGTAACAATTGATTATTTGAGTTACGCTTTACATTTTCCTACACCTAGTGCCGAATCTTAATGAACCATTTTTTCTTTTTGCATGAACGTAGAGAAAATATTGTATGCAACTCGTGCAAACATTGTTTATTTCACGTCGAGTGCAATAAACACTTACTTTTTGCACTTGTTGCATAAATAACTATTTTCAATTATGTTCCCCTCATACAGTTTCTACACAGAGTGGAGAATGACATTTATAATTGATAACTAGCAATAAACTGAGTTGTTTATTGTTTAATACCTATAGTACACACCGTCTGCTCCAGTTTTGTAGAAAACAATAATATTTCAACAAGTCAAAAAAAGATTAAATATACGATTTCGACTCTTGCACAATTACCATCACTTTATCTCGAACAGTGAAACTTTTTTCATAAGGAGTGATAAATTTTATTATAGGAGGACTTATGCGGAACATCTTCCGAGTCTTTTTATATCTCCAGCGAATAGGTTATAAAATTCGAAGAACAAAGGTAGTCGGAAAGCGTCAGTTTTTCTTCGATTCAAAGCGAATCGAAAATGTGAAATCGGTCAACGATATTTTCCACTTTCTTTCACGATCCTGTTCGGATGTGATCATGCGGAAATTCCGAATTCACGTCGGTGTGATGAAAATAAAATACTAAGGCAAAAGAATATATTACGACTTTCTTTCATTTTTGATGTTTTGATAAATACAGAGTTCCTCACGACGAGCTGAGCTAATATACCGGGCGATGATGGAACTAAGAAGCCATGTCTATATCTCCTCAAAAAATTCTCGGTTTTGAATTGGTATTGGTAAAAAAACGGATAATCAACTTGTAATTGTCACCAACTTAGATTGTATATCTTATATTTCCAGTTTCTACAGCTCAAATCACATAAAATTTGATAATGTCGCTAAATTTTTATAATGTTTCTGCACAGAGGCAATGAAAAGGAAATTGTACATATGTGTACATTTTTGAATTGGTAGTTAAATTATCTATCGATTGGAAACATGACCCTCGACCAACTAGCAATTTCGTACGATATTGTAGTTACAGAAACGGTATTGAAAAATTTAAATTGGGATAATAATGATACAATATTGCACAAAAGTAATCAGTAATCGTGAAAATATTACGTTTTGTCTACCAATAAAGCAATTATACTTTCCATATCCTGTCTTTCCACACATTTAAATAAACATTTCTCCTTATCTACTGTGTCAGTATGCTAGTAGGGCCTCAACTTTCTGTGCTCTGTGAAATTCTGAATCAGAAAATACCTCTATCGATTCCATTCAGTGCTTCCATGTTCAAAATGGAAAACCATACATCCAAAAAAACTCTTTCAGTCCAAAACCCAGGTAGCACCTCATGTTGGCTGAATCTTGTTTTCATATTGGGCCAATATGGATATATTGTCAATGTAAAAATAATATTGAACCAATATGGGTGCATATTGGAAAAACAATATTTCATTGAACATACTGGTGGAATATTGGCTCAACCTGTTCTGAATGTATATTGTTTCATGAAATATTGGGTCAATATTGGTTCAATAATTTTCACCAATATCGATAGAGCGATATTGCCTACATATTGTTTCCAGCATTAATTCAATATTACTCTCATATCGATTTTAGAGATAAAAAAACAATATTGAATATCCAAGTTTGATAGCACATTGGTGGAATATTATTTAATCCATATTCGAAAAATTATAGTGACCCTATATTGATTGAGATTGTTACGAAAACCTTACGCCAATATATGAAAGACAATATTGATACGATATTACAAAATACATTTATCACTAGGATTGAAATTTGAATATTGGCCGAATATTCAATAAAAAATATTGAAATGAATCATGATTAAACTTGGGTAGGAAACCGCTAGGTGGCCCTACATATGGAACAACAGCTGAATCATAGTAACATATATTAAATAAGTTTTCTCACAATGCGTTTAAAAGTCAATCTACTCTCTGGAAATATTTCATCAATGTTTCCAAGGCAACAATTCACTTTGAATATTTTACCAATATATGCAAATGATATTGTACCAATAAACCTAAATATTTTGGGGCCAATATTGCTTCACAAGTTATATTGTGCCAATATCCCGAAATAATTATAATTTTATCTCGCCAATATTAGGTTTCAATATTTTGCCAATATTATTCCAATTTAAGTGTGCTACAGCGATATTGTACTAATATCGCCTAACATTTTGAGGCCAATATTGCTTCGAGAATATTAGACCAATATTATTTTCTAAATATTGGACCAATATCGCTGAATGTTCACATTTTTGTTCACGCCAATATTATCATTTGAATATTTTGCCAATATATTCACAATATTGTACCAATATTGTCCCAATATGGGTGTGCTACTTGGGAAGGTGTTAATTCAGATTGAATTCGTTTTGATTTCGAGAGCTCAGCCGTCAGCAGATGATGAAACTCTCGGATTCAAATCGAAATCACTCTCTTCACGTTATAGATTTTGAACATTTTGCCAATGTTTTCATATGCATGTTATCAATACAGATTTTATAAGTTTTGGATTATAGTATTGCCTAAGAATTGCTTACTCGTACAGCAACGGGAAGTTCAGAAAAATATGAAATACCTTCAGCAAAAAGATTACCTTCATTGTGCTATTGTTGCGCTCTTGTTTCAAAAAAGATTAATCGGTAGCTGTTGAAACTTTCGGTGTTTATGGTCCTGATTCTCTGTCATTCATTCACGAACTCGGAAGGAGATTAGGCCAAGCAACGTAAGATCGTCTTTCAACTACTTTCTTGATAGAGAAAATACCATCCAAAGTGGTAATGCTGCTTCTGTTTTCGGAACAATTCCCCCTTCTCATTGTTTGGACGAAATTATGTGTATCCCCATTTTCAGTAAGAAAGCAAAATCTCTTTTTAAAGCAGGAATCAGTGCATTTGAAATCTACAATGTATGATGAATATCTGACTGTTGGTCCTCTTTCCTTTTGAGAACACTCAGGAATCAGAATCACTCCCTCAGACCATAAATCAGGTGTTACAGCGACCTATTCCAGTCAACCAGTTCAAGCAGAAACCGAATTGTTCCCTCTAGAAGATTCCACACTACTAGGAAGGATTGATTACCGTATGCAGAATGGTTTGGTTGGAGATGTTGTTCTTCATGATCGGGCAGTCAAGTGTTTGGAAACTTCATCAAGTCACCTTGAACATCACAAACGTAAAGTTGGTTTAAACAATTTGGAAAACACTTGTTATATGAATAGCGTCTCACAAGCGCTATTTATGACAGAGTCTTTTAAGGAAGACATATTAACCAACAATAATGATATTGCCCCATTATTCCCGGAACTGAAACATTTGTTCGAACAACTTCAATTTTCCGAAAAGGTGTATTTTCTCCGTATGATTTCGTGCAGTCTTTGTGCCCAACTAGTTTTTCGGACAACAATTCAGTTCCCAATTTTTAGGATAGCTGCTGAGTACACTTCATGAGCAGGAGAATAATTCATTCTTCAGTACAAACGTTGTACCAAATGCAGAATGAATAGCAGGATCTTCAATGACTTTTTTCAATTAGAGCTCGCGTTTCCCAATCTTCCAGAAATTCAGCCCATACAAAATCTACTCATTCATCGCCTGAGACCAGAATACCTAACAGGTGATAGTCAACCGTACTGTAAAATCTGTGCCATAACAACAGACAGTCATAAAATAACAAGTATAGTTCAAACACCTGCAATTCTGATCATAACTCTAAAGCTCTTCAGTTATGACTCAGCAACTCAAAGATGTATCAAACTATTTCAACGAATCAAGCTAGAAGAACACCCCAATCTAGCCGACTGCAATCACGAGCTTTACGCAGTCATTGTTCACTGTGGTTCTGGAGCTGATTTTGGCCACTATTACACCTTAGTCAAAGATAGAACGGACTGGTTCAAAGTTGATGGCAATTGCGTAAATTAGAATACCTTCTTTGGAACTGGACCTTTTGGAGCCTTCGAAGACACCATACATCCTATTTTACCATAGAGCAGGTTGTCACAATTCGTCGGACCTCTATAGAAGTTCTCTACCAATGAATTCCAAATCTTCAGATGATGTGGTGTTGCAGGTTTTTCCGGGTTTCCCTGCAGCTCTGAAAGCGAATGCGCCACCAATATCATTTAGGTCGCCCCGGAGCGCAGATCATTTTGATGTTTTCACTTTGTTCTTGTTAGTTTCAATATGTTAATTTAAACTAATAATGAATTGTTTTGTTATTACAACGAAATAAACTCCAATACATCATTCGATCAAACACTCCCAATGGCCATCATACTAAATATCAAGAATTACACTAAATGAAGATAGAGAGGCAGAGCTGACACAAGTGTCCCCTAAATGACATCTTTGCAGCGAAGCGAGGCCCTCAAGTGCGGGTCTCCAGTTTGTATATTCCCCACGGCTCTGAAATCCCTTTGTCGTTTGATTCTGATGTCTACTCAATGTCGGTGGGTTGTTCTAATTAACCGTCTGGAAAACACGATGATGAGTGAGGCCGAAGGCATACTTTTATTGTCCTGCTACACGAATTTAACAGACTAATCGAAGTGGTCTTAGTAAAAGTGCAAATGTTCGTTTCGTAATTGTATCAGAGGGGCAGTTCATGGTCCACAACTTGTATAACATTTTTGCTGCTCAAATAATCTAATTAAATTGCATTTCTACCAAGAAAGTTTTGGGGTAGTTTTGGTTACTTCCAGTCTTATGTTTGCTAACAAATTTTCGTGAAAAAAATGCAAAAAACCTAATAAATCTCCTTCTTCTGCGGTTTATTGCTTATAAGTTGAAAACTACAAATTTTTCGTTGATAACCTTTTTCTTAGGAATGGAAGAGCATAAAATTTTCTACAAATTTTATAATACAAGTTTCTTTCTACGACGAACCGTTCGGGCTCAAGGACTACTTGTAAATTGGCATATTTCAGCTGACTGGGGAAAATTCCACTTTTTCACTACAAGAAAAATTACATACAAGTTATTTAATGAGATCCGAAATCGTTAAAAACTTGAAATTCAAACAAAAATTTTGAAAAAATATTTCAAATGATTATATTATCATATATCATACATCTAGATACCCCACCGCGTACTTCAGTCAAATATAGAAACTGGAAAAGATACTCACTGAGTCTCTCGAGAGGCACGTGACTGAAATACGAGAGACTTGAGAGGGCAGTAGACGAAGTGGACAAGGATTAGTCGAAGCCTACGAGGGGAGGGGTGCCATCGACCCTACTTTGGGCTATCTTCCAGAGGCTTTCATTGCCTAGGTTATGCCGACGACCACGCGATTATTGCAATGATGACCCATGATAACGTATAGTTCGGTGGTATGGTGGCCAAAGACCAAGCAGATAGGAATTGTTCGACGGCTTGGAGGACCAGCATATATATATATATATATATATATATATATATATATATAAATATATATATATATATATATATGGAGAGGTAGTCTTGTCTGACTAGTTAAAGAAAAACTTGGGACAATCTTGAGGATGCAGTCAAATCACTGGGCTTTGTCAAAGAAAACTCTTTGTTATACTTATTGTCAAGCTTTCGGAACTATATTTATTCCTTCATCGGGACAGATCTATAAAACGAAATTTGGACGTTGTACAAAAAGATGGGTAAAATACAAAAAAATTATTACTTACAACTTGAGGTTAAAAGTAAAAGTCAACGTGCACAACATGAAACGTTCCATATTTTCAATAGTCACTTAGACATGGATACATCAGTATAAATTAATTATTTTTTAATTGAAATATTACAATATTTTAAAAAATCTTATTTTATAATAATATATATATAATATAACAAACCATGTGCTCCATATAAAATAAGATTTTTTAAAATATTATAATGTTTCAATAAACAAATAATTAATTTATACTGATGTATCCATGTCTAAGTTACTATTGAAAATATGGAACGTTTCAAGTTGTGCACGTTGACTTTTACTTTTAACCTCAAGTTGTAAGTAATAATTTTTTTGTATTTTACCCATCTTTTTGTACAACGTCCAAATTTCGTTTTATAGATCTGTTCCGATGAAGGGATAAATATAGTTCCGAAAGCTTGACAATAAGTATAACAAAGAGTTTTCTTTGACAAAGCCCAGTGATTTGACTGCGTCCTCAAGATTGCCCCAAGTTTTTCTTTATATATATATATATATATATATATATATATATATATATATATATATATATATATACAAGGCGAAGCCAGGTCAGGACAAGCACCCATAAGCAATATGCACGGGGGATACTACAACAATATGTACGAATAGTTGATGAAAGGACCCGGTTACAAGAATGCCATCAGATGGCATACCTCCCAGATATAGCTCTGACAAAACTTCCAAGACAAGTATAACGGAGTAATATGTGTGGAAGAAAGGACCTCCCAAAAAATTATGAAGGTTCAGGACCGGCATTTACGGAACCAAGCGGAAAATGAAAATCTCATTTAGCCTGGGCAAACAAGCGACGATATTCCGAACAGAAATCGTCGCAATACACCATTGTGCACAAGAGCTAATAAGGCATGAGTTTAAAAAAAAACATTGTCATATACTCAGACAGCCAAGCTGCTATAAAAGCAGTCAACTCAATGCAAGTTACCTGAATACTTGTTTGGGGCTGCATAGAAACCCTAAAAGAGCTCGGCAGTTAGACTGACCCTAGCTTGGGTACCAGAATACACAGGTTATAGAGGCAATGAAGAGGCCGATACACTAGCCCGAGAAGAACTGGTATTTTGTTGGAAAAAATCCAGAGGTACGGAATAAGAGGTATTCCTCACCAGTGGTTGTGTAGCTTTCTCAAATCAAGAAGTCAGTATGTTTCTATCAATGATGTTATATCTTCGAAACAAGAGGTTACAATTGGAGTACCTCAGGGCTCAGGACCCATTCTCTTCATACTGTATATGAATGATTTAGATAATTTACCAGTCCAGTCTTCTTTTACTATGTATGCAGATGATACGTCGCTTATTATATCAGATAAATCGGACGAGTTACTATTGGATAAGTGCACTGAAACCTTTTCGAGTATGCAGGATTGGTTCAGAGCAAATTTCCTGAATCTGAATATCGACAAAACCAATTCAATACGATTTCACAATCGTCAAAAAAATTGTTCAAACGTGACTATATCAACTGAGAACGGTGGTGATGTAAAAATTGTTCAGCACGTCAAATTCCTAGGCCTTCATGTAGACGAATGTCTTACTTGGAGTAATCATTGTCAAATGCTAGTATCTTAATTGAATTCTCATTGTTATCAGTTCAGAAATCTCAAGCTTGTTCTCAATGCTGACCAACTGATGAAATTATATTATGCCCAGGTAGATTCCAGACTGAGGTATGGAGTACGATTTTGGGGGTATGTCCACCTCATCATCAAGTGTTTTTGTTGCCCAGAAGCGTATTTTACGCAGCCTGGTTGGAATATCCAAACGCTGTTCTTGCAAAGAACACTTTAAAAATCTAAATATTTTAACTTTGCCCTCAATTATAATTTTCGAGTTCTGTTTGTATGTATTTAAAAACTATACAGATTTCACAATGACCAATTCCAGACACAGATACGATACACGCCAAAAAGATGACTTATATGTTCCATTCAGTTCTACGAAAATTCATTTCAATTCCTGTGAAGCTATGGCTCCTAGACTATTTAATTTATTGCCTGACAAAATGAAGCATTGCAAAACAATCTACAGTTTCAAGCGAGAGTTGAAGGACTTTCTAGTCAAAAAAAGTTTCTATTCAATAGAAGGATATTTTCAATGTGAAAGTGATTGATTAAACTCAAATGTTTCTGTTTAGCTGTAAGTTTTAATGTGTTATTCTAGATGTATCTCTCATTTTCTTCCTCTACATGTATTGACGAATCCCATACAATTTGTAATTGTCCAGTGGAAAATAAAGTATTATTATTATTATTATAGTAATGCCCTGAATGGTCCAGAACCGTTTTGCGTTATTTGAGACTCTCAAACACTCAGTTCTTATCGCACTGGCACTAGCAGTCATCGACATAACCTTCCTCAGATGATTCCTTTGATTGAAACTGCTCCAATGATGACCAAGAGTACTTACGATATAATACCTTGGGGAATTCACTAAAAATGTCATTAAATAGTCAATTGTATATCCTTCCATTCTGAATGGAAAAGTTTTTCACGAAAAGCTGATAATTTTCAAGTTATAAGCGAAAAACTACAAAAAAGAGATTTTTTACAATTTTTTTTAGCAAACTTCAGATTTGGATTCAGCACTCCAAAAAACGTGTGAAATGAAAGAAATTAGAACTACCCCAAAACTTTCCAGCCAGGGGCCCTGTCGGATTAAAATTCACTGAATTAAAAATGAAAAGTATATAATGAAAAACTGGAAATATTTTGGTTTATTATCAGGATTTGAGAGGATTATTCTATAACTTGAAGTTCATTTTTAAATCACGAAAGTGTATTGGCATTGATGTATTTTGTTCAGTAACTGAGAGTACATCTTTTGTTCATCATTTAACATAAATTCAATGTTTTCGAGCATTATTATTATACTCGAGGATATTCTTTACTTTACTTTACTTTATCGAAGAAGATGCCTTCGTTCTAATTTACCGGCCGTATGATTCTAACGATTTTTCAGCAGCTTATCGGTAGGTAATTTTGGGAACTCCAATTGATGAAATAACAAAAATGCTTCAAGAAACTCCTAAATCTCGAGGCTTGAGCAGATTATGTGACACAATCGAGTACAAAAGATGCAGCCATTATTCATTTCTCCTCCGCAACAGAAGAATAGATTTGATTTATAACTCCTCTGGAAACAATAAAACTAATTTTCTCCGAGATGGCAGAGAGAATGCGAGGAAAATATGCGGTGGAGGTTAAATAGGGGGTTTATTAATGAATTCTGATTTTCAGTAGCGTTTCACTCGATAAAAAGAAACCAACTAAAAGGAGTTCTGCAAGAGTCATCAAAACTTAAACTTACTTATTAATGACGATGAAGACAACTAAGATCACAATGAGAACACATAAAAGAGAATCACAACCACAATTATTGATGGACTAAAGTAAGAACTCTATCTACTCTACTCCATCTACTATACTCCATCTACTATACTCTACTCGATCTACTATCTACGATCTACTATCAACGACGTTATTTACCACATAGACCGTCAGAGTGATTTTTCACTGAAAATTATCTCAGTGTTATGCTAAAAAATGGAAATTCAGTGATCCGACGTGTGCTAGGCATATGACATTTTTTTTTTTTTCGGGTTCGTAAAGATATCAAATTGAATTCTGTCGATTGCCATAAGCG
Organism: Chrysolina haemoptera; assembly: GCA_958298965.1. Classification (NCBI taxonomy): domain Eukaryota; kingdom Metazoa; phylum Arthropoda; class Insecta; order Coleoptera; family Chrysomelidae; genus Chrysolina; species Chrysolina haemoptera. The sequence goes on along the minus strand of OY282592.1, from coordinate 4,773,637 downwards.
AGGAAATGTAACCACAACCGAGTATTCTTTTACAATATCGCACCCTTATTTCAACCCTTTAAGTATGTGCAACCTTGTGGCTTTGGTTTTTCACTATACAGCGCTAGTCTTACTAATTTTTGAACCACCTGGTATATCGCAACGAAATTTGGAAGGCTCAAATAGGAGATAAAAACCTACTTTTTCATGAGAAAATTCCAGCTAAAAGTTTCAAAATGGCAGCTCAGCGCCATCTTCAATCATTTTTTTAAATATATCACCCGGTATATCATTGCATAATCGGTTAGGGACGATCATAATGAATCCATTGATGCTATTATCTCCAAAGACTATAGAGATATCACCTATTACTTTCTCCATAAGCCGAATGAGTGGGAGAGAGAAACTTTTTCTGGCGGGTCAATAAATTCGAGATTTAAAAAAAATCTATCTCAATCTTTGGTATTATATCATTCAGATCTCTGTGATGTCTGTGGATCCTGTCTTGATGTGTAGATATAAAAACTTTTACAAAAATTACAAAACACGTGTCTTCGACATATACAGTCAGCCTCTTTTTAGACAGTGGAACAGTTAATTATTGTTTATTGAACCAAGACTTGCATTTTCAAAATATCGTGATATCATATCATACGACATTATACAAAAAATTTCAGGAATGACAATTTTTCAATAAGAGAGGCGCAAGAAATGGTCAAGAATTAGTGTTTTCAGGTGGAACACCCTATATAATTCAACCAATATGAATCATCATTCATTTTGGCTAACTTTCAATTTTCATTTTTTTAAACCATATCGTTGGTTGCCACAATTCCTGTTCTAGATATCTCACGAGCTTAATGTTGATGGCTTTTTCATTTGAAAATACATTATTCCAAATATCAAAATGTTTGTCATAGATGTGAAATAGAAAAAAATCTAGGTAAGTTGATTAGTTTTCGGATTATAATAGTAAGTAAGAAATCTAGTTATGTACTGAATCGAAACTATAAAAAAAAATAACGACTACGAACTAAGGATGTGAGCTAGAATGTTTTATGTTCATCAACGTGACTCTGCATATAGCCCTCAAATTTTGCAGTGAACGTATTTTGTTTGCATAACAACAACACCATCAACGCAATACCGTTACATTAAAATTTGAACCAGAAAACATATTTCAATTCGCTTTGCACCATGTTTATTATAACCCAGTGGTGTCCCATGTTTGACTGCAATATCTGCTGTTTGTTCCGTCATATTGCTGATATAATTTGCAGCAGGATGATAATAATACTAATTATTGATGTTAGAAGGAAAGGAAAAACTTTGAAAGCTGATTTACACTCTATTATTAAACGCTTTATATTAGCTTCACTTGTATTTTTGTTTGTATGTTTGTTTGCATGTTTGTTGGTATGTTACTGACTCCTTAGGGCGTGATTTTCATCCATTTCCAGATGTCCGAATGATTTGAAATTTGGCGGGTGTTCATAGTTCCGGTGACAATGTAATATGTGAAATTAATAATGCTCGTTGAATGACGCTGTATATCTTGGGTAAGATATTTATTGTCCTTCAGAAAATTATTATTATTTACACTTTCCATATTTGGGAACGAACAAAGCCAATAGAACATCCTCCCATGTCAAAATACTATTATATTCCATGAATTCATACGCTGACCGTAGGAAATTACTGGAGAAAATTATGAATGAACTTGTCACCCTGATGTTATCTGAATCCAGTTGGAATGTTTTGACAAAATTTGAATGAATCAATGGATGATTGAAATCAGTCCTCTAATTCTTTCAGTTTCACAAGTTGCCTCTACCTCAACGCTGAAAAATCTCCATTAGGGTGCATATTTTATAAAGTTCCCATGAATTTCAATACATTTTCCCAAGTTATGGCTGAAGCTGTGAACCACGTTGTTGAAATGCTGACAATAGGAATTGTTGCTGCTGAAGAAACTTTTAAAATCGCATTACTGCAGTTTGATTGCGTTCGGAAAATAAAGAATAATACTTTCAAACTTTGATAGTATACACAAACGTAATACCTACTTTGAAAACTATGTTTTCTTGAAGTATAATAACTACTTATATTCTTTCATCAACAACTTGAAGTCTGTTCGGTATGAAATGGAGTCCGGTAAACTTTGATTGCGGAAAGTTTTTTATTCGTTTTTCAGAAATAGTAATTTACCTAACAAGTTCGGAAACCACTATTTTTTGGACGAGTGAACAAGATTCTAGGACTAGCGTAGCGAGTCCATAAAAACCGTTTTCGGACGTGTTGCGTACACATTTATTCATTATATTTCTTTGTAGAAGAAAATTTCGAACATTTAAGTATTGAAATTCGAACAGAAGATAGATACTAACAGAAATATTTTAATTCTTATTTATATTAAAATTCGAGAATTTTCCGGACTAGTTCGGGAAGTACGTACTTCCGGGAAGTGATAATTTCCCAAAGAAAAATCGTCCGAGAAGTACCTACTTCCCGGACTACTCCGAAAAATTCTCGAATTTTAATATAAATAAGAATTAGAATATTTCTGTTAGTATCTATCTTCTGTTCGAATTTCAATATTTAATACAAATGAGAATCAAAATGTTGCCAAAATAGTAGTTTACCTAACAAGTGCGGAAAGTGATACGCGATTGCAGAGAAATCGCGTGTGGAAAAGGCACTTTACACTCGTGTTAGGTACACTATTTTTTCTACTAGCGAAAAAAACACCCAAAAGTTAACATAAAGAACATTTATTATTGAATATATTTTGTTAAAAAATCAAAATTATTAAACTATACACCCATACTTGGTAATTTTTCTATTTTAACCTTCTGCGACGCAATATTTAAATGTCAGTATAACCGCAAAAACTGAACAGAACTACTTTTCCGCACTAAAAAGAGTGCGGAAAAGTTACTCTTTCAAAACTAAAATGAGTGCGAAAAAGTGGATTTTTCCGCACGCTAGTAGAAAAATTCTATTTCTGATAAAACTTCTGCTCCATCACAACTAATATGAATTCATCGACATTTCAGAATTAACAATCTTATAAGAGGTAGTTCGAAAAAAAAATAATAGTTTAAAAAACGTAAAGAACACGCTTCACTTCCCATGGACTAAAAAGTAAAAAATACTTGACAATTTGATTTCTCAAATGTAAAAAAATCGTGGGTGCTTTCGATCTATATTCTCATATTTTTTATTTTCAGAGAATTTTTTCAAGCACCCCCTTTTTTTACATTTGAGATATTAAATTGTCAATTATTTTTTACTTTTCAGTCCATGGAAAGTAAAGCGTGTTCTTTAGTTTTTTTAAACTATTATTCTTTTTACTAAGAAATCGAAATCTCCGACCCCGAAAACCATACCAATTTTGAATCGAATCTGACCATAATCACAATACTCGTCCATCATCTTGGGTCGCCATCTTGAATTCATAAATTTTTACGAAAAATTCATAATCTCTGACCCCGATTATTATTATTATTATTAATAACATATTGGAGCCGCCTTCTTCCATTTATGAATTTCGACAGACAATTCGAAATATACTACCTAAAAAAATCTCACATAACAATTTTGAATCGAATCTGACCATAATCACAAATCTCGTTCGCCATCTTGGAGCCGCCATTTTGAATTCCTGAATTTTGATAGAAAAATCATAATCTTTGACTCCGAAAACCCATATATACACATTTTGAATGGAATCGGACCAATCTCACGAATGTCGTCCGCCATCTTGGAGCCGCCATTTTTTTTATAACAAAAAAAAATGTCTTATTGCATTGTCACCGGAACTATGAACACCCGCCAAATTTCCAATCATTCGGACGTCTGGAAATGGATGAAAATCACGCCCTAAGGAGTCAGTAACATACAAACAAACATGCAAACAAACATACAAACAAAAATACAAGTGAAGCTAATATAAAGCGTTTAATAATAGAGTGTATATCAGCTTTTAAAGTTTTTCCTCTCCTTCTAACATCAATAATTTTTTTTTTATTATTATTTATATAATGTCCAAGTAAAATTGTGCTAATATCCCGAAATAATTATGATTTTATCTCGCCAATATTACGTTTGAATATTTTGCCAATATTTCACCAATATTTTTCCAATGTAAGTGTGCTACAGCGATATTGAACTAATATCGCCTAACATTTTGAGGCCAATGTTGCTTCTAAAATATTAGACCAATATAATTTTTTAAACATTGGACCAATATCGCCGAATGTTCACATTTTTTTTGTTTTCGCCAATATTATTATTTGAATATTTTGCCAATATTTTCACAATATTGTATCAATATGCTACTTGGGAGACCTTGATAAAAGAGCCAACGTCTTTTAATTTCCAGTAATTATAACCCCAACTTGCACTTTCCACTGTAACGAACGGTCGTAAAAATATCATCCTCATTCCTTTCTGCATTTACATCCTCCGCTGATGTAGCACCACCAAGAACAAGACCGACCCGCGAACCAACCCCATAAATAACCCAAGCGAGACCATTTAGGGCTGTACAACAGAAACATAACCTCAAAACGCGGCGGGGAATCGACTCGTAAACATCCATGCGTATTGCCCAGTCGAAGATATCTCGAGGGAGGCGTAGCTGGTACAGCAGTGGTTGGAGTTACGACATGAGGAATGAGAGTTTCCTTCTCGCGATACTGCAAGCACTAAATTTCAGAAGGGAAATATAAAGCGAAAAGTATTCGAGGTTGTAACCATCCAGCTAGGGCTATAGGCAAGGAAACAACTTAAATCCAAGTTCTGTCAAGTCCGTCAAATTGAATGTAGTTGGAGGAATGAATGAAATGGAAAATTTTGGCGGTGATAGCTTTCTCATCCCTGTCAAATATTTTACATGAAATCTCATAAAAAAATATAGACAAATTCTGAGAATTTATAAGGATCTGCTTGGAAAGCCTGTAATCTACTTTTACGTAACCCTGGCACATACACGTTTTGGAAGGTTGTATGAGAATTCATGAGTAGATGTAATTTATAAGCATAAACGAATGAATGCCATATGAGTTTGTATCAGGCAGTGGTTGTTATAAGATTTGATGAGGTATTCCACTTTCGATCACAACGATATTATATGCTCATTCATAAGCTTGTCAACGTATGAGAAATGTGTGGAAATTCACAATTTATAATCTATAAGGTCACACCATTTATCGACATAGAGCGTATTATTGGCAGCAAGATAATTTGTGCTGAAATTTGATTAATCGAAGAAAAACAGTGTGTCGATAATTAGTAAACAGAAAATTTGGGGTTAATGAACATACCAACGAAACCATTTTTTGGAGAAACATTAAAAGTGAGTTTCTGATAAAAAGTCAAAAATCATCTTACGTCGATATCTAAATCACAACATGTTTTTTTTATAGAAATGAAGACAAACAACCATATAGAAATAGCTTCCTATTCAAAATATCATACTTTATTAATATTTTGTGGATTTAGGGAAACATAAGTGAAGTGTGCGCACTGACCAGATCAGCAAGGAAAACATTATTCACCCAACGAAGACTGACACTCAACTAAATAGCCCCAATTGTTGTGATGAAGAAATTGGTAGTATATTTGAATATTGTCAAGAATAACAAACTCCAAAATATAATATTTACAAGTGAAGCTCTACAAAATGCAAATTTAATTTGAAAACTGATGAAAAATTCTTGAAGAGAAAAAAATATTCACATCAAACGTGAAATAATTTGGGGTTGGCTTGAATACCATCTTCCCTAATTTAAGAATGAATGAGCAACTTTCTTCGCCATCCTTAAAGAAAATTCTCCACATCGAGTGCGACATACTAGTGTGACTCAAAAATACCATGATTCATCTCATTCAACAACTGTCACTCATTACCATTATGCATACAAATTGAGATAGAATAATATCCTTGATACCTTGAAGGAAGACACTATCGTGCATATATATTGAGAATAACGCTCATCCTTGATACCTTCAAGGAAGACACATAAAAACATAGAGCCATTATTCTGCTTCCATCTGAAGTTTTATTACATATTTCCCTCAATACCAAATACTTTGAGTAAGGTGAATTCATTCGGGCATTCTTCCACATTTTCCTCCTCAATTATCTCAATAAAACTCGCATATTGCACATAGTTACATATCATTCACACAAAGGTATTTTTGACAATATATTATCATCACATACTCTCTCATACTCTCAAAATTCCAATCATCCTATCATTGCATTGTTTCATTCACAGTAACGGTTATGTATATTATTTTATAGACTTGCTAAACTCATAGTTTTCCTTTGGATCCTTTTTACTCCTATCGACGGTCCCTGCTACATGAAAAATATATTATTTTCTATTATGAAAAACAAAATTATCAGTCCTAGCCGTTATAGCCCATTTATCACTTTGCACTGAAAGTGAACGTTTCTCTGTTTCCAAAAACAGGATGCTAAATTAGCCTCGCGTAGGCCCAAACACCCAAAATCATTTTTAATAATAAATGTGACCTAATGCCATCTCATTTCAAGCCCAAAACAATATTATATCATTGCAAATATTGACGGTTATCGCCTGTATCCATCTATTTATCGACTTACTATTTTCGCCCACTGAAAATATTATCAATATCCATATAACACATAAAAAATCAGAATGCTAAAACTGGACCTGATTAGGCCTAAACACTAGGAGTCATTCAGAATATTGTAGCAAATATTCACGAAAATGACAGCTGTTTTTTAAATATTCAACTGAAAATATTAATATAATATAATAATATATAATATAATATATATAATATATATATATATATATATATATAATATATATATATATATATAATATAATATAATAATATATAATAATAATATAATAATATAATAATATAACGTGAAATAATTTCACTATGAGGGATAAATTTCAACGAATTATCGCTTGAAAATCAATACAGAGCTTCTTCTGTCACAATATAAGGTTAAATCTTTGTTTTTGCTCATAGGTACATATAGAATAATCTATATAAGATTAATTATGAATAATTAACTTTCAGGAAGCAGCACGACAGCCTCCACCATTTGGCACGAAGTGGGCTCTATACGACCTTTTTGGCCTTCACTATATAAAGCCGCAACTAGGGTTGCTACCCTTTGCTACTCTGTGACTAAGGGTCGCAGCTACAGATAGTAGCACAAAGAAACTTTAGATAATAACAAAATACAAATATTTTAATCAATTATCAATTGGGCCAAAGTTATATATACACAGGGGGATAACTAATAATACAAGATACAACAATTCTTACCATACAACATTAATACACTTACTACTAATTGATGCAAGGCCCAAAAGGGTCAAGCCCAAGCCACACTGGCTATGAACTTCAATGAATGAAACAACAATCTTGGCTGGAACTTGAATGTCCACCATAAATGAGTCTTCATACAATGACACTGTTATCGGTGTAACCGAGTATCATGGCCAAGCTGTCATCAGACTCATTTATGGTCGGGCATTGTTCTCGAATAGATCAATAAATGATAACATATCAATGACCGAACATTTCGTACTCCAGCCAAACACTAGGCGCTCTTGTCATTTTTGACAATATGTTTCGAAAACTAGAAGCTAAGAACTCGTTGAATACAAATTTTCATTACATCCCTCTTCTTCTTGTTATATTGAGAATAAATAGAAATTGTCGATGATTGGGTCACTGTCGATACTTGGTACATTTACATTACAGGTTTATGTGTGGTTTGCAGAGGTTTGAGGCCAGACCAGATAATATGAGAAAGGTAAAGTATAACTTCTGCTGATTATGTTCCTCAAAGCGCTAATATGAATCCAATAAGGTCTCGCTCGGCCTTATTAAATCCGATTACTTCTGTTGAATAATGTTTTACTATAAAGTCAGAATAACTTCCATATCGAGATTCGGAGTACTAAACAATCCCCGTTTCTACGCCTATGGCATATGACAATAGTCACGTCCGTTTGAAAACGCAGTGAACCGATCAAAGCGCCATCTGCGCCAAGAACGGTTTCGGCCGGATTCTCGCGCCATTCTTTTAGAGGCGACTAGCATTGAATTTTAGGGCCGCATATGCTGCCAATCGAATTTGATATTCAAACATTTCCATACACTTCACAAAATAGGATTATGTTTGGAAATGCAGTCGTAGCAACCGTGTTCAATAATGCCCACAATGCGAATCGATTATTCGAATAATATTTTTGCACTAGGAGTTATCCTGTGGATTATCCGTAGATTTTTCAATCCAGTTACGTGGATCTGAAGAATAGTTATTTATGGTACTAGCGTGTTATGTTGGAAATAAGTCACGCGAGAAAGATTTATACCACGAGGCTCAAGTGACTTAGGAAACATAACACATGAGTGGCATACAATGTTTTATCCAACACATGACAGTAATGACACATTATTAAAGTCATTTTAGACAAGTAAACTATCAAATAGCACACTAGTGTATGATTTGATAGTTTACTTGCCTAAAATGACATTAATAATGACAGTCGTAACTGCCATGTGTTGGATAATAGTTATTTATGGTACTAGTGTGTTATGTTGAAAATAAGTCACGCGAGCCTCGTGGTATAAATTCTCAAGTGACTTAGGAAGCATAACACATGAGTGGAATACAATGTTTTATCCAACATGTCATGTGTTATGACACATTATCAATGTTATTAACAAGTAAACTATCAAATAGCACACTTGTGACATTAATGACATTAATAATGACAGTCATAACTGGCATGTGTTGGACAAATGAATGATTATTCTCTAAATGTGGCCGGAGCTGTGAATGGTGGCACTTGTTTGAATTAAATACGTGCAATAATTACAGTATTTTGGCCAAGATACTAACCAAAAATTCTTGCATGAAACCTCTATCTTTTTAATTGCTAAACTTCCTCTCTGGTATATACAGTCTGTCCGTGAAGTAACCCCCCACTATCTGTTAAGTTTTGAACGGATTGATATTTTTTGGTCGAATGGTGGATGGTTCTTAAACTACTTTTTGACAACATTAAACTGTCCATCTTTCAAAATAGCATCAGCAGACATTTTGAAAGATTTATTTGAATAGCATGTCCCACTATCACATTTTTCTGAAAACACAAAATTAATAGGTCTCTCCTGAATAAAATTCGATTTTAAACAAAAAAAAAAGTTTTTCACCCACTTCCAATCGTCAGATTAATCTTAAATTTGGCACACATATCAAAACAGCCGTCAATACAAAAATTTCATAATATCAATGTAATGATGATAATGATAATGATGATAATGATGATAATGATGATAATGATGATAATGATGATAATGATGATAATGATGATAATGTTGATAATGATGATAATGATGATAATGATGATAATGATGATAATGATGATAATGATGATAATGATGATAATGATGATAATGATGATAATGATGATAATGATGATAATGATGATAATGATGATAATGATGATAATGATGATAATGATGATAATGATGATAATGATGATAATGATGATAATGATGATAATGATGATAATGATGATAATGATGATAATGATGATAATGATGATAATGATGATAATGATGATAGTCATAATAATGTTAATTATTGAATTTTATTTTCCTCCTCTTCCAGTTGTACGAATTATCTAAAATTTAGGCACATATATCAAGGACCGATGAAATTACTTGAATTTTATAATAATAACGAAGTGACAATAATAATAATAATAATGAGAATTTTCGAATATTCACTTCTATTATGCCGGATTTTCCAAAATTTGGCACACATATCAATTTAGTAATATTTAATTATTAATGATAATAATGAAAATTTAATTTCGAATCGAAGAATTAAGTTGAACAAGAATAATAAAATCCCTGAAGCCATTGGACTAATTCTTACAGGTTTTGAGGGAATATTTGTTGCAATTGGGGACGTTCACTGTGACAGTTGACATAAATAGTGATTTTTTTCAGGTTTTGCTGCTTTAACGTTCGCTAATGACTACAGTTCATATTTAGGTAAGATTGCCAAAAAAAACGAAGCTCGGCCGCCCATGTGCTAAATATTGAAACTGTATCAGGTTTTTATATTATTTTTGGTCGAAAGGACCCAAATATTCATTACATGAACAAAAACAATTTTCTGGAAATCTTTTAGGCCATTTTCAGGGTTATCCATAGAAGAAGTGGTTCTGAAATTAGTGAGCAGTTGGATGAGGGGAAAATAAATTTTGTTCTTTTTGAAATAGTTATATTTTATAGAATATTATCTTATATTTCCTCCCTAGAATATCAGTTGTTCCATTAAAAAAACTTAGAGTATTTATGAACATTATCGGTTGATCGATCTCAAGGAGACCACAGCTCTGATTCCATCTATACCCAGTGATTTTTTGTTTTCAAAGATTTTATTGCTGTTTTAACTTCTTCCTGGTTTGTTAGAAACGAGTACATCGTTTTATTTAAGATTGTCATGTTTTCACTGAAATTCTGTGGAGCAGTAATTTTTTCAGCATATTTTTCTCCAAGCTCGCTGAACTAATTGTTGAATTGATTCGCTATTATCTTTTTATCTAAAATTTGTTCATTATATTCACTCGTTATTTTATCTATTTTGTTTTCGGATTTGGACTTTTTACAAATATTATTCTCACATTTCCAAAGAGCTGCAGATGAGTTTGAATTTTGATCAATTGGGTTTCTGTTATTTAATTTCTAAATATGAATTATTGAATTTCGTCATTCGAAATATCAGATTCCTTTGAATTTTTTATACCAATTTTCGTTTTCCACATCAGTCGAACAACCCGTTATCAGACAGCTTTTGTCGTGCTGGCTGCTGAGACATAATTACACATTCTAAGGAGCTTTCTAACTCGGCGTTCTACATAACAACTTCCAATGGAGTTAGTAACTTCCATGGCGACGAACGGCAACGCTCTGCGTACCGAACTCAAAGTTGCATAATAATTTCAAATGTCATTTCCAGATCCCACTCCACGCGCCAATGATCGGTCACTACCACCATATTGGATGATGTGATGAACGAAACCTAATTACAGGCAATGGAACTAACTCTATTGCATATTATGGATCCGGCAATTTTATGATTAACAGTCGGGGGTGGGATGAAAAGGGGTATGTTTTTTCGTAAAAAGATATTTACACACCCAATTAAAATATATTATAGTTTATACACAACGAGAAAAAACTTTAATAACCAGTATTGGGAATCAACAAAAGCTCCTGTATTTTGGAGTGGCTCACACTTCAAAAAAAAGACCAAGACAGTGTTTAATTGCCACTATCAAACTAAAATTCAAATACTTTGAAAGTAGTGCTTATAAAGTAGTGCTTCCTACTATTAAATGAAGTACTTATAGTACAGGTCCCACAGAAAAAAATCACTAAAACTGTAAAAAAAATTGAAACTCTTTGAAATTTGGCATGGAAGTAGTATTTTAGACAAGAAAGAGATAACTGGTGAGTTCCCCCGCCTCAGCGGTCGATGGGCCTGGAAAACGCGATCTGAAATAATTTTCCGCGCTTTTCCGGCTATCTCGGAAAATTCGATGATTTCGAGAAAATCCCAGGAGAGCAAAATTGAAGCCCATCAAAATTTCCCCAAAAAAAACCTCTTGAGGTTTTTTGAGAAAATGAACAGGTTCACCGAAAATTGCGATAAAATGCAGAGTCACAGATCATTACTCGAACCCCCGGAATTTCCAACTCAGAGGAACGTTTTTGATATTCTCAGACAGATAACTCAGGGTCCACTGAACGGATTTTCAAAAATCAAAATGAGTTTTGAAGGGGAAGTTCTGAGCTTTCAAGATTTACTATTCAGATATAGATATGTACTACTGTATAGCAAATTAACATGATAGTTGAGAAACAAAAATCTATTTTCGAGTTTATTATAATAAAAGGCTGTAAATTATAAAGAACGCAGTATCTCATGCTCTTCTTCAAGGATGTTGAAGTTGATATCTTGTACTTTGATTCCTGCATAATCAAAATCTCACAAATTACTTACTTTGCAAACCCAGCCATTTCAAATTTTCAGTAATCCGGAACAGTTTTTTAGGTTGCAATTTTTTCAAATTCCGAGTGGCTTTTCAGTGCGAAGGAGGTTCCCGAAAATTCTAAAAAAATTTGAGAATGAGGACAATACCTCAAAATTTTGAAAAAAAATTAATTTCGAACTTAATCGCTGAATATTCCGAGAATTTAAATATTATTCCGTAGTTTCGGGGAAATTTGGTACTTTTTCTTATTTTCAAGATTATTCTCTATATACTACTTTTTGGGGAATACTGCCAGTCGGAATTGAAAGCCTACTTGTTGCTCTTTCATTACCATATAGTGAGATGTGCCCATATTCTTTCCTCTATAAAGGCAGGTGCTTCTTTTCAATGCCTCGCATGCCTCGCGGAACTGATTTTCAAAGAGCTTTCGGAACGCGGCTCTACGCATGCTGGTGATGCAGCAGCAGTAGACTCTGCGTCGGTGAGTAGTATAAAGTAAGCTGTGGTGTGTTTACTTGACTCGACTGCGAAATGCATGGATAACAAACTGTGGAAAACTGCGTTAAGTTGGAGAGTGTACATTTTCAACTGAAGTTTTGTAACATAATTACGCTTATCTTGAAATCAACGTGGAAACTTTAGCAAATAAGGTAAGGATATTTTATCACCTCTTGTAAGTTGGAAATGTAAAACGCCAGTTTCCATTGATCGTATAAATATGTAAATGAGTTCTTTGTTTTGGTCACTGAAAATGGTGAATTTTTTTATAATAGTACAATACGTATTAACTTTGACACGTAACAAAAGATGAAGAATAATTATATAAATGTATTTGTATAAATGTATTTTGTTACATCATTTTTAATGTATTTAACAAATAAAATTTATTTCATAACCCTTTTTTATTCGAAATATTATTTTATGGGCTTTTTGACATCGAACACCCCATACTCACTACCTTCTTAAATATTCAATTGTTCTTGCGGAAATTCTCACTTGATCTCAAATATCTTGCAGTGGACGAATAAAATTGCTCATATCTAAAAAAATGCATCATATGGCACCTGGGAAATTCACTATACACTCCAGTTGCACTCTTCCTTTCAATTTTCAAAATTTGACCCTTTAACCTTTAAAATATGCTCAGAGTCAATTCCAAGTAATGAAATTTTATGAAAAATTAGGGGCATGACCTTAGTTACTCCTTAATGCCTGAAAATATTACTGTATTTTATTAGTTCTTACACAGAAGTTGGTTTTTTGGACAACCAAAAAAAAAATTTTTTTCTTCGCGTTTTTCCGGCGAAACCCTTGATTTTCTTGAAAAAACTCAGGTCCATCGACCGCTGAGGCGGGGGAACTCATCAGTTATCTCTTTCTTGTCTAAAATACTACTTCCATGCCAAATTTCAAAGAGTTTCAATTTTTTTTACAGTTTTAGTGATTTTTTTCTCTGGGAGCTTTACTATTATAGTAATGACACAAAGTAATTGGCCTTAATAAATATTGTTTATGTCGATTTAATTTAGCATGAGATTGCAACCTTATTATGAAAAACCTATTGGTCAATGTAATGCATTTTACCTTGGACCTCCTCTTTATAAAATCATACCAATACAGATTAAGGATATCAAAAATAAAAATAGTTTCAAAAAAGCAGTGAAAGTATCATCATATTTATGTGAATACCTTGAAATTCTCGAGTTCACATTAATCCTGCCACAATTCAGTTGAAGAGTTCTTATACTTGGTAATGGAAATAACTGTTCAGCTCAGCAACCTCTCGATAAACATTTTCTTAGTTTTGAATATATTCTTGTTAAGAGACCATGAGCGCGACCACATTTGGGACACTTTTTAGGGTAAAAGAGACAACTAATAACTCAAAAATGATTTCAAACAAGGACAGGGTTCTAGGGGTAGTTTGATTCCACGTACGTGCTGTAATGGATACTGAATTTCAAATCCACTTTTCACAAAAAAAATCTCAAAAATGTTCCAAAAATGCAGTTACTTTGAAGCAATTCTTTGGGTTGATGAAAAAATTATTTCAAAAATACATTACCGCACGTACATGGATCAACGTTTTAGCTTTCTTTTGATACCAAATTCATTTCGATTGGATAAAGATTGCTTCAAATTTTAATGGAAGAAGCCTGTCCTTGTTTGAAATCGATACGACGAACCGTTTTTGAGTTATCAACTGTTTCATTCTAAAAAACGGTACCAGAAGTTGTAGCTTTCTATCAAGCAAGTCAAGAGAGAAGCCACCAAATATCTTAAGATTACTACAGTCAGAATTCTTAAGTAGAATCAACAAATTGCCAATATAAGTAACAGATCACGAAGACTCATATACACATTTTACGAACTGAAAGAAATTATGATCAGATGAATGCTTTTATTGGTCTATAAAGTGTTTGATGAATCATTCAGAAAATATATTGTTTTTGTCTGGAGTTGGCTTTATTGCAATGCATTGATCCTCTCGATTTTATACGAAATTAATTATTGAAAATGGTATATTGTGCAACTAGTGCGAAAAATAGGAAATTTCATATGGATGTAACAAATATGGAATATAATAAAATTACAGACTATTCTTATTGTGAAAAATGGTGAATATACCGGGTGACCACGAGGTGAGGTACGCCCCCCCAATTTTTCCATAGTTTTTGAAGATACAGATTTTAAATTTGGTGTGTTGCTATAGTACTCGAATACGCATATTTTGAAGTATCTACTGAAAATGCACCACTTCCGGTTCAACCGGTCCATCGAGTACTTTCATGAAACCTAGTAGGTACATCATATTTGGGATCTTTTGGAAATAAATGTTAGTTTAAATAACGTTTGTATTGCACATAATCGAAAATACATCAAAATACTAGTATTGTTAAATTAGATGAATATGCGTTAACTTAGCTGCAAAGTGAATCAATCAGCGGCCGTTCCTACGCTTTAATCAACGTCAAACGATCCGAAATTCAATAACATCCCAAAAACTAACTTTCCTGAAAGCGAAAATCTGCTCCTACACATAGATATACAGTGCCATGAAGTTTCGAAACAATTAGAGAAGTTTGGTTTCCAATGAGAACATCCAGTCGGTGAACATAATCAATATGAAACGAGTTCTTGAAGTTTCATGGAGTTCCAAAATGCTTACAAGTGGGTGTCTCTTTTGAACGCCATCCAACCTTTCGCAACATACCATACAATAGCAGTCTCATCGGCAAGCATCAAACAGAAAATAACATTCGTGTAAGTGCTGTACAATACTGAGAGCAATTCCGAAGTTATTTCTATACAAAATTCACATCAAGTAGGTAGATAGATAATATGTTTCATTGTCTGACGAAATACCCTATTGAAAAAGCTTTGAGTATGATAATATGAACATACATGTCTTCAAACCTCTAACAAATTCATTTCAATACGGCTCTTTATTATTCTGAACTTCTAATGTAATTCTAATCTAAATTTATATTCACAAAAATGAATTTACTGATCTAATCTGATTAATTCTTCTTCCATCGAGTGTCATAATTATATGCCAGTCGCAGTATTCCCGAATAAAGTAGAAATTCCAGTCAAATCCCAAGTCGTCGACCGATGACATCATCCATTATGATTTTATGTCAATCATCACTGATGGTGTACAGGTACTCCGATGGATGTACACCATGATAGTGAGACCTATGATTACCTACGAGGCAATAGTGTGGCACGCCAGAACCGAGCTCGCCACAACAAAGAAGATCTTGGAGAAAGTACAAAGACTAGCATGTAGCAACGAGGTCATTCTGGATCTCACTCCTCTCCATATCATGGTGAGGAGAACTGCATGAGGTGCAAACCTCAGGTTGGCTAAAGTCAGACTCAAAGGGGCAGCACACGGTGTAACTCTCACCGAATGTTCACGCCTTGCCGATCTCCCAATCGACGAAATTACCAGGAAATGGAACATAGAATCCATTCGAGCACTGGGAAAGGATACCATAACATGGTACATGGAAGGGTCCAAAACTCCCGAGAAAACTGGAGCAGGAGTCTTTGGGCCTCGCACCAAATACTCCGAACCCATGGGCCAGTTCCCAAGCATTTTTCAAGAGGAATTTCACGACATAAAAAGGTGCATCCAGTTCAACCTCAACAGGAAATACCGAAGCAAGGAAATCGTGGGAATGCTTAGACAGACCTAATGATTTGGGCAGTAATAACAAGGTGACCCTCCACTGGGTGCTGAGGCACGTCAAAGTGGAGGGCAATGAACAAGCAGACACTCTGGCACGAAAAGGCGCATCAACGCTATCGATCAGGCCAGAACCATTCTGCGGACTTGGCGAATCTGACTTCCAAGAAGAACTCAATGAAGCTGAAGAAGCAATGGGAGGAACATACTGGCTAAGACTTCCAGGGCTGAGGCAGGCCAAAGATCTCCTCGGCAAATTCAACCGAGCAAGATCGATTACACTGATCAACCTCAGCAAAACTAGTCTGAAGATGATCACGGGATTTCTAACAGGGCATTGCAGACTCAAAGAACGTCTGAGAAAGCTAGGCAGATTTTATGTGGACCCACCTTTACTGTGGCTTGATCCAGCGTGCTACATATCCTTCGGATTCGTTAGGATAAAAAATTATACCAACTGTTTCCTTACGTCAAGTTCAACAATCTTGGAAGTACTTAGGACTGAACTTATTCCCTATAATTCTAGATACTTGATGTAATTCAAAAACAGTTTTCAACTGCGTTCCAAAAATTTCCAATCAGAAATCACGGACTACTCAATGTAGTTTGAAAACATTCCATTCAATATTTGTAGGCATTAAACTCTTCAACTGTCCTTACCAGTATAAAGAGAGTCATGGTCGAGAAACTTGAAAATGGTCAACTCCAAGATAGTAAATGACTTTGTTGGGCAGCTAATATCTACATTGAAATGCACATTTTGTGGTCGCCGGTCAGTCACATTTGATGCATTCTGGGACATTTCTCTTCCAATATCACAAAGAACGGGGCAACTTAGTATCTCGCAATATTTAGATTCATTTCGTACAAGAATTTTGGTAATCCATTTGAAAAGATTTTCTTAAACAGACAGATTTAGGAAAATTAAATATCACCATTGATTTTTCTTCTAAAAGGATGAGATATGAGCAACTACACAGCAGACAATGAAGCCCCTTCTTTATATAACTTGTACGCTTTGTTGAATCACAGCGGGTCTTCCTATAGCGGACACTACACTGCTTACTATAAGCATCCGTTTTCAGGCACGTGGCACGAGTACAACGATGCTCTTGTTTTCCCGATTCCATCAGAATCCATAGTGAGCGGAAAGGCATAAGTACTCTTCTATGAATATTTTTATTGTTAAAATTTATTTTTAATAAAAGACATTTCTATTTCTGCGAACATGTAATTACTATGACATTATCAACACCGCGTATATGATCTTGATGAAAAGAAAGGATTGTTGATAATAATTTTCAACAAACGCACTATGTTGAGGAATTAATAAAAAAGTTATCAATTACATTTTTTCAAAATAACTTCACTTTCTAATTCACCATCGTATATAATAGTTTCATATAAGTGGTTCCCAGTTACATACAATAGTTTGTTGATTTCGAATTTCTGCCAGAACCGTTTCCATTTTTGTTTCCACGCAATAATTCATTTTCGATATTGGATTTCAATTACGGCTTGCATGAAACTGACCCTGAGCTTCGGTTCAACGCAGGCATTCATTATCGCATTACATACATGGTAAGAGTTTCCCATGTAATTGCTGGCTATCCTCTGATGCAACCTTTGGCCTCAGTATGTAGGCCAGTAGAGATTAACATTGAAAATCGAAAATATAACAATAATTCCAAAAGTTTTCAAACATTGGTCAAGTGAATGGTATATCGAGAAAGAAATAAATCTCAGTTTGCAACCTCTTTCAGAGTCCGCAACATTGTCAAAATGACAATTAACTTGAATTTTTGTATAAACTCGTTTTGAAATTTGAAAACTTCTGCAAACTTGGAGTAGAATTAAATATATTATTTCATATCACGAATCAAGTCTGCAACCAATTCAAGTATACGGATTTTTTTTTCTTTGATATACCAAATAAAAAATTCCAAAATTCTGCAAACTTAACAGATACATCGAAAAAAGTCTTCCAAAAAGTTGTACAGATTTTCAATATTTACGTTGACCAGATCATGTTTATTTATGATTTTTTTTAATATGTGGTCATATTTGATCAAGGTGGTCTCGAAATGATTTCAAAAGTTTTGTCTTGCAAATTTTGAAAACATCTATTGTGATGCATTCACAAATTCGCAACCATGTATACGATCCAGAACTTCCTGCAATTTGCAAAAATCTAATAAAAAATATAGATTGTTCCAAATTTCATAAAGTTTTGGATCGAGTACAAGGTTCCAAATTTGTGAATGCATCAGAGTTATAATTCCATCTTAATCAAGCACGTGCAAATCTTGGATGGGTGCCAATGAACGTTCGTAGGGAATAGAATTATTGTAACATTACTTATACACTATTGAAATCGGAACTACCTGTTTCTCTATTCAACAAATTGACAAAAAGATTAGATCTCCATCCTTTTAACCTTCGAACTAATCAGAACCATCACGTCCCTCGTCATTCGTCAACATCTTCAGAAAATCTTTTTCGTATTTAGATGTATTTTACTACAACACGATTATTAAAGACCTAATGCAATTTTCAAAATCCACATTCAAACGGAAACTTAAAGCCAAATTTGATATGTAATCAGATTTTTTTTTGTAATTCATGATTATGTTGCTTGCAATCTATATCTAATGTCATAGTTACTCTCTATCTTTTAATGCGCAATGGGTTAAGTGTCAGAGTAACTATAGCTAAACTTCGCCTAAATTTCTGCCATATTACGGCAAGCGGGTATGATTTTTAAGTTCGAGAGCAGTGTGTCCATCATACCACCAAGGATGCCTATAGTAAGAACCACCATTTTAACAGAATGGTTTGGGTAGAGCTACTCCTCTTTTCGGATGATATTCGTTTTTCCAGGTGCCGAAAACTCCATGATGAAAATTGTCTTACTTTGATGGTCGAGGAGGACTACATCAGGCTTATTGGCTTGTATTCGCCTGGGGGTGGGAATGAGTAGTTCCAATATATTCGGCACTTCTCATTCTCCTAAATGGACTCAATGTCCTCGGAGCATAATGCAACACTGGTGTCTCGTATATACCGTACGAGTGTCGTAGATGGTAGTACAATACTCATAGAGCCGCGTTATGCCTGTGGATATAGGATGAGACCGCATAAGCTGGACATGCTGACAGCAAATGCATAAGGGTCTAGAGCGCGTCACGACACGCTCTGCATCGTGGGTAGGGGTCCTCTATACCCATCACACGGCTACGGTGTGGAAGACACTATCGTGGCAAGACATTATGAATCCCTCGGTCTCCGACTTCAGCTCACTTGACCTGAGGAAAGCTAAGGTCAGGTTTTTGGATAAGCCAAGGCCCCATTCATTAGCTTATCTTTGAGCAGCTGCAGAAGGACCTCAGTCTCCGCAGCTTCGATGTGAGCTTTTTGCTGAACGGGTTCCAACTCGGTGACAGAGTTTGGGTTCGTCCGTTCAGTGTCAAGTACGAGACCAAGTTTATCGGCTGCCCGGATTGCTGCCTTGAAAAGGAATGCTCTAACCCCTGCTTTTTTATGTTCGTGAACCATGCAGAAAAGGGGATCCGAACTCCTAATGACCTTACAGACTCCATCCAGCACTATTCTGTTATGTAGACAATCCAAACTCAAAAGTCCCCGGCCTATATGTTGTCTGGGGAAGTATAACCATGGAACGGACGATTTAGGATACAAGATCCTATGAAGATGCATCATATTTCATGTTTTAACATAGAATTGTCGCAGCTCTTTCTGAGTCCGTTTTACTACTCCAGAGCTGTAGAGTAGAATCGGAACGGCCAGTATATTGGTCGCAGCAACTTTGTTCTTCCCTAACACTTCTGATTATCAGATGTGTCGTATTTTGTGCTGATACTTGCCGCGGAGACAGTTTTTAACTGTGATTACCTCTTGGAAGAGGCATTGCTTCGCAAGTGAGTATACGTCTCTCCGGCATCAAGATGATGTCGCATGGTACTCTTTCGAAATGAACCGTGGCACATTTGTCAACTCCATTCCGATAGCATGCGTGTTCTCTTGCATCACGCTTAAGGACTGATGTAGGTCCCTTTTTCCAAAAGCATACATTTTGAGGTCATCCACATAAAATGAATGGGTAACCTTATGCCTCCGGTTGCTGGTGGTGCCGCAGTTGTGTCCGCGGGTCATCCTGAGTGCAATGGACAATAGCAATAATAGTGAGATGCAGAAGAGAAAAGGCTGAGAAGGAGGTTTTGGTGTTTCGTGTAGCTTCTATTTCTTGAATTGTTTTCACACTAAATGTTCCAAACATCCATTTTCGAACAAAATTCAAGTTAATTGCAATTTTGTTAATGTTGCGTACTTCGGAAGAGGTTGAAAAGTGAGACTCATTGCTTTCTGGATGTACCATTCACTTGACCAAAGTTCAAAAACTACTGGCCTAAGTTTCCCATGTTATTGCTGACTATCCTTTGGACCCAGTGTGTGCGGAAACTGTTGTCCGAATATATTATAGTATAAATTGGGCAAGAGGGCATATAAGTGGATTAAACACCAGCTTGGTAATTCGATTCAACATTAATGCGAACTTCAAATTGCAAAGTTTGTTAACAAACTCCTAACAAATCATGTTTACTGCGATCCATAAAACAAATTAAAATCTGTTCCAACTCAAATACGGTAATCGTATTCCGCGAAATGAATTTGAAACTAGTTTGCTATGAGTAAAAGCATTATGATTAAAATTATATCATTTTATTCATTTCAGTCAGATATGAAAACGTAGTATATCAAATAAAAAGTTAGTTGAACAATTATTTTTGCTTTTCAGTTTTGTGTTGAGTTCGTTACCTAACTTGTGCGGAAAGTGATACTTTTCCGCACGCGATTGCTAACGCGTCGTTCGGCCAGAAATCGCGTGTGGAAAAGACACTTTAGGTACACTATTTTTTCTGCTAGCGGAAAAACACCCAGAAGTTAACATAAAGAACATTTATTATTAAATATACAGTGTTTCCATAAAGTAACCCCCCCTGTTAACTTTTGAACGGATTGGAATTTTCACTTTAAATTTTGTTTTAGAGGAATGGCAGTTCATAAGCTACTTTCTGACAACAAAAAAATGTGTATCTTTCAAAATGGCGGCCCGACGCTATTTTGAAAGAATTTTTCAAATGGCATGGGGGGTCCAGTAATACCTCATTCGGAGCGTCTTACAATTCTCTATACGTCCCCAAAATTTCAAACAAAGATATACATCCAAAACAAAATGACGCTACATAATGTAAGAACTCTCTTACAGTAACCCCACCCATGTTAACTTTTGAACGGATTGGAATTCTGTTTTGATTTTTTTTTCGGTTTAATGGTAGTTCATAAGCTTCTTTTTGACAACAAAAAAAATAATTTTGGGGGTCGAGTGATACATCGTTTGAATTGCATTTCAATTCTCTACACAACAACAAAATTTCAAACAAAAACATTCGTCCAAAACAAAATAGCGGTACATAATGTTATAGCCCTGCTATGAGGATCCTTCGGATACTTTAGTTCTGGAAAAATCATCAATTCTTCTAGGTACCCTTCTACAAAAGTATTCTGTAATTGATCTATTATCAACAAATAGATAATCAAGCAAAATGAATAATATTAATATCGACCCAGGTAATCGGGGCAATCAGTTCTAATAACATCCCTTAATTAAAAGTAATTCCTCAAATTAGAACAATCCATCAATTAGTCATTATTAATATGGTACCTGTCTAAACAACTCATAGTTGTTAACTCAATCTTGCACTTCACCAGTTTTTAATATTGAGGAGAGCGATGCGTACAGTAGAGGAAAAAGTTTTTGCTGTTAAAGTTTACTACCAGTCTCAAGCGAATGCTTATACAGCTGGGCGATTATTCAATGAGATGTATCCAGGCAATCCCATTGACAGAAAATATATAAGAGAACTCATTAGGAAATTTGAACAAACTGGGAAAAAAAAAATTACATCCCTATAAAATAAAACTGGTTCACGAACTTTCTGAAGACGATCCTGATCGTATAATTCAGTTCTCTGATCTGATGAGTGAGAAACTTGGTCAAAATAGAATTCACGTGAGCAACATTTGTTTCATATTGGTTAAATATTATTTTTACATTTACAATATATCCATATTGGCCCAATATGAAAACACGGTTCAGGCAACATGAGGTGCTACCTGGGAGATATTATCAAAAGAAGCCTCACTGGCTTGGTGCCTTCGGAATCTCATTGATAGGGAGATCCTGTAAAAATAAAATCTCATTCCATGGAAGTGGATGACAATTAGTTCAACAATCTCAAATCACTGATCACTTTCCTCCACTTTCGTTCGATAAAATCTTGAAAAATGAGTACCCAATCTCGCCATAATTTTTTCTTCTCTATACAGAAAGAAACAAGATGTCCTGCACTACCAGGACGACGCTTATTGCCATAGTGTCTCAGCTTCTGCCTTTACATGGAGATTTTGCTGAATCATTTATTGCAGACATTAGTTATTGTCTGCAGAGACCTACCCTATACTGATGAGGGCAAGAACCCAGAAATCGATCTATAGGTGGTCCAAATGTTTCAATGAACATTTCCATGCAACTAGCAATTGCGGAGACATCCTTGTAGGACTCTGCACGGAAATTCATTAGATGTAATTCAACGTTCGTCGTGGTATTAGCCAGGAAAGTAGTTGTTTTCTGATGGATTTTTGACCCAATTATTCCTATTGTATAGGATTATGGCAATAAGCGTCGTCCTGGTAGTGCAGGACATCTTGTTTCTCTCTTAACTAGCTTATTGTGCACAAGGCAGATTTCTTTAATTTCTTTTTTATACTGTCACTCATTGTCAAGCATAATCCCCTGTTCGACGCAAAGAACCGTAGAAGTGGCGGCAGCGTCCCAGAGCGCGTCGCGACGCGTCCACCACGAAATTTGCGGTAACGCAGTCCGAATCCAGATGACAGCATTTATCAACCTCGTCGGCGCGGCGGCTCGAGAGCTTTTTGTCTCGTTTTTCCGCGAAAATAAGTCCAAATTAAAACGAAACGTTTCACGCACCCGAACAAATAGGATTTACTCTTTTATCCTTGTGTACCAATTAAAATTTTTATTGTGTTTCTGGTTTAACAGTCGCGAGTCGAGGCAAATTTGGTGCTCGAATGGATGGTTGCAACTGACAACTTTTCAACTAGCGAGAATAGTATTGTGACTTTCTCCAGTTACTATTGGTTTTATACAGATTTTGGTTTTTATACTTTTTGCAAACAAATAAATTATTCGTGACGGAATAAGTTTTTTTCATTTGACACAGTAACAAATTCTTTTTTTTATATCTTAGTAAAAAACTGACAAAACAAATTTTAGGTACTCAAATACTCACATATTATATTTGCATGAGAAAGTAGGAGTCTTCAAAAACGATATGAACTTTTCCTTTTCTTTCTCCGATTATTTTTAGCACAGTTTTGACCAATCAAATATTCGACTCCGCCAAAACATTCAGCGGCGGGTAAGGGTGAACTTGAAATTTGATGTCGGCGTTCAATCACGTTTTCTGGGAAAATTACCAAAAATAATTTTTGTGGAAAATTGAATTGTTTTTCACCCTGTTGTGTTGTTTTTTCGATAAATCATATACTTCCCAAAATTACAGCAAAAATCTATTTATATATTTTTAAACGACAAAAAAAATATGTTTCACCACTGGAATTTTCGTGAAAAGTTATTTTTTCGTGTTTATCATGGTTTCAACTACTAGCATACCAAATTTGGTGGTGCTACAATCGATTCTTGTCTCAACACGTGATCGTACTGGATTATGAAACTATTATCGTGATCGTGGTTACAGTCACACTACGCCAATAATTCACGTAGCACCCTGTATAATAATCTTCCATGTTTTCTACCTGAGTTAATCACTCTGGTATTCTATCCTAATTTCTACACATGCAGATTCTACCATCACTCTTCCTGTTTAATGATCTTCCATGTTTTCTACCTGAGTTAAGCACTCTGGTATTCTATCCTAATTTCTATACATGCAGATTCTACCATCACTCTTCCTTTATAATGATCTACCATGTTTTCTACCTGAGTTAAGCACTCTGGTATTCTATCCTAATTTCTACACATGCAGATTCTACCATCACTCTTCCTGTATGATGATCTTCCATGTTTTCTACCTGAGTTAAGCACTCTGGTATTCTATCCTAATTTCTACACATGCAGATTCTACCATCACTCTTCCTGTATAATAATCTTCCATGTTTTCTACCTGAGTTAAACACTCTGGTATTCTATCCTAATTTCTACACATGCAGATTCTACCATCACTCTTCCTGTATAATGATCTTCCATGTTTTCTTCCTGAGTTAAACACTCTGGTATTCTATCCTAATTTCTACAAATGCAGATTCTACCATTACTCTTCCCGTATAATGATCTTCCATGTTTTCTATCTGAGTTAAACACTCTGGTATTATATCTTAATATCTACACATGCAGATTCTACCATTACTCTCCCTGTATAATGTACTTCCATGTTTTCTATCTGAGTTAAACACTCTGGTATTCTGTCCCAATTTCTACACATGCAGATTCTACCATTGGGGAGTCTCCTGGTCCCTTGCTTGCATGCAGGTTTCAATTCAGCCTTCAATTTTCAACGACCGCAACCGTGTCAATTCCAGCAGTCTCTAATCCCTTTCATCTACGCCGATGTATCCGGCACGTATTATGCAAATCGGCGATGGGTTAACAACAAGTCCTGTGTCAGACTTTTTGTGTATGTGGCGGAGATGGGGATGAACGTGAAATGAGCATGCATAGTATGGGCGATGCTGCGATGATACGTGGATGTCAACTTTTACGCTCCGCGTCGCTCACAGCAAGATCCGAGATGACAGGATCGTATCCCAAAATATCGCGTGTTGTACGCTGACGAGGGGAAGTATTTTCCCCTTTACCACACAAGCAATTACATTCCTAGATGCGCATTTCGTTAACAAATTAAAAAAAAAAACTTAACGTTTAGTAATGCCTACTGATGAAGATAACTTGGTTACTGGAATACTTCTTGGTTCCTTTGAGTGACACCACAGGCGTCCACTACCCCGTTTTGTACGCTGAGTTTTATAGGTATTACCGAAGAAACTGGCCAAGAGACTAAAAGGACTGAGACGGGAATTGATTAACAATAAACGTCATTTTACTATTGATAATATTGTGGATTTTTGCATGTCGGAAACGTATCTAATGATTTCGATGAAATTTTGTTTCTGGATGAAGTGATATCCTGTATGATCATCGAAGTTGTGAAACATAATATATATCCTCTATAATTTTGTAATATTGTTTGAAGTTGAATTGTTTGAAGATGCAATAAATTCCAGTTTATTCCATTTGAAGAAATAAAGAGTACACTGTCATATCTCTGAACTCTTTTGGCACACTTTATATGGCCGTAGGTAAATTATAGTACGTAATGCGTGTTGTAAAGCAATTAAGTACTCATAGATTTACTCACTCGCCGCTACGCGGCTCCTTGCGTAATTTTTCCATTCGTGCGTAATATGCGTTTTACAACACTTGTTACGTAATATACTATTTCCACAAGAGCAATGAGCATCCTCCACGATTGTACTTGCATAACTTCTCTATACCCCTGGCGTTTCTGACAGAATCGGAGAACTCTTGGGAAAATACAAAATAAAAAAAGTTTTCCTCCTACCCCTATAGAAAGTACACACTTTCCTCCCTCAAACCAGGGAGGAAACTTATACTTTTCCTCCCCTTCATTGCAAGTGAGTTGTAAACGATGAAACTTGTGAATCAATTATAATCAAATTGTTTCCGTAATTTCTAGAACATCTTATATATCCTGTATTCTGGTAAAAATCAAACATGAATGTTACTTCTACTTTAGTTCTTTAATAGCTATTTGTGTATTTAGAGCGCAAAGTGATTGATTGTCGCTCGACAAAAAGATTAATCTTTGGAGAACTACAATGACACTTAATGCTCGAAATACACACATTATTTTTTCTACAAGCGCAGCTCTTACATTATAACATTGCTTATGAGAAAATCACTTAATAGCAATCCCAAATATATAAGCTATCTAAATGTCCAATAATTCACATCACTAACAAAAAAAAAGTAAAATAACGTAATTAAAAAAAAAGTTGCAATTACCAGGTGATGAACCCGGGACCTTCGGGTTACAAGTCAAAGACGCTAGCCATTGCACCACCTCAGATTCTCAAATGGACATGACTGTATTTTATATACTTTCCATCATGCAACGATAGGTCCGTTTCAGACAAAAGCAGTTGAGATACGTTTTAAATTTGCAAAGAAAGGTTCATTTTGTGGGTAGGAGGAAAAATCATGTGTATTACATGGGAGTAAAGTGCCTTTTCCTCCCTTGGATGTTTACTGTGGAAGGAAAAGTGGCACTTTCCTCCCTAGTAATACAAACAGCTATTTCAAGCCGACCAGCGACTCCTCAGGTCAGCAAATGACAAAAACAAACTACTATCAGCTGCCCTTGTGGAAAAATATATGTATCGTAACCACGAAATATCTGTGGAAACAAGGCTAGAGAAGCATCGTAGATTAGGCGCAAAACGGACAAATCACAACTGTCGGCGGATGATGAAACTCTTGGGAATTAAATCGAAAACACTCTCCACTTCAGTTTCTTTATATGAAATTCAATTGTTTGTACATCGTATCTTGTGCGCTACTGGTAATACGTATTACATTTTTCTCATCAACATTCGTGGTAACACCAACTCTCCTAGTTCCTGTCCTGACATTCACATCCATTTGTAAAATCAAACCGACGTAATGTGCGCCGGCTGCTGTGATCGGGATTCCGGAATATTCTTTGACACGTGCATTTTTTGTCGTTCGTTTTGACGATTTGAAGCGAGCCATTCGAATTCACGATCACGGCTGCTCGTATTCTCATCAAAAATACATATCTTTGCAAATCAAATTTCCGAAAGCCGATGTATTTAGAGTTCAGGGGTTGTAATGCTTCTATGATTGGAGAAATATAATGATCGAAATTGTGGTACGATTAACGCTTAGTTTCATTGCCACAGAATATTTCATTCACGAAGAGCGCTAAAAGTATATTGGACAAAAATAAAAACTTACAAAATTAATATTTGAAATAATACTGGAGGTGAGATACGCCCCTCAATTTTTTCTATACACTGTAATAGAAATTGTGGTACGATTAACGCTTAGTTTCAATGCCCACATAATCTTTTATTCACGAAGAGTGTTAGAAGTATATTGGCCAAATATAAAAACTAACAAAATAAAAAGGACACCGCACACTTCTATAGGGAAATTGGCCCCCTGTCGAATCGGCTGAATTTTCGATATGTTGTAGTCCAAGTCATTCCAAACAAAAAGTCCAATTGGCAAAACTTTTTCTATAGGCTAGTTTTGACGGCAGAGGGCGTTGAAAATTCTCATTTTCTCTCTGTTTTTAAACAACAAAAAACGTTACCCTGAATAATTTTCACTATTCTGAGTGATCAAGATATAAACATTCATCAGTATATGATAATATTGAAAGTATTGTTCATTGGTGACATTACACATGGTCAATCATACAGTGTGTTCCATCTTGTATGGTCAAACTAATACCTCAAGTTGATGATAAAACTCTTGTTATTAACACGCTTATATTAGCTTCACTTGTATGTATGTATGTGTCTATGTAATTAATTCCGGTAACAATGCAATATGACATTTTTGTAATAGAAAAAAGAAAATGGCGGCTCCATGATGGCGGACGAGATTTGTGATTATGGTCTGATTCAATTCAAAGTTGTTATGATGAAAGGATTTTCGGGGTCAGAGATTATGATGTTTTTTTCAATATTCATAAATTCAAAATGGCGGCTCCAAGATGATGGATGAGATTTGTGATTGTGGTCAGATTCGATTCAAAATTGGTATGTGGGGGGTTTTTAGGTCATATGTTTCGAATTTTTTGTCAAAAATTTATGAATTAAAGATGGCGGCTCCAAGATGCCACACGATTTTTGTCATTATGATCTGATTCGATTCAAAATTAGTGTGAGGGTTTTCGGGGTCAGAGATTATATTGAAGATGGCAACCCAAAATGGTGGCCGAGTTTCGTGATTACGGTCAGATTCGATTAAAAATTGGTATAAGGGGGTTTTCGGGGTCGGAGATTTAGA
Source organism: Chrysolina haemoptera (assembly GCA_958298965.1). Taxonomy (NCBI): domain Eukaryota; kingdom Metazoa; phylum Arthropoda; class Insecta; order Coleoptera; family Chrysomelidae; genus Chrysolina; species Chrysolina haemoptera. The sequence goes on along the minus strand of OY282592.1, from coordinate 4,745,124 downwards.
TTTTTCCGTCATAAAAAAGATTATGTAGTTTGAAAATACTAAAGAACACGCTTTACTTCCAAAATGGACTAAAAAGTAAAAAATAATTGACAATTCGTTCCACCATCCAACCCAATTTTTTTCGTATCGCCCTGTATTGAACTTGAAATTGAACTTTAACGCATTATGAAAATATTATAGTCCAGATTCGTTTTGAAAATTGTTCGAGAATGGGCTACTGGATAATATGAAAAACTATGTAGTTTAAAATTACTAAAGAATACGCTTTACTTCCAACATGGACTAAACAGTAAAAAATATTTGACAATTGAATTACTCAAATGTGAAGAAAGCCTGGGTGCTTCCGATTTACATTCTTATATTTCTTATTTCAATATAACAATACTGAGCGTCTGAGAGCTCAAGGGAACGTCGTCAAGCACCCTATGCTTTTTTTACATTGAATTGTCAATTATCTTTTACTTTTTAGTCCATTTTGGAAGTAAAGCGTGTTGTTTAGTATTTTTAAACTACATAATATTTTTTTGACTGAAAAATCTAAATCTCCGATCCCGAAAACCCTCTTTTACCAATTTTTAATCGAATCTGACCGTAATCAGGAAACTCGGCCACCATTTTGGGTTGCCATCTTCAATTCATGAATTTTGACAAAAAACTCATAATCTCTGACCCCGAAAACCCTCACACACTAATTTTGAATCGAAACAGATCATAATGACAAAAATCGTCCGCCATCTTGGAGCCGACATCTTTAATTTATAAATTTTTAACAAAAAATTTGAAATATATGACCTAAAAAACCCCACCATACCAATTTTGAATCGAATCTGACCACAATCACAAATCTCATTCAGCATCTTGGAGCCGCCATTTTGAATTTATGAATATTGAAAAAAACATCATAATCTCTGACCCCGAAAATCCTTTCACCATACCAACTTTGAATTGAATCAGACCATAATCACAAATCTCGTCCGCCATCATGGAGCCGCCATTTTCTTTTTTCTATTACAAAAATGTCATATTGCATTGTCACCGGAATTAATTACATAGACACATACATACATACAAGTGAAGCTAATATAAGCGTGTTAATAACAAGAGTTTTATCATCAACTTGAGGTATTAGTTTAACCATACAAGATGGAACACACTATATAATCGACCATGTGTAATGTAACCAATGAACAATACTTTTAATATTATCTTATACTGATGAATGTTTATATCTTGATTACTCAGAATACTGAAAATTATTCAGGGTAACGTTTTTTGTTGTTTAAAAACAGAGAGAAAATGAGAATTTTCAACGCCCTATACCGTCAAAACTAGCCTATAGAAAAAGTTTTGCGAATTGGACTTTTTGTTTGGAATGACTTGTACTACAACATATCAAAAATTCGGCCGATTCAACAGGGGGCCAATTTCGCTATAAAAGTGTGCGGTGTCCTTTGAAATAATACTGGACGTGAGATACGCTCCTCAATTTTTTCTATACACTGTAAAAAAAATAACACCAGATAACACCATGCGGTGTCCATATAAGTTCTGATAATTGTAGTGAAAAATAGCACCGACATATTTTACACCTTTCTATGGTGTAACATAAAATACTGTACATGGTGTTTATTGAATTCGAAATGATCAGATAAAAATGAAAAATGTCTTAGAAAACACATTCACTATATTATCTTTATATTATCAGGGGTAATATAATAAGTGGTATGATTATTACCGATAATTTTTTGGAATATTAATGAATTGCAATCCCAAAGCTGAAAATACAACGAGTCCGCAGGACGAGTTGTATTTTCTTGCATTGGGATTGCCAATTAATTGATATTACAAAAAATTATAGGTTTTTAATCATACCACGAATTATATTTAGGACGACAATATATCGATTTGAAATAAAGAAAAGTCGTGTCACCTGGTAATTGATGCTTTACTTCTGCCGTATTCAACGGAATACTCTTTTCCACGGCCTCATCTATGATACCAATGGACATTTGTCCCCAACGATCGCTCATATTGATAAATAAATATAACTAGTCAAAACACATAAATTTGACGTTTATAATTCAAATCATTATTTTCACTTGACAGATAGTAAAACAAAAACTAAGCAGGTTTATTACCGTAAAAATACAGCGACAAGCGATTCTATTGGCTGAATTTCAAAATTTGAAATCCACTGATTGGTTGTTACGCAAGGAAATATATTGTCATTATATTATCTTCAACTGTATTACTGTATTAACTGTATTAACTGGTTTTCTGTAGTGTGACTTTGCGTCGGGGAATTATACAAATTTTTTGTTGCATTTATATCTTCAAATCATTGTTCACATCTTCTTCAATACTTTAGTTTTCGTTTATTCGGTTCGATATAATACAGTTGGAAGTATGCATCATAAACTTGAGGCGCACGATCTCTGAGTAATTTCTAGTGAAGCTGAATTACTGTTTAAGTAGCAATTCAGCTAATGGTTTTCATCAAAGGAAGTATTTTTAATCCATTTGGAACGTGAAAAGTTCGCTGAATTTCCAGTTCTAGAATTAAACAGTCGGATATTGTATACAAAGTACATTTCAGTAAGTACATGTTCTGTTTATAACAGACAATTTTCAATCTCGTCTGTTCTATAGAAATCATATACTCTATGACCACATATGCAGACATAAATATCGAGTGATATTACAGGACTCTCAACAAAAATCTTCAATGAACCTTCATTGAGAGAAAATGCAAGCATTTGTGGCATCAGTGAAATCAGCTGAAAGGACATGGCACTGGATACATGTATTCCTGGGGCTCGACAGATTTTTTTCATCCTTAGACATATCATTGTAGAGTTCAAAGGGAACAACTTTCTTCATTACACTTTTTTCTGGCCCTACAGGGTGAGCCAGAAATATGGGTTGAATGTCTTATGTCAATTATGGAAAAATCCTATCTATGAGTGGATTTTTCTTGTTTTCTGGGTGTAAGATCCTGTGGAAAATATCGATCGACTTTGAATATATCAATTATGGTGTACATACTTACAGGATAAGACAGAAAACGCGTTTTACCTGAAACCCGTTTATTGACTTCTTGCCCAAGTGTAGATTTTTCGTTGAAATGTTCTAAATCCATTTAAGTATGTCTACAGAGTGAACAAAAAATTGTGTTGAGTTATGTGAGATGATATTGTGGATAGTTGTTTTCAGAATTCATTTGCCAGCACTGTAATATGATCAAATATGAAATAAAAATTGAGATTTGCTGCCTGTCATTTGCGAGTTTTTTCTGTTTCTACAATTTTATTACTAACTTGGCTATGCTATACTGATCATATGCATAAATGCATAACATTGCAGCTGCTACAACTCTTTGAGGGTTGATTGAAAAACTACTCGTTTTGAATATTTTATTGAAATATCAATAATGTATTCATTTCGAGATCGGATATCTTCAGAAGGTTTAAATTAATACGTGTTTTCAGAATCACCTATACGGTTACACAAAAATGTATTTTCATCTTCTTTACTATGTCAAAATCTAGTAAGTAAAGAGTAATTCCTTAAATCAATGTTTTGTGTCTAATCATGTAGGTACATTGAAAAATGTGCTTTGGAAAGTTCAATGTACTAATATAGCTTTCATATCAACAGAAATAAAATAAATATTCACCCATAATTTCGTTTCGAGAATTTGCCTTTTTGGGCTCACCATGTATCGTCACAAAAAAGAGTAGACACAACTTCATCTTCATTCTTTGTGAAATATCAATAATGAATCTACTCGTATTGTCTCCTATAATTCAACACTTTTTTTCGCTCACTGTGTAGACACATTGTAAAATTTATTCATAAAAGCAAATTCAAAGAATATGCTTCAAGAAAGTTAATGGAAAGCCCACACTTGGGCGAGAAGTCAATGAAAGAGTTTCAGAAAAACCGCCTTTTCTGCCTCATCCTGTAGTAATTTACATCATAATTGATGTACAACATGATTGATATATTCAAAGTCGATCAATATTTTTCATAGCATAATATCCCCAAAAACTGAGAAAAATCCACTCGCAGGCAGTATTTTCCATAATTGACGTTAGACATTCAACCCATTTTTGTAGCTCACCCTGTAGGGCCAGAAAAAAAGTCTAATGAAGAAAGTTGCTTGTTTCGACCTGTATCCAAATCAAAAAAATCTATCGAGCCCCAGGAATACATGTATCCAGTGCCATGTCCTTTCCTGCCTTGTATTTATAATTCAAAACAACGTTTACTCAACTGTTTTATATTTCTTATAGTTTTTAAGTGCTGCCTCATTTCTTTTTATATGGCTAATAACATCAACGTCGTGCCACAGGGGAAATTTACGTGTTTTACTGTTTTTTGTGAAACTGAAGATGTATAATTTATGACATGATAGAGTTCATGCCGGGTCTATATGACATCAAAAAATTCAGTTATCTTGATTAATTTACAAAAATTGAATAGCTCAATATAATAATAATAATGTGCCTTTATTTCCATCAAATTAATGTTACATGACACTTGATCATTTGGGAAGGCGATGTTCAGCATAGCTGCTCTTCCACATAAATCCCCAATTTAGCAGCAATTTCATACACATTGAAAATCATCAACAGAATTGAAAAGTAATACAGTAAGTTTCAATAATAATAACACTAACAATAGCAGAAGATCGAACTCAATTGTAGAGGTGTGCTTCGATATGTTTGTTGAAGGAACTGACAGAGCACGATAGCTTCAGATTGAGGGAAAGGAGATTGAATACTTTGATAGCGTTATAGGAAAATGATCTTTGGAATATTGCAGTTTTGTGTGTGGGTACTGTGTACAGACATCAAGTCCGAATTGAGCGATCGTGAATATTTGACCCTTTCACGTAAATTAATGCCTAGGAATTTTACTACTGTTTATTTTATATATCAAACACGACAAGTGGAGTTTAAATCTCTCATTCAATTTTAGCCGTTTGGATTGCACGTATGAATTGCTGATGTCATATATTGGTCATTATAAATTCATTCCATGTAGGTATCTGAAATAACGGCATAGTTCGAACACTATAGAATAGAAACTACGAGAGCAAAATCCCTCTGTAACTTGAACTATTATGAGCTCAGCAAAACTTTATAATGCAGTCTGCCATATAAAGTGCAACTCACAAAACAGAAAATTATGGAATTAAATTGGTTTCGAGTGGTAGGAGAATGCAATACGTCGAAATTTATCGAATATTAGAAAGGATACCGTACACTGCACCAACAAAAAGTCCAATGGGCACAACTTTTTCTTTAGGTTAGTTTTGGAGCTAGAGGCCCACGAAAACCTTCATTTGTTCTATATTGTTTTATAACACAAAACGTTATCCTTGATAATCATCAGTATTCTGAGTAATCAAGATGTAAGCATTCATTAATATGAGATACTTTTCAAGTATTGTTCTTTGGAGTTATTACATTTGGTCAATTATACAGTGTGTTCCAGCTACTTACAATTTCTAAAGTTCGGTAATTCGAAAATGGTTACAAATCGCCTTAGGGATCTACAATCAAAAACGATAGTTAAATTCGAAAAGTTCCGTATTGAAAAATATTTTTCGACAATCCTGTATAATTTGAAGGCATGAGAAAGAACAAGAAATATTAAAAATATGTCAATAAAATAGCCGTAAAAAAAAATTCTTTCTGAATCTATCATTGGAACGTCAGGGATTTTCACATTTGCGAATGGACTTTTTTCAACAAAAAATTCGTAACATCCAACTGATTCAGAGACAAATAATAGTAGTAGAGAGGTGAGTGAAGGTAACGCAGATGTTATAACTAATATTTCATTTTAATTTGATGCGTTCCACCATCCAACCCTATTTTTTCGTATTGCCCTGTATATGAGGCAATACATTCTTGTTCTGGATCCTGCTGTTTGGTTAACTTTCGTTTTTTTTCGATATCACAACAGTATTCGGGAAATTGAACTTTGACGCATTATGAAAATATTATAGTTTAGTTTTGAAAACTGTTCAATCATTTTCAAGAATGGGGTACTTGATAATATGAAAACATTGCATCCCTTCACAACAGAAAAAAAAAACAAAAATATTTCCATTGAGCAATGTTTTGATTATTTATGACTTCATGTCAATGTAAAGTTGAATATGGCGTATAATTTTGCAGTGAGATTCAAATGTTATGAGTGTGAATACAATGGAGGACGAAGAAACCGATGAAATTAATAAACCCCAATCTCATGAACAAGATAAAAGGCAGGATTTGAGGGACATTTTATTAGAATTTGACGAACGTATTGATATTCCAGGTCTACTGAGGATGAGAGTAAAATTTCGCCATCGAAATACTATTAAATAACAACTGTGAATCAACTACAAAGTCAGTTTCTTTGATCGTATCGATATGTTCCAAAATGACACACCCTGTAAATTATTATTAGGGTTAATTCGACGGTGCTTCATTAGGGTCAACGATACTAGGTTCGAAAGGTACGTTAAATGTTACATATAATATATTGAGTTATAGCCCATCATTGTCTCCATATTATACTTATGCTAAATGTGTGAATGGAGACTTAGTTGACCCGCCAGGAGGCGTTTCTCCATCATACTCCTTGAGCATCAATAAAATAATCGAATACAATTAATTTTACCTATTTTTATAACATCCTCCTTGAGTTTCATCATCAACTCAAAATACTTCTAATACTAGCTTATGTTGATGAATGTTTAGATCTCTTGATTACTCAGAATAGTGAAAACTAGCCTATAGAAAAAGTTATGCCCATTGGACTTTTTGTTTGGAATGACTTGGACTACAACATATCAAAAATTCAGCTGATTAAACAGAGGGCCACTTTCCCTATAGAAGTGTGCAGTGTCCTTTAGCTGAGTTCGGTTTGCTCACTCTTTTGACTCTATTCACTCGGTAAGCACCATATGCGTTCGGGTATAATGAAAAGCGTCCAAGGAGTGCGAATTTCAGCGTTCGGGTTTTGTGACGGGAGTGGATAGAAGTGACTCCAAATGTACCACCTCGACCTATGAGGGCACAAGCTAGAGCAGCTCTTTTTCCTAAAAATGTTATGCAGTTCGAGCAAGGTCAAGTCGAAGCACCGATAAATCATTATTTGAAAATAGGTGATCAATTGTGTTAGTAGATATACACAGGTTCTCTTTATTATCAAAAAAGTCGTTCGGGAACTTCGGACACAGAAAACCGCGGTGCTTCAAAATTTGCCACCTGTCTTTATCCACTTTAGCTCCACTCTCACTCCGCTCCAACTCCTTATAACCAATCCGAACTCACCTTTTGTAAGGTTTCCACAATAGTGTAACGTGTTTTAAAGGTTATGCCCCAAATATTTTTGATTATTTCACTGCAAATATTTGCGTTTTTTGAATGGTTGCAATTTTGATATTGATGATCGAAAACATATGTTTTTGATTTTGTAGTTCGGCTCATGATTGATTATTGCTTGTTTAATAAATAGAAGACTTACCGCCACCAAGCTGCTATAATAGCACATCACTAAACTTTGACCGAAACCGTGATAAACATCAGTATCTCAAAAGTGAGTAAGCTTTGACCTACTGAGGATGCAAACTTTGTTGAGAAAACGCGCGATGAGTGTGAAATACGTAGAACTTATACAGGGTGGGTCACGGTCGATGGTACCTTAGACGTTTACGGAGAACGGGACATAGGATCATTCTGAAAATTTGGTTTCTCAAGTAGTTGCTCTTGGTCTAAAGATCTAAAATATTTTCAGGAATGCAGCATTGCTGCTTATACCAGATTATAGCATCTTTGTTATTTCAAATGGGTCACCCTGTATATTACCGCATTTTTGAACTTGTCATTCCTTTCTGACGATCGATGAAATTTATCACGATTTGGCAACCCTGTCGTGTTCGAATATTCGCGTTATACCGATTTTACTATAATTGTAATTCGATGACAAAATTATCGTAATTTGAACGAATATTATTCGTCAGCTTTCATTACCGTAGGTTATCATGCTATTATCAATACAGGATGTCCGATGTTGTTAATTGGTATGCTTTCCATAAAACGTCTTTAATTGTGACAACTTGTTGTTGCTTTTGTTATGCGTAACATGTGTGAATATTATTAAAAATCGAATGACAGTTAAGAACATTGTCATAATAGAACAATTTAATAACCACTTTTTCCTCAGTGTTCATTTATGTGACAATGTATTAAAAAATCTCCATGTTCTCCGTTACGGGCCAATATCTGTGATGAAACAAAGAAAAAAATCGTAATACATCAAAAGCTCCAACTCTAGAATACATCACAGGCTGTTATTATACAGAGTGGTTCAACGAAAAGTATGCACCTAGCTTTTATCCTTTTTTTGTTTGTTTTTGAGGGGGACACATTTCAGATATATTTTGCAACTTATGCCTTCAACCCCTCAGCGACGGGGTGTCACAACCTTAAAATTTTAATTGGAACGTGTGGTCGACTGATATATCATTTGAACGGACACAAAATTATCTTCCCAATGATACCCTATTTGTTGAAATTTACTGAAGCAGTTAATGCGAAAACGGCTTTAAGAACATGAACCCGATAATGTTGGTATTAATGAAAAATACAAATAAGTTTTGGTTACTAGAAATTAAAACATGTACAAGTAGTACTTACTACGTTTCAATATTTGTTACTTGTAATAGTGCTTTATAAAAAAAAAAAAGCTGTTGAATTGATTTATTGAAATGTTACTTCAACAAGTGTTCAAATTGTGACCCATTTGCTTCCATACAATAATACAGACTTTGTTCAAATCTATGTCTAACATTTTGTAGCATATCAGGTGTTATGCTTCGGCACTCTGCTATAATCCGTTGGCGAATATCTTCTATGGACTCGGGCTTCGTAACAAAACATTTATTTTTCAAGTGTCCCCATAGAAAAAAGTCCAAAGGTGATAAATCAGGTGACCTGGCAGGCCATTCCATTGGGCCTCTCCTGCCAATCCACTGTCCGGGGAACCGGTTATCTAAAAATTCTCGTACAGGAACAAAATAGTGCGGAGGTGCTCCATCGTGCTGGAAATGAAGCCGATCAGCATTATGATTTTGGTCATCTTCTATCATTTGTGTGTTGAAAGGATTAATTGCGTCTTCAAGCATGTTTAGGTAGATTTCACCATTTAAATTTCCAGAAATGAAAAGTGATCCTATGATATGACTTCCTAATATGCCACACCAGACGTTCATTTTTTGAGGGGCCTGGGAATGAACCTCACGGAATAAATATGGGTTACTGTCATCCCAGTAACGGCAATTATGCCTATTCAAAGCTCCATTCAAATTAAATGTACACTCATCTGTAAAACAAATGTTACACATATCTGCAGTTTTTTTCTTACACTTATCTGCAGTCGTTTTCGACAAAATCACGCAAACGATAAATGGGGAATTTAGATGTGATAACAAAAACTTATCATTGAAATGCTTCTTTCGGCAAAATAATTTAGAAATAATTGTCGTTATCCTGATTCCTAGTAAACAAAACTGATTTGTATTTTTCATTAATACCAAAATTATCAGGTTAATGTTCCTAAAGCCGTTTTCGCATTAACTGTTTCAGTAAATTTCAACAAATAGGGTATCATTGGAAAGATAATTTTATGCCCGTTCAAATGATATATCACTCGACCCCACGTTCCATTTAAAATTTTAGGGTTGTAACACCCCCTCGCTAGGGGGTTGAAGACATAAGTTGCAAAATATATCTAAAATGTGTCCCCCTCAAAGGCACACTTCACGTGTCCGAGTATATTTGCTATGAATTCCAAATAAAGGGAAAAAGCTAGGTGCATACTTTTCGTTGGACCACTCTGTATATAACTCACTGTAACACAGGACAGGTAATTTTGCTCAGAAACGTTTTATCCACGTGCTACTTGTTTTCCGACTCCCGTCATTTAATTGGCTATGACTTTGAATACGGACCGGCAAGAATAAAGCGTTCCAATTTGTCTTTGTGATAGCGACGATCACGAAAAAGGAGAATACTCCGTTGTAATTGATGCATGTTTGCGAAGTTTTTCCTTTACTTCAAAGGTCTCAAGTTTGATGATTGCTCATGTCTTATTAGTTTCATTGCGATTTTATTTCGTCTCTCCTTTACTCGTTACGAAATGAAACACAGGGCCGGGTTCGAAGTATTTGAGAAATAGATATGAGAATTTCACACAACTGCACAGAAAAAAATTGGTACCTGAATACAATGAAAAAGTTCAGTGACTTAATGAATATTTTTATTAATATTGGTCCAATGAACGCAATCGTTATGTCAATGTACCACTGGTTATCCATACTGTGAATACGGATCTTAATAATATCAATGAATGCTTTCATTGATATCATGATCAAGTACATTAAATAGGTTCGTTTTGGTAATGAATTCCATTCATCAAACGAATAAAGAATGATCACCCAAGCAATGAATTGTATTCGTTTAACTGATGAAACTGATCAGATTAATTATTATTGTTCGTTCTTCGAATAAATGTTGTATAATTGATAAAATGATTTAGATTATTTCGACGGTGGATATTTTTCATCAATTCAATGAATGGTGTTTATTGATAATCGGTTACTATAATGCAAGATTCGTCGGGGTAATGATTTCCATTCATCAAACGAATGAAGAGTGTTCACCCAAGCAATAAATTGTATTCGTTCAACTGATGAAACTGTATTCATCAAATTGGTTATTATTGTCCATTCTTCGAATGAATGCTGTATGATTGATATAATGATTCAGATTAGTTCGACGATGTATATTTTTCTTCAATACAATGAACGGTGATTATTAAGTATCGGTTATTCCTTGATTCAATAATTGATGTACATTAAATCTATGTTTCAGTTTATTCTCGTGATGCTTTCACAAATTGAACTAATTATTTTGTTTATCATTTGAATAAGTGGTATTTATTCAATCATTGCATATCATTCGTAAATGCAATGAAGGCCTCCCACTGATATTGAGCATACAGTGAGTTTCCGAAAGATATGCAAAATAATTAACATGCATTTATCAGAACATCGCAATCCTGATTGGAAGGCGTATCTCCAAGTTATCTTTTATTTCGGCTTGCTCCATTCGGAGCTCTTCGGATGTCTCTGTAGTCGGTGCTACCTGAGAAGATGCTTCAACGATCGCTTCTGTCTGCTTAAGTTAACCGGCTCTGTGCAAACAACTAAGTCGTGCGGAGTGGTCTCTCTAGTGGAGGTAAAGCTAACTTGCCAGCAACGGAGATTTCTATGCAAGGATTCGGCTGAACAGATGCCGGCAAAATTTATGAGTATATTTAAACACGATGGCTTGGTTCGACATAAGGCTTATTATTATATTCATGAACATTTTAATTACGGAGTTAAATGGGAGGAAAATGTTGCTTCTATCTGCCTAACAAAACTGGGCTTAGTAACTTCGTTACACTTTCTATGATCTCTTCATAACCCCCATGAAACCTGTGTGTAGATCTAAAAATTGATTTCGATAAACTTGGATTCATTGTAACAATAAAATCATCTCTGGGACCATTAATTGCGTTCATTGATATGATGCACAATTTCAAATGGATTCAGTGTACCCCTTTCATTACCTCAATGAACTTTTCCATAGCAACAACGAAACCTGTTCATATATGTAAAAAAAGATCATCTTTGATCTCAATGAACTTGAATCATTGTCACGATGAAAAATATATTGTGCCAATGAACGGAAAGGTAATGAACGGTATTCATTGGTATTATGTACCACATTTTTTTCATGAAATAATAAACATTGTTCCAATGTACTTTTTTCTTCATTTCAATAATCTCTTTCAAAGCCGTAACGAAATATGTTCATAGGTCTGAAATTAGATCATCATTGATCTCAGTGTACCCCTTTCCTCACCTCAATAAACTTTTCCGCAAGAGCAACGAAAACTGTTCATAAACGTAAGAAACGATCATCTTTGATCTCAATAAACTTGAATTCATTGTATCAATAAATACCTACAAAAGTCAGTGAATATTTATTCATTGCCAATGAACGAAAAGGTAAAAAACGGCATTTATTGATATAACGTACTACATTTTTTTCAGTGTGTCAGAAAACCAATGAAGATGTTTCTAATGATAAAACACATCCAATGAGGTTGAAGCTATGTTGATTATCCTCTCCTTCAGCAAATTAATATATTATTATACCACGAGCTCGATATCCATGGTAACGGAAATTATGAAGTGTAACTGACGTTTCAATATCGTCTCGCTTTCTGAACATTATTCGGTAATTTGAACAAGAAATGGAATCCAATAGATGGGGAACTGCTACAAATGACAAAATCCATTTGGCAATTGCACAGAATACGCCAAAAAATACAAGGAAATCTAAAAAGTATGCATGGAAACAATTTATGGACTTTTGCTGTAATAGAAATTATGTTGTCGGAAAGGAAACTGCGAATATATTGAAAGATTATGCCTTCAATATGAAGAAGCAGAATGGCAGTGATTACAAAGAAACTGTTATAAAATTCAATTGGAATGTTGTCGCAAAACTGCTCCGAGACAAGTTCTACAATGATTACAATTTGAAAATAAATCCATTTGCTGACATAGAATTTAGATCAGCCCATCATGGGAGAGATGCAAAGAGAAAATTACTCCAAGGAGATGTCGAAAAGAGGAAAACGAGTTCAACTGCTTTTACAATTGAGGAAAATATGAGATTGCTGAGATATTGTGAAGAAAACAATCCGGAGGGACTCATCAAGAAATTATTTTTCTTTGCAGCCAAAGAACTTGGAGGGGCAATGAAGGATGTTACTCGAAAGTAAACTTTTTTAAAGTAGAAAAGGATAATTTTGGACGGCCGACTGGACGTATTGCATATAATCCCGTATTCAACAAAACCAATCAAGGTGGGTCAAAATCATGTATTCCAAGCAAGTGGCTAATAAAAAATACTGCAGATCCCGATATTTGCCCTGTTCGTATATTCCACAAAGTGATGGAGAAACGCCCAGGACATATCAGGTCCGACCGCTTTTTCCTAATTCCAAATCCTAGATGGAAGGATCCTGATAGTACTGGTTGGTACAAAAATTGTCCTATTGGAATGAACTCTATGTCAAAATGGACTAAAGAAACTTGTCAGAAAATGGGTTTGGATATTCAGAACAAAAAATTCAGCAATCACAGCCATAGATCTACCGCTGTCACTCACCTTGCCCAAGCTGAAGTGTCTGAACAAGAAATGATGAAGATAACAGGACCCAGCAGTTCCAGTCCTCTACAATCTTATACGAATATGCACCCAAAAAGACACTCTATAATCCTAAGAAAAATAAGAGCGAGTTCCAGTTCTACATTCAGCGATGCCAGCAAAAACGTTTTCTTTTGTAGCAGCTCTAATGAGACGAAGAATGAGCAAACAAATTCAAAAAAAGTATTTCAGAACTGGTATTACTAGATTATGTCGTGCCTATAAGCTGCTACCGTATATGTTCATGCTAATTAAGTCAGAATGTACACAATGATTCAGTTATCAGAATGATCGATGGCAGAGTGGATGGTTGGAAATAGTTATTTATGGTACTAGTGTGTTATGTTGAAAATAAGTCACGCGAGAAAGATTTATACCACGAGGCCGTCAGGCCGAGTGGTATAAATTCTAAAGTGACTTAGGAAACATAACACATGAGTGGCATACAATGTTTTATCCAACACATGACAGTTATGACTCATTATTAATGTTATTTTAGACAAGTAAACTATCAAATAACACACTAGTGAGTTATAATCCATAACTCACTAGTGACTCACAAATATCAACGGTTTTCGAGATATTTGAAGTTGAATAAGTGTGTGCGTATCAAAATCTTCACTATTTTTGAAAGGAATGTTTATTTATAACATTATAACCAACATATTTCATACCTTGCAATGACTATAAATTCAAATATTTCGAAAATTGTTGGCATTTACAAGGGATTTTGTACACAAAAATTTCGCGATATTTAAAACTTACATAGCCACCAACAAAATAATCACTAATGAGTATCCGTATCACATACGCACCCAATTATTCAACTTCGAATATCTCGAAAACCGTTGATATTTGTGAAACAAAACGTATTCCTTTTTTGTAAAGGAAATATTGAGGATTAAGAAAAAGAAGATGAAATCGATATTAATCCTGTGGCGTGAAAGTTGGGGAGAGGCGAATAGGGGTACCCACCTACCGTACGCCCCTGTTCAGAGTTACAAACACACGATTTGCCTTGAAATATGAAACTGAATGCTGTAAAGTGACATACCAAATTTCATTAAGAAAAGTTAAGCCGTTAAGGAGTTATTCTGAAAAATATAATTTTTTGTGTCACTTTCAACACCCTGTAACTCGGTTGATACTCATTTTAGGGTAGTAGTATTAATCATGGGGAGGCCGCTGCCGCAGCCAGGCAAGTAGGCCCCAATGGGCCCTTTTTGCCATCCCCTGCTCTCCACATAACTACATCGCCTCTTCTAGTCTTCCTTTCCGAACCTTTGTGACCTTCTAGCAAAGGTCAGTATGTCCGTCCACTCTAGTTCGATGAGTTCCTCTTGTACGCCTTACACTCGCCAAGGAAGTGAGACGAAGTTTCTTCGTCTTCTTCGCACATATGGCAAGTGGGATTGTCTTTTATACCCATTAGTGACAGGTGTCTACCTAGTTTGTTATGGCCTGTTAGTATTCCTCATTTTAGGGTATATGTTTATTGGAACTTTTAGCCTTGAAATGAAGTGAGGATTCTACCCTCGGAGTTTGTCCCCTTTATTCTAGGACACCCTGTATATATTTCTTCGCACTTGAAAATATATTATAAGTAAAATATCAGGTTCAATTGTAAATCTCACGTACTGATGCATTTTGCACAATTTTTGTTTCCCGGAATTCAACTTCGAACTATTCACATACGCCCACACGATTTAATTCAAGAAAATCCTCGTCCACGTTAAGAATATCGTTTTCTCATATCTTCTTTCATCTACGAAACTGAAAACATCTCAGGATAATGAATGATAAAACCCTCATTATTTCTCTTCCCACTCCAAGCAGTTCGATAGATGAGAATAATGTAACTATTATAGGAACATTCCTCTTAACGTCATAGAAGGTGTCGGCTTTCATATTATCCTGACAGATTTTTTCGCTTCCTTTCTTTTCGTGTCGATTCTGCCCTCGGCGAGATTTCATCTTCGGTTTCAGTTTTGTATTTAATGACGAGAACGCTTTTCGCTTTGTTTATCGCAACGGAAACATTCCATATATTTTTTGTTTAGATGAAGAAAATGTGGGCATTGTTTTCCTAACTAGTCCTTTTGCCGTTATCAAATCAATCAGCAGATTGGTTTTGTGTGATGAAAGTCCATTGATACTTTTGTGTCTCGTCTGTACATTATAAATGGTAGTTTTCATGGCATTGTATTCGACATGAAATATTTCCAAATATTTTTTTGAGAATAAAATAAATATGCGTTTTTTGTCAAAAAAATGGCTATGGCAGAAGTTGAATTAGTTTTTCATTTCGACAAACTATTTCTTAGTTCAGTTATTTTTTTTTTTTCTACCCATTTGTCCAACGTAAAACATATGACGCACGTACCATTGTGTCTCCCTGAAGCGTTAATTTGTCCCAACAGCAATACTGATAATAATAACAATAATAACAATAATAATAATAATAATAATAATAATAATAATAATAATAATAATAATAATAATAATAATAATAATAATAATAATAATAATAATAATAATAATAATAATAATAATCTTTACCTAGCTGTTTCAGGAAATTACCCATTTTATGAGTGGGTTTTCCAATGTGGATTATGAGTATGAACAACTTTGGTGGCCTTTCAGATGATGGTAAAATTCTTTGATTTTTTTTTTGCTCTTTGGACAGCTTTCGACATAACTTCACAAACGATGACCTAAACTTTTATAGTAATATAAACTAAACTAAAAAGGTCATGTAGCTCAGTGGTTGAGACTTTCTCGTTCGAAACCAGTGACTGCTGGTTGGCTAGGTTCGAATCCTTAGCGACTACAGATTTTTATCTGATGGCCCGAGAAAGTGCTAGGAATCGCACGTTAAAAGGTAAGACCTCGTTAATCCTTGGCTCGCACAAGTTTCGGCTTTTGAGGGCTGCCGTTCGTAAGGGGACGACAGCTGGTTAACGAAAAAAACAATTTTAAAAACAATTAATTTTTAAAAAGTCGAAAATATTATTTTAAGATGTGAGTGAATAGCACTCAGACCCTAAGAGGAAATGATAATGGCAAAAAAGAAAATTGATCGATCCTCAAAAATGCTTCAGTAACTCCTCAGCACTTTGAGGTGAACAAAAATATAGTATAGTTCAAAAGGAAATGAAAAGTTAATCACGAGCTGAATAAGTGACCAGTCAATTTTTTTTCATTTGCCGTGACTAATTTTAATATTAAATTTCTTCAACAACGTTACATTTCGAAAAAACACTGAGAGTTATGTATGGGAATGGTTTTTGCAAAATCAGTACCTGTATATTTTTCCAAAGAATATTAAAGCGGAAAAAATGTCCCCCTTGAAACAAGGTGAAAATCGACATCCATGTACATGACCCCAACCAATTTTTAAAACAGAAAATAACCACGAGAGTACAAGGTGTTCAGCTCGACTCAACCTGAACATAATAACTATTAGTATTACGAAATATTGTTTTCTGATTATTGGAGAATAATCACATAACTAAATAGTTAGCCGAATACATGAATTAGGAAGCATTTCACAAATTGTGTTCATATCCCAACAATGAAGGAAAATACGCGAAACTCAATACCAATTTTTCCTTTGGCAACAGTTGTTCACCCAACAACTTTTTCTCCGCTGGGATTTTCACGTATTTCTCCTCTCTAATGATGTCATTATTTCCACCCCACACGTATATTTCATTTTTCTATTAATGAAACATGAGAAGAAGTATGCAACAGAAATACTGCTCAACTTTTTTACGCTCCAACAATATCTTATTTCCAACAATAAATACTTCGGGAAAACAGAGAAAACAGGACAACTGAGCCCGTTCCCATGGAAACAAATACACCCGGGTACGATACATGATTACTGTAGCGTGCGGCAACCATGGCTTCCCTTTGTTGCCAGATATACTCGTTCTTTTGTAACCACTATGATTGAATACGCCCCTGATAATTAATAGTACAGCTGCCAAGAATTTTGTCCGTTATTAGTCAGAGGGCAAGAACTATTCCAGCATAGTACCGGTCTTTGTATATGTTATGTACCCTTGAAAAGACCATTATAATTACGAACATTCAGTATATAGATAATTTTTCTTTCGCAATGTTAATTCAAAGGAAATGTTTTCAACCTAACTCCAGTAGAATTCACATATTAGATAAGAACGTATTTTTACGCCCACATACGCTTCTCGAGCAGAAATGCATTTTGCTTGGATAACATTTTTTTCCTTTGTTCGCAATTGAGAATGAGATGCGATATTATTATGTTTCTGACTCTGCTATCTATCGATTGTATACACATTTTTCAATTTTTTTCCGTTTGGGAATGAATGGAGTTAATAAAGTAACTAGTAAGATTGAGTGAAGTTTTTGGAATCTCCTCGGTACACAACATATATTTTGAATGAACCAAAATGATCTATCAATACAAACACTCTTTGGGAAATATTAGAAAAATATATTCCTTGAGAGAGGCATTATTAAACTCAAAGAACTCCTTTGACATCATATTAGCGTTCCGTAGTTCAAAATTGAAGGAAGTTATTTCCATAATGCAAGTTGGAATTTTCACATAACCCGAATCTGCAGAAGTAAGCAGAGGAAATGAGAAAAGCTGAACTTCATCAAATATTGAATTCAGAAATTTGTAGCTTCAATCAGATAATATAATCAGAACACCTACTCTGGAGAAATCATGTACGCACAAGATAAAATGCCACTTTTAACACTCGTATCATAAATAACTATTATCTACAAACTAAATAAATCCTGGGTTTTGTCATTTTGTCTATTAAACATTTCTCGGTAACGGAACTGGAAAAGACGTAATAATAGGGAATATTGAATGAATTATTGATTGGAAGAGCATACAGACTGTACGTTAGAGACTTTTCGCTATATTTCCACATCATTTTTTCAGGTATCGTTCCCATTGTTTTCATTGTTCGGTTTTTATTCTAATTGCTTGGGTATCGACTGCTTTTTTCGGGTATTTGATTTTTTTCAGTGGATTGTGAAATTGAATGATGACGGTGGAGCATGAAAATACGACTTTTTAATGCCATTGTTACCAGAGAATGAATTCGTTCCGAATGTTATTCTGTAGAAAATGGCCATGGCTGATATTTAGAGTGAACCAAAAACTGAGAAACACCGCAGAGTTTTTCACAACGGACAATATATTTTAAATGGATGTAGCTGATGCTGATGAACATCTATTAATTTCAATTACACTTCAATGTTGACTTTCACTATTTTTGGTTTACAAAATGAATTCAAAATGAAATTCTGATTGGAAACCGGGATCGAAGTGATCCCAAAAAGAATACGTTCCTCGGAAGATGAGAAAATCCACATTTGGAAGCCTCAAGAATCATGGAAGAGGTACCGGAAATTAAAAAGAAGATGTTGGCAATATGTCGAATCATAGTGCAATCAAATTGTGTATTTGAAGAGTCCTCACAGTGTCCATTCTAGTGCCACTGTCGTTGAAGAAACATTTTCCGAACATGTTACTGTACTTTTTGAAAATGTTTGTATTCAATTCTTTATTCATTCCAGAAATCACCAAATATAGATTTGTATCTTGAAAATAGTGCGTCATATCAACGATGTTAGAAGGTATCGAGTTTATGAGCGAAGTGAAACGCTTATGGACGACTAACAGCGAAATGAGGAAACTACGGTATTTTCAGATTGATGTATTGTCACACTATTCATGGAATTCAGTTACCCCACCCGACGCAACCAGCAACCCCTTCTTTAACCCTCTTTGCTCATATATTTGTTCGTACATGTGGTCAACTCCGGTGAGTATCCATATGCACAGGATGCGAGTAAATATTTTATAACATTTGTTCAGGTATGTTATGGGCTCGTAGGTTTTTTGGTTCTGACAAATCTCATTATTATCTGAAATAAATAAACACTCCTCGAATATTCGCTGTCTTCACCACGTCAATTATAGAATCGCCGATTTTGAATCATGCGTGAAGTCTCACCCTCCATTACCCGACGTCATCAGTCCTATTTATTCCACGTAATGAAAACTGCACTGCGATGACGTCACAAACGGCAATCTCTTGACTAGTTGCCGTGACAACGTTGCGCCATTGAATGCATTTCCATGGATTCTGGGGGATCGACGAGGGAACTCTGACCCATTTCCCACAAAGCATACCGGGACCCTTTGTTTTTCCGACATGGGCTATTAACAGGAATCCGCGATGATGACTCGATGATTCGAGCCAGGTATGGGTTGTATGGCCTGTGATTTGCTGTGACTATTTTCTAGAAATGATCAACAGTATTCGACGATAATGTAACTACTGGTATGATCATTAGTCTAGTGTATTGCTCTCAATAATAATAATCGTCGTATTTTGGGAGGATTAACTTTTTTAATTTTTGTTTCAGTCCGTGGTGGGACGACAAGAGTAATTTTCCACGAACTCTCCTAATAGACCGGTAGCAGGTCAAGTTTTCGTACCCGATGAAGAGGACTTTCCAAGGAAAATCGATTTTTTTTTTCAAAAACAAATGATATGATATTTTGCAAAAAAAACTCTACAAAAAAGGTCTTCAAAAGTTTTTCTTAAAAATGCAGCGTTTTCGAGTAAATCGTGTTCGAAATTCGAAAAAATGCGATTTTCTCAATTTTCTGTTATCTCTCATTCAGTCACACAATATTTTCAGGATCACCTTGTCCAAAAATATTTATATATGTCTCGACTAAAAAATAATTCGTGTGGATTTTCCGGCACTGAATTTCCCAATACTTTTACCTTGCATGGAACCGACATTTTTTTATTCGCGAAGCTCACGTCATGGACGACTTTCTTATAGTGTCAATCGAAACGGGTTCAGCACATATTTTTTCATAATCACAAAGAATTTCGGTAGCGCAAAAACGGAAAATTTTGCTTAAAAGTATAACAATTTTCCGAGGAAAATCGTAAAATCCATTTTTTCCAAAATCAAATGACGCTATAATATATTCCATAAAATTTTCTACAAAAAAAGGTCCCCCTTTTTTCGAGTAAAATACTATTTTATAAGTATGTTTTTCAGATTATTTATATAGCCTCTCCAAATATGCGGTTTACAACCATTACAATTATATTTTCCAGGGATCCTATAGCGCAGTTCAAAACAATTGTAAAAATAGCTATACAAACTTAATAAAAATGTTTTATATTAATGATATAAACGCTGTGTTGACAGCGTTCTCGAGATAAACAAAAGTAATACATAATTTGTTCCTCTAGTGACGCAACTTACAATAAATATCTTGATAAATGTAGATAAATAAAAACTTCTCCGAATTGGATGTCATAATTCGAAAATATTGAAGTAAGACGGTCGCTATCATTAAAAAAATGTGTATAGATGTGATATCATTAGGTTTTGAAACTTCTGCAATTTGTTTCGCACCAAGAATTTTCCTACGCAGCGAAACTTTCTGGTGAAATATATATATATATATATATATATATATATATATTAATGAAAAAAAATGAATGAAAAAGTTATTGGATGTAAAATCAGATATGGAAAGTGACAAACAGGAAGCCAACGGCACATCTGTGGCATTTGGCTAGGAGACCTTGTATATCACGAAGCAATGTTAACCGATACTTTGGTATCGGTTAGCAAAAAATTTTCTATTCGAATAACCCTCGGACGTTGATAAATATAACAACTTTCTCAAGCTTGTTGCTTGTAGAAAACAGACCTCTGCCTTCGGTGCCAGTCTGTTTCGAAGCAACAAGCTTTCATATTAATGAAAAAAAATGAATGAAAAAGTTATTGGATGTAAAATCAGATATGGAAAGTGACAAACAGGAAGCCAACGGCACATCTGTGGCATTTGGCTAGGAGACCTTGTATATCACGAAGCAATGTTAACCGATACTTTGGTATCGGTTAGCAAAAAATTTTCTATTCGAATAACCCTCGGACGTTGATAAATATAACAACTTTCTCAAGCTTGTTGCTTGTAGAAAACAGACCTCTGCCTTCGGTGCCAGTCTGTTTCGAAGCAACAAGCTTTCGGAATCTGCTATAATTATCAATGTCCTTGGATTATTACTACTGATAATAAGTACTACTCATGTTAATTCAAGTTATAAGTTATAACGGTATTGGATAGAAACGACACACTCATTTCGTTTTTAGAAATACAGTATGTTATTGACTTATTCAATAAAGAAAACGGGGTGCAATATTGGAAACAGTACCGATAAGCCTCATTTGTAGAAGTTGATCATAGATAGGCTCTTTTCAATGTTCTATCACATACATACATATTGGGTAGGCATTCCGGTAAAAATATTAAAAACTGTGTTATGAAAATAACAGAAATCGCACTGCTATCTGTCACCTCGAAGGTCATTTAGTCATTAACATCGAGCTTGATGAACCCGGGACCTTCGGATTACAAACATCATGCAAGTATAGGTCCGTTTTAGACAAAAGCAGTTGAGATGCGTTTTGAATTTACAAAGAAAGGTTCATTAAGTGGGTAGGAGGAAAGATAATATGTATAACATGGGAGTAAAGTGGCACTTTCCTCCGGCATCGGAGATGAACTGGTGAACTGCTTGCTTTTATCTCGCATATTTGATAGCAATCTATCGAGAAATATGGTGACAAGCGTTTGAAGGCATTTGGTACCAGGGACTCCTTTCCAAACTTCCATCCCATAGCTTGCTCCTCCCCCGTTGTGTTCCTTGCTAGCCAGCTTTTTCTCAGATCGACCTCAAGCTTGTTGCTTACAGAAAACAGACCTCTGCCTTCGGCGTCGGTCTGTATCCAAGCAACAAGCTTCCGGAATCTGCTATAATTATCAATGTCCTTGGATTATTACTACTGATAATAAGTACTACTCATGTTAATTCAAGTTATAAGTTATAACGGTATTGGTTAGAAACGACACGCTCATTTCGTTTTTAGAAATACAATATATTATTAACTTATTCAATAAAGAAAACGGGGTGCAATATTGGAAACAGTACCCATAATCCTCATTTGTAGAAGTTGATCATAGATAGGCTCTTTTCAATGTTCTATCACATACATACATATTGGGTAGGCATTCCGGTAAAAATATTAAAAACTGTGTTATGAAAATAACAGAAATCGCACTGCTATCTGTCACCTCGAAGGTCATTTAGTCATTAACATCGAGCTTGATGAACCCGGGACCTTCGGATTACAAACACCATGCAAGTATAGGTCTGTTTTAGACAAAAGCAGTTGAGATGCGTTTTGAATTTACAAAGAAAGGTTCATTAAGTGGGTAGGAGGAAAGATCATAAGTATTACATGGGAGTAAAGTGGCACTTTCCTCCCTAGTAATACAAATAGCTTTTCCGGCATTGGAGATCAACTGGTAAACTGCTTGCTTCCATCTCGCATATTTGATAGCAATGTATCGAGAAATATGGTGACAGGCGTTTGATCGCGTTTGGTACCAGGGACTCCTTTCCAAACTTCCATCCCATAGCCTGCTTCTCCCCAGTTGTGTTCCTTGCTAGCCAGATTTTTCTCAGATCGATCTCTTCACGTGGTGAACGATGGAGAAAATCATCGGATACTTCACCTATAAATGCTGGTGTTCCACAGGAATCTATTCTAGCACCAATAGTTTTGCTTCCTCATAGCAGTGATTTGTTGGAAGCTCAGCACAGCACAGCGTAGCCTTCATACCGCTTTATTTTCCAAACGAGGAAAATTATATGCTCGTCCATAATGAACTTTGTCACATGTTTTCCTCTCATGAAAGCGTGAGCAAGAGAAACTATTTTTCATCCCTGAACAACTGATCTTTTTACGTTTTGTCTCAAAAATAAATTTATTTAGCGTTTTGAAAATCGAAATTGATTAGTATTCCAATTCCATGAGGTTTGTATGAAATGCTGATATCAGCATTCAAAGGATTTCAACGTGATATCAGGATGTCATCAGTTTCGAAATCATCATCATCATCTATCGAAACCCATTAGTCAGCACTTTACAGCACCGTTCAATTATTCCGATAGCTAACAACGCAAGCAATTTGGGAAAATTGATATCCAGTTTCTCCGATGAATCAAATTACTGTAAGTCTTGATGAGTTTTGGACAGGGGATGTATAAGATGAAAGAGAAGAGCAGCAGTAATCCCGAGGACACAATTGTCTTTAGATTTGCCAATTCTACGATATTATTATAAATTCGGATTGGATGTGTATGGCGAAAGGGCTTTTCACTAGTGCTCAGAAACGGGGCTTAGTGGAGTTGTTCCTTCGGCATTATGGCTATATACGAACAAAGCTGTTACTAATGTTATCCGGAATTATTATTGATGGGTCTTGGCCGATACGGAGATCTGTGGGTTTGAGTTATTACAGGTAATTGTAGGAAACAGTTGAGAATCTTGAATTATTAGTTAATCTTGATTCATGACTAATAGACTGAACTGTGTGGAGTAAAAGATCACCTTCCTTCCTTTGTTACGTGGGGTTTAGATTTGTTGTGTAATATATTGCTAATGTCAAGGTTGTCAAGTGAAGCTTGAAGTGAAGCAACGAAATAAATAATATATTCATACCGTAATGTGTTCAATAAAGAATTGTAAGAGCAATTCCATTGATTTATATCATTTTCCTGGGGATCCAGCTCTATTACAAACATAGAAGACGGCGCTCAAGAGACCCGCGTGGAATATAACATCAAAAGTGCGAATTTGTCTGGTCAATTGAAATGATAGGTCTCATATCTATTGAATTGATAAAACGTTTGGGAAAAAGACTTTCCTCCAATCGAGAAAAACTCGACTGAATGTATACAAGGTTATTCAGAGTTTAAATAATATTTTTTGTAAACAAGTACACTTAATAAAGAGGAGTTTCAACTTCAAGATTTGCCAGTGAGGAAACTCTGGGCGGTGACGAGAAACGCACATGTTTGAAATGTAAAGAGAAGACAAAGTGCGTCAAGTCTTTTTCTATCTTCAAATTACCAAAAATATTAATAATTCATTTGAAGCGGTTCTTGCCGACGTCGACGGAGAAACGCGGAGAAAAACTTAATGTCACTATCGATTTCTCTCTGGAAGGATTGGATATGGCCAATTATGCAGAAGACCATGTTTCTTCTTGTTGATACAACCTCTATGCTCTGTGTAATCATAGTGGGACGCTCTATTCCGGACACTATAAGGCCTATTGTAGGCATCCATACGTAGGCAGGTGGTACGAGTATGATGACTCGAGGGTGTCACCAATATCCTCCAAATACCTGATTGTCAGTGGGCAAGCTTACAGCAGACAAGTAGACCCCAATGGGCCCTTTTTGCCATCCCCCGCTCTCCACATAACTACATTGTCTCTTCTAGTCTTCCTTTCCGAACCTTTGTGACCTTCCAGTGAAGGTCAGTATGTCCGTCCACTCTAGTTCGATGAGTTCCCCTTGTTGGAGTTTTTCGACTCCGAATCTTAGCCTCCCGTACGCCTCACACTCACCAAGGAAGTGAGACGAAGTTTCTTCGTCTTCTTCGCACATATAGTAAGTCGAAATGTCTTTTTTACCCATTAGTGACAGGTGTCTACCTACCTGCTGCCGGCGGTATTCCTCCAAGATTCGGTTAGTTCTCTTTCCACCCATTCATCTAGGGCAGAAGAGATTTGACTTCTTGCAATGCATAGTACTGGCTCCGGTCCACAGAACGGCGCAGCGGAACCGGTTCTGGCAAGCTAATCTGCCACCTCGTTTTCCGGCACGCCCCTGTGACCAGGGACCCATAACAACTCAACTTCCTTTGTTTCAGCTAATTTCTCAAGAGCATTTCCGCATTCCTGTACCAAAACTGAGCTTGGTCTAGGATGACAGATAGCTTTGAGCGCTGCCTGACTCTCCGAACAGATATCAATTTTCTGTTCGGGCTCTTCTTTCACCTTTTGCCTCGTAGCCACGGTTAGAATGGCGTACACCTCATCTTGGAAAACTGTTGTGAATCTTCTCAGAGCGTAGCTTTCTCGTATATCTCTTCCTTCCAGGTAGATGCCTGCGTCCGAAGCCTGTTTGTTAGTCAGACGCGAACTGTCCGTGTAACATACTAGGCCTCCTGGACGAAGCTCCACTGTATTTCCTTCCCATTGTTCTCTGCTCGCAATGGTGAGCGCAAACTTCCTATTCCATCGCAGCCCGTCTTGTGCGCTTCTCACTCTGAGGGCGGAAATAGGAATTGTGCAATCATAAGTAAATAAATTTTGACAGATAAGGGAAATAATCAGAAAATTCCTGCGTTGTTTTTACCATGAACGTCTAACTTACCACCGACCGTGAGTCTTGCTGTTTAGTTTTACCTAAACCTATTCCCTTTGAACGTGATATATTGTGATTGAAATAATATTCCAGATGAGCACTCAAAGTACGTTTCAGCTTGCTCTCTATTCACACAAGTGTAAACCGTCTATAAAATACGAGAAAACGGTATTAAATTAGCGAACAACCCTTATGGGCCATCGCTGGAAGTTTGTGTCTGGACCTGCACTCTCCAAAGTTATAGAAGGCCCTTTATCAGCCCAAGTGGTCTGTCAGCGGACAACAATTCCGCCCAGACAAACTTGGGAACTTACAAAGAGATATAGCTCGGAGAAGAGTTAGCGAATGGACAAACAAAAACGGGACGATGTATGGCGTGCTGCTTGTATGGATTTGATAACATATTCTACATTACGATGGGTGTAACTGTACGCAGTCAATTACCAAGAAGTGGAGTTTGAAATGAAGAACTCAAATCGAAGGAATTATTATTCATGAAATAAATACAGTTTGAGAAATATGAACTACCCAAAATACCAAAACTAGGTCAAATCCAGTACGATTGGGTTTTTGAGACAAAAATCCATTGTTGCACCACCAAACTTGGTTTGCTAGTAGTTGGAACCATGACAAAATCGAGAAAAATTTTTTTTTTTGTTTTTCGTTTGAGAATATATAAATACATTTTTGCTTTAATCTTGGAAACTATATGATTTATCGGAAAAACAACTCAACAGGGTGAAAAACAAATCAATATTCCAAGAAAATTATTGCTAGTAATTTCTTATGCAATGCGCTCGTTGTCCCAGAAAACGGGATTGAACGCCGACATCAACTTTCAGGTTCACCCTTACCCGCAGCTGCAGTTTCTGGCGGAGGTGAATATTTGATTGGTAATAACTCTGCTAAAAATGATCGGAAAAGGATAAGGAAAAGTTCATATCGTTTCTGAAGACTCCTACCTTCTTATGCAAATATAATATGCGAGTATTTGAGTACCTAAAATGTGTTTTGTCGCACTTCACGGAGATGTTTGCGGATGATCCGAAAATCATGAATAATTTAGTGAAGTAGTGTGACAGGTCCCACTTATACATGCAAAAAAAACTATTGTTTAGCCTCATTTTCAACTTACCCATAAAATTCCCTTCAGTAAATGTTAAAAATAATCGCTTATTTATATCCTGCATATACAGTGCCTTCATTTCAAAACTTCTGAAATTTTATATCGGAATTCAATCAGTTTTTCTGAAAAAAAAGTGCATTTTGTGAGAAATTACCAAGTATATTTCTTGTGGAGAATTAAATTATCTTCAGCCTTCTAGAAATTGTTCCTTGATCTCATACTTTCCGAAACAATAGCAAAAAAATAAATATTATTTTTCAAAATGAAAATATTTTTGGGTTCCACCCCTGATTTCATGGTAAAAAATGTTTTTCTAACAATGCAGGATGTCAAGGAGTCATGTGCCGAGTTTCAAAGTGCTACGATTCATTCTTCACTTGTGGCTTACATTTGTCTGTGGTTACTGTACTATTGGTATTATTAGTCCTAGCAAGTTAGTGGTTCTTTCTCAGGTATTAATCAATATATCCTATAATATTTGCAATGTCATCTCTTTCTCCATACATTCTAGTAAGTCGGTTAACTATCATTACTATTTTAATTTTCAGTATGTGAACTATTTTGTTCCTTCATATAGACAATAAACAGTGAGAAATAATCGTGCTGGAGTACGTCGTAATCAAAGGTTTTTTTCTCGAGTTCGACATTGTCAATAATTTCATCGAATGTATCATATTTTGTAATTGCACTAAAAGGAAATCCTAGACACTCCATCGGCTAAAATACGTTTTGCCAGAGGTCAGATCCTGACTAGTATGCAATTGGCCAGAGTTTTTGATGAATTAGCAATAATAGTGTCATTATACTGATTGGTTGAGGCGGTGAAATAAAGTGGTGATAGTTCCATTTGTTTTCCACCAACCAAATCGCGATCATCTCATTCACCTCATCCAAACTGCATTCGAATGCAACATCAATCTATTCACACATTCGTGAATACCAAACTCGAACAATTCGAAGCACAAAACTATGCTATTTGCACGTAACTTTTCAAAAATCTATCAACAATTGCGGTTATTTTGTGAAGTTTTGGAATGGAGAATCGATACGGATGACCTGCAGTTGTTGTCAGCAAAGCTGCTAACATTAATCAAATGACTGTGCGGTTCCTATATTTTTAATGAATTGCATCCCAGTCGGAAACCCATTTCTGAATCAACGTTTCAAAAACATTGCAGCGTTTTGATGAAACTGGAGGTGTCCAAGATCGACCAAAAAGTGGAAGACCAGTAAGCGTTACAAATGAGGAAAATTATCAGAATGTCATATTAGATTTGGTTTGATTCGGCACAACTGAGGGCTTTGAATCATAGCATGAGTCGATATTCCATTCAAAAAATTTGCAAAATTCAAAAATCCATCCATTTAAAATTCATTTGGTACAGTAATTGAGTGAAGATAATTTCAATCGTAGAATCGAGTTCTGTGAAGTTATTATGGATGAATTAAATGAAAATGTCAACTTTGTCAACCACATATTGTTTTCTGAAGAATCTACATTTACGGGCACGTAAATCGACACAACTGTAGGTATTGGTCAGACCAAAATCCACATTGGATGGAGGAAGTTCACACTCAACGGCCACGAAAAGAAAATATATGGTGTGGGATTCTTGTTGGACACGTCATAGGACCCTATTTTATAAACGGAAATTTGAACTCTGAAAGATATTTACCACTTTAACAACAGCATATTATTCCAGAGCTTAGACGATTATTCCCGAATAACAACAATCCCAATTTGTCGGCAGAACAAATGTGGTTTCAAAAAGATGGGGCTTCTCCACATTTTGGACGTGTGGTAAGGGCATAGCTAGATGAAACTTTTCCTGATAAAAGGATTGGACGCAGGGGAGCAATTGAATGGCCAGCTACGTCTCCCGATATGACCCCACTTCACTTTTTTCTATTGGGTCACATAAAAAATGTAGTTCACAAAAATAAGCCGCCAAATATCGAAGAGTTGCAAGAAAGAATAGGGCATGAAATTTATACCATTCCTCCTCACAGATTCACAAGAGAATTTTGTAAACACTCTGAGCACCTTATTAAATAGAATTCCTAAGAAAAATTTGTTGTTTATTAAAACTTGTTTTCTCTTTTTCTCCTGGCATAACTATTGTTTTCATAATATTTTAAATGTCCTAGACATTAAAAAATACATATTATCATTTCATGCATTTTTATCAACCCTGAACAATTATGTTTTTTTTTTATTTTCTGCAAATACTATAATAAATATAATTAAATTGTAATCATATGCAAATACTCCACTTTTTGTGACTTTCATAATGAATATCCATCATTTCGTGCTATTTTTTTAATAAATTTGAGAGTAGTAAAAAGTTTTCAAAATTCGATATTTCGAAAACGGTTGAATTTAGGAAATGATGTACAATATCAGTTTTGTTCAGAATTTCGAGCAGAATTGATATGTGGAATAACATACAAGGTGTCCCATCGAGTGTCCCATTAGAGTGTCCCATTAGAGAAAAAGTTACTTTGTTTCGTCTTGACTTTTTTACTGATCCTGTATACTTAATTTTTCGTTGATATAATGGATTTTGAAAAACCCTAAAACTTCTGTATTTTAATATTTTTCGATAGCTATCTCACTTTAAGAGATCATCGACCGTTTCCATACATATCAGCGAACCTGAATACGTCGATTGCCTACAACATGTCTATCAACCAATCCCATTGGGAATCCTATATGTATATGCCGGTAAAATTCATCTACATCTGTATACCAAAAGTATTTTCATCTTGTGAAACATCAGCATAACACCCCCTTCGAAATATTTGTGGTTGCTCTTGAACCAGTTTTCTATGTGAAATTTCACATCTACTTCACTAAAGTTACGGTTGATCGAACATTGGCCTTTAATTCGGTAAATTAATTACACAGTTGTTACCTAATGCCCAATGCCCCACCCCAGTTTGTATTTCATTGAACTGTGTGATGTGGATATTTTGTTTCAATAATGGCTTTCACCATGTTCGATATATTCACTGTATCCATAATCAACAAAAGAGATTGTATGTTCAACAAAAAGTATGAATTAAATTGAATGGTTTGCCCTCAAGCTGTTTCGTTTGTTTTCCATCATTTCAATATGAAACTGTTCCGAATTGAGAATTATTCAACAGAAACCATAATATTTTCAATACAATGAATGCTACAATTTAGAGATTTATTCACAACTAGGATTTATTTTTAGATACAACTATATGGTGGATTCTTTTAACCAGCTAAATATTATTATAAATTATGGATTCAATCACGTAAATGGGAAACGATAACCCAACATTCCACATAAACCTTTGAAAAAGGGAAGTTAAAAAAAAAACAGCCACAGCCCCCTACGACTGTTACCTATCTCGTACCTACAGTTTGAGAGAGAGAGTATGGGGAGGAGTCGGGAAAAGCTACATTGAAAAACTAATAATTGTCCAAAAACGTTTACTAAAAATTATTTTCAAAAGAGATTTCACCTATTCTTCAGATCGATTATTCAGTGAAGTTAGCTTACTGGATCCACGACAATTATTTTTTCTACGCGGTAACATTAGACAGCACCAGTCCAAATCCGATCTAAGAAACCCTGACCACCAGTACAACACCAGAAATAAAAAAACAACCTATCTCACTCCTTTTATGCATAAATCGAAAGGCCAAAGATGTTTTTCTTTTCTTGGACCAAAAATGTTACAATTTCTTCCTGTCAAAATACAAAACATCCACAGTGCACATATCTTCAAAAATAATCTGAAAAAATTCTTGTTTTCAATACCAAGAACGACAATACATCAACTTTTTGAATAGTCCATAAAGCACACATCTGATTAGAATGAAAATGATCACTTCTTTTAATCTTACTGCCACTTTTTTCCAGAATGAGAGTTGATACTTTCTTATGTGTTTTCTTTTTTACTCATTTTTATTTTATTTACTTTTTTAATTCAATTGATTTTTAAATGTTTCTTTTCCTCACACAACTGATATTATTCAACTTGAATAAGTGATACTTCTTTTAAGGTATTTTAAAGATACTCTATAATATTTTCTTGTTTTTAGTTCGAAAATATGAATAGGAAATTCATAAAATCTATTGTTTTGTCATGTTATTACTTTATTACTATACTCTGTAACAACATACTGTTTTTCTCAATGTAAATATCTCCACACGCAGGCTTTGCCTTTAGTGGATCTCTCTAGGTTTATTAGCTAGTTATCAATTCATAAACCACTCTTGTGAATATTTTTTGAAATAATATTATTATTATTATTATGAACATTAATATTATGAAGTGTCTTCTGCAAATGACGCAGTTTTTCCAAATGTGTACCGCATCAATAAATCATTTATATATGTATACAAGAAAAAGAGTCGGTCCTAAAACTGATCCTTATAGTACTCCTGAACTGATAAAAGTATATTTTTCAAGTGCACTCCCTTGAATAAGCTATTGTGTAAACGAAATTGATATTTAAAGTAAAGTTCAAGTGACGATCAAGTCAATCAGAAATGGATTTTGAAACTCCATTGCTTTTTTTCGACTTGACTGTGGCAGTATAGGACTCAAACCATTCCAGATCAATACCTTCACAGCCCTATCGATAGAGTTTAGCCAGAAGTATATTATTTTTCTAGATAAATTGCATGTTTGCTTCTCACTTAGAAACTGTAGAAATAGAAAACTCATGATAAGAGTGTGGATTGATTGATAAAAGGAGCAAATAAACAGAAATTTAATATGCTTATGATTTTCATACCTACCCTTTATTCAGAAAATCTACTGAGCTCGTGCCTTCCCAGATTCAGGAGTACATTTGCTCTTGTTTGGCGAATTCAGCTCTACGTTTTTCCTTCTATTTATAACGCCCGACAGCACTCTGGTTTCCCTCTCAAGACCAAGAAATATTTCAGGATATATTTTACAGTTGAAGGTACAGCAGGCGTCGAGATTTCACACGTTTTTCCTTTTCCTTCCATTAGGCAAGTGATACTGCGGTCTCTGTATATTTTATTGTGAATTTCCTCATTTCTTCCTCTGAGGGAAACGAGCCCGCCAACAGACATCACAATGTAAGCGGTTTTTTACAGTTACAGCCAGCCGGAGATGCCTGGATGACTCTCAAGTAATATTTATACGTCAGCACACAAAATGTCCATTTGGCATAGATTTATTTCAGGTAATCCCCATTAAATGCAGAATGGGGTCTAATTCAACTTGAAATTCCCTACCGAATGTCATAATGAATGCTATTGTCATTTTTATCATTAATTAAATGGGTGTTTCATACACCATTTTTTCTACCACTAGTAAAAATAAAATAAAATAAAAAATAATTTTCATTTTTGACTTTCATTATATGCCTCCAGAAAAAACATATGATCCAACACCGCCAAGATAGGACGAATGTCAGAAAATCGAACAAATAAACAATAAGAAATGAGAAATGGGAAATGAGGAATGAGAAATGATGAATGAGAAATGAGAAATGAGAAATGAGAAATGAGAAATGAGAAATGAGAAATGAGAAATGAGAAATGAGAAATGAGAAATGAGAAATGAGAAATGAGAAATGAGAAATGAGAAATGAGAAATGAGAAATGAGAAATGAGAAATGAGAAATGAGAAATGAGAAATGAGAAATGAGAAATGAGAAATGAGAAATGAGAAATGAGAAATGAGAAATGAGAAATGAGAAATGAGAAATGAGAAATGAGAAATGAGAAATGAGAAATGAGAAATGAGAAATGAGAAATGAGAAATGAGAAATGAGAAATGAGAAATGAGAAATGAGAAATGAGAAATGAGAAATGAGAAATGAGAAATGAAAAATGAAAATTGAAAAATGAAAAATGAAAAATAAAACATGAAAAATGAAAATTAAAAAAGAATAATGAAAAATGAAAAATGAAAACTGAAAAATGAAAAATGGAAAAATGGAAAAATGGAAAATGAAAAATGAAAACTGAAAATTGAAAAATGAAAAATGAAAAATGAAAAATGAAAAATGAAAAATGAAAAATGAAAAATGAAAATTGAAAAAGGAAAAATGAAAAATGAAAAAATAAAAATGAAAAATGAAAAATGAAAAATGAAAAATGAAAGATGAAAAATGAAAAATGGAAAAATGAAAAAATGAAAAATGAAAAATGAAAAGTGAAAAGTGAAAAATGAAAAGATGAAAAATGAAAAAATGAAAAGTGAAAAGTGAAAAATGAAAAGATGAAAAATGAAAAAATGAAAAATGAAAAATAAAACATGAAAAATGAAAATTGAAAAAAAAATGAAAAATGAAAAATGAAAAATAAAAAATGAAAAATGAAAATTGAAAAAGAAAAATGAAAAATGAAAAATTAAAAAACAGAACATGAAAAATGAAAATTGAAAAAGAAAAATGAAAAATGAAAAATGAAAAATGAAAAATGAAAAATGAAAAATGAAAAATGAAAAATGAAAAATGAAAAATGAAAACTGAAAATTGAAAAATGAAAAATGAAAAAAGGAAAAATGGAAAAATGGAAAAATGGAAAATGAAAAATGGAAAATGAAAAATGAAAAATGAAAACTGAAAATTGAAAAATGAAAAATGAAAAAAGGAAAAATGGAAAAATGGAAAAATGGAAAATGAAAAATGGAAAATGAAAAATGAAATCTGAAAATTGAAAAATGAAAAATGAAAAATGAAAAATGAAAATTGAAAAAGGAAAAATGAAAAATGAAAAAATAAAAATGAAAAATGAAAAATGAAAAATGAAAATTGAAAAATGAAAAATGAAAAATGAAAATTGAAAAAGGAAAAATGAAAACTGAAAATTGAAAAATGAAAAATGAAAAAAGGAAAAATGGAAAAATGGAAAAATGGAAAATGAAAAATGGAAAATGAAAAATGAAATCTGAAAATTGAAAAATGAAAAATGAAAAATGAAAAATGAAAATTGAAAAAGGAAAAATGAAAAATGAAAAAATAAAAATGAAAAATGAAAAATGAAAAATGAAAATTGAAAAAGGAAAAATGAAAAATGAAAAAATAAAAATGAAAAATGAAAATTGAAAAAGAAAAATAAAAAAAGGAAAAATGGAAAAATGGAAAATGAAAACTGAAAACTGAAAATTGAAAAATGAAAAATGAAAAATGAAAAATGAAAAATGAAAATTGAAAAAGGAAAAATGAAAAATGAAAAAATAAAAATGAAAAATGAAAAATGAAAAATGAAAAATGAAAAATGAAAATTGAAAAAGGAAAAATGAAAAATGAAAAAATAAAAATGAAAAATGAAAATTGAAAAAGAAAAATAAAAAATGAAAAATGAAAATTGAAAAAGGAAAAATGAAAAATGAAAAATGAAAAAATAAAAATGAAAAATGAAAAATAAAAAAAGAAAAATGAAAAATGAAAATTGAAAATTGAAAATTGAAAATTGAAAATTGAAAATTGAAAATAGAAAATTGAAAAATGAAAGATGAAAAATGAAAGATGAAAGATGAAAGATGAAAGATGAAAAATGAAAAAAGGAAAAATGAAAAAATGAAAAATGAAAAATGAAAAATGAAAAATGAAAACTGAAAAATGAAAAATGAAAAATGAAAAGTGAAAACTGAAAATTGAAAATTGAAAATTGAAAATTGAAAATTGAAAATTGAAAATTGAAAATTGAAAATTGAAAATTGAAAATTGAAAATTGAAAATTGAAAATTGAAAATTGAAAATTGAAAATTGAAAATTGAAAATTGAAAATTGAAAATTGAAAATTGAAAATTGAAAATTGAAAATTGAAAATTGAAAATTGAAAATTGAAAATTGAAAATTGAAAATTGAAAATTGAAAATTGAAAATTGAAAATTGAAAATTGAAAATTGAAAATTGAAAATTGAAAATTGAAAATTGAAAAATGAAAAATGAAAAATGAAAGATGAAAAATGAAAAATGAAAAATGAAAAAAAGGAAAAATGAAAAAATGAAAAAATGAAAAATGAAAAGTGAAAAATGAAAAATGAAAACTGAAAAATAAAAAACGGCGGACCTCAAAAGTCTAAACTTGTGCGAGCCAAGGATTAACGAGGTCTTACCTCTTAACGTGCGATTCCTCGAACGATACGAAGAAAACAGTTCTCCGTAAGTCACCATACAAACCACAACTTTGCCTTGCGTTGCTTGGCTTCAGATATCGATATACACGAGATCTAACATTTGAGATTTGTTTTCGGATCACTGGTCAGAATAAACAAGTGAGTCGTTTTCTGTTGAGACTTCTTTAATTTTTTCACCCGTCTCTGAGCTGGGCACAGAATTTTCCGAAGGTACATTTTTAATTATTCTACGGAAAATAAATTGTCAGCGGATTTCCATAAATCATAGTAGAGTTGAATTTTCAATTTCACTTAAACTATTGCACTTCTTGAATACGTCACATGTTTATGAGAATAGCTGATATTGACAGAATATTGATGTGTGTCGCATTTTATTATAGACTTGAATCTTATTGTGGGTTATTAGGCAATGTCTTATGAACTAATTAAAGTATTGAGGTGATCATCACTTATGGTGTGCAGGTACACTGCAGAAAAAACATCACCCATCAGTACTGCAATGAATGTACACCATGATAGTGAGACCTATGATCACCTACGGAGCAGTAGTGTGGCACGGCAGAACCGAACTCGCCACAACAACGAAATCCTTGGAAAAAGTGCAAAGACTACCATGTCTTTGTATGACAGAAGCAACGAGGTCGACTCCAACAGCAGCAGTACAGGTCATTTTGGATCTCACTCTTCTCTTTATCATGGTGAGGAGAACTGCTTGGGGAGCAGACTCAAAAAGATAGCACACTGTGTAAGGGGCTCAACCCTCACCAAAAGTGCACAACTTGCCAATCTCCCAACTGACGAAATAACCAGAAAATTCGGTTTCGAAAAATTTTTTCGAACGGAACAATACCAAGAGAGAATGGAGCATGGAATCCATTCGAGCACTGGGAAAGAATACCATAACGTGGTACAAGGACGGGTCCAAAACTCCCGAGGGAACTGAAGTAGGCGTCTTTGGGTCTCGCACCAAATACTCAGAACCCATGGGCCAGTTTCCGGGCATTTTTCAGGCAAAAATTCATGCCACAGAAAGCTGGATTCAGTTCAACCTCGACAGAAAATACCGGAACAAGGAAATCGCGATCTTCTCCGATAGTCAAGCAGCCATCAAAGTTTTGAGCTCCTCTAACATCAACCCGGAGATGGTTTGGGAATGCCTAGAAAGACTCAATGATCTATCCAGGAACAACAAGGTGCATCAACGCCACTGATTGGGCCAGAATTATTCTGCAAACTTGGAAAATCTTACATTCAAAAAGAACTCAATAAAGCTGAAGAAGCAATGAGAGCAACATACTGGCAAAGACTTCCAGGACTGAGGCAGGCCAAAGATCTCCGTGGCAATCTCAATCGAGCAAAATTGAAAACACTGATTAACCTCAGCAAAACTAGTCTAAAGACGCGATTTCTAACGGCGCATTGCAGACTAAAAGATCACTCTAGAAAGCTAGGTTTAAAGGAGGACAGCACCTGCGGATTCTGTGGGGAGCATTAAGCACCCAGAAACACCCCACCGTACGGTGTGTTATGCTGTACAGAATTCCTAAAGAAATTGAGGCTTGAGGGGCTGCTGTAAACGAGAATACCACGGGATAGCAGAAGAAGATGGGGCACGATAAATCTAATCAGAGATGAAAGATGTGATATTCTCTTGAGGGAGTGGAAAACTAAAGGTGGAATAGTAGAAAGTTGGAAACAAAATAATGGAAATCGATTTTTCCAGACTGATCAGGCCCAGTATACCGTTTTGGAAGTTCCCTATAAATAAAATAAGTCAAATTGAATGTACGAGAGAATTTATAAACGAACAGTTGAAGTGAAATTTTCTCCGAACCCAGAAGCGTTTTCAATGCATTTGATGTCTATAGCTGAATTATTATTTTTTTCTGTAGTTGATTTGGATTTGTTGTCAGAGATTCTCAGACTTGAACTCTCTTTGCATTGGTATGAGAGGTCAGACTTAAAAATTAGAAAACAAAATATAATTTATTGTCGAAAAAATCAAAATTCTTGTTGACAACGCGTGAAAGATATTGGGTTAATGAACGAACAAACAAACAAGTAGACTAGAGTAGAATACACTTCAATTTTCTTGATGTACTCTGGCAAGGGGTTGTACATTGAAAATAACCGAATCCTTGACTGATGCACTACTTTGAATAGGGAGTTCAAAATTGCTAATTGGCATGCCAGTATTGTACGAAGAGAGATGTGTTTTAAAAAAAATTCATTCCTCTGAATAACACATACTGACTCCCAAATGGAAATTGAAACTACCGTCAGAATACCACTGGCCTTGAATAAGGATTTAGGCAATTATCTCGCATGCCTGCTTTGCAGATTCACTGTACCACTCTATTTTGAAAAACAAAGATCATATCTAGGAGCTCTTTTGAACAAACTCCCCAGATAGCAATACCGTATCTTAAGTGGCAATCATATAATGCAAGATTGGACTTTTTTGTAGGTGAATATCCCAATTCGTTTGAAATTACTCTAAGATCACCCTGAAGCTAGTTTTTTGCTTAGTTTTATTATATGATCTCTGAATTTTAGTTTATTTTTAACGGTGAAGCCTAGAAATGTGGAGTTGTTTTCAAAATATCCTTTCCTAACCAAATATATGCTGAAATGCATCTGAAGGTGAGTACACTAGTATTGATTGAGTTGAAAGGCAATCTGTTAGAGTCACACCAATCTTTGATTTTGGTTACATCATATGAAATTGAATTGTGCAGTTACTCGATATTTTTATGGTGCCACAATATTGTCGTATCATCAGAAAAAAGATTGAGAGTTCTACTTGTATTCACAAGTGACAGGTCATTGAAATATAGCAAAAACAGAGTTGGTCTCAGCACGGATCCTTGACGAACGCAATGGCTGATGGCTTGCTTTGTAGAGTACTCATTAGTTTTTACCATTTGATTAGGATTGTTCAAATAGGAGCAAAACCATTGCAGTGTATTTTTCCTGAAAACATAGTGTGTCATCCTCCCCAAGAGAATGCAATGATTTACACAGTCAAATGCTCGAGACAGATCGCAGAAAATAGCTGCAACTGTTTCAATAATAATGATAATATTCATATAGAATAAAACGGGAGTGACATTATCTAAGATATAAATGTTATAAAATTGTAGAAGTTCCATTTCTTATTTCCATGATGATTTCCCACTAAACAATTACAACTTCATCTCTCAAACTAACTCCATTCTTAAGAAATCTATTCCCACTTCCTCAGTACCCTGTTTCTGTTCTGAAAATTCATCGCTGCGGAAGTTTTCAGAATTCATTAACTACGGTATAATTCATGAAAACCACCTCGTGGCACACAAAAAACAGAATATCATCCATGTAAAGTTTGTTTTGCTTGAAAGTTTCGCAGCAACCTTAAACGTAAATAGACGGTGAGAAGTTTAACTTTAAGTTCGCTGATACAAAATTCACTTTGGTGTACTTTTATTCCTCTAAAGTTTATTTGCGTATACCTAGTTACTGAGGATATTAAGTAAGCGGTTTCAGTGACGTAGGAGGAAACTGTTGGGTAGGTGATTGAAAATTGATAAGCAAAACAAGGGCTGGGGGCGGCTTGATAGATTTTTATTTCGTCTCTTCATGTTAATGCTA
Source organism: Chrysolina haemoptera (assembly GCA_958298965.1). Classification (NCBI taxonomy): domain Eukaryota; kingdom Metazoa; phylum Arthropoda; class Insecta; order Coleoptera; family Chrysomelidae; genus Chrysolina; species Chrysolina haemoptera. The sequence continues at coordinate 4,706,605 of OY282592.1, read as the reverse complement.
CTGAAGTGATATGATGATAGTTTGAAAAAAAAATCAATCAACATTGTGGGACCAGTTGAGAGTATCGTCTAGTGTGATTTCTTTTTTCATTCTATCATCCGCAGAGATAATCAAGTTGTTTGTTTTTTCCTTATTCAACTTCAGAAAGTTTCCAGTAAAATATTGCTCAGGTTGACTCTCCATAAGTTTCATAGTTGTAATGAGATTTTTACAATTTTTGTTTGAACTTATGAGTGTGCTGTGATCGGTGAAGATCACATATCGTTATGCAGAATATGATAAAAAAAATCACTAATGTAGATTATGAAAAGAAAGGAGCCTTCACTAATAGTATTGGTGACTGCATAGAATGGATCAACCCGATTTGCTAGGATTATCGTCAATTGTCCCGGTGATGTAGGCAAAACAGCACTCTATTTTGGTAAGTAGGTACTACTATTTGGATTATGTATTGCCCCTGCTATATTTCACACTCTTCTGAAACTAGTGTCCAGCCGAACATTTTCTTGCTTGGCAAAAATAATTCAAAGATGAAGAGTGAGAAAAAACATGTAATTTGAAGTGATCTCGGTTGCTCGCATAACGAGAGTCCATCAGCATTTGGATAGATTATTATAGATTATATATTAGGGACTTTCGTGCTACAAGCCTCTACACCGCCACCTTTTCAGATCTATTGTGTTTGTCCTCGAGACCATTTAGAGTTCTTTGTCTAGCCCTGTCTTCTTTACGAGACTCCACAGGCTAGTTTTTAGAACTCCCATGAATCTGGGAGCTCTTGGTTTTTCTTCTCCCAGCGTTAGAAACCTTTGCCTTGACAAGCCCTCGCAGTGGCATAGTATGTGTACCGATGTTTCCTCTTCTTCCTGACAGAACCTGCATAGCATTTCTTCTGCCAGGCCTATTGTACTCATATGTTTGTTGAGCCTACAGTGCCCTGTGAGAAGTCCTACTACTATTCTAGTAGTGTTCCTCTTCTGGCTTAGTAGATAGTCTGTGAATGTTGGCTGCGGTTGTTTGATAAACTCTTTGGCCTGTCTCATCCCTGGTGCATTGTTCCACCATTCTTGAGACTTCTGTTGAATCCATGATTTTGTGTTTGTTTTTAGTACAGCTTTTGCTATACCGCAATACGGTTCTGGGCCATTCAGGGCCTTACTTGCTCCTTCTCGGGCTAGTGTGCTGTGTGTGCTGGTACCCAGGCTAGTGTCAGTCTGTTCTGACTGCCCAGCTCTTTTAGGGCTTCTATGCAGTCCCAAACAAGTTTTGAGGTAACTTGCATTGAGTTGACTGCTTTTATCGCAGCTTGGCAATCTGAGTATACGGCAATGTTTTTTCGTGAAAAATCGTGCCTTATTAGCTCTTGTGCACAATGGTGTATTGCAACGATTTCCGCTTGAAATATCGTCGCATGTTTGCCCAAGCTCAGTGAGATTTTCATCTTCGGCTTGGTTCCGTAAATGCCGGCTCCTGCACCTTCATCCGTTTTGGATCCGTCCGTGTAGACAGCGATTTCCGCATTGATGGGAGGCCCCTTCTTCCACGCATCCCTGTCCGTTACACTTGTCTTGAAAGTTTTGTCAAAGCTATATCTGGGAAGAATGCTATCTGACGGCATTCTTGTAACCGGGTCGTTATTCAACTCTTCATATAGCTTGTTGTAGTCTCTCCCGTGCATATTGCTAATGGGTGCTTGTCCTCTAAGCAACCTGCTCGTGACAGACCTGGCTTCGGCTTGGATGTATATGTGTAGTGGAGGTAGGTTGAGCAAGACCTCTAAGGCGGCTGTTGGGGTAGTTCTCATGGCTCCGGTGGCACTCAGACATGCTTGTCTTTGTAGTCCTCCAAGCCGTCGAAACACTCCTGCCTGCTTGGTCTTTGGCCACCATACCACCGACCCATACGTTATCATGGGTCTGATAACTCTGGCGTAAAGCCATGTAGTCATTTTTGGTTGTAGCCCCCAATTTTTCCCGCACATTCTCCTGCACAGATTGAATGCTACAGTACTTTTTTCTATGGTTTTTTGTAGGTGTTGATTCCAGGTCAACTTATGGTCGAAGATGACTCCTAAGAATTTTGCCTCTTGGGCAAATGGAATTTCTATCCCGTTCAGTACCGGTGACCTAAGTCCTTCCAGTACTTTTTTTCGTGTGAATGTGACTATTGTGGTTTTATGAGGGTTTACTGTCAGTTGATGATGGATTATTCGATAGATAATGTACCAATCAACCGCAATTTACTCCCAGCAGTTCTAGCCTGTTCACTATTCAACCGCCCTCCGAATAAAAGAAAATATCACGTTGAACCGCGAATGTAACGCAACGATGCGATATTACTGCAACCCTCAACGCATACACGTTTGGAGGTTAAGCGACAATGAAACCTCGAACTGACTGAGGGAAATACGTGACCGAACTGAAAATGTCCCGACAACTGACGACGCCATTTCGCCATTGTGGCTTTGATCTCTATGAATACGAGCCCGACGGGAGATAATCGAAAATGGAAAAACGCAGACTGGGTGAGATATTTCGGTACACGAGAAATTTGAATATTGATGGATGTATCCTGCTCCATTTGCTCATCTTGGGGAAGAATAGTTTTGCCAGGAAAGTAATATACCGGGTGTCCCAGATTTTTTCATACAGCCAATATCTCAGTTATGCTGCTTAGAAAAAAATTGAAAATAAATGCACTTATATCAAACCCGTATAACTTTAAAGCTTTTGTGTTGAAATCAACTTCTGTCAAACTATTCCTGAGAAACTACCCCTAACCTCAAATTTTCAAATGGCACCCTATAATTTTTTTTTGAATTGTGAACTGCAGTCAATTCTAATTTCAACGATGTATCACACTTGATATTTTGACAGACGTCAAACTCGCGAAATTAGCATCTTCGATGTAAACAGCATTTTATATTAAATAATTTTGGTATAAAGTTTTGGCTCACAGTGTACTTCATTCGAATCGAGTAATAAAAACTGTCAATGCTGTCGATCATTTCTTTTGTTATCTTTATTTTTTGACAGTTGTTCTTCCACGCGTCTTTCAGTCAGTTTGATAATACATTCAAGAAAAATGCCCTTCACATTCACCCCAAATGAGTATGTTGATATGTTATTAATTTTTGGTGAATGCCGGAAAAATTCCCGTGCTGCCGTCGAATTATACCAACGGCGTTTTCCCGATCGACGACTACCAAATCATACCACATTTTCTTATGTAGAGAACAAAATGAGAACAGGAGAATTTCCAGGAAAAGGTAAGCATGTTCAACATGCTGCACCAGTGCAAACTGAGGAAATGTGTATTAATGTATTGGCCTATATGGAGGCTCACCCCCATATTTCTATTCGAGCACTAGCTGACGAAGTTGGAATAAGTAAGTGCATAGAATTATAAAAACGCATATGTACCAGGGGCTACCACCTGATGATTTTGAAAGGAGACAACATTTTATTGCCACCATGCAAGTTTTGATTGAAAATAATCAAAGTTTATTGGATCAGATCATGTGCAGTGCCGAATCAAAAGATTTCACAATAATAGGGCAGTGAGCCGATATAATATGCATTATTGGTCACGTGAAAATCCTCATTGGGTGCGAGAAACAAATTTCCAAACTATGTGGGGCGTGAATGTATGGTGTGCGGTGTTCAATGGACGTTTGATAGGCTCTTATTTTCATCAACACACTCTGACGGGGCGTAAATATCTGGAATTCTTACAAAATAACCTTCAGAGATTGCTACATGTTATTCCTCAACAAGAACGACAACTCATGTGGTGGCAACAAAATGGTGCTACACCACATAATCACCACATTTTAACCGAATATCTCGATCAATATTTTCCAGATAGATGGATAGGAAACAGAGGTCCTATTAGGTGGCCAGCACGTTCGCTAGATCTGACACCGTTAGATTTTTTCTGTGGGATATTTGAAGACAATCGTGTATGAAACTGAACCAATTGACTTGAACGACTTACAAGAGAAGATTGTACACGCCTGCACCACAGTAACGGAGAAAATGGTTAGAAAATCTTGTACGAAAGAACTGATAAGGCGATTTGAAGCATGCATGAATAATAATGGTAGACATTTTGAGCAGCTTTTATAACTTTTGTTATCAATAAATTCTGTCGAAGAAGTTAAGTAAAACTCAAAGTCGTCTCCACAATATATATTTCAGGCCAATGTTGAGGGGAGGTATGTAAACGCAAGTTTTCCAAGAAACTTATCAAAGGGTTTGCATTACATGAAAGTCAAAAACATGTTTTCGAGCATAGTAATGCTCATCTTCAGTTGAAGTAATACAGGAGTTAAACTGAAACCAGTAAAGAACAATAATTATAATTACAATTTTTGAAAAAGTATGAACTAGCAAAAAGGTAAAACTTGGAATCAAAATGGGTACTCACATGGCATAGAGAATTGAAGTGTAAATCGTTAAAATAAATGTAAAATGTGTGGCGCAAATTAATAATAATAATGTGTGGGCCCTAATTTGCGCCACACATTTTACATTTATTTTAACGTTTTACACTTCAATTCTCCATGCCATGTGAGTACCCATTTTCATTCCATTTTTTCATTTGATTTTCGCCTCCAGATTTTTTTTTATTCAGTCGGCTCTAATGGCATTTCATCGTTCATATATTCCACAAGTTTTTGAACGACTTTCGCATTTCCACTTCTTCAAGTTCGTGTTGGACCATAGGGAAAACTGAAATAGCGTGTTTGGGGTTCCTTGAAACAGAGGAGATTGGGACATAATGAAACATAGCCGCCGTTAATGACAAAAATATAAAGATGCTACTGGAAAATACTTCTCTGGTTTAGGGCAGTAGAAGACAAAAAGCAATTTGGCAATTTGAATATTGACTAAACGTAAAAGGATTTCGTGTTTGTGCCTTAATGAGAGCAATATTGGATTCATTTTACATTCCAGAAACATTTTTTTTATTTATATGCCTTTTCTCAATATTTTTAATTCAAAAAATGAGTTTTTTGTGGATTTTGGCGTTTTGGCATGGGACACAATGAAATGAAATTAATTTTTTGGAAAAGGGCCACACTCACGGTCACATATGATTTCGAAAATAACGATCGATGCCTTTTTTTCATAGCTTAAATACTAAGATCACAGGAAAAAATTTTGAAAAAATCCGATGTAAAGCTACCATCCGTTTCTAGGTAATAGTCTCGTTCGTCTCCTATCGGTGACTCTTCTGTATGGCGCTTATTGCTGTAAAATGACATTGGTGTTTGAAGAAAAGTGTTGTTTCTCAAGTCAAAATTCATGAGGAATCGCGTTCTCTTGGTGGTGATCGGAACTTCACCAATAATCTGCCGTTGAGCTGGTAATGTTTCGTATATTCCTCACCTATAGCATCGATTGCTTTCAGCTCCTTCCTTTGAAGCTTTTTTTCTGATTTTATGATTTTTGAAATGCACAATGGGTGCTGTTCGACAAAACTCAAAAACAAGACTATGAAACGCAACAATCATAGAAGTTGCATCCATCTCCTGAACTTTCTAATCAAGTTCATTGGCCAAAGCAGTTTCGAAATAAATAATTCACGTTGTGCGGTACTTCTCAGATTTGACATAAGCCGTTTGATCCACAACTAGTAGACCTCAAGTCTTGACTTTTATTATTGTCGATGCCCTTCGGATATCTCCGTACCTGCTCCACCAATCTCCATTACCTGCGACTTGTTCTTCATATCTCTCTTCAGATATATTGTCCATCTGTTCTTTCAGAATCTCCTGTTCATGCAATATTCACTACGAACGGTCCTGTTCTTTTGGTTTTCCGTTATATTCTTCATTTCTCAATCTTTGCGAAAATTTCAGAAGCCAGTCAGTTCTGTTTATTTCAATTTTATTCAATAGATCCTTTTTTCTTTTCTACGGAACTGGTCTTGCTCTTCTTTTTTTTCGTGAAACCTCTCTTGGAAAACTTTCCGACGCAAGAGTTCTTTCACCTCTTGATTCTCTTCAGAGCTTTCTGCGCCTTTGTTTTTTTTTCTTCGTGCTTCATCTTCGTTCTTCTCCTTGCACCTTCGTTTTTTTCGTATTCTCTTTGTTCTTCCTCTTCTTGTTTCTCTTTGCATCTTCCCTGGAACCTTCGTTCTTCGTATTCTTGACTCTCTTTGCACCTTGATTTTTCATGTTCTTCATTTAGCTTCACACTCCTTCAGAATGTTAGCTATCCTATCATACTCATTTTCAGTCGGCTATTATCCTGTGTCTGCCATGACTGTTCTCGGCAAACGGTCAATTATATCAACAACTATATTGCATGCACCAAAGCATGTCCATATTTACTAGATTAAAGCTGGAGCAACGTTTCTTTTCCCGAGAGCTGATATATATAATAGACGCTTATCAAAAGCCTCTTCTACGTCAAGAGACGCTGTGGTTGCAATATCTCTATTCGAGATAGATTTTTCAATCCCTCCGAAGAAAATTCAATACTCTAAGCCATCTTGAATATTTGTACGCTATATCTTGTTGTTCCATGCAATGATATTGTCCCGATGTTGAATAATCCAACTCGCACAGGATTTTTTGTTTGATTTCGTAGCTTGCATGTTCAAAGTACATGCATTCTCGGAAGTGTATTCATAGCTGCGCAACCGTTCTCAATGCAGTGGCGGGGGGTAATTCGTAACAATATTTCAACTGATGTTTTTTTTTCAAACACGTAGGTACCTTTTTCATTCGACGCATTATGGTGAGTAGAAATAAATAAAATGCCAGAGTAACTCTGAACTCGAACATCAAAATAACTGCAAAGTCGAAGCATCCTTGAAATTATACACTATAAACCTAATTTCTATGCTTCTTCTGCTCCAATAAACTCTCCGGATATTCTGCAACAATATATGGAGAGTCAGCTTCAGCCTGTTTCTCTAATTACAACCCCAATTAAAGTTCACCTTGTTCAAGAATATACTTATGTTAATTCCACCAGTGGTGTTTAGAACTCCTCGTATATAGTTTGTGGGAATAAGGGTTATTGAAATATGAGTGGAAACAGAAGCGTATCGCAGTTATCGTCCTGGAAATTGAGAAATACACAAACAGCATTCACAAGATTATCTAATTCAGATGTAGTAGCGCTCGAAAGTTTGCATGATATTATCAAATGGTAGTTTGTGTTATTAGAAGTGGCAGGATTGAAATTGGGAATCACATCTGCTTTAAGATTCCAACTGAGAGATTTAAAATTTTTAGTGAAATAAGTAAAGCGGCTTTCAGTGACAAATCGGCAATCTCGTCCTGCAAGTGATTTTTTTTTTTAATTTTTGTTGAAGATAATTCAAATCTAACAGATTTCTCTCAAAATCTTTTTTTCTCTGGTGGGAAAAAAGTTTGACATTTTATCTCTGCTGACAGGTACCTACTAAAATTTAACTTTTCATGAAATTTCTTCTCCATAAAAAAGTGAGTACTCTTTTTTTGGATATATACAGGGTGACCCAGAGTTAAACAGCCTAACATTCAGTATCGGTTTTTGGAAAAAAAAATTTTATACAAGCGTGTCAAAAATTTATTCGTTTTCAAGATACAGAGTGTCAAACTGTCTGAAAATATGTGTTCAATATGTTATGTGTGCATTGAAATGAGCCTTCCATTACCGCAAATGAACATGCCAAGTTTTACCAGAATCAACCAAAAGGTTTTTGAGTAATGATAAATCAACTCCTGTAGAAAGAAACCCATTTAAATATGATGTTTGAGTCATTTTGACACCTTTTTTATCGCTATAAAAATGCAAACACCCCTCAAACTCTGGCGGAAGCATCAAACTCTTAGGAAGATTCGAAATAGATGAACACCTCAATCTGGCAGACCACTATTATAATTTTTGAGCAGTAATTGTCCACTGTGGTTCTGGTGTTAAATCTGGTCATTATTACGCATTGCCAAAGACAAAAAGGACTGGTTTAAGTTTGACAAGAGTTGTTTCACCAAATATTCTGACGATATCTTGAATTCATTGGAGCCTCTGGAGACACCCTACATTTTATTTTATGAGAGAGGAAATCTTGCAGAACTCCACATACAATGATATCCTTATCACAACCACAACTAGAATTCAGATAGATGAAATTTAATTTATGTTATCACCTTCTGTTTTACTCCTTAAAATTTCCCTAGTGAAGTCTTAAATTTTAAAGGCATTTCGATGAGAAACTTCAACTGAATAATATTATAACTTTGACTTGTTTTTGTGATTTCGTTTTAATATGTCACATTTGCTCACATTTTGAATGTTGAAATTTTGGTCATAAAATCTGCACCAGTGTGAATATGAGCGTTTATATCGACTCTGGTATGAATTTAAATGTGGTTGGTTAGTTGAGTCATGAATTTTATAAATTTATTGTTGATGAATTTAAAATTTCAAATAATTGCCCCAAAATATTTTTTTCTGCTCAAGATTCAAGAGAAATGAATAATCAAAAACTGCTGAAAGTAAGTTGGAACAGTTGCTACGCTAGTTTTCCAATGTTCACGTCTGGTGCAGAAGACACGCTCATTTATTGCTATCGTGCTGAGGAGCATGTTCGACAAAACAGTCAGCATATTCTATTCCACTCTCGAGTACTTTCTTCTCTTCGTCTGGTCTGGTACAACTCCCCTATATCATTACAATTTTTATGCTTTTATAAGTATCGTTCGTTCTCCCCTCAAGAATACCAAACAGCGCGTCAGCATTTGAGCATATTGATATGGTTCGTGGCTTCAAAAATGACATCTGTTGCACGAACTAATCGCTCTACATCGGTAGAGAATGTGTCGGCGTTGCAAAGCTGCGGGTATGGCCCGATCTCGGGCTATTATGTCGAAAGCTGCAGGCTCCACGTTGCTTGGCAACGTTTCCCGGGCTTCCACTCAGGCGTTGGTAACACGGCATCGTACAATATTGGGCGGCAGAACAAACGCTGTTACGAGGGGAAGATGAAATGTCTGGCTAATCCCCAAAATCAGCCATGCAATAAGATAATTACATTCTTTGAATTTTTGTAAATTAGTTAAAGTAAAGATAATGATAATATCAATAAATCGTCTACAGACAACTACATGGAGGCCAATAGAATATTCACGCTCGCAGTGAGCCGAATTACCGTGAAGTTAAAAAAAGTTCATCACACACTATCTAAACAGCATCGTCTTGATATGATACATATTCTGCAATGCTGCAAATGAGTCACTAGTGAGTTAAGCGAGAAGTGTCACAGAAAACTTTCTCGTTTATTCCAAGAGCTTCCACGTGTTGCGGATAACCTGCCGGCCACTGATTGGGTGGAAAGTTTTTGGAAAAACCGATATATTTTCGCAGCTACTCAACTCTAGATGAACATTCTGTGCAGGCCCTGTCAGCCTAAGATCAATGACCCGCGCAGCCCAATACTGGTAAAAGTGAAATAAGAAAAGGAAGAAAAAATATCACTTTTGTCCAGTTTCCACTAACACTTTACTACTCTATTACGACCGGTTTCGGCTGTTACACCATTTTCAAGTAACTACAGATAACATCAAGTTCGTGAATATATATACATAAGAAAGTAATTGAAGAAAGGTTGGGTTTGATTACCTAACTGATGCTTCAAAGCAAGTTGGAAAATACCTGGAATCTACCTGATTAGTCAATTTAATTTATCCAATAGGGGTTCATACAATCGGTGGGTCCAACTTTGTTATCAAAAGTCACAAATTCAGAAGTGGAGAGCTACATAATTCTGGTCATTGAGGGTATCAATACCCTCAATGACCAGTTAGAATTAATCAATTAATCAATCAATACCATCAATGACCAGAACTGGTCATTGAGGGTATCAATACCCTCAATGACCAGTTAGAATTATGTAGCTCTCCACTTCTGAATTTGTGACTTTTGATAACAAAGTTGGACCCACCGATTTTATGAACCCCTATTGGATAAATTAGATTGACTCATCAGGTAGATTCCAGGTATTTTCCAAATTGCTTTGAAACATCCCTGAGGTAATCAAATCCAACCTTTCTTTAATTACTTTCTTATGTATATATATTCACGAACTTGATGTGATCTGTAGTTACTTGAAAATGGTGTTAGTGGAAACTGGACAAAAGTTATATTTTTTCTTCCTTTTCTTATTTCATCATGAATTTCCACAAAATAAATAGATCATCAATCAAACAAGTTAGACTGGTAAAAGTCTGAAATGCCTTCAATGGCTCGAAGAACTCTGCTGCTGCAGACCCTACAACTATCTGACTTGAGTTTTCAATTCATGACTGTTATGTATATGTATCACTCTCTGTATTTCCTATCAGGTAACCAGATTCAACTATGTATCGTACTTTGACAATATGTATGTATCTGACAGTTAGAGAGTTGTCAATAAATATTCACTCAATTTAGTTATCTTTTATATTATCAATTCATTCTGAGTTATTTAAATTAATAGCAAACAGAATAATGACCAAATGGAAACCAACAGATTCTGGATTGATATGTCGAGGCGCTAACGGTGTTATCTGTTATCAATAAATGTGGTTTCCGGGCTTTGTTGCCGTGGTCGGTTTACCTATATGGAGGCGGTTTTTTGGACGTTTCGCTCACATCTGCAGTGAGCATCTTCAGCTTGGATGTTGTCTTTTCGAAGAGCTACGTAAAAGTGATGGCGTGACATCCAAAGAAACCGCATACATGGAGGTGAACCGACTGCTTTCAAAGAACTGCAAAGAACGCATGTTATAAGATGTTTACCCGCAGCTTGTGTGAATTCTCTTCGCAGTTAATCCGGAGTACGAGCGAAGAAAGTTATACAGGGAAGTCGCTGGTTTCAAGAAGAACCTCTTCATCGACATACCTATCACGCAGGACTGCGTGCTGTATAAGCCTGTCCGTCTGATGGACTGGGTGGATTGGAGCAATGCATTTGATAAAGCTCCGTATGGGTTCATCACGCATTTGCCCAGACTCCTTGCGGAACCCAAAATAAGATTTGGTCAATGCAGCGTCCAAACTTAGCCGGTAATTTTTAGAGGGGTTCGTTTCATTCAAATCATGCGATGGAAAAATATTACCAAGAACTGAAGCAGAATTACCACGTTGAATATCAATACTAATTCTTTCTATGAAAAAAGTGGTAGATCGGTAATTTTCAAGTGTAGTTATCTTAATTAACTATGTTAAATCCTGTATGGAACGTTATGAATTTCAAGTCTGCTTTCGAAAGCTTATAATTTTTATTACTTTTCATTATATATTTATTCGACTGAGTTATGGACATGTCATATTTTTGCTTTGGTTGTAATATTTTCCTGAACTGATATACATCCATTCTATAAAAAGTATTATTTTTGTAGGAGTTTTTCTTTCATATTATTACTCTTGTTTCTTTATTTTTCAACATTAATCAAAAAATACCTTACCACGTCGGCAGTGCAGAAGTGATATTGCAATGAAACATACCTGAAACAAAATAAATCATTATTATCCTGATAATAAAAAAAATTATTAGGTATTCAATGAAAAACCCTTGTATTGTAAATATCCACAATTTAATCCCTAGTGAATATGGATATCCATCAAGTATCGGTCAAATCAGTCAAGAAATAAAAATTATATTTATTTATTTTGATTCATTTTGATCATGTTTACGTGAATTTGATAGTAATCTAATCAAATTGTATTTCTACCAAGAAAGTTTTAGGATAGTTTTGATTACTTCCATTATCTATGGTTATTGAGGTGCTGAATCTGAATCCGAGGTTTGCTAACAAATTTTCGTGACAGAACTTTGAAAAAAATGCAAAAAAACACTTTCTTCTGCGGTTTATTGCTTATAAGTTGAAAACTCCAGATTTTTCGTTGATAACCTTTCTCTTAGGAATGAAAGAGCATAAAATTTTCCACAAATTTTACTTCACAAGTTTTTTTCTACGACGAACCATTCGGGCTCAAAGACTACTTGTAAATTGGCATATTTCAGCTGACTGGGGAAAATCCCACTTTTTCACTACAAAACTCTGATTTATTATTGAAGTTAATAAGTGGATTCCCATCAGTTCTCTGCGCATACCTTATTTAGATCACACAATAAAGATACAGGTTACTTTTTCAAAAATTACATACAAGTTATTTAATGTGGTCCGAAATCGTACAAAACTTGAAATTCAAACAAAAATCTTGAAAAAATATTTCAAATGATTATATCATTATATATAATATATTATACGACCTAGTTCCCCCCTTCGCGTATTTAAGTCAAATATTGAAACTGAAAAAGATACTCAGCGTCACTCGAGAGGCACCTGACTGAAATACGAGACAGGGGGAGACTTGAGAGGGCAGCAGACGAAGTGGACAAGGCAATAGTCGAAGCCTACGAGGAAAGCTGTCTTGAGAGAAAGAAAGGCTCAAAATAACAAAACGGTCTGGTGGAATGAGCATCTAGAAACCCTCGGAGGTAGGGTAAGGAAGCTTTTCAACAAAGTAAAATTCAACCAATATTGGACCACATACAAGGCTTAACTCACGCAGTACAATAAAGAAATTAGTAAGGCCAGAAGACAATCACCTACATCTAATATATATTGTGAAAAGTCTCTAACTGAAAAGAAAAAATCTGGAAGTGAAAATTTGCAGTTTCATTCAGATGGTTGATTTTCAATGCTCTCTAGTTTTCATTGAAAATTCATTAATTTTTCATGGAGAATGTTTCCCCATTCAAGTTATATTGTACCAATATCCCGAAATAATTATAATTTTATCTCGCCAATATTACGTTTCAATATTTTGCCAATATTTTATCAATATTATTCCAATGTAGGTGTGCTACAGCGATGTTGAACCAATATCGCTTAACATTTTAAGGCCAATATTCCGTCGAGATTATTATTTTTTGAAAATTGGACCAATATCGCGGAATGTTCACATTTTTTTTGCCAATTTTATTATTTGAATATTTTGCCAATATTTTCACAATATTGTACCAATATTGTTCCAATATGGGTGTGCTACTAGGGGTACCGTGAAAAAACTGATCCTGGGAGAACACCTGCGAGAAGCCATAGTAGTTCAGTTTAAACTTCTGATTATTCTATTATGAATTATTCAACCTACTTATATTTCTGTATGACTGGATCAACTTATCATCAGGGCACAATGTATAAACTCTATTTTATTAGCCAACCAGTTCCTTCAGAAATCTTACTCAGTGTTCCAAATGTACTCCCCAACAATGAAACTACCAGAAGGAATCGGATATACCAAGCAAGAGAACAAATATCAAGAACTAACGTGTAATAACTTTTCGTCGACATAGCCATCATGTTCTACGATACAAAACACGACCAGCACTTTCTTCCGTGTACTTCGTCTTCCTCTGTTGTAGATTCGCAAAGTTAATGAAGTTATTGCTTATCCACTTCGACCTATCTCGTTATGTGCGATGAAGACTTGGCCACTTCACGCCTTGTTTAAGAAAGTTCTTGGTCGTTAGATACAAAAACGCTGCCACGAGCGCACTGACAATGAGAAATTCTTCACACTCTCCCATTTGATGTTCAGCGGAAAATTATTTCACTCATCTAACTTAAACGAATTGTTCAAGTTCATTATCGGATTGCAATGGTTTCGAGGATGTGGGGGAAGTGGTAACTTTATTGTCCTTGCTTTTTCGACAATTATCGTCGTAATACACAGAGTGGAGATTTTATCTGGAACAAATTCGCTGGATGTTCTGGAAATATTTGGGAAGAATGGAAATAAAGGTCAGATATTTCGTAGGCCTTGTAATAGTAAAAAAATAACGTCCTTGAAGGGATGAAACATCACCCCACCTAAGTTCCTTGGATGAGATGATACCAACATTGTTGGAGAGCGGAAAGTTCTTCAAATTTTTATTCAACTGGAATATTGGAATTCAAAAAAAAAATCGTCTTCTGAACAAATCTGAACAGAGTAGGTAGAATAGATAATAGCAGTTCTGTCCAGATCTGTAGAGTCATCATCCCCATGTAAGCGAAACAAAGTGGGTTCATGAAAAATTATCGAATGAACAGGCACGATACTGGGTCTATTTCATTCACTATACCGGGTGTCCACGAAAAGTGGCTCGCCACTATAACTTCTTTAGTTTTTCAGATATTCAAATGAAATTTGGAGGATCTGTATGAGACATAAAACTGCATTTTTTGACAAGTGACACCGGAAGTGATATACTCGTTCGATTTTCAAATGAGACACCTGGTATATTTCACATTTTTCGTCTCCATATGACATTCTGAATACAACCATGTATCTCTTGTTACTTTTTGTGACAATTTTTCTAATTTCGATATTTATTTTTTAATCTAGAGGGCTATGGATACGTTCAAATTATCAATTTTAGTCATAAAGTGGGTATTGGGAAAAATACAACTTGAGACTTTTCGGTTAAAATTTATCTACTGTGTAAAATTAAGTTTTTAATTTATTCCTACTATTTCTTTTCCATTTGACAACATAGTGGCTAGCCGGGCCAGAAAAAAAAATCGGATGATTTGTATACGACCTAAAACTGCATTTTTGGGCAAGTAAACCAGCTTCAGCAAGTTCTAACATTTTTGTGGAATATTGATTTGAGTCGAAATATTTCTGCTATGTTCATATAATTCAATTTTAGAATTTGTATCATTAATTTTTTTTAATTAAAATTTTGTGAATTTCATTACGATTATGTTGATATTACTTTACTGTTATAGGTTTCAAAAAAACTTTCTTTAAAAAAACTTGGAAAAATTACTCAAGACCTTTTTTAAAATGAAACACCATTTCAGATTAATTTATGCAACAAGTGCAAAAAGTAGGTGTTTATTGCACTCGACGTGAAATTTTCTACGTTCATGCAAAAATCAGAAAATGTTTCATTTAGGTGGCACTAAACTGTAAGGAAGACATTGTTTGTTTAAATCTATCTGCTTAAAGTAATTCAAAAACATTTTGTGTAATTCAGATGATATTTGAAGGAAACAATTTTATTTTTAACAAATTGCATTTTCTAGTAATTCCATAGTCCATTATATAATGAATATGATGAAACATGCAACTATTCTCTCAATCTCACAGAAAATGGGATAAATTTGGCGTCGATTTGATAGTTTATGTCTGTCATGATTACAGAACGCCATAGTAGAATGACAGATGAGTGCAACAAAGTCTTTATTGCACTGAGTGCAATAAAGAGACAGTTTTTCCGCCAAATATAGTTCAATAAAGTTTTGTTTTTTGCATGAACGTAGAAAAAAATCATGTTCATCATATCATTTATGCAAGGAGATATTAGTTTTTGGATTGATAATTTTGTTATATCGTTTGCGTATGTCACAGGTTACTCGATGGACGTTAATATTATTTTTCCGTCGACCGTTCATTTATGATGTTTTTTAACGCACTCAAAATCGTTGATTAATGACCATTGTTAATGAATGATTTTCTATTAATGAACGATTTGCTTATATGCAACCCAATTACATTGTTCTAATACATTTTAGATTGGTTAGTACTATCTGTCATTATTTATTTGTCAATTCCCAAATAAAATTTCAGAGAATCTTCAATACACCATTAGTTGTCACGTAAAATTACATGAGTCTCGTGGCGGACAGCTGATACGTGGTACAGAGGTCGATAGTTCAAACCCACATCAGGCAGATTTCCTTTTGTTTTTTTTTTCAATTTCAATTTGAAAAAATAAAATAAAACTACCACGAAGAAAAATTAAACTGTCATTGAGTTAATATAAATAGGAAATAGGGATTGTTTTTTATCGTATCTTTAAATGAATAAACATTGAAAGTAAGATATATCTATTTTTGAAAACTACGGTCGACGGAAAAGTTTTGTAACAAACTCGTGAATTAAAATGGCGATTAACAATCTCAAAAATATCGATACATAAAATATCTCGATTGTTAATCGCCTTTATTAATGCACTTGTTCGTTAAATTACCATCAATCTCAAAAAGAAAGATCTACCATAATATTTTTAGTTTGTCGACGAAAGTTTTTTCGAGACCTAATAGTGTGCGGATCAAATTATTCGTAATGAAATGCTCTTTCTTTCTGACTTGACGAGCCACTATGTTGCCATTTGAAAAGTATGGTGAAATATTTTAAAAATAAAATTTACCCAGCTGATGCATTTCAACCAAAAACCGTAAATTTGTAATTTTCATAATACTTGAGGACTAAATTTAATAATATAAACGTCTGTAATTGAGTTTCTGAAAGACATCTTGGAAGTAACAAAGACCCTTCAGGAAATGGGGCAACGTTTCACTGGGGAAATTATTGAGCCAACGTGTAAAATCCTAAGCGTTGCAGGGGTCTATCACCATGTTGCGGAACTCGTAGGAAGGTCCTACAAGGAAAATTAAAAAATGTTCAGATTGTGGAAGGTTAAATAGGCAAACAAATCATGTCAATAGTCCTACAAGGGCTCTTTGTCTACATTTTGAATGTCAAAATAACGTTCATATTTGCACAAGTTTGAATATGATATCCATATCGATACTGGTAAGAATATGGAAATCGTTGGTTCAGATTTAATCTGTAATGCATTCAGGAATACCTTCTCTGCGGCAGATTTATTATAATAAGGAACATTTTAGGTACCATGCAGAAGCATTCTTTGTTTCTGCTGCAGACTCCTGTCAGTGTTTACGCTACCTTCTGCCCGGCAACATGAACAAAACCATCATTCAAAATTCGTGTTATGCAATATAAATGTAGCTATTGCCCTTTGCCCGTATTCAGTGTTATCCATTATATTATATGAATAAAGATTCCAACGAAATTACAAGAAGACTTGTATATATACAAATAGCTATTTTGTATGGCCCATGCTTTATATGTTGCAAATAAGAAAATGTAATAAACTGTGGTTAATTGTCTCATTTGCAGAATTATCTAAATTTTAGTTCAATCGGCTAGTTTATTAATTTTTCAGAGTAATATTTACAAAGTGTTCTGAAAAGAATGTAACAAATGGAAAACTTTTTCATTATTGATTTGAAAAGTGTTCGAGATAAAAGAAGATTAAACTCATCATGAATTTAATCTTGAAATCGTGTAATGTATTCGTGAAGGTTCCAATCCCCCAACAATCCTTCCATCACCGCGGCACTAGTAGGGTAGGAGCACCCTTGCGTCACCCGCACAAACATTCACATTCACCTGTAGCTTCAATCTATATGCACATTTGTGCGTGGGATTAGTTCACTTAGTCCACTTTCACATCAAAAATAATGATGATTATTTCGCCAATAACAATGAAATTAATGATCTTGATATGGATTAACATCGAAAAATAATAAATTGGTTTACATTCAAATCATACATTCTTAGTGGATATAATATATATAACATATATATTTATATTCAAGTTACTGCGAGATATATATATATATACTTAAACAGTAACACAAATTATATCACAGTCAAAGTGATATTATTTTATTGTTAAATTGAATTAATTTCCATAGTGAACTTCAAACAAGTAAATGAAAACAAATATTAGTTAATATTGAAGTAATATGTATTTTTGAGTTAATAAATATTAAGTTCGTATCAAACAACTGATTTATTCGAAGTTTTCAAACAAATCATTTATTAGTAGTAGTAGTAGTAAAATTACATTAGTTTGCCGGTATTCACAAGCATAATTTGTTAACATTTAAGAAAATTTCTTTTCGTGCAACCGGACGCAAAACAAGCATTTTGCAGCCGCAACAGAGGCCGCAAAATGATATTTTGCGGCCGTTACCCAGAGTGACGGCCGGCAAACTGAACGCCACTACAGCATTTGACATTTCTGAAATATGACAATAACAATGTATTTCGAACCAAAAACTATTTCCAAATTCACAACAGAAACATACTTTATTTTTGATATATATTAACATTGATTGTACTGTTTATATTATTACTGATATTCATCCCTGAAGATGAAGCAACTAAATCTATTGTTTCTGAACAATCATTATTTACATTAGACAAAAACGTATTATTTTCTTTGGACATTAACATTTTGCGATTGACTACATTTGAACTAGATGCTACAGTGTCAGAAATTGCATCGGAAATTTTGTTCTTATTATGGATGGAATCCTCGACATATCCTTCCGCTACAGTAGTGGACTTCCATCCACCGTGGCGTTTAAGAAATGATATATCAGCACCTGTATTGGCAAGCAGCGTGGCGGAACTTCTTCTAAAACTGTGGCCTGTGTATGCCTCACTATTTGGTAAGCCGAGATATTTTGCAATCATACTAGGTATTTTGCCAATCGTATGCACTCCAACAACCTGTGCCGAGCACTTTCCATTTTCATATCTCAGAAATAGACGACGAATAGCAGTATGTTTTGGTCGAAGAGTTACATATTTATAGTAAATTCTTATATAATCTTGATTAGTAATGGTAAAAACACGCTTTTGATCAGTTTTAGTATCAGGAACAGTTACTATCAATACAGTTTTGTCTTCCTGAATATCTTCGAGGGTCATTCTCACTAATTCGTCTCGTCGCAATGCTCCTGATATTCCCATTATCAAAACTACCTATAATAATAATGATTATGAATAAAACATCATACTTCACTTTTTTTCCATATTTATATACCTTCCACAGTAGATGATTTGCATCACTAGCTTGTTTGAGGAATGAATCAATTTGCTCGTGCGTAAAAACTTTTCATTTCTTTGCTCGATAACCAACTGACTTTTTCTTGAGGAATGGTACCAATTTTAAAAACTTCTTTACGTCAATTCCATCTCGTACGTTAAGCATAGTCTTTAACATAGAATAAATGCTCCATAAAGTTGAACTCTTCACAACTTTTGATCGCTGCATCAAATATCCTAATAATATGTTTTCTGACACCGTCTTGACATTTTGGTTGACACACCAATCTTTGAAGTTGCTGTAACATTTTTCATATTTCCGTTTAGATTTTTCGGGTGTCAAATCAGAAAGTGCTGAGTCTATGAGATCTCTCAGCTCAGGAGGAGTGCAAGTAACTGAAATATCACTATCGCTATCGGACATCTTCACGACTTCACGAGAAATGTCAAATTGATTTGTATTGCTAAATATTTCATCTCCATAGAAACATTGTGATATTGAGGTGTAATTTTCTCTATTCGCGTTGAAACGCTGTCTTTTCTAAAGAGACACAATGTTTATTGAAATTATGTAATTTTCACGGTTGCACGAAAAATATTGTGTATACTATGGCCGCGAAATGTTTTCGCGACCTCGAGATTATCTTGCCTCGGCCGGAGCGGCCTCGGCGATAATCTCTCTCTCGGAACGCGAAAAAGCATTTTGCGGCCTTAGTATACAAATAACTATTACTGCTAACAAACTGTTCTCTCAGTGTAGTCTATTTTTTCATGAGATTTCATATGACATTCTTTGCAGGAATATGCACACTATCCGTGGTAACGCTATGATTGGATGATGCATATAGATTATAGCGAATAAGGGCTACATTGTTTCAAAGCGCTCGTACATTTCAGCCTTTTGCTAGCAATTCCATTGCCAGCCTTCCGTTCGTGAGCACTGCGCATGCTCTTCATACTTTCGACCGCAACAAAAATGCTGACAAAATTATAATTCGAATAAAGATCTATCCATCTATTCTCAAAATTGTTCGTCAATTTTTAATGAAGCATCGTTCGAATAATGTTGATTAGCTGAAACTGTACAAAAAATGGATCAACGATAATGTTATTTTTACTTGGAAGTACTCCAAAGAATATAATATATCTTCATTCTCATAAATAACAATACCCCAATCCATCACTCGTAGGAACTTTCCTCCGACTATTCCTCTCATCCATCATATTTTCTAAAATCACCCAGAACTTTATCATTATCAGTTCGTTCTGAATTTCACGTAACGCATAATGACGATTCGAGTTCCTTCAAACAGCGGCGAGCATTCTAGGTGGTGGTGAAAGCTGCTGACACAACGGCTGAAACTCAATTTGAGAATAATTCACCGCAATTATGAAAAGTTTAAAAGGCCCTTGTTAGGTGAAGAAAGTGCCGTTACCGTTTCCTAATTGCGAGGAAAAAAGTTTTCTACGACTCACTCAGATTCATTCGTGTACAACTTGCTAGAAATTTCGATTTCCACGAAGATATTATGAATTTGAAATTTTGTTTTGTATTATGTTAATATTTTTCATGGATAAACAAGCTAAATTAGATTTGTCATAAAATGTGTTTTGTCCCACTTCACATAACCATTCTACGGTATTTACGGAGGATCCGAAAGTCATGCATATTTTAGTTGATATGAAATAATTATATTGGAGCAGAAATCAGTACCCTCTTTGGACCGTATGCAACGATTTAAGGCTACTGAGATGAGTTTCACTTATCTAAAGAAAAAACTGGGTTTAACTTTCGCCTCAGTTTTAAACTCACCCATAATCCCGGTAATTTCCTCAGTAAATGTTGAAAATCGCTCATACACATCCTACATAAAAAATGAAGTATGTGATTTCAAGCCTGAGGTTTGCACTTCACAGTGGTGTTATTAAATATATATATGCAGGATATGAATAATGAATAAATTTCAACATTTAGTGAAGAAAATACCGGTTTCATGGGTAAGTTGAAAATGAGGCAAGAGTAAAACAAAGTTTTTTTTTGGCGTGTATAAGTGGGACCAATCACATTACTTTAAAATTGTTGCATATAGCCCAAAGAGGGTATGGGTTGCTGCTTCAGTATAATAATTCCATATTTACTAAATTATTCATGATTTTTGGGTCATCCGAAAACATCTCCGTGAAGTGCGACAAAAGAGATTTTAGGTACTCAAATACTCGCATTCAACAGAATTGTGTAAAAAAAACTAAAATGTCTGTAACATTAATACACAACGGAGTCGTTAACCAATTTGAACAATATTGTGTAAAAAATTGATTCAAAGCAATATACACGATGTGTATATATTTTTGACATGATTTTTTGGGTTAATGACCCTCCACAATTTCTCTTTTTTTGAAAATTGTTGACGTTTCGGAGACTGTATCTGCCTCCGTTATCAAAACTTCTTGGAAAGACGAATTTGAATTGCGGTTTTGGAAATAAGATCTTTCTTTGACAGAGTCGAATGAAATCTGTCATACATTCTTTTGATTGACATTTGCTATCTTGATACATAGGGTGTTCGGTATCAATCAATCACCATTCTATTAGTTCTTATTTCATCTCTGAGGAGAGGTAACCAGGTGCGGTCCATTTCGATGGAATTGGTTGAAAAGCAGTTGTTCGATAAAAGAATGCACGCAGTTTCCTTTAACTTTCTTTTTTCTTGATTTGATTCTCTCATTAAAATTTTGGTATTATTCCATTCCATCATATTATGATCGACATCAGATGTTAGAATATGTTCGGATATTTTCGAACCCGTTATTTTTTTATTTCTGATGTAACTTTTATGTTCTTCCTGGCGCACAATCAATGGTCTTGATGTTTCACCTATATAACTCTTACCACACGAACAAGGTATGTTGTTAACACAATTTTTTGAACATTCACCAGCGTTTTTGGGTTTTGTATATGTGAGTATTGATCTCAATGTATTGGTTGTTTTAAATGTTGTTCTTACCTCATAACTATGGCCAATCCGTTTTATCTTATTACAACAAATTAGGATAAACAATAGTGTGCGAAATTTCTACACAAAATTGTTTCTGTAACCATTCCAGACACAATTTGTTTAAAGATTTCAAACAGTTGTTGAAAAAAACTACACACATTTTTGTCCGTGTGGTCCAATTCATAAACTTTCTCTCTTTGATCAGCTTCCTAGCTATCATAAAATTCAAGGAATCAAACTAGGAATATCGCGCTATCATTGCCCCACCCTGTATATATCCTATTTTCTCTGCGAGAGAAAATAATCGGATAGAACCTCTAGCCTGAACTTTCATTAGTATTTTTACATTCTCAGAAGATCATTTCAACTGCTTATTCCACCATATTTTATTCAAGTGTATCGGGATAAAGCCGCCAAAGAGAAAATAGAAACAAAGCACACAAAGTAGCACATTCGGGATTTGTAGGAAGCCACCACTTAAAATATTGATGATCAAACGTGCAATATCTATCTTTTGGGTTTCTACCTCCACTTTGTTGGGGAATATAGCGTCGAGGAATTCACGTGGGATTTTCGCGTTCTCCAGTTACATAAATCAAAGCCATGCCGCATATTACTATAATATGAGAGCGGAGACACCCGCTAATGACTGTCTTTCTGAAAGAGAGGAAAACCTGGAAAAATTCGTCGAAATGGGAATATTATGTGGTTGTGCATGAATGGGATTCATTCTCTCTCTCTCTGAAAGACTTTTACTCAATAGACCCTGGAAAGTATTTGTTGGAGGAAAAATATCAATGACGAAAATAAAGTAATAATTCACTATGAGCCTTGATAAAAATATCGTAAATGATGACTCGAGTTAGAGGTTCTTGGAATCGGCATGTTGTGTGAAAACTTTTCCGAGAATAAGTAGATTTTCAGTATATCCGCTTGAGTATCTCTGAGATGTACTTTGATCTGGAGTAGCAAAAAAGGTCTTTCATACTACAGGAAATTTCTGAAATCTTCTTTTCAGAAAAATCCACAATTCACAACAAGAGGATTTGATACGGGTTGAACGTACTATGTATAGTTTTTATTCTTCCTACGAAATGTTCTGATGCTTTTATATAAGGTTACCGAAAGAGTTATCTAGTTGTCATATAAATTGTTAAATTATACAGATCCCAACTCCTTATTGAATGAAAAATGTCATTTTTTAATTTCGTTTCAATATGGAGACTTTTTATTCACATTCTGAATGTCAAAATGACAGTCATATTTGCACAAGTGCAATCGATACTAGTGTGAATATGAAAATCGTTGGTTTAGATTAATTCGGATACATTCAAAATTACCATTTTGTGGCAGCTTCAATATCAATAGGAACATTTTCGGGACAATTCAGAATTACTGCTCTTGTTTTTCTGCAGATTAGGGATTTTCTTGTCGAAATTCATGAGTTCAATATGGCGGCTTCGAGATGGCGGACAAGATTTATATGATTTTGGTTTGATTTCATTCTAAATTGGTACGTGGGGGTTTTCTTGGTCGGAGATTATGATTTTATGGTCAAAATTCATGAACTCCATATGGCGTCTGCAATATGGCCGACGAGTGTTGTTATTATGGTCTGATTTGATTTTAAATTGGTATGTGGAGTTTAAAATTTTCTGATTTTCATAAAAAAATAAAAACTGATAGGCACACTAGTGCAGTAGCCTCAAAAATATAAAGCGGTATAACAAAAATATATGAGATAATCGAGAAGATAATGAAAAGAGCGTCCAGAATATTTTGTTTTTATCAAATGATAATGAGGAGAAAGAAAATGGTGTTTTCACCAAAAACAAAATGTCCAGCAACTTCACCAAAAACAAAAAAGCAAACAAGATAATGGGACTTATTCAGGTGTCCACATGATTATTGAATATTTTTCAATATTGAATATTTTAATTTTCCAATGAGCCTTATTCGGGTGTACCTTGAAACTTGTTTATTGAATTGAATATTGGAAACTGTGGCAGATTTCTATTCAGGCTGTGCTTTGCAACTAACCTAGTTGAATATACTGGATGTTTTTAAATTTTCTATGCAGGTGATCCAAAATTTTCAATAACAGTTTTCCAAGTTTCAATTTCATAATCTTATGATTAAGGAAGAGTTTATAAACTTGAATATTTTATAGAGGTTATGTAATAATTCTTTATGCGTTTTCGAATTCGACTACTCAAAATAAGTCTAATTTTTTTTTGTGAGATAATGTGCTTCCTTTATTTTTCTCTTTCAATTGCTTTATTGTAAAATAAAAAAGAAAGAAAAGAAAATCACTCCAATATTGAAAAATATTCAATATTTACACCTAAATAATGCTGAATATCGCTTTTAGGTGTCTTGAGAGTCTTGAATTCAGCTAGCAGATCTTTGGGTTGAAAAGCAGGAATTATTGAGATGTTCGACCTGTGACAAAAAAAGTCCACCGAAATTTTGTAAATGCAACTTTACACTTCAGGTTACATGCTTCATAACTTATATTTAGTTATACAAGGCCATTTCATATGGTTCAAAAAATTATAATTTTTGTTTTAATTTTGATTGATATTTCATGTCAAAATGTATTGGATTGTGATAACATCAAATCCGAATTGGTAGCACATATTACTGACCCAAATTTTAAAATAATCAGAAAAGAAAGTTCATCAAATGTGAAAACACAATCCCCAAT
This sequence comes from Chrysolina haemoptera, assembly GCA_958298965.1. NCBI lineage: Eukaryota > Metazoa > Arthropoda > Insecta > Coleoptera > Chrysomelidae > Chrysolina > Chrysolina haemoptera. Next base: position 4,682,219 of record OY282592.1, on the reverse strand, counting down.
ATGCAGGAAATTACTTGGCTTTGAGAATGAAGTGATTATTTCCCCATTTGCTCATGATACTACATATTACATCAGAAAAATGTGTCAGCATGTCATCCCTAACATTGCAGTTACCGGAAAACCGAATTCACTACACGACTTCAGTAGCTCAATGATTGATGAATGATATTCCGAAGAATTCCGCCCTGAAAACATTCAAATCAGGCCATGAAAAGTAGGAGCAGTTTATTTGACGACAACTAACTTTAAGAAAGTCACCCCAAACGCACCAAATGGAAAAAACTTCAAAGCATCGCCATTTGAACTCAGGTCGAATAATATTTCACGGTTTACATTTTCCGGCGACATTCGCCCTAGTTTTTCTCTTCAACCCATTCTCATCCGTCCGTATCTTGCCAATAAATTATCAGGCGAGCGAACAGCTGAAATCTCTTATCGCCTAATTAAAACGACCTCTGGCTTGGAACAACAAAAACTGCTAATAAAATAAGGGTTGCCTCAGTGAATGAGTTCGATAACCCTCCTGGTGGATATGTCAGAAGATGGGAAAGAAATAGAGTGTTGAGAACACTGTACCATCCAACGGAAATAATGATCGGTCTTTCGATCAAAAGGGGTTAATGGCATGTTCAGCTGTGGACAACAAAGAATGAAATCAGAGCTTTGCCAAACACTGAAAACATGTGCTCACGACCAGTTAGCACTAAGTCTTCAAAAAATTGCCTTTCAGCACGGTAATCATTGAGTACTTTCTAAAGCGAAATGCTTGCGAGCCCTGTCCACTTTCAGAAGGTGCTTGGAATGTTTCAAGCAGTTGGCACTCGTCTTGCGGACTCGTATTTTCAGCTTTGGGATTGCAATTCATTAATATTCCAAAAAATTATCGGTAATAATCGTACCACTTACTATATTACCCCTGACAATATCCTCTTGAAAGTATAGTTTTAAATAACATTGATATTCTTGTTGAAAACGTGAATATCAATATTTTGATTGAGAGAGATATTTGGCAGGAATATCAGAATGTATTGTTTGGTTCAGTCAGAAAGACAACCTTGATTCGCTGAACAAATTCAAAATATACAGAAATAAGCTCAACAAGATCATAAAAGAAGCAAAATTGAAATATTCCAAAAAAAAAATTGAGTCCAATAAAGGTAACACAAAAAAAACTAAAACAGTCAAAGAGGCCTGTTCTAATAAAACGACAAAAATTGACATAAAAGAAATAAAAGAAATAGAAATTGAAAAAGGTATAATAGCTACTATTCTGAAAAAAATAGCAGACAAATTCGTTAAACACTTTAATGCTATTGCAAAAAACTTGACTAAAGAAAATTGAAGAAATAAGCGAACTAGAGGTATACAGCACAATAATGTAATTGAAAAATGGTAAGGCGCCAGGAATAGACAAAATCACTGCTAAAACTCTGAAATATTTTGTAAACTAATATCTCCTGACACATCTCTACAATGAAATACTGGCGACAGGGATTTGGCCAAAGTCCAATATTATCTAGAGAAGGTCCATAAACAATGTCACAGTGATTGAACTGAGACAGTACCAATGATATAATAATTTCAGAGCAGAGTACGAATTTTTCAATTTCAAATTGATATGTTCCTGAAAATGTAATTTAGTGTCAATCATTAGACTAAGATTCTTGCAAGCAGATTTTCGGAAAATTGCATCTAGATCAGTATTAATTCGGGGTTTTTAGGCGATTCAAACGAATAGTACAGCTAAGTATCGTTAGCATAGAAGTGATAGTTACAGTGTTTTATTGTGCCAGTGAAATAAGAAGTATAGCATGTGAGTAGAAGTGGCCCCAATATGCTTCCCAGAGGGACTCCTGATTTTACTCCAGGTGGAGTTGATATATTATTGTCAAATTCAACAATTTGAGTACTTTTGTTGAGATATGATGATAGCAATGCACACGCATCTGTACTGAAACCGAAGAAATTATTTATAATTTAATGATATGATATAATAATAATATTTATTCTTGTTATGAGGAAAGTCTAAAAAGTGAGACTTGTGGCGACCTTCCTCCAAAAAGTCCAGAACTGTTGTTTTTATCTTATTTACGGTTTAAATAAACGAGAGGGGGTATCTCATAAATTAAAGGAGTTGAAATGGCTCACTATGAAAAATAGGCTTCAACACATGGGTTGTCTCTACCACAATTTAATTCTTCCGAAGACTCCGTCTCATTTATTCGAAAAAGTGATAACCTCAATATAAGACGAAAAACCACTTCAATGATTCCTAGTAAGTCACTCTTAAGCCATTTTTGAACGGTCTTTTTCCTACTGATAGATCACAAGCCTCATTCAGAATTAAATATAAAAAAATTCTTCTGGATAGTCAATAGCCGAAAGTTAATCTCAAATATTCATTTTCACTTATCTCCTCCCTCTTCCCTCTTTATCTTTACTCTTCTCTTTCTTTCAATTCTATTCCTTCAATAATTCATTTCCTTCTCTTCTTTTTCTTTTTTATTGCCAACAGGAAAAAAAAATTATTTGAATGGCAGTGGTGGAAACACGGAGGTGGAAAGTGAATCATTATGCCAGTCGTTTGTCATATACATAGTACCTATATTTGTAAACTGGGCACTATTTGTAAAATTCCACATATTCCACATGTTATTATGATGAACAATAAATATTTTATTATTATTATTATTATAAGGTAGTAGGGCGAGGTTCAATTCATTCAGTTTCTAAACTGAATATCTGTAAATATTGATTGAAAGTTTGATTTTGTGGAGGAAATCCGATTCTTGACATGATTTTTTGGGTTTATGACCTTCCACAATCTGAAAATGAAAAAAAATGTTAATCCAAAGAAATCTGTACAAGTGTAGAAGGGCAAATTAATTAATTTACCCGATAAGTTACTGCGTTCACAAGACTGCTGCCTTGAAAGAAATTAATTATTGTCAGTAACATACCCTACACTGAATTTGCCTATCTGAAAAAATGAGATCGAATTAACAAAAAATACTTCTCTTTTTTTGAAAATTGTTGACGTTTCGGAGGTTGTATCTGTCTCCGTTATCAAAACTTCTTGGAAAGACGCTGAAGAAACTGAATATGAATTGCGGTTTTGGAAATAAGATCTTTCTTTGACAGAGTCAAATGAAATCTGTCATACTTTCTTTTGATTGACATTTGGTATCTTGATACATAGGGTGTTCGGTATCAATCAATCACCATTCTATTTGTTCTTAATCAATCTCTGAGGAGAGGTAACCAGGTGCGGTCCATTTCGATGGAATTGCTTGGAAAGCAGTTGTTCGATAAAAGAATGCACGCAGTTTCCTTTAACTTTCTTTCTTCTTGATTTGATTCTCTCAATAAAATTTTGGTATAATTCCATTCCATCATATGATCACCATCAGATGTTAGAATATGTTCGGATATTTTCGAACCCGTTATTTTTCGATTTCTGATGTAACTTTTATGTTCTTCCTGGCGCACAATCAATGGTCTTGATGTTTCACCTATATAACTCTTACAACACGAACAAGGTATGTTGTAAACACAATTTTTTGAACATCCACCAGCGTTTTTGGGTTTTGTATGTGTGAGTATTGATCTCAATGTAATGGTTGTTTTAAATGTTGTTCTTACATCATACCTATGGCCAATCCGTTTTATCTTTTCAGACAGTCCAGGGACATAAGGTATAATATTGTTTGTTGGAGGTGTATGGAGATGTCGCATGTCTGTGTGTTGTGTTGGTCGATTGTAAAGTGTAGTACTATTTTCAATTTCATTAATCGTTTTTTCCACGAATTCATTTGGATAAGCATTTTCCCTGAGGACGGACTTTATAAAATTCAATTCTTCTTTCAGATTTTTTGTTGAATTGCAAACCACTTGTGCCCTGTTGTAAAGACATTTGACAATTCCCTTTTTTACGCTGGTGTGGTGATTTGAGTTATAATGGAGATATCTATTGGTATGTATTTTCTTTCTATAAACAGTTGTGTTGACTCGAGATGTTCATTTTTTTATCAAAACATCTAAGAAAGGAAGTTCATCATCTTCTTCTATTTCTAATGTAAATGTTATCGTTGGTTCTTGTTTATTAATGTAATCTAAGAACACTTTCAAGTCATCTCTAATCTGATTCCAAACAGCAAACACATCATCAACATACCTCCACCATACTCTGGGTCCATTCTGGTACGTTTTTAATTAATTTGCCCTTCTACACTTGTACAGAATTCTTTGGATTAACATTTTTTTATTTTTAGATTGTGGAAGGTCATAAACCCAAAAAATCATGTCAAGAATTGAATATGTGTTCTTCCACCTAACCCTTTATCTCAGAATGAGTGGAATAATCATCTCTACATGCAAATATTTTGCCTATTTCCATGTCTCACTTACAATAGACATAATATCACCGTCACCTAGCACCAATTTGACCCCGATTAGAATACCCACCTTTCCGTAAATATCAAATTCCCAGAGGCTGCGTGAAACCGCTTTCCATGGGCAATTTCAGGGAATTTTCCGCAATACCACGCAACCGGAAGGTATTCGACCGCAACAACTTCAGCAGCCGCGAAACTGCATTGTTTATGAAAGCGCTGATCATTTTCACCTGTTTCGACTTTGGCTTCGGTTCGCGAATTCAACCCTGCGGTTTGCAAAACTGCCAAGGCTGTTTCCAGTGCCGTTGAGTTCAGAGAGTAATTATTGATGTGGTAGCGTTTGGATTTTCGTTGCTTACACATTCCGGGTTATATTTCTGAATAATATCCTCGGGAGTTGGAGATCCTTCCAGTCCAGCAGACGGCTTTTCCAATGAATTAAGAAGTACCTATCATATGCGAATTTCATTTATGAATGAATTTTGACAAATATCGACACGTGCAATTGCTTCTGTAGAAGAAAACCCGAAAAACATGTTGTACAGTTTTTTTTTCGTGTTTATCGGGAAATAAAAAAATGTATATCTAAAAACACACTTATTTGAAAAATTTTTGTGGAAAATTTAATTGTTTTTCAACCTTTTGAGTTATTTTTCCGATAAATCATATATTTTCCAAGATTACAGCAAAAATCTATTTATATATTTTTAAATGAAATATAAAAAATATTCCGCTCCTGAAATTTTGTTAAACAATTTTGGTGGTGCTACAATCGAGTCTTGTCTCAAAACCCAATCGTACTGGATTACAAATAAATCAAAATTTTTCAAATTGCTGCTTTTGAAAACCCCGCCTTAACCTGCTTGATAATAAAAAATATTAAATGCGAGAGAAGCGAACCTTGCTTCAATGAAATGAACGATTTCTGTGAGTGATATTTTTTCAATAACATTCTCCTTATCTAATTTATTTAATGATTTTTTCAAGAGAGAATAAAAAAAAATTAGTTATCTGAATGAAAATGCGAATTTTCACTTTCAGATTTTTGCTTTCATTTTCAGTTAGAGTCTTTTCACAATATCTATCAGATGTAGTTCAATTTCCAGCGGGAAGTAGTTGTTTTCTGTTAGATATTACAAATAAATCACATTTTTCATTTTTCAATTTGCAAGGAGAATGTCCCCCTTTTCAACATTAATTTATAATCTTACATTAATAGCTACGAACGTTTTTTTTTATCGAATATTCAATAAAAGCATTTGACTTTTTATACGATCGTTTATATGAGATATAATATTTTTTTAGTCAAAATTGTTATATAACCAATTATTACTGCACTCGCCGACCGATACTACTTATTTCTAATAATCAAAGAACAAATACTTAAATGCTTGATACTTGAAATGAAAGAAATAATAACCTCTTTTGCCGCAATTGTTGTAATATACAATGGAAACCACATTTACTTTTCACTCTAAAAACAGTGACGAAGCAGTTCACGTGTAGGTTGTGTGCTGCCGCTGTCTCCCTTTTACTCGGACGCATCGGCGTCACAAGCCGAACGCTTAGGCCGATCGTACCTCTCTATCGCTTCCTCCGCGCTCTCGCTTGCACGCTCGGCTCAGGCGGAACGTGACAATGAGTCATTATTTTTTGTGCGTGCAGCCGGCTTTCATCGATTAATAAGATGTTATCACGTCAAAATGTTACTCAAACAAGTTGTTGAGAATGATGTTCTTCAGCTATTCACAAGTTTTGAATAAAATCGGAGATAAAACGTAAAAATATTTTTTTTGTCATAAAAAAATATATAATTCGGCAAAATATATTTTATTTATTTATTTATTAAATTTCAAATATGTGAATGTCCATGTGTTCAGCTGCCTCAATAGAGGTTAATGAAATATCTTCAGAACATCGTAATCCCGATACCGTTTATAATTATGACGAATAATTTCTATGAACATCGGTAATGGATTGAATTTTTTCTTGGATTCAATCTCCAAGTTGTCAGGGTATTCCATTCACTTCAGGAAACGGGCTTCCTTAGATAAATACAAACCATTTTCTCCGACAGAAAACTGGTAATATAGGTAATACATAACCGAATCAATATGCAGATGTAAAACTGATAGGATAATTTTTCACACTCTAATGGAATGTCCCAATCTTGTTGAAAAACTGTGGAAATCGATGATTTGAACAGCTTCAAGACATATTTTTATTGGGTACATCTGTTACACGAATAAATTCAGGAAAAATAAATTTGGTAGCCATTACCATAACGAATGTCAATTTGGAAACCGAGACTACTGAAAATATCCCGATGATTTGTTGGAAAGTAGGCTCTGGACATTTAGTGTGTGGCATCATGGAGGTGAATGTGCTGTAATTTGTTTCTTCGGATTTGCAAACCACTAAGAAAAAATAATTTGAAAATTTTAAGTGGCGTTGATAATTCCGATTGTTTATCGAGTTCATTTGATGAATTTATCGTGGAATTTAGATACAATAAGTGCCTAGCAAATAATGTTCCGGCGAGTTTTCAGAATATCACAATATCGTCTTGTTTTTTGTAAAAATAATTGAAACTGTGTTCAAGTTAGGTACGGCGATACTTTACTTGATGAGTATAAGCGGCAATGTAGGATTTGCTCTTGATTTGGGTTACAATCGGTTTGGTGCCCTCATGTTAGAAGATTAAAACGAAAGTTGATGTGATAATCATAATTTTCATTCATTCAGGATTCAGGTCATCGTTTTAGATATAAAATATTCGCGTCGAGTGAAAGTGACGAAGTTTTTGTATTTTGGATAGTTCCACAACCCAAATTGTTATAGTAATGCCTTCAAAGTTATCATAAGAAGATCAGTTGTCATTTTTATTTACATCCCTGTCACATGATTTTCTGTATAACATTGGCAAGAAATTTTAATGAAATATTTGTTTCAGTCTTGAATGCAAATAATTGGATTTGTTGTGATTTGGTTTTGTTGTTAAAATTCCAACCCTTTTAACTCTATTCAAATAGATATAAAATTGAAAAGTAGATGGAGAGTTTGATTGAAGCGTTTGCATTTATGTACGTACCTATTACTTTTTAGCATTTATTGATAAAACTTCCCTCCGGCATTTTTGTATTTTTTCTTATCGCATTATATGTAGCACGTACATACATAATTTCATCATGATTCACTCATTTTGATCTCAAAACTTTCCTTGGTGCATCGTGTTGGATCTCTAAAATAGAAACACATTCTTTTCCATGGAAATTCAGGAAATACATGCGAAGATCATCTAAGTCGGCTGAATTGGAGTGCCATATGAGGCAGGGCAGTGTTGTCAATATTTCCTGATCTCTCCTGATTTCCTGAAAACCTCTGTAAGTATACCTATATATAAAGGGGGAAACCAAGATGACCCAGCAAACTTCCGACCAATATCTCTAATATACTAGCTAGAATCATAGAGAAGCTAGCTGAAAGTAGAATAACAAAATACTCTATAAATATAAGATAATCTCGCCAAATCAGTACGGTTTTTAAGAGAGAAAAAATACCAGTGATGCCATCTTCTCTTCCCTACAGGAAGTATATACAAATATCAATAGTGGTGAAGCTGTTGCGGCAGTTTTTTGCGATTTCTCAAAAACATTCGACTGCGTTGATGATGAGATACTGTTGGCTAAGCTTCACCAATGGGGCTTCAAAGATGTAGTTTTTAACTGGATTAAATCATATTTAACCGATCGTTACCAAATAGTGAAAACGACAACCTTGTCAGCTACGGCATCGGTTAATTGTGGTGAGGATCCATATTGGGCCCAACTTTATTTTTATTATATATTAATGATCTACTTATATCAATGACCTGCTTGGAATAAACATATCAGGAAAGTTAACGGTCTTTGCGGAAGACACAACCATATTTTGGCAAGACACTAACTCTCTGCAGGATACAATCCTTACTGACACAAAAACTTTAAAACAGTAGTGTAATTCAAATCATCTGATCTTGAACGTAACAAAAACCAACCTAATCTCTTTCGAGTGCGAAATAAACAATATCAAATTGGATAATAGTTTTATCGAGATCCAGGAAAACGCCAAATTTTTGGGAATTTCCATCTACAGTAAACTGAAATTTGAACAACATGTTTGCGACTTGAATGAGAAATTAGCTTCTGGATGTTATGCTGTGAGACGAGTAACAAAAGAGCTAGGACTCTTATCAGCAAAAAACAACTTACTTTGCCTTGATAGAGTCCAACTGGAATCCCAGTTTGGGGAGTATGCAATAAAACTCACATGCAAAACACACTCATCTTACAGAAACGAGCAATCAGATATCTATCTACAGCGAAGACACGCGATCCCTGTATACCATTATTTATAATGGTTACAAAATGTTTAATCATCTACCAGAGCACATAAGAAATATAAGCAATACCGATCATTTCAAAAGGACTGTGCAAGTGTTATTGAGTGATGGACCTGACTAAAGTCTTGAAGAATTTTATTCTGACAAATTGTAATTTCAATGTCTGACTCCTCTATTCTCGATTATACTCCTAACTGTACAATCATATACGTTTATTATTTTGTTTTTCTCTCTCAATGTCATGTCCCCGTTATATTATATTAGAACCTACGGGTCGGTGGTGTGGTGGACAAAAGCACAGCAGACGGGGATCATTATATTAAATGGCATCCAGAGGCAGGCATGCCTGAGGATGACATGAGAACACTCCGACGGCTGCTATGGAGGTCATACTGGACCTGCCACCACTACACATATACGTCCAAAGGGAAGCAAGGTCCGTGACACACAGACTAATGCAGGGTCAAGCTCCAATAAGCCAGAAGCACGGGTCTGACTACCGGAAGCTACATGAGGAACTGAGGGCAGACCCAGTAATGGGAATGCCAACGGACGCGATGGTTCCCAAATACAGCTTCAAAAAAAACTTCAAAATACTGATACCAGACAGAATGGACTGGGAGAATGAGCCACCCGTGAATGCAAAATCGGTCTGGTATACAGACGGGTCAAAGACAGATAACGGAGTCGGCGCTGGAGTTTACGCGGCAAAGCCAAGGATTAACATCCAGCTTAGCCTTGGAAAATACGCCACAGTGTTTCAGGCAGAGGTAACGGCTATACAACACTGTGTCGGAGAAATACTGAGACGAGAGATAAGGAATAAAACAATGGCCATCTACTCCGACAGTCAAGCTGCGCTCAAAGCAATCGGTTCCAACCAAGTCAAATCAAGACTGGTCTGGGACTGTTTGTGTGATGTGACCGAGCTGGGTACTCGTAACAATGTGACACTAGCTTGGGTGCCGGGCCAGGAGGGACACCTGGGCAATGAGCGGGCCAAGACATTAGCCAGAGAAGGATCTTCGGCAGCGCTCATTGGGGCGGAACCCTTTTGCGGCGTAGCAAAATCCACCACAAAAGCCCACACCAAACAGTGGGTACAAAACAAATCTCAAGAGTAGTGGAAAACCCGAACAGGATTGAGACAAGCCGAGGAGTTCATCAAAAGACGCTCGCCACAATTCACGACGGAACTCTATAAAAGGAGGATCGTCAGACAAGTAGTAGGTCTGCTGACTGGCCACTGTAGGCTTAACAGACATATGAATATCATAGGTCTGGTGGAAGAAGCAATTTTGCAGATTCTGCCAGGAAGAAGAGGAAACCGCAATACATGTAATGTGCCAGTGCGAAGGACTAGCAATGGTGCGGTTTCTACAACTTGGAGATGAAGGCTATCTCGAGAGGCCATTATTAAATCTGCTCAGTCTGATGAAATGGACGAAGCTAGATGATGTGATATAAGCAATCGGAGCTCCACAATAGATCTGAAAAGGTCGCAGTGAATTAGGCCAAGAGGCCAGCTCCCTTGTAACATCTAAGATCTACCATCCCCGTTATATACTTATAGATATGAATTTTAGATTTATGTGGGCACTTTGTCCATGGAACTGTTCGTTCTTTTCTTGATGACAATAAAGTATATATCTCTCTCTCTTTCTCTCTCTCTCTCTCTCAAGTCATTTGTGACTCTAAACAACTTTCACATATTCTGGGAGCAAACACCTCATCTTACTATATTGCCACTGAGAATATGAAATGAGCTGATACGCTACAAAAGTTGTGATTCAGTGTATCAGGAACAGTATAAACATCGTATATTCCCCTTCTTCTGAACTGAGCACTTTTTCCTGCAACTGCCAAAGAACATAATCACAACTCCCCCTTACATGGAAAGTTGCTGCACAGTAGCATAAAAATAATAACTGTCATTCCTCATGAAACTTCCCTTCCTTTATTTCTTTCAAACCTTCCGAATTTAATCCCAAAAATGAAATCTTTTCCCAATACACTCTGAAATAATTCACTCCGAATATTCCGGAAAAATTACTCACGAAAGACGGTGCGAGGAGAATTTAGGAGTGGAGCATCCATCTCACAAATGAGAATATACTTGAAACATGGCAACTTCCTTGGAGAAAACGCGAAAGAACAAATTAAAATAACAGCGGTGATAATTTTTCCCAAGTTGACAGTTGAGAGTGAAATATCACCCAACTCGTTCACCCCTTTTACGTGCTCGACTTTTCTGAACAATGTTTTATTCTGATTTTCATCTTAGATTCCGAAGACCAGGTGGGTGCTGATGCTCGAAGGAAAAAGTTTATATCCGTATTTATCACGAATTAACGCTATAGAAAATCTCAGTCAGCACGGAAAGACTTGAGAAAGGCAAAATGTCGTTTCATGACACGATAGAAGTTTCTGGAAAATCAATTCTTTAATTCGAAATATGAATGAAAGTGAGTTGGGGCAAGAGCCACTACCTTTTTCAAAAACACCAGTAATGGAGACAGGGGCGTACCCCTATTCGCCCCTCCCCAACTTTCACACCTCTGGATTAATATCGATTTCGTCTTCTTTTTCTTAATCCCCAATATTTTCTATACAAAAAAAGGAATACGTTTCGTTTCGCAAATATCAACGGTTTTCGAGATATTTGAAGTTGAATAAGTACGTGCGTATCAAAATCTTTACTATTTTTGAAAGGAATGTGACGGTAACTATTTATAACATTATAACCAACATATTTCATACCTTGCAATGAGTATATATTCAAATATTCCGACGATTGTTGGCATTCACGAGGGATTTAGTTCACAAAAATTTTCCGATATTGAAAACTTACATAGCCACTAACAAAATAATCACTAAGGAGTATCCGTATCACATACGCACCCACTTATTCAACTTCTCGAAACCGTTGATATTTGTGAAACGAAACGTATTCCTTTTTTATATAGGAACTATTGGGGATTAAGAAAAAGAAGACGAAATCGATCCAGTGACGTGAAATTTGGGGCGGGGCGATTAGGGGTACCCACCTGCCGTACGCCCCTATTTAGAGTTACAAACACATGATTTGTCTTGAAATATGGAACTGAATGCTGTCAAGTGACATACCAAATTTCATTAAGAAAAGTTGAGCCGTTATGGAGTTATTCTGGAAAGTATATTATTTTTTTGTGTCACTTTCAACACCCTGTAACTCGGTTATTACTCATTTTAGGGTATATGTTTATTAGAACTTTCAGCCTTAAAATGAAGTGAGGATTCTACCCTTGGAGTTTGTCCTCTTTATTCTGGGACACCCTGTATCATGCAAATATCCATACATTTTGGTGCTGAAATAATCTGAGTTAGTCTAATAAAAATGTATGTATGGTAAGTGTTTTATAGGGTAGATTAACATATAATAATGTTGATTCAACTTTTGAAATTAGTTTTTGGGTTAGAGCACGGATCATCACACTATCTGGGAGCGCCAATAAGGTAGATAGCTTTTAATCGTAAAATCGGTTTTGCGTCAAAACTAATGATTTTATACAATTTTTATTTCTACTTCTGAGTCTATAATCTCCTTGAGAATTCGGAAATCTGCCTATTTTTTTCATTTGTCAAACCATAAAAAAAAGTTTTTCTTCAAAATCATCAAAACCAAAAATCAGTTAGGTTCCCGAATTCTCACAAACGAATTGAATCATTTGTTCCAACAAAATTTTCGCAAAAAAATAAAACTGAACGCTCAAAACCGATTCCCGTTTCAACAAGGGTATTGTTTGCTCTTAATAATCTGCTTATGGGGCAAGTGCGATATTTGTAGGTAGGGTAAGTGCATTAAAGTAATACTTTCTAATATTAGTACCTGTAAGATGAACTTTTTATGATTATCAGATATTATTGGCGGTAAACTGTTGAAATAGAAATAAAATCGTTAAGTTTGTATTTGTATAACACAACATGTTATTTAAGAAAAACAGTTCGTTAGAACACTCAAATCTTGAATCTTGTTTCGAAAATATGAACAGTACTGTTCATAAGATCTGCTGAAAGAAAAACATAAGTCACTATTTTCTATCGTTCAATACATGATCATAAACAACATTTGTTAGAGAGGTACAATGATGCAGACCACGGAAGAGATGCACAATCTGGGAGATCTGGAGTTATTTGTTTGTATGCGGGAGGTGCAATTACTTGGCTAAGTTAAAAGCAGTTATCCGTGGCTATATCTACTACAGAGGCAGAGGTTGTTCCGACTAGTGAAGCTGCAAGTGAAATTGTCTGGTTGAAACGCCTTTTGATGGAAGTTACCGGGTTAGATTTTGTTCCCGATCTTCAAGTTGATAACGAAGCAGCCATTCGACTTGCTCAGAATCCAGAATATCATCGTCGAACTAAACATATAAAGTTGAGACTTTTTCTGGTAGAGAGCTCGTCAATGAGGGCGAAGTTACTGTCAAAAAGGTACCAGCAGAGTTCCAACTATCTGATGTTTGGTATTGGTATTGGTATTGGTATGGTGACTGATACGCTGCGACCTGATTAGATCTATTGTGCCCCATCTTCTTCTGCTATCACAAGGTTTTCTTGTAGGGTCTACTCGTGGTATTTCTTCCACAGTCAGCTGATGTGAACACTCCATCAATATGTGGTGGGGTATTTCTGGATGTTCCCCACAGAATCTGCAGGTGCTGTCCTCCTGCAAGCCTAGCTTTCTCGGGTGTTCTTTGAGTCTGCAATGCCCCGTTAGAAATCCCGTGATGGTCTTCAAACTAGTTTTGCTGAGGCTATTCAGGGTTAAGTAGCTCAGTGATTGAGACTGAAGCGTTCAAAACCATTGACTGCTGGTCGACTAGGTTCGAATCCTCAGCGACTTCAGATTTTTATCTGATGGCCCGAGAAAGTGCTAGGAATCGCACGTTGAAAGGTAAGACCTCATTAATCCTTGGCTCGCACAAGTTTCGACTTTTGAGGTCTTTGGCCTGTCTCAGCCCTGGAAGTCTTAGCCAGTATGTTGCTCTCATTGCTTCTTCAGATTTATTGAGTTCTTCTCGGAAGTCAGATTTTTCGAGTCCACAGAATGGTTCTGGCCCTATCAGTGGCGTTGCTGCGCCTTTCCGTGCCAGGGTGTCTGCTTGTTTATTGCCCTCCACTCCGACGTGCTCCGTCACCCAGAGGAGGGTCACCTTGTTGTTCATGCCTAGATCATTAAGTTTGTCTAGGCATCCCCAAACCATCCTTGAGTTGATGATAGAAGAGCTCAACGATTTGATGGCTGCTTGACTATCGGAGATGGTCACGATTTCCTTGTTCCGGTATTTCCTATTGAAGTTGAACTGAATGCACCTTTCTATGGCGTGAATTTCCGCTTGAACAATGCTGGTGAGCTGGCCCATGGGTTCGGAGTGTTTGATGCGAGACCCAAAGACTCCTGCTCCAGTTTCCGCGGGAGTTTTGGACCCGTCCGTGTTCCATGTTATGGTATTCTTGCCCAGTGCTCGAATGGGTTCCATGTTCCATTCTCACTTGGTGTTTAGTTCCGTTCGAAAACTTAACTGATGTTATGACGAAACCGATTCAACAAGCGAGATTCCAGAAATTCTGTCAAGAAATGGGACTATTCAACTAGAAAACGTCCTTAGTGAGGGAAAGTTTTGATATATTCAATACAATTTGTTTCTCTAGATGGCTGATTCATTGGGTAGAATTGCTATGTATCTATTGATAGTTTTGTTTCAATATTCTTGTCATATAATATTTCCTAAAACCTGTCACGAATAAAGTTTATCGTATTTTCACTTCACGAATAAAGTTGTCTCCAGTGAGTTTTTCTTTTGTGGTATACTTCAACAATATATACTTCACGAATGAATCTGACGGTAATTCTCTCTATTTATGAAAGCTTGTATCAGTCTCCAACGAATATAGAAATGAAGCGTCTCGCACGACTAAATCAACACTTACTCTCATTATATTATTTCACCGTGTTTTCACCTCAGACTCTCCAATTATCTCATCTTTGGTGTATAATTAACGAATGTGTCCTTTGTGAATGCGAAATTACAAATTAATAAAGAGCCTCTGGCTTACAGAATATTCTTCGTTTGTGTTAGAATAACATAAACCAAGGTAAATCAGCTTTCCCGCAGCGAGTCCAATTAGGAAGTTTTGTAGAAGTTCTGTTGAATTTCATTAGAGCTTCTTGTGTGTTGTAAACGGTTTGTGTCAAATTGTAAGGAATTGGATTACTTCGGAATATTTTTCAATTTTGAAGATTTTACATAATGCCAAGAGCAGTATAAACGAATACAAAAGTAGTTTTGGGAAAGACTTCATTCTGATTTTCTGCGATGAAGACAATTTACAGGCCAGAATACACCATGAAGGAGAAGATATTATATATATATATATATATATATAAGGGAGCAGAAGTATTCGCTGACTTGTTAGAAACAAAGCTCGGAAACTATTTGGGATAGCAGCAAAACGCAAGTGTACTCTTATAACATTATATTTCCAATATTTCGACAATGAATATTGTCATCATCAGGGAGCTACAATTTTTTTTTTTATTAATGATTAATATAAATGAAAAAAGTGAAAAGCCAAAAACAGTACTTACAATGTCATTGAGATTGGTCGTTTTTAGATTTTGGCTTTTCACTTTTTTCATTTATATTAATCATTAATAAAAAAAAAATTTGTAGCTCCCTGATGATGACAATATTCATTGTCGAAATATTGGAAATATAATGTTATAAGAGTACACTTGCGTTTTGCTGCTATCCCAAATAGTTTCCGAGCTTTATATATATATATATATATATATTATATATATATATATAATGACATATTTTGCTGACTCATTTTCTCGTTTCAGGGATTTCAACCATTGAAAATTATGTCAGTGTTGAGCTCAAAAAATGAAAATTTTGCGATCAGACGTGTGCTAAGCATAAAGAAAATTCATTTTCCTTTTGCAGACAAAATTTGTTTTTATTCCAATTTTCTCGTTTATGGCATTTTAACACATCAATTGGTATAACAATCTAATAGTGCAAAACCAAAGCCATAAGTTTGTGTGATTGATGACTTGTTTATTTTGTGGAAATTCATGATCACTTTGATGAAACGAAAGAACACTCTTTTGTCTTATTTCCACTTGATTTTTATTGTTACGACCGGTTTCGGATTTTATCCCATTATCAAGTATAAAAACTAACTAATACAATTGAACTCTAAGCCTAGTTATATAGGGAGTCCAACCAGCCTACCTGCAAACTCCCTATATAACTAGGCTTAGAGTTCGATTGTATTAGTTAGTTTTTATACTTGATAATGGGATAAAACCCGAAACCGGTCGTAACAATAAAAATCTAGTGGAAATAAGACAAAAGAGTGTTCTTTCGTTTCATCAAAGCAAAGCCATAAGGTTTGCACGTACTTGAAGGGTTGAAATAAGGTCAAGATCTTGTAAAAAAATACTTGGATGCTGATGCATTTTCTCGCTTATGGCAATCAACAGAATGAAATTTAATATCGTTAGGAACCCGAAAAAAAATTCCCATAAGCTGTTGAAGTAAATTTTCCGGTAGGAAAATTTTGTGAAAATTTTTCTCATTCTCCGGTAAACTTTCTCGTGAACGAAGTAGAGTGCAATATAAATTTGTTAATGTAAAAGTCTGTTATGAAAAAAGCCCTAAGTCTAGTTTGTGCTTATCATAGTTTTTGAAGCTATAAAACAGGAAAATCAGAAGAAATTTTGTTCATTTTCTCGTTGATAGAAATTGGCATGAAGGACGAAAAATTGATTTCAAGACCAGAAAAAAAATGCTATAAGTCGGTAACATGATTACGACGTTTTATACAGTGATTATGTTATTGGACATTTTTAAGAAAAACCCTGAGTCACGTCGATTTATCTTTCCAAAAAGTCACCATGTGACATAAAAAAATCACACCTCATTCACCCCCCTTAAAGTGACATCCACTCACCCAATTTTTTTAATGGATTAGGGGGTCAGTTGAAAACCCTTGATGAGATTCACCAATCCATTCAAGAACAGAATTTTTTGAGGTTCCCAATATTTTCAGAAATTCCACGAAACCTATGTTGTGGGTAGTATTTAAAAAAACCAATAATGATAATCTAGAAGATCAGCCCATCTTAGGTTACTACGATACGTGTAGGTCCAGTGCTAGTACATGACATTTCCTTTTGTTCACCATTAGAATTGTACCGAAGACACTGCTAATTGATTTAAACATTGGTTCAGAACTGATTCTAATCTGTAAATGAATTTGATTTTTCATTTTGACATAGAAGCAATTCTGTTTTCTGGAACTTTCACTTCTTAAGAGTGAACTAGGCCTGAAGGGGATGCCACTATGAAAAAACGCGCTGGAAACTCTGCCTCTGAGGTGGTGGGGAAACGGGCTGGTGTTTATTATTTTCTCCAGCCCTAGGAACAGAAAATACCCCACATTGTAGAAAGTTAAAATGTACTCAGATATTGCTTACTGCTACTGATAATGTTAAATCTCATCAATATAATATATTCGATACGAAATGTCATGATTTCAAAATTATGTAATATTTTTGCATTTAATTTTTGAACATTTTTTTTTATTGCGGAAAATGTTACTCTGTTCGACAAATAATTTCTTTATTCGAAAAGTGAATTTTGTTTTCTATATACCGGGTGTCCACGCAAGGAGGCTCTCCCCTATAACTTTTTTGTTTTTGGAGATAATGGAATGAAATTTGGAAAATCTGTTTATGAATAAGGAAATTACAGGATAACAAAATTGAAAAATATGTTGATGAAATTTCATGAAAATATCATTTTATTTAATATTTTCTTCATTATTATTATTTATCAATAGATTTCGATGAAATTTGAGACTACCTGAATCCAGTGGTCTATTCCAAATTTTAAAAAGAGTAGGCAATTATTTGGTGGTTTGGTGAACGGCATATTTTTTTAATTTCATTCTCCTATAACTTTCTTGTTGATGTACGAATTTCAACAAAATTTTAAAATGAACGGTTTGAAAATACCACGAATCCAGTGGTCAGTTTTAAAAAAAAATCGCTAATGAATTTTTCAGTTTTTTTAACTTGAAAAATAAGAATAGTTGGCCCTGAAAATGAAGATTCGTTCATGAAATTAGGTGTGTTAGTGGAAAAATGTATGTTTTATAAGTATGCTTCCATTTTAAATGTTCCACACTGTATAAAACATCGATATCATGTTTCCGACTTATGGCTTTTTTTCTAGTCTTGAAATACATTTTTCTTCTTACATGCCAATTCCCATCAACGAGAAAATGAAAATTTTTCTACAACTTTACAACTTACGGCTTTTCTTGAGGTACATGCAAAGCTTATGGGAATTTTATTATGATGTTTATTCATCATCAAAATCATATCGTTCAAATGCCATAAACGAGAAAGTTTGCCGAAAACCGAAAACAATTTTCACAAAATTTTCCTACCGGAAAATTTACTTCAACAGCAGACCGGCTTATGGAAAAAAAATTTAAATTGACTAATAGTTACTTAAGTTGTAAGACTTGAAGGAAATTTTAGTACCTGGAATGATATCTTCTATGAATTTTGAAATATCGTTACACATATTTTGATCAAAGTATGGTAGAGATAAATATTTCACAAATGTCTTCAATCAGAGTATTTACTTCCAGGTAAGCACTGAAGATGACGCAAGTCGAAAGCGCTTTGCAATAAATAAGAAATGTATACACTTATATACAAATTCTTCGCTTCATTCAAGTAAATTCTGTTTTACTGAGTCTTTATATTTTATTTTACCTCCACTTTTCAACCTTTGTTTCCGTTGTGTCAACCTGCGTTCTGGTATGTGGTGAATCAACTTACTCTATGTCTGAAAAATCACCCGCGAAACTTTTCCCATTTCACGTAGCATGTGATTCCGAGTCAATTAGCATGAAGGAATTCCGCACGTTATTTTTGTACGCGAGTAGATCAACATCCGTCTCCGCTCCGGTGGAGGGAGAAGGTTAATTAAAGCTTCCTGAACTTAGTTTATTAAAATGGAAGGTATGATTAATTTATCCGGATGCGCCACGTGCTATTGCAAATTCCGCCGCCGCGGTAATTGCAATTTCACTTGATAAAAGTCTGCTGAATTTAATTCATCGGGGGTAACTGGGAGTGTGGAGGTTTCTTACGTGAGGAAAGCTTTCTCGAGGAAAATGAAGAGTCGATGGGAGGGGCGGGACTAAAAACGGACAAAAATCAATGGAAGGCTGATTGTTGTTAAAATTGTAATTTTCATGAACCGGCTGCTCCATTATTAGTAACCCTCAGAAGTCCTCGAGAGACTTGTGCGAGCTAGCCATTGCTCGCACTGCTAATAACAAAAGGACTAACCGAGAAGACCCCATGCGTAAAATTGCAGAAATGCTGTATTTTTCTTTAAATTAAATATATAGAAAAGAAGTTTTATTAAAGTTTTACTATTAACCATTTATTAGATAAAAATCATCATGAAAAAATACAAAATACCCTAATCACTAATACTACTAGCTACATATCATTTTAACATTTTTGCAAACTATCTCCGATTTTGAATGTTCTAGGCACACAAAGTTATTACACCTAATACATGTTTTCCTGGATTTTCTGTCTTTTCCTCTTTGACACATATGACAGCGCCCCCTGGTAATGTTTTGTTGTTCAACTCTATGTTCTGTTGCATCCGGTAGTTCGAGAAAAACGTCTGTCATATGCCGTTTTCTATTCGCCTGAATGTACTGGTAATTTACATATGGGTAAATTCCCTGTGAGTAAACAAACGTTAAATGTATGGGATTCCCCGATTTTACTAACAGTTACCGGGATTATTTTATCGGATGTAAAAGGCTGACTGGGGTCTGAAGAGACCCCTGGAATATAAAACTATTTTTTGTTTATACCAGACAATAAAAACTAATAAATACATCATATTTTATCAAAATAATTCATAAACTGCAGCTAGATGAAAGATAAATGTTTAAAAATTTGCGTTTTCAAAGATACAGCAAAAACATACGTCATGGGGTACAAACGGACCCCGGCCAGTCCTATGAAGGTTAAAAAAATCTTTGGCAATCTAATCCTTGATGAAAATAATGATTTATAAGAAAAAAACGTTTCTTAAAAAAAATATTGCTAAAAAACACACTTGCTAATTAACAATAATTTTTGTTGGTAAATATTAATAATAGGGAACCATTTTTTAATCATGATTCAAAACGTTCTTCCATACTATATAAAAAAAAATACTTTTCATTTGTATATTTAAAAAACCATTTGTTATTTGTAAACTGTAACTATTGAAATTCCTTCTGTACTCGAACCTTTGGGAATCAGTCGAGAAGATGGAAAACGACCCGATGGAATGTCTCTCATTCCATGGAGTCAGGAAAAACCATTACTCTGGGATTTCACCTGTGTCGACACTGTTGCTGCTTCTTATATCGGATCAACATCAAGAGTAGCTGGTGGAGCCGCTGGATCAGCATAGAAAGCAAAATTTTTTTTTTACCAGTGGCCATCGAAACTTTTGGTGTTTTTGGAAGCTATGCCTTCGATTTCATAAAAACTATTGGACAGAAACTTATCAAGAAAACGAATGATCCTAGATCCGGATCCTCTTTTACACAACGTACAAGTGTTGCAATCCAAAGAGAAAATGCTGCTTCTATATTGGGTGCCATTCCTACCTCTCAGAGCCTCGATGAAATTTTTATTCGCCAAGAAAGTATACCAGTCGATGATAAATTCTCGTATTCTGAAACTTTCCAAAATCACAAAGATGCAAAGGATAGTGATCTTGAAAAAAATTTCAGGCAGATTCATCATCTTCGCCAAAACTCACATCTCCATTATTCTCTTCCAATTCAATACCCAGCAGTCTTAATGCCAGTTCCCTGTCACTCTTCTCCAATAACAAAGATAACCACTTCACTGGGTACTACTCAAAAGATGATAGTAGTAATGAACGAAGTGTGATCCTCAACACCATCAAGCCCATAATAAAAAATAGTGCCTTCAACATACTAGGTGTCAATGGTCTGAAAAACATTGGCAGTACTTGTTATATGAACAGTGTTATCCAGTGTTTATTGAACACAAGATGGTTATTGAAGCATTTGAAAAAAAAAGGGCCTACACAAGGGATATAAACACTGACATATCTAGGAAGGGAGCTTTAATAAAAGCATTTGCCGAGGTTATCAAGGAACTTTTGGTCAGAAAATTCATCAGGTAGAGCTGTGAATATAGTCTCCTTGGAAAGTCAAATGCAAAAATTTGCTTGCTTCCGGTTTCATGAGTTATGCCCAGGAAGATGCTCACGATTTCTTACGATTCCTGTTAGAGGGTCTACATTTAAATGTCAATAGAGCAACGGAGAAGCCGAAAATAGTTATGACAGAGATAGATGAAAAATTAGCTGACAGTGAGAAGGCTCTAGAGTCAAGATACTTAAGGACGGACAATTCAAAAATTGTAGATAACGTCGTTGGCCAGTTAAAATCTACATTGAAATGTACTTATTGTGGTCACTGTTCAGTCACTTTCGATCCATTCTGGGATCTTCCCTCCCAATACCTCGAAGAACAGGCCAACTTAGACTATCACATTGCTTGGATTCATTCAAAAGGAAAGAAACTTTGGTGACGAGAAACCGACGAAGTGCAAAGAGAGAAGGAAGTGCACGAAATCCATACCAATTA
Source organism: Chrysolina haemoptera (assembly GCA_958298965.1). Lineage (NCBI taxonomy): Eukaryota > Metazoa > Arthropoda > Insecta > Coleoptera > Chrysomelidae > Chrysolina > Chrysolina haemoptera. Next base: position 4,660,676 of record OY282592.1, on the reverse strand, counting down.
ATAAGTTCCCGAAAATTTTAGTAATCCATTTTAAACGGTTTTCTTCGACAGAAGGTGTCCAAAGAAAATTTAATGTTTCAATCGATTTTCCTGTAGAGGGATTGGACATGAGTAATTATGCTACAGACAACGTAGCCCCTTGTCGCTATAGTCTATATGCATTGTCTAAACATAGTGGAGCTACCAACAGCGGACACTACACAGCCTACTGTAGACATCTTTATGCGAGTACGTGGCATGAATATAATGATTCACGTGTAACCCCAATTTCATCGGAATCTATCATGAGCGGACATGCCTATGTTCTCTTCTATGAGCAGGAAAATACTACATTTTAGATTATATAGATTATACTTAATTTTATTTCATATTGCATTTGTATTTTACTTTATTTTATTGTTATATATTTTTTGTTATAAACAATTTTCACGCTATATTTTTTTGAATACTAGAAGAATACTGAAAACAAGCATGTGCATTTCTGAATAATTTTTTTTTCCTTTATATTTTTTTAAATTCCATACAAAATTGCACTTGGTTGTTTTTAGTATTGTCTTAGTATTCAAAAAAAATAAAGTGCAAAAATACATTCGTTTATAACAAATTGTTGTATAATATGAAACAACGTGATAAATCATTTTAAAAAATGGTTCCTCAATATAAACACGTAGCAACAAAAATGAATTGTTGAATTAGTATGTGCGTTGCGTTTTTTAGCAATCATTTTTTTTTCAGAAACGATTTTTTTCTTATGAATCACAATTTTCATCAAGGATTAAATTTTTAAAGAAATATTTTCGAAATTATTATTAACAATGCTTTCGTTTGTAACTATTATTTAAATAACGGTAGTAATTTTTTTTTCAAAATTATTGTTATGTAGCTTTTCGCAATAAAGAAACAGAATAATAAGGATGATTTAAAGAAATCTGTTTACTTAATTAATTACGATTTCCATTTTTCGATGCTTTAGAATGGCAAAGTGAAAAATCGAAATGTCCTAATTTTTCCAAAGGAGTTTAAATACTTTCGCGAATAGCTTGAAGAAGTAAAAAAATCTAGGTTTTCAGTTTGGAAATATTCAGGGTTTTTATGGTAACTTTCAACAAGTGAAAATTAACCAAATATTTCTCAATATTCATATTTAAACGGTTAATATATTATTTTATCATTCTTCTAATTCGGTCGTCGCGCGTGCAAGAATCACTACCCGCTTTAATCCCGAATTTCCTCTCTAAATTAAAATTTCAAATTTTGGATATCTCAAATAGTTTTTGAAATATCTGCAAAAAACCCAACCATTTTTTCTTTGTTTACTCAATTGTTAAAGTTCAACATTTTCCTCTAGATACCATTTCGAATCGAATGAAACCAAAATCATAATTTTGACAAAATATCACTTGTGAACCAGACTATAAGTAAGACGTCTAAGTCGAGATCTCGAGATCCCGAGATAGAAATCGGGATTTCTCCCAAGATCAGACTTGACCAATATACTTTCCATGTTATTTCACGAAAATAAGAATAAAAGTGGTTTTGATCCCCTTAAAAAAGCACGGCACTGTGCCGGAGGTGTTTTGTTTCGGTTCGATTGTCAGAAACCCAATATATAACATTACCCGCGAGAGTTATCTTTGGTTCACAACATTATACGTATATTCGGCATCTGGCATATCTAGGGTTTTTTATTGATCTGTCAAGCTGTCAAGTGACATACCAAAAGTTTAGCCATTATGGAGTTACTCTGGAAAACTTTTTTTTGTCAATTTCAACACCCTGTAATGGTTAATACTCATTTTAGGGTATATATTTATTGGAACTTTTATCCTTTAAATGAAGTGATGATTATACCACCGGAGTTTGTCCCCTTTATTCTGGGACACCCAGGATATGAGAATACTTTCTGCATCAAGAGTTTCCACAAAGGAGATGATAAAATCATATATCCTTGTGAAAATTGTTCTACAACAGTCCCGAAACAAGAACGCCAGTATCTTGCTACGAAAGTGTTATGGAAATGAAGTTATAATTCTCAGAAATTCACAAACATGAATGGAATCTCCTTGAACCAGAATCTGCAAGGACTCCTATTTTATGATAGCAATTACTTCTCGCTGGACCATAAAGTTACAACTTATCTCTTGAGTTATAAATACTCGATAAGAATTTTATCGGGAATACTGGAATAACAGCGTGATATCCACAAGAGAAAGTGTTGCGGAAATGTTTGGAAAAAGTTAATAAGGATCAATTGTTGCCCTAACTCTCTTTATATTGATCTGTTGAAGTTGATTTTACCAGCCCCTTCTTGCATAAGGAACTTGGACATGAAATTGGTTTCCGTTCGAGAAATTTTGCCGGAAAGTATCAAATAAATGAAGTCGGTAAACACCAGGAAGTGAACAGAGTTCGAAAATTTTTGCCGGAGCCAAATGAAAGATAATTTGTTGAATAATTACAATAAGCAATTGCAACTGAGTCTTCTTGGAAGAACGTTGCACAAATATCTGTCAGATGTAATTCAATGTCCGTCGTGGTACTAGCCAGGGAAGCAGTTTTTTTCTGTCAAATGTTTGCCTCATATTTTCCATATGGTGGAAATATTCGGAGAGAAAGGTACTTCGAATTTGTCGATTTTACTTTTTCATTTATAAAATTGGTTTGTTTCTCTTTAGTATCTTTTTCTTAAAATAGGTGCATCTCGAATCTTTTTCATTCGTGGGTTTCCTATTGGTTGTGCTGGTGAATAATTAAAAATTTCGCCAGATAGCTGATCAGCTTGGTGAAATAAGAAACAATAATGAGCTGCTTTCCGTAAAATTTTTCGAAATTTCCAAGTGGAGTTGAAATGTTTCCATGGCCACCCCCATTTTTTTTGAAAAGAATCCATCCGAGTGGAGGGTAGAGCGCGTGGTTCATGGATATCTGAAGCCAAGCAACGCAAGGCGAGTTGTGGATTAGATGGTGACTTTCGGTATCTATTCTCCTCGCATCTTGTTAGGAATCGCGCACGTTGAAAGTAAGACCTCGTCATTCTTTAGCTCGTACAAGTTTCGAATTTTGAGGGGGACGACAGCAGCAACGGAAATTATTTTTTAACAATTTTAAAAACAATTTCACCATTTCAACAATATATATGAGCGTGTCTAGAAAAATAGGTACTTAGTATTCACGAAATATATTGAATTTTCTGATAGTCCCTAATAGCTGATTCATAAATCAAACTTGTAGCTTATCTTCAAATTTCACTAGAAAAAAGTTGACACAGTGCCTTTTTTTAAGTAGCGTTTATTCAACATACTTTTACCTCCACTCCTTCTTTCACCCCAACAAAAATTCGTAATATTTAACTTTTGCTCCAAGTAATCGTGAATGTATAATGATTTTCACGTTCTAAGCATGAGTCAATAAACTATAATGGTCAAAATAGCTTTCAAAATATGTGGTACTTCTAAGAGGAAACCGAATAGGCATATCGCTGATGATTATGGATCAAAAAACTCATTGTATGGTCACAATCAACTTCATTTCTTTTTTGAGAGAATGCTTGTTCCTGTAAATTTGGTCAAACAATTTGATAGTTTTAAGCATATTGGGACTATTATAAGAGTATACCGTAGAAGCCGGCCTGACCATTTTCCTTCATGCACTCTAATACGGTATAGAGATGGCCAAGAATGTTTCATACATTTCAGTTTCATGCACCTTCAGTGTAGACTGTTATGGTAGATATTGGTCAGATAAAAAATACTTCCTTGGCTAATCAAAGGTATTAATAGGCCATGAGCGCGATCACATTAATGGCGCTTTTTAGGGTAGAAGAGTCAATGGATAACTCAAAAATAGTTCGTCTTATCGATTTCAAACAAGGGCAGGCTTCTAGAAGAAGTTTGATTTTACGTACGCGCTGTAATGAAAATTAAATTTCCAATCCACTTTTTCCCAAAAAAGTCCCAAAAATTAAATTATTTTGAAACAATTTTTTGGGTAGATGAAAAAATTATTTCAAAAAAACAGTACGGTACGTACATAGATCAACGTTTTGCCTTTCTTTTGATACCATAGTTATTTGTATACTAAGGCCGCAAAATGCTTTTTCGCGTTCCGAGAGAGAGATTATCGCCGAGGCCGCTCCGGCCGAGGCAAGATAATCTCGAGGTCGCGAAAACATTTCGCGGCCATAGTATACACAATATTTTTCGTGCAACCGTGAAAATTACATAATTTCAATAAACATTATGTCTCTTTAGAAAAGACAGCGTTTCAACGCGAATAGAGAAAATTACACCTCAATATCACAATGTTTCTATGGAGATGAAATATTCAGCAATACAAATCAATTTGACATTTCTCGTGAAGTCGTGAAGATGTCCGATAGCGATAGTGATATTTCAGTTACTTGCACTCCTCCTGAGCTGAGAGATCTCATAGACTCAGCACTTTCTGATTTGATACCCGAAAAATCTAAACGGAAATATGAAAAATGTTACAGCAACTTCAAAGATTGGTGTGTCAACCAAAATGTCAAGACGGTGTCAGAAAACATATTATTAGGATATTTGATGCAGCGATCAAAAGTTGTGAAGAGTTCAACTTTATGGAGCATTTATTCTATGTTAAAGACTATGGTTAACGTACGAGATGGAATTGACGTAAAGAAGTTTTTAAAATTGGTACCATTCCTCAAGAAAAAGTCAGTTGGTTATCGAGCAAAGAAATCAAAAGTTTTTACGCACGAGCAAATTGATTCATTCCTCAAACAAGCTAGTGATGCAAATCATCTACTGTGGAAGGTATATAAATATGGAAAAAAAGTGAAGTATGATGTTTTATTCATAATAATTATTATTATAGGTAGTTTTGATAATGGGAATATCAGAAGCATTGCGACGAGATGAATTAGTGAGAATGACCCTCGAAGATATTCAGGAAGACAAAACTGTATTGATAGTAACTGTTCCTGATACTAAAACTGATCAAAAGCGTGTTTTTACCATTACTAATCAAGATTATATAAGAATTTACTATAAATATGTAACTCTTCGACCAAAACATACTGCTATTCGTCGTCTATTTCTGAGATATGAAAATGGAAAGTGCTCGGCACAGGTTGTTGGAGTGCATACGATTGGAAAAATACCTAGTATGATTGCAAAATATCTCGGCTTACCAAATAGTGAGGCATACACAGGCCACAGTTTTAGAAGAAGTTCCGCCACGCTGCTTGCCAATACAGGTGCTGATATATCAGTTCTTAAACGCCACGGTGGATGGAAGTCCACTACTGTAGCGGAAGGATATGTCGAGGATTCCATCCATAATAAGAACAAAATTTCCGATGCAATTTCTGGCACTGTAGCATCTAGTTCAAATGTAGTCAATCGCAAAATGTTAATGTCCAAAGAAAATAATTCGTTTTTGTCTAATGTAAATAATGATTGTTCAGAAACAATAGATTTAGTTGCTTCATCTTCAGGGATGAATATCAGTAATAATATAAACAGTACAATCAATGTTAATATATATCAAAAATAAAGTATGTTTCTGTTGCGAATTTGGAAATATTTTTTGGTTCGAAATACATTGTTATTGTCATATTTCAGAAATGTCAAATGCTGTAGTGGCGTTCAGTTTGCCGGCAGTCACTCTGGGTAACGGCCGCAAAATATAATTTTGCGGCCTCTGTTGCGGCTGCAAAATGCTTGTTTTGCGTCCGGTTGCACGAAAAATTCATTTCGATTGGATAAAGGTTGCTTCAAATTTTAATGGAAGGGAAATACCACTGCAGCTACCTCGACTATCTATGAAAAGCATCTTGAGGTGCTGCCGCAGACATAGTAATATAGGATCAAACGTCCTCTAGGAGCCTGTCCTCGTTTAAAATCGATACGACGAACCGTTTTTGAGTTATCGACTTTTCTACCCCAAAAACGGCACAAATGTGATCGCGCTCATGGCCTCTTAAATGAAATCAAACGGATATTAGTAATTCAAAACAATATTCTGCTAGTTGGTTACACATAGCAATTGCAATGGTGTTCTCTGAAATGATATAATTCAATACCCGTCGTGGCATTAGTATTTGTTTTCTGACAGTCGTTTGCCATTACAGCTGTAGGTGTATGGAAAGAAAGAGAGTAAAGCATAGGTCGTCAAGTGTTATCTTAACTGAAATCTTTTTAAATCACAACACAGTTAATCATGTGTTACTACTTCTTCAAGAGGCGTATTTGCACGATCGATTCCTCCGCTTGAAGTTGGAGAAAACGAAGTAGTTAAAATTTTCAACATGAAACAATACTACTGATAATGCAGATTTTCAATAGAAAATTCAGTGACTTCAAGTCTTTTTGTATCTTTTTCCATCTCATATATAGGAAGACATATTATTTCAACAATTTCCTTACAGTTCTTTGCAGAAACAGAGTAAACAACTGGGCATATAACATATTATTATTTGTTCCATTCCATATCTTTTATTGATTTTTGTACGAGTATCATCATTTCAGTAGCACATTTCTGATAGTGGATCAGAGAATATCGAACAAGAGATAATTTGAAATCTCCCTAGGGCTCTGCAAATATATTATCTGCATCTCCTTTGTTATAAAAACAGAGAGCAAATAAAATAAATGTTTGTATAATACTATCCAAAGCAAATGTTAGCTAGGAATGCGAAATACGTTCCGGTTCCGGAAATTTAGGAATCGTTGGTCGATGCCTCTGGAGATTGGTTGGAATATTTAATTGGGGTTATTGATAAATTATCGAGTATAGTTTGTTCCATGATTTGTCATCAATAACGAGTTATAACTCCACTGTGAAAAAAATTTCTGTAGTTTTGATGATGCCATCTTTGCTGGCAAACTATACATTAACTAAAATCAAAATTATTGGAATTTAGTTGACACATTGGGGTTCTTTATTGAATCAAATCCATCAATAAAGAGTAAAGGAAATGAAGAATTTTGGCTTGCAATTTTTTCGATCCTCATCGATTAACTTGAAATTTTGAAAGTAGGTAAGGAATAGCCCAGGGATCAAAATCTATGGCATACCGAGCGGCGATTTCATCCGGGTAAATTTTTTTTATTACATTTCAACAACAAGAATCAATGAAAAAACTCATTCTAAGTGGAAAGTGTCTTTTATTTTTTTTGTAAAATCAATATTTTTTCTGTTATTCGTGATTGAAAGTAACAGTTTTTCAACGAAGAATTCAACGTTTCTATATAGTCGGTTTTGCGAGAATATTTCGTAAAATATGCATTTTATCAAAATATTTTTGGAAAAACAATATTTCATTTATAATATTGGTGGAATATTGGCGGAATATTGGCTCAACCTGTTCTGAATGTATATATTGGGTCAATATTGCTCCAATAACTTTCACCAATATCTATAGAGCGATATTGTTCACATATTGTTTACAGCATCTAGCTGCAAGATTGCGATTTTAATATTCGTCTAATATCGATCATAGAGATAAAAAACAAAGTTTGATATATTAGTGGAATATTATTTCATCCATATTCGAAAAATTATATGGACCCTATATTGATTGAGATTGTTACGAAAACCTCACGCCAATATTTGGAAGACAATATTGATAAAATATTACAAAATAAATTCATCACCATCATTGAAATTTTATATTGGCCGGATATTCAAAGAACAATATTAAAATGAATTATTATCAAACTTATGTAAAAAACCGCTAGGTGGCCCCATATATGGAACCAAAATTGAATCGTAGTAACGTATATTGAATAATATTTCTCACAATGCGTTTACAAATCAATCTACTCAGTGGTTAATAGAAGTAGAAATAAAATTGTATAATTTTCAAATTATTCGACATTTTCTGGGAATATTTTCAAATATTTTCATAATGTTTCACCAATATTATTCCAATTTGAGTTTTATAACATTTTGAGGCCAATATTGCTTTGAGAATATCACACCAATATTATTTTCAAAATGTTGGACCAACAAATATTTTGCCCAAATCTTTACAATATTGTACCAATATTGTACCAATATTGTACCAATATGAGTTTTCTACTTTTGAGAGTTTCAGAGTCGAATATCGATAGCTGTGCATTTCACGAGAAAAACTCAAAAAAGTTTTTTCAAAGTATATATAAAAATGGCTTTCTTTCATAAAAAATCAGAAGATGGTAGCATCAAAATTGAGCGAGTTACGATGAAAATAAGGCCAAATTGAAAATTGAAAAATTAAAACTTTCTCCAATTTCGTAAAAAAATGCCCTTTTTTTCTAAAAACTCCAATAATACTGAAAATACGACAATTCTTTTTTACACACATCAATTGAAACCACGTGGACCGCGCGCGGCGCTTCCTTTTAATCTATACGAGTTGTTGAAATTGATAATAGATGAACTATACCTCTTCTGAAAATAATTTAAAAAATTATTGGAAATCTTGAATAATTCAAAACTTCATTTTCAATAATTTTTCCAGTAAACAACGAGATGGCTTCTGAAGTCAAGGATATTGACAATGGCATAGATGAAGACTTTGAAAGTAGTAAGCATGAACTAAGAACGTTGCCTCAGAGAGAAGAAGTTTTTCTCTAAATTACATCAAATCAGTTGAAACTGATCAAAGAGAAAACAAAGTTAAAGCAATGGCACTATCCTTAATAGACATTATGTCAAATTACTGGGTGATTTCTGATGAAAGTTCATCATGAACACCTCATGTTTATGAACTTACTTGAAAGCTATCGAAATGTCTATTTTCTTAAAATCATGCAATTAGACATAGAATAGTATTGTAAGGTAAATCTTATCCTTATCTGAAAATATTCTGCCTTCATAAAAAAGCGCAAAGGAATTAATGTTACTTCAGATTATTGATATAATTGAAAACAACTTCTTTTTTTGTCCTTTTTTTCTCATTTAAATATGATATCTCTTTTGGAAATCCACAAAAGTATAGCAAAATATATTTACAACGCTTAAAAATTTATTATGGAGATATAAGAGATAAACTTCTTATATAACCTCGATACCGTCTGCTATTTGAATATCAATTCAAACAACCACTTTCCAGAGAATATCAAGTTCTCAAACTTGAGCGCCTCCAAAATTAAATGAATTCATATCTTCTGAATGAATATTTTATGATAACACTGAATATTTCAAATGTTGTGGCTGTGACATAGCATCCACGGCATTTTTGGTGACGGTTTTCTCATTATCATTTCAACAAACCTCAAAGAGCTTTTAGTCATAATAATTTACGTCATACGTGATTCTGTTTGATTTTGGATATGTATCTTTGCTAAACGTTATTTTAAAAATTGTATGCAAAACCTGTGATATATACTAGTTCTAAGTGAATGTATATTGACAGAGTGGCCCATTTGAAAGCGGGCTACCTCTCTAAAATTGTTATTTATTATCCGATTCAGAAGTTTTTTTTTTTTAATAGATAGAGCATCAATGGGTCTAATTGAGTGAAATAAATTCAAAATGAAAATAAAAATTTCAAGGCCTACTTCGAATTTTTTTCAAGGTCAAAAATCCAAAAAACATACTATCGATTTTTTTAGATAGAATTAGACGGCGACACTGGATTCAGGATCAGGACTCAAGGACTAAAGTGAAATGGAAATATAGAGTTTCAGTAGTGTAAAAACAGAGAGAGTAGTGGAGTAGTATTTTTTTTTTTTTTTTTTTTTTTTTTTTGGCTTTGGTTTTAAACCTTTAGCCACACACATGAGTAGTATATTTAAAGCCTTATGTTTGTGACCAGTGCAGCCAGCGGTGTGAGAAGCAGAAGTATTGTTTATTTGTAAGTATAGTGACAGAGAAAAAAATTGATGACAGGACATTATTAAAAAAATAGATTCAAAACGTTGCACTTTATTATTTATTAAAAAAAAATATTTTTCAGTTTTTTTGATCGTTTTTTTTTTTATTGTGAATGATCAGTTTTTTATTATCGAAAGCTGCATGATAATGTTTTTTTTTTAATTATCTCCTATTGCTTAAAATATTTTTATAAACAAATGCATTGTTTATAAAATAATTGATTTTTTTTTTGTAATACCAATTTCAGATGCAAATGATGATTTACAAAAAAATCACTCCTTGATTTTTTTTTCCTTATGCCTTTTTCAATAGCTCCATAGAAGGACCAAAATCTCAGATTTATAGTTAAACATTTATCACACTTGCACTGTTCACATTCAATTAAAAAAAAATTGCTAATTAACTATTGCATAACTAATTGAAAAATCGCGATAAAAATATTTTGGCGGCTGATTATTGTTTATTCATCTATCCAGTAAGTGCCTGAATTTTTTCATTCCTTACTTTTCATATTTGATATGTTTAAATAAATTTTATTATAAATGTGCCAGAATAAGGCTTGGCTTGCTCAAGCGAGAGTTGCCGTAATTCTCTGGGAAAATTATAAACATTAGTCCTACAGTTCCGGGAGGAAATTTCCTCCTCTCTCCAAATCTTTTTCATATTTCAAAAATCGTAATTAGTTTTTGAAATATTTGCAAAAATCCAAACCCCTTTTTGTTGTTTTTACTGAATAGTTTATAACTTTTGTAATTCTTTCAAAAAGAACTTTTTTTTAATTATCTAGACGCTATTCCTAATCGAATTCATATTTTTCCGAGGCTGCTGGAAACAATAGCACTTGCGAAAAAAATTCAAAATTTACAAAAAAATATTGGTTTACTTTAATTAGTTAAATTAATTTGAATATTAAAGATAAGCTGAACACTATGTAACTTTCAGATAATAAAAGCAAGTTAAATATATTTACCGACGCCTTTATTTTTTCGATTTATTTATGGATGGACCTATTATAAACCGGACACGTTATAGTTTTATCCGATTTTAATTATGATTTTAATTATGAGCATATATGGTCTATGTCCCCAAATAAATACAGAATTTGGTAAAAACAGCTCTTCGTTCTATATATAAAACCACTTTAATAAATTACAAAGAAACCACTCGGAGTTTCCTCTCGAAAATTGGAACAAATATTCATATTTCAGTAGGTTTCCAGAGTTAGGTACTTTTTGCAGTACTAATACTTTATAAAACAATATCGAAAACGTTGTTCAAACATTGAGGGAGATAGACCAATCTAATCCTCAGGCGACGAAATGCAATCCTTTTTATCGACTTCTATCAGAAATTCCTTGTTTTTCACCAAGCTATGTTGCTTAAGAACACCATACGAGCGCGTATTATTTTTATTATCATTCATGTTTTATTATATTTCGAACCCAATATAGAATATTCAAATAACAATCACTAGCAAGTTCGTCCGTTACTGAGAGATGACATGAACATCTGACATTATCCATTTTCCACATTTTCATCCAGATTTTTAAATACCGTGTAAAATCTGATCACCCAATCCCTCCGTTATATTTCACCGGCTTTGCCCTATCTGTTCTGGAAGCGCGTACCAAAATCCAACAGAAACCGCTATTGCGGAATAAATTGCACCTTATATTAAATTGTTTCCTGAATTCCTCAAAACTGCTTTGCCCCTGTGAATATGTTCTTTCAGTTACAGTAACGACATCGTCGTATGAGGAATGCGTCCGGATTTCCAATTCTCTGTGAATGCAGAAACATATTCAATTTCGAGCCAGCCATTTTAATAGATTTGTATTACAGATTGGATTTTGGTAGGTAATACAACAAGTGTATTGGTGATTATCGAAATAAAAATTTTTTCGACTTTAAGAAACAAATTAAGTTGTTTGGCAACCACACGAGCGCGAAGCGTTTGGACCAACTTTTAGTGACATTTTCAGCACATTACCCACCTCTTTGGTGAAAATCCAAAATGCAAATTATACGTATTGATATTTTCTTTCACATACCTCCAACATACTTTCAATACGACGATTTCCCTCAAATCGGCACATATTGCAAGATATGCACTTAAATTTTTCATAAAGCCATTGTACAAAAACAACATCCTGGGCAGAAAAGATCTTGAGCACAGTTGAACTACATGTTATTATCTATCAGTTTTCACAATATTGTTTGTTCAGCTTCAGATTTGTACACATTATGAATTTTTTAATTTTTTTTTTCCGAGGTTCTCTGGATTTTCTCAGTGGAAAATGCACCGATCCTCTTTTGTAGGTTTTACAATTCTCTATAAAAGTTTCAATGACTATTTTTTGTTCAAAAAAAATCCACAAAGCAACTTTGCTGGGGCGAAAACCAGGGTTTTAATTTACAAATTATCTCATAAAAAGCAGTAAAGGCCATTTGCGTCTTTTATTCTATGTGAAGAGAGCCTCTTAATTTTATCTACAGCTTGGCTTATTAATTGAATTCCAAAATATAAGGATATTGCTTTCTAGCCTGAATTTCTAATACGAAATTATACCCATATGACCACTTTTTCCCAATGTTGTGTACAGTAAAACAAATTCCTTATCATTGCATACAATACGGACTATAATCCGTTGTCAGACAAGTGCTCAGCACGTCATTCCATCTCAAGCTAGGTTGGTTTTACTGTACCTACTTCATATTTGATGAACTGTATTAGAATTGACATAACATCGCTTGAATTCAGATTTATTTTTGAATATGCCTAGAACAATACACTTCTGTTCAAACTTGATGTATATGATTTGTTCTCAGAAATTTGCTCTGTCGCGATATAAACTGAAGTCAATGGAGAACTTCACCTTCCATATCCGCCTTAACTTGGAATGAACTGACGCTTTTCAAATATAAAAACTGCGGATGTATCAAAAACAAAAAGAAAAAACAAGTTGATATAAATTTCTTTTAAAAGCTAGCCAAGCAAATTCCAGTCAGTTTTTACGTATTTCTTATTTTCCCGGTTTTCTCTCGCCATAGGGAGTCTTCCTTCGTGATGATAACAGACGAGAAACCGGTAAATCTTTATGTGCGGGATAAAAATATACTTCACAAAGGACAAATATGTGGCAATTGGAAAGATCCTGCTGCTGATATAATGTATAAGGCAGAGAGAGGAATTGATAAAAATGGGGGAATGAAAAATATTTTCTAGGTAGTGGTCTCTAAAGTAAACATAATATTGTTGGATCATAGTGACTGAAAGGTAGTTATGATTGATGAAGTTTGCTCGAGTGCCTTGCCAGAAGTGAATTGTTCTGAATTCTGGTTAAGTAATTATATTTCGATCTGTTTAAATGAAGAAATCTGCATTGTTCACAATCAGCTTGTCAAGATAGAAACAAGATGTTCTGCCCCACCAGGAAGACGCTTATTGCCACAATACTATACAATAGGAAAAAGTGGTTCGAAAATCCATCAGAAAACAACCACTTTCCTGGCTAATACTACGACGAACGTTGAATGACATCTGATGAATTTCCGTGCAGAGTTCCTACAAGGATGTCTCCGCAATTCCTAGTTGCATGGAAATGTTCATTGAAACATTTGGACCACCTATAGATCGATTTCTGGATTCTTGCCCTCATCAGTATAGGGTAGAAGCTAAGGGCAGAAGCTAAGACCCAATTATTCCTATTGTATAGGATTATGGAAATAAGTGTCGTCCTCTCATGTATTCATTAGGATTGTTTTTTCAGTAAAAATTTCAATTTTCCATTGAAAATGTCTAGAGCATATCTCTTTAAACTTTATTTCAATGTTCTTTGATATGTAATCGACACCTCTAGAATTAGAAGGCTTCTATCTGTTCATCACCACCTCGATATGAAAATATCTATCATTAACCTGGATATTTCATGTCCTATCCTCTTATCACTTGCAAAACTGAAGTGTTTGAAAAAATTATTGGTCCCCACATCTTCAAGTGTTAATTATTTTCTATCATTTCAAAGTCAGCTATCGTATTCTTACCTTGTATTTCCTAAATGATATTCTGCTTTGTTTTTGATGAATTTTCATCGTTATTATTGTTATCACGGTTTTCTGTAGATAGTTTCAATAATATCATTCCTTGAAGCAGACCAAGTGGTCCAATTCTCATGTATCCCCTCTTTGCTCTTTTCTCGTCTCCTGTTCTGTTCTTTTCTTTTCGTAAGCTGGAACCGTTATAACAAACTCTCCGAAGTCAAGAGACTTATGTAAGCTAGGGAACATTGCAATTATCATTCATTGGAAACGAGAGACTGAAGCAATGAGATATGATCTTGATGAAATGTTCAAATTTAATGTTTATGTCTGTACTCGAAACCCCTAATCCGGTTTCTTCTCACAGGAAATTATCGAGCCACTCCATATTTTTCTCATTCGTACATCACCAATTCATAAGTCTGCCTATTTCATAACGGTTGTCTTTCGTCTTTGTCTTTTTTTATGTCGTTCAAGGTATGATATGATGATAATTCTACGTGATCAAAAATTCGATAGTCAGTGTGAAGAATTCGATTATTTTTCCATCCAAGATAACAAAGTGATCCAAACATGTACTGAATGCTTGAATAACTTTCATTGGCGTTAGACCAGTCCATAAGGTAAACTTGTACCAGAGACTGAACACATACTGCTGTACAGTCCTAAAACATTAGATTGAATTTTTATGAATTGATCTGTGACTCATTTATTGGTTCAGTTAGTGATATTTATTCATTTATTCATTTATTTACATATAACAAGGGCAGAGGCAAAGCCTATTGTGCCCAGTGAAATATGAATTTATGAGTTTACAAATGATGAAAATGATGATTTATTATAAGATGGAAGGAAGCAAAATGATGAAATACTTAATAATGTATAAACTATATCACAACGACATGTTCACTGATTGTACAAGAGAGTCATAACGGTTCTTGAAACTGTTTGTACTTGGGGCTGTCACGACATCTAGATGTAGAGTATTCTACACGTGAAGATTCTGTTTGTGAAGTATTTTTGACGTACAGTTGTTCGAAAGGATTCCTGCCTCAATTTCAAAGGATGCCCATGCAACCTACTATCATCTTGAAGTAGAAATAAGCTCGAGAGATCTACAGAGAAGTCATCGCGCAGTATTCGGTGGGTTAAAATCGCATCTCCTCTGGTTCGTCTGCTACTCAGATAGGGCAGATTGAGGTGAGATAGTCGTTGGTCGTACGAGAGTTGGTTGAATCCTCTTACCATCCCGGTGGCATTGCGTTGGACCCTCTCAAGGAGTTGGATGTCTTTCACCAAGCGAGGTTACCAGATTTGGACAGCATATTCCAGGTGGGGGCGAATGTATATTTTATGAAGTTTACCGAAGAGTCTTTTATCAGGATGGACGAAAAATTTGTAAAGTAGATCTGTGCGACTGTTGTTTTTTTTTGACAACGGCTGTCACTTGGTTTTCAGCAGTAATTTTTTTGTTGAAGATAACTCCCAGGTCGCTATGGCTGTCTACTTCGGGAATCGATTTGTTTTTCATAAGATAATCGAATGTTGGGTTGTTATAACCGATGTATAACACACAACACTTGTCGACATTCAGAGGTATGTTCCAAGTTTCCACCACCTTCCAAAGAACTTGCTATCGTCTGCAAAAAAAGCATGGTCTGAGTGGAGTACAGTGGACAGATCTGAGACATATCAAGATTATATCGACTGAAAACTCCATTCTTTTATGCCAAAACTCTCATGACCATCATCATTATCATTCAATCTAAAACTTCGATTTAAAATCATTTGAAACCAGATCGGTAGTTCACGTACTAGATTCCATAATTACGACAGGAATCGATTGAATACAGCAGGAACCGAGCCTCAACAAATCAAAAGTGACGTCTTGCATGAAATATCAGCCGGGAAGCGTGAACCTGATTTTAACTGGGTCAGAAAATGGAAATGGATGCTGGAAATAATAACTCTGAAATGACTAATGGAAATACATAGAATTAGTAATTGAATTGTGGTTCATTTCAGTGCTATTTAACAAACTCTGAATACCTAGGGAAGAATGGAAATTCCCAAAATTTTTTGTCTGTGAGGGACATGGCATCAGGTTTTCATTAGCCACAGGCAATCTTTTTTGCAACATTATAAATAGAAAGCATACACGATGAATAATTCAGAAACTTTTTTTTTCTGACTGCCAGTTTCTTTGTAATGAAGAAAGAAGTGGTTTTGTGACATCATATTCATTAAAATTAGACTTGGCAACATGGTATAAGTTGTGCACCATGGAATTTCAAATCGTACAGACCTCATACAAGGTTTGTGTCAAATTCTCATTGCGTTATCCAGACTACGTGACCTCGGTTCTTTAAAATTTATCGCTTAAACAGGCACACATGAATAATTGCTTGTGTTTGGTTTCTATTTTAGCTAAATAAGTATTATTGTAGCTGATTCGAATGGAAGTGATTATTTATTATCTTCAGAATGCGAAAACAAAATACGTTGCATCGAGAGAGAAGTGTATGAATTTCATAATAAAATCAGCTTTTGGAAAGTTTGTCACAATAGTGTTATAATCTCGTTGCGGTATCTGGCCGTTTTAAATTTAAATGGCAAAGCTTAAGTTTAATAGTGAGAATCGATTTCATTTTATGGTTCTGTTATTCAATTCTGGTTTTTTTTTATACTAAAACTTAAACGTTGATTTTTACACTTTCTGTAGTGGATAAAAGTTCTTTCATACACGCGCGATTTTTCGAGCACGATATTTTTTTTCAATTGGTGCACTTTGAAATCATAAATATTGGTTTCATTCTTAACAATAATGGAAACAAGAACTTATGATGTATAATTGTTTAATTCGTGATGTGACATCAGTATACCTTTCGTTAATGTTTGAATAAAAGTTTTTCATTTATTGGTAATATTTCATTTGACGTTACAAGGTGCTCCTGTCAGATAAGAATCATAACATAGCCATGGTAACTTTAAAAAACGCGCGTTTTTGAAAGTTCGATTTGCACACTCTGATGCGTGCTTTAAATAGGTAAAAAAGAGCCTCAATTGAAAAAAAAAATTCTTGATTTCCGCGGTTTTGTTAAAGATACCTTATATTTTTGGTAACAATGGATAGTTGGTATTGTCGCATGACAATATGGCGACGATAAATATGGTCAATTGACAGAAGATATAAACAGCCTGCATGTCACCAGCTCGTTTATCTATAGGTATAGGTTTTCCTTAGAAAACAACTTTAGAAAGTCAGCTAGTTCCTACCAAATTTTCAGAATATCACATTCCATCTATGATTCTATAAAAATGCTTTCATTTGTTATCGAAGTTGGCATTTTGTTGTTCTAGATAACGAATGGAGACAAAGAAAATGACATTAAACGATATTCACGACTGAAAATATTTATTCAACCAACGGAAGTTTGAGTTGTGAAATCGGATAAACGGAGTCGTAATTCCAACGGAAAAAAAGTTAATTAAAACTTTCTGATTACTTTCTATTAATTAGTTTTACACGGGACTGGGGGATATCCGAAGAGGATTATTTTTTCGGGATTTAGCGACCCTTTATCATATTCAGGATGGATCAACTTGCTTTCAGTTCATATTTGACGTGTTCAAAAACTTCAGAGATGGACGATTTTATTTCAGATTCGAGGTAAACGAGACTTTTTTGGTTCTGCAGATATTGAAATTGAATTTGGAGGATCTGTATGAGACATAAAACTTAACAACAAGAGATTCGTGCAATCCTCGGTCTCACCGGATTTGATTTCTAAATGAGACACCCGGAATTTGTCTCCATATGATATTCTGTATACAACCATGATCACTTCTTACTTTTTGTGACAATTTTTTTTTTCTCTTCGATATATAATTTTTAATCTAGAGGGCTATGAATACGTTCTAATTATTGAATATATTCTTAAATTAGATATTGGGAAATATACAACTTTACTGTTTTCGGTTTAAATGTATTTGCTGTATAAAATATAATTTTTAATTTATTCCTACGATTTTTTTTCAAATGACAACATAGTGGCTAGTCCGGTCAGGAAAAAAAATGGAGAATTTGTATACGGATTAAAACTGCATTTTTTGACAAGTAACTCAGCTTCAGCAAGTTCTAACATTTTTGTGGAATATTGTTTTCAGTCGAATTATTACTGCTATGTACATACAATTCAATTTTAGATTTGTATTACTAATTTTTTCAAATGAAAATTTTGTGAATTTCATTACGATTATGTTGATACCGCTTTACAGTTAAAGGTTTCAAACAAATTTTTGTTAAAAAAAAACAACATTTCAGATTAAGATTCAAATACATTGGGTAAACTGTGGCCTACATAACTGATAGAACAAGGTAATAAAGGTGTATTGAAAAAAAAAACATTACTCGTCGATGTGTTATCTTATCTACTTCTCCAAATCTACTATTTATACAAGGTGATACCTATTAGTTTTTGGATTGATGGTTTTGATATATCATTTGTGTTGGTCACAGATTACTCGATGAATTTTAATATTATTTTAATGTCAAAAAAAAAGGTGTACTGTAACATTTTTGAGTTTGTTAACGAAAGTTTCTTCGAGACCTATTAGTGTGTGGTATCAAATTAATCGTCTTTTGCCATTTGAAAAAAATTGTAATAGTAATTTAAAAATCAAATTTTACCAGCAGATTCATTTCAATCGAAAACCGTAAAGTTGTAATTTTCCCAATACTTTAAGACTAAAATTATTAATTTGGACGTATTCATAGCCCAACCACTCACTTTCTTCACAATCGGTATCAGCTTTCACTTGAAATTTAGTAATGACAACATTGGCACTACAACTTAGTAAAACTTTTTGAACTTAAAGTATTTGTCTTATACATGCGATAAACACGCCACTGAAGATGGCTGCCGCAGTTGCAGTTGAAACGTTTGGAGATTTAAACCAAAGGAGACCACGACAAAACCTGGAAACCAGCCAAAACGAATCCTAGCATTTTGAAACTTGGCACATGACCTCTTGACATCATATATCGTTAGAAAAAAAATTGTTTAGCAAAAAATCAGGAACATAACCCAAAAAAAAATTTATTGAAAAAAATTATAATTTTTTTTGCAATTGTTTCGGAAACAATTTCAAGGAGGCGAAACAATTCAATTCTCCACAAGAAATATACTTAGTAATTTCTCACAAAATGCGCTCGTTTTCTCAGAAAACCTGATTGAATTCCGATATAAAATGTCAGGATCGCGTTAACCCGCTACTGCCATTTCCGGCAGGGCCGAAAATTAGATTTGTCATAACTTTGCTCAAAGTTATTGTTGGAGGAAAAGAAAAACTGTATATCGTTATTGAAGACTTCTACTTCCTCATGCGAATATAACATGTGAGTATCTGAGTACCCAAAATGTGTTTTGTCCCACTTCACATAGACCTTCTACGATATTTACGGAGGATCAAAGTCATGGATATTTTAGCTGATATGAAATAATTATTCTACTGTAGCAAAAATCAGTACCTTCTTTGGACCATATGCAACGATTTTAAACTAATGAGACAAGTCTCACTTATACATACCAAAGAAAAAACTGAGTTTTACTCCTGCCTCCGGCAATTTCTTCAGTAAATGTTGAGAATAATCGCTCATACACATCCTACATAAAAAATGAAGTATGTGATTTCAAGCTTGAGGTTCACACTTCACAATACTGTTATTGAATATATATTTGCAGGATATGGATAAGCGATTATTTTCAACATTTACTAAAGAGAATGCCGGTTTTTTTTGCATGTATAAGTGAGACCTGTCACACTACTCTAAAATCTGTTGCATATAGTCCAAAGAGGTTGCTGTTTTAGAGTAATAATTCAATATTTACTAAATTATTCATGATTTTCGGATCATCCGCAAACATCTCCATGAAGTGCGACAAAACACATTTTAGTTACTAAAATACTCGCAAATTATATTTTCATGAGAAGCTAGGAGGCTTCAGAAATTTTTAGCAGAGTTATGACCAGTTAAATATTCGGCTCCGCCAGAACTTTCAGCGGCGGGTCAGCGAAAACCTGAAATTTGATGTGGGCGTTCAATCACGTTTTCTTAGAAAACGAGCGCATTTGACAAGAAATAACTGGTGATAATTTTTGTCGAAAATTGAATTGTTTTTCATCTTGTTGAGTTGTTTCTCCGATAAATCATATAGTTTCCAAGATTAGAGCAAGAATCTATTCCTATTTATTTTTAAACGTAGCTAAAATTATGTTCCACCCCTGGAGTTTGTGTAAACAATTTTTTTTTCGTGTCTATCATGGTTCCAACTACTAGCATACCAAGTTTGGTGGTGCTACAATCGATCCTCTTCTTAAAACCCAATCGTACCGGATTAACTGTCCCTGTATAGTTTCAGTTTGCTGATAGGAGATGGCAACGGTAATCCCGATCCCACTTTTCCTCCTTTCCTTACGAGTTGCGAAAGCCGCGAACTTGGGTCCGTTTGCGGCGCGAGACCGTCGCACCTCGCGGCCCGATTATCTCCGGCCCCAGCCGCAGCGCCCTCACCTTAACTCCAGAGGTATCTAAAAATGATCGTGTTCTTCGCGTTCTGGAAGCAATTAAGGCACGAACACTTTGAACAAGTGTTCTTCGTCCGAGATGAATTCAGAGGGAGTTTGTAGTTTAATGAATTTTGGAAAGGGTTTCTCGAGATGGGGAAAATCCTAAGTGCTCTTGTTGTATCAACAGTTATTAAGGACGACTGCTGTGCGCGGTTAATGCGCTGATATGTAATCAGGACGTGGCCAGATATTTGGGAGATTTGTTTTGGGCGGAAAGGAAAACCGAAGTACACCATATAATTTTCAGCATGCATTGTTGAATTACTCTGTTAATATATAGTGGTTATTCTGGAATCAGTATGTTAATTTTCAACCGATGTTAAAGTATTCGTAAATAACTAAATATATCGTTATTCTTTGAAAAATGAATTATAATCCAGAACGAGAATGAATTGTAGCACCACCAAACTTGGTGTGCTAGTAGTTGGAACCATGATAAACACGAAACAAAACTGATTACCAAAATTCAAGGGGTGAAACATATATAAATAGATTTTTGCTGTAATCTTGGAAAAACTATGACTTATCGAAAAAACAACTCCCACTTATACATGCCAAAAAAAACTTTTTTACTCCTTTGCCTCATTTTCAACTTACCCATAAAATCGTCATTCTCTTCAGTAAATGTTGAAAATGATCGCTTATTCATATCCTGCATATATATTTAATAACACTGTTGTGAAGTGCAAACCTCAAGCTTGAAAACACATACTTCATTTTTCATGTAGGATGAGTATGAGCGAAAATTTTCAACATTTACTGAAAAAAATGAATTTTTCTTTGGCATGTATAAGTGAGACCTGTCTCATTAGTCTTATTAAATCGTTGCAAAGAGGGTACTGATTCCTGCTTCAGTGTAATTATTTCATATCAACTAAAATTTCCATGACTTTCGGATCCTCCGTAAATATCGTAGAAGGATTATGTGAAGTGGGACAAAACACATTTCAGGTACTCAGATACTCACATGTTATATTTGCATGAGGAAGTAGAAGTCTTCAGGAACAATATGCTTCCTTCTACAATATTTTTTAACAAAGTTATGACAAATCCAATTCCTGCCTGAACTTGCAGTGACGGGTTAGAGCGAGCATGAAATGTGACGTCGGCGTTAAACCACATTTTCTGAGAAAACGAGCGTATTTCATAAGGTATTACTGATAATCATTCTTGTGGAGAATTGAATTATCTCTCAACCAATCGGAATCGTCTTTTGATATATTTTTTTATTTCCTGAAATAGCAATAAAAAAAATTATATTTCTTCTCAATGAGAATTATTTTAGGTTCTTTCCCTGATTGTTTGGTAAAACAATTTTTTTTCTAATAATAAATGATGTCGAGATGTCATGTGCCGGATCAAAATTAATCGTGAGTAATTTTTAGTCGAACCATTGTTTTATATTGAGAAAATCTTTCTCAACTCTGCCAAACAACTGTTGCCAATTTTCACCAGAATAGAAGATTGCGGTGTCATCTACGAAGCCTTCGGTATCAACATTGTATCGATTATTGAGGTATATGTTGAATAAAATGGGGCCCAATAGTGTACCTTGTGGGACTCCAAATTCAACAGTTTCTAAATCATTGAGTCTGCCGTCAATATTTACGCATTGCTTTCTTTTTTCTAGATATAATATAATCAAATTGTATTTCTACCAAGAAAGTTTTGGGGTAGTTTTGATAACTTCCATTCTTCATGCTTTTTGGGGTGCTGATTTCGAATCTGAGGTTTGCCTACAAATTTTCGTGATGAAACATTGAAAAAATGCATTGATAACTTCCATTCTCAATGCTTTTTGGGGTGCTGATTCCGAATCTGAGGTTTGCCTACAAATTTTCGTGATGAAACATTGAAAAAAAGCAAAAAAACCTAAAAATTCTCTTTTTTCTGCGGTTTATTGCCTATAAGTTGAGACAGAGTAAAATTTAACCAATATTGGACCACACATGCCTAACTCACGCAGTACAACAGAGAAATTAGTAAGGCCAGAGGAAAATCACGTGCTCAAGAACACATTAGGTTTGAGCCAAAGAAGCTACTGTAAACCGAGTAGGTTACTTGAAAAATAATGACAATGCCTATACTACAACATTCGAAGAAAGTATAAGGATGCTCACAGAAGCACACTTTCCTCCCAAACAGGTGAACAACTTTGGAATGGAGGTTTCCTACGGAAATATCGAGACCAAATAGTACCAGGTGGCTATCAGTAGAGAGATAGCCATGACAACATTTATAGACATTAAGTGTGCCTTCAACAATGCATCCACCGAGTCTATAGCAAACGCTCTGGAAAAAAAGAGGTTTCTCTCCCACTGTGCCAGTGGATAAAAGCTAATTTTGAAACTATTAGCAACCGGCAGAATAACACTAATACCTGATGTTCACAGGAGGGGTGCAATCGCCCATACTCTGTGCTCTCTTCCAAAGGCTTTCTTTGTCTAGGATATGCCGACAACCTCGCAATTATTGCGAAAGGCAAATTCGCAAGGACAGTCTCGGAGCTTACACAGTCAGCCCTAGATATAATCGACAGGTGGTGTACAGCTGACAGTGAACCCTCAATGATGACCCATGATAACGTATAGTTCGGTGGTATGGTGGCAGGTAGGAATGGTTCGACGGTTCGGAGGACTGCAAAGACCAGCATGTCTGAGTGCCACCGGGGACATGGGAACTACCCCAACAGCCGCCTCAGAGGTCTTTCTCAACCTGCCTTCTCTACACATATACATACAAGGCGAAGCCAGGTCAGGACAAGCACCTATAAGCAGTATGTACGGGAGAGACTACAACAACCTATACGAATAGTTGAAAAACGACCCGGTTACATGAATGCCATCAGATGGCATACTTCCCAGATAAAGCTCTGACACAACTTTCAAGATAAGTATAACGAAGAGGGATTCCTGGAATGAGGGACCTCCCAAAAAATGATGAAGGTTCAGGAGCCGGCATTTACGGAACCAAGCGGAAGATACAAATCTCATTGAGCCTGGGCAAACAAGCGGCGATATTCCAAACGGAAATCGTCCCAATACACCATGGTGCACAAGAGCTAATAAGGCATGAGTGTTCAGAAAAAACATTGTCATATACTTAGATAGCCAAGCTACAAGAAAGCCAAGCTGCAATGAAAGCAGTTAACTCAATTCAAGTTACCTCAATACTTGTTTGGGGCTGCATAGAAACCCTAAAAAAGCTCAGCAGTCATAACAGACTGACTCTAGCCTGGGTACCAGCAGACACAGGTTATAGAGGCAATGAAGAGGCCGATACACTAGCCCGAGAAGAAGCAACCAATGCCCTGATTGGCCCAGAACCATTTTGCGTTGTTTGAGACTCACAAACACTACTTTATTATCGCACTGTCACTAGCAGTCATCGACATCACTCCTCAGAAGAGTCCTTTGATTGAAACTGCTCCATTGACGAACAAGAGTACTTTTAGTTTTATTACAGTATAATTCCTTGAGAAATTCATTCAATAGTCAATAATAGTTTTGGGGTGAAAAAAAGTGGGTGTTTGCTGACTCAGCAGAAATACGCCAATTTTTATTTGGCGTTTGAGTCCGAACTGTATGAAAAAAACCTAAATAGTGTAATTTGTAGAAAATTTTATGTACTTTCATTATGTATTGAGAAGTTATTCACGAAAAACTGATACTTTTCGAGTTATAAGCGAAAAACTACAATGTATATATTGCCTCTCAACCCTGCACTTTCAATGGTTCTCAGGAGTTTCTGGTGACAAACTGTATCAAAAGCTCTTGCTAGATCCACGAATATGAACAAGGATGAGAGGTAACTTTTTTCGACTGATACACCAACCAGCACACATAACTGGCGAATGATAAAAAATGATTAATTAGCATAACCCGGAAATGTAAACGTGACTAATGCCCTGACAGTTCAGAATACGAACAATTTGTCATAATAGTGAAAAGCAATATTTCCACGTTTTCCAGGCCGCTTCTCGCAGGGATGAAATAAAACGCGACGTTGTTTTTAATACCCTGTTTCTGATATGGAATTGAGTTTGATATCGCTTTTGTAATGAATTCGAAACGATAACTTCATAATTTATAGACCGCCGCTTCATGTGCGCTGATGTATGCTCTTTGGAGGGGATTGGATGGGTTGCTGAGCGTTTTTTTCGCGTGATATGTGGGATTATCCCGATGACACATGCACTGTATTACGGTGGACCTTTCATGTAGCTGGGAGCTATGGATAATCTAGAAATTACACCGATTCGATAAGGTTCTATGACGTTCAAAATAATGTAATAAAATTCATGATTATATATTTTGTGTGAAATGTTTGAATGTGACCCATAACCAGAGGTGTCCCAAAGCACAGTGCTCAGTGCTCGTGAAAGTGCTTGAAGTACTTTTGTACTCCTAAGCACTGTGCTCCCGAGCACTTTCCTAATTCAGTGCTTAGTGCTTGGTGTTCCGAAGCATTTAACAAAAAGGCTACTAAGCACTGATTCCGAAAAGGGCTCGCGAGCACAGTGTTCCGGAGCACTTTTCGGGATAACTGAGCACTAAGCCTTTCCATATAAATGAATCTTGTCGAAACATGAACTCGCGGTAGATGGCACCCGGCGGAACCCCCCACCAAAAATTCAATTTTCTACGATAAATACTGCGTATAGAAGATTACTGCCTTGGAAAAATAGTACACTGAGAGAAATCTGGAGAACATATTGGTATATTCAAGAAATTATCATAAAAGTTACAAAAAAATAAGTTAAAAATAACTAAACATTAATTCTTCTTTTCTAACTATGTTGACGTATCGGAGACTAAATCTGTCTCCGTTATCAAAACCTTTAAAATAATAATTTTTTTTTAATATCGGGTCAAATTGTTATTTCTTTGACGAAGGTCAAAAAAAGTCCATCAAAAATTTCGTATGGATGACATTTGCTATAGTGATACAAGGGATGTGCGGTATGTCAATTAACATTCTGTTAATTCAAACTTCTTTTCTGTGTGACCATATACGGCCCATTTCGATTTGTTTTCGATTTACATGTTTTGGTATTTTTTTTCCTTCAGACTGTGCGAGGTTAAACACTCAAAAAACGTCAATCAAACCACAGAACCAAACACTCAATCAACTTTCCTATTTTATTGGAATCAAATTGTTGATTTCAGCAATTCTATTTAAAATAAATATGTCATATTAGTAGAGTTATTAGCAGCGTTGCGGAACGACCGTTCAAAAAACAATTGTCTCGAGGAGTTTATAAATGCTTTACATATACCGTACTTTTTTCAAGAATTCATATTATAACCACAAAATTGTACGTTTCTAAGTTGATATCTTTTTTTTATCATTACAGTTTCAGTTAGATATCTGAAAGAAAGCTCAGAATTCTTTTGGGAGAACGTTTGATAACGATAGACATCGCCGACCGATGTTTACCTGTCAAAAAACAACTAGTCCCCTGGCTAATACCACGACGGGTATTGAATTATATTATAACACGATAAGATTTCAACAAATGATATTACATCGAGACATGTTTCGCTACACTGTAGTTTTCCAGGCGGTTAATATAATAACTGCTTGAAGAAGCGATAATGTAGCGAAACATGTCGCGATGTGATATTATTTGTGAAAATCCTACGTGTTTGATTGAATTTAAGTAACTTAGGTATCTAACAGTCTGAAAAGTGCTTAGTGCTTAGTTCTCCCTGACTGAAATTACTTTTTGAATGTGCTTAGTAATCGCGAGCATTTCATGAATAAAAGTGCTCAGTGCTCGAGATTTCAGAGATTTCAGAGCTTAGTGCTCGAAGCACTTGTTGTAAGTGCTCGGCACAGCTCTGCCCGTACCTATATCGAAACATTAGCTGTAAAACACAACCCGAAGATACAAAAACGTCTCAAATATCAAAACAATTCTTAGAGCTCTTATTAGCGAAACGTCAAAATCTGGTATCACAGAACCTGTGTGGAAAGAACATCACCGAAATCAGTGAAAGAATGCGCGAGTATTACATAGGAAAGAACACTGGTTCAGAAGAAAATTCAAAGGGACTGTCGATATCCAAGCCAACGGAGCCTTCGGTCAGCCCAGCGTGATTTGGCGGGAATCAAAAAAATAAAAGTCGTCCCAATTTATTATGAGCGGGTATCAATTAGAAAAATTTGGCACGGGTGTATGAGCAAAACAGAACTCATTTACCAGTAATTGAGATTACCATGGAGCTTGAACGACTGGAATCCTTTCAAAACTTGTCAGTACTCACCTGAAGATGACAGCAGATGGAAGCTGTTGAAACGTTATAAACAACACGAATTATAAAAAGATGGAAATCCGAAACGAAGGTACTCAAGTCACATCATCGTCTACAACCTTCAAAACAAAAAATTTTCAGTATTTTTGAGGTGAGAGAACGACGAAAAGGTTATTTTATTTGAAAGAGTAGACAAGATGTTCATGAAATCAGTTGTGAAATCATTTGCTGCTGAAAGACTAGCTCAAGTAATCTCCTGAAAAGTATTCATGTTGAGGACGGACAGAATCTCCATCGAACATTAAAAAATGTTTGTGTGTGTGTACAATGATATCTTGCAGAAAACAACTACTTTCCTGGCTAAAGCCACGCTGGGCATTGAATTACAACTGATATTTATTGTGTACGATTGAGTTTTAGGACGAGGATCCATTGTAGCAATACCAAACTTGGTATACTAGTTGTTGGAAAAAAAAATTGTGTACCGAAATTCCAGGAGTAGAATTTTTTTTTTTTTTCGTTTAAAAATAAATAAATAGATTTTTGCTGTAATATTGGAAAGTATATGATTTATCGAAAAAACAACTCAACTAACTGAAAGACAATTCAATTCTCCACAAAAATGACGCGCACGTTTTCTCAGAAAATGTGATTGAACGTCGACATCAAATTTCAGGTTCACGCTTAGCCGCCGCTGGAAGTTCTGGCGGAGCCGATATTTGATTGGTCGTAACTCTGCTAAAAATGATCGGATAAGGAGAAGGAAAAGTTCAAATCGTTTCTGAAGACTCCTACCTTCTGATGCAAATATAAAATGCAACGGAAATCAATTTGTCTACGTTCAACCAATTTCTCAGTTTCATTTACCCCATTAAATAGTATTTTGAATATACAGTATTCTCACCTTTTCCGAGTATTTCCAAATGAAACGTGAAAATAAGTGGGAAGCCCTAAGTGACCCGAGCCCTGTTTGTTCTTTATGATCTGCGAAATGTAGACCGAATTCCAATTTACTTAAAACAAACTCCACCGAACTCTCATTAGAGTTTCGTATAACGTGCACTTCCTCCATTCCTTCATTCTGAAACCAGTCACGTTCTAATTACCAAGCCTACCCAAACATTTTTTTGTTTGGAAACACATAATGGCGAAATTGATTTTCGTATCTTCGAAATTAATATTTTAATTGATTCAGCCGAAATTCAATCAACTTATGAAATATTGCCTCTCAATGAGATTGCATCGGTTTGTACCATCAAGATGTGTACCTTTTACTTTGAGTGACGTTCAAAATGAATTCTATCTGAGAATTGTTCCGAAGTTAAATCAGTTTTTCGATTGGGTGTCATTGCGGAAAGAATTTTGAGACAGGATTCTTAATGAAAAGATTCCTCGAAAGACTCGAGAATATTTATTCATCCTTTTACCGGTGGTACAGTTTCAAAGGTAAAACAAAACCAGCCTTTCTTTAATTTCAGTTGATGGGTCTTGAAATTTCTTTCAAGTCGTCCCGTAAATGAAATGAAATATTTTTCATCATTTCATTAGGATATGTAGATTACACCCAACAGTTAATTTGGATTCAATTCAGTTTGTCCAACTGACGTTGGTAATAATGATTATGTTATACGATCGTAGCACCACCAAACTTGGTATGCTAAATTCCAGGGGTGGAACATATATATTTTTTTTGTTTAAAAATAACTAAATAGATTTTTGCTGTAATCTCGGAAAGTATATGATTTGTGGAAAAAACAACTCGAACTCGACAGTTAGAGTCTTTTCACAATATCTATCAGATGTAGTCCAATGTCTAGCGTGGCTTTAGCAGGGAAAGTAGTTGTTTTCTGTTAGATATTACAAAAAAATCATATTTTTCATTATTCAATTTCCATGGAGAATGTTTCCGTTTTCAACATGAATACCTCCCAAGAGGTTATCTTGAGCGATGGAAAATAGCGACTAAAGTTTGTCTTTCAGCAGCAGATGATCCCACAACAGATTTTATGAATATCCTATTCATAATAACGAACAAAAATCATATTTGATTTGATTTGATTCTTTCCATTTTTACTCGCCATTCCCGCAAATTGATATTCGTTCAGCGACTGATAATTGAATATCGGAATCCAATCACTCTCCGTTCCGGACGGGACGGGGAAAATTTCACCTGAAACTCTCATCTTGCAGGTCACATCAACCCCATAAACTATGCCTAAACACTCAAGTGCGAAGCATATAAGCGGGAAGTGGCGCGAGTCCAATAGAACCGGCTCGAAAAAGGGGGTTTTGTTATTCTAGCGTCGAGCGAATCTATAAGAAGATCATCCTTAGTGAAGAGGTTGAGATAATCGAAGTGGAGGGCTGTCGTCTGGCTGCCACCATCAAAAGGTATCGGCGAGGCGGGAGGGTGTTGAATGTGGAGGGAAATATTGGAAATGTCAAGTTGAAGAAGACGCTGCGGCATCGCTTGTTCATCGTGATTATTGCAGGGGGAAATATTCATTCATTTATTCGTCGATATACATCTAGTAGGCCATGTGGCACAAGAACAGGTACAATCTATTTTGACACATGTCACATGCAGAAAATGAGACAGTTTTGTTATTATCATTGCGATATTACATTAAATGAGCAAAATGTCCACCTTCTGATAAAATATACGACCGCATTCGATTTTCCATTGATTGTCTGACACGTTCAAAAATTCCTGGAGTAGTCCTTATTACATTGCAATTATCAATTATTTGGTTCCTCAAGTCATTCACATCTAGTACAGGAGTCTTATAAACAAGAGCCTTCAGATGACCCCCTGAATAGAAATCTAGAGGATTCATATCAGGACTGCGAGCTGGCCAATGTTGAGGTCCTGCACGTCCAGTCCAGCGATTAGGGTAGGTGATGTCGAGATGCTGACGAGCAAGAACACTAAAATGAGCTGGAGCCCCGTCGTGCATAAACCACATGTTGCCTCTCACAAGTATGGGTACTTCTAACAAAATGGGTAAGAATCTCGCAAAAAGTCCGTGTAGGATTCACCTGTTAATCTTTCTGTTAAAAAAAATTAAGTAGTCACCAATAATTCCTACCCAAACGTTCAGCGAAAATTGATGCTGAAAATGATTTTCTCTTGAAAAATTTGCCTCGTCCGTAAATGAAATATTTGGTAAAAAATTATTATTGTTTTCCATCATATGAATTAACCACCTACAAAACATTGATCTTGGATGAAAATTCCGAGGCAGTAGAGCTTGGACCCGCTGTATGTGGTATGGGTATAGGAGGTTTCTTTTTAGAACTTTCCGAATGGTTTTTGGGCTGACTTCAAGCTGCAGTGCAATCTTCCTGGTACTATTTGAAGGATCTTCTTCTATTGCATCAAGTATAGCTTCTTCTAATTTAGGGGTTGTTACCGTTTCTGGTCTTCCACCACATGCGTTTTTATTGAAACTCCCAGTTTCACATAATCTTGCATGTAGCGTTCTAAATGTTTTAGCGTAAGGAATTACTCTGTTAGGATATCTGTCCTGGTAAATTCTTCGTGCTTCTCCCGAATTTCCATTTGCTAATCCATAAATAAGGTGCATGTCAGCCATTTCAGTGTTAGTATAATTATTCATGATGGAATCACTGCTAATTGACAACTCTGAATTTTACTGCTATGACATAATAGTGCCGTCAAAGCGACCTTATCTGCATTTAAGGGCCATTATTCATTATGGTATGCAGGTACGCCTATCGCTATTAAATTATTAGGGATGGTGAACAAATAACAACCAATAATCCAAAACAAAAATTAACTTTTTCAATTTTTAATGAAATATGTGTAGGAAAAACCCTACTATCAATGTCAGCTGGTCTCCAATGCAGGTGATCATGATATGCAATAGAGTGGCTTTAATTTTTTTTCTCGAAAACGAAGCTGGATATGAAGAAAATACATCAGACCAAAAAGTTGTATTTTCAGTTGCTCAATCTAAAAAACAATAAAATTTAGCGAAAAAGTCAGTGACGTACTTTTTTTTACAATATTGTTGACTGTGGTGCCCACTGAGACGCCACTGGCCCCAATAATTTCAATCTAAATAAGTCCCTTATTAGTTCAAATAAAATTACCAAATTTCAACCAAATCGGTTCCAGGATATTCATATTTTATAATTACCGTTTTTTTTCTTTAATTTCAACGCCCTGTATCTCAGAAACGAAGCAACTCCGGACATATGTTAATATGAATTTTTCTTCCTAAAATGACCTAACGAATCACCCCCTGCAGTAAGGAACCGTAGTTAGGAAACACCATGTATACTCCCAATGAGTAACATGATCGCCATCAAAATGCCCGGCGACTATTATTATTATCGGCGTCTCCTCTTTATCAGCTCCTGAATATCATTCGGTTAGAAGATTGAAATAAAAAATAATTTCTGTTGCTGATTCTCTACCTGGAGTAATGGCTGTCATTTTGGTGACAAGAATCTGAGAAACTATTCTTTGTTCATTCATTACTAGATGGTAGTATTTAAAGTCGTCTTCGTCATTGTAAATTTATACCTGCTTGCAAACTCAGCGTCATCACAATTTCATTCAAATACTGATACATCTAGATTTTCATTTAAATAATTGTCTCCTTCGATAAAAGGATAGCAGATTTCAGAGATAGTTGATTATGCCAGTTTGTGTTCATAATCATTTTGATGAGGTGAATAAAAAACACATTTGTCTACTATCCACTAGTTATTTTAATGTCACGAACGGTTTCGAACTTCATCCAATTATCAAGTATAATAATCATATATTCATATATGTTCATATATTCCAAATGTAATAGTCAGCTATTACATTTGGAATATATGAACGTGTTTATATTAGGGAGATTGTAAGTAAATTTAGATGGAGAGGTAATTATTGAACAGGGGTGCCTGCGATATCATTAATTTATATTATTTGTGTGTTTATCACGTGAACTCTCAGCTATCTTCATTTATATAAAATGAAAGAAAAATATTACAGATATAAAATAAACAAGTTTTTATTCACTAAACTCATAATATTTTCTCACCAGAAGCTAATTTCTCATGGGAATTTGCTGAGAAATTACATCAGAACACGGTTTTTCCACTATCTGTATTCAACCTTATTGCATGTCCTGTTAGTTTCGCTCTTGACATCGAGAGATTTTCATCAAGGCATGAACGTCAGATATAAAATTATCAACGGTTTTGAACAATAGAAGTGAAAGGGTAATCGAGTATAGTCCAATAAAGTTTCTCAGGGATAGAAATACTTCTGATGACGTCGAATTTCCTCTTTCCTCAAATACGAATTATAGTCGTTTCAACTGTTGTTCATAATTTTATCTCATATTTCTTTCAAACTGGTTCTCTAGGTACCACTTGTACCGTTTTTCAGCAAAACGTGCTCGAAATTCGAAAAAATGCGATTTTCTCAATTTTCAGTGCTCTCTCATTCAGTCACATGATGATATTTTCAGGATCACCTTTTCCCAAATTATTCATATATATTTTGACTATGAATAACAGAAGAGACATTCTTGAAAAAGTCATTCATGTGGATTTTCCGGCACTGAATTTTTCGATACTTTTACCTTGCATGGAACCGGCATAGTGTCAATCAAAACGGGTTCAGCACATAATTTTTCATGATCACAAAGCATTTCAGTAGCGGAAAAACTGAAAATTTTACCCAAAAGTAAAAGAATTTTTCGAGGAAAATCGAAAAATTTATTTTTCCCAAAAACAAATGACGCTATAATATACTCCATAAGATTTTCTACAAAAAAGGTCCTTACAAATTTTTTGTCTTAAATCACCGTTTTCGAGTAAAATGTGCTCGAAATTCGAAAAAATGCGATTTTCTCAATTTTCTGTGCTCTCTCATTCAGTCACATAATGATATTTTCACACGAATCCACACGAATGATTTTTCCAAGAATGTCTCTTATAGCGTTTCTTGTACGATCCTATCATTTTTTTTTCTTGTTTGAAACACATTAATCTCCAGCTCCTAACTGAAAAGTCAAAAGTGACATTTATACCGGGTGACCACGAGATGAGGTCCGCCCTCCCAATTTTTCTATAGTTTTGAAGATAAGGATTTCAAATATGGTAGGTCGATATGGTACTCGAGTACGCCACTACTGAAAATTCGATACTTCCGGTTTCACCGGAAGTGACCCCAAACTTTTTTTCAAATGATGCCCTGTAATTTTTATTTCATTATCCGGAAGGGCACGCAACTTGTGATAACACCGATCTTCAAAATTGGATATCGGTTGAAAAATGGCAGAGATACAGTTGATTCTTCAATTAAACAAAGTTGGAAATGTAATTCAAACTCAAATCATCACAACTGACAAACGACATCAGATGTTACCGTGGCGTAATTACAAACAACACCGCACTGACTGAACTATAAAACATCTCGTAGCATCGAACTCGTCAGTATTCACCTGAAGACAATGCAGATACAAGTAATCGAAACGTTGCATTATAACATAGTGGAGGTAAGTGATCATTTCAGCAATGAATCAATGAATGAATAAGTTCCGAAGAAGGGGTGCATCTACAAAAATTTCTCCCCCACGAATCCGCTCTTGCCTGAAACGAGGTCGAATTTAAAATTTGACGACTATGAGGAACGTTTTCCGTTTTCTCTCGACGAGAAAACTCGTAAAAACATCGCTTGGCTTCCTGCTGCATGACGGTTCCTGCAGGATAGCCTTCCAGAAACTCACCCAATTAACATCCCAACGGCCGGGATCAGCGTTACATTAACTTATTAATAATAAGCGGGGTTCATTTATCCAAGTTTGGATGGGGTTCTCGCGAGTTTATTACTCCTAACTCGTTTCTCATTAGAGATAATAGATCCGGGAGTTCTCTGCTCTCGAGCTCGGGCAACGAGAAAAAACAATTTACGAAATCTGTGTACGAAGTGTAAATACAAAAGTGCTGGGAGGTATCCATAAAAGTTAGCATGAATCAGGAGACTTAGCAGAAACGTAACATCAATACCGTTGTTTTTTTTTTAATTCTGGTTCCCACGAAGAGCAAGAGAAAAATCCTTTTGAAAAGGGAAACATTCTCCATGAAAGTTGAAAAATTTAAAATGTGAATACCTCTCAAGAGGTTATCACGAATGAAAATAGCGACTGAAGTTTGTTGATTCCACAAAAGATTTTATGAATATCCTATTCATATTTTCGAACAAAAACTCAAAATGCAATGCCTATGACAGGTCTTTATCAAAAAATAACTTTCAAAGTGTTACCGCAGAAAAATTTTCCACCCCTGGAATTTTGGTAAATAATTTTTTTCATGTTTATCATGGTTCCAACTACTAGCATACCAAGTTTGGTGGTGCTACAATCGATCCTTGCCTCAAAACATTATCGTACTGGATTAAATACTTGAATCTAGACATTTAGAGAAGAGTTCTGAAAAGTTTGCGAGCTTCGTCATTTCCGCGTTGAGTTTCGGCTGAGCTATTACATCCCGCGAGACTATCGATCGAGCACGGACAGGATGGATCGGCGCCCCTGGGGTGCACTGGTGTGTCTCTCGAACGACTTGATTTGGATTCAATAGAAGGAATCGGCGGAATATAGAATATAAGACAGCGGAATGTCTGGCAGGGATTCGGTGTTTGCATTAGGGTACGGAAAAGGTATACACAGTTTGCAGAGTTCTTCACCATCCTAAACTTGAACTTTGCATAACATCGTTTTTTTCGCATAATTATCGATATTTCAGGAATTATTACTTCCTCAGAACAGTGCAGTAAGTATCACAATAATACTTATTGAAAAAAAAATGATAATCATACAACTCATCATGAAATTAGCCAATATCTACTAATAATAAAAATATTAATAATATTGGTGGAAAAAATTCCCCAGTACCCACCACCATTTGGCAAGAGTTCTAGATTGAGAGCAGCAGATTCCGGATCGGTTTGTCGGGGGGGGGGGAGGGGGGCGAACCGTGTTCATCCCCAAAACAGAGATTTGCCTGATCCAAAGAATTACAGGCCGATAACATGCTTGAATTCGTGCTATAAGATGTTTACGCGCATTTTATACGCGCGAATACTCTTCGCAGTTGATCCGGTGTATGAACGGATATATGAGCAAAGGGGGTCAAAGAAAGGGGTCGCTGGCTGCAAGGAGAACCTGCTCACCGACAGATGTATAACGCAGGACTCCGTACAGTATAAGCGGAACCCTTCGATGGCCTGGATCGATTACCGCGAGGCATTTAATACAGCATCGCATAATCTAATCATGCATTTGCTCAGGTGCCTTGTGGTGCCGGATCAAATGGTGAGATGCATTGAACAACTGATGCCGATCTGGAGGACTCGCTTCACCATAAGATCTGATCGAGTCGGAGTCCAAATAATAATAATAATTCATTGTTCAGCTAATCACAATAATCATAATACATTAATGTTACGCATATATCTGACACAAATAAATTGAAGTAACCCACATAAGGAAAACCTTGAGCGTGGGATGCTTAGGTATATAAGCTATAGATATAGTATGTTTTCATTGCAGTATTGGTAGCAAAAGACAAAATTTAACAAAATAGATGTAACATAAAAACAAAACAAAATAGATAGAACATAAACAAAGTAGTTATAAATAGAATGGATAATGAAATATAATATGGTTGATATAACATAGAAGGATGAGAATTAATTAATAATAGTTGATCAAGTCAAATTAACCAAAATTTTTTAGAAATCGAATGCATTATTTTATACTAAAAGTTTCTTTGAAATGGAAATTGTGGATATTATTAAACGTTCTTAATAAAGTTTCTTTCTGTCCATGTTGTCACCGACTATTCTCATCAACTCAGAAATAATAAACATTTTTCGAGTCCACGTATTGGTGGACTTGAAGACGGAGGATTTGAAAGATCCATGATTTCACCTTCTTTTTGAATAGTTTCAAATTCTGAAACTGTTTAAATAGAGCAGGTAATCTTCAGAAGGGGCGTATTTCAGGAAGACTCCCTCAGCTCTCTTCTCTCACTATTGCCATTGTCCGTTGCAGTCAGGGGAACCCGTGGAGACAACTGCGACACCCCCAGCAGCTGGAAGCATAAGGTCACTCATTTATTTTTTATGGATGACCTCATACTGTATGCCTCTGGAGAAAGGGACCTACATCAGCCCTTAAGGGTGGTGCAAAAGTACACGCGTGCTATTGGAGTGGAGTTCGGGATTGACAAATGTGCCAAGGTTCATCTCAAAAGAGGACGATGCGAGGGATACGGAGAGAATGTCCAGCTCGTAGACGGTGGCATCTCACATCATCTTGATCCCAAGAGGTTGATATAGTTCAAAACTCTCTCCGCGGGAACTATCAGCACAAACTCCGACAGATCTGTCAGAACTGTCGAGGAAGAACAAGTTGGCTGCGACCAATATGCTAGCCGTTCCTATTCTATCCTGCAGAACAGTTTATCTAGTCTCCTGTTCTGATTAACATTTGCTAATATTTGCTAAAAACTTCAGCAGGTTTTGGGTGGATTTTATATGGCAATCGTACGGGGCCTCGTGGATTATTTTTTGTTCGATGCTTACCAATAATACTTCTACAGTATAGAAAATTTGCGGAAAGCTGGATTATTCATGATCTATTTTCATGTTATCGAATTATGGCTGTTTGTCAATTACGACCTATCCCACATGTCGGTAAAATATTTTAACACTGTTACATGGTATAATGAGCAATTGCATTTAAATTGTCATCCTGTATATGGAAAACTATATACTGTTGGCCATCATATGAATCCTCATATACATGATGAAGACACGCTTCTTCTTCAGAAAAGTGGCAGATTAAAGCTATTTAATTTCTAGTTGTAACGGACTGAGTAAAAATCAAAACAATTATGGTATTAAGAATTCCTACAAGGATGTCTCCGCAATTGCTGGTTTCATGGAAATGTTCATTGAAACATTTGGACTATAACTAATGTCTGCAACAAATAGTTCAGCAAACTCTCCATATAAAGGCAGAAGCTGAGACACCGCCCGCAGCCTAGCGTTCACTAAACCACGGGCGCCATCTCAACTCCAGCCCCTCAACCAAAGCAATACCAAAAACTTGCGTGATCAATTTAACCACTGATACAAATAAAGAAAACTGCGTTAATCACAATGAGCTTGTTAAGATAGAAACAAGAGGTTCCTAGAGGTCCCTTCCCTACCGGGATGACGCTCATTGTCATAGTCCTATAAAATGGGAATGATTGGGTATTGCTTTGGTTGAGGGGCTGGAGTTGAGATGGCGCCAGTGGTTTAGTGAACGCTAGGCTGCGGGCGGTATCTCAGCTTCTGCCTTGACATGGAGATTTTGTTGAACCATTCTTTGCAGACATTAGTTATTGTCTGCAGAGGCCTACCCCGTACTGATGAATGCAAGAACCCTGAAATAGATCTATAGTTGGTCCAAATGTTTCAATTAACATTTCCATGCAACCAGCAATTGTGGAGACATCCTTGTAGAAACTCTGCACGGAAAATCATCAGATGTAATTCAACGTTCGTCGTGGTATTAGCCGGGAACGTAGTTATTTACTGAAAGATTTTCTACCCAATGGTTTCTATTGTATAGCGTTGTCCTGGTAGGCCATTACATCTTATTTCTCTCTCAATTATGGTATTGGTATTTATCTGTTTCTATGAATATTGTCTTTCCATGCTGCAATGCAACACTCTTTGTGAGATATTATTTTTGGTTCAAATGAAAGAACTCATGAGCTACAATTAATGTGGGCTGAGTTCATATCTGAGGTTCAATTTCGAAATATAGCACAAAAATCAAATCAATGCACTACAATACACAAAATAGCAAAATCCGAATTTTCGACACCCTGTAGCTCGAAAACTCATCATGGGATCAGTACGTAATAAAAATGCCAGAATCCACAACGTTACAACATTTTGGCAAAATTAGTAGCCAAAAGCTATTTTTACATGGAAAATATGCGGGGCCCTTTATTTTTCAATTAAAATATACTTATCAAAATCATGCCACGGCCTGGAGCGACTTCAAACAGGAAATGTGGAATACTCCACAGCTTCACAACTTCGAATCTCGCGCAGACACGATAACAACACTTCAATTCCTTTTTCATTTTCCTATATTGCCCGGAGCGTGTGACGTTCAACTGTCGCGCTCGAGGCTATCTTCATTTATTTTCTCTCTCGCAGCCAAAGCCACCCTTGTAACTCCGTTTCAAAGCCGGGATTAAGTTTTTCATCCATATTTTTGCATGCGGAATGGCGGTAAAAATGCGTGCACGTGTGAGGAGAAAGTTTTTTCGCGAGAAGAGGAAATAATCCGGGATTTTATGCTGTGTACGAGTTACGTTAATTAAATGAGAGACTAAGCATTTCGGATATGGGGGAATTTCACGATCATTATGGATCAGAAAAGAGTATGGCTTGAGGAAAGGCTTGTTCACAGGGTGTTCCAATCATTCGAAGATTAAATATTTCTGATGAAGTAGAAGTTGTTTTCAAAAATTATTGATGTTTTATTGTATTAAAGTATATGATCGCATATAGTGAAAATATTTCGAATCAAACAGGGGATTACATTTTCAGCAACATATAATTTGATTGATCAAGGATAAACGTTGGCGGCGAATTGTCTATGTCTGATTTAAGTGATTTGTCCGTAGTGGAATCGGAACCTTTTCAAAGCAGCGGCTCAGAATTTATCGTAGTTGAAAATGTGTCAGAATTTGATGACATCGAAACAGAAGTAGAAAGTGCAGGGTCGGCGCTATCAAAAGCCAAACGAGTTGAAGTCTGATTTAGAATCATTATTTCGTGCTAATAGGGCTTTTATATGCTGACGATCTAGTGATACTAGCCGACACGGAAATTTTTTATCCCTTAAATTAGATATTCTCGAAAAGTATGCAGCTGAAAATAATTTAAAAATTAATACCCCGAAATAAAAAATAATGCGTTTTTCCAAATTCAAAAGTCCTTATAGCTACCGTTTTCTTTTAAAATGGATCAGAAATCCAGATAGGAAACAATTACACTTATTTAGGGGTAACTTTCCTTTCATCATCAGTCTTTAGAGAATTTTTTTTAAATTTTTGTTGAAATTTGTTACAACAAATCTCCCAGGTTTTTATAGAAAACCCCTCAAAAGCAGAGCTTGTCCGAGCAAGGAAGACCCGGGACCTAAAGCTTTAAAAAGCTCCATGATGGTGGTGGGGATCAAACCCGGACCCCCTGGGTGGGAGCAAAAGCTCCTAACACCTCGACCACTTCGCTATCAAATGGCTTTTCCTTCCGTTTCCAAAGCGAATCAAGCAAAAGGATCAATTATCAGCCTATTATCCCAGTCGAAAACCAATTCTTGGGAAGATTTATTATAGTATGGTTGTTAGTACATTCTCTTCCTGCTTAGCAGTTTGGGATGTAAATTACAGTGAACTTTTTAAGGAGTCCAAGTCAACTTTTTTAAACGACTTCTCAACACACCGCATTTCCTAGTATGCTCAGAAACCGGTTCCACTCATTCGAAATATTCCGTTTTCAAACATGTACTGAACTGGGCAATAACATTGTTGACTATGAACAGTGATAGATACCCACGAAAGTGTCTTCTTAGGTTGATCGAACTGGGCGGCTACGATATTAGGTACAACTGGACCAGTAAAGTTAAGCTCTGGTTCGGAACTATTGATTGTCTGGAGATATTTAACCAACTGAATCCTCGGCTTTTAGTTAGAAATAAAAGTACCCGTCTCAAAAAATTCGCTTTCAAATTGCACAATGAAGACCTTAATGAACTGTCATTGTCTAGATATAGTTTTTTTTAGCCAATCTTTACACCAAGTTGCTCTCCTCAATAGTATCTCACTTTCCGAATATCTATTTACGTCATCCGCATAATCGCTCAGATTCGTTCAACTTAAAAATCTCACTGAGACTGGCATTCAAAGGAATGTATCATACCATTGATTTCAATGGAATTTGTACTATATGCAATATGTATCATTGTCAAACCATGAACCATTTATTATTTGAATTTCTGATACTTTCTGTTGTTAGGCCCAAAGGATCACCTTTTTTTGTCAATCACGAATCTCTTATAAATCCTCTTCATGATATTAGCTATGACGATGCTAGAATACTTTAAAATTTTCTCACTGAAGTCTTTAAACTACAAGCATTGATTGTCAACGAGAAAGCAATTTATAGGCAACAGTTGATTGAAAAAAATGTTTTTTTTTGTTTTCATTACTTTTTATGCAGTGTTTTTTGCTCTCTTTTTTTTTCTTTTGTAAGTAAGTTTTTTCTCAATATTTAAAAATATTCCAAACTTCTTGTTATGAGATGTTTATCTTTAGAAACAATAAGTCAATTGAATTGAATTGAAGTGATACTGTTAATCACCCCACCCTCACTATAGGATTCCCCCAGAGTGTTCAGGGCGACACAGGTGCCACAGGGCTAGGCTCTATCATCTCCAGTCAAACCTTAGGTGAAAGAGCTGAACGCTGATGATGAAGATTTTTAAGCCACTCAGTAACGGTCTGTTTTCTGAGGATAAACCACTCAGGGTAGCATTACAACGCGTCCTTGAGTTCATCGAAATAGGGATCATCAAAGTATCCATGGGGTTAACAAAAACCGTATACTGTTGGTCCTATAGTATTGAATACAGAGCGACAAATCACCCAGATCACTTGGGTTATGAACGATAGGGGCAACATGATCTCTGTAGATCGATGCCACTGATGGCAGCGGTTTGGCCACTTGCAGAAGAATTGCCAAAAGATCTCTACGTGTGAGTAGAAAACACTAACATTCACCTATTTCTGTACTGCAAAAGTGCGAACACACAGGCAGCAGAATGCTCGAACTGGGGTAAAACAACGTATCGAGCTATAGGGCTTTTCTCCATTGTCCCAAACCAAAGGCACTTCCTTTGCTGGTGCAGTCTAGCCCCCCCTATCCCAATCCAAGGAACAATTTATTAGTTGCAGAATGTAGGCCTGCAAGCGCTGCTATAATTAACCCACAAATCTCCCACGCGTACTCCATAGGCTCTAAAGTGGTCCCGTCCTCAACGAT
This sequence comes from Chrysolina haemoptera, assembly GCA_958298965.1. Taxonomy (NCBI): domain Eukaryota; kingdom Metazoa; phylum Arthropoda; class Insecta; order Coleoptera; family Chrysomelidae; genus Chrysolina; species Chrysolina haemoptera. The sequence goes on along the minus strand of OY282592.1, from coordinate 4,619,765 downwards.
ATACTTCTAGGGGCCTTTTTCCTCAGCCCTAGCTGCAATGCAAAATGTGCTATATAGCACCCATCAAAGTTCCTAACTGTCGAAAGATCGTGTTCCTTAACAGTGATGATTTCCTCGACAAAAACTAGATATCGAAGGATTTCTGATGGACGACAATTATGATGTTGTTGTGATGTTGGAAAACTCTAAGAAAACAAATTGTTACTCTTTGAAAACTACAGTACCAACAAGAAGTATCAGCAGTAGCAGTCTTCGTAAAACACCTACCAGTACGACATTAACCTGAACTAAGGCATCCAAATAGAGACGAGCAGAGGTGCCTTCAGAATAGTCTCAAAATGTAACCATTCAACAGAGCCATTGATGACGAAACCCTGGATGCTTTTTCAATGAAATCTGATATTCCATAACAATTGTTGAGGCGACCCAAATGCTAGTAAGGAGCAATAATGGATGTTAGATGTTATAAGGGAGCTGGCCTCTTGGCCTAATCCACTGCGACCTTTTCAGATCTATTGTGGAGGCTCCGATTGCTTATAGCACATCATCTAGCTTCGTCCATTTCATCAGACTGAGCAGATTTGATAATGGCCTCTCGAGATAGCTTTCCGCTCTTGGTTTTTTATCTCCAAGTTGTAGAAACCGCACCTTTGCTAGTCCTTCGCACTGGCACATTACATGTATTGTGGTTTCCTCTTCTTCCTGGCAGAACCTGCAAATTGCTTCTTCCGCCAGACCTATAAAATTCATATGTCTGTTAAGCCTACAATGGCCTGTCAGCAGACCTACTACTTGTCTGACGATCCTCCTTTTATAGCTGAGGAGTTCCGTCGTGAATTTTGGAACTGGGGATCTCCGTTCGATCAGAAGTTTCCATGCATCATAACCAAGTAGTCCTTATGCTGGGGAAAGATCCAACCTTCAGGGTGGTCTTTTGAGGGATGAAACCATTTAAAACTCATGTACCCGAAGATTTGTTCTTGAACTTGAGCACACTACATAGTACTTTTCTATGCGCGAGTAGCCGCAAACGCGATCCACTTGAACAAAGAACAACAAAAATCCCAAGAGGTATCTCAGAACCTCCATTTGAAGAAGGGGAAATATTGATGAGAGTTGAAACACAATATCACAGTGCGCCTTTTCATTTTTGTCATGTATCTGTTTCATAAACGATACTGAAAATCCAAATTGCGCTCATTTGATGAAAGTTTTTCTATCACCACTACCACCATCCCTATCGAACAATGTGAGTAACTGAAGTCCACTTCGAATAAATTTAAAACAGCGATATTTTCAAAGGTGAATCCAATATCCTGATTTCAGCTCACACTCGTGCATTATCCGTTTTTATTGGGGAGGAAACTAATTAAAAGTTTTTCTGCAATACCGGAACTGACGATCCTCTACCCTCTAACTTGTATGGAAATTGTGCTTTTTGTCGATTGGAAAAGTTTGCCTTTTTAAACTGTATATTTGCGAAGGTGTTTACTAACAGCTCAAACATAAAAGTTAGAGACTTTCGAACGCTTTATCCTTCTGACGATATTTTAACCGATTCTCTTCAGATTTCAGATATGTTTTATCGACGGGCGGATTAAGCAAAAGAGTACGCTTTTTTTCTTCACTAATATTAAACTCATGAATAATTGAACTTCACAATTTCAGCAACAGAAATGCTTGTGTAACGAAGTACATTTTTAACCTTTGCTCATTTCTCAACTTCTCTCAACTTCTCTCAACTCTATGATTATTCTTGTTATTTCAAAGATACGCTCATTGTTGATAAGGTTTGTTAATGAACCGGATACCTAACATATGTCTAGATAATAAATATTTAACCATTCCTGAGTATAAACTCCATGCTGGACAACCGTGATGCACCATGATCCACTTGTACCGTTTCATCCGTTCATTTTGATTTTTGTTTGAATACTACACCCCATTTTCCAAGCATACAAGATTCCAATTCCAAGCAGGATAATATTCCGGATTTTTTTTCTCAACGGTTCTGTATCTATTTTCAGTCGATGAATTCGATTTTCAACCTTGGTGAAAAACACAGAAAATGCAATTTTAAAAGTGCGGTGGAGCAGCGTCAGTTTCTGGAAGGCCAAATAAATCTACGTGTCGTCGGCATAAAAGTGACAAGTGCTAAATTGCATATAGTTATAGAATTCTTGTGTATATATAATGAAGAGCAAGGGACCTAGAATTGAGCCCTGTGGAATTCCATACAATCCCGGGATTTCCAACTGGGCATTGCAGACTCAAAGAATAGCCAAGGAAGCTTGGCTTAGAGGAGAACAGCACCTGCAGATTATGTGGGGAACATCCAGAATCACCCCACCATATATTGATGGCGTGTTACGCTGTACATCATAAAATATTAAATACACTGGGATCAGCTGACTATGGGAGAAATACCACAAGTAGACCCCTTTAAAATCCTAAAATTCCTGAAGGAATTGAGGCTTGAAGGGCTGCTGCAAGCAAGAACACCTTGTGATAGCAGAAGAAGATGGGGCACCATAGATCTAATCAGGTCGCAGCGTATCAGTCACCATCCATACCTACCAATATACCAATACCAACGGAGAGGAAGGGACAGCGATTGACTGATACAGGGTGTGAAGTGTTATTTTTTAAATAGTTTTCAGGGGGTTGGAAGTTGGAAGTTTTCGACTAATCTTGTGGTTTTGTGAATGATATAACTGAATCTATGGATCTTCCAGAACATCCATATCAACCATTGGTAGCCGTATATATTTTGGTTACTCTGATAGAAGAACCTCAATGAACACTCGATGCTCTACGCAATTGTAGACCTTCAAATTCCCGTTATTATAAAAGGACTTCAAAACACTAGTTACATAATATTGGTACATAAAGTTGAGAGTTGAAAATTTTGATGGGATTCTTCATTCCAAAAATCTGATCAACTTTCCGATATATGTACCTCTGTGTTTACGACACTTTTTACTTTATACCACTACGGAGGTAATTCATTCAGTCTCTCCACAGCCAATTCAGTAGTATGAAATGAACTGATTGGAATTTGCCGACCCCTTCCGCCCTTCTGCCCTTACACCTACACTCTAATGATGTTGTTCGCAGATATAAATAATTATTACTCCAATCAATACTCCGAAAATAAGCGCTGCCTCTGCAGGATCACAACCCTTTCTGATTATGACGTTTGGCTCCAATGGGTGAGGGAGGAAACAGTCAATAACAGACATCGGAAAATCCAGTAAATGAAATTTATTTTCTCAAAGTAGATTTGCCTAATCAAAATTGTTGAAAGTCCCCTTTCACTGAATTAAATAGGTCGAGTTACCGAAAGTTTGGTCGAAAGTATGTATTCACGAAAGTTTTGAATGTAGAACAATAAAAATGGAGCTTGGATTTCATTCAAGTCAGAGGAACTAAAATCCATAAAATCATGTTTGTATTAAAAGAAAATGTCTTTAGGAAACAATGGTTGAAGTGACTTTAGGAAAAGTTGAGTTTCATAAGAAAAAGAACACGAAATAGTCGATGTCCGGCATGTATGAGTGACGGAGACTTGTTGTTTACTAACTCGGAGAAAAGTAGATGCCCTTCGTAGATACTTACAAAATAACCTGTGGTAGAAGTCCATTGTGTCTCGAAATGGAGTCGTATACATTCACAATGCAAAAAAACTCAAAGTCATCCCCACAAATTAAATATAACCACAAAATGTTATGTGATGGTAGATCAAAAACTATCGATCCTTTGAAATAATTGGATCATTACGGTTCATCGTCCCGTTTGATGATCATTTTTGAATCAGTAAACAGTATAAATGATATGAAGGATGAAGACAAGCACCAAGGGAACTCAACAGAAAGGAAGAAAGAAAGAAGAACTGGCACACAGCACTGAAAGGCGCCGAAACGAAGCCGTGTCACCCGAATCTGGCTGAGAGTACAGTGAAACCAATCTAGCATGACATTTTGAATTGCGCGTACGTTCATATTGAGTGCCTCTGCACTGGATATATTACAGACTATAATCTGTTGTCCGACGAGTGCGCAGCACCTTTTCACGTCTCGAGCTAGGTTGGTTTCACTGTATGTGCAAACCCTACATCGCAGAAAGTGTGCGCCAAAACAGAATTATAATAAATGACGTGCCAGATATGAGAGCTTCAGTTTCAGTTGATACCAACCAAATTATTGACGCCAGCCGTGAAAAGCCTACATTTCTATATCATACCCTTAAAATTTCTAATCGTTATTATTTTATTTTATTTATTTTTCATCTTGAATGATGTATTCTGAATTATGTTCATTAGTACTATTTTAATTATTGTTTCATGAATATTTCATGAACATTTCCTGTTATTCCTGTTGAAAATAAATAGATTGATGATATATATAAAAAAAATTAAAAACATCTTTTTATTAGTCCATGTGGCTGACACTAGATGAAAATTCATGTAAACGATTCATTGTTTATTTATTTCATAATTAAATTTCTGTTTGTAGAAGCCCTTGTATGGTGAAACATGACGGTTTTGTAAACCGAAACATTTTGAAACTTCTGCATATTACCAAAGACTCTTTTGAGAAGCAATTGAAATCCAAAAGGCAAGGACGTCGATATGGGGGGTGGTAATGGGGTTGGTAATGGGGGTAATTACCTCCCCAGAAGAATTATAAGACAGTTGTTTTTTTAGTAATTTTATACCTGAATCAAAGCCTTGGACAATCAGTGAACATTGAACTGGGCTGTCAACAGGTTAATTTTTTTGCTAAAATTAGCATGTCCTGATTGATGTCAGGATAACGAGTGACCTGTCACCTTTTCCGGGTTGAGATTTTCAGACTCATTGAGTCCCTCATTCCTGCTGAAAACATATTCCTATCCCCGTTTATCACCATTCCATTAATTTATTAGAGCAAGCGTTTCCTCCTCTGGGCCATACTTGGATATGTTCGATCTTATGGATATCATAGCATTAGGAAGCCATGGTACTTGACCCAATCCCTGTCCCTGTCGTCTCCCCATGCACTTCAAATGAAACAGAACCGTATCGTGATTCAAAGTCATATCTCATGAATGTCCTTGAGATCACTTATATTCGTAACATTCTCATATACCACTGAGTCAATAATGGACCTGTTCCAGAAGTAATGTGTCGGCTCGTCAGAGTGCACTTTTACCACCTTGTTGTTGATGGAATATTCTCAGAGAATTTTATCGTTAGCGTTGGGTTGGCACCCACTAGTCCATTCATGCCTCTTCAGCAGTACCCTTCAAACAGAGTCAGACCAGCAGTACCCTACAGACAGAGCTACGTAGACTGTCCAACTCAAGGTTGGTGAATCGCCTGTTAAAGGCGTGGTATATTGCGAAGACACAGAGCTCCCGTCAGCGAGCTTATTCCACGGCCGTTATAAGATGGTGAGTTACCGATAAGGAAGAGAAGAAGAGAAATATGGCCTATTCGTATCAGCCAGCTTGAACCACACGGAGGGATTGTCAATGAGACAGTTTGGTTTTATGAAGGGAAAAGAGACCATAGATGCTCTACTAGAGAAATCACTGAAAATTGCAAGGGAAGCAGGGCAAACCTTTTCTCCGGCGCACCGACAACTCTGTACAAGCTGGACATCAGAACTGCTTTCAATAAAGCTAGTTTGTAGAAAATCCTCGACGAATTGAGGAGAAGAGGGTAGATGAAACTCTCATCAATATCATTAGCTCATACTGTCAGAAAGGGAAAACCTTCTTGAGGCGGGAAACACAATCAAAAGGCCCAACGCTGTGAAATTTTCTTTATGGTGAGATTATGAGAATGGAGCAGCCACCAGGAGTTACCCTGAAAGGTTTTGCGGATGATATTGCCATGGTAGTAGTAGCAAAGGGTGAAAAAAGTCTGATGAGCGCTGCAAATATAGCACTAGAGCGCGTATCGAACTTGCTAGAGAATGGGGGCCTTCAGCTGGCCCCTGAAAAAGCAGGAGCAGCATTGCTCGCTACCAACAGAAAAGTAAAGACAATTGAATTTGACCTGCCGGTTGTTGAAGTGAAACCAAAGAAGGCAATCAAGCACTTGGGAGTTTGGTTGGATACCAAACTCACATTTGCAGAACATATTGCTGAAGTTGTTCAGAAAGTGGAAAAAATAGTGGTATCTCTCTCTGAACTTATGCCAAACGTAAGAGGACCTAGTGCATCCAAAAGGATGACACTTTTGAGTGTGGTTCATTCCCAAATCAAGTATGCAGCACCAGGGTGGCGTACAGCAGCGAGCAATCATAAGCAGCTGGAATATTTGCTGGGGTCCCTCCTATCGACCTTTTAGTTCAACATGGTACCCATTGCTAGAACGAACCTTATAACAGAATGGCAAAAGAGATAGTCAAATGGTAAATACGGTAGATGGACGTACCGGTTGATACCGAATATAGAGGAATGGATTAACAGGCCATATGGAGAAGTAGACTATTTCACAACTCATGCATCATGCGGACTGTCCATACTAAGGAGAAAATGATGATATGGAGCATACCCAGTGCGCATGTGATAGGTGGGAAGAAACCCGCCAGGAATACCAGAGACGTACGGGTGTTCCTTTCGAGGCGGGGAGTATGATGGCAACCATGGCATATCATATAATAAAGCACATTATCGAAAACAAAGAGAAGGACGACAGTCTTTCCGCTCTCTTTTTACTGGCAAGAAACATTGGTCTTAAAGTTAAGATAATACAGGAATTCATTATAAGATTTGCCATTCCAGAAATATGGTAGCTATTGGAAAATTATATCTGCAAGATGAATCGATAATGGGTCATACAAAAATACTAATTCTGACTCACTCTGTGTGAATATAAAAGTACCTTCTAGAGCTGAAATACTCTTGTGGATTTTTATAAAATGACGTATATCAAGTAAAGCAGATTGATAAATCTGTAACTTGCAACTCCGAACGAAACTTTTTTATTTCTCGGTTATTATGCTCTGAGTAATTGACATCTGACAAGCAGGGACAGGGGATATTTCTGTTCGATCGCCATTAATAACGACCTCGTACGAATCGGGAGTGTTTACGACGCGGCAACGTTGGGCGGACGCGATTTATCACGCCAGATGTTGTATCGACACTCAATGATGAGCTTGTCGCGGTATGTAGCGCCTAGATTATTACTTTGTCGACGTCGGAGTCGGATGGGCACAGCTGTCAAAGTAGGCGGCGTATGACGGGGCACTTTCTTCGCTTCTGTGTACGAAATGTATGGGTTATCGATTACGAAATGACCTGCCGTCTGCATTGAAACGCAATGTATCCAATGTACGGAAAAATTTCAATATTTATAGCTGAAGAAATGACAGAGCCGTACTCGGAGAAGGACTCGATATGTGTTTCCTTTGCAAAAAATCAGAGAACGAAACTGAATGGATGGATAACTCTTGGAATCAAAAGCTGACAGCACACAGCGATGGAAAGCAATATGATGTGATGATTTTGAAGATTGTTAGGAAGAAACATTTCAAAACTTTCATCGAAAAGAGAAAATCCTTGGTGGAAGGGGGATCGATTTTGAGCTATCATTAAATTTTTTTTTTACCGAAAATTTTGTTGGTACGAACGATTCAATTCCTTTGTGAGAATTCGGAAATTTAACGGAGTTTTGGTTTTGATGATTTGGAAGAAAAAAAATATGTGTGGTTTGACAAATGAAAAAAAATAGGTGAAGTGTCGAATTATTAAGGAAATTATAGAACCAGAAGAAGAAAAAAATTATAAAATCATTAGATCATTAGTTTTTACGCAAAATCAATCCTAAGATTAGGAGCTATCTACCTTATTGGCGCTCTCAGCTACGTGATTTCGTTACGGACCGGTGCTTTGTTGTCTCCACTACCGCTCTTAAAAAATGCCTGCCCACACACGCAAGATATGATGGCCAAAAATTTACATTTTACATGAGATGTGTTCAAAGATTTTTTTAATAATCGCTGCCTAGCTATTCGAGACTATACTTTCAAATTTCGAGATTGTCAAGGTGAGAAAAGTGTATTTTACAACAAATAGTTGCATGAAAAAAATATCTCTAATGTTTTTTTAAAGTGACATAACCTACCATTTTACCTATAAGAAAATCTTCTCCAGGCATTTTTTTGTCTCACAACAAGTGGCGACGAAAGTCCGTCAAATGCGGTCTTAAGATTTCAAAAGTCTTAGCTTTTGCCTTGGCATGGAGATTTAATTGAATCATTTGTTGCAGAAATTAGTTATTGTCTGCAGAGATCTACCCTATACTGATAAGGGAGAAACCCAGAAATCTATGTATAGGTGGTCCAAATGTTTCAATTAACTTTAGTTCGAAAATATGAATAGGAAATTCATAAAATTTTCATGGAGAATGTTCCCCTTTTCAATTAACATTTCCATGCAACTAGCAATTGCGGTGGTAGCCTAGTAGGAACTCTGCACGGAAATTCATTTGATGTATCAACGTTCGTCGTGGTATTAGCCAGGAAAGTAGTTGTTTTCTCATGGATTTCCCACCCAATTTTTCCTTATGGAATTATGGCAATGAGGCCATCCTGGTAGGTCAGACACCTTGCTTCTCTCTTGACAAGCTCATTGTTAAAAATTGCAGATTTTTTTTTACACCTAGCCAGTTGCTGCCAATTTCAGTAGCTATTTGACACCGAGAAACCTTTTTTTCACTTTATTTCACTTTATCACCGAATTAATCGAATAGGCCTTCAAGTGTGAATGCTTTTGGGTAAAGAACTGATGTTATATTATGTTTATGTTTGCATGTGGGCATTTCCAGGCCAATTAGCTTTTGCTTATGTATTCTCCTAGAGGAACAATGCACGAATGGATGTCAGATGTAATCAAATGTCCGTAAGGGGTAGTAGTTGTTTTCTGAGAGATATATGCCCCAAATATTCCACTTGGTGGGATAGTGCTGACAGAAGAGTTTTTCGACTTTGTCGAAATTATTAGTTCCATTCATCTGAAACACTCCGAAAAAATGTTTGAACTTTGTTCGAATTATGCAGGAATTCGTTCGTTCGTTTACCCTGAAAAACGTCCCAATTGTGATCACGCTCATGGCCTCTTAAAATCGTGCAATGTTTTAATATGTACTGAGGCAAATATTGTTATAGGGACTAAATCGACTTTGGCTCTAGAATACAGTGTGACCTAACATAGTTGAAACGTGTCTAACTTTTCAACGGACCAAGATGAAAACACAAAAAAAACGAACGGAAGATCGTTTTCGACTTCAAGTCCCTTATTCGTTTTTACGAAACAAACATTTTCTTAGAAACTGCTAATGGAACAAACTACCCGCTACATAATATTTCTCTCCTGCCCTCTGAAGACCTACAGCATCTGGAACAATAAGATGTACATTAATCAACCATAACACACGCTCTCATCGAACGTTTCGTTCCGTGTTTTCCCGAGAAAACTCGGCATTGTTTCACCAGTATCAGTAAACACTATTTCTCAATGTCACCCCCTTCTCACAGACGATCCCGTTCCACCCCCGAGCAACGCCTAAGCTATTCACTACAAAGTCTTGGCACTTAGAATGTAAGCGTTTATGTCGGAAAATAGGATTACTTCAGTTAGTGTTCGAGATAACATTGTTATCGCTGGCTGGAATCAAATGTCTCCCACATGCGTTTCTAATTAAGATATTGAGAGGAACGTCCCAGGGCTTCCGGATGCTGATTAGAGTGACGCTGATGGAGTTTCTCCTGATATGCCGTATTTGTTTATATTGACATTATGATAAATCGTCAGGTGAGATTCTATATCCCTGTATAAACGAGAAACGAATTTCAAAGATCGAGATTTTGTCGTCGTGTGGACAAATCTGTAACAATGAACTGTCCATATACTTTTGTTATGCGAACTATTCTGAATATTAAATATATATTCGTAAAACTGTGGCTCAGTTAACAAATTGGTTGAAATGAATTTGAAGAATGCCTGCATATGGATATAGAACAAGGAAAGTGTCATTTCGATTATTTTGTGGATATAGACTCAATCAAAACATTTATTCACTTTATAACTTCCAGTCGGGTATAAATAATTACAACCTAATTTGACACAATATCTGAATAAAAAAATAATATTCAATTGAGTAAAGACGAGAGACATACATCTCCATAATTTTGAGTTTTTTGAGCACTTTCGATTTCCATGGCTTTGCCTACTGTATTTGTGTTCTATCAGCTCTAAATTTCCAGAATCTGGAGTTCAGAAAATGTGCCTATAGAAAATGAGAGAATCTAGTTAGGATTTTGCGTAAAACAGCTGTCAGACCACAGGACAATTTTTTTTCAAATTAGGATTAACACGCAGTATAGTTTCAAACTTTTGACTAGCGATTTGGTTATGTGCATTCCATCACTTCTGCAAATAAATTTCGTGCCAAATGGCATTAAAAACTTGTGTTATTAAGACTGCAATATCCTGTTATAACTCAATTTATGTCTGTGATAATAGTGACAATAGGTAGTCTCAATCTTTCAATCAGGTAAATTTCCTGACATCTTCAAATATGCAAAAGTGATACCTCTCCACAAAAAAGGGGACAAAAAATTGTCGATAACTACAGACCTATTTCTATTATAAGTATCTTTTCAAAAATTATTGAAACATTAATTAAGAAAAGACTCATCAAATATTTCGAAATCAACAATTTTTTTTGGAGTTATCAATTTGGTTTTCGCGAAAATTGCTCTACTACCGATGCTACTATGTGTGTTGTTGGAAGCATAGTTGAGGGTCTTGAGACCGGGAAGGTTGTGGGGGTCACACTATTGGACTTGTCGAAGGCCTTTGACTGTGTTTCCCACAGCATTCTTCTTGAAAAACTTTCATATTATGGTGTTAGAGGTACTTCTTTAAATCTGATTGAAACTTACCTGAGCAATCGTTTTCAGAGAGTTTTTCACAATAACACATTTTCTGAGTTGCCTAGATTGACCTAGGTGTACCGCAAGGATCGGTTTTGGGCCCGCTTCTGTTTGCCATTTATATTAACGATTTTTACAACTATATGAAGCCATGTCACAGTGTATTATTTGCTGACGATACATCCTTGATATACTCTTCTATGGATTATTCATCTCTTGTTGATCAATCTATGGAAATACAAGAAAAAGCGGAGCACTGGCTCAGTGTCAATAAACTTATGATGAATTCCATTACCTGAATTTCAGTGTGTCAAATTATTGGGTTTTACTCTGGATAATAGGTTAAATTGGTCAAGCCACATTTCAGGTTTGAAAAGTAAATTATCGAGTGCCTTATTTTTACTTCGGCAGCTGAAACCAATAACAAATTTCACTACGTTGAAAATGGTATTCTGCTCACTCATTCAGTCACACATTTCATATGGAATTTTACTCTGGGGAAACTCTAGTGATGCCCAATGCATTTTTATATTACAGAAAAAAGCACTGAGAATTCTTGCTGGAATCGGTTGCAGAGATTCTTGCCGTGAATCATTTATCAACCATGAAATTATGACGGTACCTTCTATGTATATTTATTCAATTCTATTGGATATTCACAAAAGGGCTCCCTTGTTTCCCAAGCAATCCAGTTTACATAATCATAATACACGTAACAGCAATCTTATTAGACCTCAACGTTTCAAACTGACGAAATCGCAAAAAAATTCCTATGATTTCAGATTGTATAATGCTTTACCTGCCAATATTAAAACTATGAATATGTTTTGTTTCAAACAAGTCATAAAAAAATATAAAAAAAAACTGTTTCTATTCCACTACAGAATATTTAGAACATGTTCGTAAACACACTTTTGACGCAAGGAACATGCTTGCCGAACCTCCACACTTAATTTGAATGTATGTTGTAACTTTTGTTTTTGATTGTTTTTTGTTCTTTGTCGAAAGAATTTATGACACGCTACAAATGTTTTTTCTTAGACATAACGTAGTCAATAAAGATTTCTTTCTTTCTTAGTACAATAAGGCAACTTGCAGAATATAGAACAAAAATTTACAAAAAATTTTGAACTATAGAATACGTGGGAATGGGATATAGAACACATACATGGATATAGACTACTATAATAGTACAAATTCACTAAAATACAAAGGCTATAGTATAATTATTTACTCATATAATGAATTTGGAACGAAATGAAACCGTACTTTTGATGGATATAAAAAAAATTAATTTTTTTCAGGTTTTTGTGTAACTCATTATTGCTGAAATATCCATTTTTCAAACACGATAATTCTCAGCTGACGAAATGGTGAATCAAGGTGGATGGAATGAAATAGTAAAATCACAAATTCGGTCAATTCTGTTTCTTAATAGCAATATTGTTATCATACCAAGACAACTTTCATAGCAAAATATATCACAATTTTGCAGAAGGCTTGATATCTACAATGCATCACCGGCCAATAGATTTCAAGCCTTCTATAAAGAAGAGAAGGAGAGAAGGAGATATATTTTGCTGTGAAAGTTATCTTGCTATGGTAACAATCTTGCTATAGAAAAACTGAACTGACCCGAATGTCGAAGTACCATTCTCTCCAAATATTTCCACCATGTGGAAAATATGAGGCAAACATCAGCTGACAGAAAACAACTACTTCCCTGGCTAATTCACGACGGATATTGAATTAAGTCTGACAGATATTTGTGCAACATTCTTCCAAGAACACCCAGTTGCAATTACTTATTGTTACTATACAGCAGATTATCATTAATTTGTTTGCCTCATATTTTCCACATCGTGGAAATGTTTGGCGCAAAAGGGTACTTCGAAATTGTTGATTTTACTATTTCATTTATTTGATACTCTCCGACAAAAATCCTCGAACTCTGTTCACTTCCTGGTGTTTCTGCTACTGAGGATTGCTTGTTGGTTTCCCCGCGGGTGGCGCGGATTATATTTCTTTGGGATGGGGCATAACGACTCTAATGTTGTCAGACCTATCTGTCACTGATGAGCGGCAAGAACCGCGAAACGCGTCTGCAGGTGGTCTTTCCAAGCCAAATGAAGGATAATCTATTTAAGAATAACAATGTACCGTTCAACCGTGAAATGACACATTTTAGTAGCAAAATGATTTTTTTTCAATACCATCTTTCAACTACAATCGTGAATTTTGTCAAATCTAAAAGGTAACATTCAGAGATAGAAAGAGTGTTTTGAAAAAATTACCTTTTTTACGTTTAAAATGTTTATATTTTTCATTCATCTGAGGAAATTCAGTGGCTACAATATTTTCATTAGCACTTAAAAGATTTTTTTTCAATAACACTTGTATAACTGGATTTCTCTCGGAGTATCTTTTGTTGTCAACTCATGTCTTGATTGTTGAGATTTCTATCACAGTTCTTCCTACAGTTCCGATTCTATGTCACATAAGTCAATTGTCTCTGTCACTTGTCAATAGTATCATTTTGACACATTGTCAATTCAAATTTCATTTTCATACACACTTTTTTACAGGATTTCACAGGATGAAAACTGTGATGCATTATGTGAAATTTTAAATTTCAACTTGCCCTATGACATGATATTCTTATACAGTGCGGCTTTTAATAGTCCCCCCTCCCTGTTAACTTCTGAACGGTTCGACGTAGAAACATGAATAAAAAACCGTTTCACCAATACTACTTTTTGAAATGCAAATATGGTGATTGCTCAATAGGGGGCGCGGGAGGGCCCATCAACTCAAAATTTTTGAATGGCATGGGGGGTCATGTGGTGCATCGTTGAGAAGAGAATTCAATTCTCTTCACAACCATCTGAATATTTTTGAATTTTGTGAATAATTTTTTTCGCAATTTTTTTGCCTTTCGAAATTTTTAAGTTAATGTGCCCCCAGCGCCATCTGCCGAGTAATTGCAATGTTTTTCCTCTCAAAAAGTAGTATCGTTAAAACCGTTCAAATTTATCGAGGTATGAGTAGAATTCAGATCCGCATTTATATTTGATATTTCGAATTTGAATTGCAAAAAAATTATCAACGAAATTCAAAAAAATTCAGATGGTTGTTAAGAGAATAGAATTTTTTTTTGTCGATGTGCCACTTGACCCCCCATGCCATTTAAAAATTTTAAGTTGATGGGCCCTCCCCGTGCACCCCATTGAGCAATCACCAAATTTTTTATTTCAAAAAGTAGTGTTGGTGAAACCCTCGAGGCAATTTTTTATTCATGTTTCTACGTCGATCCGTTTAAAATTTCACAGGGGGGGGGACTATTAAAAGCCGCACTGCATAGTACACCTGACGAGTGAGTAACCTCACTTTCCCAAATTTTCCTTACTTTCAAATTTTCTCATAATTCACATAATTCAATTCTTCAAATTCACTTTCAATTATAATTACTTACAGGTACGCACTAATGCTGACTTATTCGTCGAATGCGCTTTGCTACGATTTTTTAAATAAAAATGTATTGCACGAAATACAAAGTTTATTGAAGCGTTCACACAGTTTGACAATTTCATAGTTGTTTGATAATGTCCATATGAAACGAAACTGCGATAGCTTGTTACAAATATAAAGCGACAAACAACCATCACTACACTAGACGATAAATATTTTTGCGAAATATTCAATTCGAACATTGAGAAACACTCGCTCATGTTCAAGTTGCTTCTCGTGCAGATTCAGATCGGAAGTATCCGAATAAAGAATAACGGAGGAACCAAGAAGGAATAGCAGAACATAAAACCGAGATCGATATTCCCTGTCCTCTCAGATAACCGAGCCATCAAGCAGTCGAATGACATCATGAGAAAAGAGCAATCTCAATAATGTATCCTCCAAGTCAGAGAGATACATTACCCTATATCACCTTCAGATTGAGGATCTGTATTTGAGAAATATTTACTTCCAACTGGGTAGGGGTATTTTCCGATAGAGTCAGTATTGTATTCTTCGATGAGAACCATTCTCTACATTTCTGCCTCCACCTTCTTTGGTATTACGGCGTTTCATTCAGGAGAATCATGAGAATTTGTTTCAAGTGGAAATTTCGGTACAATCGAAATTGAAAACTATCCAAAAGCTTATTCGTAAGGAACTGGAATGGAAAATACATAAATAAAATAAGACTTGAATGCCTGAATGTTGAACCACCTGATGGTCATTCTCAGTTGTCAGAAAGAAACAGGAAAAAAGTCGATAGCAATGGAGTGAACATTTGCGCCTGATGTCGCAGTAATCGAACCATCTCTCTGATGTTTGCACGATAATTAGATCTATATGCGACCAAGACAAATGCTTTTTCCACACAATGTCCTTTGGAAGTACATTCTACAACATTTCTGAAAAAATCAACAGCAAAACACCATCGATTGATGAGACTTTGATTCACCGCTCCCACAAAAAACGTAAGCACTCGAAAAAGTATCGATTAAATAAGTCACCTGAAGATTTTGAGACCCATCGTGTTTACTCCTCTAATCCCAAGACCTGAAAACGGCCAAACAGAACTATGAATCAAATCTGGCGGGAAAAGGTTTCTAGGTAATTTATGAATACTGTGGAACTAAACTCTCGTCGAAGGTATTTATACCAATGATTCGCGATAATAATGGAAACGTATGTGAATCCAATGCTGCAGCTGCTGAAATGCCTGCTAAGAGTTTCGATTAATCTTTCTCGCCTGTTGAAAATACACCACTTCCCCAAGTAATGCCACAAATATGCCAAAACTCTGTAACCCATGTGTATTTTCCACCTGAAATAGTGGAGGAAAAACTAAGGAATGGCGAAACAGGTGTCTCACCTGGGCCATATAATATACCATCATTCATTTTGAAAAGACATGCATCCATTCTTGCGAAGCCACTCAGCCATATTTTCGAATACTCTTTTCTACACTCCTGCCTTCCCACCCCATGGCGGTTAGCCTCTGTTACTCCTACTTATAAAAAAGGAGACAAACTCGAATCTGGGAACTACAGACCAAGTAGCCTGGTGTCCGTATGAGCCGAAATTATGGAGAGGATAATTGTAGATAACCTCTTAGCTTTTTTTCTTGGAAATGATGTGATCCCCCCTACACAACATGATTTTGTTCCTGGAAAATCAACAACAACGAACTTACTATATTGCTTGGATGAATAGACCAGATTCCCAGACTCCTCGTCCCCTGTTGTCATAATATATCTCGATTTCTCCAAAGCGGTCGAAAAGGTTCCATGAATTAAGCTACTTCACAAAATTGAACACTTCTGGATAAGGGGTCAGCTGCTCAACTGGATCTAAGCATTTCTTTCTGACAGGGTTTTCAAAGTAAGGGTTGGTTCCAGTCATTCTGATCTACATGAAGTGACAGCCGTTGTCGAAAAAGCTAACAGTCGTACATATCTGCTCAATAAATGTTTCGTGGATCCTGGTAAAAGACCCTTCGGTAAACTTTATAAAACATACATTTTCCCCCACCTGGAATATGGAATATGCTGTCCAAATCTGGTCCCCTCACTTGGTGAAAGACATCCAACTCATTGAGAGGGGCCAACGCAACGCCACCAGGATGGTAAGAGAATTCAACCAACTCTTCTAGGACCAACGACTATATCAGCTCAATCTGTCTGAGTGACAGACACACCAGAGGAGATGCCATTTTAACCCACCGAATACTGTTCGATGACTCCTCTGTAGATCTCACGAGCCTATTTCTACTTCAAGATGATAGTAGGTTGCGTGGACATCCTTTGAAATTGAAGAAGGAATCCTTTGGAACAACTGTACGTCAAAAATACTTCACAAATAGAATCTTCACGAAGAATACTCTACCTCCAGATGTCGTGACAGCCTCAAGTACAAACAGTTTCAAGAACCATTATGACTCTTTTGTGCAATCAGTGAACATGTGATATAGTTTACCTACGGCTACTGCAGAAAATGAGCAAAAACACACGACTCACAGCCTCAGTAAATAGCTTCGTACACACAGTAAACCAATCGCACAGTTTTCGTAAACAAATCACACAGTTTTCGTAAACAAAACGCACAGTTTGTTGTATGTATCTCGGAAACGGCTCAATCCAACTGGGAGAAATTTTGTATGCCAATAGGGTTCTGCTTTTCAAGTTTATCTATATAGGCGTCTTTCTTAGAAAAACACGATTTTACTGATAATAATAATGATAATGATAATTTTTGGAATTCGAAAACGGCTTCAACGATTTGGATCAAATTTTGTATTCAGATAAAGTTTTGCATTTTAAGTTCATCCATATAGGCGTCTTTTTATCAAGAGGCGATTTTACAAATAATAATAATAATAATTTACGCTCGACGACTTTGTGCGTAATTTTTCCATTCGTGCGTAATATGCCTTTTACAACACTTGTTACGTAATATACTATTATAAATTATTATATCATCATTTTGCTTCCTTTTATCTCATATAAAATCATATCATTGAACGCTTCTTCGTGCGTCCTTTTTACCCTCTCTAAGTGTCCCACACCGCAGTTTGACGATCTGCCTTGCCTGTTTTGTTGGAAAATTTGAGCCAGGAAACGTGAAATCTCCCATGACGGTAATTTCAGTGGTTAGATAAAGTTTGCTGGGTAAATCCAGTTTGAGTTACGGAAACTCGAATAGGTCACTATGGAACAGTTCATTACGTGATATTGTATTTTTCCTTGTGTGTTTCGAAATATGTCAGCATGTTCGCTGTGAAAATCGTGCATTCATACATATTGATTGCTCTTTTTCAGTTATATACACTATTCCTGGAACCAAAATCTCTTTTAAATTGAAAAGAAGTGGTGTTTAAAAGCTTAACTGTTCTGATTGCTCTGCTTCTTACATAGGTCGAACTTGTAGGCCTCTCATAACTCATATCAACGAGCACTTGAAAAAACCTGACAAGTCGGCATTTGGTAATCATTTAATAACAATAATAATTTCAGCCCAAATAGTAATTCAAAAATTTTACATCAAATTGATGCTAAGAATTATCTGAGATTGGATTTGTACGAACAACTGGAGATTTCAAAAGAACGTTTCAGTAATGAAAACTGCTTGAACTCTCAAGTAAACTTGGACAGAGATTTCCTCCTCCTTCATAAAAAGATTATCCATTAAAAATTATTTCACAGTTTCCTTTCAGAAAATTTCCAAATTAACTCAATTTTATAATCATGTTGTAAACATTTCAGTTCATCACTTCCTCACGTTGGTATCAATATTTTCATTTATTGAATTTAGACAGACAGGTAATTAGCTGTCTTTTCGAATATAACCTGATATATCCACATGGCCTCTGATTTTTAGCATGATTTTTGTTAGAATCAAGCATAGATGTTACTAATTATATTCAAAATGTCCTCACACATTGTAAAACCTGTTACCTGACTTGTAAGTACTAAACAAAATTTATTATATTTTTCCAAAGGATTATTTGACGTCTTTCCGGACAGCTGTTAGCATAATCAATAACTAACACGATCACAAACATTTTTCTTCCAGATGACTTACTTTCACACAGCTCCAAAACATGTGAACATTCACAAACGTTTTCGATTGATGAATTGTTTTCCATGGCGTCAATTTGTGTATTTTCGAAAAACCATTTGTTTCCGTTTTTGACAGAGAACTGGAGCAAACAAACAGTGAGAAACGCATCCTGAAAACATCAATTTTGTTTAAGACCCTTTTCCCTTGCTCTAAACCACTTCAATTCCTTGGAACGGTAGGCAATTCATTTCTGACTTCCGAATATCTATCTCATGAGAAGGAATTCTCTGAATGCCATTAAATGCGAAAGTGTTTGGTGTATGAGTGCGTGTGTAATTTGGAATTCCTTTCTCTACGGCTTACATTGATTGAAATGTCTCTTACTTGTCACTGGAAAATGAGATTTTGATTCACTACTCTATCCAATTATTTCGGCTTTAGAAACTTTAGAAGAGATTCTTCTATGAGAGAGGAGCAAATAAATGAGCTATTGGTCTCAATATCAAAATTGGGAGTGAAACAACTCACTTATAAAAAAAGGAAGAGATACTGCTTTAACTGTCGAAAAACTGGCCATTCACTGAGAAATTGTAAGCTAAAGATTCAGAAGGGCTAGAGCAGAAACTCAGGATGAAAAAAATTTGTCATTTCATCATTAACATGATTCTTTTTCAAAAATTAGGCAAACATTTTTTTACGAGAGAGTTGTAAATGAATAAGTGAAAAAAATTTGACAAAGATGTCAACTCATACATGGCAAGCATTGCTTGAAAATGCTGGGAGCTACCACTGATGTAAGAGTTGATTCCGAAGAATCTGATTCACCCAAGAATTGAGAAAAGGCCAGAAGAATGAAAACAGGTTTTTCCGAAACAATCTGGGACCTGAGGTGATTGACTTTTTTTCAATGTTTGCATTGACAACCTGTGTTTATACTATTTAGAACAGAAAATAAATCTCACTCTTTATTTGTACATTTTCAATGATGGTGCTGTTGGTGTTACTGTTGCTTTTGAGGTCTGATACCAGGTGCAGATCGGTATTCCACCTGTTGCTTGATTTGCTGATGAAAGAAATGAGGGTAGAGGATATTCTATAGATATTCAGAGCTTTGATGATCCAGGTGGGAGGGACTGCAATCTCTCAGTTATTATTTTTATATGGATTTCATAGATATTATTGAGGCAGGTAATCGGTCTGTAGTTAGTTAGGTCTGTGTTTTCATTTTTGGGTATTACGTATGTTCTTTTCTTTGTTAGCCAATCCAGAATGCTTTGGTTGTTGTTAATCATTCTTTTGTTAATTCTTATGTGCTGCATGAAGTTTTCCAGCCAAAAATTGGTTATGCCGTCTAAACCTGGCGATTTTCAATTGGCTGTATTTCCAATGGCTGCTTTGACTTTGTTTTCGTCGATGTTCTTGTTGCGTCTTCGGGTTCAAAAATAAGTGTACACTGGTATGAACTCGCCTTTATTATTCAAACTTCACTTGACAAAACTGTAATACAAGTCACTGTCAAAACTGAAAATCTGATATCAAAATACTTGTATCCAAGGTAACTCAAGGTAACTTCCTAACTGACTCCATCTCACAAATGCATTGCTTATATATAAAAATAAAGTTCTAGAAAAATGAAGAAATCAATAGAACACAATAAGAATGTTCGAGATCGTTCGATGAATTAAATGGAAAAATCTAGAAGCACTAACTTTTGTTCTGGATCAATCAGATTGAATGCCAAACACTAGTCTAATCCAAAAAGTGGTATATCCTCTTCTTGAGTGACGTATAAGGGTAACGTCATTTTATTTCCGAAAGCCCTCACGTCGACAATAGATTATCTCAGGGTATTGATCGGTTTATCGCCATACGCCACCGAATCAGCTGATTTTGAAAGAGAAGGTTTTCCAATTTTTTTCCATATTGATTCACCTATAACAGCATGGACTGATCCTGGGTCGTACAGCATATCAATGTAATTTTCATTTATGCGAACAGATAATATAACTTTACTAGAACTGCCAATTTTTTACATTAGGTAAATGTGATAGTTCATGGCCTAAATACTGTCAGAGTTTTCATCATCGCTTGTTTCTCTGATATGGTGGGTGTGACGTTTTGGTTCACTTTCATATTTTACTCTGGAAGTTTGTTTTATGACAGCATTTCCTGATGTCACACACACCCGAGAAAAATGGTTTTCTTCACCACAGCTACTGCACTTTTTTCCAAAAGCTGGGCAATTTTTTTGTCTATGTTTTAAATCACCACAGTATAGGCAATCGACATCGGGATGTAGTTCTCGCAATTTGTTTCTTGAAGTCTGATTGTTTTCATAACTATTTTCCATTTTAACACTGCTTGTTTGAAAAAGAGTCAATTCTTTCGTTTGAATGGATGCTTGCTCAAGAATGCAAGCCGTTGATTCGACATTTTCTAACGTAGTTTCTACAGATGGATGTTCTTGTATTAATTATTCTTGCCATTCGGAATTATTGATCGCGCAAACGTTCGTCTAAACCTTTTCCGAAACTACAGTCGCCTGCTAAAGCACGTAATCGATTTACATATTCAGTAACAGTCTCATTCTCTTTACGGAAACTACTTGCAAATTTTATCTTTTCTGCAAAGATATAAACCTTCTTTCCGTAGAAACGGTTCAATACTTCCACCAATTCCTTGTAAGTTTTCGTAGTTGATTTGTCCGGTTTGAAATGATCAGCCAAAATTTTGAATACCTGAGATCCAACCTTGGAAAGTAGCAAATTCCGTCTAGTGGATGCATGTTCATCAGTCATTAGTCCACGAATTTCTAATTCCAGTTCAAATCTTTCTAAATAATAGTCCCATTGTTCTGTTTCAGGCACAAAATTATCAAAACGAAAATGTTTGTAAACTTCGTCAACCATTTCTGCACGTCTTCCGTCGCCAAAATGTAGTATAAATGAAGCGAAGTTTTGTATAAAAGTGTATACATTCTCTTTATTGCAAAGCGCTTTCGACTTCCGTCATCTTCAGTGCTTCCTGAAAGTAAATACTCAGTTGACAGTACTGAAATTGAATTTAAAATAGAGGTTATGAAATTTGGAAAATTACGAAAATTAGGTGAGTACTTACATGTCAGGCAACAGGAAGTTTCAAATATGTAAAAAACATTGTTTAAAATTACAATCATGTTATACTGCATAAGAACTAACGAAAAACATGTTAGAACTCAGACCATGTGGCTTTTGTAAAAGCGATGAGGAAGGACAAGACAAATGTGTCAAGTCAAATATCGAATGGTAAAGTGAAAACAGTACAAACTTGAAGAGTGGTCTAGTAAATATTAATATGAAGTATTACCAACGTTAATTAATTATATTTAATCCTCTGATGGAGGGGAAGGAAATCTCTGTCCAAGTTTACTCATATTCTTTATAAAATGCACTTTCTCACACTTGTTTTGTTTTGTTATCTGTTTCTTGAGAATTTGCACCCAGAAATCGTTAAGTAATTCTGAATCACCCTATAAAGTAATGTTCACGCCCTGGAATTTGATTTTCATATTCCATCACCATTCGGTTGACATTCTGATACAGCATCCCAAGAGGAGGCATCAAATCAAAAATCCAATGAATATCGACAAGGAAATCCGATGCAAACATTTCGCCAACTCCTCGGCAAGACGTCACATACGTTACGGTTTTCCAAGAAAATTGGTTATTTGACAACATTAAGCTCGGTGAAAGATCGATTGTGGGTGGAATACAGAAGTTGTTCCTTTGAAAAGAGGTATTCAGCCGAGGGGTGCATACTTTTTGGGACATCTGTCTTCGGAGCTTCTTTTGTCGTGTGGGAGAAAAGTTTTCCAACGAATTTACAAATTGATCTATTTTCAGCACCGGAGGGCTCGCTTCAAACTCCTTCACGTATTGATGAAACGTTTTATTATTGACTCAACATCTCAAGCAGAAAAGGCACTCTCTTGGAAAGGCCCTGACCCCCACGTCATCGGAATAAATAACTAGAATATCGGTTTCCAGGACGATAATTCTCGAAACCTACAAACTCCAACAAATCGAATATCTCTATCAACTGAAGACGTATTCATCTCCTGATTTGGATGGAATGAGCTCTTTTCTTCTCAAGAAATTTGCCGAAACTCTTTGTTCTCCTTTGTGAACTATTATGTCTGTCTCCTTTGCAACTTCAATTTCAACTTCTACGTGCTTAGAAGAAGGCATCTGTCACCGATATTTTTGAAAAGCGATAAACTTAAGCCGATCAACTGCATGCCCATTAGTCTTCTATCCGTGACATCCAAAGTAATGGAATCAATAATTATAGAGGAAATGTCAGAGTTTCTGACAGAAAATGCAATCATACCATCAGAACAACTTGTTTTTTTTTAAGGTAAATCCACCATCCACTCAATTTTAATGCCGAGATCAATCTCCTGATTGATGTTCTGCTTGATTCAGAAAGAACCTGTATATTAAGTAATTATTCACACTAAAACGGTTCAGATGTTTGAGCGCTATTGGTTTGCATTTTTCTATTTTAATATCGATATGTTTATACTCATATTCATTGAATTGTTTGTATAAAATCAATACTGATATATATTCTTCCATTAGAATCAACAAAAAGACTGAGATGTCCACACATACCAATTTGGTTATATATTGAAAAATTAATGGATTTTACCGTTTTCAATTCCAAGGCAATGAAAGGAAAATGAGCATATCCCATGCAACGAACGCATTTATAGCCAGGAGCAGTTCCTCTTCCTCTTGACCCGTTTTCTGGAATATGCGGCAAAATAAAAGTTTCAGAGAGCGTGAAAAATTCGGCGAATACCAAACAGACTTCCGGACGTCTGGGATTCCAGTTAAATATAAGGAGATTTTAAATCTGAAGATTTCGAAGCAGCTCACCAAAATGATTTACGTCCGAATAAAATTTTATGTTCGGTTCATATCATGTCAATGACAACATCTGATTTTACATGTCATTTGTCAACATTGCATGTAGAACAACTTAAAATGACTTGTAGTGACAGGAGCTCAGTTGAAGGAAAGAAACCATAAATGGCCAGATAAAGACGTTTCGACTTTAGTAAAGTTATTTCAACATGCCTCAAAAATATATTTTTGCACTTGGACTGAAGTGCCAACTTTAGTCCCGTATAACAGGGAATAAAATGTATCTTTCAGTCCCAAGGGAGATAAAGTTGCATTTCCAATCCCTAGGGACATAAACATTACCGCAGCTACACTATTAATAACTAGGACAAAAATTAAGGAATATTTCATTATAAATCTTAATTCATTGAATTATTATTGTATGTGATTTTAACATTATTACAATTGATGAAACTAAATGGGCGATTATTTGTATTTGATAAGTGAATATTAGAGGAAAGTAAAGAGATGTCATGTTTTTGACGTATCGGTTAATGTCAACATTAACTGAAATGACACTGAATTGAAAAAGTTTGTTGGCACCGTTGCTATGACATTACCTACCGAGTAATCCAAGTACCATGTTTATATAACTCATCAAAATAATTAGTTGTATTCTTATTGAAAATTATAATACTGGAATGTGCAAAAAATAGCGTATATGCCGCAGGACTAAAGTGATATTTTATCCCTTACGTGATTATTGGCCCTCATCAAACATCACGTGCAGGATTAAAACATTCACTTTAGTCCCTTGCTATATAATATACTATTACATGAACCGTAGCTTGTTCTGTTTCTATTCCAAATATTATAATGCTTTGCTTCATAGTACAGTAACCACAGATAAATATAAGCCAGAAGTAAAGAATGAATCGTAGCACTTTGAAAATCGACACATAACTTCTTGACATCATAAGTATACCGTTAGAAAAAAAAATTACACCAAAATATCAGGGGTGGAACCCATAAAAATTTTTTTTTCTAATTTATAATTTTCTTTGCTGTTGTTTCGGAAAGTATAAAATTTATCAAGAAACAATTTCAACAAGGCAAAAGATAATTCAATTTTCCACAAGAAATAAACCTAGTAATTTCTAATAAAATAAACTCGTTTTCTTATAACACCTGCTCAAGTTAACCCGCCACTGCAATTTCTAGCAGGGCCAAAAATTAGATTTGTCATAACTTTGTTAAAATTTATAGTAGAAGAAAAAGAAAAAGTGCATATCGTTCCTGAAGACTTCTACTTCCTCATGCAAATATAACATGTGAGTATCTGAGTACCCAAAATGTGTTTTGTCCCACTTCACATAACCCTTCTACGATATTTACGGAGGATCCGAAAATCATAGATATTTTAGTTGATATGGAGTATTTATACAGAAGCAGGAATCAGTACCCTCTTTAGACCATATGCCAAAGAAAATAGTGGGTTTTACTCGTGCCTCAGTTATCAACTCACCATAATAATGGCAATTTCTTCAGTAAATGTTGAAGATAATCGATCATACACATTCCACATCAAAAATTAAGTAGGTGATTTCAAGCTTGACACAATAGTGTTATTGAACATATATGGAGGCTATGAATAAGCGATTATCATCAACATTTACTGAGGACAATGCCGGTTTTATGGTTAAGTTGAAAATGAGGCAGGAGTAAAACAAAGTTTTTATTTTGGCAGTTATAAGTAGGAGCTGTCACACTACTTGCATATAGTCCAAAGAGGGTATGGGTTGCTGCTTCAGTATAATAATTCCATATTTACAAAATTTTTCATGATTTTCGAATCATCCGCAAACATCTCCGTGAAGTGCGACAAAACAAATTTTAGGTGAACAAATACTCGCATATTATGTTTGCATGAAGATAGGAGTCTTCAGAACCTGAAAGTTGATATCGGCGTTCAATCACGTTTTCTGAGAAAACAGGCGCATTTCATATGAAATTACTAGGAATAATTTTTTGGAGATTTAAATTGTCTTTCACCTTGTTGAGTTGTTTTTTTGATAAATCATATACTGTTCCCTGGTAGTTGAAGCACAACCACAACTTTATATTGAATCTCCGCCTGAGTATGAACTCACGATCTTCAATGTCTGTGGTAACTTGCGAATTAACAACCGGACAAACAGTGTGCAATTTTAGTTCATCGCCTTGTTTACTGAGACATTTCTGCACCTCGGAGGTCAACTGCACTATGTTCACTTGATTAAACATACACATAGTGCAGTTTTACCTCCGAGATACAAATTAATTTTGACGTATTTTTTCGATCCGTCGTTCAAAAGGTCCCGATAGCTTGGATCGAATGAGTTTAGGTCTGAAATGATCATTATGTTCGCGTATACGAAAAGTTTGTTCGACACCATTATACACTACAGTTTTTATAGTTGTGGTATATTTTGCTCTTCAAAAATAATTTATTTTGTTTCAATTTGATCAAGGAAGAGTAACAGAGGATCTGTGATTCTGCCTTTTTACGTGTGTTCATCCAGGTGCGGTGCTTTCCTACACTCACGAAAGGTATTATTTTTGTTTCGG
Source organism: Chrysolina haemoptera (assembly GCA_958298965.1). Lineage (NCBI taxonomy): Eukaryota > Metazoa > Arthropoda > Insecta > Coleoptera > Chrysomelidae > Chrysolina > Chrysolina haemoptera. The sequence goes on along the minus strand of OY282592.1, from coordinate 4,593,778 downwards.
ATTTACAAATTTCACTTCTTTTGGTGGGAAGAGCACACTGTATAATTTTCTGTAGTTCACCCTTTAGAACTCTCATACCATAAACACCGCTATATGTTGCAAGTGAAACACGTTCCAGAGAAATTCTCGATACCTCCTGTTATTACGATCTCGGTATCATTATTATTATTAATATATGAACATCATGCATCTGACTGCTGAACTTTCACTCCCAGATTAAAGAAAATCCCATGTAAATGAGGTGTTGAATATGCTATATGGATGAAATACTAATGAATCCTGGCGTTAAAGCGAAAGGAAATTCCTTAATAAAAATATTCACCCAAAAGTATTCAGCCGAGACTGTATGAACATTTTCTGTAATATATTCACTGACTGAAAATTAAATTCCTTTTGAAATTTTGTAAGCGATGCATTCTGAAGAGGAAGGTTCGAATTTTATATTCCTCCAGGGAAGTGGAAAAGCATTCTCTTGCTGGTTTGTAGTTGAAAACTGACGTCATGATTCAACGGATCGGTTACAAAATAATTATACAGGGTGTTTCCGAAATTGAGGCAATAAAAAAAAAGGTTGTTGTATTGAACATAATGTATCAATAAATGGCAAGAATATTTGAATATTTGAACCCCATCCAAAATGTATAGGGTCTCACGCTTTTTTTTTTTTCATTGAAAACGGCACTTTTTTTAAATATCGTATTTTTTTCTAATAATGTCAGAGACAATAACCTAGCGAATATGACAGATAATTATTGGTGAATTGAATATTGTATGTATATGGTTAGTAACACTGAAATCAATTATTGCCAACTCTTCTGCGATAGTAACAGAACTACATGTGACAGCTCTAGATCCAATCACATTAACCAGAAAAAATTGTGCAGTCAGGTCATGACGGAAGGCTGGATTTTCATGCATACAATATACGACGATCCGATGATACGAAAATAATCTTATTAACCAAAAAGAACATTTTTGTACCATTGAATCGTCAGATATCATATGCATGAAAATCCGACCTAATAAGAGCGAGCAAAGTGAGCCTATCAACGGCGAGCGCAGCCAGCACCTATTTTTATTTACGTTTTAGGATAGGTAAGGTAGGTTAAGTTTGGTGGGTGGGTTAGGTTGTTTTCCCTCCTTTTGCCTCAAAAGTTTGGATCTATGTGCATAGGTCGAGAAGTAATAAGGGCGAGCGAAGCGAGCCTAACGACGGTGAGCGCAGCGAGCGCCTTCTTTTATTCACGTTTCAGGTAAGGTTAGGCTCGTTTCGCTCGCCCTTACAACGTACCGACCTAACTGAACACAGATCCAATCTTTCAAGGCGAAAGAAGGGAAAATAACCTAACTCAGCCACCTAACCTACCCTACTTAACATACCCTACCTAACCTGCCTAACCTACCTTACCCAACCAAACCTAAAACGTAAATTGAAATAGGCGCTCTCTGCGCTCGTCGTCGTTAGGCTCGCTTCGCTTGCCTTTATTACGTCCCGACCTAACTGCACACAGATCCAATCTTTCCTGGATAATGCAATTGGATCTGGAGCTGCAGCATATCATCACAAAAAAACGCAGCTATTAATAAATTTGAAAAGTTGAAAATAATTGATTTCAGTGTTACCAACCATACACACAATCCGAATTTACTAGTACCTATCTGTCATATTCGCTAGCTTATTGTCTCTGACATGATTACAAAAAAATACGATTTTTTTTTGTAAGTGTCGTTTCCAATGAAAAAAAAAAGCGTGGGATGTGTATATCAGGTTGGTGAAAAGAAGGAGACTTATTGAGTGTTTTTTTTCGCCGTAGGAACGTCTCCAGAAAATGTCAGTCAAAATCCAAAAATAGGTCATATATCCGAAATTATTTGAGACCGCTGAAAATTTCATCTGGATTTTTTGTTCAGGAGACCAAAATACGTAAGTATCAAAATAAAACTTTTTGATAGCTTGTGGCGCCCGATAAACGGAATTTTACCTTTTTTGGCAGAATTGACATTTTTATATCAAGTGTTTGGAAAAGCCTTCCTCATTTCTCAAGCAGGACAATTGAGGTATAGGATATGCTACATTGGACATTCAGTTGGACATTTCTGATTCTGAAAGCCGTAAATGTCTGTTATTGTCGGTAGTAGAGAGGGTTTCTCATTATTTCACATGGTTAGATCATAGTCAGTAATCCTCTTTTCGAAATTTTGATTTTTCAGTTATAATAACTTTGAGAAAGTCATTTACATCAAGTAAGTATAAAACACCGACAGAAACAATCAAAAAATTATTGTCAAAGCTTGTTTTGCCTTAAAAATACTCAAAAGTATTTCTATCGTGATCTGGGATTTGAAGCAGATGTTCTCGTAATCAGACGAGAATATGCGTTGAGCACATTCCCCCATAAGTTGTTCCTATAACAAAGACATTTTGCTCATAACATTCGTGAGCTTTTGAATTTGTTATCTCCAGATATTGAAAAAAAGGGCAGCTGTTTCCGCTGGAACGAAATTTCACTGCAGGCTCCGCTTCGATTATAAATAGGAAATTTGATGATATTAACTATCATCCCTTGCTGAAGGGAATTATTTGTCAATATTCTGTATGCATGCATTTGAAAAATGCTGATTAAAATTCAACGTACCAGTTTCTTCCATTCCATGAAGTTCTACTGGTCCAATATTGTCACAGCTTGAGTTATTCAGAAAAAATAAGCTTACCTGAAACAAAAACTGAAAGATTGATATTTTGAAATAGAGAATAGTATATTATGTAACAAGATTCGATGCGAGAGGGAAATTTCGAGCGTGAGCGGGAAATTTTCGAGAAACACGAGAAACACGAATTTCTATTTTAACCGATAAGCAGACTATACTTTCTCGATGATCAAAAATTTCACTTGAATGAAATGAGGAGCATTTTCGAATTTCCACTCTCTTCCAATGGTCCGAGTTGTCTGAAGTTTTGCACACATATCAAGGACCGATGGGTATATACGAATATCATAATGATAATGATGATGTGAATTTTTAAATTCAGTTTCCATAATACATAAAATCCATTATAGCAATGTAATAATAATGATAATAACGATGAGAATTTTTAAATTCATTTTTCATACACTTCCAATCGTCCAAATAATATTAAATATGTCACACGTGTCAAGGGCCGATGGAAAGAATTTTACGATAATAATGTTATAATAAAGTAAAATGATAATTTTTCAATTTAATTTTACCCACTTCCAATCGTCCGAATAATACCGGGTATCCCAAATTTTATGTGACAGGCAATATCTGACTTGTTGGATGGGATAAAGAAAAATTTTTAAAACGAAAGTTTCAGGAGGTTATAGGGGCTGCATTTTGATTTAGCATTAAAATATACAGGGTATTTGGTCTGAGTGTGACAGATCAAAGTATTGTTTTTCTAAAAAAAAATTATACAGGGCATAGCGTGTATTGAAATCATTTCATGTATAGAACTTGAAATTGTATTACACTGTTGAGTTATTCCAATACTTCCTTAAAATATAACGTTTTGAGACAAACCATTTTAAATATACCATGTACATGAATCATATCCGTATATTAATGAAATTATAGGAGAACTCAAATTGTATCACATCGCATGAAACTGTGTCAAAACATACTGAATGTTCAATACAATGGTTATAGTTTTTAGTTCTGTTCTAGAATTCAGTGACTGAAAATGTCTTCAATGAAGTGAAGGAAATACTCTTCTCGCCGTACCAACTGAAACGATACTTACCACATGAATAAATACTTTTTATGTGGCGGAACTATATTTCTGAATAACAAACAATCTCCAGAAAAAGCTATTTTTTTTCTGTCAAAGTTTGGTAGAAATTAGTTTCTGCTGCAAAGCCTATCTTGTAAAAATTAACAAGTCTATCAAAGTATGCAAATCCATTAATTAATATGCAAAGCCAATCTCTTCCTGAATATGGAAAAATAGTCTTGATAATCTGGGAGTAATAAAATATGTCGCAGCGTAGAACAGGACAAATTAGCGAAATTCCCGAAAGTATTCTCACTCACAAAATATATTCTAGGATGTGGATGTACATAATGTCATATTCAAAACTTCCTTATTCCTATTATTTGAAACATTAGGCACATCAATGTCATTTTCAATGAGGATACTTTTCTTAATGATCTCCCAAGTAGCACACTGATATTGGGATATTAGTACAATATTGTGAAAATATCGGCAAAATGTTCAAATAACAATATTGGCCAGAAAAAAAAATTAATATTCGGCGATATTGGTACAATATTTAAAAAAAAAAAATCGGTGTAATATTCTCGAAGCAATATTGGCCTCAAAATGTTAAGCAATATTGGTACAATATCGCTGTAGCATTGGAGTAATATTGATAAATATTATAAAAATATTGGAAAAATATTAAAACGTAATATTGGCGGGATATAATTATAATTATTACGGGATATTGGTACAATATTACTTGGACATTATGGAAATAATTATAGTGAAATATTGTGGAAGCAATATTGCCCCCAAAATATTTAGCGATATTGGTACAATATCATTTGTATATATTGGCAAAATATTCAAAGTGAATATGTTGTCTAGGAAACATTGTTGAAATATTTCCAGAAAATTCTACAATTTTATTCCTACTGCAATTAACCACTGAGTGGATCGACTTGTGAAGGCATTGTGAGAAGTCTTATTCAATGTGTTACTATGATTCAGCTGTCGTTCTATATGTGGGAACACCTAGCGGTTTCTTACCCAAGTTTGATCATAATTCATTTCAATATTGTTTATTGAATATTCGGCCACTATTCGAATTTCAATGATAGTGATGAATTCATTTTGTAATATTGTATCAATACTGTCTTTCAAACAGTGGCGTAAAGTTTTCGTAACAATCTCAATCAATATAGAGTCAATATAATTTTTCGAATATTGATGAAATAATATTACACCAATGTGCTATCAAACTTGGATATACAATATTGCTTTTTATCTCTAAAATCGATATGAGAGGAATATTGATATCGCAATATTGGAGCTAGATGCTGGTAGCAATATGCAGGCAATATCGCTTTATCGATATTGGAAAAAATTGTTGAGCCAATATTCTCCCAATACTATTCATCGAATGATGTTTTTCCAATATGCACCCATATTGGTTCAATATTATTTTCACATTCACAATATATCCATATTAACCCAATATGAAAACAAGATTTAGCCAATATGAGATGCTACCTGGGCTGGTTCCCACAAAAAGGAATATTCCGAGAATTTCGTTAAAACTAAAGGAAAGTTGGTAGAAATTCTCGTTCTTCCTGACTTTCTGCAGGCTGTAGACCTCAGAGAATACTTCCTGGAGCAGCGAGTTCCAAAGCATAGCCGTTCGTTGAAAGGACGAACCCATAGAACGATTGAAAATATTTTGTCATCTATTAAACACAGACAGATCGCCAAACTGTCTGCGGTGTTCCAGAAAAATGAGCGCGCTCGTAAGCAAATCATCACCGACGAGACGAATGACTTTTGGTCACACTCTAAGAACTCTAGGGTGTTCAAGGGCTGCACTCAATATATGAAAACAGTATTCCTAGATAAGTTGATTCAATGCCTCATAAACCATAATCCGTTGAAGGAAAGTAGGATAGCCCTTGACACAGAATTATTCACATTCATTATGACAAATCTAATTTTCGTCCCTGCTGGAAATTGCAGTGGCGGGTTAAGGCCAGCCTGAAATGTAATTGCCGTATGTTTGCGGCAGCAGAAAATACTGGTTCCCTTGCGATGTTAACCATCTCCTTCATGGCATCCGCTGTTATCCGTCTTTCCCTGAATCAAAATTGTCTTTTGGATAGGTCTAATGTAACATAACGGATCTTCATTGAAGCCAATAAAATCGATAATGCTTTATTACTATACTGAGTATACTATACTGAATAGTAGCCGACATTTTTTCTGGCTTTTTTTGAAAAATATGAAATGTGATTGAAACGATTTAAGAACAGGTGATGTAAGTAATAGAGTTTGATCAAAATATTGCGGGGTGAGTAGCAAAATCAATTCGAAACAACTATCTCTCTGATGTAAGTACCTAGTTCATTATCTCGGTATTCACGCTACTCGGCCAATGTTTTGTCTTCAAATGATTTGCCTCATAAATCCTGATGAATAAGCATTCCGAAAAATTCAATTTCTAAATCGACAAATACATTTCACCGAATTTACTAACAAATCCACAAAGTACATTCTTTTATCTATCCGAAATTAGAATACGCATGAATAAACTTCATAAAATGCCGGGAAACTTTTCCCCATGATGATCTCGAAGTTTAATAGCAAATTGTGTGGAAATTGTCTATTGAACGAGTCTCAAATATTTCAGCTATGCAGAAGAGAATGCATTTATATTATATAAAGTGGGCTGACGTCAGGATATATTGAATGATCAATGAGAGTGTCTGGGAAAAAGTCGAGTAACTCAATATCTAGCAAATACCAACACTAAACGGATTATTTGCAGTAGAAATGCAAACCTTTGAGTTCTGAGCTGTTGTTTCTTGGTTGTTTTTTATTATTTTCATACCTAGTCAAACTTCCTTCTCTGAAATTTTTATTCGCGACGTTTCAACTGTTGAGATCTACAGTCGTTTTCAAGTTTAACGAGATATTCTCAAGGATTCTTCTTATATATAGCTAGTTTTCATTTGGGTTAATAGTCTGGGGATAATTTGTCCTTGTCCATTTACGTATGTTAATTACCTTGCCAGGCACCCTTGCACAGCATTGATAATCATTATTGTAATTTCAATTGAGGGTTTCTACACATTACGGATGTATATGCTCGCTTGACTAAAGACAATATTGTTCATAATATATACACTATCTTCAAACTTCCTTCTATACCAGCTCTCCCCTTTGTGGGTGACTTCAGCTTCCGTCCGTTTGATGTCATGTTGGGTCGTCCAGGAGGACGGACTTCCGATGGGTTCCTCGTTATCTCCCGTAGTAGCAAACATCTATATGGAATGGTTCGAAACTCTCGCTACAGACACAGCCCAGAAGAAACCCAGATGTGGTTGAGATATGTTGACGACACGTTTGTTATATGTAACCACGGAGACGAGGAACTGGACAACTTTCTAGAACATCTAAACAACATCCAAGACCCAAGCCGGTTTACCGGAATAATCCAAGATCTGATTAATCTCCGAGGGGAGAGTGTGAGGATAAGTCTGAGAATATTATGGAAGTGATAGTTGACGAATGTATCTTCTTCAGACAAAGATTCCAGTTTTTATGACATAAGAGGGTATATCAGACAACGGAAAACATTTTTACTGGGGTGTAACAATAGTTTGGTGATACATTTTGGAATAAACCAATCACCAGAAGTATACAGTATAATTCAATAAATTTGTATTCGACAGGGCCCCTGGCGGGAAAGTTTTGGGGTGGTTCTGAATTCTTCCATTACCTACGTGTTTTGGAGTGCTGAATCCGAATCTGAAGTTTGCTTACAAAATTTCAGCAAACACCAACTTTTTCACTCCAAAACTCTTATTGATTATTTAATGACATTTTTAGTGAATTTCTCAAGGAATTATATTGTATTAAAACTAAAAGTACTCTTGCTCGTCATTGGAGCAGTCTCAATCAAAGAACTCACCTGAGGTTATGTCGTTGACTGCTAGTGACAGTGCGATAAGAAAGTAGTGTTTGAGAGTCTCAAACAACGCAAAACGATTCTAGGCCATTCAGGGCATTGCTTGCCCCTTCTCGGGCTAGTCTATCAGCCTCTTCATTGCCTCTTTAGCCCAGGTACCCAGGCTAGGGTCAGTTTGTTCTGACTGCCGAGCTTTTTAGGGTTTCTATACAGCCCCAAAAAAATATTGAGGTACCTTGCATTGAGTTGACTGCTTTCATTGCAGCTTGGCTATCTGAGTATATGACAATGTTTTTTTCTGAACACTAATGCCTTATTTGCTCTTGTGCACAATTGTTTATTGCAACGATTTCCGTTTGGAGTATCGTCACTCGTTTGCCCAGGCCCAATGAGATTTTCATCTTCCGCTTGGTTGCGTAAATGCCGGCTCCTGAACCTGAACCATAGTTTTTTAAGAGGTCTGTCTTTCCACGCATCCCTCTTCGTTATACTTGTCTTAAAAGTTTTGTAAGATGGCATTCTTGTAACCGGGTCGTTTTCCAACTATTCGTATGGGTTGTTGTAGTCTCTCCCGTGCATATTGCTCATGGGTGCTTCTGCTGACCTGGCTTCGCCTTGTATGTGTATGTGTAGGGGAGGCAAATTGAGCAAGACCTCTGGGTGGCTGTTGGGGTAGTTTTCATGTCCCCAGTGGCACTCAGACATGCTGGTCTTTGCAGTCCTCCGAGCCGTCGAATCATTCTTACCTGCTTGGTCTTTGGCAACCATACCACAGAACTATACGTTATCATGGGTCATCATTGAGGGTTCACTCTCAGCTGTACACCACCTGTCGATTATATCAACGGCTGACTGTGTAAGCTCTGAGACTGTCCTTGCGAATTTGCCTTTTGCAATAATCGTGAGGTCGTCGGCATATCATAGGCAATGAAAGTCTCTGGAAGATAGCCCAAAGTAGGGGCGATGGCACCCCTTCCTGCGGACATCCCCTGTTTTCTGTCATGACCCTGTTTTTAAAGTTAGCGTTCATCCACTGGCACAGTAGGAAGAGGAACCCCTTTTCTACTGGAGCGTTTGCTATAGACTCGGTGTATGCATTGTTGAAGGCACCCTTTTGTCTATGAATTAGCAAGCTTCCATTCCAAAGTTGTTCACCTGTTTGGATGGAAAGTGTGCTTCTGTGAGCATCCTTATACTTTCCTCGAATGTTGTAGTATAGGCATTGTCATTATTTTTCAAGAAACCTACTCGGTTTAGAGTACCTTCTTTGGCTGAAACCTTGTGGATTCTTGAGCACGTGATTGTCTTCTGGCCTGCTGAAAAGCTTCCGCATCCTACCTCCGAGGGTTTCTAGATGCTCATTCCACCAGACCGTTTTGTTATTTTGAGCCTTTTTTTCTCAAGACAGCTTTCCTCGTAGGCTTCGACTACTGCCTTGTCCACTTCGTCTACTGCCCTCTCAAGTCTCTCCCTGTCTCGGATTTCAGTCACGAGCCTCTCGAGAGACTTACTGAGTGACGCTGAGTATCTTTTCCAGTTTATATATTTGACTGAAGTACGCGGTGGGGTAACTAGATCGTGTAATATAGGATATATAATAATATAATCATTTGAAATATTTTTTCAAGATTTTTGTTTGAATTTCAAGTTTTGTACGATTTCGGATCTCATTGAATAACTTGTAAGTTATTTTTGGAAAAGTGACCTGTACCTTTATTGTATGATCTAAATAAGGTATGCGCAGAGAACTGGAGAAAAAAAGGAATAATAAATTAGAGTTTTGTAGTAAAACAATGGGATTTCCCCAGTCAGCTGAAATATGCATATAAAAGTAGTCCTTGAGCCTGAATGGTTCGTCGTAGGAAAAATCTTGTAAAGTAAAGTTTGTAGAAAATTGTATGATCTTTTATTCCTTAGAGGAAGGTTATACACGAAAAATTTGTAGTTTTCAACTTATAAGCAATAAACCGCAAAAGAAAGAGTTTTTTTAGGTTTTTTTGCATTTTTTTCAATGTTGCGTCACGAAAATTTGGTAGCAAACCTCAGATTCGGATTCAGCACCCCAAAACACATAGAGAATGGAAGTAATTTTCTTGGTAGAAATACAATTTGATTAGATTAAGTAGTAGTAGAGTAATGTTTCCTCATTGAATTTTTCGTGAAAAAAAAATGTTCTGAAACCCGTTTGCCGCTTCCTACGCCACTGTGCAGATGAACGTTCGAAGCAAAGAGACTCGGGCAAGATGGCGTTTGATAAACCGTGCCATAAATCTCACAGGATCGGCAGAAATCAGAATACTCAGATTAACGGCACTGCCCACCGCCCCGGATAGTATTAAACCATTTCGGAATTTATAGATTTATATACGGCGAACTATGGAATCATTCATTGGCCCTCTTCAAGTCCTGACCAGATTTTCCATATATTCGGGGAAAATATTGATTCAGTGGGTCCGTTTTCCCTGAACCAGTTTCCGACTGCTATATTCAAGCTTGTTTGTTTTCATTGGTGTACCGGGTTCATTTTTCTCGGAGTTCGGTCAGTTATTTACAAATACAACGAAAAAACTGGGTTTTACTTCTGCTTCAGTTTTCAACTAACCCATAATCCCGATAATTTCTTCAGTAAATGTTGAAAATAATCTCTCATTCATATCCTACATAAAAAATCAAGTATGTGATTTCAAGCTTGAGGTTTGCACTTCACAATAGTGTTAATAACTATACATATATATGCAGGATATGATTAAGCGATAATTTTCAATATTTGCTGAAGTCAATACCGGTTTTATGGGTAAATTGTAAATGAGGCAGGGTAAAACAAAGTTTTTTTTTTGGCATGTATAAGTAGGACCTGTCACACTACTTTAAAATTATTGCATATAGTCCAAAGAGGGTATGGGTTGCTGCTTCATTATAATAATTCCGTTTGTACTGAATTATTCATGATTTTTGGATCATTAGCAAACATTTCCGTGAAGGGCGACAAAACATATTTTAGGTACACAAATACTCGCCATATTATGTTTGCATGAGAGTCTTTAGAAACGATATGAACTTTTCCTTTTTCTTCTCCGATCATTTTTAGCAGAGTTATGACCAATCAAATATTCGGCTCCGCCAGAATTTTCAGCGGCGGGTAAGGGTGAACCTGAAAGTTGATGTCGGCGTTCAATCACGTTTTCTGAGAAAACGAGCGCATTTCATAGGAAATTACTAGTAATAATTTTTGTGGAGAATTGAATTGTTTTTCACCTTGTTGAGTTGTTTTTTCGATAAATCATACACTTTCCAAAATTATAGCAGAAAACTATTTATTTATTTTCAAACGAAAAAACAATGTTCCACACCTGGAATTTTGATAAAAAATTTATTTTTTGTATTCATTATGGTTCCAATTACTAGCATAGCAAGTTTGATGGTGCTACAATCGATCCTCGTCTAAGAACCCAATCGTACTGGACTATATAGATTTTAGGAACGAAATACCTGGGGTTGAACCTAAATAGTGGAAATGGAACAAATCTGGAAGGGCAGAAAAATCACTGGTGATGGCCAGGCTTTCCGTTTGCAAAAATTATGGACTTGGGCCCAAACAATCCCTTTGGGTATACACAGCGATAATAAGGGTCCATTAGTTATTGGACCCCATGGATTGGAGACTGAAGTTTCTTCTATTGAAAGTTTCTTGTTTACCGGCTCGAACCTACTCCTCAAAGTCGTAAGAGGCTTTGAGGGCACTGGTGCAATTATGAGATGAAACTTGAAATAAAGTGAAACTAAGGTTGAATATAAAAGAGGGATTCATCACTGGCTCACTCTTTACTTCTAAACCCAAATAAATGTTCCGTAATTCTTTTTGGCCCTAAAAATGATTTAAATTATGCCACAGATAAAATAAAAATTGAATTGAATGGTAAAACATTACGGAAGCGTAGAAGGGCCATTATTTTTTTATTTATTTTTTCTCCCTAATTCCGAGTTGCAACTCGGAAAATTACTAAATTCCGAGTTGCAACTCGGAAAATTACTAAATTCCGAGTTGCAACTCGGAAAATTACTAAATTCCGAGTTTCAACTCCAATGAAATTCCGAGTTACAACTCGGAATTTAGTAATTTTTCGAGTTGCAACTCGGAATTTAATAATTTTCCGAGTTGCAACTCGGAATTTAGTAATTTTCCGAGTTGCAACTCGGAATTAAGGAAAAAATTAAAATACAAAAATAATGGCCCTTCTACGCTTCCGTAAAACATAACCTAAAAAAAACAACACGAAAAATCTAGGGGTTATTTTTGATAGCAATCTAAGATTCGTGAGTCATATTTCAAACTGTATATAGCGAGCCTTTTTCCACTTGAAAATCATTTATAATAGTCGAAAATTCCTTAATAAAAAACTTAAAATTATGCTGTGTGATTCCCTTGTCTTATCCATATTCAACCACGGTGACGTTGTATATGGAAACTGTCTTACTAACACAGAAAAACGTAGAATACAGCTCCTACAAAACTCCTGTTTACGATTAATTCATGGCATTCGAAAATATAAACACATATCTCATAAACTACAGGAAACGGGGTGGTTGAATATGGAAAATCGGAGAAAATTACACGAAGTATGCTTGTATAACAAAATAATAATTTTCAAGAAGCCACCATATCTTTACAATAAAATCATATTCAGGTCTCACGTGCATAATATCAACTTGCGTAATAGAGGAGCCATATCTCCCCCTCTCCACAGAACTACGCTATTCGAACGGAGCTATACTTTTAACATTGCGATACTATATAATGCCCTTCCCGAAAACATGAAGATGCTGGCACCTGAAAGCTTCAAAAAACATTATCGAAGACAATTATTTGAGAAATGTTAAAAAAGATATAATAATATACGTGGTATATAATATATAGGATAATTGGGATATGTAGGACACAATTTTTAGTGTATTGCCTTGAATTAGTTATTAGAGGGTAACATATGGAAATATTTAGGGTAAATAGGATATACATAATGTTGTATTGTATGCTATAGACTTAAGTTGTATGATGAATGTATGGGGTTGAGTGGAAGATCAGAAAACGCTTCCCACTCTTCGGCTACAACGAGTGGGAACGTACTCTGAACTCCGCCCTTTCCAGGAAAATTGTTTTTTTTTTTTGTTTTGAATCCGGTATAAAGACTATTATTATTATTATTACTATTATTATTATCATTATTATTATTATTAAGGCCATCGATAGTGTGTAAAGCCCTGCTTGGTGGCCAAAGGTTGAACAACGAGGCTGGTTAGGTTAGGTTAGGTTAGGTTAGGTTAGGTTGGTATGGTTGAAAATGAAGCCTTGGTTCGTATGGATGGATATCTTCGAATACTGCAGTGTAGGATATATCATCTTACAGGAAAACATTGTATGGAATCTCCAGAAATTCATCAAAAGATTGTAACGTTCGCATTTTGTAAACGTACGTTTAATCATGAAGTTCCATCATTTCATCACAAAATAACATATCTGATACCTATAACTGTCAAAAGCGGTTATTGACTTAATTCTTTATATTCATTTATTATCTTGATCAGTTTCAGGGTAAAGTATTCGTTAAGAGTCGAACACTCTGTTTACCTAGTTTCATGTGTTGTGTTCCGACTATTATGATCAAGGTTATAAGTATGAGTTAAGTTGTAGGTTTTGACATACCATCCGATTCTACATGATATATAACCATTTTTATTTCCACAGATCATGGTGCTCACGAATATCTCTGTCGATTTATTCAAAACTATGATTGTTTGTTTATCAAGGATTGTTTTCAAAACAACACGAACATAGGTGATTAACAGTCATCCAGACGTCACCGGTTCTTCTTCTCTATTTCGTTTGGTTAAAATAGTGTCGTTTCTTTGAATCGGTTCGACATAAAGTTTGGCTTACAGGGGAAAAGAGACAAATATATTTATTTGCCTCTTTATTTACATATGAGATCACGGACTGCTGTTCTGTTCTTGCACTGCAGTGTTCGGAACCTTTGGTGTAGTAATGAGTAAACTATACTGCTCGGTTCTGTTCTGTGGCAAGATCCAATGAAAAGAGTGTTGGCAACAATGAAAGGAAATATGTTTTTTATTAAATTAATTTTTGGAGAGGACGGAACTCCTTGAAACACCATTTGTACATTTCTGACCTGGTAACGCTGATGCTCACAGGAGGTTGATTTTTGATTTTTAATTTTGAAGTAAATTACTTTTGACAACCTACCTATTGCTGCTAAGACCATGTAATTGAGAGCTCTGCCAGGAAATTAAGAGGGTCAAGTGTAGAGCACGTTATGGGAGACATATTCCATAATGTTGGATTTGTGCCTAAGTTTTGACTGGGTCTACACGTTATTGTAAAGCCTACATGGTACTGTTAAACCTACTGAAGTACTGTAAAGCCTGCCATGGTATTGTAAAGCTTATTGGAGAATTGAGTAGTCTGCTGTGGTGTTGTAAAGCCTTTTGGGTATCGTAAAGCCGATCAAATAGACCTCTAGAGTCTAGTTAGATATAGAGAAGCAGACCTGATTTTAGAGATCTCCGTGAGGACTGTGATTTTGGAACCAGTTAGGACCAGACAAAGTCCAAGGAAGCCGACAAGTCGTGATATTCCTATATTAGTTGTGTCAGGTTTGAATGCATTCAGACCAGGTAAGACAGTTATATATTAATATGAATCCTTTTGATTACGACTTGGAGGACCCATTATTTCGCTCAGGTCCATAACTTGTTTGAGTCTTGAACACTGGATTAAATTGTTACATGTTACTGTGTCATTTATTTGGAGTTGGGGACACCTTTCTTTCAGCACAGTAAAGGTCTTTCTACAGAGATCGGCCTGGGAATAAGTTTTCTGATTTCATTTTATACTGTAGATGGCGTCCCATTAACATCATAAATAAAGAAAGCTTATTCTCAGTGCCACTAGTCGGACCTGTGAGGATTATCGAGTGACGTCGACCTACGCCCTTGCCTCCCAAATCTTGTAGCTAGCCGAAGGCAATTTTTGTGCCCAACTAAGGGTTACATAAAATGGCGTGCCAACGTGAGGCTTACGTTTTCGTTCGATAATTCCCAGAGGTTTGATACTGTGCTGGAGAGATCTCTCTAGCTGTGAATAAATTGTGGATGGTGTGTCTTTAGGAACTGAGTTCTACGGCTTGGGAAATTTCATGTATGTGTATCAGCTGTCCTGTGGAAGTCTCCCGGATTGGCAAATAAAATATTTTTGGATTATTGTTGGGTCAATGACAGCTTTGAAATTTATTTATTGACAGTGTTCAAGTGTTATTTGATTGTTAGGTATTTTATTGTGTGTGAGATATTTTATTTTGTGTAAGGAATTTTAGTGGAACTTATTTTAAACTGTGTTATTCACATTATTTGAGAATATATTGGTATTTTGAATATTGAAATAAAAATGGAACCATTATATCTTTCCGAAGAAGAAATAGATTATGAATTGCGTATTCGTGATGTGAAAGCTGTAAGAAAAACTTTAACATCAAAAAGGGTTATTTTAACTAGGTTGCTTGCAACGGAAACAGTTTTAGCTCGGTTAGAAGATAACGATTTTGAGGTTAAAAGTGAAAAGAGTTTTATTGACAAAACTTTCTCTGATCTAGAATCATTGATTCTGAGTTTTAGAGGTCCAACATCAGATCCTATGTTTAAAATTATTGAAACTCGATTGACATCTCTGACAGGAAGAGTTAAACGTTTCAAAGTCCCTGAACAACCAGAGGAGACAAATATTTTTTATTCAGATTTCATAAATGATGCCAAGGCATCTTGCATTGAACTTGAAGCAAAATTATCAATGAATGTTGTAAATGATGCAAACCCAAATACTTCAATTCTTTCTTCTTCAGGATTTGGAAAGTCGGTACCAGTTTACAAATGGGGTATTCAGTATGATGGCACTACTAGTTTAAAATCATTTTTGGAAAGAGTTAAAGAACTTTCTCAATCTCGTAATGTACCTGAACAGGAACTTTTTAATTCAAGTACAGATTTATTTACTGGTAGAGCTTTAATTTGGTATAGATCAGTCAAACAAAATGTGAATAATTGGCAAGATTTAGTGAGTCAATTAGAAAATGCATTTTTGCCCACAGATTATGAGGAGAAACTTCTAGATGAAATCAAGAATCGTACTCAGGGTCGTGATGAACCTATTGATATTTTTGTGGCAATAATGCATAGTCTTTTTAGTAGGCTCAGTAAACAGTTAGATGAAAAGGAGCGTTTGAAAATAATTAGAAAAAATATTTTGCCCAAATACATAGATCACTTAGTTTTGCAAAATATTGACGATACTTCTGAGTTGATAAGTTTTTGTAAAAGGATCGATGAAGCAGCTCAGATCAAAAATAAATATTTACCACCCAAATCTCTCAATTGTTTAGAGACTGATCTAGCTTATCTTGAGGCACCAGGAGATAAAAATTTTTCTTCCAAAATTACTCACAAGAAAAAATTGTTCAATAACAAAACTGATTCTAATTCAAACCTTCCTTCAACATCACAAGTAAATACATTTTCGAAAACCAGTAATATTAGATGCCACAGGTGTAGAAAATTAGGTCATAAAATGGAACAATGTAGAGAAAATCGTAAGATCTTTTGTTATTTATGTGGTAAACCTGATTTTACAAAAATTACTTGCCCCTCTTGTAACAAAAAAAACTAGTGAATCAGACTGGTGATTTAAGCCTTCATCAGGTCTGTAGTGTTAAGAAAGGCTTTAGGAAAAATAATAATTCTCAAGTAAGTGTGAAAAGAAAACTAACGAAAAATTCTTGTAAAAATGATTCAAAAAATTTGACCGTTGAAAATGTTCAAATAGAAAGAAATTCAGAACTAGGTAGTGTATCACCTTTATTTATTTCTAAACCGTTTGACAATAGACCTTATATTGTGGTGAGTCTTTTTAATGAAGAAATTATATCTTTACTTGACAGTGGAGCTAATTTAACTTGTTTAGGGTTGCATTCCTTGGATCTATTGAAGAAATACAAAATCAAAGTAGATAGAAGTCAAAAAAATATTGTTAGGACTGCAGATGGTAAAGTTCAAACTGTAACAGGCATTTGTCAAATTCCATTATGCCTTGGAGGTTTTTGCAAGTTGATAACTGTGTCAATTATTCCTTCGCTTCAATGTGGACTTATCCTGGGAAGTGACTTTTGCAAAATTTTTAAACTCTCAATTGATTTTTCTGATAATTCTTGGCAAATCCAAAGTGAGTTAGGATTGAAAATCAACATTTTGTCAACTCCACCTGAAAATAAAGAAACAAGTGTAAGTACTTTTAACAATCTTTCTAGTACACAAATTTTAGAAATGAATAGGGTTATGGACTTGTTCAAATCAATCGCTTCTGAAGATCAGCTAGGCTTTACTGATAAAATAACGGCCCATATCGATACAGGAGAGCATCGTCCGTTTAAAAAGAGACAGTATAGGATGTCCCCATATATGCTGGAGCATCTTAATAAAGAACTAGATAGAATGCTAGCATTAGGTATCGTTGAAGCTTCGTTCAGTCCTTGGAGCTCACCAGTATTATTAGTAAAAAAGGCTAATGGTGAATACAGATTTTGTTTTGATGGTAGAGCCCTGAACGAGATAACTAAAAAGGATTCTTATCCTTTACCTTTAGTAGATGATATCCTGAATATGCTTAGCAATGCTAAATTTATATCGACAATTGATCTTCGAAGTGCATTTTGGCAAATACCCCTAGATGATGAGAGTAAGGAAAAAACAGCTTTTTCAATTCCTGGACGTGGTTTATTCCATCACAAGCGACTTCCTTTTGGTCTCTCAAACTCTGCCGCTATAACACAAAGGTTGATGGATAGGATTTTAGGTCCTGAGTTACAACCTAAGGTGTTTGTTTATTTAGATGACATCGTTTTATGTACTCCAACTTTTTCAGAACATATTGCTTTGTTAGAAGAAGTCTACAGGCGATTAGCAGATGCTAATCTGACTGTCAATTTTAAAAAATGTCAATTTTTCAGAGAGTCATTAATTTATCTGGGTTTTGTAGTAGATCATAGAGGTTTGAGAACTTCCCCAGATAAAATAAGAGCTATGGTAGATTACCCTAGACCTGAGACTACGACACAGATAAAACGTTTTGTCGGAATGTGTTCCTGGTACAGGCGTTTTATTCCTCATTTCAGTACCCTTATTAGTCCATTAAATGATTTATTGAAAGGAAAAGGTAAAAGGCAATCAATTGTTTGGAATGACGAGGCAGAAAAAGCTTTCATAGAAATCAAACAAAAATTAATTTCAACACCGATTCTTACTGCTCCTGACTTTTCAGTTGAATTCTGCATACAAGCGGACGCCAGCGAGGTAGGATTGGGAAGTTTACTTACTCAAGTCCAGAATGGTGAAGAAAAAGTCATAGCGTATGCTAGTAGGAGTTTGAATCGAGCAGAAAGAAATTATTCAGCAACGGAACGTGAGTGTCTTGCCCTAGTTTTTTCATTAGAGAAGTTCAGACCCTATGTAGACGGAGTTCGATTCAAAATAATTTCAGATCATGCAAGTTTGAAATACCTTTCAAAGATGTCTGGTAGTTCTGGTCGTCTTAGTCGATGGGCTATGAGACTCTCTGCATTTGATTTTGAAATAATTCATAGAAAGGGTAAACTTCATGTTGCTCCAGATGCTTTGTCAAGAGCTCCCATTTCTGATGAGATAAATATTTTAGGAATCTCTTTGGAAAACCTTGAACCTTGGTACCTGAAATTGAAAAATAGAATTATTAAAAATCCTGAAAAATATTCTCATTGGATGGTTAAAGATGAATATATTTTCAAGCACACCCCTAGAAAAATAGCTTTGAAAAGTAACATATCAGAATGGAAATTATTAGTACCATTTGACCAGAGACAGAAAGTTATTTATGATTCTCATAATTTGCCTACGTCTAGTCATTTGGGTTATTTCAAAACTTTAAAGAAAGTGGCAGAACTATATTACTGGCCACGAATGAGAGGGGACATATTGAAATATGTTCGACAATGTCCTGAATGCTGTAGTCAAAAGGTGATGAATGCTCAGAGGTTTGGATTGATGGGTAAGGAGAAGAAAGTTAGTTTTCCCTTTCAGTTGGTTAGTACTGATGTAATGGGGCCTTTCCCTAGAAGTTCCAAAGGTAATAAATTCCTTATAGTAGCTTCAGATTATTTTTCAAAATTTGTTGTTTTGAAGCCAGTAAGAAATGCGACGGCTCAAACAATCACTGCTTTCCTTGAGGATGTATTTTTAACTTATGGAGTTCCTCAGATATTATTGTTAGATAATGCTTCAGCTCATACTGGGAAAGTTTTCAATGAGTTTGTCAAGCAGTACAACATTTCTAAAGTTTGGTATAATTGTAGGTACCACCCTCAGGTGAACCCTACAGAGAGGGTTAATCGTACAATAGGAACTTCCATAAGGTGTTTCATAAAAGAATCCCACAAGCACTGGGATAAGGAAATTTTGCGAATTCAGCACGCACTGAACTCCGCCACTCATGAGGTAACTGGTTTCAGCCCAAATTTTCTTAATTTTGGCAGAATAGCCCCTGTCTCTGGAGATTATTATGGAGATGCAGTTGATTTCGTGCTGAATAATACCGCAGAAGCTAGGAGAAATTATTCTGAGGAGTTGAGAAAACTCATTCCCCTGTATAAAAGGGTTCAGGAGAAACTCTCAGCGTCCTACGTTAGGAACACTCACTATTACAATTTAAGGAAGCGTGAACATGTTTTTAGAGAAAATGAAAAAGTCTGGAAGCGAAATTTTGTGTTATCAGATGCTGCAAATGAATATGCATCAAAATTAGCACCCAAGTATGTCTTATGTAAAGTAAGGAAAGTTTTATCGAAAGTGGCTTATGAGTTGAGTAATATGGATGACTCACCAGCAGGTACTTGGCATGTGTCCAAGTTAAAGCCTTACTTTGGGTCCAATTCTGATTTGTCAGAATAGCTACGGGAATCATTTGAGTAACACTGTAGTGTTGGAGATATTGGTCTTTTGTCAAAAACCATGATTACTCATTACAACCTTGATTTGTTTTATTTTGTTCTGATCGTTCCTAGAACCGAACTTAGAAATTTTTTTTGAGATTACGTTTTTGTAATAAAATTTAATCTAGGAAAAACGATTTTGACAAAATAGGTGAAATTTTGTATTTTGAACACGATTCACATGGGTTTGATATTTGAGGTTTTTGAAAGTCTTGGCAATTGACTGATGGTATTTATGGTCACCTAGTTGACATGTTATTGAGTATGGGAAGTCTGTCTGTCTGTCTGTCTGTGGATGCGATAGGACAGAAAGTAATTCAATATTTGAATTTGATATTATATTGGAATTTACTTCCAGGCATGAATTAATTCATGATAGAGAATGGAAAAATTACATTTTGAAATTTCTCTGGAAAAATCTTGTGTTTTTTTTTAAAAAAAAAAAAAAAAAAAAAAAAAAAAAAAAAAAAAAAAAAAAAAAAAAAAAAAAAGTCTTCAAGTTTGTGTAGTCTGATCAACTTCACAAGTGTAAATAAAGTACTTTATATTTATTATTCTTTAAAGTTATTCTTTATGGATAATCTAAAGAGGTTTGTATATATTCATGAATATAGGTATTTCATTGAAATATTGTAAATATTGTATAGGTATACCTTGTAAATAGTGTTAACTTGAGAAGTTAAAATGTAGAAGTTTTCTCGAGTGCTTCTACAACAAAAAAAAAAAAAAAAAAAAAATAATAATTTAGCTGTAATTTAAATAAGCTGGAATACTGTTTCTACTTATTGGAAGACATGCAAGTCTGAGTAGATATATTTTCTTGTTTGAATACTTACATCTTGAACAAATTGGAACAGTTGTTATTTTATTTGGGGCAGAAGTTGGCTGTCCCTGGCGTAGGCCTAAAGCAACTAAAACATGGACACAGTTTCCAACTAGTGAGATTTTGGCATCCACAATAGCTGGTAATGGGTTGCATCCACAAAGTCTCACGACAGCAACAAAGCTG
Organism: Chrysolina haemoptera; assembly: GCA_958298965.1. Taxonomy (NCBI): domain Eukaryota; kingdom Metazoa; phylum Arthropoda; class Insecta; order Coleoptera; family Chrysomelidae; genus Chrysolina; species Chrysolina haemoptera. The sequence goes on along the minus strand of OY282592.1, from coordinate 4,573,010 downwards.
TAATTATTTTCATGGAGTGTCATTCTACAATTTTGATGCTATTCGGTTTTTTTTTGATCCTGTTCATTTTCTGTAAAGAAAAGTGAATTAATTTATCAATGTTCTTGGATGTTGAATTCCAATAAATTCTTAATGGATTTAGTTTTGGTTTATTGATAAAAGGATTTAGTAATAGCGATAGGTAGTTATACGTACCTCCATAAATAATACCAGTAGGAATCAATGTTGGTTATGCGGGTAGTCATTTCCAATAGTGAGTGTCCACTCAACTATCCAGTAGATATTTTAGTTTTCTCTGGACTTTGTTTCAGTTTTGGAGCTTTCGAATATGCCAGATTTATTTGAAATCCTGATTGGCTTCGAAATCATTCGTGCTGTGCAGAACATGGAATTGGTTCGGGAAAATTGAAAATTGTCTTTGTGGGATATGGCTTGGAGCTTTCAGCTACAGATACTGTTAGTATCTTGGAAGTCCATTGGCCTTGGGACTTCGTTTCTGTTTCGACAGGTTCGTTTTCCGATTTCTTAGTTTATGGGAATGTTGGCATGTTCCACATTCCACAATTGTGTTGAAGCATTTCTCCTTCGGGGTTGGTGGCTTCAACACAAATTTGATATTTACAGTTAGTAGACTGAAATTTGTTTGTCTGTAGGAGGCCAACTGTTTGTTGCTGGTTTGTTCAATTGGTGTGAGAGACCGTTAAAGCTACGGTGGGTTGAGCTGCCTTCAATGACTTTTGGAGTACCTCCGAGAAATTTTTGTTCATTCTTTTGAGTTGATAGCTCTTTTAGGTGTGGTGAATATTCCTATAAATTCACTGGGGTTTTATAGGGTTTTATTGGATTTTATTGGGAATCCTGATGACCAATGTTAATTATTAAAGTTATGTAATTTACTGTTTAGAAAAATTCAACAAGTTAAATTTTTCTTTCTTGAGGAAGAGGGTGTGTAACGTTCGCATTTTGTAAACGTACGTTTAATCATGAAGTTCCATCATTTCATCACAAAATAACATATCTGATACCTATAACTGTCAAAAGCGGTTATTGACTTAATTCTTTATATTCATTTATTATCTTGATCAGTTTCAGGGTAAAGTATTCGTTAAGAGTCGAACACTCTGTTTACCTAGTTTCATGTGTTGTGTTCCGACTATTATGATCAAGGTTATAAGTATGAGTTAAGTTGTAGGTTTTGACATACCATCCGATTCTACATGATATATAACCATTTTTATTTCCACAGATCATGGTGCTCACGAATATCTCTGTCGATTTATTCAAAACTATGATTGTTTGTTTATCAAGGATTGTTTTCAAAACAACACGAACATAGGTGATTAACAGTCATCCAGACGTCACCGGTTCTTCTTCTCTATTTCGTTTGGTTAAAATAGTGTCGTTTCTTTGAATCGGTTCGACATAAAGTTTGGCTTACAGGGGAAAAGAGACAAATATATTTATTTGCCTCTTTATTTACATATGAGATCACGGACTGCTGTTCTGTTCTTGCACTGCAGTGTTCGGAACCTTTGGTGTAGTAATGAGTAAACTATACTGCTCGGTTCTGTTCTGTGGCAAGATCCAATGAAAAGAGTGTTGGCAACAATGAAAGGAAATATGTTTTTTATTAAATTAATTTTTGGAGAGGACGGAACTCCTTGAAACACCATTTGTACATTTCTGACCTGGTAACGCTGATGCTCACAGGAGGTTGATTTTTGATTTTTAATTTTGAAGTAAATTACTTTTGACAACCTACCTATTGCTGCTAAGACCATGTAATTGAGAGCTCTGCCAGGAAATTAAGAGGGTCAAGTGTAGAGCACGTTATGGGAGACATATTCCATAATGTTGGATTTGTGCCTAAGTTTTGACTGGGTCTACACGTTATTGTAAAGCCTACATGGTACTGTTAAACCTACTGAAGTACTGTAAAGCCTGCCATGGTATTGTAAAGCTTATTGGAGAATTGAGTAGTCTGCTGTGGTGTTGTAAAGCCTTTTGGGTATCGTAAAGCCGATCAAATAGACCTCTAGAGTCTAGTTAGATATAGAGAAGCAGACCTGATTTTAGAGATCTCCGTGAGGACTGTGATTTTGGAACCAGTTAGGACCAGACAAAGTCCAAGGAAGCCGACAAGTCGTGATATTCCTATATTAGTTGTGTCAGGTTTGAATGCATTCAGACCAGGTAAGACAGTTATATATTAATATGAATCCTTTTGATTACGACTTGGAGGACCCATTATTTCGCTCAGGTCCATAACTTGTTTGAGTCTTGAACACTGGATTAAATTGTTACATGTTACTGTGTCATTTATTTGGAGTTGGGGACACCTTTCTTTCAGCACAGTAAAGGTCTTTCTACAGAGATCGGCCTGGGAATAAGTTTTCTGATTTCATTTTATACTGTAGATGGCGTCCCATTAACATCATAAATAAAGAAAGCTTATTCTCAGTGCCACTAGTCGGACCTGTGAGGATTATCGAGTGACGTCGACCTACGCCCTTGCCTCCCAAATCTTGTAGCTAGCCGAAGGCAATTTTTGTGCCCAACTAAGGGTTACAAGATCTAGGAAACTCACAGAATAGACCTGACGGTGTGGAGCAGAGAGGTTCTGCACAAAATTACCTCCTCTCCGGCTGTGGGGATATTCTTCTAGCGCATAAATTTGAACAGATGAGAAAAATACTCATCTATTCCACCAACCGATTTCCTGGAGTCTTTGAAGTCCACTAGATACTCGTGAGGACAACAAGAGGATTGTTCCGAATTCTTGGGGTTCTTGTTGAATACTCTCCGTGAGCAGGAAAATAACGAAATCGATGGTCCTGACCGCTCTGAATTGAATGATTCCGTACAATCTATCTCGTCTTGTATTTGGATCTTTTGCTGAAAAAATCCTCACTAGTTTACGTTGTAGTACATGTTCAAGAGTTAGCAAAAACGTTTGTGACTTTCTGGAGCTTCAACTGGCATTTCCTGCTATTACTGATAACCAGTCCGTGCAAAGCTTACTGTGTCATCATCTGGACTTTTAACTGGTGATGATCGGCTGTATTGTCGAATATGCTCCAAACTGACTGATAATTATAAGATAATAAGTATAGCTGAGGCACCAGTCAATCTAATAATAACACTGATGCTCTTCAAACACGACTCGACCGGCAGAAGCACCAAACTCTTACCAAAGTTCTAAATAGAACACCTTAATCAAGCGGATCATTATTATAATCTTTATGCAGTCATTGTCCACTGTGGTTCTGGCGTTGAATGTGGTCATAATTACACATTGGCCAAAGACAAAACGGACTGGTTTAAGTTTGATGATAGTTGTGTCACTGAATGTTCTGACGATGTCTTGAATTTATTGGAGCCTCTGGAGACGCCCTACATTTTATTTTATGAGAGAGCGGACATTGGCAGATCGGGATCTTCAGATGATGTGGTGCTGGAGGTTTTTCCGGGTTTTCCTGCAGCTAAAAAAGCAAATGCGCCACTGGAATCAATCAAGTCGCCCCGGAGCGCCAATTAATTTTTGTTGTTGTTTTATATTTTGTATTAATTTCGTTTAGTTTTTTCAATTTGTGTAAGTATTTTACATTAATAAATTAGGTATTTTAAAAAAAATCACGTAAAAATCACCAAACATTGATGGAATCTTTACGGTGAGCCACACTGAGTATACCCTCTAATCGAAAAATTCATAAACGTAACAATATTTTCATGAATATCTAAAGAAAATTTACCTCAGAACAGTATCTTGAAGCAAACAGAGTTTTGAAGGCAATTTGCATGTTTTCGTTAAATAGCAACACGACTCCTGAGGCGATGTTTGGCAATCGGTCAAAATAATAATTCACCTGGAAAGCACATCAGATATTCGATGGAAAGCCGCTAAACCAATCGATATTCAGCGCGGTGTAAACAATACCTTTATTGTAGTTTTGTTGCTTTTGTAGTTCGGCGCTAAACGCGAAGAAACAATTGATCATATTTCTATATAAAGCGGAGCTTTTAGCGGCAGACTCTGTGTGAATTATTCGGCGTCACATTACGAGAATATACAGCGCATTCACAAAAATTGATCGCGATAGTTTTTGTTGCTGCGTGAAAGGGGTTTGCGGATTGCCCAGAATTTATAATGTTTTGTTTCGCAGTTTCGACGCAATGCGTGGCAGGTTTTTCAATTACGCCGTGAAATATGGGGTTCCGAGAATATGTGCCGAGTTGATTTATCATTCTCTTGCAGATTCGCGAGATTAAATTAGTATCTGCTACGCACGCTTCGAGGAAAGGCGCCTTTTTGAAATTATTTGTTCGCGTTTGATATGAAGACGAGTATTTTATCTTGGAGGATTTTATATTCTTAATAAAGAATATAATACCAAAAATATCCACGAGAATACCAAGCGTTGGTGAACTTTCGTATCTTCGAAGCTGACGAGCTTGGCAAAGCGAAATAGATTTTCGTTGACCAAAATGTATTAGGGATTAAATGCGAGAGAAGCGAATCTTGCTTCAATGAAATGAACGATTTCTGTGAGTGATATTCTTTAATGAAATTCTCCCTATCTAATTTATTCAATAAATTTTCAATGGAAACTAGAGAAACTTATGAAAAATCAACTATATGAATGAAAAGGTTAATTTTCACTTTCAGATTTTTCCTTTTCAGTTAGAGTCTTTTCACAATATCTATCAGATGTAGTTCAATGTCCAACGTGGCTTTAGCAGGGGAAGTAGTTTCTGTTAGATATTACAAATAAATCACATTTTTTCATTTTTTTATTTTCATGGAGAATGTTCCCCTTTTCAACATGAATACCTCCGAAGAGGTTATCTTGAACGATTGAAGTTTGTCTTTCAGCCGCAGATGATTCAACAACAGACTTTATGAATATCCTATTCATAATTCCGAACAAAAATGAAAATGAGAGATTTTGCAAAGAACTCGTAGTACATTTGTGAATCAGCCAGAAAACTTAAATACGTTTGAGTGTATTAACTAATGTATTATTACTTAAACATGTAGTGAACTTGTGTAAGCAAAAGAAATTCAATTCAGCTCGTAAGTTTGAAAAACACATATTCCAAAAATCTATGTAATTTACAACTAAAATAAGGAAAACTAGTCATAGGATTGGTTAGGCCCAATGACACTTTTGGTTACTATGTCGAGTACAACATAATAAAATTTAAAAAAAATCTAACAGGTCGTAATTCCACATATAAAAAGTGTGGGGTCCTTCGTGAGTCTTCTGATATTAACAGTGCCAATACAATAACATATTCAGGGGATTTAGCACTCGGAAACTAGTTAAACTGCAGAAGCTAAAAATTAATCAAATTAAAATCAGCTTTCCATTCAAACCTCGTCAAACTCATTTCCTCGCCGCGTCATTCAAAATGACGTGATTGGTGAATATCATGCAGTCCAATTAATAAATCATAGTCGCCTCCATGCAGTTTTGTATAGTTGACATTTTCGTTAAATAATTCCATTTGTCCCCGTGGAAAGGCCGTTTTCCGGCACTGAATTTCCATACCATCAAATTAAAATTCCCGTTCAAACGACATGAATGTCATTCAGTGAATTAAAACTTAATCATTGCCAAATGGAATTTGTTAGATTGCAAAACGATTTCACTGTTTTCACGCTATTGATTTATGATGGATGATAGGGTTTCCTGTACTTTATTGTAAAAGGGTGGTAATGAGGGAAATATTTATTGATTGAAAGTTTGATTTTGTGCAGGAAATCCAATTCTTGACCTGATTTTTTGGGTTTATGACCTTCCACAATCTGAAAATGAAAAAATTTTAATCCAAAGAAATCTGTACAAGTGTAGAAGGGCAAATTAATTAATTTGCCCGATAAGTTATTGCGTTCACAAGACTGCTGTCTTGAAAGAAATTAATTTTTGTCAGTAACGTACTGAATTTGCCTCTCTGAAAAAATGAGATCGAATTAACAAAGAATACTTCTCTTTTTTCGAAAATTGTTGACGTTTCGGAGGCTGTATCTGCCTCCGTTATCAAAACTTCTTGGAAAGACGCTGAAGAAACTGAATTTGAATTGCGGTTTTGAAAATAAGATCTTTCTTTGACAGAGTCAAATGAAATCTGTCATACATTTGTCAATCAAAAGAATGAATCAAAAGTTACCGGCAATGATGAAAATTAACAGTTCACAAAATTCGCAATAGAATTGGAGACTTTTTTTGTGCGTGTAGGAACAATTACGTCTCTTTGATTTAATTGACAGAGAGAAAAATATGATCGAAAATAAGCAATATGGACAAAAGAAGATTACTACAAGAAAAAAAGTTCATCTTGAGAAGCACACTGCATAATTTTACGGTATACATTCACACACTTATTGTACAAGTAGTAGAAGAGTGGGAGTTTTGTCTTCAATAAACGAAAAAAACCAATCAGCTGCAGCCGCTGATGGGTTCAAGTTCTTAAAAGTCAAAAAATAACCAAAGGTATTGGTGTATAAAACGTTGCTAAAATAATTTGTATTCATATACAAATTAATTGAATTAAATTAGAATTATATGAACTTTTCGTCCAGAAAACTTTCAGAGTCAAACATGCTTTCCCGGGAATTACTCCATAATCAAATTTGATCCGCTTTGTTTTAAACTGTCTACGTAGAATAGAGCAAACCGGCTGTACTATGACCACACCTCGTGATAACATATACGAGCTCACAGCTACTATAATTTTGATTTTTATAATGCAACTTTGGTTATAGAAAGGCCAGTCAAAAATTATTTCATACAGAAATGAAAGTATTAAAATGAGTATTATTAGTGGAAAAATAGATGATAGTGATCTGTTTTAATGCAAAACGATAGTAATAATTAATAATTTAAGTTGCGGTTTCCGTTTTCCTACACCTAGTGCCGCACCTCAGTAAATCATTTCTTGCTTTTTGCATGAACGTAGAAAAAATGTTGTATGCAACTCGTGCAAAAATTGTCTATTGCAATCGACGTGTTGTCCAACTCGGCCTAACGGCCTCGTCGGATAATTTCACGTCGAATGCAATAAACACTTACTTTTTCCACTTGTTGCATAAATAACAATTTTTCCCACTTCACATAACTTTTCTACGATATATTCGGAGGATCAGAAATTCATGGATATTTCAGTTGATATGAAATAATTATAGTAAAGCAGGAATCAGTAGCCTCTTTGGACCATATGCAACAATTTAAGACTAGTGAGACAAGTCTCACTTATAAATGCCAAAGAAAAAACTGGGTTTTACTCCTACCTCAGTTTTCAACTCACCCATAATCCCGGCAGTTTTTTCAGTAAATGTTGAAAATAATCGCTCATACACATCCTACATAAAAAATGAAGTATGTGATTTCAAGCTTGAGGTTTGCACTTCAACAGTATTATTGAACATATATGCAGGCAGGAGTAAAACAAAGTTTCTTTTTTGGTATGTATAAGTGGGACCTGTCACACTACTCTAAAATTGTTGCATATAGTCGAAAGAGGGTATGGGTTGCTGCTTTAGTATAATAATTCCATTTTTACCTAATTATTGAGATTTTCGGATCATCAGCAAACATCTCCGTGAAGTGCGACAAAACAATTTTTAAGTACTCAAATACTCGCATATTATATTTGCATGAGAAGGTAAGAGTCTTCAGAAACGATATGAACTTTTCCTTTTCCTTCTTCATTCATTTTTAGCAGAGTTATGACCAATCAACTATTCGGCTCCGCCACAACATTCAGGGGCGGGTAAGCGTGAACCTGAAATTGGATGTCGGCGTTCAATCACGTTTTCTGAGAAAACGAGCGCATTTCATATGAAATTACTAGGAATTATTTTTGTGGAGAATTGAATTGTTTTTCAGCTTTTTGAGTTGTTTTTCCAATAAATCATATACTTTCCAAGAATGCAGCAAAAATCAATTTATTCGTTTTTAAACGAAAAAAAAAAATGTTCCACCCCTGTAATTTTGGTAAAAAAAATTTTTTCTGTTTATCATGGTTCCAAATACTAGCATTACAAGTTTGGTTGTGCTACAGTCGATCCTCGTCTCAAAACCCGATCGTACTGGATTATATAAGAAAACCAACGCCAGAGTATCCGTACTATAGAAATGCTTTCCCAACTCTGTTCGTGATACTTCTGATGATGGCTAATCAAATCCGCACAACAAAGAAACGTGGTTCAATCATTCTGGTTTCCGTTACTTCATGAATATGGATGCAATCACTTATACTCCCCCGTGATGGCTTAGTGAAAGAATGATTTTAATTCCACCGCTTTCCAAGGAGCACGAACACTCCGCATCTATTCAGGATGCTAATGGATGTCTAATCTGCCTGGTTTAGCCAATGTTCGCTCCATCAAAAATTTCAATATCGCTTCCCGCAAACCTCAAAGTGTTTGGTCGGTATTAAGTCCGCATTTTTGTATTTCCTCGCTTACTTTGTATCTGTATGAGTCTCTTCGTGATTCGTTCGCTATGTGCCAAACAGTGTGCAATCCGAAAGGAGATAATTTAAATTTTTGTCGTTCGAACGAAAGCTGATTTGGGAACGAGTGTTTTGATTAAATTTCACGTTCAGAAGTTTTTTTGTCGAAACAATCAGTAGTCGACAGGGAGTGAAAATAATTGAATGAATCTGTACTGTATCCGTGTGAGATCGGTTTTCGAAGTGGATCTTCAGGTTTTTTTTAAAACAAGTTTTTTTGCGTGATATAGGTAGTTTGAAAAATATCCTTCCAATACCCGAAAACAATAGAAATAACATACCTATTTAGCGCAAGAAGATAGCTATTTTTCTTTCTTTGCGTCAGAAATGAAGTCATTATGAGACCCGAATGAGTATCGAGACAGCCTCTGTTTCGATGCGGAATTTTTTAAGGGCCAGGTAGCTCAGTGGTCGGCTAGGTTCGAATCCTAACGACTACAGATTTTTATCTGATAGCCCGAGAAAGTGCTAGAAATCGCACGTTAAAAGGTGAGACCTCGTCAATCCTTGGCTCGCACAAGTTTCGACTTTTGAGGGCTGCCGTTCGTAAGGGAAACACAGCTGGTTAACGGAAAAAAAAAACAATTTTAACAATTTTCAACAATAAAGTTCTGTCATCTGTCATCTCCGTTTCTCGAAAACGATGCCGTTTGAGACAAATGTTTAGATGAACTTTTTGTCCTGAAAACTTTCAAAGAATCTCCTCCCGAAGTTTGTCAACGTACTTAATCAACACCCTGTATATGGAAACAGTAGCATATACATTTTTCTTTTAACTCCGGAAATATTCTACCGAATTACACTCGTGCATCAAAATAAACCTGATAATTTTTCGACAAAATATAAAAATAAACTCATGCAATTTTTAGACAACATGCTTTCTTGGACAACTATCGGTAATTTTGATGCACTTTCGAAAATTATGTTAGAAATTCAAAGGCCATGTGGATATGAAAAAAAAATATTTAACCAGACATATCATTCATTCGGTTTTTTTTTTTTCCTCTCATGAATTTTTGTTTACATTGTGAAAAAAAAAATACAACAAATTCTCCAATTGGCGTAGTTGCGACTTCACCAATTTGAATATTGCGACTTCAGCACAAATATTAATAAGAGATTTGGTTTCGTAACTTCAGCGAAACAAAATGGAAACGAAGTTGGTGAAAATGTCGGACTGATATTCAATTCAAGTAATCGCATGTAGATAAAAATTATTTGTCCCAACAACGCCTTGTTCAAATATAGCAGTATCTACATCATTATCATTATATATAATAAAACAAGTTGATAAAATGTTCGTGCGCTAAAACTTAAAAAGGAGTACCGGCACGATAAAGGGACTTATATAGTGTGATAGCCCTTTTCCCCCCTCGAACAAGAAAGTTTCTGTTTTAACCTAAAGAGCGTGTTTTTAAAGATATAATATATATTATTTTTTATTCATAAGTTGAAAACTGCTACCAGCGCATTCGCCATAAAATCGTACCATTAAGTGTAGTTTTTGAAAAGCCAGCCATCATGGAGAGGGCGTGATGAGGAAACGTTTTGGAAATCTCTAGTATATAAAAAATAGATCTCTAGGATATACGAAGAAAAATTCGGAAATTTCGAGATCACCGTGGAATAAGCTAGAACAGAGTCTCTGTAATGTCCTAGAACATACTGGAAATTCAATCAAGTAAGTGTTTAAAAGTTTGGTCACAGGGTAGAGGGCGAGGTGATGTAACTTTCTGGAATATTCCAGAATATAAGAAAGATATTTCTATAATATAAGACAGAAAATCCTAGAATGTTCTTGAAGCTTTTGAAACGTTCTAGAAAATTCGAAATCTCTGTGGAATGAACTAGAACAGGGTCTTCGTAATGTTTTATGACATACTGAAAAGATCCTCAAGTGCATTTTTCGAAAGTTCAGCTATCAGGAAGAGGACGTGGGGCATGGAAATATCTAAAACATATAAATGAAATTTCCAGAATATGAGAAAGAAAAGTCAAGAATGTTTTCGAAGCTTCTAGATACTTCTAGAAATATCAAGATCTCTGTTGGATAAGCTAGCAGATAGCCTGCGTAATAATGTTCTAGAACATACTGAAAATACAACTGAGTGAGTTTTCAAAAGTTCGGTAACCAGGGAGAGGGCGTGGTGATGTAACTTTCTGAAATATTTTAGAATATGAAAAAGACATTCCTATAATATAGGAAAGAAAATTCCAGAATATGATTGTAGCTTCTGGAAAGTTCTAGAAAATTCGAGATCTTCGTGGAATGAACTAGAACAGAGCTTTCTTAATGTTTTTAACATACTGAAAAGACCCTAAATATAGTTTTTGAAAAGTCGGCCATCAGGGAGAAGGTGTGGTGAAGAAACGTTCTGGAAATCTCCAATAAATAAAAAGTGTAAAAATATACTTCTAGAATATACGGAAAAAAGTTCTAGAATATTCTAGAACCTTCTAGAAAGTTATAAAAATTTCGAAATATTCGTGGAATAAGTGTAATGTTCTAGAATGTACTGAAAAGTCACTCAAGTAAGTTCTCGAAAGTTCGTTGAACAGGATGAAGAGCACGGTAATGAAACTTTCTAGGTACTTGATCTCCAAATAGAAAACACACTTTTCCCCAAAGATAATGCTGAGAACAAAATGTGACGACCATTCCAATCAATCCAGTTGTAGTGCCGTATGACAGAGGGCAGGGTTGTGTTTATGAATTGTGTGTATGAACAAAAGAGTGAAAAGTGTTGAAGAGTGGTGAAGATGTCGTTGCTGTTTCCAATGGAGAACAAGTTTCCATACTGTATGGATCAGGATTGATAGTAGCAAACAGAAGCTGAGTAAAATTCACAGTCGTCTTCCGGATATACAGCGTGACTCATGGTCGCTGGTAAGTTAGACATTTATGGTAAACGCAAAGCAGGATTTTTCTAATTAATTCACATCTTACATTTCCTCACCTGTTCTATCGATCTTGAATATTTTTAGCATTGCAACGTTGCCACTTATATCAAAAAGACCTAGCAATTTAATTTTTTCAACTAAAACACCCCGTTTATCAACAAATTTTTGAAATCGCTATTTTGTTATAATTCTTTTTTATCATTGTTCCCATATACATATCTCTATCGGTTATCGAGATAAAAAATATTTTGTATTAATATGGTCCAAAACATAACCCACATTGAACTTATGTACATCAGGACTCTCAATTCATGAATAGTTGATATTTTGATGATAGTTTGAACAAAACCAAAATATTCATAAAATCTGTTGTGGAATCATCAGCCGCAGATGATTCCATAACAGATTTTATGAATATCCTTTTCATATTTTTGAACTAAAATTAAAATGCTTATTGAAGCTTGGCGGTCTAAGGCGCAGGCCGTTCGAAACAGTATAGCGGTAGTCGGTTCGAGCCCGATATATGTACGAGAGATTTTTTCTCAAGTACTTCGGATCGGAATCGATAGACGACCACAGTCCTTGTTGAAAGCAAGTGTATTGTGTGTTGTCTAGATACCAATCTCGTCTAGTGCTAGCTTGGACTGTACGCCGGCCACCCGAGGTGGTGCTGTAAGTTTTCCGGGTTTTCCTGCCGCTGAAAAGTGAATAAGCCACCAAAAATCAGTAAGTCGCCCCGGAGCGCCACGGCAAATAAGAATAATAGCCGTCCTCTACCTGCACAGGCTATGCCTTTGGGTACACTCTAGGAGTGTGTATGAGGGAGTATAATTATTAGTATTATTATTATTTTACAGCAAATTATCCTTCACTTTCTTTGGAGAGAAGGGTATTTCGAAATTGTCGATCATATATAAACTACAGAGAATAGAGCGTAGAGTTTGTCTCACTGACACAGAATTCCAGATATTCTTATATCAGAACAAAGAGGGCTTCGTAGTGCAAAACAAACCTGTAACAATATCACTAGTGATTATTCAGTGGTAATAATAGAAAGAGATTATAATAGGAGTAGTAAGTGAGACCTGATACATTAGAGAAACTAAAATTCCGTCGGCTCAGAAAACAAAGAAGCTGAATAGTTCCGACAGGCATGGGGAAAATATCCATTATAATGTATGTAGTTGATGTTTCTTCGATAGCCAGTTCTGACCGTAATCGGATTCTCCACAATAACGGCAAGGACAGAGTTGCAAAACGCACACAGGAATAAGAAGATAACTCCGTTCGCCTGAAATATCCCAAGCATCGTAAATTTGTCCCGAGAAAGTGTCACCAATTCCTACACCATACCAGCTTTCTAATATAGACAGATTCCGACCGTGGCAAACAAAATGGCTGTGCTCAGGGCTGGCCCTACCACAGGGCGAACGGAACGGCCGCTACAGGCACCAAGTCCCCATGGCCACCTTAGTGGTAAAAACAAATAAAAATGATTATTTTTGTATCAAGTGCGTCAAGTAGGCGTTTCTGTCCTGCGGCGTGGATGGTGACCCAATGGCGTTAGCCGAGGCAGTTGCGTCGGGAAAACCCGAGGGGGAAATCGCGGGGGAATTTTCTCAGGTAGCACCTCATGTTGGCTGAATCTTGTTTTCATAATGGGCCAATATGGAGATATTGTAAATGTAAAAATAATATTGAACCAATATGGGTTCATATTGGAAAAACAATATTTCATTAATAATATTGGTGGGATATTGCCTCAACCTGTTCTGAATGTATATTGTTCCATGAAATATTGGGTCAATATTGGTTGAATAATTCTCACCAATATCGATAGAGCGATATTGCCTGCATATTGTTTCCAGCATCTAGCTCCAATATTGCGAATTCAATATTACTCTCATATCGATTATGAGATAAAAAAACAATTTTGAATATACAAGTTTGATAGCACATTGGTGGAATATTATTTAATCCATATTCTAAAAATTATATTGAGCTTATATTGATTGAGTTTTTTACGAAAACCTTACGCCAATATTTGAAAGACAATATTGATACAATATTATAAAATACATATATCACTAGGATTGAAATTTGAATATTGGCCGAATATTCAATAAACGATATTGAAATGAATCATGATTGAACTTGGGTAAGAAACCGCTATGTGGCCCCACAAATGGAACAACAGCTGAATCATAGTAACATATATTGAATAAGGCTTCTCACAATGCGTTTTCAAGTGAATCCACTCAGTGGTAAATTGAAGTAGAAACTAAATTGTAAATTTTTTAAATTATTCGACATTTTCTGAAAATACTTCATCAATGTTTTCTAGGCAACATATTCACCTTGAATATTTTACCAATATATGCAAATGATATTGTACCAATATACCTAAATATTTTGGGGCCAATATTGCTTCCTCAATATTTCACTAATATTATTTGTATAATAAAAGTAATATTGTGCCAATATCCCGAAATAATTATAATTTTGTCTCGCCAATATTACGTTTTAATATTTTGCCAATATTTTATTAATTTCATTCCAATGTAAGTGTGCTACAGCGATATCGTACTAATATCGCCAATATTATTTTTTAAATATTGGACCATTGAATATTTTGCCAATATTTTCACCCAACATGGGTGTGCTACTTGTGTTGGTGTAGACTTGGGTATTAGTCGGGAATTAGGGGCATTACTGGTGTATTACTCGGGCATTAGAGGAATTAGTTAGGAATTATTCGAAAGTGAGAGGACAATTACTGGACAATAATGATATTTGAGGAAGTGTACACAAATTTCTCAACGGTTCCCCCTTGGGAAAACCTAAAAATAACTATTTAAAGTTATCACTTAAACGTTTTTAGAGTGTTATTCCCATTCTCAGAATATTTACTACTTGTAGTCGGTTGAGCAAACGTTATGACAACGTCGTAGTTCGATTGATGTCATGCTCAACGTTCAAACGTTCATACAACGTTGACCGGTGGTATGGAGAGCGTCATTTCATATGACTAACTTCTACACCAAGCACAACGTTAATTTTGGTGTATTATATACTTGGGACGTATCGAAAATAGATGTTTGGATCCTTTGGTGTGAATACAATTCGAGAAATAGAAGCTACCCAAAACACCAAAACTACGTCACTTTCACTCGACGCGCGTTAGCATTCTCAAGAGCTATTCTTTTACTATTTTACGCTTATGCGTTCTTGAAAGATATTTTTGGATTGCATTTCACTTAGCACATAATCAAAAATAGTGCGTCAAATTAAAGAGGCTTGGAGTTTTCAAGACTGTATGAAAAGTGAAACGCTCTTGCACGATTATCATCGAAACTTGTTCATAATCTGTAAAATACCATGTTTATGGAGTGTCATGTCATCACAATGGACGTGGAATTCCAATATTACTGTTACATATGAATCAATGTTAATGCTAGGGTTCTGAAATCTCAAAACCTTTTTTTTTTATTTAGTGCTCTCTGGTGTGAGGAAAATGTGAAATTTTTGTCATTATTACTAAAATGCAAATGTTCCAGTATAGTCAAGCTCTTTATACGAAAAAAAAAAATAATAATATTTTCATATAATCTGGAAAATTTTTTAAAAAATGGCGCTTTTCTCGCGTTATCTCTTCTCTTTTTTTGTGTTTGTATATTATATTGAATTCTAAGCAACCATTTCGAATAACTTTTTGGGATATCTTGCCATCTTACCCTACTTTTTGTTATTGCATACCAATTTTTTAAAAATTTGTCGCCATACTAGAGATCACGTGTTAGGTGTCAAAATCTATTTCTAGGTTATCGGACATGAAAGAACTCTTCCCCATAATTTTTTTCCAATACTCCAATGATGAAAACGTTTTCTCTATGGTACATACTCTTTGGCGGTCACTGTATAACCAATTTACTTCATTTGCAAAAAGGATGTAATTTGCAGTTTTCTCACAAACATCCTATACATGATTTTTAATATATTTTTCAAACATAGGAAGTAAGTATAACAACAACAAAAAAAAACAAATAGTGGTTCCATATTCGAAGCAGTTTCTCTATACAGTGCGGCTTTCAATAGTCCCCTCCTGTTATCTTTTGAACCAATACTCCTTTTTGAAATAAAAAAATGGTGATTGCCCGACAGGGGGGAGGGGGGCACATCAACTCAGAACTTCAAAATGGCATGGGGGTCAAGTGGCACATCGTCGAAAAGGAAATTCCGTTCTCTTTACAACCAGCTATATTTTTTTTGAATTTGGTTAATATTTTTTTTTGCAATTCAAATTCGAAATATCAAATATAAATGCGGATCTGAATACTACTCATACCTCAATAAATTTAAACGGTTTGATGTGGAACAATGAAACCAAAAATGTCTTGAAGGGTATTACCGGTACTACTTTATGCTAGAAGAAACATTGCAATTACTCGACAGATGGCGCTGGTGGCACATAAACTCAAAAATTTCGAAAGGCATAAAAATCGAAATTGGGAAAAAAATCATAAACAAAATTCAAAAATTTTTGGATGGTTGTGAAGAGAATTGAATTATCTTTTTAACGATGTGCCACTTGACCCCCCATGCCATTTAAAAATTTATAGTTGATGGGCCCCCTCGCGCCCCCTATTGAGCAATTATTTTCATGTTTGTACATCGGACCGTTCGAAAGTTAACAGGGGGGTGGGTGGATGACTATTGAAAACACCTTTATATAATAAGGATAAGCAAAAGGGCGCGATAATTTGACCTCACTCTATCCTTGCGGAACTTTCAAGTTGCCTCGGGCCGGCACTGGGCCCGTGCTTGCCTCCTGTGACGTAATCGTATAACTCAATTTAAATTAAAAGCCAGCTAGCTGTACATCGTAGCCTCGTAGCCATCGCCGTAACTGTAAAATTAGTCGAGTGCAAAGTAAACACTATCCCAATTAATGAAGTGATACCGACTCAGAGTATCACTTACTTCTGCACTTCGCTCTTTGCTTTGCGGCGTAATCTTAACGAGTGCTGGCAGCTAGACGGATGAGAGAAAAATACTCGAGTGGTTGTGTCTCTGATTCTACGGTCTTCCCTCGGGGTTTCCTGTCAAAAAAACTAGAGATATATAATCAGACAATGGCTGTTCTAAACGCTGATGTAACATTTTCAGTGAGAAGTTGAAATCACGCTCACGTATCATTATTTATTCACTCTGTTACTGCTACTCTACAGATTTTTTTTTAAATAAGTTGAACTAGCGCTTGCTGATGATTAGCAAGTACCATGAGACCGGTACGAAGATGTGCCCCATTTTGAATCAAAAAATTGATTCAGCTAGGGATTCAAAGAGCATTGCTAAGTAGTTCTTTCAGATGAACATAACTCAATGGTCGTAGGGGGCAGTAGTGGTTTCATGCGGAAGATTTCATTATCAGTTTATGGGCTTCCGCCAAGTAGTGTGGTCCATTCTTCGTGATTATGAAACTCCGACTTTAAACTCAGAATTATATTTTTTTCCGACTTTAAACTCGGAATTTCATTAAATTCCGACTTTAAATTGGAATATTTTTCATTATTCGACTTTGAACTCGGAATTTTATTAAATTCGGACTTCAAATCCAAAATTTTATCAATCTCCGACTTCAAATACGGAATTTTATCATTTTCCGACCTTAAACTCGGAATTTCATTAAATTCCGACTTTAAAGTTAGAAATAAGTGAAAACTCAATTATACAGGGTGGGTCACGGTCGTACCTTAGACGTTTACGAAGAACGGGAAATAGGATCATTCTGAAAATTTGGTTTCTCAAGTAGTTGCTCTTGGTCTATCGATCCAAGATATTTTCAGCAATGCAGCGTTGCCGCTTATACCAGAAGTAGCAGCATCTTTGTTATTTCAAATGGGCCACCCTGTTTATTACCGCATTTTTGAACTTTTCATTCTTTTCTGATTATTTCAGCCTCATACTCCCCTATACCTATCTCTAACGGTTTTTGAGATATTGGTTATTTTCCATATTTTTTATCCAAAACATAGCTCGAATTGAATGTTTATTTCTGCGGTATTTGGATTCTTAGGAAGTTTGTTCTGCGTTATACAGGGTCGTTCAAAATTCGTGATCTTACTGCTAGATACGAAAAGGGTTAAAAGTGCGATTTTTTAAATGGAACATCCTGTATATTATGAAATATCCTGAAAGATGACTAAATTCCCTTCGAATTGATATATCATGTTCCTATACCTAAATAGCCAGAATTCCGAGATAATAGCAATTTTCACTTGTAATCTCCCAAGTGCTTGAACTATTGCCCGAAATTTTTCAAAGAAAATTCATTTACGAATTTTCTTTGAAAATTCATGTACAAGATAAATTTACGGCAATTAATTCAAGCACGAGGGTGATTCGATAAGAAAATTTCACACCGAGAAATGAAAATCATCCAACAATTCATAAGAAATAACTGACGATGGTTTCACCTGAACTATTTATAACCACTGGAATATTGATATGTAAAATACTTAACAAAATTTTCATCAATAAATGTGTTTAAATTTGGAACAAAAAAATATTAAAAAGTTATGTTCTTATCGTGGATTGAACCATCGACCTAGCGACTCATGAAATTATGTTGTAATCGTACAAACTTCCTTTTGTTCCTTGGTTGTAAATCAGGGTACGTTTCATTGAATTTTCTGCACGTTCTTGCTATAATTCCCTCACATTTTCCATGAAGAATAAACAATTTCATCAGAACTTCGTTTGAATAGTTATTTCCCTCCATTTCAATTATTTTTGAGTCAGTTTCGTTAAAAAACACACAATGGTATTATTAGTAGTGCGCTAATTGTCAAATTTTCATGTACCATCATGACATTCAATAATAGCCACCTTAGATGAATATGAGAAAAATAAATTGATTTTTTTTGAAAATTGCTATTATCTCGGAATTCTGGCTATTTAGGCATAGGAACATAATATATCAATTCGAAGGGAATTTAGTCATCTTTCAGGATATTTCATAATATACAGGATGTTCCATTTAAAAAAACGCACTTTCAACCCTTTTCGTATCTAGCAGTAAGATCATTAATTTTGAACGACCCTGTATAACGCAGAACAAACTTCTCTATACAAAATCAATGTACATGATTTTAATGAACTAAACACAAAATTGCAACTTCCTAAGAATCCAAATACCGCAGAAATAAACATTCAATTCGAGCTATGTTTTGGATAAAAAATATGGAAAATAACCAATATCTCAAAAACCGTTAGAGATAGGTATAGGGGAGTATGAGGCTGAAATAATCAGAAAAGAATGAAAAGTTCAAAAATGCGGTAATATACAGGGTGACACATTTGAAATAGCAAAGATGCTGCTACTTTCTGGTATAAGCGGCAACGTCTAAGGTACCATCGACCGTGACCCACCCTGTATATATACAGTGCCCGTCTAAAGTCCGTTCCCCCCTTACTAATTTTTGAACCACCTGGTATATCGCAACAAAATTTGGAAGGCTTGAATAGGAGATGAAAACCTATTTTTTCATAAAAAAATTCCAGCTAAAAGTTTCAAAATGGCAGCTGAGCGCCATTTTCAATAATTTTTTAAATAGAACACCCGGTATATCATTGCATGATCCGTTAGGAACGATCATAAGGAATCCACCAAGTTTGATGCTATTATCTCCAAAGACTCTGAAGATATCAAAATCTGATGAGTTGGTGTTCCAATACATATTTATGTCGGAGGTTTGGGATCAGTATATGTTGAGGAAACAAAACTATTGTTTTCTTGCCGACGTTTGTGAGTGGGAGAGAGAAACTTTTTCTGGCACTCGTTCGGCTTATGGAGGAAATAATAGGCGATATCTCCGTAGTCTTTGGAGATAACAGCATCAAACTTGGTATTGTTGGACTCCTTATGATCATCCCTAGCCGATCATACAATAATATACCGGGAGTTCTGTTTAAAAAAATTATTGAAGATGGCGCTCAGCTGCCATTTCGAAACTTTTAGCTGCAACTTTTTCATGAGAATGTAGGTTTTCATCTCCTATTTAAGACTTCCAATTTTCGTTGTGATATACCAGGTGGTTTGAAAATTAATAGAGGGAATGGACTTTAGACAAGCACTGTATATGATGAAACAGCATGCGATCGAATCAACAAATCAATTACAGTATTTTGTACACTCATCTGTTATTATACTGTGTTTTATTCATACATAACACTGGAGAGTGAATGAAAATGAATAACATTAATTGGAAGTAACATTCTACACAAATCATTCGTTAGATTTTTATGTCGTGCTTGAGTTGTAGTGAATTTAATTTTGAATATTGAGCGTCATTTGGCATTTCAAACTCCACTTGAAATGAACCTACATTATTAAATTTGAGAACCCTCTCCTTGATGAATCTATCAGCTTATTGTTTTCCTGCATACTCTTTGTATACCAGTTTTCCGCTATAATCTGCCAGTAAATCCGTAATTTCCATCTTATAATAATCAGCTTTCGACATCAATTTCGCAGAAATGAGAAACTGTTTCGCTATGCGTCTGTGCATGGTAGGATTTAGGTTAAAAGCAATTTGTTCGTAAAAGAATGATCTGTCTGTTTTCAAATTTCGTGTCTCCTATTCACGAAAGAATCGTGAGAAACTTTTTGGCATTTTTGATTGATGCGATCCTTGCGACTGATTAAGTTTCATTCCGTGCATGGCATCACACGTTAAAAGGTAAGGGCTACGTCTTTGCCAGCTAACTCACGTTCCTTGAGTACCTGAAAGATTTATCGAAAAAACAACTCGACAAGGTGAAACACAATTCAATTTTCCACAAAAATTATTTCTAATAATTTCTTATGAAATGCGCTAGTTTTCTCAGAAAACGTGATTGAACGCCGACATCAAATTTCAGGTTCACGCTTAACCGCCGCTGAAAGTTCTGGCGGAGCCGAATATTTGATTGGTCATAACTCTGCTAAAAATGAATGAAGAAGGAAAAGGAAAAGTTTATATCGTTTCTGAATACTCCTACCTTTTCATGCAACTATAATATGCGAGTATTTGAGTACCTAAAATGTGTTTTGTCGCACTTCACGGAGATGTTTGCGTATGATCCAAAAATCCTGAATAATTTAGTAAATATGGAAATATCAAGTGTGTTCATGTTGAAAAACTTTGCGAGTTGTAGGGCAGAGATGATTCGGCTGTCGAATGTTTTCGGTTCTGTACTATCATTAATAATATTTTAGTCTTATGTTAGTAAACATTGTCATACGAATAGTTCACTCTATAAGTAAATTAATTTTCACGCACGACTGTGCGTAAAAAATAAAAACACACAACTGTGCGTCATAATGCCTAGTATAACGATCAAGTTAGATTTGAACCACTCAATATATTATTATTGTTTATTCCATCACTACCTGCCGCTGAGTTTATATTGATTTCAGTAATTACCTATAACACTTCCCTCCCATCTGTGTGATCTAGATACATACTTCGGTCACAGAATACCTCCTCGAATTCATATCAATTCCCAACTTCCCGACTTCCCAATTGCGTTGTCGATTTTTTGCTCAATATTTGCAAAATATTCATTAAATTTGTATACAATTTATTCAGTATTTGTACATATTTCTCCATTTATTTCCAGCAATATTTCCTTTTCTCTTACCATCAGTTTTTTTAATTAATGAACTTATGAACTTCCATTGCTTTTTGGGACATGTCCCTGCATCATTTCACTTCTTTTCAGAAAAATCTTTTCTCAGTTGTCTTCTCTTCGAGTTTACTTTATTTTTGATGGATTTAAATCAACTTTGAATATATCCGTTGTTTTTATCTTTAATTTATATAGTCTATCCCGTTCTGTAACCATATCAATAAAATCACTTGTCAACCATTCGTTATTTTCTTGTGCTTTAACATTGATGATTTTGATAAAATCAATTTTTGATTTTCGTATGTTGTTTATAAGTTTTTCTAATGAATTTATTGTTATATTTTTTGATACCCTATCTAAATTTTGTACAAACTAGCTTCATTGAATTTCTTCATCGTGAAGTTCAATTTTTATTGGAAAATCTTGGATTTTTTTAGAATAGTGATTTCTATTAGGTTGTGGTCCAAGTATGAACATAGTTTGATGTTTAAACTACAGTCCATTTCATTAACTAACACGTGGTCGATGATCGCCTTTGATGTTTGTGAAATTCTGGTTGCACTATCTTCACATATTATCTTGTTTGCAATTTTGTAACCATACAGAATAATGGTGTTTTGATAGTGTTGGATTTTTTTGAGAAGAATCTCTAAGCAAATTTAAGTTGAAGACACCGACAATAATACATTTTGACTTTTCATTTCTTCAAAATCTGTTAGAAATTGAGTAAGGTCGCAACTAGGTGGTTTATACACTGAATACAATTTCAATTTGAACTAATATAAGTTTAATTCAATTAGGTTGTAAGGCATCTCACCCCCTATATTTTTTACTTCCTGATATTTAAGATCCCCCTTAATATATATGGAAGTACCTTCTCTTCTGCTACTTCTGCATGAATGGGCCGCTGCATATCCCGTAATCATATACCGGGTGACCACGAGGTGAGGTACGCCCCCCAATTTTTCTATGGTTTCGGACATACAGATTTCAAATTTGGTATGTCGCTATAGTACTTGAAAAGGCATATTTTGACACCTCTACTTAAAATTCACCACTTCCGGTTTAATCGGAAGTGACCCCAAACATGGTTTTCAAATGACACCCTGTACATATATTTTCACTGTCCGAAAGAGTACGCAATTTGTGATAACACTATTCTTCAAAATTGAAAATTGGTCAAAAAATGGCGGGCATACAGTTAATTGTTCAGTCTAACAAAGTTGGTCGTGATTTTCAAACTTAAATCATCACAACTGAGATCAAATACATTCAGAACAGGTTGAGCCAATATTCCACCAATATTATTAATGAAATGTTGTTTTTCCAATATGCACCCATATTGGTTCAATATTATTTCTACATTTACAATATATCCATATTGGCCCAATATGAAAACAAGATTCAGCCAACATGAGGTGCTACCTGGGGAGGGAACAAATTCATTTCTATGAATTCAGAATTATCTCCTGGTTATCGTGCTACAACTCTCAACGTATATACCTAGGGCTAAAATGTCGGTAGCAGCAAATCACATTTTGTATCTGATCAGGACCCGACACGATTTCAGATTGACTTGTCGCATGGCTCAACGTGACTTTACGAGAACGATCAAATATCCTGACAGAAGCGATATTTTCCGGACGTTGAAATAAAAACTTGGGAAGTGAAGTTTTATAATCAAACATGGAGTCGATGGGCTAAAATCCGTTGTATTATACAGGGTGTTAATTGAGTACATTGGCAAACTTCGGGAGGAGATTCTTTGAAAGTTTTCAAGACGAAAAGTTCATAGGAATAAATGTCCCAAACAGCTTGGTTTTCGATACTCAGGATGATAAAATTATATTTTTTTTTTTTTTAAGACTTTTTGGAGTAAACTTTGACATTTTCGACAATAATCAGTTCGAATTACACAAGGACAATCCATTCAATAGTACGCACGATACAAAATGATTCATTTCTTAAATAATTCACAGGGTCCTCATTTTTTCAGAGTCAAGACTTGTTCAACCATTCTGCCACCAGTGAGAGAAGAATAATCAATGATGTTTCATCATAATTTTGTTTTCTTGAAGTTTTTCATTTACTTGTACAGTGTCCCATAACATTAGAAAAATTTGAAAATAAAACAATCCCAATTATTGTAAATTGGAAAAATATTTTTTCAGAATTAGAAAAATATACGATGAATGAAAATTATAAAATAATAAATATAAAGACAAGCATACAATTCAAAAGCTTCCGCGGATATAAAATAGATAATCTTGTACAGGACAATATTTAATCTAATAACCACAGAAAAGTAGGGATTTCGTAGCAGATGAAGCGCGACGGGATCACCAAAGTTATTCTTATGTATTTCGACCCGCTGTATCCGAATTTCTAGGGTAATAAACCGTGAAAGCATCCGGAAAATTTTTATGTACGAAATTCCTAAGGAAATCGAAAAATCCATTTTTTCCAAAAACAAATAATGTCTTAATATTCTGCATAAAATTTTCTACAAAAAAGGTGTCCACAAGTTTTTCTCGAAAACGCACTGTTTTACAGTAAAACGTGCTCGAAATTCGAAAAAATGCGATTTTCTCAATTTTCATTACTCTTTCATTCAGTTACATAATAATATTTTCAGGATCACCTTCCCCCAAATTATTCATATATGTCTCGACTATGAATAACAGAAGAGATATTTTTTAAAAAGCCATTCAAGTGGATTTTCCGGCATTGAATTTCCTGATTCTTTTACCTTGCATGGAACCGATATTTTTTCATTCGCGAAGCTCACGCATTGGACGAATTCCTTATAGTGTCAATCAAAATGGGTTGAGCACATATTTTTTCATGGTCACAAAGCATTTCATTATCGGAAAAACGGAAAATTTCACCTAAAAGTAAAAGAATTTTCCGAGGAAAAATCAATTTTTTTCAAAAACAAATGATGCTTTAATATACTCCATAGAATTCTCTACAAAAAAGGTCACAACAAATTTTTCTTTAAAATGCACCGTTTTCGAGTAAAATGTGCTCTAAATTCTAAAAAATGCGATTTTGTCAATTTTCTGTGCTGTCTCATTCAGTCACATTATGATATTTTCACACGAATCCACACGAATGATTTTTTCAAAAATGTCTCTTGTGTTATTCATAGTCGAGACATTAATTTGAGACAAGGTGATCCTGAAAATATCATTATGTGACTGAATGAGAGGGCACAGAAAATTGAGAAAATCGCATTTTTTCGAATTTCGAGCACGTTTTACTCGAAAACGCTGCATTTTAAAGAAAAATTAGTTGACACCTTTTCTGTAGAGAATTGAATGCAGTATATTAAAGCGTTATTTTTTTTTGGAGACAATGGATTTTTTTATTTTCCTCGGAAAATTCTTTTACTTTTGAGCAAAATTTTTCGTTTTTCCGCTAGTGAAATGCTTTGTGATCATGAAAAAATATGTGCTAAACCCGTTTTTATTGACACTATAAGAAATTTGAAAATCGCATTTTTTCGAATTTCGATCACGTTTCCTGGAAAACGGTAAATTTTCGAGAAAAACTTGTAGGTACCTTCTTTGTAGAGAATTTTATGCAGAATATCATAACATCATATGTTTTTTAAAAAAAATGTATTTTTCGATTTCACTCGGAAAATCGTCCATAAAAATTTTCCGGATGCTTTCACGGCTTATCACCTTCGAAATTCGGATTCAGCGGGTCAAAATACATAAGACTAACTTGGGTGATCCCGTCGCGCTTCATCGGCTACGAAAACTCTACCGGACTATTGACAATCAAACCAGTTTCTGATATTTTGTCAAAAAGCGAGTTTTTCAATTAACGGCCTCAAATAGTAAATGCTGTTCTTATTCCTTCAATATTCATCATTCTTTTTGTTGTATTCTTTTTTTAACACACAACTTTTGTCCTCGATATAAAGAGCTATCAAACTGTTGAATTATTTTAAATAGGTCTTCGCTAATATGGCAATCAGAAATAATTGAAATAATAATGATCCCACTTATCTTTCTGACCAAGAAGTTATAGTCATAATCATCATATCTCAAAAACTGTCCTTTCCGGTTCGGAAACAGAATTTACAGTAATAACTTCTGACAGTTCATTAGGGCAAACCGAAGGGACTAATGTCCACAAAAAGTGCGAGAAAGTGAAGGAAATTCCATCAACATTCCGTTTCGTCCCACCTTTCCGTTGCTTCCCTGCCAGCGCTGCACAGATAATAGCGATTCTGCAGACTCCGTCCCCATTACACTCAGTCTCAGAAATTGTTTTCAGATGTCCCAAAACTTAAATCACACCTGCCGGAGATTTTATGACAAATACACTCAAAAATAAATGAGCATCGGCGTCCGCTATGACAAATTGATTTTGATGTTTCCACGACGGGTCAGAGGAGAAGAGGAGGATATCACTGAGTGGGGGAGTCTTTATTGGTGGAAGAGAACATCTTGTTTCTCTCTTGACAAGCTTATTGTCAACAATGCAGATTTCTTCATTTGCATTGGTGGTTAAATTAATCACGCAAGTTTTGGGTATTGCTTTGGATGAGGGGCTGGAGTTCAGATGGCGCCAGTTGTTTAGTGAACGCTGGGCTGCGGGTGGTGTCTCAGCTTCTGCCTTGACATGGATAGTTTGTTGAATCATTTATTGCAGACATTAGTTATTGTCTGCAGAGACCTACCCTATACTGATGAGGGCAAGAACCCAGAAATCGATCTATAGGTGGTCCAAATGTTTCAATGAACATTTCCATGCAACCAGCAATTGCGGAGACATCCTTGTAGGAACTCTGCAACGGAAATTCGTTAGATGTAATTCAACGTTCGTCGTGGTATTAGCCAGGAAAGTAGGTCTTTTCTGATGAATTTTCGACCCAATTACTCCTCAGGATTATGGCAATAAGCGTCCTCCTGGTGGGGCAAGACAACTTGTTTCTCTC
Organism: Chrysolina haemoptera; assembly: GCA_958298965.1. NCBI lineage: Eukaryota > Metazoa > Arthropoda > Insecta > Coleoptera > Chrysomelidae > Chrysolina > Chrysolina haemoptera. Next base: position 4,546,966 of record OY282592.1, on the reverse strand, counting down.
TTGACAAGCTTATTGTGAACAATGCAGATTTCTTTGACTGCATTAATATTGTAAATAATCCATGAAATAATCCATGAACATTGAAAATTCATTAAATTTTTTTATCACAATCTTCCATTCAACCTTTGTTAGAGATGAACCAAAATGGCGGCTCTAATATGCAGTAGGTTCTGACTATATTTGAAGTTGGTATGTGGACATTTTCTAGATCAGAGATTATTTTCTGTCAAATTTCGAAAAGTCGAAATGACATCTCCAATATGACGCACGAGTTTCATAATAATGATCCAACTGTACTTCGTCTGCGTAGACTTAAGAATTGGGTCCAGAAAGGAATGAAAAATGTGTGAGTGATAAGAAGATGAATAAGATGGAAAATTTCAGCCATACGCTTAGGATATGATAGAATCTCAATTTTTTATTTTACGTACATATTTATTCACTTGTAACGACGACTTCATTATTCATAATTTCCTGCCAGTACGTGTCTATTTTGGGCACTCGATACACCGACATAAAGCTGACCATTGGAGAAGCAAAGAGTGACCTAATCAACTCCTTCCGCTTCCCGAGTTTGGCACTGGGACTCATTATTGTTCATTGGCAAATAATTTGGGATAATTGCGATTCGATAAATCAACGCGCTCTCTTCTTCAACTGCTCCGATGAGAAAACAGGCCTTCATTGTACAATATCTGTATATCAAAATTACATATCAGCAGGATTTAAACGCTAACCTTCACCTACAGTTTATAGAAAAGAACGTATGTTAATTTCGAAATGAAATTGGACAGGTTGAATTGTGATTTTATCTCATCTTCGTGTTTAGTGATAGACCAACAAGAGCTCCTCGAAGTTTTGGTGAAAGCCTGCAGATATCAGGAGAGAAAATACTTGGGGTTGAAATTAAACTCTAAACTGACCTGGAACAAACATCTGGAGAAAGCAAGAACATCACTGATGATGCCCAGGTATTCCTTTAACAGAACATGTTGACTTGGACCCAAACAATCCCTTCGCCCATTCATAGTGATAGTTAGGCCCTCGATACCGTGCTGTGGTCAAAGAATGAAAGTGACAATCAGTAAGAGGCTGGCTAGTTAACAAAGACTGACCTTGAATGAGGTCACTGGTGCTATGTTCAGAAAATCTACTATTAGCCTGAAGGTAATTTTGGACCTTCCACCTCTTCATTTCTATATTTTAGCGGAGGCAAGGATGGAAGCCCCCAAACTAAATTGCCTGGACCAATGGAGGAGCACCGTCCTAGTCCGTTTCAAAACCAGTAGGAGGCTGGCTAGTCTACAAACGAGGTCACTGGTGCTATGTCCAGTTCATCTACGATTAGCCTGAAGGTTATTTTGAACCTTCCACCTCTGCATTTCTATATTTTAACGAAGGCGAAGATGGAAGCTTCCAAACTGAATTGCCTGGACCAATGGAGGGGCAACAACCTAGTCTGTTTGAACATAATGGAGGGCATGAAAACTAACACATCTGAGATTCCGTTGGACAAAATTACTCAAACTTACTTTTTTGATAAAACATACACCAACATCATACAAGATGGAAAAGTCGTGTCAAAGTCTATACCAATGCTGTCGAGGAGGCGAATCTGGTACATGATTGGCTCTACGACAGGTAATGGAGTACGAGCTAGAATAGCGTGGAGAGGCTGAGGAATGACATTGGTCTAAGACTCTTTATTCCAAGCCGAGGTAATGGCTATTTCTGTTTGGACGTGAAAACGTGCTGTCGAACCACGGATTATAGTCCGTAATATATCCACATGATCTAACGCGCAATTTAAAATTTATCGATAGATTAGTTTCACTGTACCAGGTGATAGAAGCAACCAGGAGAATGACAGCGCAGATATTTCACTCGTCAAAGTTTACCATGTGGTCAAATTGTACTGATTGGAAAAATGGAAAAATATGTTGCTTGAATAATATGAATATCACAATTCTAAAGACCCCGTGTCATGCTTGGTAAATTTGGATATTTTATATTGAAATTGCGGACAGTTAGTTTCACACATGCCATGGCTAACAAACAAGCTTAGGAGGTATTCATGTTGAAAAGGGGAACTTTCTCCACGAAAATTTGAAAATTAAAAATTTGATTTATTTATAATATCTAACAGAAAACAACTACTTCCCCGGCTAAAGCCACGCTGGACATTGAACTACATCCGATAGATATTGTGAAAAGACTTACATAAAAAAAAACTGGAAGTGAAAATTCATTCAGATAGTTCATTCGGTCAGATTATTATATTTAAAATAGTCAGTAACGTACCCTACACTGAATTTGCCTATCTGAAAAAATGAGATCGAATTAACAAAGAATACTTCTCTTTTTTTGATAACTGTTGACGTTTCGGAGGCTGTATCTGCCTCCGTTATCAAAACTTCTTAGAAAGACGCTGAGGAAACTGAATTTGAATTGCGATTTTGGTAATAAGACCTTTCTTTGACAGAGTCAAATGAAATCTGTCATATATTCTTTTGACTGACATTTGGTATCTTAATAATATTTCCTTCCATATACTCCAACAACAAGGCAACAACGTTACCCTAGTTTGGATACCAGGTCACACGGGCCTAGCAAAAGGGGGGGCCGAAACAACGTTCACTGGGCCAGAACCGGTCATCGGTTTAGCATATAGCACTGCCAAGAATGCTACAACCGCCTGGGCATACAATAAAAGACTTGAGTATTGGCTCAGTCTACCAGGACTAGCCCATTCCAAAGCATTTATTGCTTATACAAGGAAAAAACAGGACTCTGACAAACTTCTAGAACTCAGTAGAGCACATCTCAGAGTTATAGTAGGTTTGCTCACTGGCCACTGCAAACTCAAACACCACATGCATAAAATCGGACTTGCACAGGATGCAGAGTGCCGTCTATGCATGGAGGATGATGAAACGGCTAAACACATCCTGTGCACATGCCCTGCAGCAGCCAGAACCAGATTTTCAATATTTGGCAATACAAAAGTAAGGCCAGATCTGGTAAACTGTTCTCCCAATATGTTACTCAATTTCGTTAAGAGATTGGATATGCTGGGAGAAATATAACCATAGGGTGAGCCACAATAGGCCATTGGCCGCAGTGGAGAGCCTGTTATAGGCTCACTCACATTTAAACCTAACCTAACCTAACTCCAAATTATTCCCGTAAATCACAAAGTTGGGTGTTGTGTCTTTATAGCAGCCTTCTGATGGGGTGAATTTGTTTTATAAAACAACCAATGTCTACAAAATCGGAAACATGTTGTTTTCAATTATCTATATTAAAATTTACACTAATCAAAACGCGTATTTTATTATGAAAAGGGGAACTTTCTCCACGAAAATTCTAAAATGAAAAATTTGATTTATTTATTATATCTAACAGAAAACAACAACTTTCCCGGCTAAAGCCGCGCTGGACATTGAACTACATCCGATAGATATTGTAAAAAGACTTCCATAAAAAAAAACTGGAAGTAAAAATTCATTCAGATAGTTCATTCTGTCAGATTATTATATTAAAAATAGTAGGGTCTATTTGAAAATCCAACCTGGAATCCAGATAACTGCTATACATATTGGCTTTTCTGAACCTGAACGGTTCACGAGATACGAATTTTTTCGTAAACAACTAAGGCAGATTTTTTTTTTTTCAGAATAATCGTATTATGTCAAAAACTGTAAGTCAACATAAATTACCTGGGTTGTCCAAACTTAGAATTAGCTACGTGAAAAAAAAAGTTTCCAATCAAAATAAGAACGTTGGTGCAAACTATTGGAACACCTTGTAGAGCTGCAAGGCTCAAGATATTTCAATTAAAAAAAATGATCGATTTTGACCTCATCCATAATTTCAAGTTTCTAACAACACAACACACAGACATGCGACATATCCATACATATCCAACAAACAATATTATACCTTATGTCCCTGGACTGTCTGAAAAGATAAAACGGATTGGCCATAGGTATGATGTAAGAACAACATTTAAAACAACCAATACATTGAGATCAATACCCACACATACAAAACCCAAAAACGCTGGTGAATGTTCAAAAAATTGTGTTTACAACATACCTTGTTCGTGTGGTAAGAGTTATATAGGTGAAACATCAAGACCATTGATTGTGCGCCAGGAAGAACATAAAAGTTACATCAGAAATCGAAAAAAAACGGGTTCGAAAATATCCGAACATATTCTAACATCTGATGGCGATCATATGATGGAATGGAATAATACCAAAATTTTATTGAGAGAATCAAATCAAGAAAAAAGGAAGTTGAAGGAAACTGCTTCTCAACCAATTCCATCGAAATGGACCGCACCTGGTTACCCCTCCTCAGAGATGAAATAAGAACTAATAGAATGGTGATTGATTGATACCGAACACCCTATGTATCAAGATACCAAATGTCAATCAAAAGAATGTATGACAGATTTCATTTGACTCTGTCAAAGAAAGGTCTTATTACCAAAAATCGCAATTCAAATTCAGTTTTCTCAGCGTCTTTCTAAGAAGTTTTGATAACGGAGGCAGATACAGCCTCCGAAACGTCAACAATTTTCGAAAAAAGAGAAGTATTCTTTGTTAATTCGATCTCATTTTTTCAGAGAGGCAAATTCAGTGTAGGGTACGTTACTGACAAAAATTAATTTCTTTCAAGACAGCAGTCTTGTGAACGCAATAACTTATCGGGCAAATTAATTAATTTGCCCTTCTACACTTGTACAGATTTCTTTGGATTAAATTTTTTTCTCATTTTCAGATTGTGGAAGGTGATAAACCCAAAAAATTATGTCAAGAACTGGATTTCCTCCACAAAATCAAACTTTTAATCAATATTTTCAAGTTTCTAATTTAACGAGCAAGTTGAAATACCTCTGATGCACCGCGCCTACGTGAATCACCCTGTACATCGCGTGCAGTGAACACTTACATTTTGCACTTGTTGCCCAAATAACCATTTATTTGATTTGAAGTCCGTACAGGTATAAGTACCTTTGAATTGAAATCGATTCAAACGTCTTCATTATGGAGTTACATATCGTTCCGTTTCGGAGACTTCCATTTTCCCCGGAACGTTTTCACACGATTTGCTTCGATCGGAAATGGCAAAATGGACATAAAATCTTCTTAGTGTCTCCCGTCTCGGAGAGTATGAGCTACTCTGAGCTTTTGATATTTTATTGAATTCCTTGAGGGCAATTACGCTCGCAGAAAGAGATACGAGAATCCATTTTGTACGATATTTGATATGGAGTATGTTTCAGTTGAAGATTGGAATTCGCTTAGAAACGTAATTCCATACAGGATGTTTTGTGGTGAAATAACGTTATTTCATTGTATGAAAATATAGAAATGAAGGAACACTAAAGGACTAATACATTGTACAAAGAGACGAATATATTTGATATCAGACAAATTTATGTCAAAATAATGTTAATATTCACATTCCAAAAAGAAAAATATTTGAAAAAAAATAGAAAACATACATCAGACAAAATCAAGCAGTATAGCACGACTGATACTACATAGAGTGAATAAGTCTATCGGTAAAAGAACGTTCACTTACCTGGCACCAAAGATATTCAATCATGTCCCCGAAGATATAAAATCAGTATCCGCTAAACACTTATTAAAAAAAAAAAATTATTTTTCTACAACATCATCGATCCTATCTAATGTTTAACAAAATGCTAGAAATTTCTGATACCTTCAACTAGTCTGAGTCATAATCTAGCTACTTAAGTTTTAAGTTTTATTCCTACTTTATATTCTATCTATGTTATATATTTTAATTGAATTGAGCTAAAATTTTACTCTTAATTTACTTTTCTTTGCATATATACTTAATCAAAGCTATTTTTGTAGTCGAAGTTTCTGCCATAGATAGGCTCTAAGAGAGCCTAAATGGTGTTATTCTGTATTGCAGATTATGGTATTGATATATTTTTATGTACTTAACTTAATTTTTATGTACTTAACAGTGTATAATATATAATATATATTATTATTATTATTATTATATGTTATTATATTATTACTTTATGAATTATGTACATGTAAAAAAGTTGTAGTCATCAATAAACTTCATTCACTTAAAAATATCCATATTCCATTTCTTAATAACCTGGACAAATCCAACCTGATGTGTACGTACTTTATGCAACACTTTGATTGGTTCTTTAATGGTATTCCCTAAAAAGATCTTGAAAATAAAAAATGATAAATCAAACGGAAAAATAAGAAATGGCACAGGAGGGCCACAAGAGTTTTTTAATTCATCACTTCTGCTTTAAAGTTGAAATTTCGAGAAAAAAGTCAAAATTTCGACTTTAATGTTGAAATTTCGACATTAATGTCGAAATTTCGACTTTTTTCTCAAAATATCGACTTTTTTCTCGAAATTTCGACATTTTTCTTAAAATTTCGAGTTTAATGTCGAAATTTAATCACTTCGATTTTAAATTCAAAATTTCGAGAACAAAATCGAATTTTAGACTTTAATGTTGAAATTTCGACATTAATGTCGAAATTTCGACTTTTTTCCTGAAACTTCGACTTTTTTTAATGTCGAAATTTAATCACTTCGACTTTAAATTCGACATTTTTCTTGAAATTTCGAGTTTAATGTCGAATTTTAATCAACTTAGTCAACTTTAAACTTGAAATTTCGAGAAAAAAGTCGAAATTTCGTTTTTAATGTTGAAAAAATTTAAAATATCTCTGAAAACATTTCTAATTGCGCATGTATTTTATTCGCTAGAAGAATACAAAATATAATTTTGTAACTGTATATGTATATACAACATGTATTATGGTTTCGTATTATTTGTATTTGTATTGTCTTTCATGGCATTAATGTATTGTAAATATTTATTATTATGGGTTGCCCATATCCATTTTATCTGACTTATCTCATGTCATGTCCCATGGCCACAAGAGACTAAAGTTATCTATCTATCTGAAACAATACTTCAATTATGAAAGTACTAGGTACTACAGTCTTCAGTGAATCCTTTCCATTTACAACTAACAATCGTGATTTTTGGGAGATTATTTAGATAATATTATGAATACATAGCAATCTAACCTACATGAACTGCCGTTATTTGTACAAAAAACATGAATGCACTCAGTTGGTCACTTCATTTTGAACAGTCTTAAGATAATAAATAATATTTCCTTCCATATACTCCAAATTATTCCCGTAAATCACAAAGTTGGGTGTTGTGTCTTTATAGCAGCCTTCTGGTGGGGTGAGTTTGTTCTATAAAACAACCAATGTCTACAAAATCGGAAACATGTTGTTTTCAATTATCTATATTAAAATTTACACTAATCAAAACGCGTATTTTATTATGAGTGGAAGAATCAGTAAAAGTCCAGTAATTCACCACAGATATGCTCTGAAACCTGACCAATTCTATAATGTTAACAAAAGGTTATGTTCCTTAATATTTGTGTAATCACTACAATATCGGATTTCTATCTCATCCTCACAGTAATCAAATAAAGACAAAGACTGTTTTCCAACAATTATTATTCGTAATATCAACATCTCAAAGGAATGTTGATTTTCAATCTCTGTAGCCTGCCTTGTCTTACCTTGTCAGCATGTGATTCATTTCCACGAAGAACAAAGCAGATTCGGAGATATCTACAAACAATTTTCTCATTTCCTCTTCAATCAGAATCATATTTGACTGAAGGTATTGTTGGAATTGAATTTAAATCTAATTTAGGTATAACATGCAGCAGAAATTGTTTACATTCACTGCAGGAAAGAATCTTAAGCTCTATAACTGGTAAAACGGAGTAGAGTGAGAACAGACGAAGAAAGGGATATGGCAATTAGGAGTATTCCTTGATTTTCGGTGGTTTTGAGGCACATGAAATCATCTCATCATGTGTTTTTTAGTTCTCAAATACGTGGAAAAAAGGCTCTCAGCCAATTTTGATGATACTGTAAGATTTTCTAATGGGCAGAGCAACATCATTTTTAAATTTCGTATTCTCGTCTATTTTCATACCTAAAATTTTATTTCATTTTCGAATTTGATAATATGTTTGATAATATTGCTCCACATTCAAAGACATGTTGTCTATGACCCTTTGTCGATCTTTGTTTTTACCAAAGACAATAGCAGCTGACTTATGTGGATTCAAAATCAAGTTATGATTTTTCGATACCTCTACAAGTTTTCTGATATCTTTCTCTAGACGTAAAAGTTGTTCTATTCCACATGATACATATAGATTTGTATTATCAGCGTATATGTGGATTGGCATGTGGTCTTGTAGTTGTTTGAAATCGGAAATATAAATTATGAAAAGTAAAGGAGCAAGAATCGACCCCTGAGGTGCTCCGTACGATACGTTAATATATTATTATTTATGGGGACACACTGGAGCCTGTTGCTCAGAAAGGATTTGATGAAGAGAGAGGTAGTATGGCTGAACCCAAAATATATTAGTTTGGTACATAAAAGTTCGTGGTTAATAGTATCGAATGCTCTACTGTTATCTATTGATGAAAGTATGCTAATTTGATTATTTTCACATGCTGAAATCATATCATCAGTGATTTTTAGTAATGCACTCGCAGTACTATTATTTTGACGAAAACTTGATTGATGTTGGGGTAGGATTTTTTATTTTTTTTTTCTGTCAAAAAATGGTAGATTCGTTCATAAACTGCTTTCTCAATTACCTTAGATAAAGCCGGAAGAATATTTATTGGTCTCAGATCTCTCATTGTCTATCAGAGCGATCATATTCCCGACAGTATTACCGGCTCTTGTACTAGGTTATACTAGGTTTTTGATTCCTGTACAATTGATACTATTTTGTCTCACCTGTCAGATTAGTGTATAGATCGATAAAAAGATAGATAGATTTTTAATTTCAACAGTTGAAAAACTCAAGTCGTATAATCAATAATTCACATCACATTATAGATAATACACAAAATAAAAATGTCTCTCAATATAACTAAAATACCTAATCACAATAAGTATGAGTTATATCACTGCGTTATATCCTCTGGTGACTGAAAATAATGAAATGGAAACCCTTCAACTATCATTCAAATAGATACAAATTTCATACATGAATCAGTCACTGCAGAAAGGAATGACGAAATAATCCTCAACTATATCCGGCCCTTCAATCTGATCCTCGAAGAATTCCCTTCGAGAATGTGCGTAACAGTGTATGAGACCGACTAGTTCCTGGCATTCAGCCCTTTTGGCGAAGGGGTGAAGGGATATACCCAGATAAGTCTAATCTGTTGTCAGTGATGCTCATTTGGCACATGTACAGGGTTGATAATGGTCAGGCAAGGGATTAAATTTAATTCCGGCTCGGATCCTGCCGTTTTGATAATGGAATTAATTTCAGCTTTTCCATTTCTGTTTCATGAACCCAATTAATTTATGTCCAAGAAAAATTTTCAATGGTGATACGATTATCTCTATCCAATTTTCCTGTGTGGTAGGAGTCCGTCTGTTGCAGACAGAATATGATGATAATTCAACAAATTTTATTCGTTACTTCAGATGTCTGACTACAAAGTTCATCTCGAGTAGATACTATTTCACTGTTGACTCAATTCCTGAATTTTTCAAAAACAGTTGAAACGAATTCTCATATTCTCGAAATGAATAGAGAAGCCACGGAGCCCATAATATGTGATAAACAACCACCATGAGTTATTGCGGTATTGATGGTCCCCTGGAAAAAATGAGCTGCTTCAATAGCTACGCGACTGATAGGCCAACCCAGATAGCACCTCATGTTGGCTGAATATTGTTTTCATGATTTTTGTTCGAAAATATGAATAGGATATCCATAATATCTGTTTTGGAATCATCTGCGGCTGAAAGACAAACTTTAGCCGCTATTTTCCATCGTTCAAGATAACCTCTAGGGAGGTATTCATGTTGAAAAGGGGAACAGTCTCCATAAAAATAGAAAAATGAAAAATGTGATCTATTTTTCATTTCATATTGGGCCAATATGGATATATTGTAAATAAAAAAATAACATTGAACCAATATGGGTGCATATACGGAAAACAACATTTCGTCAATAATATTGGTGGAATATTGGCTCAACTTGTTCTGAATGTATATTGTTTCATAAAATATTGGGTCAATATTGGTTCAATAATTTTCACTAATGTTGGTAGAGCGATATTGCCCACATATTTTTCCAGCATCTAGCCCCAATATTGCGATTTCAATATTACTCTCATATCGATTTTAGAGATAAAAAACAATATTGTATATCCAAGTTTCATACCACATTGGTGGAATAATATTCAATACATATTCAAAAAATTATATTGACCCTATATTGACTGAGATTGTTACGAAAACCTCACGCCAATATTTGGAAAACAATATTGATACAATATTACAAAATAAATTTATCAATATCATTGAAATTTGAATATTGGCCGAATATTCAATAAACAATATTGAAATTAATTGTGATCGAACTTGGGTGAGAAACCGCTAGGTGGCCCCACATATGGAACGGCAGCTGAATTATAGTAACATATATTGAATAAGGCTCCCACATTGCGTTTACAAGTAAATCTACGGAGTGATTAATTGGAATAGAAATGAAATTGTAGAATTTTCAAATTATTGGACATTTGCTGGTAATATTTCATCAATGTTTCCAAAGCAACATACTCACTTTGAATATTTCATCAATATATGCAAATGATATTATACCAATATCCCTTAATATTTTGAGACCAATATTGCTTCCCTAATATTTCACTAATATTATTCGTATAATGTCCAAGTAATATTGTACCAATATCCCGAAATAATTATAATTTTATCCCGCCTATTTTACGTTTGAATATTTTGCCAATATTTTTCCAATATTATACCAATGTAAGTGTGCTACAGCGATATTGTACCAATATCGCTTAACATTTTGAGTCCAATATTGCTTCGACAATATTATTTTTGAAATAATATTCAAATATTGGACCAATATCGCCGAATGTTCATTTTTTTTCTGGCCAATATTATTATTCGAACATATTGCCAATATTTTCACAATATTGTTCCAATATTGTCCCAATATTGTGTGCTACTTGGGAAGCGTTGAATTTTTTTGTTTTGTTTCCACGAATAGAAACACCTTAAAATTTTCAGAAAATATCATGAGAGCCAAGGAAAAGTAAGTAGGAATTAGTATTTTTCTTGAATTTCTGCAGGCTGTATGCCTCAAAGAACTCCTTCCGAAGCAGAGAAATCCAAAGATTTGTCGCTTGTTCGAAGAACGAGCACTGGTATAGAGATTTAAGAGTCGATTAGTGATATTTCAGAAGAGCACCGTACACAAAAATAGTTATAAAACAGAGTTAGTTCACCAACTGTCTGCGATGTTCCAGAGAAGTGAGCGAACGAAGTGGAGTATCACCGACGAGACGAATTGCTCTTTTTTAGATAGAATCTAAAAGTTTCAATGTGTGTCTGGGTGCCCTATTCAATACCCAAGTAGTACACTCACATTGGGACAATATTGTTACAATATTGTGAAAATATTGGCATTATATTCAAATACAAATATTGCTGAGAAAAAAAAATGTGAAGATTCGACGATATTGGTCCAATAATTTGAAAGTAATATTGGTCCAATAATTTGAAAACAATATTGGTCTAATATTCTTGAAGCAATATTGGCCTCAAAATGTTAAGCGATATTGGTACAATATCACTTACTTTTTTTTGGAAAAAGAACACAGAGTCGTCTCCACAAAGATTTTAATAAGACCAGGATAGAAATCCTATCTTACAGACATGTTTCGAACATATATATGTTCATCATCAGTTTGGTACAAAATTCATAATAGAGAGAAGCTGAAAAAATTATTATAAGGTTAACAACGTGTAGAAATTCAAACAATTTTTATACTTACAATGTGTGGAGAGAAAAATAGTATAAGATAGAAATTAAAAATATAGGCACTAAGAGTGCATGATGTACTGTTTTAATAAATTTCTATATATATGAAAATGGGGGTAGAACCCCAGAAAATCGAATCAATGAGCATATTAATATTTATGTATTCGTACAATATCCATTTGTATATATTGGTAAAATATTGAAAGTGAGTATGTTGCCTTGAAAACTTTGATGAAATATTTTCAGAAAATAATTTGACCTTATCTGGTTTTCCCATGAAAGGGTGTTGCATTGAAATGATGAAATGATTGAAATTGAAGATTCCATTGGTATAGATACTACTGACATAGTTACGCTGGTTACTGTGGCCTTTCCAGAGAAAATACATGCTAGGGTTTTATTCACATTGAATTCTATCAAATTTTTCCTAGAAGTATTGCTTGATCCCATTTATTTCGTTCACGATTCTTTCCTGTATATTCCTGCTTCCACTGGATAATATCGTAGCTTTTGAAGAGAAAGCTCTTGGACAAATGAATTCAAGGCATCATATATCTAGTAATAACCTATTCGGAATCACCTGAAGCTGACAGCTAGACTGCTATCCGAAATATTCCAGACAATGAGAATCAATTTCTGAAACCAAAGTTTCTCCGCCGATGGCCAATGAAGACCCTTTCGGTCATGTTTGATTGATTATGAAATCATAGTGTTTCTGACGTTCGCGGCGCCAGGAGATTCATTAGGCAGGCGATGATATTAATGATGAGTCGTTAGATAGAATGGGACGCACTCGGCTTGGTGGACGCCACTTCGAAACCCATCGATTAAGCTATCAAACTAGGATCTATCAGCTATTTTTATTGCCCGTTCGGTGATTTCATCTCGTTCATCTCTTTGATTCTGAGATAAATTTCAATTTTATCTGGGTGACAAGTGAATAGGGATGGTATTTTTTTAAATCGTGCTTTCCTTGAAGAAGATGATACATTGCAAGTATTGTGTTCTTTGTCAATTACTGGAGCATACAGTGTCACACATAAAGTTCGCCACATATGGAAGTTTTTATATTGATAAATTTAATGAAAATTGGACTCCGCAGTTAGTTTGTGCTTGAAAAATGAGTAAACAACAGCCTCTTCTGTTTTGTCACGTGCTACTCTGAAACTGTCAAATTTGACATGTTTTTCGAAAATCCTCAAAAAATCAAGTTTTCTTTGGAAACTTCGAAAAATGCTGGACAAAAAGTTGCTCATTTACTAGAACAAAAGTCTTTTGAATAGTTATCAAACTGTAGGTCATTGTTTAGTTTACAGAAAATTATGATATTTTGGGTTTGTTTGTAAGTAAATTATTGGTCCGAAAAATAATCAAACTGAATGAAATCTATTAAAAAAAGAAATACGAGTGTAATAAGAAATATGAAAAGAATAGTTATTTGTGGTACGAGTGTGTTATGTTGAAAACAAGTCACGCGAGAAAGATTTATACCACGAGGCCGTTAATAATGACAATAATAACTGTCATGTGTTGGATAAATTATTTTATTCGATATATTGAAAATCCTAAAAAGTTTAATAATGAAATGAAAAAACTAGATGAACTTTGCAATAACAAAGACGAATTTCTGGAAGTGCATTAATTTATTTTTCTGATAACAGACCGATCGATGTGGGTATTTTTTTGAAAACATATGACGTTGAAGTCTCGTAGTCATCAAAATTATGAGATTTGAATCATGTTTCGTTCGAATCGATGAAGCGAAAGATTCGAAGAATTAAAAAAAAATTGAAAAATTTGAAGTGACAGTATAAAGTGAAGGTATAAAATTGAAAACTGGCCTAATTTTTCCTTTGACTTTTTTCAAAATTTTCAAAAATCAAATGAGGATTTTTGAAAATAATTTCAAATTTGATAGGTTTAGAGTAGCACATGACAGAAGGAAAGAGGCTGTTTTTCACTCATTTCTCAAGCACAAACTATCTGTGAAGTCAAATCTTCATTACCTATATTTATTATTAAAAAAACCATATGTCGCAAACTTTATGTGTGACGCTGTATAAACTCCCAAAAACTGGTACATTACGTTAAAATACAATTCAATCAACTTTAATTGTTCAATGATAAACTATCAGTAAGGCAGCTATATTTTCTTTCAACTTCGAGCCACCATTTTATTGTCCAGTTAAAATGACAGAGTGTTCAAATTTGTCGTTACGGTTGAATAAATTCCCTTTCGTACTTTTTGAGGTGGAGACCTTGATAAAATAATTATCGATTCTAGTCTCTGAATATTCCACTGCGTGTTCTCTTGGAAATACAACGAGGAATTCAACATCTAGTTAACAGTCAAACCACCTTCACCAAGCGAAATCCCAAATGTTTGCTGAAGTATGCACTGCGGTTTGAGCTGTATACAAAATTCCTTAGGCCTTGTGTAACAAGACAATGCAATTCTGCATCAGAATCTCATTTGTCACATTGTCAGTGTTACCTGGGACATTACGTGAATGGACTTCAGCATGTCAACATATGCATAACCAAAAATTTGGTTATGTGGTTGCAGGATGCAGTTCCATAATAATAGACTGCAGCTTTCTGTATTTTAAAACTTCTGGATGTTGGAGGTATATTATTATTTTATTACTGTTTCATTAATACTTTCTGAATAAAGTTCTGTTTAATCCATTTTTTCCAAAAACAAATGATGTCATAATATTTTGCATAAATTTCTCTACAAAAAATGTCTACGTCTAAGTTTTCTTAAAAATGCACCGTTTTCTAGTAAAACGTGCTCGAAATTCGAAAAAATGCGATTTTCTCAATTTTCAGTGCTCTCTCATTCAGTCACATAATGATATTTTCTGGATCACCTGTTCCCAAATCATTCATCTATATCTCGACTATGAAAAGCAGAAGAGACATTGTTGAAAAAGTCATTCGTGTGGATTTTCCGGCACTGAATTTCCTGATACTTTTACCTTGCATGGAAGCGGCATTTTTTTATTCGCGAAGCTCACGCAGTGGACGAATTCTTATAGTGTCAGTCAAAACAGTTTCAGCACATAATTTTTCATGATCACAAAGCATTTCAGTAGCGGAAAAACGAAAAATTTTACCTAGAAGTAAAAGAATTTGCCAAGGAAAATCAAAAAATCAATTTTTTTCGAAAATAAATGACGCTTAATATGTTTTTATTCCTTCAATATTTATCATTCTTTTTGTTGTATTCTTTTTTTTAACACACAACTTTTGTCCTCGATATAAAGACCTATCAAACAAAGCATTTCAGTAGCGGAAAAACTAAAAATTTTACCTAAAAGTAAAAGAATTATCCGAGGAAAATCGAATAATTGATTTTTCCCAAAAACAAATGACACTTTAATATACGCTGCTGAAATACTTTGTGATCATGAAAAAATATGTGCTAAAACCGAATTTATTGACACTATAGGAATTTTGTCTACTACGTGAGCTTCGCGAATAAAAAAATGCCGCTTCCATGTAAGATAAAAGTATCGGGAAATTCAGTGCCGGAAAATCCACACGAATGACTTTTTTAAGAATGTCCCTCCTGTTATTCATAGTAGAGATATATAAAAATGATTGGGGAAAAGGTGATCCTGAAAATATCATTATGTGACTTAATGAGAGAGCACTGAAAATTGAGAAAATCGCATTTTTTCAAATTTCGATCACGTTTTACGGGAAAACGGTGCATTTTCAAGAAAAACTTGAAAATACCTTTTTTGTAGAGAATTTTATGCAAAATATCATATATATATCAATTTTTGAAAAAAATGAATTATTTAATTTCCCTCGAAAAATCACCCATAAAAATTTTCCGGACGCTTTCACGGCTTATCACCCTCAAAATTCGGATTCAGTCAAAATACATAGGAATAACTTGGGTGATCCCGTCGCGCTTAATCGGCTACGAAAACCCTCCCTGCCACCGGACTAATTAGTATGTAGATGTACTGTATGGACCATGTTTAACCGTTCAGTTCAAACAAAAAATCCAAACGGTTCAGAACTCGTGCCTACGATTTATTTTTGGTATCCGAAAGATAGAGAGAATATCTCACAAACTGATAGCTATCGGATGGTTAGACATAGAAAATAGAAGAAAACTACATGCTGCCACTTCATTCCACAAAATAATCATAGAAAAAAACCTCCTTACCTACATGAACAGATTTCTTTTAGAACTGTTGTGCATAATCTTGATATAAGGCACAAAGGCCGACTTACTCCTATGAAATTTCGTTTGGAGATTTTTCGAAGATGTTTCAAACAACAAAATCTATATCGGTTCAAAAATTTGTTCAATAAATTTCTTTTTGGTAACTGATTCTGACATTCAAACCACCTATATTAAGATCACCTCTAATCATAACTGTCATTTAGCGATTATATTGTTTATTATTTTTTTTTGTTATTTACCAATGGAAATAAATGATTACCTTTATATTTTAAAGAGTAGCATTAAGCTCCACGCGCACTTAGCCGAGGCGTCGCGAACGGAAGCGACGCGAGACGAAGCGTCATTTAGCTGATGTCCGCGCACTGGGGCAAAGCGTCGCGTCACGTCCCGAACGGCGCGATGCTAATTCAATTCATTTCAGCATTTGAATGAACGCAGTACATTGTCTAGTGAGGTACGATGAGCACTTCGTCTCTTTTAATTAGGTTTAATTGCCACTGTGGAAGAAGATGAAGAAAAAAAAACAATAAAAAAATGCTGGGTTCATAATATAAAATAAAAGGAACACAATTTGCCACCAACTTTAGCACCACTTCCTACCAAATACTGCTAAAATCTGAAATATGAGACAAGAAACAACAAATGTTTGAATTTTCTCTTCGCCTGTCAGCGCGCATATTACTTAATGTAAATTTCTCGGGCGAAAAATCCAGAATTTTCTTCGCGACGCTTCGGCTAAGTGCGCGTGAACCTTTAGGCGATATGTTCGAGGTTGAGTGGAAGAGCAATTTCCATGGTGATTCGTCACTATCGAAATTGAACTCCACATTTAATTTTCTTCCAAAGTTAAATATATTATATATTTTATTTTTATTCACATGATTGTACCTTTGAAACGGAAAAAGTAATAAGGACGGTATTATTATTATTATTATTATTAGTATTATTATTATATCATCGCCAGATAAAATGAATATTACTGAAATTAGTAGTATGATAATACTACACGTCTATGATTGGGTGATGTTAGAGTGAGACATGTGGATCGGGATAAGTGAAATGAATCCCACATTGAAAATATCCGCCCGGAACATGTATTACCGAACCGTATAAAGAGCAGAGATCAACTCACCGCCAACTGAAATTCACCGACACGTTGCTCCGTAGAGATAGCTCCATTCCTCCTCCTCTTGTTCCCCAGCCCTTTATCTCCTAGAGCTTGAGGCAGACACGTCTTGAATCCGGTGGAGCCATTTCATCTCATTATATTGTTCGATTGCAATATTTACTATTTTCAGCCGCAAATCCGGCGATCCATAGCTGTCATACTCTCAACGGTGCGCCGGGGTATTTTGCACTGGATGGAAAATCTTGTTGATGATGTCATTTGATTTCGAGGATCTCCGAGATGGAGGTTTGGAAGAGAAACTATGACGGTTCTTTCTCTTTCTCTCTTGATCTACTACAATTTTATTGTATGGATATATAACGTGACCAATAAACTTCCATTCTGACTCATTGAACTACGCTGGAACAACTCGGAAGAAGTAGACACAAAACACTTGGGTTCGCGTTATGGTTCAAGGTGGATTCAAGACCAGGAATAGCAAAAGAATGCAAATGGGCCCCTTAATCTGGTCAGTATATGCATAGATAAAAAGGGGCTAACTATTAGTCCCTCAAAAAAAACACAATAGTGTTTACTCTAAGAAGGAAGTTGGAGAGCTTAGAACCTTTGACCTTCCAAGGTACCATCATAAAGCTGTCGGGGAAAGCCAGATGTTTCGAAGTGATTTTTGACTGAAAATTCATTTGGAACCAACAGCTAGCAAAAGTAAAGAAAAAAGCCAAAGCGCCATTAATGAAAGTCAGGCAAGCACACGAGAAAACATGGTGGCTAAATCCCAAAATGCTGTATTGGATATTCAACATTGTGGTGAAATCTACGATCACTCATACATCTTTGGTATGGTGGTTGAAAGTCTTAGTATAACGGGAGCTATGAAAACAACACCAACATCAGCCATGGAAGCACTGTTGGATTTCCCACCGATTAACAATTAGGGGAGAGGCAAGAAGGGGAGTTCTGAGCCAACAAAACACGTGCAATAGAACGGACCACAACAAGATAAAGGATATAGTGGGAGGCAACATTCTCGAAATGGAACCAATGCTAGGTATTTCTTCAACATTAACTTCGAGGTCATCAGGGACAAACCTGGAAAGAGGGTGTGGTATACGGACATCCACAACCAGGGAAGGAACTGGTGCTGTAATATACAATAAGGGGAGAGACTCCCAAATGAGCCTCTCACTAGGAACAAACACGTCCACAGAGATGTACGCTATCTCGCAATGCGCGAGAGAAATCAGAATAAGGAAAATGCGCAATGCACAGATCAAAATATGCACACACAGCCAGGCGTCACTGAAAGTTCGTATGAACCCCAAAGTGACGTCAAGGCTGGTATGAGTATGCCTAGAAAGAATCAGTGTTCTCTCAGAATACAACAAAATATCTTTAATGTGGGTTCCAGAACACTGGCATCGAGTGCAATAAAAAAGTTGATGAACTAGCCAGAGAGAGCTCATCAACTCCATATATGAGCTCAGAACCCGCACTCAGGATAACTAAATCTGATATTCAAGGATGCATTCGGGACTGGGTCAAACGAAAATAAAGGAAGAGGTGGAACGAAGCCTCTCTCTTCCACCACGGGAAAACATTCATTGAAGATCCATCAAAACACAGTTGACCAGGCATCAAACTGGAACAATAGCGGGCCTTCTCACTGGTCACAATCCAATGTGAAAATACCTGCACGAAATGAGGCTGTACAACGAAGAACTTTCCTGTGGACCACTGGGTTGAGTGACAGAAATAGCCAAACACGTACTGTTAGGATGCGAGGCATTGGATCGCAATTCCAAGACTAATCAGTCTGGATCTTGGTCTTGGTCTCGCGTTTTCCTAATTACAGAGATAGTGGACACTGTCTGCTCGTTAAGTTCATGTGGGCTCAACCTATGTCCACAGAGAAATGAAATTTGTTGATGTTTAAAGTTCGCATTGTATTCAGAATTGTTTTCATATTTAGACGAATTTGTTGAGATGAGCTGTCATTTTAATATAAAAATATGAACGTCGAAACGAAGATTAAATTTGGCGGGGATTGATCCAGTGGTAGTGCCGGGGATTCGTGATCGAAAGGTCACTGGCTCGATCTCGAGGCAGGGCAAGATTTTTTCGGTTTCAGATGTAAATCTGAGTGCTGAGTGCTGGCTGGGAATGATCCCACACGAATCACCGTTGCGTTGATAATTGACAGTGCTGCTCCTGTGGTGGCGTATGGAGTAAGTAACAAAGCTTATCCAGAACACGTGGCTAATGACCATAGCAGTCGATACCAATACTCAAAGAAAAAAAATAAGAAACCTGTACAACCGAACACGAACATCTCCATCACGGCCAATATAGATATAAACGGTTGTGAATTACCAACAAAACAAATCGATAAGCAGGGCAGTTAGCGGTAGCAGTTTTTTTTTTCCGAAAACAGATCATATCCATATCCTGTCCAACTTTTTTTATTCATACCCTCTTCGAGAGATTTTTTTTTCAGATCACCTACAACTAGAAACCTTTATCGCAAATATTGTCCCACTTTGATGGTCAAGGAAGTCTTGCATCAGGCTTATCAGCTTGTATTTATCTAAAGGTGCAGTTGAAATAAAATCAATACCCAAGTCGTACCAAACTTCAGTAAATTCTATTCATATCTTATCCTTCCACATTCCTCACTGTATGTTTGTCTATTCACGAATCATACAGATTTCTAATAACAATCAATTCATCTGTATTTATCCGTTTTGTTTGATTTTCATGCATCAGGTGACAATAAAATACCCTTTCCGTGCAATATAGACTGTAATTACACGCGATAACTATCTGTGTAATGGTTGTTGGATCGTGTTTATGGTCGGTTTCTAAAATAAAGCAAATTATTGTTTTGGATATAGGATAATATCGCACCTCATGTATTCACCGATGTGAATAAGATTATGGAAAATTGATGACAATGGATTTCATTTGGATGGTCTCACAATACCATTCCATAAGTTGTTGAATATCAGATATTTATAGAGGAGAAGCAATCATAGTGAGACTCATAGTCCATGCAATAGGGAAAAGTGCGTTCAAAACTTAATATCCGAGAAAAAAATATGAGCGTATAGAAAATTCAAATTCAGGATGAGTATCTATTTCATGCGACTCGATCGTGATAACCGAACATAACCTAAAAATTTGGCAAAGCGGTTTTCTGTTGATAAATAAAAAACTACAGCGCCGATTGAAACAAGTTAAATTAGTAAATTGTAGGTATTAAAAAGATCTATCAATTAGATGGATGTGTTGGCAATCCCAAAAACCTATTTTTGAAAAATTGATGAATATTGATTATTTTTCAAAATATATGAAATTTTCTCAAAAAATGCTGCTAGGTAACCATTCAAGGCTTACTTTTTTTCTGTAAGAGTTGTACTTCAATAATATCGAATAAATATATTGTTTTTTTTTTTTTTATTTTAAGGGTAAAAAATTACTAAACAAAATTGCACAATTTTATTAAATGTTTTTTTCTATATAAATGCCTTGAAAATAGATTCCTAGCATGATTTCACAAATTCAACATATAAATGTATTTCTACGATCACTAAAATCCGAGATAATTTTTTTATTTCAAAAAAATCTGCAAGGCGTAATAATCATCGTACCCTAGTCACCTTCATGGATATTGAGGTTGAATATCTATATTTTCATTAAAAAAATACTTGGATAAGTCTAGTTCATTGCAGTATTATTAATTGATGAATAAAGTGAGGCGTGCAGGCGCGGATCGCGGCAGTTGTAGCGGGTGACGTAGTGGGGATAGCACTGAAAATAGTTCGTGCGTTGAAAGTGGCTTGCGCTTGAAAAATATTGAGTATCTCGGCTTCTGGACAACGTACAAAAATCCCTTAAACCTAGGAGGAAACTCATACTTTTCCTCCTCCTCATTTCAAGTAGTAGTAGTAGTAGTAATCATGGGGAGGCCGCAGCCAGGCAAGTAGGCCCCAATGGGCCCTTTTTGCCATCCCCTGCTCTCCACATAACTACATCGCCTCTTCTAGTCTTCCTTTCCGAACCTTTGTGACCTTCTAGTGAAGGTCAGTATGTCCGTCCACTCTAGTTCGATGAGTTCCTCTTGTTGGAGTTTTTCGACTCCGAAGATTTCGAATCTTCTTCGCATATATGGCAAGTGGAATTGTCTTTTATACCCATTAGTGACAGGTGTCTACCTAGTTTGTTATGGCCTGTTAGTATTCCTACAAGGAGGCGTAGTGTTTGGCGATCTCTGCCTAAAAGCCACGTCATCCTTGACTTGCTAGAGCCGGCCACAAAGTCTTTTGACTGCCTGCAGCCGGCAGTATTCCTCCAAGATTTGTTTAGTTCTCTTTCCACCCATTCATCTAGGACAGAAGAGATTTGACCTCTTGCAATGCCTAGTACTGGCTCCGGTCCACAGAACGGCGCAGCGGAACCGGTTCTGGCAAGCTCATCTGCCACCTCGTTTCCCGGCACCCCCCTGTGACCAGGGACCCATACCAACTCGACTTCCTTTGTTTCCGCTGATTTCTCAAGAGCATCTCCGCATTCCTGTACCAAAACTGAGCTTGGTCTAGGATGACAGATAGCTTTGAGCGCTGCCTGACTATCCGAACAGATATAAATTTTCTGTTCGGGCCCTTCTTTCACCTCTTGCCTCGTAGCTACGGTTAGAATGGCGTACACATCGGCTTGGAAAACTGTTGTGTATCTTCCTAGAGCGTAACTTTCTCGTATATCTCTTCCTTCCAGGTAGATGCCTGCGCCAGAAGCCTGTCTGTCAGTCAGACGCGAACCGTCCGTGTAACATACTAGGCCTCCTGGACGAAGCTCCACTGTGTTTCCTTCCCATTGTTCTCTGCTCGGAAAAGTAAGCGCAAACTTTCTATTCCATTGCAGTCTGTCTTGTGCGCTTTTCACTCTGAGGACGGAAATAGGAATTTCCTGCTCCGCCCATTTTCAAGTAAGTTTAAACGATGCAGCTTGGGAATCTATTATAATCAAATTGTTTCCGTAATTTCTAGAACATCTTATATATTCTGTATTCTGGTAAAAATCAAACATGAATGTTCATTCTACTTCAGTTCTCTAATAGCTATTTGTGTATTTAGAGCGCAAAGTAATTGATTGTCGCTCGACAAAAAGATTAATCTTTGGAGAAAGACAATGACACTTTGTGCTCGAAATACACACATTTTTTTTTCTACAAGCGCAGCTCTTAGAAAAAAAAATGATCGACACTTCATTCAAATAGGCACATAACATTACTTATGAGAAAATCCCTCAATAGCAATCCGAAATGTATAAGCTATCTAACCAATAATTCAAATCCCTAACAAGAAAAAAGTGAAATAACGTTCTTAAAAAAAAGAAGTTGCAGTTGCCAGGAGATGAACCCGAGACCTTCGGATTAGAAGCCGAAGACGCTAGCCATTGCACAACAGCAGATTCTCAGATGGACATGACTGTATTGTCTGTACTTTCCATCACGCGAGTATAGGTCCGTTTTTAGACAAAAGCAGTTGGGATGCGTTTTAAATTTACAAAAAAAGGTTCATTAAATGGGTAGGAGAATAAATCATATGTATTACATGGGAGTAAAGTGCCCTATCCGCTTCGCGTTAGGCAGTAAACTACATCCTGCGGGAGAACAAGTGGCACTTTCCTCCCTAGTAATACAAATAGCTATTTCATAAAGTTTCAGCCCATTGATACATCAACAAATAATCCACGATAGGTCGATTGATTGAAGAATAAAAAGTTGTCGACCTTGACAACATACGAAAAACCGATAGTCATAAGGCTCCAAGAGCTTGAATCCACTGTTAAACCTCCACACACCCATGCAACTAGTAAGCTGCGTGGATATTTGGATCGTTTCTGAGACTTTTTGACGAAGAACATGCGCTCCGTTTTCTCGAATATCCTGTTTTTCAGTTTGAAACATTTCAAAGTTCATTCAAGACTTTTTGATCTCTGAAACTGAAATAAAGAGTTGAATTATGAAAAAGTTTATAGAAACTTTGTATTGAGTTGTGAATAAAACAGAACAAAACCAACCAAAGAGTTTAGACCATATAAGCAGTACGTTGAATAGCCTATAGTTTGTAATAAACTTGTTGATATATGGCAAGGATTCTGCTTTTTCGTTTGATCATCATTCTTTTGTCTACTTTCAGTTCTATCACTCGCTTTCATAACCACGGAAGGATCCAAGCCGAACCATAAAACTGCCTTTTCCAGTACAATGAAGTCATCAAAATTCGGAAGGTCATCAATATTTTCATTTTAAAGAAAACCTCAACGTTATGGACTATCGAGCTTATATTAATCTTACCATAAAGAAAGGCTTTAAGGGGTGATAAAGTACAGTTCCCCAATATCCTTTCCATCGACATTGTGGGAACATATAAAAAATTCTAACGACCGCATAAAGTTCCAATCGTTATTTCGAAAATGTGTCGGTGCGTTGAGAAGGGGTGGACGTTTTTTATGGAAGCAGGAAACATTTGTTACGTTACTGTTTTGATGAACCGTCCTTAAGAGTAGGCACTAAGGAATTTATTCATTGACGAATCTCACAATAAAGGTTAGCTGTTTCTGTGATAACTCACGTGACATTTCATGTGGGTTATAAAGATTTTATTTGAGATTGTTCTCAAGTGATAATAACAATTAAACTATATGGTGCATGCGTATGTATACAGTGCGGCTTTTTATAGTCCCCCCCCCCTGTTAACTTTTGAACGGTTTGCCGTAGAGAGATAAAAAAAAACCATTTCGAGGGTTTCACCGATACTACTTTTTGAAATATAACGCATTGTGATTGCTCGATAGATGGCGCGGGGGGGCACAAAAACCTAATTTTTTTAAATAGCACGGGGGGTCGAGTGACACATCGTTGAAAAGAGAATTTGATATTCTCTTCAACCATCTATTTTTTTTTTTTAATTTCGTTGACACGTTTTTTCACAATAAGCATTTGAAGTGTCAAGTGTAAGAGCGGATCTGAATTCGTTTCCTTACCTTACCTAAATAACTTTTGAAGGGTTTGATGTGAAATAATGGGACGGAAAATATTTTGGGTGGTATTAAAATAATAATGTTTGAAGAAAAATACCTTAATTGTTCTAGTGATTCACAATTGCAATCAATACCACGAAATACGGTCATAAAGACAATTCACAACATTAATAATTATTCATTTTGAATTCCTTTCAAAGCTTAATTAGGTATTAGGATATCGAAATTATACCCATTTCATTTATTTTTAATGACAAAAGTAATAACAGGTACTACGAAAGGACTATTTATTGGATTTGTTTAAATGACAATAATTAATTAGTTACCTATAAATTCCTACCTATATATTCACTGAGGAGTTTTGTCTACTTATAATTATTATTTACTTTGAATATATGATATCATCATGGTTCGTATACGTCCTTTCGAAGAAAAAATTTAAGCAATTTATAATTTTGGTGAGGCCCATCGGAACTACCACGAAGCGGAGAGAATTTTTAATGAAAAATTTCCTGAACATACTATAACTCGGAAATATTTGAGGGAACTAGTTGAAAAATTCAACAGAACTGGCAGTGTTCGTAGGAAAGGTGGAGCTGGTCGAAAGTCAATTCCGGAAGAGACCATATTGTAGGTCCCTTATTTCTGGAAGAAAACTTAAACGGTAATTTGTACCTGGATTTACTAAGAGATACGGTTGAACCACTCATACTTGGAATATTAGAAGAAAATGAGAACGAATTTCAGGAACACATCACCTTCCAGCAAGATGGGGCCCCTCCTCACTTCCAACGTCAAGTTCGAAAGTATGTGGATGTAACATACCCTATGAGATGGATTGGACGTCGTGGACCAATCGAATGGCCGGCACGATCACCAGACCTTACACCTTGTGACTTTTTTCTGTGGGGATACGTCAAATCCAAAGTGTATGAGCAACAATCCAACTCTTTGGAAGAACTTAAAGAACGAATAACACGGGTTTGTGCTGGTATAACTGCAGACATGTTGAATAATGTTCGGCAGGAATTTGTGAATCGAATTTTTTATTGTCAAGAAGTATTAGGTGGACATTTCGAACACCTGCTTCGTTAATTGACAACAATTTTGCTTCTAATTATTTAAATACTACATGTCATAATAGATTGTTTTCTTTTTGTTTCATTGACACTACAAATGCTTATTGTGAAAAAATATATTAACGAAATTAAAAAAAAATTAGACGGTTGAAAAGAGAATCCAATTCTCTTTTCAACGATGTGTCACTCGACCCCCCATGCCATTTAAAAAAATAGGTTTTTGTGCCCCCCCGCAACATCTATCGAGCAATCACAATGCGTTATATTTCAAAAGGTAGTATCAGTGAAACCCTCGAAACGGGTGGGGGGCTATAAAAAGCCGCACTGTATAAACATTGGAAATGAAACACAAACCTGCGCATGGAAATTCAATGTTGTAGACTCGAATTTTATGTTATTGAATACAACTCAAGATCAGAAAAAAATGGAATATGGAAATATCCAAAATGCATACAAACAATTCAAAAAAATCGAGTTCTCTATAATTATTTGCTTGGTGTCCGAAATCGAAAAATCAATATATCAAAGAATATATAAATCACTATTTTAATAATTTTTAGTACTCTCAAATAAGGGCACGCAATCAGAGATTATTATAAAACTCAATGAAAAATAAAAAAATATAATGGAAGCTAATAACATCATGATAAATAAAGTAGTAAAGAAAAAATATGGGATCTACTTCAGATTCACATAATTTAAATATGATGATTTCCCTTGAAACTACATATTTTACAAGAATTGTTTAAAGAATTGTTTAAAATGCGATTGTGCAAAAACTTCACATCGGACAGAAAACAACTTGCGCAGAGTTGAACCACATGATATTATCTATCAGTTTCCGAAATATTTTTTGTCCAGTTTCAAATTTATGAAAATTGTGAATTTTTGAAAAATGGTCTCTTTTTTGAAGTTTTCCCGGATTTTCTTAGACCAAAATGCACCGATCCGGTCGTACAAAAAACCATTTTGTATATTTAATAATTCTTTACAAACATTCTATTGATTGTAAAACGATTCCTTCGACAGTTTTGGGAATATTTGTAAAAACCCAAAAAAGTTGTTATTTATATCACTATTTCTTGTTTAAAAAATTTTACAAAGCGGTTTTGCTGGGGCGAAAACCAAAGTTTTCATTAACAAACTATGTTATAAAAAACAGCATAGGCCATCTGCGTCTTTTATTTTGTGGGTAAAAAATTTTCTATTGCTTGGTCTGTAGAGAAAATTCATAAAACAGTTCATATTATTTGCCGTTACATAAAATGGTTAGTGACTTAGGAGAACTATTGATGCAACACAGCGTTGAATTTTGAGCTCTATAAAAATCACCTGATGAAGTAACTGATATTATATTATTATCTTCTGCACATACAGCGCCATCTACACCATACATCTACAACATAACCAACTACTGATTTCAACAGTTTCAGCAAATCAACAGGAAACAACATCTTGCAAACATACCCATCCCATACTAACTGACCTAGCACACATTTGGCAAATATCTTCTATGCTTTGCAGATTAATTCAAACGCAAAAAAAAATATTGCCTCGATAAGAAATTTTGCCCTTCTAAGCATTCTTGTGTGATTTTCAGTGGACCACTCTCTATCAATCCCCCTTTTAGTATAGTCATGTGGTATGGTGATGTTTCAATCGACGTTAATGATAACAGACATCACAAATACATTAGTGACATGAGGGAAAATTATGTGATAGCTTTTATTTTCGTCACATCAGAATAGAAATGATAATCACAAATTTTATAACAATAAAAGAGTAATATCCTTTTCCACATTAGTCAAAAGTGTGACCAGTCCATTTTTCTCATTTAAGTGAGAATTATTGCATACCGAAGTTGGAAAGTTTTTTACTTTACATTGATTCAAAGACACTTAAGCCTTTACTCCATATATAATCGACTGAGTCATGCTTATTTGAAATTAAAAGCATGCGGTCTACTGAAGGTTCTTTAAGGACTGACATGAGCTGAAAGTGCGACAGAGATTGGAAATGTCTTCTAGTTGGCCTGTACTAGTAAATGAGTTAGTCGACAGGAATAGAAATTAAGAGATCTCACATTCGAATCTTGGTCAATCCATAGTTGTTTTGCCTGAATTGCCAATCTTATTCATTTCATAACATGAACAACACTCCTAACTACTACTACATCTCCGTTTTCCAGGATCACTCACATTTCGAATGCCTCCTCGTCTCAATATTTGAAAGATTTCCTCTTTCAATTTTTCACAACGTTTCATTTGTTTCAGCTGAATGAGTACTGACAAAAATTCAAAACTCCGCCATGCCATTGAGACCAATCACCAACTTCCGTAACTCACCTACCTGGCCAAATATCTCCTACCAATACTACAACCCTCACACGATAGATTGTAGATTGTGGGGTGGTCGTACAGGCTGTGCAGGTTCACAAGCACTTATAAGTTCTCTTGTGCGTGACCCTTGGTCTATTCGTGGCCCGGGATTCCGAGACTTCTTGTGAAGTTTATCAGTTTCCTGGAAGCTAGGTTCCTGATATCAGAGGGCGTTAGGAAGGCCCCTTCCAGGAACTCAAGCCTCTTGCAAAAAGCGCTGGGTATTCGCGAAGCAAATGTTCTGCATTTTCCGCGAAGTTCTCGCAGTAGGGCCAACTATAACTCTCTGATTAACCCATGTTTTTGAGGAGGTACCCCAGAGGGCAGGGTCCAGTGAGGAGTCCCGTTACTATCTTCAAGTCTTTCTTGTCCAGTCGATTCGCTTGTCTTTGTCTTGGCACTTTATTCCAGTGAGATTTCATTTCATCGGTTTCCCAGCGTCGGAACTCTTCTTTCAAGTGGGCTTTGGATAGTCCACAGAAGGGTTCTGAGCCGGAAAATTATGTGTTTGCCCCTTCTCTGGCAAGGCAATTTGCTTCTTCGTTGCCTTCAATCCATCTGTGACTAGGCGCCCACATCAGGGTGAACTGATTGTTTGCTGCCAGTTTTGTCAGGGATTGTTCACAGTCCCAAGTCAGCTTAGACTCAGAGGTTTTAGTTCTGCTTGACTATCTGAAAGTATATAGATTTGTGCCCTTCGAGTGCCTCTTTCAAAGCATTCCTGGACACATAATTCTATAGCATTCACCTTCTACACTTCTATAGCATTTACCTGAAGACGATTGCAGATTCAAGCAATTGAAACGTAGTGAAAAATTGAAAGAAGTAGAAATCTTTCAGCCATTAAGACGATGCAAGTCCGAAGCACAAGTAATCAAATTACTACATCGTCTACAACCTTCAAAACAACTATAGCATGTACTTCTGCTTGGAAGAAGGTTGGGGTGTTCACTGCCCGCGTCTGGCAGTAAACTACGGGAGGAAAAGTGGCACTTTCCTCCCTTGTAATACAGATAGCTATCACAGAACAAAATATTCAACAAAATAACCCTTCCACTCCGCATGTTGTCCAAAATGTTTCTATCAAATAACTGTTAATGTAACAAATTAATCTTAAAATGTATTCTGCAATGTATCGATGTTTCCAGAATATGAATTAATTCCTTAAAAACAATGTGTTTTCAATCATTTATGTAGAACACTAAGAACTGTAAGGAAATATCATTTCCTTACAGTAGTACAGTAAGGAAATTTTGGCTTTTTCTGTACTGTACTGTACTGTACTGTACTGTACTGTTTCTGTACTGTACTGTAAGGAAATATCATTTCCTTACAGTAGTACAGTAAGGAAATTTTGGCTTTTTCTTCAAGAAATATTGTAAGGAAATATCATTTCCTTACAGTAGAACACTAACAACTGTAAGGAAGTTTCGACTTTTTCTTCAAGTAATATTGTCAGGAATGTCAAAATTTCTAGCGATTTGCGAAAAACTATATTTCATGTTTAGTGTCATTCAGAAGTTTTCTTTCTCGTACAAGTTGATGTAATATTTTAAGTCTTGTTTTTTGACACTTCCATTGTATCTCAGGTACATACTTTATGGGATGCTCCATTGTTAACTTCTGGATTCAACTGCAAAAACTTAGAACTATCCTGAGCATGTTTGCTCAGCAAAAATATTTTTGTTAACTGTACTTTTTATATTACTTCTCACATTTTCTTGCAACATGGAGAAGTGATCGATGTGCTAAGAGCGTTTGCTCTCACCCAGGTGGTCCGGGATCGATCCCCACCGCCATCACGGAGCTAAAGTGGTTCGGAATCCACTTTTCAAGCTGTAGGTCCCGGGTTTGCCTTGCTCGCACAAGCTCTGCTTTTGAGGGGGTTTCTACGAAAACATGGAAGATACGTAATAACAAATAATAATAAAATCTTCACTTTACGTTGATTACATCACAACTCAAAAGAAAGTAATGACGGAATTTGGCTGAAGATAGCCTCTATTAGGTGTTTACACCATACTTCCACATAATGGAAAACACATCTCTGACAAACAAAGCAGTTCAGTTGACTTGAAAATAATATATTATATCAATCACGACCAGGGGTAAAAACAACCCTCGAACAGAAATGTAAAAATATCGAACCCTTTCGTGATTATCTGCCAATATCTTTATAGGTATGACAGAATAAATTCCGTTTTACGTCTACGCAGATTTATTTTTGAGCCTTTTCTCCATCTAAGGCGGACGCTGTGCTCCGCAAGAAGTCGAACAAAAACAAGTGAATGGCTGTTTTCGACAGTTCAACTAGGACATAAAGAAGTCGTTTTCCAGATTCTCTCCATTTCTACTCCGTTCATATCGCATTCCAAAACAAACTTTCTTTTCAATAAAAAAACAACTTTCGTTTCATGCGTCTTGCGGCGAACAGTAGAAATGACTATGAAATACAGAGTAAATCATAAAGGAGGTCTCACTGTTCCATATGTGGGGTTTGAAAAAATTTCGTACAAGGTTGCTTGCATATCTTATTTGCCAACTTATTTGTATTTTTCATTAATACCAACATTATCGGGTTCATGTTCTTAAAGCCGTTTTCGCATTAACTGCTTCAGTAAATTTCAACAAATAGGGTATCATTGGGAAGATAATTTTGTGCCCGTTCAAATGATATATCAGTCGACCCCACGTTCCATTTAAAATTTAGGGTTGTGACAGGTTGAAGGCACAAGTTACAAAATATATCTGAAATGTGTCCCCCTCAAAAACAAACTCCACGTGTCCGAGCATTTTTGCTTGCAATTCCACGAAAAGGATAAAAGCTAGGTGCATACTTTTCGTTGGACCACTCTGTATATTGGACCTTTCGCTTGCAACTTGCACATAAAAACTTCTTAGAGATAAATGTGAATCTAATAATTCCAACAATGTTTCAGTATGATATACCCACATACCCAATAATTTTTCAATTTTCATGAAGAATGTTCCCCTTTTCAACTTGAATATAGTAGTTCTCGACTCAAATCATGACCGTGAATCGAATTGAAGTAGATCGATAAGAATTGTGGAGGAATTTCGGCAAAGTGCGTTAAGATATATCGCCACATAAGTTACAAGACTATCTCATTAAGGCAAAGTAGACGGGGGTCAGGGGTTAATAAAGGAAGGGCGTCGAAAATTCGCGAAAGTTGAGAGGACGCCATTGATAAAGTGAACTGTACACTGATAACCGCACTATGACGTGCCGGAAATTGCCGAATTAATTAATTTTACGAAAAGGAAATGGGATAGTAGACACGTCGGTGAGCTCGCTAAAAGATTATATAATATATTTCAACCTTTTTGTCCAGCACGTACAACCAGCGGGCGATAAATTTATTATTCAACGTCTCTGTAATAGCAGTTTGGAGTGGACTGGCAGTAAATTCTCGAGATAAAAATGTATTATTCAGATTAGTGAATTTCTTTTTGAGAACTGTACCAGTTCCACCACACTAACATGTGCCCTCATCAGCGAAAATATCTTAAAAAACCACAAAAACAAAGTGGAAAATTCATCTGAAAACAATAGAACCTATCCAAAATTGATCAATTTTTAAACAATATTTGTCACTCACAGTAAGGTCTCAAATTGGACCTGGCAGACCACTTATGTCTCACGTTAGGAAAGAAAAATTCTTCCATCGAAAGAATACACGTAAAAAAGAATTACTGGAGTTTTATACCAACACCACGCTATTTTTAACACCTGGAAATGTTTTTCTATTACGAAATGATCATCTTCAAAAGGAAGGATTAAACCAATTCTACATACAGACTTGTCCTCATTTATTCCCATTAGATATATCTGCATTATACCTGCGTCTTAAATGTCTTGAATTAATTTTACACTATTGTCTCATCTACTAATTAGGTGAATGTTGGATCGAATGGATATGTTAATTAAATCTGTGATCAAACAATGAATTATTTCAAAAAGCTACATACACATTAATAATCCAGTGACGACAGACAAACTAGAGCAAAAAGTGAAGAATAAATGGTAGCACTCTGAAACTCGGCACATGACATCTCGACATCATGTTCTATTAGAAAAAAAATTGTTTACCAAAAAATCAGGGGTGGAACCAAAAAAATTTTTCATTTGAAAAAAATATATATTTGTTTTTGTTTTTGTTGTTATTTCAGAAAATATAAGATATATCAAAACACTATTTCGATAGGTTGAGAGATAATTCATTTCTCCACAAGAATGATTTTCAGTAATACCTTATGAAATACGCTCGTTTTCTCAGAAAACGTGGTTTACGCCGACGTCACATTTCATGCTCGCGCTAACCGCCACTGCAAGTTGAGGCAGGACCGAAAATTAGATTTGTCATAACTTTGCTAAAAATTACAGTAGAAGGAAAAGAAAATTTGCATATCTTTCCTGAAGACTTCTACTTCCTCATGCAAATATAACATGTGAGTATCTGAGTCGAGCAAGCTTTTAAGCGAGCTTTTAAATTTTGAGTAAACTTTTCGGTTTTAAATAAGCTTTTCAGTTTTTAATACGCTTCTCAATCTTGAATCTGGTAGAACTTCATACATAAAAAAGGAAAATTTGTTGTAAAACATGTCCTTTGACGCTCTTTGAAAAATCATGAAAATTCATCGGAAATAAAATAATTTTGAAAGCATTATATATGACAAAAATACGTATTCCATTGAATTCCACTTGGTATTTCAAATGGATAGTTACCTCTATATATATGTTATTTGTTGACACGGATTGGATGATTTTCAAAATAAATATAAATCATTAGCGAGTTCTTCAAATGAGACCAGACGCAGAAATGGACGAAATGGTGGATAAACGGAAAATCAAAATTTAATCCCTACCTCACGTCAATGTTACCAGTGTTATCAGTGATACCAAATTTTCACATTATCACAGAACAGCTGATTAACTGTTGGCTCATATTCAGACACAACGAAGCCACCATCTTGCCTAAGCTTCAATTATACTTTTTTTCTCTGCGTGATGATAATAAATTACACCTATGGTTTGGACGGAATTCTCACATTTCGTCAGAACTGGGTAATTGAGGTGTCAAACCAAGTAATAAGAAGAAGAATTATCTATGAATTGTTGAGAAGAATTCAAATGATTAAAGACTGACTTTGACAGTTGAGTATAACCAAATAACCATTATTATTGATTTTATTGAATATATAATCATCCACTCTTGGTAAAGTATTCAGCGGGATTCTTCGAGCTGTGAAATAAGAATTTATCAACAAAAACATTGTAAGTCATTATTATGGCCCTTGCTTCCAAAAAGGCGCATTTGGCCAATCCACCGGGAAAATGAAAAAATGAACGTTTCTAGAAATTCAACCGTTATACAACCAATAGCTACACTTTCGTATCATCGTATCGTCGGATTCTTCAGTATTCTTCAGTTGTGGCGAATGTTGCAAGCCGAATAATTATTTATGTCCAAATTATTGTGAACAGATATAACTCAGCGGTCATGGGAGCGGTAGTTGTTTTCTGTCGAAAACTGTAACGAAAATACGTAGATGATATGTGGAAGTCCGTATTGTTCACAATTCATCTGCCATTATTGGGTTTATTTTATTCAAGTTTTGAAATGAATCGCCAGCAACTGTTGATTTCGTGTTGTCATCATGATGTAATGAATAAAAATGGGTTTTTATTACCGCATTCAACTCATTTCAAACACAAATGACATTAGGTTCTCGCTGCCATCATGATTGTTGCATAAATTTCATTCCAAATTACCATTCATATTTGTGGTTGTTTGTGTGAAATTATAACGAGGCTCATAAGTATTAATACAACATATTGTGCCGGGAATGTTAAATAGCTTGTTGAAGTATTTCGTGATCATAACATATGTGATACGAAGCTTTAGATCGGATAGTCATTTGGTCAAGTAGTTTATTTGTACCACTCGCATGCCATTATTGCAGTTTCAGTTAATTTAATGACTCTTAATAGTTATTTATGCAACAAGTGCAAAAAGTAAGTGTTTATTGCACCTAACGGCCTCGTCGGACAACACGTTTAGTGCAATAAACAATTTTTGCACGAGATACATACATTTTTTCTACGTTAATGCAAAAAGCAAAAAATTATTTATTAAGGTAAGGCACTATAGGTGTTGGAAAATGAAAAGCGCAACTTGAATAATTGATTATTATTATCGATTTGCATTGAAACAGATCACTATCATCTATTTTCCATTATTAATACTCATTTTAAAACTTTCAATTCTGTAATTGTCAGAAATAATTTTTGACTGACGTTTTTATAACCACAGTTGCATTATAAAAATCAAAATCATAGTAGCCCTGAGCACGTATGTTAATACGAGGTGTGGTCATAGTACAGACAGTTTATAAAATCAGTTTTGATTATGGAGTTTTTCTCGGGAAGGCATTGTTTGTTTATCTCTAGCAACATTAATACAAAATAATATAAAATATGTAACTGTTTAAAACGTATTGCCAATCTCAAAGAATATCTGCTGAATATGTCGTGGGTTTGAACATTTATGTTTGCCATGATGACAGCACGTTAAGTTGAATGACAGATGAGTGCAATAAAAACTTTATTGCACTAGTGCAATAAAGAACTTCTTTTTCCACTAAATATAGTTCAATAAGGTTTTGCTTTTTGCATGAATGTAGAAAAATATCATTATTTGTAAAGAATTATTAGTATTGAATAGTTTACTCTTAGGTTTATTTCGAAAGAAATTAAATGAGTTGAAAAGAGGTATTTGCACAGCACTGTTTGGAACCTTTGGTGTAGTAATGAATACAAACTCCTGTGCATTTATGAAAAGAGGTATAGCTGATGGCTTGGATTCAGGAAATGGAAGTCACTGCAGACCGCCATAAATTAAATAAAGTTTTCACGAAATCAAATGAATACTTATACTTCAATAATTATATAATAATAATATTGAATTAAGGAGGAAGTGGAAGGATTCGAAATACCGCCACAGATGCCGTTGATTGGCTATGAATTAGTATTTTTTTTTTCTGAGACGGGAAAAAAGTTTGACATTTTATACCTGTTGACAGGTAATAAAATATAACTTTTTTCCCCGAGAACCAGTAAAAAAGTGTGTACTTTTTTCTCGGATATATACAGGGTGCTCCAAATTAAGTCGGCACCATTGCCAACTCCGTTATTATTGATTCGGTTAAATGGGCAAACTAGTAACATTTTTCTCGACGCACAAAACAAAAAAAAATTGACAGTCGCGTTTTCGAAATATTTCATAAAATGATATTTTTTTAAATGGAATACTCTATATTTTATCATGCATTTCGACTCGTAACTACATTCTCAATAACAAAGCTCCTATGACTTTTTTTCCTAAAGTTGAAAATAAGTCAGTTTTGTCAATAGGAAACATTTATAAAAATCGGATTTTCGGATTTGATAAAGCGCTATGAAATATCTAGTAAATGTTCAAAAACATCGCCTTCTGTTTGGTCTTCACCTTCACCTCACGCCGACGACCCGTGTTCAAATCGTGGTCGAGCCATTTTTTATTTTTTTTTTATGTGTTAGAGATATGGATTGTATTGCCAGTAATTTGGATACCGACTTTGGCTATATCTATTAAAAATTGTCAGAATTGTACATTCAATTTTAATCTAGTAAATAATAAAAGAAATGAATATTATTATAAGGTAATCAATGATTAATAAAGTATCGAGTGTATTGTCTGTATCTGAGATCTGCGTTTGTCGAAAAAATATTGTGTGTATTTCGAGCACAAAGTGTAATTGCCGCTCTCCAAAGATTACCGCGCTCTGCATCGCGTCGCGCGGTAACTCTCTTTGTTCGAGCGGCAATCCATCACTTTGCGACCTAAATACACAAATAGCTATTTCCAACCGCATTAATATGACGCTCCAGCATTTTCTGTTCTGTACTGATCTTTTTTTTTGAGATTAAAATGATATTAAAATTCATCGAGTAACCTGTGACCAACACAAATGATATAACAAAACCATTAATCCAAAAAGTAATATCTCCTTGTATAAAGATATTATTAACATGTTTTTCAATCAATAGCGTACACAATAGATTCCCAATCTAGATTTGGAAAAGTGAGGTTAGATAACATATCGACAAGTGATGTTTTTTTTTAAATACACCTTAATACAGTTATGTAGGTCACAGGTTACCCAATGTATTTGAATCTCATGTAAATCTGAAATGTTGTTTCAATTCAAGAAAGATCTTGAGTAATCTTTTCAAGTTTTTCTAACTAAAGTTTGTTTGAAACCTATAACAGTGAAGCGGTATCAACAAAATCGTAATGAAATTCACAAAATTTCCATTTAAAAAAATTAGTTATACAAATTCTAGAGTTGAATTGTATGTACATATCAGAAATATTTCGACTGAAAACAATATTCCACAAAAATGTTAGAACTTGCTGAAGCTGAGTTACTTGTCAAAAAATGCCGTTTTAAGTCGTATACAAATCCTCCATTTTTTTTCTGACACGTCCAGCCACTATGTTATGAAAATAAAATACTAAGAATAAATTAGGAATTCAATTTTTCACAGCAGATGCATTTTAACCGAAAACCGTAATGTTATATTTTTCCTAACACCTAATTTAAGACTGAAATTAATGAACGTATCCAAACCCATCTAGATTAAAATAAAATAGCGAATAAAAAAAATATGGTACAAAAATAGCAAGTTATATATGGTTGTATTCAGAATGTCATATGAAGACAAAAAAGGTGAGACCGGGTGTCTCATTTAAAAATCAAAAGTTTATATAACTTCCGGTCAGACCGGAAGTTGCACGAATCTGAGTCACTTGTCAAAAAAATGCAGTTTCATGTCTCATACAGATTTTCCAAATGTAATTTCAGTATCTGCAAAACCAAAAAAGTTTAAGGGGCGAGCTACTTCTTGTGGACACCCGGTATATAGCTATTATTATTTTGGACAATATAACCCATTTTCACAATAAATTTCACACAGTGTTTCAACAATTACCCGATCATTTATGATCACCCGGTGTACTCGAAGCAAGCTGAAATTGGACGCCAATCCTCATCTGAATAATTCGAAGTTTCACATTAAGACTTTGATACCGTTTTCTCCGGCTTCGTTCGTCGATGCATATTCAATTAAGGATTAACCGCTTTCCTTTTGTCTTCATCAGGTCCACGAAAATTTCAATTAAAGTTTTCCTGTCTCGCTGGTCCTGAGAGAAGCTGGTCAATAAAAATGTTGGCAAACTCCCAACTCCTCTAAAGACAACGAACTAGCGAACCTGGCAACAGAATACAAATTTCCTACACTCGATGAAAACGTGTGCTCTTTTTCTTTTCGCCGGTCTTGATCAAATGTGTTAAACGACACTTTTCCAACTCAATAATGCGCTACTTCATTGGTTGTTGGAACTGGGTCAAGGTATATTCAGGATAAATTCATAAACAATCGTGCTCTTTCACTTTTAATACCTGGGCGACCAAGCTTTGCTTGTTTTTTTGTAACATCGTTATTTTTGGGAGACCACATACTCATTACATATGAATGTATTGCAATCTTAATCTGATCAAATTGTATTTCTACCACGAAAGTTTTGGGGTGGTTTTGATTACTTCCATTCTCTATATATTTTAGGGTGCTGAATCCGAATATGAGGTTTGCTAACAAATTTTTGCAACGGAACATAGCAAAAATGGCAAAAAAACGTAAAAGACCTTTTTTTTGCGGTTTATTGCTTATAAGTTGAAAGATACTGATTTTTCGTCGAGTGATCTACATGAAATTGGGGAAACATTCGAATCATTATACTCATGCCACGTGCTCTTATATACAGTGCTAGTCTGAAGTCCGTTCCCCCCCCCCTAATAATTTTTGAACCACCTGGTATCTACTTTCTCATGAAAAAATTCCAGCTGAATGTTTCAAAATGGCAGCTGAGCGCCATCTTCAATAATTTTTTTTAATAGAACACCCGGTATATCATTGCACGATCGGTTAGGGACGATCATAAGGAATCCAAGGACACCAAGTTTGATGCTATTATCTCCGAAGACTATGAAGATATCACCTATTACTTTCTCCATAAGCCGAATGAGTGGGAGAGATAAACTTTTTCTGGCGGGTCAATAAATTCTAGGTTTTTATTTTCTATTTGTGCCTTTCAAATTTGGTTGCGATATACCAGGTGGTTCAAAAATTAGTAGGGGGGAACGAACTTTAGACTAGCACTGTAGATGTTTACAGTAGGCTGTATAGTATCCACTGTAGGAGGTCCCACTATGATTAGACAATGCATACAGAATATAACGAAACGGAGCTACGTCGTCTGCGGCATTCAATTCCTCGAAATCTATCTATTTTCGGGAATTTTTGAATGAAAAAAGATTTCATGCACTTCCTTATCTTCCTTATCTTCTGGCACTTTGTGCACTTTGTGTCGGCTTCTCGTCATCGTCTATATTTATTTACCAACCAAGTCCGGAAAAGACATTTTCCGTAAGAGTTAGGAACAATATTTTTCCAACGAGTGTTTTTGTCCATCTTATCAATAAAATATTCTCATTTTCAACAATACAGAAATTGTGCGGAAAAGTAAAAATCGTACGGAAAAGTAAAAATCGTGCGGAAAAGTTACTTTTCCGCACGATCGTAGAAAAAAATTCTTCCTTTTTGAATGAATCCAAACATTGTAATAATTCTAATTGGACTGATTTTTGAGGTATAGATAATGAAAGGTCCAGAACGAATCGAAGGAGACTGAGCTATGACCACAGTAAGTACATTTTCATGTAGATTTTAACAGGCCAACGAAGTTATCCACAATAATTGAGTTTCCCATCCTCAAGAATCTCGACCATGACTCTCGAGCTTTATCGTTATCACTCGATTTATCATCTATCTCTGTCAATGTTGGTTGAGGTTTCTCCGTGATTGTATTCAAGTCCTCATGTAGACCCTCCAGCAGGTATCGTAAAAATTCTTCCTGAGAATAATCGATAAAACGGGTCGAAAATCTTTCAATCTGAATTTTCAATGGAAATGTATCAACTACTAGATGCGTTGAATCTTCTGACCATACTTAGCGAGTAGAGGAGAAATTGTAATGCTCTCTCAACATTATAGCAAGCTATTCTTCACGCTCTTATAAATCACCATAGCCCAGATGATAACTTTCCGATACTGTATTATACGATCTAGTTACCCCACCGCGTACTTTAGTAAAATATAGAAACCTAAGAGAGACCAAAGCTGGGAAAGATACTCAGCGTCACTCAGTGAGTCTCTCAAGAGGCTCGTGACTAAAATACGAGACCAGGAGAGCCTTGAGAGGGCAGTAGACAAAGTGGGCAAAGCAATAGTCGAAGCCTACGAGGAAAGCTGTCCTGAGAAAAAAAGGCTCGAAATAACGAAACGGTCTGGTGGAATGAGCATCTAGAGACCCTCAGAGGTAGGGTGCGGAAGCTTTTCAACAGCCTCGGAAGGTATATGTGCTATCTGGGCACTGATGTCTCAAAAACTGATGAAGGTGTAGGAGCCGGCATTTACGAACCAAGCCGAAGATGAAAAACTCAATGAGCTTGGGCAAACAAGCGACGATATTACAAGCGGAAATCTTCGCAATACACCACTGTGCACAAGAGCTGATAAGGCATGAGTTTTCAGGAAAAAAACATTGTCATACACTCAGATAGCCAAACTGCAATAAAATCAGTCAACTCAATGCAAGTTAACTCAATACTTTTTTGGAGCTGCATAGAAGCCCTAAAAGAGCTCGGCAGTCAGAACAGACTGACCCTGCCTTGGGTACCAGCACTCACAGGTTATAAGGGACTTCAAAATTCAACAGAGAACGTAAAAAGATTGATTGGAATGACATTTAATGAGATAAGACTTAATATTTTAATATAATTTGAAATGAGTGAATTTCATGAAACTGCATTATTAACTCGAAAAATAGCAGAGACATAATTTTATGACAAAAATGTATAGACAGGTAAATTTCCTAGTTTACCGACAAACAAACCCCCAGTTAATGCAAGCAAACACAATTCAAACTTAAAATTATTAATTAAGTTAATTCAAACTTCGCGCTTTACGCTTCATTTTTTTCGCTTTATTTGAATGACGCGATTCATTGCTTTAACTGTTGATCAAATACACAAAAAAAATAATTTACCGATGATTATTTTAAAACAGTTGAAGGATCCCTCACAAATCAAATGGGAAATGAATCGCTGTCGAATTGGCTGAAATTTGGATATGTTGTAGTTCTGATCAAAAGAATGCATTGGCCCGAGACCTAAAAATGGACAGTTTTTTAGGTATCGAAAGTCAAAAGTTGCAGCTAATGCAGATCTTCCAAACGATCATATTTGATTTTGACCCTGTATAATGACGATGGTTTTGTTTAGTTTTGGAATTTCTGGATTGTCAATATATGTCAAGTTTATACAAAAGCTAAAGTTTTGAAGATTCTTTCACTTCCCATTTCATTTGTGCGGGGTCCTTTAAAGGAATATATAATTACAATATATAGGTAGTTTTTATATGTTGAAATTTATTAAACATGCTGTACTCGGTAATCCTGCTTATTTTCAGGAGTACTAGGGGGCCCCAATCCGTCGCGGGGCCCTGGGCACATGCCCAGTGTGCCCAGTGGAGAAAAGATGCCTAAGTTCGACACTTTATTTTGACCAATTTAAAGGTAATATCCTTCCATTCCATACTAAGTTTCCTTTGTGTCTAGGATTTTCAGATAGAATGAGGATATACTTTCAATGAATTGGGTCGCTTTAACTCGATAAAAAGCTACATATAACATGCCGTGCATAACACTGAAGTTCTTGAGTCTACTCCAAATTATTCACGTAAATGAAAAAAATTTCCCCTTGCAGATTCGATCCCAGTACCCCTCGCTGGGACATTAGATAGGCTATCAGAAATACCTTTAAAAAGTTTACATACATGAACAATTCAGGATAATCAAATCTCATATCATGCCCATTCAATAATTCTTTTGAGAATACCCGGCCGTTGATGGTGACTGCCACAATCGACTTTAATTGTTTTATCGGCATATGATATTCAGCACCTAAATTGCCACGACATATGAATTGACAAGTTGAAATACATTGCTGGCAATAGCAACAATGCAAGTATTACCTATCACAAAAATTAACGAGTTAGTGCTATATGACATTATTCGGACTGCTATCAGCATGAAAGTAGATAAAAAATATTTTTTTGTGTGAAATCGCTTTCTTTCAGGAAATATATAACATTGATTTGCTTTCGTCATATAGCGCCATCTCACGAAGAGTGGGCTGACAAGATATAATGCAAGTACCTCAGAATTCATAAGATGGCGCCATGTGACACTTTTTCTCTTTCTGTAAAATAGCGTTTTTCCAGGAAAGACGCCTACAGAAATGGCTTGATGAGCAACACCTGAGCTCTATACAAAATTTTATCCAAATGGTTGAGCCGTTTCCGAGATCAAAAATTTATACCAGAATTGCTTGTTTAAATATATAAGATTATTGCGAATATTTTTTAACAATTGTAATATCAAGAGAGATATAGGTAAAAATTTGGTTTACTGGAAATCTGTTATGAAAAAAAAAATTGATCATCGCGATTCTGTGGCATTAGGAGATTCATATGGTACCATTTTTGTTTTGCGGAAATGCGCTGTTGCCAAGTTGACCTCTTCGGATTACTGGAAATCTGATATGAAAAAAACAATTGAACGTCGCCATTGTGGACCCTCAACTAATTCTAGTGGTACTATTTTTGTTTTGCGGAAATGCGCTGTTGCCAAGTTTTGGACACTTTGGAGATGTGGAAATCTGATATGAAAAAAACAATTGAACGTCGCGATTGTGGACCCTCTACTAATTCTGATGGTACTATTTTGTTTTTGCGGAAATGCGCTGTTGCCAGGTTAGTCAATTCGGATTACTAGCAACCTGGAAATTTGTATTGATATGGATAAGTGGGCAATATTCTATTCAATCAAATGCGAGTCAGTCGAGAATGCATGAAATCTTTTTTCGCTCGCAATTGACACACAAACCTAACCTGAGCAAGCTAACCTAGCTTGCGAGTCAGTCGAGAATGCATGAAATCGTTTTTCCTCGCAATTGACACACAAACCTAACCTGAGCAAGCTAACCTAGCTTGCGAGTCACTCGAGAATTCATGAAATCGTTTTTTGCTCGCGATTGACACACAAACCTAACCTGAGCAAGCTAACCTAGCTTGCGAGTCAGTCGAGAATGCATGAAATCGTTTTTCGCTCGCAATTGACACACAAACCTAACCTGAGCAAGATAACCTAGCTCGCGAGTCAGTCGAGAATGCATGAATTAGTTTTTCGTTCGCAATTGACACACAAACCTAACCTGAGCAAGATAACCTAGCTTGCGAGTCAGTCGAGAATGCATGAATTAGTTTTTCGCTCGCAATTGACACACAAACCTAACCTGAGCAAGCTCACCTAGCTTGCGAGTCAGTCGAGAATGCATGAATTAGTTTTTCGTTCGCAATTGACACACAAACCTAATCTGAGCAAGCTAACCTAGCTTGCAAGTCAGTCAAACTTGGCAACAGCGCATTTCCGCAGAACAAAAATAGTACCACTAGAATTAGTTGGGGGTCCACAATGGCGACGTTCAATTGTTTTTTTTATATCAGATTTCCAGTAATCCGAAGAGGTCAACAGCGCATTTCCGCAAAACAAAAATGGTGCCGTTACAATTGGCTGAGGGCCCACAATCGTGACGTTCAATTGTTTTTTCCATATCAGATTTCCAGTAAACCAAAGTTCAGCCGAGATATAATTGATTTATTGAAAATGAGTTGACAAGTGCTCAGAAACTTGTTGCCAGACAATGGACAGGATAGCCCGAAAGGCTTGAGAGGCCATTGTCAAATGACAATGGGTTCGAGAAAAGCTCAGAAGACATATTTCAATAAGATCTGTCTATAGTATTCTATTGATTGAATTTCGATATACAATCATTCATACTTTTTACGCTATTATTTTATCATTGTTGTATTCAATACTTTTATAAATTATTATCCTTTTTTAATTCCATTCATCTCAACACTATATTGGTATCAGTTTGGAGTCTCATTCCTTGAGAAAATAATCAAAACTACTTCATTTATAAAGTGGTTCCAAAGAATGGAGCTCAATTGTCTACTCCAATCACTACCGTTTACCTATTGAAAATTCTGGAAAAGTGCATTATGCTGTTGGTAGGTGGATTGAGTGTTTATTTTATTTTCTAGGTCGGCTCGAAGAGAAGATATCGAAAAGGTGATTTGACAGGAGCGAGGCACCGACAAAGGAAAGCAACATCCCTGCTTTCCACCACGGTTTGTCTTCAATAAAATTCAAATGTTAGTTTGTAGGATATACATCTAAGACATTCCATCGTATCTCAATAAAACTCGAAGAATATTAACTACAGTTATTCTACGATGATATTAACATTTTATTGTCGATGATGTGAAATAGCCCTAGGGAAATTGAAAATGAAAAAAACGACTTTGTATTTTATCGAGTTATTTTTACTGAGGCTTGGAGTGAAATTACGTTTTTTCTTGTAGGCTTCATGATTGAAACCAAGAATTATCCTAGATAAGAGATGGCGCCATGAATGCAGATCATTTAGCCTTGCACAGTATCATCTCGATCATTTTGCTCTCATGTTATTGTCTCTGAGTTGCAAACTCTTCAATTCATGCAGGATTGTACTCGGTAATTGAAAAAAAATGGGCTCGTTGGTGTGACTATACTGAAGAGTGGAAAATCTGACAGATATTTGTGCAACGTTCTTCTAAGAAGACCCAGTTGCACATGCTCATTGTAATTGCCTACGCCACTATTGGAAGTGAAAAAGAAGTATAAAAATAGGCCCACTATTTTGCTGTGCACAAATAATTCAAAAAGATAGGGAGGATGGTTTCGGGTTGGTTCCC
The DNA here is from genome assembly GCA_958298965.1 of Chrysolina haemoptera. Taxonomy (NCBI): domain Eukaryota; kingdom Metazoa; phylum Arthropoda; class Insecta; order Coleoptera; family Chrysomelidae; genus Chrysolina; species Chrysolina haemoptera. The sequence goes on along the minus strand of OY282592.1, from coordinate 4,503,133 downwards.
ATAGATGGCGTGCACCCAAAAAGATGAACTCTTTGGGAGATGAACCTGGGAGAACTCCATGGTTGTAGGGCTGACGACTTACTTGAAGCCCATTAGCACGATTGGCGACAAAATATGTTCTCATCGAACTTTTATAACTATTCAGACTCTTACTTTGGAGATGTTGATTCCTAATTAACTATCAGATCCCAGGTATTTTCCTGAATTAGAATTTTCTCTACAGAATCAAATTTCAAATGTGATATTTATAAAAATAAATCATAATACCAGAAATGTAATGCTCAAAAATTGATTTATATGTATTCAAGAAGTTTCAATACATGACATTTTCTTTATTCCGCATTTTATTTCTCTTCAGCTGACAGAACTAAATGAACGAAACAAAAAAAAGAATACAACGTGAGAAAACAATGTCTTGAAGCCATGGAGGTCTGGGGTGGGATCCGTTGTACCGTAGAGTTCTACTTTTCATAGAACAAGTGGAATGACATCAGGGTTGAATACACGAAAAGGCTGTCGGTTATGGAGCTCTGCGGTACAGGGGAATCTCAGCCTTGACTTCCTGAGGCTGCGTGCCAAAACATATGAAAAATATGTATAGGGGGGCTTCTTTCATACTAGGCTGTGTGCCTAGTTCATGCAGTGAGCTGACATCGTAGCAGAGGAGCCGATAGATATATGACATGATGATAGATGTTTAAAGTTCTGAAATTGAATTGGTGGGTTAATTAAACGGCATATTTTTCAAATTGCATTCCCTTATACGCAATTTACATATGAACCATTTAAAAATGTCGCGAATTCAGTGGTGTAGTCAAATTTTTTCTGAAAAAATCGCTAGTAATATTTCTAGATTTTTTACCTTGAAAAATAAAATTAGTTGGCCCTGGAAATGGAGATTTATTCATGAAATTTGGTGTCCTAGTAGACTTCTTGGATGTCTACCTAACGAAACAAAAATCATTCCAATCGGTTGAAAAATGTAAGTTTTATGGTTCCATCTTAAATGGGTCACACTGTATATAAAATAGACAAAAAATGTTCAATTGGGTGGTTTATGAGGTCACCCCACTTCGAATAATAATGTACGAATACACCTTTGTATTCAGTATTTTCTACAGATTTTAAAGAAATGCCTTGATCTTCAAGGTTGACGCTAAATTTATATTATTGTTGATGAATCAATTGTTCTCTTGTAGAGCTGTTCACAGAAGGAAGCTTTCATTATCTTATCCATCTTCTATTGATACGATCAGGTAAACTGAGCAATTTTAGAAAGTAGCGCTGACTACAGCTTGGCAAGTCTAGCTACAAATGTGGGTATTGGGCGCGCAGTAGACCAGCTCATGGGCGTCCTTGTCATTCCCAATAAAAGTTGATAGTAGACAGTATCCTTCCCTGTTTACTGCTGGCGCATCTCACATTCACAGCTAGATTTTCAAATTGTACTTTACACAATTTTGGCGCCCAACGTGGGGCTCCATTCATAATGTTGACGTATGAAGCTTCCTGTCTCAAATATTACTTTAATAAAATATTCTTTTCGAACTATCCTTCATTTATCTATTGGATTTTTATGGATCCTCAAATCGTGTATCTTTTGCGCCTCTCATAATAATCATATTTTGTTTGCACTATCTACACACGATGCCACGCCTTCGATTCCGTTATGAAAATAATGAACGCGAACGTTCGAACCAAACATCCGAGTCCTTTCTCTAATTGGTCCTGACCCTGCGAGATCCTCCTTCAAAAGCAGTCTCCGCAGTGACACCCAACGTTAATTTGGCAATTTGAGGATAGTCAGCAGAAGGAGGCGAATAAAGCCTTCATTTACGTCGAGTCAGCTAGCGAGTGACAGATGCCGTAGTCAAACTAAGGTAATAATGTCTTCCATTCGTCTTAATTTGCCCGAGACCTAACAAACACCACTTATTTTGTTAGTCGCCTTTATATTAAGCGAATTTCGAAGGTAGACTCGTGATGTATGATGTCAATTACTGGATCGCATCTCGGCGAGGACGTTGCGGAGTATCAGGAGGAGGAGACGAGCACTCAGAATTTTAGCATAAAAACAGGAATTCATAGGAAAGAATCTGCAAAGATGATAAGAATTCTTGGAATACAAGAAATCATAATCCTTTATAATCTAATCAAAATGTATTTCTACCAAGAAAGTTTTGGGGTAGTTTCGATTACTTCCATTCTCTATGTGTTTTGAGGTGCTAAATCCGAATATGAGGTTTGCTAACAAATTTTCGTGACGGTACATTGAAAAAATTGCAAAAAAAACTAAAAAATTAAGTTTTTTTCTACGACGAACCATTCGTGCTTAAGGACTACTTGCAGCTGACTGGGGAAAATCCCACTTTCTCACTACAAAACTCTGCTTTATTATTGAAGCTATTTAGTGTATTCCTCCCTTCCAGTTCTCTCTACTGTAAACCAAGTAGGTTTTTCGAAAGGAAATGACAATGCCCATACTACAACATCCTACGAAAGTCTAAGGATGCTTACAGACGCACACTTTCCAGCCTCAACAATTCTTAATGGCCCGACAACAGTCACTAGAAGCAGGCCAAACAGGCGAACAACTTTGAAATGTAGGCTTGCTACGGAAATATCGAGACCAAATAGATCAGTAAATTCAAACCATACAAATCCCCTGAAGTAGATGGAATATACCCCATATTCCTCCAAAAGGGACAGGAAATTTTTACTCCATAGCTGTGCCGTATATTCAAGGCTTGCATAGCACTACGACATATACCTACGATGTGGCAAGAGGTGAAAGTCATATATCTTCCAAAGGTAGGGAGAATAGGCAACAAGACACCCAAGGCATATCGTCCCATAAGTCTAATGTATACAGAAGAGATGAGATACTACAAACAAGCTTGCTCAACTAATGTCATTTTGCGTATCAACCAGGCAAGTCAACAGACTTAGCACTGGACGACCTCAACAGGCTACTAATGAAGTCCTTGGAAGACGGAGAGATAGCCATGATATTTATAGATATTGAGTATCTAGTAAAAAAGGGGTTTCTCTCCTACTGTGCCAGTGGATAAACGCTAACTTGAAAAACAGGGTCATTACATCAGCAATCGGCGCAATAACACCAACACCTAGAGCAAACAGGAAATGTCCGCAGGGAGGGGTGCTATCGCCCAAAAAGTTATACAAAAAAAGTATAGTAGCCTTCAATCGGTGCAGGAGAATGTGCGAATAAATGACTACATGGCTCTATGCCAGAGTTATCAGAGCCATGATGACGTATGGTTCGGTGGTATGGTGGCCAAAGACCAAGCAGGTAGGAATGGTTCAACGGCTCGGAGAACTGCAAAGACAAGTATGTCTAAGTGCCACCAGGGCCATGAAAACCACCCCAACAGCCGTCTGAGAGGTCTTGCTCAACCTGCCTCCCCTACACATATACATACAAGGCAAAGCCAGGTCAGTTCACGAGCAGGCTGTTTAGAGGACAAGCACCCATAATAAGCAATATGCATGGGAGAGACTAAAACAACCTATACGAATAGTTGAAAAACGACCCGGTTACAAGACTGTCATCAGATGTACTTTCCAGATATAGCTTTGACAAAACTTCAAAGGCAAATATAACGGACAGAGATGTGTGATTGGTGGGACCTCCCATCAATGCGGAAATCGCCTGATGGCTCAAAAACTGATTGAGGTTCAGGGGCCGGCATTTACGGAACCAAGCCGAAGACGAAAATCTCATTGAGCCTGGGCAAACAAACGACGATATTTCAAACGAAAATCGTCGCAATACACAATTGTGCACCAGAGCTAATAAAGCATGAGTTTTCAGAAAAAATAATTTTCATACTTGAATAGCCAAGCTGCAATAAAAGCAGTCAACTCAATGGAAGTTACCAGAATACTTGTTTGGGGCTGCATAGAAGGCCTAAAAGAGCTCTGCAGTCAAAACAGACCCTAGCCTGGGTACCAGCACACACAGGTTATAGAGGCAATGAAGAGGCCAATATATAGCCCAAGAAGGAGCAAGTAACGCCATGAATGGCACAGAACCGTTTTGCGTTATTTGAGTTTCTCAACACTCCTTTCTTATCGCACTGTCACTAGCAGTCATCGACAAAACCTCAAACTAGTCTGACAGATGAGTCCTTTGATTGAAACTGCTCCAATGACGAGCAATAGTACTTTCAGTTTTATTAAAATATAATTCATTGAAGAATTTCCTAAAAATGTCATTAAATAGTCAATAATAGTTTTGAAGTGAAAAAAGTGGGTGTTTACTGACCAATGTTGTAACTTCTGCAAAATTGTATATAGTTTTGACAATGGTTCGGACAGTGATGGCGTTCCTGGTATTTTTTTTACGAACTAAGATAGATTGACAAATATCCATTGCTGACTTTATTATTTTTTTAAATCTGTAGCTGTTACCTAAAAGCAACTCGCTTGAGGAAATTTAAGACAAATTTTGAGAATTCATCAATAGTCGAGGATACTGGGTAAGAATTTTTTTTCGGAAAATTAAATAACCAGTATTCCTACCTGACACATTATATCGAAAACACAAAGTATTTTTCTTGTGAGAGTTTACTAGTCACATTCAAAATAGTTTTGATGGTGGCCTCTTCTATCCAGGCGGTGTCAAACGCCTTTTGAATATCCAGTAGGATCATTACTGTATTGAGATCATATCTAGTTGACTACTAGAATGTGAATCTGACATGGAATTTTAAAACTAGGGAAATTTTTGAACTTTAATCAAGAAACTGGAAGAATCATCACAATCGTCACAAGCAACCAGACAATAGCTCTGAAAAACATCAGCCTAATGAAAACCTTCAATTATCAGGTGTACGTCATTTTATACCAAGAAACATCATGATTTTTGCGTTTGGGTCACCAAAATCGAGCACCTTTTGCACCTTGCCGTTGGAAAATTGTTTTTATCTTGCCATTTTTCTTTTGGCCACTTGCAATTCGTCAACATTTTGGACTAAATATATTCTCAGGGTTACTGTCTCTATTACTCTTCCTGTGTCATATTTTACGACGTATTTTACATATTCACGTATTTTACGACATCTTTTACGACTTTAACAGTTGGATGACTTGCACCAAAGGGCTAATTGATAGTGATACTCCGCCAGTTCTGTTAACGTTGCCAGCTCATTCAACAAATTCTCGCCCAAGTCATACAACCATCCGTTTAATTGTGAATACAAAGTGAGGACCAAAAGTCTCCTCATGACTTCTTAATTTCACATATTACAAAATAATGTTGAACACATAAGATGTAGGGTTTCATTCGATCTCCTTAATGGTTTAAGTTTCATTCACACAAAGTGTTTCAAATAAGCACAGTGACTTATAAAACCGAAAATATTTTTTTAAATAGGACACCCTTTATATCATTCCATGACTGGTTAGGGATGATCATAAGGAAATCAACAATACCAACTTTAATACTGGTATCTTCAAAGACTACGAAGATATCACCTATTATTGCATCCATAGGAACAGCTTGTTAATATATTCAAATTCCTGGAATTCCGGATAACACAGTGATAAACTCGATCATTCATGATGAGATTTTACTCTGCAGATACACAAAATATACAGGGCCTATCAAAAATAATGGCATTCGCTGATGATTTCTTTGAAGTAGTTGGGGTTTTGAAATTCATTTTATTCATACAAAGACCATTATTTTTGATAGACCATGTACATTTTGTGCATCTGCAGAGTGAACTCTTATTATAAACGATCGAGTTCATCACCAAGTTATCCGGAATTCCAATATATCAACAAGCAGGTCGGATACATGAGAAATAAAAGATCTTGGATAAAATATTGCAGTCTGATTTTTTACAAATCACTAAAGAATTGCTGTCCTTCGACTCACCCTGTATATCGTGGGTATGTGCGGGAATTACTATATTCTATAGTGGATTTTTATTGGTTATATGAATAATCGATGCTTGGTTGATTTGCTTTATACAGGGTGTATCCGAAATTGGGCCAATAAATGAAATGGGAAGTAGAAGATGGCAAAACAAAACGAAATAAAGAATGGTTTTTTGCCGAAACAAAATTATTTTGGAATGTATTGAATTTTAAAGTTTTCAAAACTTTTTTTGGTAATCACTGATAAGAGGTCTCCCAAACGAAGGTTACTGAAAGCTATTTCATAAAATTTTATAAAATTTTTCGAACATTTTTGACTGCTTCAAAAACGAAAATTTTTGCCATTTATTGATACATTTGGTTCTATATAACAACCCATTTTCTTAATTTCCCCAATTTCGAAAAATGGCTCCACAATCGCCATTTGAAATTTTGGAAAAGTCAACTTCAACACCCTGCATGATTTGAACCGTTGAATTTAGAGCGTTCGCTCAATGGAGACAGTTGATCAGCATCACGAATTCTACAATATTTCGGGTATTTTTTGAAGAGAAACGATAATAACTTATTCCAAATATATCTGATATCCAATAATATCTAATATGTTTTCCAAAATGTTCAGAACGAAGCCCAGCGATCTGCAGTGAGGGAAAATGAAAAAATCTCAATCATGTATCCTCAGAGAAAACAATTGTTATCATTATTGATGTCATTTACATACAACATGTGATTTGTTTCTCACAAATCTCGATAATCTGACATTGGGGTATCAAGACATTTTCCTCAGAATGGCTGATGATAGCTGCTCACAGCCAAACGAATCCGTGAATATGTCTGCATATTTGATACGTGATAGTACTTTCCAGGTAAAATAGGGTAGTTCAGGTGTTGGAAGCAAACTATGGATGGATGATATTTACACCCAAATTGTTGAAAACAACATCTGTTTTATAAATGTTACAAATATAAATAACTATAATAATAATAAACATCGAAGAAAATAAAATGCAGCCATTGGAAAAACTGCCAATTGAAAATCGCCAAGTTTTGACGGCATAACCAATTTTTGGCTGAAAAAGCTTCATGCAGAGTTAACAACACAATGATCGACAACAACCCAATCATTCTGGATTGGCTGCTAAAGGAAAGAACATACCTAATACCCAAAAATGATAACAGAGAACTAGCAAAGATGCAGATATTTCCACGGATTCATTTGGCTGTGAGATACTATCATCCATTTCGAGCTATTCTGAGGAAAATGTCTTGCCATTATCAGATTATCGGGATTTGTGAGAAATAAATGTCATATCATATGTGAATCACATTAATAGTGATCACAATTTTTATCTCTTAGGATATATGATTAAGATTTCTCCGTTTTCCCCATTACAGCTTGCTGAGACTCGTTATGAATATTTTGGAAAACATATTCGATATTATTGGATATAATATATATTTTGAATCAATTATTACGGCGTCTCTTCAAAAACTACCCGAAATATGACATTTTCCGAAAATACAAATTATTCTAGCGTTATCTTGTAGCATGGGAAGATGTATGGAAGATCTTGGAATTTTTACCTCGTTCCATAAGCAGTGTAGAGCAGTGTATGAAAAATTTTCGAAAACGGCGCCTAATATAACTGAGGGAGACCATATTTCAGTCGGATTCTAGGCGCCGAATAGTCGAAAGAAATGAGAGCTCTCCGATGGATGAGCAAATGCCCCAAAAAATTGAAAATATCCTTTTTCAAAGCTCCATATCTCGAAAACTTCCCAACTTCCCATTAAAACGGTACGGGGTCCTTTCAGTATCATAGTTGAGCAGTGTAACTGAAGGCTATAGAAGTGACCCACTCCAGTTTTGCATTTTCCATATCATAAATTTTGCACTACTTATAATCTGTTGAACAAAACAACACCAACACGACCATTCTAATCCAGTTTGTCGTGTCCAACTGCTCCATAAATTCTCCCACAAAGCCGTATAGCAATTCACTAACTTGGACGAAGGACATATCTCAAAACAAATAAAATAAAGGAGCTTTTACACCCCATCTTTCCATCAATTATTCGCATGCTCAAAGTAATATTCCATTTCATTTGGGAAGAACGCTCTCGAGACAGGTTATAAAAACTAATAAAACGTAAGAGAAAATGACCACGTCTTCTGAAAAATTCATCATCAGCGGACCCGGGAGACGGGCTCTTTCTTTATTGGATGACTTTAGTGTTCAACTTGTCTAATAATTGATTAAGTTTATGGCCATGCAGGCCATGCATCATACTTCTACCGTGATAATAAAAGAACTATGCAGTGCAAAGTGCAACATTTAACGAGGGGGTATGGTGACGTAGCTCTCTCGGAACAGTGGAAACTGGGTCAATGGAATCAACACATTTCGACTCATTTATTTGGCGACAAGTTGACTGGATCCCGATAGAGTTAATCTGCGATGGAATAGAATTTTTTATATCGAGCACGAAATGATCGTCATTTCCCACGAGTATGAAGTTGGCCAATCATACGAGTGGTAATTGAGAATTCCATGAAAGTTATCCACTGTACTATTTCAACCATTATACAGTAAACATAAATTTGTTGTACCAACAATCAATTTTGGGTCAAATTTTTCTTGTTGTTTTGAATGATTTTTTGCAAAAATAACAAGATGAACGTTTATTTCAAGATAGAACTTTATTCAAATTAACAAATCATTTCGATTGGAGTTTTAGTACGAATGAACAAAATTTTGTTTCGTCCAACAAAACTTACAGTTGACATAAAAAAGAAATATCTTAGTTTATTATTATTCTTAGTGTTGGATCAATAAAATGTATTCCATTCATTTAACAATAATAACAACAAATATCAACAAAAATGTTTATTCATTTTCAATAATGTTCATTTTGTAACATGAATCCATTGATTTGGTCCACTGAATCACTTGCATATTTGAAACAAATTCCTTCTCTCGCTTCAATGAAATGAACGATTTCTATGAGTGAAATTCTTTAATAACATTCTCCCCATCTAATTTATTCAATGATTTTTTCAATGATAACTAGAGAAAATTAAAAAATCAACTATCTGAATGAAAGTGCGAATTTTCACTTTCAGATTTTTCCTTTTCTTTTCAGTTACTTATACTTACTTTTCACAATATCTATCAGATGTAGTTCAAAGTCCAGAATGGCTTGTGCCGGGGAAGTATTTGTTTTCTGTTAGATATTACAAATAAATCACATTTTTCATTTTTCAATTTTCATGGAGAATGTTCCCCTTTACAACACTTATTGTTGTTTCAACATCATGCTCTATGTTGAGTGTACAAAGCAAAGCTCTGAATGATCTCTATACCCGGAGTGCTTCTTCTACCTCTCGCAAGGTGGCGCGGCCTAGAACCCGTTTTATCGCGTAGGACCAGAGTAAGTAAATAGACAGTCTGAGTGATGTAAATTGTAATGATCCGGAATAGGAACAAATGGAAACTTTTCAGTGATCTACCATTTCCTTGTTTCTGTTAGAAATGAGTGTGAGAGTGTGTGAATAGACTTATTTGAGGATATCGATTCCATAATTTGAACTAAAAATTGTGAAGTTCCAACAAAACAATTTGTTAGATGAAAAAAAACGTGTCAATAAAATGATAAAGTTATATTGATACCAACAAGTTTTTTGTTGAATCCGCATAACAATTTTATCAATTCGACAATTTTAATGTGTTATTGAAACTAAAAATTTTGTCGAATTGAAATACCACTGCATTGATCAAATACTATGTTCAATTACATTAAACAGATATTTTATCATCTTGAAAATATATCATGTTATCCAAATACTTCAAGTAAATGTATAACTGAAATTTTTGTAACCAGATACACGTTATATGTCTATTCAATTCTTAACTAAGTCATTCCAACAAATAAACTGAGTTTATAACAGTATTGTATTTTTGTAACAAACTTTCATAACGAAACTAGTATAAAAATTGTACACTGTATAATAATATTATTATTACAATAAGTTATTGCGTTCACAATAGTAATTTATGTATCAAGTGAGTAAAGTGATACTTTTTTTACGAGTAGGAAATGTTGACGCATGACGCCGTAGTTTATATTAAATTTATAGTTATCAAGAATTCGTTATCTGGATAAATGCCCAATTTCACAAATTTCATTAATTATTGTTGTCAACTAGTTTCTGACGGCCAAACAGCCATAGTTACCTTGAATTACCTAGTGTAGATTAGGTCCTTAGGTCCCATAGTTCCTTAGAGGTATATGCTATTATTTTCAATATATTCGTCGCGATAGTTTGAAATTTTGATAATACTTATTTATTTTAAAACATTTGTATATCAGATATTTATAGGTTATTAGTTGCCAAAGAAAATGAGAACTGGCTTTATGACAAGATTTCAACAGCAACAGCCGTTAAAAAAGTGCATTTTTTACACTTTTTCGTTTTATAATGAAATCGCATGTTGATAGTGAAATATTATAATACTTTACGCACACAAACCACACAAAAAAGTGGACTTTTTTTGACAGTTGTAGAAAAAAATAATTTTTTGGTTGGTAACTTATAAAAATTTAATACCCTGCAAAATTAAGAAAAAAATGTTGCTCTCTTTCAAATGTAATCAATCTATATCCGTATATTTGGAGATAATAAGATCTTTCTACGTCGAAGTCAAATGAAATTTGTCAAGAAATTCTTCATGGTGGAATTTTCTATATTGATACATATCAGTATCAGTCAAGCATTTTTCCTTACTTCTTTCCTGGGAAGGGATAACCATATGTGCGGCCCATTTCGACCTAGTTTCTTGAAGTGTTGCGAATTTTCTCGGCGAAACCAAACTTTCAATCAATACGGGATTTTCTTGTGCAAACTTGTAGGATATCAGCGAGTTCAAGGTCTTCTAACCTTTTCATTTCCTTCACCGTAGCTCACCAATTAAAATCTTTTCCTGATTTCGCCACTCCCAAAGATTATCAATCATTTTGTTTGATACGCGATATCGACGGAAGTGATACATTATGAAAGACCCTATTTCCTTGTATCATTTCTTGTCAATTTGTTGAGGAAGCGAAAATAAAGGAGCGCCACTCCTTGGCAGTTTGACGTAATGCAAAACTTCTTTTGATTACAGGTCCCTTTATGTAAACAAACATGGGGGCTGAGTGAGTTTTCTTCATTGTCGTATACATAATGAGTAACGAATCGTTAAAACAGAAGGGCGTAGATAAAGTTAACGTGAAGATGCAAATTGGATTGATTATTTACCCCCTTTCATGTTTTTGGTTCATTAGCGACAAAGGTACTTACGTAACTTTCAACATCGGCTTCAATCAAGCCAAGCCTCCTCAATTTGAACTTTTTTTGTATGAGATATGATGCTGTGCAAGGAGACTTGATATTATACCAACGTAGATTGATAGTGTCGAAAGATAATGGTTCTGACGAAAGTTTCATCTTCTAGGGAAATAACAAAACAGCTTGTTGATAGCGTAAAGAATTCCTTTTCAATTATTTCTCCAAGGGATGCTTGGACATAAAAAAAATGGAAGCAGGTCACTGAGCCTCGCACAGTATCCTTACGATCATTTTAGCCTTTTTATATCTTCTTGGATAACATGCTCTCCGGTTGTTTACAGTTGGGCAATTTCATCTCAGATGACATGCTTCATGTTCAATATTTTCTCCCATGTAATTTGGGGTTTCATGTAATTCCACTCACTTGCAGGCTCTTCAATTTATTCAATACTTGCGTACTTGTAACTTGGTGCGACTGTACACAAAGAAGAGTGGACAGTTGACAGGTGGACAGGTGACAGTTGCCTTGAAATAAAATTTATATTGAAGAGAAGTATATTTACAATGCCACTGGAATTTACCCTAGCCACCACACCAGTAGTTTTTGTACATGATTCAAGTGTTTACCTGGAGTTAGTTTGTTCCTATTAGTATCCAGTATCAAGTATCAAGAAAGATAATAGTTATAGTAATAGTAGACCTTACCGGGATAATATTTGACGAGGAGGACAATATCAATAGATGGCGCTGGGGAGTTCATGTTCTCGTTATGTCGTTTGACGACCTCCTCCCCTCAATAACAGATGGCGCCAAACTAATTCAGTGAAGATGCATTGGATGCGGGTATGTTTTATCAACACTCAATTTACTTAGGCAGAGGCGTTGGCAGTTGAACAAGCTGCTATAACAAAAGTACATTAGAATTAGAACGAAGATTTGAAGACAACAGTCATTCCCAGTCGAGATATTTTACCATCTTTGAGACAGTCCAGGAGACTGATTTCCAGTTCTACTTTGTCTACGTGAGCCTTTCATTAAGAAACATGAAAACATCAGCTAAACAGATAGAAGGTATTCACAAACTTCATTCATTGAAATAATCAGTTGAACTGTGCATTTCAGTAAGAGTATTTATGCAATTTTTCAGTTTTAGTCTGGATCAAATCATGTTCTTAATGGAATGTAGTTTCAATTTCATTTTATTATTAAACTGTGATTAGGACTATGGTAATGACAATGGTGCATGCATTTGCTAATTCTGTTTATGTGAGTGCATCAGTTGAACAACATTCATATCAAACCTTATACGAGCAACAAATAAAACTGGCAGAAACTAAGAAAAAATTCGATTTTGAAAATACAGAAATTATAGGAAAGCAACAAAACTATAGAAAAAGAAGTATACTAGAGATGATGAGCATAAAAAAATACAAAAACAATACTAAATGAAAAAACAGATACCCAACTTCTACCCAACTCCTATTCATACTGAAAAAGCCTTCACTATGGGTCCAGGATTATGGCAGTTTACAGTTATGCCATTTGGCCTTTGTAACGCTCCAGCCACCTTTGAGAGATTGACGGAGACTGTGTTGAAAAGACTCTCATGGAAAACGTGCTTGGTATACCTTGACGACATCATTGTAGCTGGCAGATCGTTCGAAGATAATGTGAGAAATCTAGAGGAGATATTCCTGCGCCTGAAGAAATACCATCTGTTCTAGAAGGGAGTTCATTACCTTGGCCACATTGTTTCTGGAAGAGGAGTTGCAGTGGACGACCAGAAAATCAAAGCTGTTAGAGACTGGCCAATTCCAAAAGACATCTGACAGCTTCGGAGTTTTTTGTGCCTTTGCACTTACTACCGTCGATACACTTTCGCCGAGCCGAGAAGAAGGACGCAGCCGTTCGTAGGAACAGCGTGGTTGACAATGACTGCAAAGATGACGAAATCCAGAAAGAAAAAGAGAAAGATCCGGACTTTCGTCTAGTCATCGGCTGGAAAAAGGCAACCGAATACCATCATGGCAGGAAGTCGCGTTGTGTTCTAGAAGAAGTTTGGTCAACTCCAGGAACTGCAGAAACAGATCTCAGTAGTTAGAGGAGTGGTACAGTTGAAGAAGTATTAGAGAAGCATCTTCTACCTGGTAACCAAGAAACAATTTCGAGATAAACCATCCTATGCAGACGTCTGGGAAAGCCTTACCAGATTGAGAGATACAATGCTGGACCAAATTCTCATGGACCTGGCAATCCCAAAATTGGCCTGTGGGTTTGATGGGCTGGATTGAAGAGTCATTAGAAGCATGTTGGAACTGATATTCAGATCCGGTGGCATACAGATTTTGGTGTGCTGCAACCATCTTCAACGACCGAACACGAAGACTGTAAAATGCTACTTCCATCGGACGTCACGGTGCAGATATGGGGAATTATGCAGGTACCGACACACTTCAAGGGTGCTACTTCAGCACGAAATGTCTTCAAGAAGAAGGCAGTGAGAAATTACACCAGAGCCCCCTGGCCAATCGATATGAACAGCCAGCATAGCGTCATCTGTTAAAGAGTAGCAGAGTCAATAAACCGTTCGAGAAACAGGTGGTGGAGGATTCTGTAAAAGACGTGAAAGTCTTTCTGCACCTATATAAGAACGGTCACTCACCGCCAGGATATTGAAAACTGGAAGAGCCGTTTGAAATAAATATAGCCAAGTGAAACTTAGTATATATAAATTAGGTTTTGAAGTGTATTCTGTTTTGAGTGTATAAAAAAGAATTTTAGAGTGAAGCTGTGATAATTATTTTGCAGGAAGTATAACACTGTTAACCTCCTATGGGTTCCGAGACACACTGGAGTGGAAGGTAATGAAATAGCAGACGTACTGGCAAAGAAGGGGCTGAAACAATATATTGGAACCTGAACCCTTCTGCAGAATGAGTACCAGCACAATACTTTTTGAATTCGAACAAAACGTCTGAATAGTGGATAGAATCACAAGGAATGATGTAGGCCAAGATACTACAACCAGAAAAAATCAAAAGACTGCACCAGAAAGAGTAGAAACAAGTTCAGAATGCTAACGGAAATCTTAACAGGGTACTGCTGGTTGAGAGAACACCTTGAGAAATTCACTAAGTCAAGGGAGAAGGAAAGAGAAAGAAGAATGCAGATTTTGCGAGGAAGGTGACGAAACCTCTATTAACGTTATCACAAAATACAAAACCCGAAGGATGCAAAATAGAAGAATTAAACTGAACTTGTGAACAACGGTTCGAAGGGACTGGTTCGGGAGAAAGTCAGAAACCAAATTTACAAGAATATGATGACAGATAAACCGAAATAATCGACAAACGTTGATAAAAACAAAAAGAAATGTATCAAGCGATTGAAAGACAAAGACTTATTTTATTCAAAAGCTGAAAGAGGTATTGTAATTCTACAGCATATTCTTAACTAAACTGAAGCTACCCTGAAATTTTATAAGCCATAGGACTGAAGAAAGTGCTCTATTCGTTGAGACATCCTGAACGGCTGAACAGCAGAAGAGGGCACAATATTTCAGAAAAGCATCGTGATATTTTCATGGTTTTTGACACCAAACGGTGAATTCAGTCCGATGAATCAGTTGAATTCACGTTTTTTACGTGTCCACGAAAGTAAACGGTTTATTTCGACTCAATTTCTCAATCGATTTCCAAGTCTATTCTTTTATTCACGACTACTAAAGCTGTTAGGGACTAACAAGGTCGAAATCACGCCTAGGTGGAACACGGGGGGGCGGGAAATGTATCCGATTCACCTGAAAACGGAAAACGGAACATAATTTATTCATTCATGGCCTCAGTTTCAAATGAGCTTTGAATTTGTGCCAAAGAGTGCTTGTGAGATACAAGCTATTGGGGTCGGGTAAAAGTTAGGAAACTACTTTTAATACTCTTTGAAATGAAAATTATTGTGGTTACGTGACCTAGTGTCAAGAGGGCACCATCAATTTTTTATTTTTTTTCTAAAAAGTAAAGGGGCTCAAGTAACACCTGATTTTGGAGGTCTTTCGATTATCTATTCAACACCGATTCCTTTGTGGAAATCGGCCAAGCTGTTTCTATCTATCGAGCGTTTGAAATTTGCCTCAGATATGTGACAAATAAATAATTTTTTGCAGCAGAATTTCAGCTCAGTTACTGATTCTGGTCGAAAAGCTAATTTTTGTGCTTTTTTAGCACAAGACCAGAATCAGTAACGGAGTTAAAATTCTACTGCAATTAATAGTTAAATGAGTTATTTGTCTTATATTTTGAGCAAATTTCAATTTGAAACGGCTTTACCGATTTCCACAAATAATTCAGTAACGACAGACAAGCTCGAACAAAAAGTGAAGAATGAATTGTAGCACTCTGAAACTCGGCACATGACATCTCAACATCATGTGTCATTAGAAAAAAAATTGTTTACCAAAAAATCACAGGTGGAACCTAAAAAATTTTTCATTTAAAAAAAATATAGTTTTTAACCCGCCACTGCAAGTTCAGGCAGGGCCGAAAATTAGATTTAACTTTGTTAAAAATTATTGTGCATAACGTTTCTGAAGACTTCTACTTCCCCAAGCAAATATAACATGTGAGTATCTGAGTACCTAAAATATGTTTTGTTCCACTTCACATAATCCTTTTACAATATCTACGGAGGATCCGAAAGTCATGGAGATTTTAGTTGATATGATATAATTATACTGAAGCAGGAATCAGTACCCTCTTTGGCCCATATGCAACAATTTAAGGCTAGTGAGACAAGTCTCACGTATATATGCCAAAGAAAAAACTGGGTTTTACTCCTGCCTCAGTTTTCAACTCACCCATAATCTCGGCAAATTCTTCAGTAAATGTTGAAAATAATCGCTCATACATATCCCTCATAAAAAATGAAGTATGTGATTTCAAGCTTGAGGTTTGCACTTCACAATAGTGTTATTAAATATATATATGCCGGATATGAATAAGCCATCATTTTCAATATTTAATAAGTTGAAAATGAGGCAGGTGTAAAACAACATTTTTTTGGGCATGTACAAGTGGGACTTGTCGCACTACTTTAGAATTGTTGCATATAGTCTAAAAAGTGTATGGGTTGCTGCTTTAGTATAATAATTCCATATTTACTAAATTATTCATGATTTTTGGATCAACCGCAAACATCCGTGAAGTACGACAAAACACATTTTAGGTACTCAAATGCTCGCATATTATATTTGCGAATACTAGCCCAGCTTCGCTTGAACAATAACTACTTTATCAAATTTAACTTTAGAGGCTACTCATACAAAATAAACCCAAATGATATCTGTACGATATGTAATAGCTCCTGCCCCGAAACGATTTTTCACATCTTATTTGATTGTCCAATTTACACTTCAATGAGACCAACGAACCTTGATTTCCTTACCAGTCCTGAACATTTCGTAGCGGCACTCAAACGATATTACGCCTACTACTTCAAAATCGATATTTTATCACCTCTGGAACATTTTAAAATTGAGAGCTTTTATTGTGAACGAATGATATTATAAATTTTCGTTAGTCCACAAACTTGTTTCGCCAAGAAGTTCACCATGAAGCTCAACAACCGGAAGGTACCAAAAAAGCGCTGAGTTTTTTGAAGTAAATTTCTTTCTTTGATTCTTCCTTTATTTTCTCTTGATCTATTTGCTTAATATTTATTTATACGTAAAGACATAACTGATACTGATATCCCATCCTACTTTTATCTACATCATTAATTAGTAGGGCAACAACCGCTTGTTGTTCTCTATGAATTTTTTTTTTTTTTTTTGTAATCACTTTGCCCTATAAATGGAACTTACTCTGTACTATTATTATAGTTATTATTGTTATTTCTTATCAATATAACTCTGTAATAATGCGTTAACTAGATTTAAGCATCCGATATATTGTTATAAAAACTGTAGTTTTTAAAAAACAAATAAATTATTGATTGATTGATTGATTGATATTATATTTGCATGAGAAGGTAGGAGTCTTTAGAAAAGATGTGAACTTTTCCTTTTCCTTCTCCTACCATTTTTAGCAGAGTTATGACCAATCAAATATTCGGCTCCGCCAGAACTTCCAGCGGCGGGTAAGCATGAACCTGAGATTTCTACAGGAATGAAACTGGTGATAAAAAATCCATGTATTTCGTGATATGGTCACAAACTCGTTCAATTCCAGGATAGAATGAAAAGAGGAGAAAACTTTTAAATTAACTTTATGCAAAGTTGGCCCCAATTTCAGATTAGGATGCACTGATGCTAATATTATAACCGTGAGACTTCAATGAATCACAAGCCCTACAATTCACTCGATGGTTATGAGGGTAATTATGTTAGGTGTTCATTTGCATTTTTATGTCGTTTATGCTCATTTTGAACGGTACCATGCACCCTTTACTAGCTTCAATCTGTCGGATTTGAATAGTCAACAACCTGCAAAAAAGTGACTGATATTTTCTTCAGAATAAAATTCACTTAACTTTTCCATCTGAGGTAAGTAATAGTGTCACCGACATTTCTTATTTTGTCGACAGAATTTTCCGGTAAAGAAATAATGCTTTTCAGTAATTGATTGTAAGTAATCATTTGTAACGACGTAACAAATTGATTTTGAAATATTGAATACAAAAATAAAAAAAATTACAACTGACACCCCGACCGACACAAAGAAGTCACTGAACTTTCTGTTCTCCATTCTGCGTTTGCTACACCGTTAAACTGCAAGGATCTTTCCTCCAAAAGATAGGCTGTGAGGTCGTGCAATACCAGGACCATGCTTTTTGCCATAATCCTGTACAATAGGAATAATTGGGTCGAAAATCGCAACAAGCAATTGCGGAGATATCCTTGTAGGACTCTGTACGGAAATTCATTAGATGTAATCCAACGTTCGTCGTGGTATTAGCCAGGAAAGTAGTTGTTTTCTGATGGATTTTGGACCCAATTTTTCCTATTGTATAGGATTATGGCAACAAGAATGGTGTGGTACTGCAGGATCTCTTGTTTTTCTCATCACCATCAGGGCATTCAAAATTATCGATTGAATTAATTTCCTGCTCACGAAGTGTACTCAGCAGTTGAAGTAGGCGGTGAAAGTATGTGATTTTACTAGATTTTCACTTAGAATGTTCCAGTTTATCTAGAAAGTTGCGAACATCACTGAAAAATTCAACAATATCCTCTGGGATATTTATTGAGTGGTTCCTAAACGCCTCCCCCCAGTAAAACTGAAGAAACTGACATGTGACATCTACTTCTATATCTATACAAAAGAACTCTCTAGAAGTTTCGAGAATATTCTACCATTTTATCTCTCATATTTCAGAAATTTTCAGAAAACTCCACCCCCCACACCCCTTCATTGGCAGCCGAACTTTCGAAAACTTCCCAGTACGATTGGGCTTTGAGACGAGGATCGATTGTAGCACCACCAAACTTCGTACGCTAGTAGTTGGAACCATGATAAACACGAAAAAAATTGTTTACTGAAATTCCAGGGGTGAAACATATTTTTTTTTCGTTCAATAAGAAATAAATAGATTTTTGCTGAAATCTTGGAAAGTATTCATCGGAAAAACAACTCAACAACGTGAAAGACCATTCAATTCTCCACAAAAATGAATGCTAGTAATGTTTTAGGAAATGTGCTCGTTTTCTCAAAAAACGTGATTGAAAGACGACAACAAATTTCAGGTTCACGCTTATCCGCCGCTGAAAGTTCTGGCGGAGCCGAATATTTGATTGGATAACTCTGCTAAAAATTTAGAAAATACTATAGAGTTTTCTTTCTTCCATTCTAGACATTTCCGGAGAATTTTGACTCTCACGCCGACTTTCTCGAAAGTTCCGTCTACAATTTTTGTTTGCTTCAAAAACGAAAATTCTTGCCTTTTATAGTTACATTACTTTCCAAATAACAACCAATTTTTTTAAGTGCTCCAATTTTGGAAACACCCTGTATACCATAATCATTACTAAAAATGTTTCGAAATGTTTTTTTTACAATTCTTTCATACTTTGTTACCTTAAATTTTTCCACTGATTCTCTCTCCTTTACTTCTGAAACTTTCTTTTTCAAACATATTTTGGAAGACCTACTTCCAAAGTAACTCATACCCACTACTTTGTAACGCAGTTATCTATCATTCCTGCGAATTCAATTTATTGTCCAAAACTCGTTTTACGAGTTCTCACAAAAGGGTGACGCGGAGAAATAAGGCACGTATTTGTTAAAAGCTTATCTTCCCATATTTTGTTTCTTTTGTTCGTGTTAGGCCGCGAAATGTGAGAGCCATCTTGAAAACAAACTGAAGTTTCATATTTTTCAAGCCGCAACAAACAGTGCATGCTGGATGGCTAATATTTTTTCTGGGAAACGAAGGGATGAAAATAATGCTCCAGAAAATGAAATGAACGACAAATGGAACTGCTGGGGAGTTCTCATCCATATAACTGAAGTTAAATGTTTTGTAATGGAGGCGTCAATATATTGAGATTGGGTTATATGTATATCAACTTTTCTCAAAACAGTGTCACTAGATGAAACCCAAACACTTTGGAGTGGGATTACAGTTGTGTGCATAAAAGAGTCGTTAAAAATTTGTATGGTATTCAGTTGAGGCATAGCACTAAGGGGGTGCTGATCACGAATCTGAAAGAATTTTGAGCAAATTTTGCCCCCTAGTATGTTTTACCGTAATAATGGGTGGTTCCATCGCTGCTGGCGTGTAGTGTATATCACGTAGGTTGACCCTTTTTGTACAGTGAGTTCATTTCTAGTGTATCTATCGATCCTGAAAATATCATGATTCTGCGTCAAAAATTACGGAAGATACGAGGGTGTTTCCATGAGAAGTGTAACACAATGTATATAAACAACTTCCTAAGAATTATATACAACAATACTTAAGAGTATAAATGAGAACAATCACATGTTCCTTTATTTTGACTATAATTATTTTCCTTAAATATGCATTGTGTCCCAGTTTGAAAGTTTACCCTTGCCATTGAAACTTTTGGCGCCCTTGGTCGTTGCGCTTCTGAGTTCATATTGAACTCATCAAGGTAACAGGCGATCCTAGATCTAGAACCTTTTTGTTAGAGCGGATCAGCATTGCCATTCAGAGAGAAAACACTGCTTCTGTACTCGGTACTATTGCCACTTCCCAACATTAAGATGAAATTTTCTTTCGACCTCAAAATCCTGCTGAATTTCACGTCAACAACGAAATTCGAATGGACGATAACGGTAGCTCAAACACCAAGGGGGACCCGTAGTGCATAGCACTTTCAAAACTCTCGGTCTCCAAGGGTTGAGAAATATCGGTAACACTTGATCCATGAACTGTGCTATTCAGTGTTTATCGAACACAAAATGGTTATTGGAGTATTTGTATAGAGACGCCTATACCAGGAATTTAAACACAAGCATATCTAGAAAGAAAGCTTCAATAACAGTATTTGCTGGGGTCATCAAGGACCTTTGGTTAGAAGATTCGTCAGATCGAGTTGTAAATACTGTCCCCTTGAAAATTCAAATCCAAAGATTGTCTCCTCGTTTCATTGGTTATGCTCAGGAAGATGCTCAGGAGTTCTCAAGATGCCTTTTAGAGGGTTTACATGAAGACGTGAATGGAGTAACGAAGAAGCCAAAACCCATTATGACAGAGATAGATGAGAAATTAATTGACAGGAAGAAGGCTCAAGAGCCATGGTCAAGATATTTGAAAACGGACAATTCCAAAATTGTAGATAATTTCGTTGGTCTGTTGAAATCTACATTGAAATGTACTCATTGTGGTTACTGTTCCATATCCTTCGATCCTCAAACAACTGGCCAATTGGGAGTCTCACATTGTTTGGATTCATTCAGAAACGAAGAAACTTTGGATGGTGACGAGAAGCCGGCATGTGCGAAGTGCAAGATGAGAAGGAAGTGCAAGGAATCATTAGCAATTCAAAAATTCCCGAAAATTGTAGTGTTCCATTTGAAGAGTGTTTCTCTAACAGATAGATTTCAAGAAAAATTGAATATCACCATTGATTTTCCTTTGGACGGATTGGCCATCAGTGAGTATGCATTGTCTAATCATAGTGGGGCTACCTAAAGCGGACACTACACAGCCTACTGTAAACATCCATATGCGAGGACGCGGCATGAGTAAAATGATTCAAATGTGTCCCCAATTTCATCTAAATCCCTCGTGAGCCGCGAGGCCTATGTTCTCCTCAATGAAGAGGAAGGCACTCAATGACAACTTTGTGATCACTTTCAGTTTTATTTTATGTTTCATATTTTTAGTACTCTATTGATTGAACTGTATTTATTTCTATTAATAAATCATAAATTATTGCTCAAGGCGTGCTAGTATGGGTACACTGATAATTCTGAATTTCGTTAATGACAGTGCAGAACAACTCGGTTTCAAATAACCGACATTTTTATTTACTGGAAACTTGAACTGCGGACGGCTAATAGTATCTTCTCTCGGAAAGTATGTTGATTTCACTTCAGACAACTAGCATGAAGTCCTTATAAAAATGTCAATTCCATATTCAGGAAACCCGTAGTCTTCATAAAAAGTTATTTTGTTTCAGTTGTTTGAAATACGTCCCTTGTCAAGTAAGTGAATTACTACACGGCTCTGGGAAAATGTATGCTCTGGATGGATACCACAAACTGGATTAGAATGTTCGTGCTGATGTTGTTTCGTTCTGCAGATCATAGTGCATAATTTATTTCATGGAAAATGCAAAACTTGGAGTAGATTGCTTCTACAGCCTTCTATATTTGAAAATATTGAATTCAAGTTTTCCACTTTCTCTTCTACACTGGATACGAATCAGGTAGAGAACAGCAAACTCATTGACGAGACATTTATTTTATGGAAATTCATGTTCACTAAGAATAGAATTAAAAAATTTCCACCTGAAGTTTTTTTTCATTTTGTTGACTTTAGTTTCGATCTTTATATCATCTTCATAACATAACATGAACATTCTATATAACAACTACTTAGAGGCCTATTCTGTAACTCATAACAATATCGTTAAATAACAATATTTGCGATTCTGTACAGCTGAAGATTGTCGTTATTTCACGAGAAAATTTATCGTTTGTATTACAAACTATACATGGTTCGTAAGGTTGTATAGTTTTTGATACGAACAAAAAAATGTATCTTGCAATAACGACAATCTTCAGCTACACAGAACCGCAAATATCGTTCATCAACGATTGTTGTTCTCCAACGATATCATTATGAGTTACAGAATAGGCCTCTCACAACCCTAATCACATATATACCTGACTGACTAACTGGTTAAAAGAAGACTTATTCCCAAACAGATTCATCATTTATAAGTATTAATTGATTATTTGTCAATATTAATGATGTTTCTGAATAATTGCCTTCAGCAAAGATTTCGTTTTCCGTAATAGAGCACTGTCAGCTGACGTCACAACATAGCGGTGATCAGCTGACGGGGGGACAAACAAAGAATAGAGCAGTGTCAGTGGCGTAATATGACAGTTGCGGAACACTGTCATTGGGGCACAAACAAACCAAAAAACTGAACAAAAACAAACCCATTGATCCCATTTTCCATAAGGCTACGTGAATCACTTAATTTCTATGAAGTTTATAAAAATCGCAATTATCCAGTAACACCCACAAAAAACGAATTTTCATTTCATCAAAAGTCAAATGCTGTGATTGTCCCCCGTGGCCGCCATGTTGTTTCAGATGAGAAATCGTAAAATTCTACTAATAACTTTGCTGTTAGTTCAGCAATCTTTGACAATAAATATTTACTGGTAATACAAAAGTTTCCGTCTTTCAGAACATCCTCGAATGTTGACCAATGTTGACTGTAAATTCCCAGTGTTTTTTTTTTGTACTACGTATTTTGGATAGGTACATGGTCCGGATGTTTGAAACGATCTGACTAGTATGTCTCTGTACTCCAGCAGTTCTACCTGTCTTTGCCTTATTTGTATAGAAAGAAATTTGGAAATTTCACGTGCTGGTCTGGATCGAATCAGTTATAACAACCCATAACAGCACCAGTCTTCATGACTTATGTCCTCAAATCTGAAAGAGAAAACTGTTTGTATGATACCCATCATCATAACAACGTATTTTTGAATTGGAAAATCCATGTTCATAACACCTCCACAGACTTATGCACTCAATTCAGACTATACACAATAAATAATTAATACTCACTAAAATGCCAAGAACGTGTTTTCAGAAATGTTTTCGCAGAAAATCCACAAAAAGGACACGCGTATCTGGAAAATGGCTTTGTTTGTCCCCCCATCGAATGTTTGACAACTGTCAAATTACGTCACTGACAGTGCTCTACTGGTAGAATTCATATCATATAACTTGTGTGGATATGAAATTGATCAGTCTTGCAGACTGTAAAGAAATCAGCCTATTTTCGGATGGAAGTAGAGATATTAATACGTTTTGACGTATGCAAGTCTCCATGGATATATTATCCTTCGCCACGATTTTCAAACTTCCAACGTTTGAGAAAAGTACAATGTTTGATTTGGATGAAGAGTGTTTTGTGTTGCTCATATATGGTTGACGCTCGCAACACTAAACTTCACTCATTTTCTGAATAAAATAATATTATTAATATTTGTCGGTATAGAGGACAACTGCTATGATGAAGGCAAATCTTTTTGGCAATCACTTACTAATATGGATCCACCCATAAAATGCTATCTCACAAAAGGTTTGGGATCATCCTTTACTCAATAATATAATTGATAAACTGCTGTTGTCCACCAATTTATATGAGAAGGTTCGTCTGAAAGCAGTCATGGTCAAGGAATCTGGTGCTTGGTTGAACGGTCGCTTTTCTTGGGACCTTATTGGATGACGAATCTTTCAGAATTGCAGTCGGCCTGAGGTTGGGATCAGCTATTTGCGTGCCACATACTTGTGTATGTGGTAGTGAAGTTGATGAGAAAGGTGTGCACGGTTTGAGTTGTAGAAGAAGTGCAGGTCGCTTATCTCGACATTGTCAAGTGAATGACATCTTGAAACGGGCTTTGGTATCTGCAGGTATTCCTGCAGTTTTGGAACCTTCTGGTACCAGTCGTGATGATGGTAAACGTCCAGATGGTATGTCTCTCATACCATGAAAACTGGGTAAATCCATTGTCTGGGACTTTACTTGTGTTGATACAGTAGCGGCTTCGCATTTATCTGGAAGCTCAAAGTCTGCTGGATCTGCAGCCATTTCTGGCGAAAAGTTAAAGCGTAAAAAATACCAGAATCTTGGTAGTAATTACTTGTTCCATTCGGTAGCTGTTGAAACTTTCGGTGTTTATTTAGAGCTGGCGTTTCCCAATGTTTCAGAAATTCAGCCCATACAGAATCTACTCATTCATCACCTGAGACCAGAATACCTAACAGGTGATAGAGTCAACTGTACTGTCAAAGCTGTGCCATAACAACAGACATTCATAAAATAACAAGTATAGTTGAAACACCTGCAAATCTGATCATAACTCTGAAGCTCTTCAGTTATGACTCAGCAACCCAAAGATGCATCAAACTATTTCAACGAATCAAGCTAGAAGAACACCCCAATCTAGCCGACTGCAATTACGAACTTTACGCAGTCATTGTTCACTTTGGTTCTGGAGCAGATTTTGGCCACTATTACACCTTAGCCAAAGATAAAACGGGCTGGTACAAATTTGATGACAATTTCGTAAATAGAATACCTTCTTTGGAACTGGACCTTTCGGAGCCTTCGAAGATACCATACCGTAGAGCAGATTGTCACAATTCGTCGGACCTCTTTAGAAGTTCTCTATCAAGGAATTCCAACTCTTCAGGTTGCAGGTTTTTCCGGGTTTTCCTGCAGCTCTGAAAGCGAATGCGCCACCAATACCATTTAAGCCGCCCCGGAGCGCCGATCAATCATTTTGATGTTTTTACTTTGTTTGTTGTTAGTTTCACTATGTTAATGAAGTTCTTAGGGGTATTTACTATTCAATAGATAATATAATGATTTTAATTTTTCGAAAATATGAACAGGATGTTCATAAAATCAATTATGGGATCATCTACGGCTGAAAGACGAAATTCAGTCGCTATTTTCCTATTTTGAAGTCGGAATTTCAAGATAAAAGTCGGAATTCTGGTATAAAAGTCGGAATTCTGATATAAAAGTCAGAATTCCGATATAAAAGTCGAAATTCCGATATAAAAGTCGGAATTCCGAGATTGAAGTCCGAATTCCGAAATTGAAGTTGAAATTCCGAGATTAAATTCGGAATTCTGAGATTAAAGTCGAAATTATGAAAAAATAAAATTTCAACACAGTTGGCCCTTCTACGCTTCCATGCATACTTCATTCGATCAAGGATTAATTTCGTGCGATAGCAAATCCGTCTAGGCTGCGATGACCCCCACGAATCTCCAGAATTACTGTAATTGAGTTGGTGGGGAGCGTCTAATGTAATTTTCTGCAGATGGGGTGAACTTTAGCGATCCGCCCGCTGTTTGTCTTCTAAATAGGCCTTCGGTAGATGGTGTTGGTGGCGGACGCTCAGTCAAAGCAAACACAGAGCGGTCGATCTAACGTTCCGTGTCCTTCCGAATGCAAATATGAGCTGTTAACAGCTTCGTTTAGTAACGCCCAGACATTATCGATTGACGTTCGGTTACATCGAATAGGTCTAACAGGGTGATTCACTGGTGCCACAGATTTCTTCATAACTAGTCGACTTGTTTCCTAGTCATTTCGGTTTGCTTAGAAAATCTGACACATTTCAATACTCAGATATGATGTTGAATTATATGTAACAAGCAAAGTGTTACAAGTCCTCTGAATCAATGGAAGTCCCAAATAATATAAATAACTATTCTTTCTTGATTGTGTACAAATATTTCGTTTAGTTTGTGACTTTCGATCTTTGAAATACATGGGCAGCAAATTCATAGATGGTACGAGGCTTTAAACGACTATCATTGCCCACGAAAAAATCCAAATAGTACCAATGGGCTAATTCAATTTGAAAACAAATTCTTATTATATTCTGCTTAGCAGATTCTGGCACAAATATCAAAAACCTCGTTAATATGTCGTCCAGAACATCAATAGGAATCGAGTGTTCCACCGTTCTCACCTCAACGGATTCTGCTTCTGCCATGTCCCAAAGTAAAAATTTTTGGGACTGGTCTGGAAATTCAAAATATTACGTGAAATGTTTGTAAAAATATTCCTGCGTAATTATTTGATTGTCCACTTTCTCCTATTTCAAATATTTTTTCACAGAACACAGAACACTTCGTGTGTATATCGTTAAGTTGCTCAAGTATACTTCCTGTTACCTCAAGTAGGTGAACATCAAACAAAAATATAGTTATTAAGACCTTACAATGTTTATTTTTGAAGGGCGCCACCACCAAGAATGAAAGCTGAGAAAATTAGGCAACATCTCCAAATGTTAATAAGTAATTCGCAAAATCCATAATCTACTAGTTATAACCAAACATAATTTTAATTTCCTTACCTTCGACTCACCAAAGTAGCACTTGACGCTTTCAAATCT
This sequence comes from Chrysolina haemoptera, assembly GCA_958298965.1. Taxonomy (NCBI): domain Eukaryota; kingdom Metazoa; phylum Arthropoda; class Insecta; order Coleoptera; family Chrysomelidae; genus Chrysolina; species Chrysolina haemoptera. The sequence goes on along the minus strand of OY282592.1, from coordinate 4,476,268 downwards.
CTAAGGAAAGATGACGTTTTCCAAAGAATATCATTTTGTGATTGTATTTTCGATCTCGAAACATAAACTTAATGTATTTGTGCGTAGAGCCTTTCTTTGAATACACTCCATTTGCTAAAACCAACCTTTTATACCTTTCACTAGTTTTCGTGAAATGAAATAATAATGACGAGATTCTGGACGTGATGGTTTCATTGATGATATCATCGGAAATAAAAAGATCGCTTTGGGGACGTTACAAACAATGTCGTTCTCTTGAATTAGAATGAGAGTTGGCCCAGTAATGAAGTCCTGTGGTACCCTTTTGTGATTTGGTAACAGAATCAATTAAACGGTCAGAATTTGTCCTGCATTTCAAATATTTGTGTAGGTACTTGGCTTATACCAGTCTGCCCGTAAGATTAGTTTTTGGATCACTGGGAGCGGACTGAAATCCGCAAGTTTTATTCAAATTACGGGCTTTTCGACTACCATTATGTCCTCAAGTCTTTGTTCGCGAGAACAAATGAAAACGTGGACAGGACGTCCGGTAGAGGGCGTGATTAGAGTAGAAAAAAGCTCAATTGTGGAGCTGTTGTACCGACGTTGGGACTGAAAAGATTATGTGAACGGTAAGAGTTGAAAGCTCCACTTTGACGGTCTCTTTATACGAGCTTTTCCAGGATAAACGACAATTGCGGATAATTTTTAATGAAATTACGTCTAGGCAGAAACTTTCCAGCGACGAAAAACAAGCATTTCATATTATTCGCGTTGGCTGGAAAAGACAATGGAGAGCGAGTCGAATGAAATTTTAATGGACGGGCGTTCTCGGTGGAAAAATGGATTTTCAGGTGAGTGTTAGGGTTCGCAATTTAATTTCCTTGGACGGACTAACCGCGTTTTCAATCTCGATAAATAATGCTACAGCGGCCCAATAAGCGAGTATCGTTTTGGCTGTTTGTAAACTTCGAAGATGGCTGGGGTTATTCAAACAAGTATGTGACAATATACCAGGTGACAATTAAAAACAATTGGTTGTAATTTTTAGCAAAAAAAATCAGGAACGAACAATTCTGTTTTGACAGCCTCAATAAATTATGACACCATCAATCTGCAAGTTAGCATGGAGCGCTACCACGAATTATAATGATAGTGAACTGTCGTTGGTTTTCATTTATTTTTGTGTTTATGTTTATATTGAAACAGACCTCTCGGTCTAATTATATGGATTATTACAAAAATTACATTTCAATATAGACTCTAGCTGACCGGCAAATGTATCCACTTTGGAAAAAGTATTAGTCAGATATATTTTTTAAGAAATGGGTGCTTTCTGATTATCATTCATGATAACCAAATCGTTTTGTGATGGATGATTTTCTGCACTCGTCTTGTTTGAATCTTAAGCCTACCAGAAAGTATCTTGGTATTGGTATTGGTAAGTATGGATGGTGACCGATACGCTGCGACCTGATTAGATCTATCGTGCCATCTTCTTCTGCTACAACATGTTGCTCTTATTGCTTCTTCAGTTTTATTGAGTTTTTCTTGGAAGTAAGATTTTCCAAGTCCGCAGAATGGTTCTGGCCCGATCAACGGCGTTGATGCGCCTGTTCGTGTCAGGGTGTCTGCTTGTTCATTGCCCTCCACTCCGACGTGCCCCGGCACCCAGGGGAGGGTCACCTAGTTGTTCCTGCCTAGATCATTAAGTTTGTCTAGGCATTCCCAAACCATCTTCGAGTTGATGTTAGAGGAGCTCAACGCTTTTATGGCTGCTTGACTATCGGAGAGGGTCGCGATTCTCTTGTTCCGGTATTTCCTGTTGAGGTTGAACTAAATGCTGGGGAACTGGCCCAAGGGTTCGGAGTATTTGGTGCAAGGCCAAAAGACTCATGCTTTCCCAGTGCTCGAATGGATTCTATGTTCCATTCTCGCTTAGTATTTAGTTCAGTTCGAAAACATTTTTCATAACTAAATTTCCTGGTAATTTCGTCAGTTGGGAGATCGGCGAGGTGTGCACATTCGGTAATGGTTGAGCCCCTTACACCGTGTGCTGTCCCTTTGAGTCCGACTTTACCATGATATGAAGAGGAGTTAGGTCCGGAATGACCTCTATTGCTGCTGTTGGAGTCGACCTCATTGCTCCTGTTATACAAAGACATGCTAGTCTTTGCACTTTCTCCAAGATTTTCTTTGTTGTGGCGAGCTCGGGTCTGCCGTGCCACACTACTGCTCCGTAGGTGATTATAGGTCCCACTATCATGGTGTACATCTATCGCAGTACTGATGGGTAACAGCCCCATGTTTTTCCTGCAATGTTCCTGTACACCATAAGTGATGACTTTGCTTTATTAGCGATCTTTTCTACGTGTTGGTTCCAGAGTAGCTTTCAGTCTAGGGTAAGCCCTAGATGCTTCTTCACCTCTTGCTGCCATTCTAAGTCTGATCCGTCGAAGCGAACATTCCTAAGGTACCGAAACTTTGTTCTTTCAGTGAATGATACTACTGTGGTTTTTGATGAGTTAATTCTCAACCCCACCGAGAGGCACCACCTTCTGGTTGTCTCTAGCTCTCTTTCTATGAGATCGCAGAGGGTTCCTTCGAATTTGCCTTTGGCCATAATGACTAAGTCGTCCGCATATCCAAGGCAAGTGACTCCGTTCCCGGTTAGTGTTCCAAGTAGTTTGTCTACTATGAGACTCCACATCAGAGGTGATAGGATCCCTTCTTGTGGGCACACTCTGTTTGTGCTGATCCGAAAGCTACTCTCGCCCACTTCCGTTTCAGCAGTTCTTGTAGCCAGTCAGCATTTGGCACATTCATCTGGATGTGGTTCTGTCTACTCCCTTATTCATTAGGGCCCTATTTATTGCTTCATGAGAGGTGTTGTTGAATGCCCCCTCTATGTCTAAGACAGTATCTTGAAAGCTTTCCACTATTTTCGTAGAAAAATCAGGACTCCAGGTGTTTTTCATCAAAAAGATTTCCTTTCATTCTTGATGTAGTAGCATTTAAATCATCCATACAAAAACCATTCTGGAAAAATTCCAACAAAACCTTGGTGTTCGAAAGACACTGAATCATGCTATTTATAAAACAGTTATTCCCTACATTCTTGTTGTATCTTGTTGATATAGCATACTCACTAATGTCCAACGGGGGATTCATAGGTTCAATGTGCCTGTAATTATTCAAAGAAGGTGATAGGAAAACTGATATTCATTTTTTGGAAGGTACTGAGTTATGATTTTTGATAACTGATATGTAAACTGTGTATCTCGTTGGAAAATTGGGACGATGGAATATTTCATCCAGTGGATGCGAAGACGGAATTGTATCCATTACATTGCTCCTATGGATTGCTATACTGATTTTTCGGATCGTTTATCTTTTGTAGCGCAGCCCAATCTTCTTTCAATTTCATGAATGAACGACAGAGATACAAGGCCAAAGACAACAAAGGTTCTGATAGCTATTGTAAGACTGAAGAGTCCCCCACTCCCAATATGCACCAATGACGTGGTCATAAGAAATCATCAGTACCCAGCGGATTTTTCTACCGTTCAACTGTTATTATTGACTTTTTTGCACTCACCAAATCGACATTATTGACGCAGTTGCGCAGTTTTTAGCTATGATTATCGAGAAATTTCGTAGAGGAAAAAGTTGGGCGTCTTGGCAAACTGAAGCTACTCAGGAAGATTCAATCTGTTGTTAGTAATTTTTAAAAACAGGCGTGGGATCTTCGTCTAATACGTTAGTTCATGAAAATTTGACGCAGTTTTGGTCTGCTGGGCCCGCTAGAACATTTATGTGTTTCATGTTCATACTGACGATCCGCATGTCGTTGTAATATGATTATATTAAGGAATAAATATAAATATTTGTTATTATCATTATTAAAGTTTTTCAAACCAAACTGGTAACCTGGTATTCGCGATTCGCAGTACAGATTCGCATACTTCATCATCCAATTCTCCGTGACTTTTTCCTTCCTTTCTTATATCACGCCGAACATAAAGAGCGTTACATTGCCTGCCAATACTCATCGGGCAGAGATATTTATCATACTTCAGACGGGGGATATCCTTGAACCGCGCTTCCTCGATTTTTTCTCTTATCCGTGTTTATTTTATAGCTCTGGATGGTGTCGGTGTAAATCCTGAGCCATCCGGAAGGCAAATACAATAAAGTTTATGAGTGTGTTTTCGTGAATGCGCGAGAGTAAATAAGGAACCATTCACTTGAGTCGTTTTCAATTGTTTATCAGACTCTAAGGCGCACCTGGACTAGGGAAGGGAATATTCCCTTTTCCGTTTTTTATTGAAAACGTGAGAAGGCATGTTTTTTTTTTATCGGAGGTACGTTTCGAATTGTCGCAAGGAATTTTTTTCCTTGACGAAAATTGTACACGAGTAATAAGAATAATCTAATACCTACTAACAAAATGATTAAGTTTTAGATATGAATTATCACTATGCATACATTACACTAGGTAACAGAATTTTACTTTTTATATACCCTGAAAATGTTAACATACCTCCCTTAAACCTAAAAGTGTTCGCAGAAATATTCTATCACGTCCCTTTCTTTTGTTACTACAGTCAAATCTTTTTTTTTTTAATTACGTTACGTGGTTATTTCAGTTCATTATGTATTTATTCGATTCAAAATGTCGAGTAGAAATTATAAACAAAATTCTGATCGTTTTTGATGCTTTTGAGGAGAGTTTATACGCGAGCTTGAAATTTTAATATCGGAATTCAATTAGGTTTCCTGAGAAAACGAGTGGATCTTGTGAGAAAGTACTAGAGAGAATTGAATCATCTTTTACCTTGTTGAAATTATTTCTTGATAAATCTTATACAGCAAAAAAATATATAATTTTTCTTAATAATTTTTTTTTTATTCCACCCCTGATATATTGGTAAACAATTTTTTTTTCTAACCATACATGATGTCAAGAAGTCATTTGCCGAGTTTCAAAATACTACGAATAATTTTTCCCTTGTGGCTTACATTTGTCTGTGGCTACAGTACTACGGTAAATTCTTAAAAAAAGCAAATCTTCAGTATTATGGATTTCCTGTTGAGAACCAAAATAGAAAGTGAGTGTCTCAAGTGTTTCGTGAAAACTGTAGCATTTTACCCCAGTGGTCGTCAGGAGATAACGTATACCTTCAATTTGGTTCACCAATGTTACGGAGAAAGCCCAGTAGGTAATATGACTATGCTACTTTCGTGTTACGAAGACAGTGGGATGTAATTAAAAAAAGGCGAGTCTTGTATGTCTAATACTCATCCAGTTTTTCATTTAAAGGATCTTCCGTATCCAATTGTTCCCTGTAATTCAGATTTAAAATATACTAGAAGATGACAAGTGAGTTGAGGTTGAATCAATTTGTAGTGATTTCGATGATTCACACTCCACATCTCATTAACCAAAACTAATTAAAAGATCTAATGAGAAACTCACAACTATCAAGGTCTACAGTAGACCTTCTCAGCTCTACATCACCAGACACGAAAGTAACGTTCTACAGAAACAGTTCACCCATAACTTTCCACGAGAGAAAGGGAATATTTTTATTGTACTGATATCCCGGGACTTTTTGAAACAATACTCAAAACTAATAAAACGGAGTGGTGCTCATTCGTAGACTTTCCAAAATATTCTCTACAATATGTTTTATCACACCACGAGAATGAGAAAGCGTCTATACTATGGCACTGAACAAACATATCATTGAAGATTCATTTCCTGTACTCACCGAGATTAAGAGATTTTCGAAGAACATCGAAAATTTTGGGATGAAATTTGCCACTTGTATATTCTCTTTATTATTCATACTAAGAATTTTTTCCTTTTTTTCTAAAAACAGCTGTGAGAGAATTTTCTTATATATTTTTTGATCTCTCACTTAACTTTCAGCTGGGGTATGAGAACCGTGTGTACTAGTCCAATTGCACTGCATTTTATGTGAGTGCTTGTAAATGAACTGCAGTCATTTGAAAAGCGAACGTTGAAGCAGCAAAAATCGGAAAAACGTTCATTGTGACAATTCTCAATTGCAACAAACTATCCCTCAAAATTAGTAAGGACTTCAGGGGTTTTATTATTTTTGATCATCTCTTTTCAATGTATATTATGACGAAGGCGCATATCGTGTTCGCCAAAAATTGAAATATTTCGTTCCATTCGAAATCAAATATGATTTATTTTGGAAAATCCCGTTTTTTTGGAAAGACTCATATAGGATCGCCTTATTTGAAGACAAAATATACGAATCGTTACAGCCGTTTCTGAAACAGGAATTTCTCGTTGGAATGAAAACAAGATATAATTTTTTTTGGATTAAAAGCCCTAATTCCATTTGGTGTTCTATCTTTATCTAGGATATACAATATTTTTCGATAATTCACCGTTTCTAATGTACATATGCTGGATATTATAACAGCCATTAGTACACTAATGTATTTGTCATTTAGAAAATGGCTGAATTGTGTGAATGATGAGGAAATTTTAAAAGTTCAGGAATTACTTTATTTATCTCTATATTGAGCCCATTACATCGTATTGATTGAGCTGGAAAATTCAAGAATATCATTAATTTTTGAAAACTTTTCATCTATCCGCGATGCTGAAAGTAAGCAATGATTTTCACCATACATAGAACCATTTAGATAAGAAAAGTTCCATGAATGACAGTCTATAATTATTGAATATTTTTTTTCTTCAAGCGTATGGATATGTACCCTGCTAAATTATCGATTAATCAGAGAGTCCCATTCTATTTTCTTCCCTATTCACATTTTTCAATTTGTCTCCTCAGAATATCAAACTACCTCCAGCATGGAAGTGTTGTTATTTGATCCTCATATTCAAAAATTCTGGAATGAGAATACTGTCAGCATTTTCAGTAAAATGCAACTATTCTAGACTAGTGAGACAAGTCTCACTTATACATGCCGAAGAAAAAACTGGGTTTTACTCCTGCCTTAGTTTTCAACTCACCCATAATCCCGGCAATTTCTTCAGTAAATGTTGAAAATAATAATAACATTTACTGAAGAGAATTCCTGTTTTATGGGTAAGTTGAAAATGAGGCAGAAGTGGAACAACGTTTTTTTTTGCATGTATAAGAGAGTATGGGTTGCTGCTTTAGTATAATAATTCCATATTCACTAAATTATTCATGATTTTCGGATCATCCGCAAACATCTACGTGAAATACGACAAAACACATTTTAGGTACTCAAATACTCGCATATTATATTTGCATGAGAAGCTACGAGTCTTCAGAAACGATATAAACTTTTCCTTCTCCTTCTCCGATCATTTTTAGCAGAGTTATGACCAATCAAATATTCGGCTCCGCCAGAACTTTCAGTGGCGAGTAAGCATGAACCTGAAATTTTATGTCGGCGTTCAATCACGTTTTCTGAGAAACCGAGCGCAATTCATAAAAAATTACTGGGGATCATTTTTGTGAAGAATTGAATTGTCTTCGTCCTCTGATGCACAAGTATCTGTTAGGTATAATCCAATGCTTGTCATGGTATTAGTCAGGAAAGCAGTTATTTTCTGTTAGGTATTTTCCATAAAAAGCCTACGTTGTAGGTGTGTATAGGATTAAAAAATCGTTACCATCGTTACATCTCCTCCTTTTTATTTATCAGACAACATACTTTGATCAATTATATAATGCAAATTAAACGAAAATGTAGAGCTACAAATACAACGACCTGATTTCAAATAAATTGTACGGTTTATGATTCAATGAAATTTCACTACATAAATATTAGCTTCAATGCAACTCAATCTGGAATCGTAGCCAACTTTGCATAAAGTTAATCAAAAAGTTACCATCTCTTTTTATTTTGTCCTGAAATTGAATGATGTGAGCATTTCACAGGATGTATGCTTTTTTCATCAACAGCTTCATTTCTGTGGAAGTCGGTAATTAACCTGGTTATAATTACCAAAATTCCAATGAAACCCCCTGTCAAGTACTCTTGGAGTTGAACAACAGTACGAGTGAAGTCTGAGGACATAATATTCTTTGGTTTAAAATCAACGTGAGGCCAGAAAGTTTCGAAACTAACTGATACAAGTTTGTTTCGAAAATATAATTGACTCATTTTTGTATAACGTTGATAAAACCTGGATTAGCTGCCTTGTGGTACTCAATCAAATAATGAGATATGTTTGTGTGAAAATTGACCATATGATGAAAACGTATGATATAAATCCATTATTTAAAAAGTTAGCGTCCCGTGGCACCGTTCTGATGCGTTCCTTCAACACTTCTGGATCATTTGATCTTTCATGATACACTTTGTTTCTCAAGTATTGCCAAAAGAAAGTCTATCGGAGTCAAATCTGGAGACCGTGGTGGCCATTCAAGTGTTTCCTTTTCTGAAAAAATTGTAAATCTCGAGCACCAGTTACTTTTTCCTCAAAAATGTATGGCCCTATAACTTCATTGTTCGTAATTTCGATCCAAACAGTAGCTTCATCTGAAAAAAGTACCTTTTGTATGAAACTCTGATCTTTGTTACATAGTTTTTCAACACTCTAAAAAAAGTCGATTACTGTGAATTATAATCCAGTGCGACTCGCCTCCAGCTGGTATAGAGGTTTATAGGTTTAGGTATAGGTTATATAGGTTTATCTACCTTTCTGCTGATATAATATTTGAAAAGTGCATTTTGTCACTCCTTCTACCTGAAGCAGGAATCGGTACCCTTTTTGGACCATATGCAACGATTTCAGACTAATCAGACAAGCCTCGCTTATACTTGTCAAAGAAGAAACTAGGTTTTACTCCTGCCTCGGTTTTCGACTCACCCATAATATAATAATATATGCAGGATATGAATATAATTTCCAACATTCACTGAAGAGAATGCCGGTTTTATGGGTAAGTTGAAAATGAGGCAGGAGTAAGAGTTTTTTTGGCATGCAGTTCCCGCAGTAGCGGCAACTATCACTCTCTGATTTACCCATCTTTTTGAAGTGGTACCCCAGTTCCAGTCTCTGGATTTCGTATTGAAATCCTCTACTGTCGGGTGGTGGTCCGGGAATAGCTTCTCCAGGTTTGTTCTTCTCGACGTCATCCTGTGGCATTTGATGACTTCGAAGTTTCTGGTACGTGAAAAATTCGATTCTTTTATCTTTGAAGAATTTGGTGGCAGCCCTCCAGTTAGCCTTGGTGTAAGTATATAGATATATACCGTCTTGTCTGGACTGCTTCGTCTTCGTTATTTTGATCTTCACTCCCTTCTTGTCTGATGAGTCAGCGTGTTGGCGTTTCTTACCTGTTTTGGAAGTCTCCTCCTTCCAAGGCTACCTGAACGGCTTCCTGGGGCTTGTTGGGAACCGTATCTGGCGGGGGGATGTGGCCACTATGGCCGGCTGCTGAAAGTCGGCATAGATGGGTGCCTTGAAGGTGTCGCTTGGGATCATGAGGTATAGCACCATCCCGTCCCTTACGGCTTCACGTTTTTTCATCTCTGTAATCTCTTTTCTCATTTTGGCTATGAGTTTTAGCACCTGGTTCAGCTCCTTCCTGCATCGCTGGCTATCTGCTTCAAAGCGCTCCCTATCTGCCTCGAGGCGCTCCTTCTCGTTCTCTAAGGTTCTTATATGTTGTTTCAACAGCTTTCGTGATTCTTCCTCCGCGGGGGAAGAGAACTCATCGCTGCTTGCACCTGAAATATACTCACCTTTTCCGAGAGGTTTTGTTTCCTTACCCATTTTTGCTAGAAAATGCTGCGCTTTCTATTTGCTTTTTTACTCCCGTCTGCTGGAATCGAATTCTCTTTAATCGACGGGTCTCTGATGAGCGCCATGGCCGAAGCCATTTCTCGAAGGAAAAGCAAAAAAGTAAGCTTCATTTTCTTCATATTGCACTATGTTTTGCTCTGCTTTACTGCCATGAACGCTCGCAGAGGCTAAAGTTCTCAACGCCCTTCGACATCAGCAACTCAGTTCCCAGGAAACTGATAAACTTCACAAGAAGTCTCGGAATCCCGTGCCTCGAATAGACCAAGGGTCACGCACAAAAGAATTTATAGGTCGAAGTGCTTGTGAGGCTGCACAGCCTGTACGACCCCCCTATAATCTACATCCTCTACAACATCGTCTGTAACCTTCAAACAAAAGTCTTCGTATTGCAAAGAAATAACGAATAACAGTTATTCGATATTCACAGATCGTATTCGAGTCACCATAACAACTTCAAAGCATTTGTGTGTCGTGAGAAAATATATAAGGAAAACATCCAAAATGTCGTTGGAGTGTACGACACGAAAATACCGTAAAGTCATTCGAGACACGCATACTGTCACCGATAACTTCATCTTTCAACTTTCCGAACTGCCACTTTATTCACTTAAGCGAACGTTTTTACCGGCTACATTTGCTTTCTACGGCAGCGGGAAAATTGACGAGACACTGCGATAGTTACACTGATTGTAGCCATAAAAGTGTTTTATAACTTTGTGGAACATCGATATGGCGTGAAAAATGTTTTACTTTGTTTTCGTTGCCAGCCACGATTCCATCGTAAACACCGTTCGGAAATCAACATCGAACGAATCAGTCGGGGACTTTAAGAGTCTGCCCCTCACGTGTGTATTTATGAAAGATGGATCAGGTAATCCAGTCTTCTGTTGTGTTTATTTTCTTCTAATGTCCATTTGGTAACACAAAATTTCCGGTCATTTGTACCAAGTAATGACGGAAAGAAAAATTATGGTCATGGCGTTGGTACTGGTGGCCCAATCTCGTGGAAGTTAATAGGACGTGTCGGATTTGTTACACAAAAAATCTTGTATTTTTTGAGGAAAAAAGAAGTGGGCGGTAGCGTAATGCAATACTTCTCCGGTGTGACAGCCGGCCGTACCGACGGGAACACATAATTTAAAAATAAAAATTCAATCATTTGGACCAGGCTGATTTGTGCACAGTTAATCATCGACGAGTAGTCAATCAATTCTGGAGTAATGGGGAGTTTGTGACTCTGGATATAAATAACACGCGGCAGGAGACTGTAATTATTGGTGAAATTCGCCAACTTATTGATCATCAAAAGAATAACTTGTAGAAATCGTTATGGATGAATTTCGATAGACAGAGTTAGTGCATTTTCAATACAATAATTATATAAATATATTAGTTTCCAACACCAAGCGCCCTGACCTGCCGGAGATGTGAATCAATGGTCTGAAAGTATGCTTATCAAGGAAGTCTCCTTAATCGATGTTTTAACCGATCTCGACGGGGTGTCGAGGTGGATACGTTTATGGCGAAAACGAGTTCTTTGAAGATGGTCCCTTAAAGGAAAACGATTACTCCTTAATTGCCTAATACGAGGTCGGCCAAGGTTTGAGTGCCTTTCGCTGGCAAAACAGCATACCTAACGAACTCTAATTTAAATTCACAGAGCTCTGGTGATTAGAAAACTCTGCGTTCATATTATATCATGTAACGAGTGTTATGAACGTCCTTTTTAAGAATGACCATTTTTTTATTTTAAATGAATGGGTAAAGTGAAAGTAATACTTCACATAGATTTTTTTACACAATACTAACATTTAATGCTAACAGCTGTTTCGACACACTGTGTCATCTTCTGAGCCAGTTATAAACTAAACTTTTATTCCTGATAGTTCATACTATATGAATCATTTTAGAGTAAGAGCCAACGCCATTTTGAAAAAATGGACAATATTTTATTGTCAACCAAAAAAAAATTCAAAACAGAATTCCAATCCGTTCAAGAGTTAACAGTTACATTACATTATGTACCGCCATTTTGTTTTGGATGCATATTTTTGTTTTAAATTTTGGGAACGTATAGAGAGTTGTAAGACCTTTCGAATGAGGTATCAAAAACTAACAGGGAGAGGGCGTTACTTCATGGACACACTGTATATATATCAGCCATCAGAATTAAGATAGGTTCATCCTATTTTCAGCTACCTTTCTCACCCGGTACATATCTATAAATTGGCCGTCTAACCAACTTAGCAGATATGCGGACGTTCAGTGTACATATGAACACCACTTGAAGCTCCATATTTTGTCCTTCAGAAAATAAAAAATGTCTGGGGGCCCTGGGCTCTTGAACTATTTCTTTACATTCTGATTTTTTTTAAATCATCAATTGATTGGCCACCACGATCACCCGACTTGAAGATTTTGTATTTTTTTTCTTCTGGTGGTTTATTGAACACAGCTTCGCTATTTGAAAGATTTGAAGAAAATAATAACAGAATAATGTACAACATTCCAAAAACTTGTTTACACTTTCTACCTGATTTTTCAGTACAGAAAAACAGGTCAAGTATGAGGTATTTTTGAAAAGGTACCTGAGCGAGTTTCAAAATAAGGTAGCACTCAATTCTCGTTCGCATTTAAGATTCTGAGGGTTTTTCCATCCACGCTGGACGGTTGGGGTTGATGGAGTTTAATTGTAAACCAGCCAACAAATATTTTCGCTAGAAAACAAAGTTGGGTGTTTTTGCATATTTTTTAGGAGATGATATCCTAGGGTTGGTAAAGTATCAGCAAAGATTAAGAAATAGTATACTGTACAATGAGCAAGAAATAGGTCATTTTATGTAAATTGTACACTATACTTTTTCTACGAGCATCTGAATCATAAACAAATCTATAAAATTTTCAACACTTACAACCCACATACAACCCAAAAAAGGAATTGACGATACAAATATTGAAAATAAAAGTAAAAATCGAACACTAGTCGATTTCATAAAAGAAAAAAAAATGTGGTTTTATTTGGGATTTGAACCCTCACCCCCACTATCCGAAATCCGAATGTTCGCTCACTCTGTACTCGCTGCTACGAGCCCACATAATAATATGATGAAATTAACTGCTATAGGAACTTCCTGCCAACTATTCGAAAATAAAGAATTCGATTGTCATCAAACTTTATATTAAAATCAGCGGTGTCAATGTCAAATCATCCTCACTATCACTACTCATTTTCGATTACTTATTTTTTATAAACGAATTTTGTAAATACTGATGTGAAATGTCAAATTATTAGAACGTTAATGGACTTGATTCGATCTTATATTATTTATTATCATAAAAATGAGAGTCTAGTAGTTCATGAAAGTCATAGGAAATGAAATATCCTGTATTGAAATAAGCATCACAGTATTTTGAGTCATTTTCCACCCTCGTACATAATATTATGACGACTTTAATCGATTAATGAACAAAGACAGAAATCATTTCTATTATAATGCATTTTTATTACTTTCGTTCCATTGAAAATCAAAATAGAATCGTAAAAATACCGTGAGATTCAAAAAACAATTCAGATCTTGTTGCCTATGGTTTTATTAGTTCGACGTCCATCGTCAATTGTTCAGGCTTCTCAGTTCGCACTGAAAGAATTGTTAGTTTTCAAGCCAATCAAGCTGAGGAAACCTCTATGGATTCATTACCAGTATAATCTAAAGCTTCGTACAGACCTGAACATCATGCCGAACAACAAACTGAACAACGAACCGAATGGCGACCAGAACACTAATTTGGACGGGGCTACGAACGCGTTTGCTAAAAGTTTCAAAAGTCCTGGCCGTTCGCGCCGTTCCCATCACTTGTCGGGTTTCTCTCCGACATCAAAGAAAATGCTCGCGAATGCTTTCGTAGGTTTGGACGGGCCGAAACAAAACGGCGAGCAGACCATTGCTGGTCCAATGAATCATTTAGTTTTTCTCCTGTAATTTGGAGTGTTTGTTGTGTCTACACAATTGCGTGGACACAAGAAATATTTCTGAAACTTATTAATGTATATCAAACATAGGAGTTGTTGTGGAAAACACAGCATAACAAAAAAGACTTTTCCACACTATGAATATGGATACAGAGGAATGTACGGAAATGGGGTTCTTATTATCATCGTGTTGGTAATTTTTTAAATGTCCAGTCACAGCTTGAAACTCCAATTGAAAGTTCATGCAATTTATTCATAAAGATTTATCACCATTTTCTTTCTCGCAATTTTTCCTCCGCAGTTAACGAATAATGGATATATTGTAAATACGCTGCTGCTGCTACTACTTTTTCCCATCTTCAACGGAGAACTACTGAAACCATTCTGGGAACAACGCAAACGTTAGTTACAGTTTGATAACCCCTAACATCAGCAGGTTATTGTTTGATGACCCATGGACGACAGCACTAAATTATTGCCGACTTTGCAGATGTCATCAATAATTTTGAATATAAATACATGCATGTAATTGTAATAGTTTAGTACTAATATTTTATACTTATAAGTTGTTACTCTGTTCGAATAAAAAGTTTTTAAAAACCCTTTTGTGTGAACGAGAAATATAATTGGCGCAGTCGTTAAAATAGTGGAAGAGCCCTCGTCGTTTTCAAACGTTTATCCACTATTCCCGAATCAAGTTCCGAAAGAAGCAAGTACTCCAAGAACAATTCTGGCCGTAGAAAAGAATACCTCTTCACTACCGTCCATCAAGAAGCCAAGAAAAAACAACAGGAATATTTTGGTGAACGAATATGCAACGAGCCATCATCGTCATCCTCCTTCACCTGACGAGAGGACAAGAAATAGAAATCCAAAATCTGAAGACCAACCCAGGGCTACTACCCCTCATGCTGGGACAAGCAAAGATCAGGACTAGTACCCACGATTTCATCCACTACTATGATCTTGAACCTATCCATCAAGAGATAGCCGCCATAGAATCTCAATATGATGCCGTCTCCACAGCAATTCGTAACGGACTAAGTGACCCATACTTCTTCAACTTGCAGAATTTCGATCAAAGACTGAAATACCAGCTGAAATCTGCGAAGGAAAAGCTACAGACCCTATACCCCCTCAGTAGACCCAAACGAGGATTCTTAGATGGCTTAGGAAGTGGAATCAAAGCAATTTCTGGAAACCTGGACCAAGAAGATGCTAGGAAATACGAAAATGCTATTGCTTCATTGAAAAAAAATCAAAGGAACATAATAAGCCTAATAAGCCATGTGAATCAACACATAAGTTTAAACACCAAGATTCTGGAAAGTTACAACGAAACCATCTCGTTACTAACACACAATCAAGATACCATCTCAGTAGAAATAAACAGAATTGAGACTGATCTCAACAGACTCGTTTTCGACTTCAATCACTACCTAGAAACCAGAAACGTTTTGGATCAAATCAACCTGATACTTCAAGTTATTTTACAAACACTGAACGATTTAGAAACAGCAGTATCCCTCGCGAGGATTAATACAGTCCATAATAGCGTTCTCAAAATCGAAGATTTCAGTTGAATGCTCAACCTATCATTCAGAAAACCAGCTTCTCTTTAACCAGGAGGACGACATCCATAAGTACTATGACGTCATCAAAATAGATGCATACCACACAGATCGTAAAATTGTTTTCATCCTTCATGTTCCCTTAATATTTCCTGAAACGTTTACCTACTTCCACCTATTTCCCATTCCTACACAAAATTAAACGATAATCATTCCACCAATTCCTTACTTAACAATAAGTCCTAACCTCTATTAAAACCTGAATTCACCTTGTGAAAGAAAATGTTCTTCAAGACACTGGAAGATCCCCAGACTGTGTTACCCAGATGCTGGAAATAACGGATGAAGAAGCAAGATGTGAACACGTTCCAGTTTCGATAAATTCAACTCTGATCCTGGACATGTCAAAAGCCCATTATGTAGGAATATTTCCCCAGGCTACGAAGATCTCTACACAGTGTTCCAGTACAAAAGTAATGGTTCTAGAGGGAGTGTATCTGATAAAACTTCCCCCAGGCTGTGAATTCAAAACCAACAACGAAGCATTCATTAACACCAAAACCGCTGACCTTACCAGGTATTCACCATCATCATCCTCTTCGTATTTTACAGATTGAAAAAGTATCCGAAGATACAACGAACCACTGATGATCCACCAGCTCCAGAAAACTAAGCATCATCATCTTCAGTCTTGTTCGTCCCTTACAAGACTTCCTCAGGGGATGGAGAAGTTACAGTTCGATAACCCCTTACATCAGCAGGTTATTGTTCGATGACCCATGGACGATAGCACTAAATTATTGCCGACTTTGCAGATGTCATCAATAATTTTGAATATAAATACATGCATGTAATTGAAATAGTTTAGTACTAATATTTTATACTTATAAGTTGTTACTCTGTTCGAAAAAAAAGTTTTTAAAAACTTTTTTGTGTGAACGAGAAATATAATTCGTTTTTTATGCTGTTCTGCAATCAAATACGTCCATTCGCCGTTTTGTTTGCCGTTCAGTTCGTTATTCTGTTTGATGTTTGGCGTAATGTTTAGGTCTGTACGAAGCTTAAAGAATGATAAGAAGAAATATATGTTATTCAAATCAAAAGTATACCTAGTGTTCCACTCGTCGAAAGCATTTTTGAAGCTCGTGAACATTACCAGCCTTGGCTAATAACGTTACTTTCGTTACTCGTAAAACAATTCTATTTTCATGTGAAACAGCTAAAATTTCTCAAATTCATATCAAGTAAACAAAACCTGGTACAATGGAACAATGACGCATCAATAAAGTAATCCTAGAATTGTTAATTGAGAAACTGAATGAAGAGAGAATAATTCATCCATTGTGTCATTATCCACGGAAATTATCAGGACAACTTCTCAGTGGTATTGTTTGGTGCTCTTTGCACTCTCCAACAAAAGTTTAATCGTCACTTATCAATCAAATACGTTACCGAGCAATAATGCCCCAACATAACCAACAATGAGAATCCCGGAAAAAATTTGCAATTCAAAATCAGTCCTTGGGAAACCTTTGATTACGCTTTTCTTTCATGTAATTGCGCTCGGAAGTTTCCGAAGAAGTTGCAGTGAATTTCAAATTGGAACTTTAATCGAAGACAATGACTTTCCAACTATTATTAGATTTCAGTTGAGCTGGGATTCAGTTTGAGCATATCTTCCAGAGCGCAATTTTCAGCGTATTACGTATTTTCTTCTTCACCAATTACATTTGGTGAATCCAGACGTAATTCATAATTTTATTCCAAGGAGAGTATGTTGTAGCGGAGCGCCCGGCTAAACGCCTCCACTGTTCGGGTATAGGTAGAGGAAAAAATACTAGGGCGGCGATTCGTATTATAAGTGGCTTTATTATCGTCTTCTTCACAAAAAACCTTGAAGAAATAGTATTGGTTGATATACAATCAAAACAATAGTAGTGTGAACAAAACGAAACAAAAAAAACACTGTTATAAATGGAAAAACAATTATGCTCACAAAAGCAACAAAACCGCAAAAGTTTGTGGGTAAACAAAAGTAACAGCTTACCTTGAAGACGGGTACAACACTTCGTGAGACAAATAAACCCTCAAGTCCCCCAGGATTGAGAAAGAAAATGCCAAGTAAAGCACACGGACCTCAGTCGGATGAAACAGATGCGAGATTTTACTCTAATATCGTTTGGCGAGCGCACAGCCAAGCAGTATCGTTTTTTCCAAGCCCCGACAAAAAGGGTATTCGGCCTGATATCAGCTAGATATATGCAAATAGGCGTATACCGGGTGTTCCGTTACAATGTCTCGATACTCGTATTTATATTTTGTGGGGCAATTGCCTCAAACTACAGGGCTTATTTTCCGAAATCGTCAGCTAAGAATTATAGTGTTTTATATCCCTGTATTACTGTTTCAAGATAAACGAATTTCAAAGTTTGAAATTTTGCCGTCAGTGTGGACAAATCTCTAACAATGAACTGTCGGTATACTTTATTCACTTCATAACTTCCAATCGGGTAGAAATAATTATAACCTTATTTGACACAATATCTAATTTAAAAAATATTTTCAATTGATAATCCAGTACGATTCGGTTTTGAGACGAGGATCGATTGTAGCACCACCAAACTTGGTATGCTAGTTGTTGGAACCATGGAAGTTCTGGCGGAACCGAATATTTGATTGGTGATAGCTCTGCTAAAAATGATCAGAGAATGAAAAGAAAAAGTTCATATCGTTTCTGAAGACTCCTACCTTCTCATGCAAATATGATATGCTAGTATTTAAGTACCCAAAATGTGTTTTGTCACACTTCACGGTGATGTTTGCGGATGATCCGAAAATCATGAATAATTTCGTGAATATGGAATTATTATACTGAAACAGCAACCCATACCCTCTTTGGACTATATCCGACAATTTAAGAGACGTGTGACAGGTCCCACTTATACATGCCAAAAAAAAGACTTCTGCGAGAACTGCAGGCCAAAAAAAACTTTATACAAATCAGTAAAACGCAAAGTCGTCTCCACAATTTAAACTTTGCGTTTTACTGATTTGTATATCCATACCACTCCACTTTGAGACATAATGGACTTCTACCACAGGTTAAAAAAAACTTTGTTTTACTCCTTCCTCATATTCAACTTACCCATAAAACCGACATTCTCTTCAGTAAATGTTGAAAATATTGGCTTATCCATATCCTGCATATATGTTTGATAATACTATTATGAAGTGCAAACCTCAAGCTGATTATTTTCAACATTTACTGAAGAAATTGTCGGGATTATGGGTGAGTTGAATACTGAGGCAGCAGTAAAACCTAGTTTTTTCTTTGGCATGTGTATAAGTGAGACTTGTCTCACTAGTCTTAAATCGTTGCATATGGTCCAAAGAGGGTACTGATTCCTGATTCAGTATAATTATTTCTTATCAACTAACCATCGTAGAAGGGTTATATGAAGTGCCCAAGTAGCGCCCAAGTAGCGCCCAAGTAGGATTTTGGCGACGACAACTACATAATACACCAAAATTAACGTTGTAGTTGGTGTAGAAATCAGTCATTTATGAAAAGACGCTCTCCAAACCACCAGTCAACGTTGTTTCAACGTTGAGCATGACATCAGTCAAGTTACAACGTTGTCATAACGTTTACTCAACAAGTAGTAAATATTCTGGGAATGGGAATAACGTTCTAAAAAAGTTTAAGTGACAACTTTAGTTATTTTAAACGTTTTCCCGACAGTAAAGCGACCTTGTGAGATTCAACTAAGTAGTGGGTAATTTTTCAGTTAAGTTGAAAATGTTTTCGCAACTAACCTTCCTTCAAATATTTACTGCAGAGGACGTGTAGGCCCAATTTAGATAATAATTATTTACCCAATTTATTATATATTTTTTAATTCAGTGACAAGAACAATTGTTTGCTATATTATTTGACAGAAAATGTATTTATAGTGAAGGAAAAAGAAGTAGAATGATCCTAACCTAACTTCCGAATCGGAAATGAAAAGTGCTTACAAATTCACTGTGTTCTCTTACAGACAAAAAAAAGACGTGAAGAAACTTCACGGGCAAAAGCTAACATGAAGACAGACAGTTTGGAAATCTTAAGTTTAATTTCTTTAGGAACAAGTGCCAACCTGAATAGAGAGATATTGAGGAAAGCAACTACTTTTTCAGAGGAACAACTGTATTATAGCCAGTAGAAACAACTTGATTATGACCATGTACAACAGTTTAATAATTTGGAAGAACTGAGGGAAAAACTCGAAAGAGACGGGTTACAAAATATGGAGCAGAATGTATTCGTTAGTTGGAATTGGTTCAGTTTTTGGTCCGATAAACAACTCCAGTCGCGCTTCGGGTATAAAGTTGGTTGTATGGCAGACTAACGTTAAAAATTAGTCTATTTTTAGTTACCTGACAACCAAGGTCGCGTTGACGACTTGTATATTCCTACGCCGTATTGGAAGTGTAATTCTATTTGGAAACAAGGTCGGCCATTAAAACTTGGGATGTAAAACAAGCATTTACAAAGGATTTTAAAGCCTCATTTTAGTTTTCTAGAAATAATTCATAGGTATTCCGTATTTAGTTCACGCTTGAATCGATATCAACATTGAAAATTGTTTATGAAAATATATATTTTATATTTTTGACATTTGAAAACTTCGCAACAGACTGAAAGCCCACGTGTTTTTTAGCATGAAACAATGGTATATTTGACAGTAAAATGTAATGCGTTGGCAATTTCTGTTTCAAAATCGTTATTTTTCGGTATTATTGAGCATGAAATATTTCGATATTAACTTGCGGTAGTAGTTGCCAGAAAGTTTTTTCTCAGTGTCCATTTTGGCCATCAGTAATTATTTGGTTGATAAATCAACTATTTTCCGAACACCAAAGAAAATAATCATTGCTACTTGAGAGGGCGCTGGTGTGCAGTTGTTCTTGAGTAAATTCAGCAACGTTTAGAAAACGACCAACTGCTACCTACAGTTGCAGCAAAAACGTTGTAAAACGTTGACAACGTTGTGTTGACGTCGGCAACGCAACTTATGTTTGGTTGCACAACTTTTTCGAACACGTTGCTGCAAAGTTGATTGCTACTTGGGTGGAACAAAACACATTTTAGGTACTCAGATACTCACATGTTATATTTGCATGAGGAAGTAGAACTCACTCACGAACTTTTTCTTTTCCTTCTACTATAATTTTTAGCAAAGTTATGACAAATCTAATTTTCGGCCCTGCCGGAAATTGCACTGGCGGGTTTGAAATTTGATATCGGAATTCATTCAGGTTTTCTGAGAACACGAGCGCATTTTGTGAGAAATCACTACATATATTTCTTGTGGAGAATTGAATTATTTTTCGCCTTGTTGAGATTGTTTTTTGAAAAATCTTATACTTTCCGAAACAACATTCAAACGCTGTATTCCCAAACTGAACTTCTAACCCTTTTTTTTCACTTCAATCATTACTTTCCAGAAAAAAAAGGATCTGCTCATTCTAATTCCGGAAAAGGTCACGCCTCAAATATTCTCCTTTGCAAAGAGGCAGTTTCCTATTCGGTGCCTGAGGAACTTAATTTCAGAGTCAAACTTTACGAAATGCTTTGTAAATGTTTACAGTGTACCAGCTCAACGGAGCAAATATTAGAAAGGACCGAAACGGACAAGACTTTCGGTTCGTTCAGGAACCGGGAAAGAGTGACAAATTACTGAGTTCTCGCAAGTTCTCTGTGTGCTCAAGGTAGACGAATATTCTGATTAAATGTCTCTATATAATTTGGCGCGGAGGGAAAGTTTACAGAATATCTTACTACGTATCATAATTTTGATTATCAAAGTAGTTCTTCTTTGTATTTCAACGGTTTCTCATCACGAAGATTTATGAAATATACGCAAAGCGTTGGGTGAATTGAAATGAAGAGGGTGCATAGAGTTATGAACGTAGAACGTGCAATTGAAGTTTTTCTATTTGTAGTTGGATTAGAAACTTGAAAGGACCCCGCCCTTTTTATAGGTAAAATAGTTCTCGGTGAAATTGTCTGAATTTTTAGTATATTGTAGTATTCGGTGTACTGATTGAACGTGTAGAATCGCAAAGTTAGTTGATAGATAGATTTTGAAAGACAAGGGCGTTCAAGTTAAAAATCAGTAGTTTTTATTTAATTATTTCCTGAGGATTTGAAAGTGCCAACTGCATTTTTTCGCTCTCATCATCAACTCACCTACATATTACTGAATATCATTCAGATGGTGCAGATTATATCATTAGATACAGAGTGAAAAATAAAAACATTATAGTAATGACTGAAAAAACATTGATACAGTGTGTCACACTTCTCATGGAAACACCCCCGTATCCTCAATAATAATTTATGTAGAATGATAAAACTCTCAGGACAGATGGAAATGGTCAATGGGGTTGGAGTTGATATACACTGCCCACCACTCGCGATGGAACAACCCATTTCTACGGTAAAACATACTAGGGGACAAAATTGGCTCTGAATTCTTTCAGATTCGTGATCAGGACCACCAACTTAATACAGATAGACTTTTTTCTTGAAAAAATTTCACTCCTGAAAAATCCGAATTTCTGTGACTTCCCATGGAAACACCCTCGTATCTTCCGTAATAATTGAGGTAGAATCAAGAAACTTTCAGGACAGATGGAAATGATCAAAATACACCTACCACCTCAATTGGGTGGACCTAAGTGATATACACTGCCCACCACTCGCGATGGAACAACACATTTTTTACTGTAAAACATACTAGAGGACAAAATTGGCTCTAAATTCTTTCAGATTCATTATCAGGACCACCAACTCACTATAGATACTTTTTTTTTCCTGAAAAAATTTCTGTCTTGAAAAATCCGAATTCGTTTCACTTCTCATGGAAACACCCTCGTATCTTCCGTAATAATTGAGGTAGAATGATAAAACTTTTAGGACAGATGGAAATGGTCAAAGTGCACCTACCACCTCGATGGGGTTGGCCTAAGTGATATACACTGCCCACCACTCGCGATGGAACAACGCATTTTTACGGTAAAACATGCTAGGGGAAATTGGCTCTAAATTATTTCAGATTCGTGATCAGGACCACCAACTCACTACAGATACACGTTTTTCCTGAAAAAATTTCAGTCCTGAAAAAACCGAATTTGTCTCACTTCTTATGGAAACACCCTCGTAATTTCCGTAATTATTGAAGTAAATTCTAGGTGCGTTAGATATACCAGTGATGGGTCTAAATCTTGCATGAAGTTGATCTGAGTGACATACACTGCTCGCCAGGGGCGATGAACCTAGCCAGTTTTGCGAAACATTATATTAGGGGACAATATAGGCTCAACGGATTCGGAATCAGGACACCAATTTTACCAACAATGCATATTTTTGGGAGTAATACCTCGGAGGTTTTGCTTTCATCGTATAAACTTTAATTTCGTTCCGCTCAAACTTGTAACATGACGGTGTCGTGATTATATCATGTTATTTGTTCTCGTCAATTACCAATAAAATAAAAACCTCTCGAAAATATGTATTGTTGTGGTAAAACTGGTGTCCTGATTCAGAATCCGTTGAGCTTATATTGTCCCCTATTATAATTTTTCGCAAAACTGGCTAGGTTCATCGCCCCTGGCGAGCAGTGTATGTCACTCAGATCAACATCATGTAAGATTTGAACTCATCGCTGATATATCTAATGCTCCTGGAGTTTACAGAGTTCTAATTCAATAATTACGGAAAATACGAGGGTCTTTCCATGAAAAGTGAGACAAATTCGGATTTTTCAGGACTGAAATTTTTTCAGGAAAAAAAGGATCTATAGTGAGTTGGTGGTCCTGATCACGAATCGTCAAGAAATTCGAGCCTATTTTGTCTCCTAGTATTTATGGTTTACCTTAAAAATGGGTTGTTCCATCGCGAGTGGTGGGCAGTGTATATCACTTAGGTCAACCCAATTGAGGTGATAGGTGCATTTTGAACATTTCCATCTGTCCTGAGAGTTTCATCATTCTACCGAAATTATAAATAAAGGGAGATACGGGGGTGTTTCCATGTGACGTGAGACACACTGTATGTATGTCAAACAATTTTTTCACTCATTTGTCAAACCATAAAAGTAGGACATTGCTGTATTGACTCTAGACCCTTCAGTTATGAGTATTCGATGACCTCTTTCAAAGAATTGTTCATTTACTGATGATGAATCAGTTAGAAAGAAGTCTTCCAACTAATATATTTTATTTCGATCAGAGAGGTAGTTGCCGCCCCAGGAATTATTCGTCTCTATTTGTCACCACCTTATCCGTTCAATCAAACATTTTTTCACATAGGGGAGCTCTATTGATTGCAATTATAGGAAGAAGCGAACTGCAGAGAGAAAAATGTGAGAAATCTGCTGAAAATCGAGTTCCACGGAAATAGGGTTGGCGTTGATTGTCTGTCGTGTTTATTTTCCTTCCTCTCCTTTTCCACTGTCTGTTACTGTTTTTGTCAGATCGAGTAATAAGACACCTGAACAAATAATAAGAATTCTTATATATAGCTACGTAGGATTGCTTCCGAGGGATTCGGAAGGAAAATCGATGGATGAACCTCGATGGATTCGGTTCGGAAGCGAGGAACAAATATACGGGGCTGTGCGTTTTTACTTTGACTCTATTACATTCGTCAAATATCATCAATGAATTAATAAATTCCTTATTATTATTCCAAACACTACTAGCCATATCGCAATAGCTATAGAAGTTTTTTCTCCCACAAAATAAAAGACGCAAATGGCCTATGCTGATTTTTATGAGATAGTTCGTTAATGAAAACCCCGGTTTTCGCCTTAGCAAAATCGCTCTGTGGAATTTTTTAAACGAGATGTCGTGAAAAAATTACAACTTTTTTGTTTTTTGCAAATATTGCCAAAACTATTGAAGGAATCGTTTTAGTCAATACAACTTTTGTAGAGAATTATTACACCTACAAAATGGTTTTTTGTACAACCGGATCGGTGCATTTTCGTCTGAGGAAATCCGGGAAAACACAATTTTTTTTAAATCTGAAAATGGACAAACAATATTCCGGAAACTGATAGATAATAACATGAAGTCCAACTCTGCGTAAGATGTTTTCTGTCCGATGTTTAGTTTTTGCACAATGGCGTTATTAACAATTCAAGGGCTTATCTTGCAAAATGTCATAGATTTAAGGGAAATTATCATATTAAAATTCTGTTAACGGCATCTGGAAGTTAAGATCAAACACTACAATTTGTATATTTTGGATTTCTATCTGAGAGGTGGAAATGTGTTGGAAAATGCCACTGAAAGTTGCTCTAAACGCTTGAAAGTGTGTTCATGTCATAGTCGAAAGGCCGTAGTGGGGGAACTATCGAGGAAAGGGGAGTATAACCGCGCGGCGATTTGAACAATGCAATTTTCCCCCTACCGCTCCTCGATTCTGCCACAAACACACTTTCAAGCGTTTGGAGCAACTTTCAGTGACACTTTCAACACATTTCCCACCTCTTAGGTGAAAATTTAAAATATACAAATTATAGATATTGATATCTCCTTCCACATACCTTCAACACAATTTGAATATGACGATTTCCCTTAAATCGGCACATCTTGCATCTTGCATTGTGCTCTTAATTTTTTTATAACGCGACTGTACAAAAACTACACATCGGACAGAAAACATCTTGAGCGCAGTTGAATCACATATTATTATCTATTAGTTTCCACAATATTGTTTGTTGAGCTTCAGATTTGTACAAATTATGAATTTTTGAAAAATTGTCTCTTTTTCGAGGTTTTCCCGGATTTTCTCTGTGGAAAATGCACTGATCCTGTTGTACAAAAGTTCCATTGCCTGTATCTTCAGTATTTTTTGGGATATTTGCAAGAAACCAAAAAAGTTGTTTTTACTATTTCTTGTTTAAAAATTTCCACAAAGCAATTTTGATGGTGCGAAAACCGAGGTTTTCATTCAAGAACTTTCTCATAAAAAGTAATTGCGATCACAAGTGCAATGAGGACGGCACCTACCATAGCGCTGGAGACGCTCGTAGGACTGCCCCCCTTGTACCTCCTTAACTGCAAATCTCATATTTGCACTATCCACGATTTACTCTGTTCAATCTTCATTACTTTTCATTTCTACTTAAATAAAATTTATAGTTATCAAGAATTCGTTATATGGATAGATGCCCAATTTCATAAATTTCATTAATTATTGTTGTCAACTAGTTTCTGACGACCAAACAGCCATAGTTTACCTAATGTAGATTAGGTCCAATAGTTCCTTAGAGGTATATGCTATAATTTTTAATATATTCGCCGTGATTGTTTAGAATTTTGATAATACTTATTTAATAGTAAGAATGCTAAGAATAATATTGGTGAAACATTTGTATATCAGATATTTATAGGTTATTAGTTGCCAAAGATAATGAGATCTGGCTTTATGACAGGATTTCGTTATTATTCGGATCTGTCACTGTTGTTGCTTAAAACTGTCGGTTGCCTAGCAACAGCCGTTAAAAAAAGTGCACTTTTGAAATTGTATGTTGATAGTGAAATATTGTAATACTTTACGCACACAAACCACACAAACCACACAAAAAAAGTGGACTTTTTTGACAGTTGTATAAAAATAGTTTTTATTAGAATGATTTTTTCAAGAACTTTACTTTTAAGTATGTCAGACTTCACATTCCATGACATAAAAAAATAACTATGTATATTGGATGTAACTCCGATTCTAGGTTGAACTTCTTCTCGAATACAAAAGCAATATCTGTACGTCGTTGCACTTTTTTTCCGTCTGCATTCACAGACTCGCATCTGTGAACGATATACCACAATTCCTTAATATTTGCACGCATCTTGCACAGACATATCCGAAGATTCTACATTTCATCTGCACAAATTCAGCTACAAATTCACGTTCAGGCACTGCATAGGGCAAGATAAAGTTATTCTGCTTTTTCTATGATCGGAAAATATGGAAACACGATAGTAACATCCTGCATATTCCATTCCAGTGTAATTCGGATTTTCCAATGCACTTTGCCGGTTAGAGGTATTGTTCGGGTTGCAGACTGACTTATAGATATGACATTCGCATTCTTTTCACGTATGCGATGAAATCGATAACTGGAAGGTTGCGATATAGGACCTAGTAAACTTAAATTATGGTGACAATTTCACACCTCACTTTTTCAGCCAATCAAAAAATTGATTTTTATTTAGTTGCCATGGCAACCCAAAAAATTTCCGGAAATTTTTATCCTCCTGGGTACCCTGGGCGAAATTAATAAGTGGAAATTTTTCTGTCAAATATTTGACATGTGATAGTTAACATTTTGCTTTTATGTACAAATGGAATGTTATTTTTCATACGAAAGGAGATAATATTTCATAATTATATATTCACTAAATGTTTCGAATGTGTCTGAAAATATTTTGAGAACTTGCATTTTAACGATGAATAGGTCCATCGGTAAAAAATGTATATCAATCAAATCTATCTATGCTTGACTTGATGAACTTAATATTTGAAACAATTTTATTCAACTTATCTTTTCGTGAATACTCGGCTGAAATTTGCAAGAATTCCTTTCCACATCACTTCCCAATAGACAATCCGCATGGACCACTCAAAACTATTTTAGTTTTGCGTGATGTGCAATGTAATTTTAGGTTGAAAATGTCGCAAAATTCCTTTCTCACATACAAACACCGCCACTGATACCAACGCGTAACTGTCATTATATCAACAAAAACCATTCATGGCCCACTGATGTTACAACTTGTTTTCTCTCAAAATAATCTACAAGTCAGTTGAATTAACCATTAATTTAATATATTTTGGTGTGAAATTTTCTTACCGAATCCCCCGCATGCTTGAATTAATTGCTGGAAATTTATCTCGTACATGAATTTTTTACTCGAAAAATTTCCGGCAATAATTCAAGCACTAGGGATATTATAAGTGAAAATTTCACACCTCTACTTTTTAACCAATAAGATGCCTTAATTTTGACAAATTACCATAGCAACTAAAAAAATTTCCGGAAATGTTTTCGTGGCGCCTCGATATTTAGGTGGAAATTTTTTGACAGTTGAAAAAATGAACATATGATCTACAACCATTAAATATTGTAGATATACCTGTGAATATTGCAAAATTTCTATAAGAATTAACATTATTATTTATTCGCCATAAAGTTTAATTAAACAGAAAACACAAATTTGTTTAATTATTATGCATTAACAATTTATATTTCAAAAAACGTAGGATCTACAAACATCGTAAGATTTTAATGTTGCTTGAATTCTAACCCATCCTCTCTTCTTAATGGTGAATAGGAAGGTGACGAATAAATTAGATGTATGTGTTTTAAGACATATATGTAATATTTTGAAACAATTTTGTTCAAATCTCTTTTACGCAAAAGGCTATATTTACTTGACATCTGCAGCAGACTTTCTTGGATTTTCGTAAACAAACCATTCGACTGTAACGCTTCCTGGTCGCAATCTTCCATTAAATTTGTTAAATATATATATTAATTTTGGATGACATATTTGCACTTGACTCAACTCGTTGCAGTATTTACATAAATTGTACTTTCCAAAGCATTTCTTTTTTTTTCAAATTGTTTAACGCAAATGCTTACAAGAAATGTTTTACATTAGAATATCTTTGTTTGCTGGTTTACTATACAGTAACTGTAACAGTAAATGTAATTTACCAATATAAACCTCATCTGTCAAAAGCATGGCCGCCTATATCACGGCCACCTACTGCAACAAACCATGTTAATATTATATTTTTTACATTAGAAGTGTTATGAATTACTTTAACAAAAAATACATCTCTACCATCTTTAGTGACCTAAAATTAAGAAAGGGCGATAGACTGATCTAATATCCATCTGAGGTTTTAGCATTTGGTGTAACTAAAGTTGGTAATATTTTTTATTTAACGAAACATGGTGGATTTGACAAGTCAGTAGAATTGTTCTGGACTTCCATTGTCTAGAAACGAATAAAATAATTCTTGTGTTTGAGCCATGACGTTTCAATAGTTAACTTCTGCTGTCGTTATCAAGTGTGTGAATGCGAGAATAATTAGCCTTATAGCAGGTATATTAGTTGCATGCTAATTAATGGCACAGGCTATATAATAAGTATCCGAGATATTTCGTGGCATTCATACACTTTATAACAACAGTAGATAATAGCTTTTGAAACGACGTGACTCAAAACACAAGCAAAGAATTAATTTTCTTTGTTTCTAGGCAATGGAATTCCAGAAGAATTGAACCATCAATTGGAAGAAGGGAATAGACCCAAAAATTAAGAATGGAGATGATTAAAAAAAACTTTTCACTCTCAACTTATAGGCTCATGTGATATCAATGATGAAGATGAAGAAAATATGAATTCTGATTCATTTACTAATAGATCTAGCTGAAATACCTATATTATGTTGACAAGGGGAACATTCTCCATGAAAATTGAAAAATGAAAAATGTGATTTATTTGTTATATATAACAGAAAACAACTACTTTTCCAGCAAAAGCCACGCTGGACATTGAACTGCATCTGATAGATATTGTGAAAACACTCTAACTGAAAAGAAAAAATCTGAAAGTGAAAATTCGCATTTTCATTCAGATAGTTGATTTTTTTTGTTTTCATTGAAAATTCATAAAATAAATTAGATAGGGAAAATATTACAAAAATCAAAATACCTATATCATATTCGTTTATATATGTATACAGGGTGGGGCACCGAAAACGAAACAGATCGAATATCTTCAAAACGCATGTGTTCTGAAAAAAATGCAAAAACACGTCGATTTTTAATCCAAGGGGGACATCTTCCTATCATAACTTCAACTGTCATACCTCTCCCCCCTCCCCTTGATCACTATCACCCAAACAATTTGAATAGGGAAAGTAGTGAGTGTCACACATCATTAAAAAGGTAATTTCATAAGGAATTCAGCCATGTCAATTTTCGCTACCTAACTTCTTATTTTAGCGCCCTCTTGCAGGAAAAACAACTGTTCCGTATTCCAAATTATGATACTTCATTTACAAGCTAATTTAACATAAATTCGGTGACAATGAATTATGGAATTTTTCTGAGGCAAAAAACAAAATGGTGGCTTCAGAATCGGACCATAATTTCAAATCTTGCCTGCCATTCAGAACTTTTCAAGAGTGCTTAGAGCTTAGTTCTCGGACCACTTTTTGCCAGTGCTCCGCACAGCTCTGGTTTCAATATCTTCTGGTGAACTAACTTCACCTTGGACTATGTACAATATAAGCGCAACCGTTGAATGGTAAGCAACACAGCCGATAAAAGTAATCAGAGAGCTCCAAGCTTTGGAAGTATTCAGTGCTTTCAATCATTTCGAAATTCAAATCACTCAAAATTTTAATGTTTCCATCTATATTCAGATATGTCAAGATATCTTCGCTCCAAATGGATATTTGCCAAGAAATATATTTTTGATTGAGAGATGTGATTTATGCAGATCGGTTCGTTTTCAGCCTGAATTCAAACCGCACCATTAGCGGGAAATGATAATCGACTGTATACGAACCATTCCAAGATATTATCTGATCACAATGTAATGGAAAAATGGAGGAATATTGACGTAGTGTGAGGATTAAAGTAGAATCGATTCCAAACCTTTGTAATGATCATAAAACAACACCACTGATATTCTTGAACAACTCAATTACGTGGAAATTTCAATAAAGTAGACAAAAACGCGTATGATGGAAGGAGATTCGAGGTGATCGAATAATGATAAGGATGATTGCATATAAAATTGGTTACCAAATTGAAACCAATTCGCCAAAAACTCACATAAATGCTGTGAAGTATGAGGTAATCTTACAATTACCCAAGGATGTTCTAACACATGGGATGTTCTAACACATGGGATTTTCTTTAAAAACATCAAAGTTCTTGGCTTTCCAAAGAATTATAAAAGTATATTCACTGTTTGATCTACGCAGACTTCATTAAACAAGCAAGTCAAAATGTTGAATGCACATAAACTAGATCTTCGTATAGATAATAAAAGTTCTTGTGAACCAACTTTGGTAACTAGGCCTAATATTTTTTACATTCATACAAAAAGCAAAACCTTATTGAACTATATTGAGTGGAAAAAAAAATTCTTCATTGCACTAGTGCAATAAAATTTTTATTGCACTCATCTGTCATTCTACTTCAACGTGCTGTCATCATGACAAATATAAACGATCAAACCCACTACATATTCGGCAGATACTCTGTGAGATTGGCAATACGTTTCAACAGTTACATATTTTATATTATTTTGTATTAATGTTAGCAGCCAGAGTTAAACAAACAATACTTTCTCGAGAAAAACTCCATAATCAAAACTGATCCCTTTTATGCTAAACCGTCTATCTGCATAGAACAAACTGTCTGTGATTTTATAATTTATATAATTCAACTGTAGTTATATAAACGTCAGTCAAAAATTAATTCTGACAATTTCAGAATTGAAAGTTTCAAAATGAGAATTATTAGTGGAAAAATAGATGATAGTGATCTGTTCCAATGCAAATCGATAGTAATCATTTTTTATTCCAGTTGCGCTTTTCATTTTCCTGTACCTGTAATAAATAATTTTTATTGCTTTTTGCATAAACGTAGAAAAATGTTGTAATCAACTCGTGCAATAAACAGTTACATTTTGCACTTGTTGCATAAATAATCCTTTCGCATTCTGACTGATAGAGTGCTATTTTATTAAATTAAAAATTGCAATGCATAGTAATGTCACTATCAATAAAACGCATATTGATAGAAAACTGTTAATTTGATATTGGAAATAAAGAAACCGCATCAGGTTACTAGGTTACGGAAATTCTAAACAGGTACCTACTATGAATTATTTTTTTATAACTTTGTAATGCTTCTATATCTATGATTATTTGTTTATAATTACTATCACAAAATGCGAAAAAACAGTATAAAATAACCGTAAAATAAGCAGTATCACCAAACTCGTATAGCTTTGAAATTGCTCGCTCTCTATGCTTGCTCGTACTCAAAAGCTATACTAATTCAGTAAAACTTTGCTTTTCTACACTTGTTGTTCAATATACTATTTGTGTTTCAGATCCGCCACCTTTATTTGGAGATGATTATGATGCAGACAAGGACTATGATCTTGATGAAGAAAGTAAATCAAGTAGCAAGCAATTTTATAGAATTACACGTAGTTTTTCATTTTATCAATCCGTTATCATTTGTCTTTCATTCGGAGATTACCACCTCAATATTAGCTGTCTTCATTTGAAGAGAGTACCAATTTTTATATTTTCCATATTCAAATAGGTTAGTAGAAGTAAAGGGTCCGATGGGTCCTAAACCACATGGATAGACTATTATAATAACTCTATATACTACTTTGCCTTTCCCTCCTTTTTTATTAAGGGCTGAATCTTTTTCAAAAAGCGGTGGAGAAGAAGGGTGGAACACTGGTGGAGGATCGAGAACATTTCTACAGAGCCTCAGATAGAAAAACTTCTGCGAAAAGTCCTCAGTTGAAACCAAAAACAAAAGAAGAATCTAGAGAATTCAGGTCAGTCATACAGACAGGAAACATGTTATTCAAGAAGAAAATGAAATGCCACCATTCAACCGCAACTGCCGCTATAAATGTAATGATAATATTTGTTTGGAACAAAGATAAAGCATTTTTTATTCATATTGGAAACTTGTAAGATGGGAGTTGCACACATAATAAAGAAAACAATTGAGTTACCATCGGTCAAAAATCGCAAACAAACAGTTGTGAATAGAAAAGATGTTTCGTGTGTATTCCAACCCAGTGGGGCACAGTGTCTCGAAACAGTATTTCCTTAAGACGCTAGATGAATCAAACAAAAGATTAAGAAATGTTATCGTTAAGAAAATACGAACAACAACCGGAGTTCTGTTTCAGGATCAAAGGGGTAGAAGGCTCTCAAAAACAAAATTCATAACCCAAGAGTTGTAATTATCAGGGAACATCAGAAAATTCCCACGATATCATAGCTATTAATTACAGTCGGGAAAAGTTTCCAAACTTGAGGTATCTCAAACCTGACTTGAATTAAGGTAAACTTTATGATTTGTACACAAAATTCTGTCAAGAAGGAAAGAAAACACTCCCAGAGGAAGAGAGTTTTTAGAAAAAAAATTTCACGCAGAATTCAAACAAAGTTTTCACAGACACAACAAACAATATCAATGGGAACAAAAACAACGGATAAATTGCTCAAAATGACCTCCACCTAATTCCATAAATAATACAGTTGACTTTCGAAAGCGTTCCTTACATTATTCAAGATGTCCGGGGTCAGCAATCTTTCCCAAACAATTCTCTGTCGCAGCTCTTCTAGATTTGTAGAATTTACTTAATTATTAGTGAATGTTTCGAAATGGAAGACACTGTTAGTTTTTTCTGTACTGGTAGTTCTTGTTGAAGCTAGTTGTCGCAGAACAAAAAGTAGACAGTTGGACAAAATGAAGAAAGAATAAAAATTGTTGCAAACTATTATCGTAATGATGAATGTGCTAAAGCTGCTTCAAGAATTTATAATACGAATCATCCAAATCACTATAGTCTATACAACTCCAGGTCAAGCCGCATCAAAACAAATGCACGCTGTTACTTCGTGATCATCGATGTCGGATTGGTGAAATAGGCAGGGCGTGTTTCCCACTCAAACCTGCCTGAGAAACATAGACCAATAGCGGCCCGCCTTTCCTCGATCACGAGCAAAGCACGCGTTGTTCACGCCTTCACCACTATTGTTTACTGGCTTGAGTTTAACTTGAATTTACTTTACGTGAGCCATCAATACCTTAAACAGTTAATGGACAAGTTGAAAACTTTAGGTTCTGTTCACAACAGAAAATATGAAGCATTCCGTCCTGTCAGAAATGACGAAGTTGAGGTTGCAGTTTCAGGACATGTCCAAATGGATAATCGACAATCTATCAGACAAGTAGCTAGAGCGTCTGGTGTATCAGCTACGAGTGTTTTTCGGTTTTTGAAAGCCCAGAAATTCCATCCTTTCAAAATAAGGCTAGTTTTGGAATTAAACGAAGATGATCCTGATCGTCGACTTCAGTTTTGTGAGGAGTTCAGCAAGAAATAGACCAATAATCCAAACCTATTATACCATAAGTACATGTTTTTCAGACGAAAGTACTTTCATGTTGAATGGTGATTGTCGTTACTTGAGTGATGTGAATCCTCATTTGGTGATGGAAACACATTCACAAACTCCACAAAAATTTAATGTTTGGTCCGACATTCTTTGTAGTCATATTATTGGACCATTTTTCATTGAAGGTAATCTCAATGGAGACACATATTTAAATCTCTTACCAGAATGTGCAGATCCTATGATTACATAAGTTTTAGAGAATGATGACAATTTATTAGAAACTGAAATAACATTCCAGCACTCCCACATTTTGATGTTCGGGTGAGACAGTTTTTGGACGAACGTTTTCCAATGCGTTGAATCGGCAGAAGAGGTCCAGTGGAGTGGCCGGCTAGATCACCTGATCTCACACCGTTGGATTTCTTTCTGTGGAGACACCTGAAGTCGAAAGTTTACTCTACTAAGCCTGCAAATCTAGAAGCCGTCTATATTATTGTATGGAACTAAGTGGAGGTTATTTCGAGCATTTTATCCGTTGATTTTGTTCCCATTGATATTGTTTGTTGTTGATTTCCTCAATAAAAGAAACGGCAGCGAATTTTGTTTTTCCTTAAATAAAGTGTTCAACATTTAATTTCTCATTAACGAACTAACCAATTTGAAAAAAAAAATACAGAGGTAATAGAGGGACAGAAGAGCTTTGAAATGATGTATCACTCGACGCCCTATGCCATTGAAAAAAATAGGGGGGGCAGCTGTTGACCGCAAGGGGTTGAAGTTTCGGGTATTATTTTCAAAATTAGTCCACCTAGAAATAATAATTGACGTGTTCTTTGAAATTTTTTAACACATGTCCGTTTCTGACTTACAGGGGGGTCAATTTTTCGTTGGAACGCCCTGTATATCGACATAGTGAAACCACCAAGGGTGAAACCGCAAAGGAAATTTTATACACTAATTCCCAAAAATCGTAAGTAATGTCTCTAATAACCACGTAATTTCCGAGTAATATCCAAGTAATTCCCCTCAAGTAATGCCAGAAATGCCTGTCAGAGATTGGTTAATATCGTAAATAAGCAATAATCTAGAAAACTACAACGTTCCAGAAAATAATCATTTCGATATTATGGCGAATACTCTTACATTTTGTATGTTAAATATTGGTGAAAGCCTTCGAGTTCAAATTTTCATATTCTGGCGAAAGCGCCCAGATATGTCATTTGAAATGGTTTCAATATCTTCTAACAGTACTCAAGTATAGCCCTGGGTCACCCTGTAGAATCTGTATTCAAAGTTTTCCACGTCATTTTGGAAACATGCCTGATTTGAAATGAAACAGTGTTCTCTAGACTATTTTCACATGGAATATTCATCGATTAAATGAACGAAATTGTATACAAATTCGTACGAAGATTTATGTTGTTATAGGTTTCTAGAGGTCACGGTGAATATTTTCAATGGCGATATTCCGTGTTTTTCGATGCCACGAAGTGACTGAACAATACGAATGAAGGCACCAAAGAAGTTTCAACAGTAATAAATCAAACAGAGGGAGTGATCATCGTATATTATATCGCAGGACTCGGCGAAATTGTATACCGCCTGGATATATTCTCGAGATCTGGATCGAACAATCTTGGTTTGATACTCGAGTAGGTTACTCGAGGCTATCTGTTCGTTCTCACAAATACCCTATTTCGATGGAGTGAAAATTTTGTGACAGAGAGCATCAGATATTGCTGGAAATGTGGTTGGAGGGATGATGTAACCTGACATCGAAATTTGAGATATAAAAACGTGATCTTGATCTCAGTTGTCATACGAGTTTAGATAAGATCAGATCTTTCTTCAATTCAAAGTTTAAAATAAAATTCTTCTTCTTCTTCATCTTGCTGCATTCATACACAAGCAACCGTCTGTTGTCCTCGAAAAACTTGTGTCATATCGAAATACTTGAATGAAGAAGATAACACCTGTAGTGAAATACCGGATGAGTTTGAGAGATGGCGCACTCCTATTTTTGATAGAAATGATCCGATTCAAATCACTAAAATTCAGAAAGCTACTGAGATAAAAATGAAATCTGTATGCTGTTGATCATTAACGTATGTGTGCATTTAAATGACAAAATAGTTTTTATCAATCAATTTGTGTATCCCTCTTACCTCACAGAATACAAAAGAAGCCTATAATATTTTTACTACTACTGTCATAAATATATAATCCAATAACCTTGTTATGAAAAGCGTGGGCTTAAGTTGCATTAAATGGTGGTACTAGGTTTGTTTTTTTTTTCCTGGTATTAATCCAGTACGATTGGGTTTTGAGACGAGAATTGATTATAGATTATAGTTGTTGGAACCATGATAAACACGAAAAAACTTGTTTGCCGAAATTCCAGGGGTGGAACATATATTTTTTTTCGTTTAAAAATAAATAAATAGATTTTTGCTGTAATCTTGGAAAGTATATAATGTATCGGAAAAAACTCAACAAGGTGAAAGACAATTCAATTCTCTACAAAAATGAGCCGAATATTTGATTGATCATAACTCTGCTAAAAATGATTGGAGAAGGAATAGAAAATGTTCATATCGTTTCTGAAGACTCCTACCTTCTCATGCAGATATAATATGCAAGTATTTGAGTACCTAAAATGTATTTTGTCGCACTTCACGTAGATGTTTGCAGATGATCCAAAAATCAGGAATAATATAGTAAATATGGAATTATTATACCGAAGCAGCAACCATACCCTCTTCGGACGATATGCAACAATTTAAGAGTAGTGTGACAGGTCCCACTTTTACATGCCAAAAGAAAAACTTTGTTTTACTCCTGCCCCATTTTCAACTTACCTATAAAACCGGAATTCTCTTCAGTAAATGTTGAAAATAATCGCCTACTCATATCCTGCATATATGTTTAATGAGACTATTGTGAAGCGCAAACCTCAAGCTTGAAATCACCTACTTCATTTTTTATGTAAGATGTGTACGAGCGATTATTTTCAACATATACTGAAGAAATTGCCGGGATTATGGGTGAGTTGAAAACTGAGGCAGGAGTAAAACCCAGTTTTTTCCTTAGCATGTATAACTAAGACTTGTCTTACTAGTATAAAAATATATAAATATATATATAAAAATATAATATAATATAATATTAAAAATAATGACTTTCGGATCCTTCGTAAATATCGTAGAAGGGTTATGTGATAAAAGTGTTGAGTGTCATAAAAAACATTTTGAGTACTCAGATACTCATATGTTATATTTGCATGAGGAAGTAGAAGTATTCAGAAACAATATACACTTTTTCTTTTCCTTCTAAGATAATTTTTAGGAAAGTTATGATAAATATAATTTTTGGCCCTGCCGGAAATGGCAGTGGCGGATTAACGCGAGCCTGAAATTTGATATCGAAATTCAATCAGGTTTTCTGAGCAAACAAACGCAATTTATGAGAAATACTAGGGATATTTCTTGTTGTTGTTGAAATTGTTTCTTGATAAATCTTATACTTTCCGAAACAACAGCAAAAAAAATTGTAATTTTTGTAAATATTTTTTTTTTCAATAATACATGATGTCAAGAAGTCATGTACCGAGTTTCAAAGTGCTACGACGATTCATTCTTCACTTGTGGCTTACATTTGTCTGTGGTTACTGTGCTATATGGGTTGTGACTGTGATGCAATATCAATACAGGTTTTCAAAATTTGCCATATTTTCCAAAATCGAGAATTTCAGGCTTATTTTCATTTTTATGTCATCAATAAACTTATATGACTCGGTGAGGAAAATACTTAGATATTCATTTTAATTTCATAGGAAGGAGAGGAGGATGTAAAGATATAGAATTGATGTTACCTAATGAGAGATTGGAACTATATGATGATTTCTGTGAACCTGATATTACAAGTGAGTTGATGAAATAACTAAGCAGGGGTGACCTTGAGCTGTGATGACCTTGTGATGCGTTATCTTCCCCCTATTAAACCAGCGGCAACAAAAAACAAGGGCGTCTCCCTCCGTCACGACTCATCTTCCACGATTTCCGTTCCTTTTAAAACATCCATCCTCGTCTTCCCGCTAAGTTGAAAGCATAGGCCCAAACGGTTATGGTTGCCATTTGTGCGAGTAATTTTGAGAGTAATGACAAATTGCGACTGAAATGAGAGCAATCGAAGGTACAAAACTTGCACGTAAGTATTGGGATATCTGAGGTCACATTTTAAGCCAAATATATTGAGGTTTTTAAAGCTGAAGAAGGTGCAGACACGCTTATCATTACTACAGCTAGCATAACAGCCACTAATTTTCAGGTCATGGTTATCGCAGGAGATGACCTAGACTCATACCTTCAAAAGTGTGGAATAGCCGGAACACCAGATTTCTTCTATTCCACCACCCTGACCCGACATCCGCACTCATCCCCTTCACTGACGTGTTTCCACCTCGTGCTTCTTCGGCCAAGATGAACTCAAGTTATTTCAAATACTACAGAAACGTGTAAACCTCAAAGAGAAAACTGCACTTTTTTCTGGTCCAGCTGCGATACCTGCCCAAGTAGCTGGAGCCAGGGAGAACATCCTCAACTAAAATTTGGACGAGCTCGACGACAACGACGAGATGGACAGGCTGCTCAACTAACGAACTCGCTCGAGATACTATTGACGAGAAACAAATCAGGAGATCCATGACGATATATGCACTGAAGCATTAATGGATTAAAATGTTAGTAAATTTTATATTTAAATTTCAGTCGTCTGATTGTGAACAGTGACTTAACTCCCCTACCATCAAACCTCACCTCTTTTTCTCCATCTTCCTTCAAAATGATCAATTTAATAAATGTTCACTCGGCTGACTCATATCAGAGAGGTTATTGAAGATATATAGAAAATATGATGAAACATGAAAATCACCAAGTCCATTTCAATATCATATCATAGCAAATTTAAAGGAGTTTAAAAATGTTTGGAATGGTCTTTGTCTCGGTTTTCGTCAAAAACGTCCTCATTCATGGTCAAAATGGGAAAATTACGAAAGAGTGCGAAAATTTCGCAGCTTTTGGGATACCCATTCAAAAGTGAAAGTGGAAACTTGAATTTTGCATCTCAGTCACATCCCATACAAGAAAAGAAAAAGAAACCTACTCGCACCATTCAATGCAACTTCTGATTTACTGGACTAATAGGCGAAATAGACAAATTGAACAAATGGAAAGGGTTAATTGAGTCCAATTTAAGTTTTGCCCTTCACTTCCAAGCGCTCTAAAGACCGCTTATTCATCCCTTCGAATATTAACGACTTGGCATGGATTTTATAAGGACTGTAATCCTCTCTCAATATGTATCTGGTGCACTACATCAAGAAAAGCGTACGTTACGAGCTCTCTGTGAAAACCCCACAAAGAAAAATATTTTTTGCGAAGCATTTAAATTTTTTCAATTTTCATCTTACTTCAGCTCTCACCTGTTAGTCCTACACCCAAAATTATTGATGAAATTTTATAGCAAATCTTGTTTACTTCAACTTTGTTTACATTAGTACTTTCGATAAAATGCATAGTTTCTAACAAAATCCAATATCTCCAGGAAATTTCGTTTAAAAACTTCAAATTCGGATTCAACACCCACAAAAAACTTGTAGAAGCACATAAAAATGGCTACTTTTGTTTTCACGTGGAACTACCACTTGATTATACTCTGTAAGTCAGCGGAACTCCTTCCAGCACATGAAAACCATTCAATGTTTCCCCCTAGCCTGCAGTATCTCTTCCAGCGGTCCACGGCCTCCTGGGGAAAACCCCGCAACTCACCTCTTTTCAACGCTGCACATCCCCGAAACAGCGCGGCTGGGAGCAACACCAGCAGCCACAAGGTAGCATAAGAGTAATATCTCGTAATTTATAAAATGTATATATTAATTTATTCATCTCTTTACAGTAAACTTTATATGTTCAGTAAAAGTAATATATTTGGTTTTTTCAATATTTTCATTTTACCAGTTGCGGTATATTTGCAGCTCTTTTTCTGCGGTTCTATAAAGTTCTTTTCATAAGTCATGTATAAAGGTTATGGCTGTGTCATCTGCGTATGATGTGACATGACTAGTAGTATTTCTAATGCTTCCAATGTTATTTATATATATTAAAAATGATATGGATCCTAAGACAGTCCCTTGTGGGATTACAACAGAAATTGGTAAAAGTTCACAAAGCAGATTATTAGACAAATCAAACGAGTGTAAAGAATGAACAGAGTTGACTTGAGTGTGGCACTAACGATCGTAAAACCTATCCAAGTCTGAGCTGCTCATTTCCCCTTGCATATTAACGATATTTCATTAGCCCTATAAAAAATATAATCTCCTTCAAATATGTAAAAAGTATATATCTTCGATAAATGCGTGTTTCATGAGTTCTCCGTGAAAACCCGACGAAGAACAATATTTTTTGCGAAGCACTTACGCTCTATCAATTTTAACTTGTATTCTCTCCTCATAGTTAAAGATCCCAATTTTTATGAAATACCAGAGTTTGTTGACTCCAACTTCGTTAACATTAGTTTTGTCAATGAAACGCATAGTTTCGGAGTTACGGACAAAAAATGGGAGAAAATCCGGAAATTTCGCTGTTGTTTTTCGAGCTCCAGAAAATTTCGTTTGCATACTTCAAACTCGAATTCAAAACCCCAAAAAACAAGTAGAATCGCATTAGAAGAAACCGGCTACTTGAATTCCGTCCACGTGAAACTATCACTCGATTCTACCGAGTTATTCGTTGAAGCCGGAACTCCCCCCAGCACGTGACACCCAGTCACGATACCCCCTCGTCGTGCACCATCTCTCTGCCGGTCCACGGCCTCCTGGGGAAAACCCCGCGACTCACCTCTTTTCGACGCTGCGGATCCTCGCACCAGCGCGGCTCGGAGCAACACCAGCAGCCACAAGGTAGCACAACAGTATATCCAGCGGCGCGGCATCTTGTCTTACGCGTTCGCAACATGATTCACGGCCATGACGATGCTTTTTCGGTGGAGTTCGCGACTCGCAGTTTTAGCACGCGCACACCCTCTACCTGGACTGACTCGCGACGAGCCCCATCGCGATATGCATGCGCGTCCCGAAGGCCCAGACGCGGATTCTGTGCGGCGGCGCTCTCGCTGCCACGGGCCCTACCCTGCTCCTGACGCGCTCAGACTCCCCAGCATCCCGCCGATGCGATGTGGAGAGCAGCGGCCCAGCAGCAGAGCCGGGTCGAACCGGGCCTACGCGGGAACGGACAGGCCGTGGTCGACTGAGATTTCTCGGAAAGTAACCCAACTAGCAAAATTTGTTTGATAAGAGTTTTATAAACTGCTATACAACATATCTAATAGAACTATGATTATTCTATAATGCCTTTCAAAGCTCTAATGCAGTACGTAAACAATCAAAAAAGGCCCAAATTATTGAATATTTTTGTTATTTAACATAAAGCTTATAACTGATTATATCCTCTCAATAAAATGTCCTTATGTTATAGTTAAAAAACTATTTTATAAGTATGTTTTTCAGATATTTATACAGCCTGTCCAAAATATGCGGTTCACAACCATTACAATTAAATTTCTTGAGGATCCTATAGAGCAGTATGAAACTTGTGTAAAATGTATATTTTTATATTCGAACAATGGCGGCCACTTGTAAATGCAAATAAATGTGTGTCAATAAAAACGTTAAATAAAATTTTTGTTTGTTTGATGAGAAACCTTATTAAACCTTATAATTCAATATAGTTGGTTCGAATGGCACTATAAAACAATTTTTCAAAAGCAGATTTTATTTATTTCAGAGGTTGCTACATATGGTTTTTATGAGCCTGCTTTAGGGGTGATCATGATACATAATACATTTCCATAGCCTTTGATTTTGTTGACTTATCATATTATAGCTAATTAATGCAAAACTTGGAATGTTAAACATTTCATAATGCGGAAATTCGTAACAATTCAGTTCTTAAAGTATGTTATAGGAATGCAGACCTGGGAACGGTATTTTGTCCTCTTAATTCTTCATAACCCAGTAATCGACGACTTTTTAGGTAGATTTGGTTGACTTGTCATATTATAGCTAATTAATGCAAAACTTGGAATGTTAAACATTTCATAATGCGGAAATTCGTAACAATTCAGTTCTTAAAGTATGTTATAGGAATGCAGACCTGGGAACGGTATTTTGTCCTCTTAATTCTTCATAACCCAGTAATCGACGACTTTTTAGGTAGATTTGGTTGACTTGTCATATTATAGCTAATTAATGCAAAACTTGGAATGTTAAACATTTCATAATGCGGAAATTCGTAACAATTCAGTTCTTAAAGTATGTTATAGGAATGCAGACCTGGGAACGGTATTTTGTCCTCTTAATTCTTCATAACCCAGTAATCGACGACTTTTAAGGTAGATTTTGTTGACTTGTCATATTATAGCTAATTAATGCAAAACTTGGAATGTTAAACATTTCATAATGCGGAAATTCGTAACAATTTAGTTCTTAAAGTATGTTATAAGAATGCAGACCTGGGAACGGTATTTTGTCCTCTTAATTCTTCATAACCCAGTAATCGACGACTTTTTAGGTAGATTTTGTTGACTTGTCATATTATAGCTAATTAATGCAAAACTTGGAATGTCAAACATTTCATAATGCGGAAATTCGTAACAATTCAGTTCTTAAAGTATGTTATAAGAATGCAGACCTGGGAACGGTATTTTGTCCTCTTAATTCTTCATAACCCAGTAATCGACGACTTTTTAGGTAGATTTTGTTGACTTGTCATATTATAGCTAATTAATGCAAAACTTGGAATGTCAAACATTTCATAATGCGGAAATTCGTAACAATTCAGTTCTTAAAGTATGTTATAAGAATGCAGACCTGGGAACGGTATTTTGTCCTCTTAATTCTTCATAACCCAGTAATCGACGACTTTTTAGGTAGATTTTGTTGACTTGTCATATTATAGCTAATTAATGCAAAACTTGGAATGTCAAACATTTCATAATGCGGAAATTCGTAACAATTCAGTTCTTAAAGTATGTTATAAGAATGCAGACCTGGGAACGGTATTTTGTCCTCTTAATTCTTCATAACCCAGTAATCGACGACTTTTTAGGTAGATTTTGTTGACTTGTCATATTATAGCTAATTAATGCAAAACTTGGAATGTTAAACATTTCATAATGCGGAAATTCGTAACAATTCAGTTCTTAAAGTATGTTATAAGAATGCAGACCTGGGAACGGTATTTTGTCCTCTTAATTCTTCATAACCCAGTAATCGACGACTTTTTAGGTAGATTTTGTTGACTTGTCATATTATAGCTAATTAATGCAAAACTTGGAATGTTAAACATTTCATAATGCGGAAATTCGTAACAATTCAGTTCTTTAAGTATGTTATAAGAATGCAGACTTGGGAACGGTATTTTGTCCTCTTAATTCTTCATGACCCAGTAATCGACGACTTTTTAGGTAGACTATAATTTTACATTTTGTCCTTAAAAACGGTTCCATTCATCACCTTATAAAGTTTCTTTACAGCTTGTATATAACTCTTACAAAACAGTTTTTTAACGCAGAAATTAACGTTGTTATACAGAAACCATATAATCATTATAAAGCAGGTGAAAACACTCTTTCAAGACGGTTTTAAAGCAGTCTTATAATGCGTTTTGAAACTATTCAAAGCCAAAACCAAGCTTTAATTTCATAATGCGAATTGTATAAACATTTATACGACAATGTTTTAAAAACGTTTTTCTACAAAAACAAAAATGTCGCAGTCAAACTGACTAAGTGATGAAATACTCCTTAATTCTGCATTATAAAATAGTTATATAATATTTCAGCTCCATAAAACAATAATTTTGCTACTTGGAAAGATACGGTTCGTTTTTTTACAGGTTAATTCGTACGAATGTTTAGAATGTCTAGGACAAAAACTAACGAACTCAAAAATCACTGAAAGTTCAGAGATTACCGGTCGTGAAAGTTCACCTTCTCAGATTACTTTCAAATATTTTAGTTATTCTTGATTTCATTTCAACAATTCCATATTTAACTGTGACAATACAACATATTTACCATTTACATCCTACTGGAATAACCTACCAAATCTTGGCTCTCTGAATATAAATAATAACACACAAATACCCAGGTATTACAGTTGATCCACATCTCCGATGGGACTTTTACATAAAAAATTAAATGTAATCAATGAAATAAGGGAACTACTGAGATTTAGGTACTTAACAGACTTCCTCGATTCAGCAAATCTCAGAACTTTGTATCTCTCTCTGGTCCAGCCGTTTATTACTTATGATATTTTGGAAAGGGATGAAGTTGCTAAACACTGCTTACA
The DNA here is from genome assembly GCA_958298965.1 of Chrysolina haemoptera. Classification (NCBI taxonomy): domain Eukaryota; kingdom Metazoa; phylum Arthropoda; class Insecta; order Coleoptera; family Chrysomelidae; genus Chrysolina; species Chrysolina haemoptera. The sequence goes on along the minus strand of OY282592.1, from coordinate 4,432,300 downwards.
CAATCTAAGTATAATCCAATAATGGATAATAAAAATCATCTACTGAAAATGCATCGATTTCCCAACTGATTCCCTATTTCGTGAATGCCGATTTATTGATGTATGCCAGCTATTTTATCAAAATTCAATGGAAAAAAGAGTGATAAAGAATTGGAGCATAAATATGAAAACAAAGGGAAATTTATATATGCCAGTTTTTTGGTCAAAGTTATTGTGAATGCTTTGTTCAAAGATTATGCAACCTACTACCAGTTCATATAAAAACCATAGATACATTCAGAAAATGAAAAGCTTAAGGCAAAGATTGGATTTCGCAAAGTGGAAGAGGAATTTTTAACAATCTGATAAATCTGAAATACCTACAATGAAGTAAAGAGAAAACTAAAAGCCTTTTTTTATTCTGATGATATTATTTTTGTATGCAGGAATTCTTGATGGGGATAGAAGTTTTCGATATTTCTTAATAGCATCACACTGTATACTCGAAAAGTTATGAACAATGACAATCGTATTCATTGAGAGAGATAAAGTCAGTCCATTGAGTTAATTCAAACTATATAACAAGCAAAACAAAACACATACAGTCCAGCATAAACCCAACATGGTCCCAACGCATGCTTCCTCCAATACTCTACAATCTGGTATGTTAGATGAAAATGAATGGCATGTATTCTCTTAAAGTGATGAAGTAGAGGGCGCTACAGACAGAGAAGGTCCTGTTGGTATTGTTAAAAAGTGTAGGTTGGTGCTTATAGGAATTTGAGAACGTATAGTTTTCATTTATAATCATGCCTCAGAATAATTTTGTTTTGGAGTTGATTTAGAGAATAAACAAAATACCTAATCTATAATTATTGATCAGAGTTTATTTGCTTTAAGCGAAGCCATTACCAAGTAAATGATCTATACCAACTAGAAATCAGTCAAGTAGAGCACCTTTATCACTTTCATTGAAGAGAGCAGAAGAAATATGAAAAATACGTACAATGTAACCTAGAAACCGATGTTTCAACGTCGATTCCAGCAACTTTGTGGACGGATGTTTTTGCTCCTTTCTTTGTCGATTACAATATCTCACACTCTTCTCACACTCAGATGACCGTTTTTTCCATATTAACGAATAATTTAATTGATATGCTAGTATTTACTTGATACTCAGGACCTCCACTTACAATAGCGCCTCTGGCGGGAGCGAGATCGTCCATGCCTGCCATTGTAGGAGTGATCCAGTGCAAACCGTATAATGAAATAGACTCCGGCCTGATCACCAGCCGTAGGCCTCTTCCAATCCTGCTGGCAAAGTTGCAGAAATTGACAGAAAGCCCTAACTCTAACCTTTCTCTCCACACTCACTATACCAGTAGCCCAGGAAGGTTTACGGGTTCACTAGGAAGGCTGACGTAATGCCGTCGATAGACGAGACGGCTTTCCCGCCATTTTTATGAATAGTCGTTTTGCGCGAACGGCAGCAAAAGAGTAATTGATTTATATTCCAGACAACTTATGTGGAGATGTTTTTCTTTTCTTTTTTCATCATTTAGGACTGCTTTGAAATATTTTGTACTATGTTCATCTCTTGCTCAATAATCTTTCTGGCAGCTTCAGTATCTTTAAAAAATGGACTGTTAGAATTTTAGGTACCTATTCTTCGAGTTATCTAATGTTACGTTTGGATTTTGGAAAACCTTCTTCTCAAACCAAGGTTTCCTTATTTTCACCTGAAGACTCTGCTCTCCATATCTGCTTGGATAATACGGTATTGGATTATTACACCATATACATAAAATCAGATGAGACAAGGAAAAATAGATTTATTTTTCACTTGTCCATTACCGCTTTATAATACCTTGGCCCGGGGCGTTATGGAGGGCATTATGAATCATAACGCCCGCTAAATGTTTTTTTGTAGTTCAATAAATTAATTACTCAGGAAAGTTTTATTTATAACTGAACATAAAAAAGGGACTAATTATTTTTTCTCAAATAGAAATTTTTGCGAAGTATTCGCAGTAGCGGCAACTATCACTCTCTCTTTTTAAGGTGGTACCCCAGAGGGCAGTGTCCAGTTAGGAGTCCCGTTACCATCTTCAAGTCTTTCTTGTCTAACTCGAGAAGCTGTTCAGCTTTCATCGGCGATAGGCACACTAGTCTTTTCGCTTGTCTTCGTCCTGGCACTTTATTCCAGTAAGATTTCATTTCATCGGTTTCCCACCGTTGGAACTCCTCTTTCAAGTGGGCTTTGGAGAGTCCACGGAAGGGTTCTGGGCCGGGAAATTGTGTGTTTGCCCCTTCTTTGGCAAGGCAATCTGCTTCTTCGTTACCTTCAATTCCTCTGTGACCTGGCACCCACATGTACTTTTAAACTAAGTTCAAGGCTCCTATTTCGCTTTCTTCAACAATGGTGAAACTTTTTGAGGTGCAGGTCTTGGTTTCTGGTACCTTGATCAGTAAAACGGCTCCTCTGTCTTCAATGTCATCAATAATTGTCATCTTGACCATTTTAGGAATGTCTCCGCAATTGCTAGTTGCATGGAAATGTTCATTGAAACATTTGGACCACCTATAGATCGATTTCTGGGTTCTTGTCCTCATCAGTATAGGGTAGGTCTCTGTAGACAATAAATAATGTCTGTAAAAAATGGTTCAAAAAACTCTCCATATCAAGGCAGAAGCTGAGACACCTTGTAGGAAATCTGCACGGAAATTTATTAGATGTAATTCAACGTTCGTCGAGGTATCAGCCAGGAAAGTAGTTGTTTTCTGATGGATTTTCGACCCAAATATTATTGTTTTGGGCTAGAGTTCAGATGGCGCCCGTGGTTTAGTGAACACTAGACTGTGGGCGGTGTCTCATCTTCTGACTTGACATGGAGAGTTTGTTGAACCATTTTTTGCAGACATTCGTTATTGCTTCCCTTCCCTTCCCTTCCCTTCCCTTCCCTTCCCTTCCCTTCCCTTCCCTTCCAGACATTCGTTATTGCTTCCCTTCCCTTCCCTTCCCTTCCCTTCCCTTCCCTTCCCTTCCCTTCCCTTCCCTTCCCTTCCCTTCCCTTCCCTTCCCTTCCCTTCCCTTCCCTTCCCTTCCCTTCCCTTCCCTTCCCTTCCCTTCCCTTCCCTTCCCTTCCCTTCCCTTCCCTTCCCTTCCCTTCCCTTCCCTTCCCTTCCCTTCCCTTCCCTTCCCTTCCCTTCCCTTCCCTTCCCTTCCCTTCCCTTCCCTTCCCTTCCCTTCCCTTCCCTTCCCTTCCCTTCCCTTCCCTTCCCTTCCCTTCCCTTCCCTTCCCTTCCCTTCCCTTCCCTTCCCTTCCCTTCCCTTCCCTTCCCTTCCCTTCCCTTCCCTTCCCTTCCCTTCCCTTCCCTTCCCTTCCCTTCCCTTCCCTTCCCTTCCCTTCCCTTCCCTTCCCTTCCCTTCCCTTCCCTTCCCTTCCCTTCCCTTCCCTTCCCTTCCCTTCCCTTCCCTTCCCTTCCCTTCCCTTCCCTTCCCTTCCCTTCCCTTCCCTTCCCTTCCCTTCCCTTCCCTTCCCTTCCCTTCCCTTCCCTTCCCTTCCCTTCCCTTCCCTTCCCTTCCCTTCCCTTCCCTTCCCTTCCCTTCCCTTCCCTTCCCTTCCCTTCCCTTCCCTTCCCTTCCCTTCCCTTCCCTTCCCTTCCCTTCCCTTCCCTTCCCTTCCCTTCCCTTCCCTTCCCTTCCCTTCCCTTCCCTTCCCTTCCCTTCCCTTCCCTTCCCTTCCCTTCCCTTCCCTTCCCTTCCCTTCCCTTCCCTTCCCTTCCCTTCCCTTCCCTTCCCTTCCCTTCCCTTCCCTTCCCTTCCCTTCCCTTCCCTTCCCTTCCCTTCCCTTCCCTTCCCTTCCCTTCCCTTCCCTTCCCTTCCCTTCCCTTCCCTTCCCTTCCCTTCCCTTCCCTTCCCTTCCCTTCCCTTCCCTTCCCTTCCCTTCCCTTCCCTTCCCTTCCCTTCCCTTCCCTTCCCTTCCCTTCCCTTCCCTTCCCTTCCCTTCCCTTCCCTTCCCTTCCCTTCCCTTCCCTTCCCTTCCCTTCCCTTCCCTTCCCTTCCCTTCCCTTCCCTTCCCTTCCCTTCCCTTCCCTTCCCTTCCCTTCCCTTCCCTTCCCTTCCCTTCCCTTCCCTTCCCTTCCCTTCCCTTCCCTTCCCTTCCCTTCCCTTCCCTTCCCTTCCCTTCCCTTCCCTTCCCTTCCCTCCCCCAGAAATCGATCTATAGGTGTCCAAATGTTTCAATGCAACTGCAATTGCGGAGACATCCTTGTAGGAACTCTGCACGAAAATTCATAAAATGTTAATCAACGTCCGTCGTGGTATTAGCCAGGAAAGCAGTCGTTTTTTGATGGATTTTCGACCCAATTATTCCTGTTGTATAGGATTATGGCAATAAGCATTGTCCTGGTAGGGCGGGAATTCTTGTTTTTAACTTTGCGGAGAATCTAACAGATTTAATTGAACGGTTGTAGGAGGCAGTAGTGGTTTTCTGTTGGGGGACTTGCCGACTACTTGGTATATGGTGTAGATTGGAGCAATAACCATCATCATCATCAAATTTTTCATTACTCGTTGTCAATTGATATTCGATATGTTTTAGGATTATTTTTTCAACATTGCAAACATTTCAATTAGTCTATGCAGTAAATAAAGATCAAAGGTGTTGGCGGTGTTGCAGAAGGAGAAATAAAGAGAAATATTCCGTCAATAATGTAGCTGAAGGCGAATACTGAGTTAATAAGTTGGACAAAACGAAATATTTTAAGTGGCCTACATGTAAAACATTACCTTTATCCATGAGGGAACTCAATTTGCTCAACGCTTGGGAAAAAAAACTTCACCTTTCATTTATTTCTCAAACAAAACATATCGCGTATATTTTAATAAAATCACCGATGACTCGTAAAAATCAGTTGAACAAAACGAAACATCTCTTTTGTTCCATGGATTCTTTACAATATTTGTGCTGTAGCATGGAAAATGATAAAAAATAACGACTGAGTGATTTTTCCATAAATTTAAGTTTTGGCATTTCTTTGCTTTCGTTAACAATGACTATTTAACAAGGTGTCAATTACTGAGAATGATTCAAATCTCAGAGTCAGACGCATGGCATTTCACTTTGCAGAAAAAAATACTATAGAAATTAATTTTAACTCCGAAAAACAATGGCATGTCGTGACTGGCTTGTAGGGCTTGAGAAGAGAGATAAAATTGCAGTACAAAAAGCAAAAGCAACCAGTTTACACAGGGCCCTTGCCTTCAATAAAAAGGAATTAGATCGTTTCTTCGAACTCTTACAGCAGGCTACAAAAAAACACAAATTCTCACCTAGAAACATCCAAAATATTGACGAAATTGAAATTTCCTCAGTGCAGAAGCAAGGGAAAGTTGTGGTGGCAAAAGGTCAGAAAAGGGTTGTCTTGATGACAAACTGGAAAAAATGTCGCAAAATCACGTTGCATTCTATGGGCCACTCAAATCATATTATAGGAATGAGTGGAATCTTTACTTGAAATCCCATGCAGGAGGAAACATATCTACATATGAAGTTGCCTCACTGTTTCAATAAGTTTTTGCTCTTGCTACATCAGTGCGTTGAGGATACTCAGGCTTCAGTAATTTACCCTTTTGACCATGCTGTCTTCACAGATGAAGATTTTCTCTCGGCTGGTGCTTTAAGTAACCCAGAAGAAATAGAAGTCGCTGATGCTGGAGTTGAGACTAATGTTAACGAAGATATTTCGTCATCAAGAAGTCCGAAATCTTCTCAATAACTTGTAACGATATTGCTTTTCGGAAAAAAAAAGCTACTGCAATTTTCGAGGCAATTACTTTTACTTCAAAATCAGCATCTTCTTTAAATTGCAGTGTTGAAGATCTACCTCCTTCCAAAACCAATGAAAAAAAAATGAAAAAAAGCAAGAATGGGACACGAGCAACAGATCGGATCACAATAAGATGAAGGAGATAGTGGAAGGCAACATTCTCGAAATGAAACCAACGGACCACATGACTCCCAGGTACTTTTTCAACATAAACTTTGAGGTTATTATAAAAGATCGAAGGGAATGGACAGATGACATCAGGAACAAACCTGGAGAGAGGATCTGGTACACGGACGGATCCATAACCAAGGAAGGAACTGGTGCTGGAATATACAGTGAGGGGAGAAACTCCCAAATAAGCGTCTCACTAGGAACAAACACCTCCGTATTCCAAGCAGAGATGTACACCATCTTGCAGTGCGTGGGAGAAATCAATATCAGGGAAATACACAGTACACGGATCAAAATATGCACTGAGATGCAGTGTGATACGATACAACAGATTTCAAAAAATGATAATAATATGACAGTTGATAATATAAATAAATATAAAGAAAAATTCCATATATCAGATACTGGACACATGTTCCATGAATTTGAATAGAAGACGTTACTACCTAAATATCGCTTTAGGCATGCTTGGAAACTTTTCAGTGTTCCGTGATTCTTAAAGTGTTGGGGTAATTTATTATAGATCAAGAAGCCAGCATAGACAGGTGATTTTTTATAGTTTGCATGATTATACTGTGGTTGATATAACTTTTGGAGATTCCGAGTGTTATAGCCATGAATTTCATTGTTTTTCAATAATATATTTGTTTTTCCGAAAATGAACGATAAGAGTTTGTACACATATATTGACGATAGGGTTAAAATCTTATTATTTTTGAATGTGTTACAACTGTCTCTGTTGCCATATCAAAGATAAGTCTAAGTATGTGTTTTTGCATGGTAAATATTTGAGAGCATTCTGATGCTTGGCTCCAGACGATGACGTTCTGACTTAGAATTGAGTGAACTTGAGCATAGTAGATTTCTTTCAAATATGTTCTACGTGTTCCTTGAAACTAAGATTACAGTCAATGAATGTTCCAAGAAATCGCGTATGCCAGACTGAGTTTATTGATAGATTTTTTTCTTCTACTTTTATGTCAATAGTCCTTTGTTCTATTCTGCTGCCGCCGTATGAGAATTGGAGAAATATTGTTTTTTCCAGATTTAGGACCAAACCATTTCGATCACACCGTTTGTTGAACGAGGCGATTATTTGTTTAACCTTTTTGATTGCTTCTTCTCGGGTGACTGCGGATATTGTCGTGTCGTCGGCATAAATAAAAACATCTTGTTGACAGCTAAAATACTCTGGCATATCGTTAACGTACAAAAGGGACAGTAAGGGTCCTAATACTTCACCTAGGAGTGTTCCAAGGTTGTTATAAAAAATGTCAGAAAAAGTATTTTCGACAGAGACGAAGAAAGGACGATTCGAGATATGGGTATGTATCCATGAATCAACATGATCACGGATTCCAGCTGGGTCTAGTTTCTTACATAATATTTTTGGTTTCAGGTAATCAAATTCCTGGGATAAATCAAAGAAAACACCATAAGGATATAAATGCTTGTCTATTTTATTATAAATAGTCTGAACGAATTCTATTGCGGCCGTTTCATATGAGTATCCTTGCCGAAATCCGTGTTGTTTATTTGTTAATATATTTTTGCTATTCAGAAATGAGATGATAGAATTAAAAACAGATTTTTCAAAAGTTTTTGCAACGATGCTGAGAACAGTTTTATGTGTGATATATGATGTGTGATAAAAGTTTTTACCAAAAAATTGTAGATTTGGAGTTCGTTTTGTATTTCACAACTTAGAGTAACTTTTATGTTTCATTTTTTTTCATCAAAATAAATATAAGTGGTACATTTCGAATTTTATGTCCGCCATCACCCCATTCTACCCTAAAGATTCTCAGACGCCATCGTATCAAACTTTAATCAAATTCCCATATATTCCGGTGGAATTCTATCAATCATGGATGCACTATCCAATATCCAATGAGGATGTTACATATTGTGAGATTTCCATCTAGGAAATACCATCGTAGCCGGGCGTAATCCTTTATAGAGTCTAGGAAAGTCTCGGGTATCGGTAACGGCTTACCTTCTCCGATTCTTTCAATCTGCCTCTAAAGCCGTATCGTTTGAGGTCTCGGATGCCCGATTGTTTCCCAGTTCCGTTCGGCGTTGATCGTTGATTTGTCCTGCGGGGCGCTTTCCGCGTTTGAGACTGATGAAATGAGAGCGGTATTTCGTGCGAAAGGACACATTTGAGAGGTGGAAATTGTTTTCATGAATGCAATGTGATGGGAGTGTCGAAATGAAAACGAAAATGACGCGTTTTCGATAGTTTTTGCAGGAATGCACGAAATTGAATTGAGGCGAGACGACGGAAATCGGCAAAGTTTTTCCCAATCTTTTATTGAAGACAAGAGAAAAACCTTGTGTCGTTCTCTTTCCGTGGACGTATTATTTTTCATTAGCTTTTACCATTCTACTATGATATTTTTCTCTTGGCATTTGGAGCTGTTAAAGATTCGAATTCAGTTATTTTTCGGTCTCTAATAAAACCACACTTGTGTCTTAATTGGCTATGTTAAGAACCTAGAAACTACCCAAGTTGATGAATGTTAACCATACCCATAAAACACCTGGACATCCAATAGATGTTCGATGGATATCCAATCAGGATATTGTGAATATCCTATGGACGTCCGGTTTTTATCCAAAGAATGTCTTATGGACTTCCAATGGACGTTCTCATGCCACCAACGTGGACGTCCGTAAGATATCCATTACGGACGTACATAAGATATCCATTACGAACGTCCACAAGATATCCGTCATGGACGTCCATGAGATATATCTCATTGACAGAAGTGATAAGTAAATGAAAACCTTAAATTCACAAAGAACAACAGGAATAACTAATAGATCTTTGAAAATTTGTTGACAGTGGTCCCTATAACCAGCATCAGCAATAATTCTAACTGCTTTCTTCTGCATTTCGAAGAACCTAACAGCGTGACAAGAATTCCCACATAAGATAATGCTGTAATTTATGTGAGTATAGAAAAATGAAAAATAACATTTTTAACAAATATAGTGAACTCGACAATCCATTACATAATTGATTTTAGGGCTGACCAAGTCAGTTTGTCATCTATAACAACCCCAAGAAGTTTGACACTCTTACCATCAACTGCGTTCTTGGTGGAAAGAACAAGATTTTGGGTTTTATCATGGTTTAACTTTAGATTTTGTTAGCACTGAACCAGTTTTGAGCAGTTTCGAGAGAATACGTCGTATGTAACGACTGCGTCAGAAGCAGTATTTAGTAAAGTTGTGTCATCAGCATAAGCCACACATTTATTGGGTAACATAGAATGGAATAAATCATTCATGTAAATTATGAATAGATAAGGACCGAAAACAGATTCCTGTGGTACCCCATATGAAATATTGTGAAAGTCAGAACAAGTATCACTTATATATATACACTGCTTGCTTCCTGTTATGTAGGTAAGACTGGAATAGATAAGCGGTAAGCCCCTGACACCATAGTGATTAAGCTTTCCAATAAGGATACTATGATTTCTATACCCTATTCGTATTAAACCAGAACAAACCGGCTCATTTGGTTTCATAAACAACACCATCATTTCCGCCTTTCACTGCAATGAATGGTTTGATACTGTTGAATTATTATAAACACAATTTCCCTGTTTCAAATTCTAATTTTCTTCCCTACCTGCTCTGGTGGTATAATGAATTTTGTTTACATATGTAAATTTCGGTACAGACAGAATAAGGTTTGTCTTGATTTTACACCATTCTCTGACAACCCCATCAGATATGCAGAATTGTAGATTTATGCAAATGTTTGTATTATTTTAATAATCACCAACGCAGATATCACATCATTTTCCCCAATTTTATACGAATCTAAATATTAGCATTTGAATGGGTAAATAATTCTGTCGCATAACAATGTGTGGGCGGTATAGGGACTAATTGAATTTGAGAGGGACGGTGGTAGGTGTAATTATTTAGGACTGCCGAAAATAACCCCCCATACTTTTTGATTTTGATGATGAATATACCGATGAAAACTTCGTAACGAGTTAAGTTATATTTCTGAATGAATTATTATAATACATGAACATAAACTTGAGGGAGGGTAAAGCCGGGTTATCACTATTCCGCCATGGCATCCTTATAATTTAGTACGAATGGGTTTTGAGACAAGAATCGATTGTAGCACCACCAAACTTGGTATGCTAGTAGTTGGAACCACGATAAACACGAAAAAAAATTGTTTACCAAATTTCAGTTTTCCACAAAAATTATTCATAGTAATTTCATATGAAATGCGCTCGTTTTCTCGGAAAACGTGATTGAACGCCGACATCAAATTTCAGGTTCACCCTTATCCGCTGCTGAAAGTTCTGGCGAAGCTGAATATTTGATTGGTCATAACTCTGCTAAAAATGATCGGAGAAGGAAAAGGAAAAGTTCATATCGTTTCTGAAGTCTCCTACCTTCTGATGCAAATATAATATGCGAGTATTCGAGTACCTAAAATGTGTTTTATCGCGCTTCACGGAGATGTTTGCGGATGATCAGAAAATCATGAATAATTCAGTAAATATGGAATTATTATACTGAAGTAGCAACCCATACCCTCTTTGGACTATATACAACAATTTTAAAGCAGTGTGACAGGTCCCACTTATTCATGCCAAAATAAAAACTTTGTTTTACTTCTGCCTCATTTTCATCTTACCCATAAAATCGGCAATCTCTTCACTAAATGTTGAAAATAATCACTTATTCATATACTGCATATATATATTTAATAACACTATTGTGAAGTGCAACCCTCAAGCTTGAAATCACATACTTAATTTTGTATGTTGCATGTGTACGAGCGATTATTTTCAACATTTACTTAAGAAATTGCCGGGATTATGGGTGAGTTGAAAACTGAGCAGGAGTAAAACCCAGTTTTTTCTTTGACATGTATAAGTGAGACTTGTCTCAGTAGCCATAAATCTTTGCATATGGTCCAAAGAGGGTACTGACTCCTGCTCCAGTATAATTATATCCTATCAACTAAATTATCCATGACTTTCGGATCCTCCGTAAATATCGTAGAAGGGTTATGTGAAGTGGGACAAAACACATTTTAGGTATATGCTCAGATACTCACATGTTATATTTGCATGAGGAAGTAGAAGTCTTCAGGAGCGATATGCACTTTTTCTTTTCCTTCAACTATAATTTTTATCAAAGTTATGACAAAATTTTCGGCCCTGCCTGAACTTGCAGTGGCGGGTTAGCGCGAGCATGAAATGTGACGTCGGCGTTAAACCACGTTTTCTGATAAAACGAGCGTATTTCATGAGGTATTTCTGAATATCATTCTTGTGGAGAATTGAATTATCTCTCACTCGTTTTTTGATAAATCTTATATTTGCGGGAATAACAACAAAAAAATTATATTTTTTTTTAAATTAAAAATTTTTTAGGTTTCACCCCTGATTTTGGGGTAAACATTTTTGTTTTTCTAATAATACACGATGTCGAGATGTCATGCGCCGAGTTTCAGAGAGCTACAATTCATTCTTCACTTTTTGCTCGAGTTTGTCTGTCGTTACTGGATTATTAGTGAAATTCAACTTTTTTGAACGTTTATCTGCTGGCATGTCGTAATGACATCGTTATGTCAATGTATTTTAGTGAGATAATAAAGTTTATGTATTTTTATATTACTTTTCTATTATTTGATATAATAATAAAGTTCACAAAGTCGTTTAACAATAATCAAATTCAAATGTAAAGTTTCTGAACGTCTTATGATGAACTTTATAAGAAAAAATGCGAGTGGGTAATTTCAAACAATCTGATTTAAATACTAAACTTCATCCTCCAAATCGGAAGGCAAACTATCAGCAGAATCGCTCATTTTCAATGATTTCACTAGACATCTAATTTTACTTACAGCAGTAGTGTATGTTTGACGGTAATAGTTATTTATTATACAAGGGAAAAACGTATTAGATTTCAGCTCGAGGTTGTGTTGTCTCCCGACGCGAAGTCACACGATGGTTGGCTGGGGATAACAATATTAGATGTAACAGAATAATTGTACAACATACTACAAAAATTCCACTTCTGGAATAAAAAAATAAACCACTAAGGCTCAGAAGCCAGCGCGTGGCTATGAAGTGTTTTAACATAATATAATTTAGTAGAAATATAATAAATTTCATGTCTGAAAGACATCACAATGATTTTCCTTGGGGCGGACATTTTGACATTGTCTCAAATATATTGGATACATGTTTGTGACTTAAAATGCGATGTCGCACGTCATAATGCGATGTCGTCTTTACATATGTTTCTTGTATCTCATGGTTGGCTGAGACGTTGATATACGTTGATACTTCTCCAATGCCACTGAAGAAAACTGCCGCAGTTACAGTTGAAACTTTTAGAGATTTTAACCAAGGAGGACCTATTCAAAACTCGGAAGACAACCACAACACAGAACAAGAATTCCCAAAACTCATAGAGGATGGATGTATTCAGTCAAAAGAGAAAGTTCAATGAAAATAACAATGATTAATAATCAGCCCTTCCATGCAAACACTAAGATTTATTTCCACTTCTGATACATCTATAAATAATGTATGAGAACCAACCGGACCGAAGGCAGTCTGTTCCGACTGTTCCCCAGTTATTATTGATTCTTTTTGTTATTCTAATACAAGATATGCAAAGCTGCAAATACCCTCCAACATGTCTGTAACCTGCATTTGATAATCCGCGCAATATTCACGTTGCAAAAACACTTCCGAGAATGAAAGAAGTTGAAAATGGAGTTCGAGAAAGACACTGACGTGCGGTTTGTAATTTTACAGGAAGGTATACATATTTAAAAAATATGGCTCTTTTTTGACAGAATCTGAGAGATTCAAGGTGATGTTTGGGTGATGAAATCTATACGTGGGAACAGAATTCCTTACACGTCAGATTGTTTCCAGTGGCCACACGTTTCTGGTTGAAAATTTTATCGATAATAATTTAGTGCAATCTTCAACGTTGAAAGAATACGTTATAAAGATGTGTTTCCAACGTTACTTCCTCAACAACTCGTTAAATATATATTTACGTTTTACAAACGTTATGTCAATCCAAGAAGAATTTTTAATCAAACTCGCTTTATGCGATTCATTTATGTTTATGATACGTTCCTTGTCCTTCTATTTGGTCAAAACAATGTTGTTTTATTGAGTATCTTCGAAGTTCAAAAAACCTGATTGAAAACGGCAATAAGGCGATAATTAGTAAGCAATTGGTTAATATATACCGTTGTTACACGCGACATTTCTTCGTTGAAAAAAACGTTCGGTTTTCAGCCTTTTCACAACGTTATTTCAACGTCCTTGTGCCCATTGGGATGCTTCATACAGGGTGCAATCACCCCCCGTAAAGAACGGGTGAATAATGTCATTTTAAAAATTGTGGAAAAGTTTTGTTGGAAAATTCGGAAAATCTTGGAAACCGTTGTTCGAAATTACAGTTTCTTCCATCCGGCAGTTTCAGTATTATTGCGGCTCTGCTCTGGTCAGCTGACGTTCGGCAGACAGCAGTTCCCAAAATTTCGACGAATTCTCCAACACAATTTAAAGTTTTCACAATTTTTTTTTCACACCTGCTATTCTCTATAAAATGGCATTATACACCCGTCCTTCACGGGAGTGCAAGAGGTTAGATCACACCCTGTAAATCATAATCAATCGACAGGAAGTGATATTATTATTGGCACGAAACAGAAAACCTTTCAGTCACACTTTTGGCAATTGATGTTGATGGCTTTTTCCATGACATTCCAAATAACTGATAGCAGTGCGATAGAGGTCTGTGTAGTTGCCGAGTAGGATATTTTTTTCCTCTTTTGGGGACTGGTTGTGCCCTTGCAATTTTCCAGTTGGACGGAAATACCCCCAAATTATAAGAGAGGTTGAAAAACTTGCAAAGAACTGGTGATAGTTCGGGAGCACATCCCTTGAGAACGATCGGCGGAACTCCGTCAGATCCACTAGCTTTGTTGGTGTTTAGACCCAGCAAAATGCGTCCCATTGGCGCAGTCAGGGGAGGGCTCTGAGGCTGCAGCTGCAGCCCCTAAGCCCCCTTCCCAAACCACTAAATTACTACTGCTATTCATAACACTCGGATAACGAAAAAAAAAGTTTTGGTAACTGATGAATTGTATGTTCAGCCCCCCAAAACTGAAATCCTGGCTGCGCCACTGATGCGTCCGACGGTTCATTGGCGAAAAATAATCTCAGGCATATATGACATGACTGTCAATGCCAGTGTTCCATCCTCCTTCGCTAGAGGAGGAAATGAGCTGGAAGTAAAGTAAAATGTCCTCCTACGGTTTTGGTAAATTACCTCAAAAGCGGGACCCGTTAGTACACTCAATGGCCTTTGATCGTATCGTGGCGTTACAGATGTTTCTTGCTTTAGCATATTCAGATCCGGCCTCAGGGCCCTGATTTTGCCACTCACATCAAATTAATATTCATTTCAACCTTTTTACAGAATATACTATTCTTTCGAATACATGAATATTTGGAACCGAGATTTGCTGTTCGAGTAATCTCCATTATTTGATTTATTCTTCCTTCTTCCTTCATTTACAATACCTATTTTATTTGTATTTACAATGGAACTTTGCTATATGGCTCACGATCATAATTTATAGTTCCCTTATGATTATGCAGCGTTTGATACCCCTCTTCTCTGTATCGTTAGTTGCAGAATACTTTTGTGGATAGTTTCAGAGGGAGATATAGTTTTGATTTCATTATTGAAAACTTTTTTTATTGTCCGATCGCTGGAGAAAATAGGTACTTGATGGACTATACTGATACTACAATGTCGAAGAGTTAAAATATTATACAGGGTAAACTACGCCCACTTATAGAAAATTATACGGTGTCCTCTCCCTACTAAAACAAGTGGAAAACAACGTGAAATTTGGATTTAAAAAAACTTTTGAAGCTGTAGGAAAGTGCCGCCTCTGGATGAACACACGTTAATAGGCAGAATCATTGTGTTCCTCCGTTCCTCTTCCTTAATCAAAGGTGGATATCAAGTTGGTGATTTCATGTGAAGTTTTATTTAGCGTGGCTCCTATAATAGATTGCAAAATAAATAATTTTTGTCACAAGTCACATTCGCTCCAAGCTATTAATGCCTTTTGAACGATCGCTTGCCAAAAATACGGTACGAAATAAATGTCTCAGTAAACAGAGTGAGTACTGAACTGAAACTGATGACTGCGCGTGGAAGCGTAGAAATTTCTGATCGAGAGATCGTACCTGACGGAGAGACACAATTCATTCAGTGGCGCGTCTTGGAAGGTTGGTAAACATAAAAAAGTTTAAAGGGTGTTTCAAAAAGTTTGCACCATATGGAAAACTTTTTTATTACGAATTTTAGAGAAAATTTTATTTTTCATAAAAGTTGGTGATTCGCGAAAAACTTGTATTTGAGTTATCAAAATTCTGATTTGCCAAACAGTGTACAGGGAAGAAAAAAAAATAGGAATTTTGGTCAGAAGTAAAGTAAAGAAAAAATTGTATATTTTAATTTTTTTTATGATTGAAGTGATTAAAGTTGCAGAATTATATTATTCTATCGTTTACCAATAATCATTTTTATTTATTCAATAATTTCCTTCCATAAAACCACACTGATGATAATTATTATGGACATACATTCAGAGTGATATATCAAATTCAAAAATTCAAACAATTTTCAACAAACGTCGTTATTCTAGTACAAATGATAAATTGTGGCAAATTTCGCATTGAAATATAGTTATATAGGAATATCAGGC